>JANUYF010000003.1:220720946-221965946 GCA_026167975.1 Phrynosoma blainvillii | reverse complement strand
AGGAGATCAAAGACAGTTATGAAGGATGCTGTGTCTGCTAATAAAATATTTCTTTTTCAGTTAGGATGGTTTGTTAGTAATCCTAAGGCATTTCGAAATGGAAGGCTGCTAACAGTAGGGATGAAAAGGCACAGTGCAGCTATTCTGATCTTTTCTGCTTAATGGATTTTCCCTGTCCGGGGGGGGGGGGGGGCACAGGCAGTATTGGAAAAACAAGTGATGATTATGAGTGGAGAATGATGATGATTATCTCATGTGAAGCTCTTGTAATAAAAATTCAGTGGATGAGGAAGGCCAATGATATGCAAATAGCCTCATTTGGAATAGATCTTAGTATTTCTGTGCTTAAAAGTTTTTAAAATTACTTTGCACAGATTTTTCTAAGAGTGTTCCCACCTGAAGCAGGCACTGTGCTATGGCCCGCAAACATGTTTTATGGAGGAATCCAGAGGGTATTTTCCACTTGTAACTCTCTCATTTGTTTTATACCACTCCATCCATCTTTTTTTTTATTTTCTAAGATCAAAATCCGTTAGTCTAAATGACAGAAACAAAAAGAGATAGAATAAATACACAACATCTTCTGAGTTATTCTAACACTCTGTGTGAAGTTTCTCATAAGTCTTTGACAGCATTCTTGTAGAATTATTATTTCACCATTTCATGAAATTTTATACTTTTTACATATAGGTATAAGAGTCTAAATCTAAGGTTGACTGACAGAACTCTGCATCCTTAGAGTTCATACCTCAACTGAACCCCACACTTCCATGTTGATCACCCTACTCTGTAATTACTACATGAAAGTTGTATTTGTATGGGATCACTTAAAGAAATGTCTACCAAGTCAGATCATTTTCCCATCTAGTTTGGTTTGTGTCTACTAAACTTGGCACTTCCAGATCTGTTGAGGTACAATTTCCATCCTGAGCATGACAGGAACTGCAACCAGTTTAGGAGAGGTTGGTATAAACTATTTAGAGCTTCCCAACTCTATCTGAAGTTGTTGAGACTGAATCTGGAAATGTCATCCTATAAAGCATTTACTCTGTTACTGAACTACTGCCTTCCTTTATGCCAGGGTGGGAAATCTTTCAGCATAAGGTCTGGATAAGTTTTTGGGGGCATGTTCCAATGGCAGAAAGTTCCAGAGAGAGAAAGGTGCTTATCAACATATAGATAACCAGTGTGTTGTAGTAGTTTGAGTGCTGGATTATGACTCTGGATTGGATTCCCTGCTCAGCCATGGAAACCCATTGCCTGACTTTGGCCAAGTTACACACACTCAGCCCCAGAAAGCCCCATGATAGGGTTGCCTTAAGGTCACCATAAGTTGGAAACGACTTGAAGGCACAGAATAACAAAACTAGCATATAATGCCAAACCTTAAGAGAGACATTTCAACCAAATAGAATTGGAGAATGGAATGTACATAAGCTGGAAAATTGACAAACCACCATAGGAAACCAAACAGAGTCAGATTTCAGGCATGCAGTGCCTGAGGTTACCCACCATTGATTCATATAATTTGTTCTAAACAGTTTTGCAAACTCTGTTCTGGAGAACCTTAGGATTCCTTGTGGACTTCTTCATAGTCATGAATGTCTTCCTTGAACTTACTGTATGCAAGTCACCACTGATCAATTTCCCCTCAGCCACAGAGATCCAGCGAAAATGTGAAAATGCCAGAGATTTCTAGTTCTGGTCTCAAATGCCCTCTGCACTTTATTGAGGAGCAGCAAAATGAGGAGGCTTATCATGGTTATTTTGAAGAGCTGAAACTGGTGGATTATTAAATGGTGGGTGCAGCCACTAACTTGTATGCTTTTGTTTTAAAAAAAGTCCTGCAAAAGGGAAGGAAGCTATGTTCATAGGATCATTAGGGAGAGATGAGGCCAAGCTCCAGGAATCCCAATGGGGAGCCCCCACATGGGGTTGAATCCTTGGATGGTTGCACTTTTCATCTAGCAACATGATTTGCAGCCCTGACCTCAAAGCTGCATGAGAGAAGTTGCTCCCAAAGACAGTTCACAATTTAATTTTGTTGTTGTTGTTGAACAGGGACATAAAATGATCCAGTAAAAGCTACGTCTGCTATGAATGCTCATTGCCAAATGGAGATTCACACTGAAAAAAGTTATCTTAGAACGCAATGCTAATATTTTTCTGGATTGTCCTGTTGATAACAAAAAGAGCAGAATCCAGAGATTTCAACATTACAGGTAAAACACCATGTTCTGCTTCAGCTTAATGCCATTCAATTGCTCATCGTCTAAGGTGATACAGTCCTCTTAGCCTTAGTTTTTTCACAGAGCAAGGCTTTTTAAAAGGTGTCTTTCTTAAAAGTTAGAAAACTGTGGGGGTTTTTTGTTTGTTTTTTTGTTTTTGTAGTGGCAGACTTTGAACTAACATGATTTTTGTCTGAGGAGTAGACTAATGAGGAATGCTCTAGGACTTTTCAGTGGCGAACACACAAATAGACTATCCTACCAAGGAAATACACAAATTCCTTTTTTCTAAACCACTGCTCTCAATTCCATCTTAAACAGCAAATATTTTTTCTCCTATTTCCTACATACTTCATCATGCTTTATCCACATTTATTATTACTTGATTGGGGAGGCCCTGTAGCTCAGAAGGAGAGAATATACTTTTTTATGTAAAAATCCCCAACCTCAATCCCTGGCATCTCCAGGTAGATCTGGGAAAGACCTCTGTCTGTATGTCTGGAGAAGTGCTGCCATCAGTCAAGGCAGGGTAATGGTGGGGAACTTTTGGTCATTCAGATGTTTTGGCATATAATTCCCTTCAATCCCATGGGCTATTGCAAGGGATTATAGGTGCTGAAGTACATTTGAAGTTCCTCACCAATGGTTTCAACAATACTGAGGAAGATGGAATATTGCTCTAGTCTGACACAAAATGGGTTCCTCTTTTAGGAGTTGGATTTGGATTAAATAATATAAACTATTTGTAATTTATGTAGAGAGTTCTTGTAGCACCTTTGAGATTACTGAAAGAAAGAAATTGGCAGCATGAGCTTTCGTAGACTTTGAATTCTATTTGTAATTTATGTACAACATTTGTGTTATAGGGACACTTTTAAACCTCTGCTGTATTTGTTTTCTTCTTTTTTGCAGTTTCTGGGATAATTAATTGTAATTTCTTGTATTCAGCTGCCTGTTATGCATCATCTCTGATTCCAATACATTGTGGGTTTAATTTTGTGCATGATCTATTGTTGTTGCTGTTTAGCATATTAATATTTTTCTGTTCACCATTGTGTAATATTTGTTTCCTCTCTTATTATTGTACCTTTTTACACTTTGCAGCTGTACTCTTGGTGGTGGTTTATGTAATTGCTGCCCTCTGAATGGTGTTCTGATTCAGTATTAGGCTGCTGCTTCTGTTCCTATGTCCCTGTAGAACAAACAGTGGTTATGAAAATTAAGGAATGATAAGACTCCCTTGTCACATGGTTAGTCAGTTTTGGCAGCTGAGATTTCACAAGACCTACCTATGAGCTCAGTTGTGGAAGAATGATAATAGTACCACTGATCATGGTTACTAATAATGGCTGTTTTCCTTCTCAAATTGCATGGCACTTACACATCTTTCTAGGATGTCTCCAAAAGCCCACGGATGTGAGCTACCGGGCCATTAGTGACCAGAAATTTGTTGTATCCTGTGAATTACCAGTTGAGGACCCCACTATAGTCTTCAACTATTCTCATCTCTATGAAAGCCAGGTGCAGTGGTTCTGGAAATCAAGTGATGGAGAAGTGAAAAAGCTTACCAGGAATGCTACCAGCAACCCTACTCTTTGGGGGAATGCCCTTTGGTTTAATCCACTGAAAGTTCAACATTCTGGAACATATCTCTGCATCAATAGGTTTGTTGTCCTGACATAACCCTTACCTCCCCCACCACTTTTGGCTAATATTGTAAAAATCTTATGCAGAGTTTATACCCACATCTGCACCCACACTACACCCCTCTGGGCCTGAGGTCTCTGAGCATTGTTATATCCTCTGATATGCTGCACAGATATAAGTTAGGAAATTGGATTACATTCTAATTTTCTTCTTTATTTTTATCTGATATGTTCTCTGGGTAATTTCTTTAAAATGTATTTTTTTTAAAAAAAATATTTACATATTCATGTTGATTTAGCATCCATCATAAAGATTCTTTTTTAAAAAAATAAACAGTTGTGTGGTATGTTATGGTTTCCTCACTATATTATTATTAAGCACATCTCTGAAATGAGAGGGAGGAGATGAGAAGTGCGTTGGTAAGGATTCAAGTGCATTTAGTGCTGAATGGATGGCTTTTAAACAAAAATTCTACTTTTTGTGTGGTCTTAGCTTTTCCTCCTGCCTTCACAGAATTGAGCCTTCACTGGGTGTTTTTACCTGAAGTTTCTTTTTGGATCCCACAGGGAATACATATTGACATGTGTCAACATCTTTATAGTCGTTGAAACAAAAAAGATGGCAAATTGCTCAGGTAACAGTGTGAATGACAAATACCTATTTATTTTCCAAGGAACATCTATTGCTTGCCCAGGAAAAGATTGTTACCCTCACTTTCAGCATTCCTCAGTTAAATGGTACAAGGTAAGTGTCATTATATTTGGATTAGGTAAACATAAAGGTAGTTTATTCCTTTGTTTTCCAGTCACAACACCATTTGTGCTTGTGTGATTTGTGTTGGGGGGGGGGCAACTTGCTTTCTTGTAGTGCAATGGGATTTATAGTTTTGTGAGGCACCAGGACTCTTTGCCAGAGAATACTAAAGACTTTGTAAAACTATAAATAGAATCATAGAATCATAGAGTTGGAAGAGACCACAAGGGCCATCCAGTCCAACCCCCTGCCATGCAGGAAATCAAAATCAAAGTATCCACAACAGATGGCCATCCAGCTTCTGTTTAAAGACCTCCAAAGAAGGAGAATCTACCACTCTCCAAGGGAGTGTGTTCCACTGTAAACAGCTCTCAGTGTCAGGAAGTTCCTCCTAATGTTGAGCTGGAATCTGTTGTTCCAAGTCCTATTCTCTGGAGCAGCAGAAACAAGCTAGCTCCCTCCTCAATATGACATCCCTTCAAATATTTAAACAGGACTATCATATCACCTTTAACCTTCTCTTCTCCAGGCTAAACATCCCCAGCTCCCTAACTCATTATTCATAGGGCATGGTTTCCAGGCTCTTCACCATTTTAGTTGCCCTCCTCTGGACATGCTCCAGTTTCTCCACATCCTTTTTGAATTGTGGTGCCCAGAACTGGACATAGTATTCCAGGCGAGGCCTGACCAAAGCAGAATAAAGTGGCAATATTACTTCCCTTGATCTAGATACTATACTTCTATTGATGCAGCCTAGAATCGCATTGGCCTTTTTAGTTGCCACATTATACTGTTGATGTTCAATCTGTGGTCTACTAGGACTCCTAGATCCCTTTCACACATAGTCTCATTAAGCCAAGTATCCCACATCTTATATCTATGCATTTCATTTTTTTGACCTAAGTGCAGTACCTTACATTTCTCTGTGTTGAAATTAATTTTGTTAGCTTTGGCCCAGCTTTCTAATCTATTAAGGTCATTTTGAATTTTCATCCTGCTCTCTGGGGTATTAGCTGTTCCTCCTAATTTGGTGTCATCTGCAAATTTGAGAAGCATGCCCCCTATTCCTTCATCCAAATCATTGAAAAAGATATTGAATAGCACTGGGCCCAGGACAGAACCCTGTGGCACCCCACTGGTCACTTCTCTCCAGGATGAAGAGGAGCCTTTGCTGAGCACCCTTTGGGTTCAGTCAGTCAACCACTTACTAACCCACCTAACAGTTGCATTGTCTAGCCCACATTTTACTATCTTGTTTGCATGAATATCATGGGGGACCTTGTCTAACTGGGCGATAGTGGTTGGGATCCTCTTTTCCCCCCTTTTTGAAGATGAGGACAAAGTTTGCCCTCCTCCAGTCTGCTGGGACTTCTCCTGTTCTCCAGGAGTTCTCAAAGATTATTGCCAGTGGCTCTGAGATGACATTTGCCAGTTCTTTTAATGTCCTTGGATGTAGTTCATCAGGTCTTGGAGACTTAAATTCATTTAGGTTAACCAGGTATTCCTGTACTTCCTCTTTACTTATTTTGTGCTGCATTTCCCCTATTGTGTCCTCTGCTCCATTTTCCTCAGGTTGAACACCCTTTTCCTTTTGTGAGAAGACTGAGGCAAAGAAGGTGTTGAGTAGTTCTGCCTTTTCTCTGTCCCCTGTTAGAATTTCTCCATCTTCTCTGTGCAGTGGGGGGTATGTCTTTCTTTTGCTATGGACATACCCCCAAAAGCCCTTTTTATTGTCCTTAACCCCTCTAGCAAGCCTGAGCTCATTCTATGCTTTGACTTTCCTGACTTTACCCCTACATGTGCTAGCTATTGTTTGAATTCCTCTTTAGTGATTTTGCCCCCTTTCCATTTCTTATACATCTCCCATTTAAAACTTAGTTCAGTTGAAACTGGCAAGTGGTTGGATCCTTAGGCGGGAGTGATCATGTCCTCCTGGAGTTTATTATACAGTGGAAAGGAGAAGCCAGGCATAGTCAGACACGCATTCTAGACTTTAGGAAAGCTGATTTTACTAAACTTAGAGAAATACTGGGGGTGATCCCATGGACAGGAATACTAAAAGAGAAGGGAGTTCAAGAAGGATGGGAGTTTCTCAAAAGGGAGATACTGAAGGCACAATTTCAAACCGTGCCAACGAGGAGGAAAAATGGGAGGTGTCTCAAGAAACCAGGATGGATGACTAAAGAACTTGCAACTGAATTATGTTTTAAACGGAACATGTATAAGAAATGGAAAAATGGGGAAATCACCAAAGAGGAATTCAAACAAATAGCTAGAACATGTAGGGTTAAAGTCAGAAAAGCTAAAGCGCAGAATGAAATCAGGCTTGCTAGAGAGGTTAAGAACAATAAAAAGGGCTTTTGGGGGTATGTCAGCAGCAAAAGGAAAAAGAAGGAAATGGTAGGGCCACTGTGTGGAGAAGATGGCAAAAAGTTAACAGGAGACAGAGAAAAGGCAGAACTACTCAACACCTTCTTTGCTTCAGTCTTCTCAGAAAAGGCAAAGGGTGCTCAACCTAAGTATAATGGAGCAGAGGACAGAATAGGAGAATTTCAGCACAGAATAAGTAAAGAGATAGTACAGAAACATCTGGTTACTCTAAATGAATATAAGTCTCCAGGACCAGATGAATTACATCCAAGGATATTAAAAGAACTGGCAAATGTAATATCGGAACCATTGTCAATAATCTTTGAGAATTCCTGGAAAACAGGAGAGGTCCCAGCGGACTGGAGGAGGGCAAATGTTGTCCCCATCTTCAAAAAGGGGAAAAAAGAGGATCCCAACAATTATCGTCCAGTTAGTCTGACATCAATACCCGGAAAGATTCTGGAGCAGATCATTAAACAGAGAGTCTGTGAACATCTGGAAAGTAATTCCATAATCACAAAAAGTCAACATGGGTTTCAGAGAAACAGGTCATGCCAGACAAATCTGATCTCTTTTTTTGATAAAATTACCAGATTGGTAGATGAAGGGAATGCTGTGGATATAGTATATCTTGATTTCAGTAAGGCCTTTGACAAGGTTCCCCATGACATTCTTGCAAGCAAATTGGTAAAATGTGGGCTAGACAAAGTAACTGTTACATGGATTTGTAATTGGTTGACTGGTCGAACCCAAAGGGTGCTCAACAATGGCTCCTTTTCAACCTGGAAAGAAGTGACCAGTGGGGTGCCACAGGGCTCTGTCCTGGGCCCAGTGCTATTCAATATCTTTATTAATGACTTGGATGACGGTATTGGGGGCATAGTTATCAAATTTGCAGACGACACCAAATTAGGAGGAGTAGCTAATACCCCAGAGGACAGGATCAAAATTCAAAATGACTTGAACAGACTAGAAAGTTGGGCCAAAGCTAACAAAATGAAATTCAACACGGAGAAATGTAAGGTACTGCACTTAGGGCGGAAAAACGAAAAGTACAGATATACGATGGGGGACACCTGGCTGAATGAGACTACATGTGAAAGGGATCTAGGAATCCAGGTGGACCACAGGTTGAACATGAGTCAACAGTGCGATGCAGCAGCTAAAAAGGCCAATGCAATTTTAGGCTGCATCAGTAGAAGTATAGCGTCTAGATCAAGAGAAGTAATAGTGCCACTCTATTCTGCTTTGGTCAGGCCTCACCTGGAATACTGTGTCCAGTTCTGGGCACCACAATTCAAAAAAGATGTGGAGAAACTGGAGCGTGTCCAAAGGAGGGCAACTAAAATGGTGAAGGGTCTGGAAACCAAGCCCTATGAGGAACGACTTAGGGAGCTGGGGATGTTTAGCCTGGAGAAGAGAAGGCTGAGAGGTGATATGATAGCCGTGTTTAAATATTTGAAGGGATGTCATATCGAGGAGGGAACAAGCTTGTTTGCTGCTGCTCCAGAGACTAGGACCCAAAACAATGGATGCAAGCTGCAAGAAAAGAGATTCCACCTCAACATTAGGAGGAACTTCCTGACAGTAAGGGCGGTTCAACAGTGGAACACACTCCCTCGGAGAGTAGTGGAGTCTCCTTCCTTGGAGGTCTTTAAGCAGAGGCTGGATGGCCATCTGTCAGGGATGCTTTGATTGGGAGTCCCTGCATAGCAGGGGGTTGGACTGGATGGCCCTTGTGGTCTCTTCCAACTCTATGATTCTATGATTCTATGATTCTATGATTCTATGAAAGTTCTTTTGTCATCTAACCCAGTTTCATGAGACATCTCCCATTTTTCCTTCTCATAGGAACAGTTAGAGATTGTGCCTTCAGTATCTCCGTTTCGAGAAACTCCCATCTATTCTGAACTCCCTTCTCCTTTAGTATTGCTGACCACAGGATCACTCCCAGTGTTTCCCTAAGTCTTGAAATCAGCTTCCCTAAAGTCTAGAATGAGTGTTTGACTATCCCAGGATTCCACACGCTGGAGATACAGCACTTAAAGTTGTGACAAACTATCATTTCTACAGTGTAGATGCACCCTAAATATGCATGTGGTGTTAGTTAAAAGAGGCAAGGGTTCTCCCACTTTCATTTGGCATCTACAACTGAGTTTTGGTGATGCATGACAGCAAAAGGTGCAGCCAGTGGCAGGAGCAGGAGAGAAGAGCTAGAATTGCCACCTGGCTCCACCATAGATGCTCCTCCTACATTCAGGATCACCTCTGTCTCTTTCATCTTTCTGAACCATATAGTTTTGGGGGAGGTGAGAAAGAAAGAAACTGTATGCTGACAAGGGGGAGGGAAGCCTCTTTTCTCCATTTTGCTGAAGCTTCTTTAGGCATTAGGAAGTAGAGGCAAAGGGTAAGTGCGAGTTCAAGAAAAGTTAAACTCTTCCTGGCAGAGGATGGTTCACATCTCTCAATTCTGTCTTTGCTAGTGGCCAAATGCTTGTTAATAATCCAATATTGTGTGCAATCCAATATTGTGTCTGTCTTCTTCTCTTCCCTTTAGAATGGAAGAAGAATAACACTTCAAAAGATCACAAGACCTGGCCTAGTGTTTAAGGAAGACAAACTGGTATTGCGTTCTGTTTATGACAAAGACAATGGCACTTATGTGTGTGATTATACACTGGTTGGCAACAGTATTCAGTGGAAAGTGAGAACAGTAGTTGAAGTAATTATCATAGGTAAGTTGCTATGCCTTCAGTGTGATAATGCATTATATCCTGGCACCAATGTACTAGATCAGACATAAGCATCTGCCTAGGGCTGAGGACCAATATCCCTCTCTCTGATGCCAAATGGATGCAATATTACTATCACTTCTGGTCCAAATTTTGGAAGAGAAACAGAGGGGAAGGAAGGTATTTTAGCACGCTCCAGAGTTTTGACCAGAAGTGATAGTGATGCTGCATCCATTTGGAAGGAAAATGGAGGGAAAAGAAGGCACTGGGGAGTTCATTCTCTCATATATATATGAAGGATGTGGTGGCTTAGTGATTAAGATGACAATTCTGATGATTCGTAGGTTGGCAGGTTGAGACCCGGGTGCTGCATGATGGGGTGAGCTCCTGTCACTAGTCCCAGCTTCTGCCAACCTAGCAGTTCGAAAGCATGCAAATGCAAGTAGATAAATAGGTACCACTTTGGTGGGAAGGTAACAGCGTTTGGTGCAATCATGCTGGCTACATGACCACCAGAACAGTCCTCAGACAATGCTGGCTCTTTGGCTTAGTAACAGATGAGCACCACCCCCCACAGTCGGTTACAACTAGACAATCATGTCAAGGAACTATCTTTATTTTTATATATACCCAAGCAGTTTTAATCATGAATTTTAAACATGAATTTTATACTTAAATCATTGTTTTATGTATTTTAATATAAATATTGTGTAGAATTGCATTTTAATATGTGTGTATTTTTATGCAACAATTGTGTTTTTAACTATGTTGTAACCCAAATCCATCACAAACATGACCATTAATAAGAGAAATAACAAATATAGGCAAGACAGTGCCTTATGAAAGACCCTTCCCTCCGCAGTAATAATCCTATTAGACTCTCACTATCATTATTATCAAATGTATTCAAATAATATTTCAGTGGGCTGTTTTCATCCATCATTCCATAATACTCTAGCTACTTAAAATTCTATTAAATAATTTACTCAGGCTTTACATGCTCATTTACAAATTATGTTCTATTGACATGAAGAGAAGTGTGCTGGTCTCAACTCCATTGCCAGTTCTGTGGCTCTCTTCACAAGGAGTTTTGGTGATGCATGACAGCAAAAGGTGCAGCCAGTGGCAGGAGCAGGAGAGAAGAGCTAGAATTGCCACCCGGCTCCACCATAGATGCTCCTCCTACATTCAGAAGTTCAAATCTACACAGGAAGGTTTTCCCTATCTGCGAGTTTCCACACAACTGGTATCCTCTGATGTCTTAGGGTTACTGATATTATAGAGACAGAGGGCCTTTGCAGACTGCCAGAAATAGTGCAAATCGAGTCCACTTTAAGGGTTAGGGTTAGGGTTAGAGAATTGTGAGAACTGTATTTTATTGTGGCACCAGAGCTCTCTGACAGAGAAGGCTCAATGTCTCATTAAAAAACCCAATTCCCATGATTCCCTAAAGTGGACTCAATTTGCACTATTTCTGGCTGCAAAGGCCCAGTGTCAGCATGGTGAAGTGATTTGAGTGTTGGACTACAACTCTGGAGACCAGGCTCAGCCATGGAAACCCACTGAGTGACTTTAAGCCATCCACACTCTGTCAGCCTCAAAGGGGAGCAAAAGCAACTCTCCCTGAACAAATCTTGCCAAGAAAATCCCATCATAAGTTCACTTTAGGGTTGCCATAAGCTGGAAATGAAGGCACACAGAAACAATTACATAGAGAGGGGCTATATATTTCCATCTTCATGTGCTGACTCAACACTTTTTGTAATTAGGTGTCTAATAAAAATGAATGAAGTTTATGTTTATTGAAAAGTGCCTAATATACTGCATGCTTGTCACATCCCGCTTTTCATATTGTAGCAAAAGACACCGTCAGTCCTCCTACAGTTTTGTATCCCAGCAGTGTGACAATCCTTGAAATAGAACTTGGTAAGTGGATTCCCTTGATAAAGCAAATTACACATATAGGTTTATCACATGGGAGGGAAACCCAAATCCTGTGGATAAACTGGGTTTAAAACCCATAAATATCCTGCAAAAGCGGGATTGTTTTCAGATGACTTTGGGCTAATTCAGCATTATCCCGACATTAACCCATCAATAAAGTGGCAACAATCCTGCTTTTGTGGGATATCATGGGATTTAAACCCTGTTTATCCACTGGTTTTGGGTGCTTTGCCTCCTGTATGATAAACTCCATAGAATGTGAATGCCAATCAACAGGAAATGTTTTTCAAAGATTTTGGTTTACATGCTCAGAGGTCCATTTTTTAAAAATGCTGTGGAATTAAGGGATAATGCAACATTTTGCTCCGATCCAGAACTGTTCTATATTCAAAATGCTGGATTTTATATGTCTTGTTTTGTTTTCCCTTTTCTTTTACTCAGGACAATATTTAGAGCTCGAATGCAAAGCCAAGTTTGGATTTGAAATGAATGCCTCATCTTCGGTGCAGTGGTACATAGAAACCAATGAACATAAGGAACTAATACATCAAAAAAGGTAAGTAACATTTATTATTTCATTATTTATTTATTTATTTCATTTGTATGCCACCTTTCTCCTAGAAAGGGACCCAAGGCAACTCACAGATAAAAACATCCAAATTGAATACAAGTTTTTTTAAAGAGAGAAAATATAAATTCAGAGCAATATTCTTATTTAGTGTCTTATGTGATAGATCAGCCCAGATTATTTTTGCAACACCATGAAAATGAAAATGTAGCTAGAATGTATTTTTGCAAACCTTTGGATTTTCTGAGGATATTATTGCATAACAAGTTAAACCAGCTTACCTGAGCCGACTTAAAATTTAAAACGGGTGGCATCCTGATTTTATCACTAGAATTTAGCCACCGAAATCATTGCTCTGGTGCAGCCCAGGACCATCGCCACTCCCAGTGGCGCCCCAGTGGCTATTTCCTTAAGTTGGAAAACTCCCGGCTTCAAAAAAAGTCACGCTGCATGCCCCTGGGAGCAGGGATGGACCTGGGCTGCACCCGGGCGGCGATTTTGGCAGCTAAATCCTTGTGATAAAATCAGGATGCCACTTGTTTTAAATTTTAAGCCAGCTCAGGTAAGCCGGTATAATTTGTTATGCAATAAGCATCTGAGAGTCTAATATATTGCTGTACTTGAATGGTGCTATTTTGGCTACATAAGCAACGGCACTTGGAGAACTGAGCAGAATATTACTTAGAGTGTTTGACTAAGACAAGCGACCAGATGACCTCAGGCTTATGAAGAATCTTCCTATTCAATGGTGTCATGGGATGCTGTGGGGATAAAAGTGGAAAAAGTAGCCTATATGCAGCATTGAGTCTTCTTGGAGGAAGTCAATGGCATCTAAAGGACCAAACAGAAGGGAGGATCCCCAGATGGTAAGGGGACGTACCTCCCCATCAGCTGCCTGTGGAAGAAGGGTAGGTTATCAACACATTAATTAATGGAATAAATAAATACGGTAAAATAGTATACATAGGCTGGTTTATCCAGGAGGACATTCCTAGGCAGCAACCGACTCTACTGTTACATTGTGTGAGCCTGTGCACCCATACAGATGACAGATATATGGTTGCCCAAATATTCTGCCATTTTAGTTACTGTCATTGTGGAAATTAGGACAACCATGATATGAAAATCTATTTGTCAGCAGGCATCCAGGTCTATGGTAAAAGTGTGAAAATGAATGCTAATTGGTGAGTGATGGAAGTATTATTCTATTTAGTGTTCATCCAAAGGAACTAGAAGGCCAAACCTTTAGTGATGTTTTCACCCTGAAGGAAATAATGGAAGAAGACTTAAGGAACCACTTTATCTGCTTGGCTCAAAATTCAGTTGGGAACTCCACAGGGATGTTCAAGCTTAAGAAGAAAACAGAAAGAGGTAAAAATGGCGAAGTATATTTTGTATGTATGTTTGTATGTATGTATGTAATTTATACTCTGCCTTTCTGCTTCCACATGACTCAAGGTGGCTTGTTTTAGCCCTCATTAAAACTGCCCTTCATTATTTTCATCATTAGAGATGTTCTTTAAGTAATAGTAATAAAAAATTAACTTTTCTAAGCTCTGAAGTCACTTCAGGTTTTGCTCTCTTCATATCACCAATTGGAGCAGTAGAATAGAACACATCTGCTATTTTTGTATTATGCAGCAGAGAAATAGAAAAGTTCTTATCCTCTTGAATACTCTTTACTCTTTAAAGCAATTAAATGAAATAAGTCTGATATCTCCTTTTTTATCAGAATAGCTCTGTTTCTTACAGCATTTGAGCTAGTCTAAATTACAAGATGATCAGAAGTCAGAAAAGTAATCTTTTTGGACTATATTTCCCTGAATCTTCCAGCTAAAAAAAGCCAATTCCCATGCTCCTTGGGAGATTTTGGGAGTTTTAGATTAAAAGTAACATTTCCAGGCTCTGACTACATATGGATGAAAACAGACTTACCCAGATTGGTTCGCACATACATTCTGTGCACAGAAAAGAAATGTCTCATGACCTGACATGAAACAGTCTATATTGCTCTTTAAAACATCCATTTGTCTTTTCAACCTCTGTGTCCACATCACCAGTGACCAAAGCATTGCCCAAATTATTTTAAGAGCAGTTTAATTCTATCTTTTAGCTTGTCATCAGTGTTATATTTATTTCAATAGCAGTACTTTCCCTCCCCTTTCTTCTTTTTAGGTATCACTTTCCTACTTATTTTGTGCTGTACAATCACAACACTGCTTGGGATCATTTTGGGAAGTACACTGGCTTATTGGCGCTGGATTGATTTAGTACTTTTTTATCGGTATTACCTAGCCAAAGATGAAACTGTGAGAGGTGAGAGCTTTTCAGTTATAATTGTTATGTTGTGCAGTCTCTTCTCATGTTGCCATTTTGGTTGAGGATTATTTATTATGTAAGGAATGGAGGGAGGGAGGAAGAGAGGACAGGTGGACACATAGACACATACACTTATATCCCACTCTTCCCCTAAGGAGTTCAAGGTAGCATAAAATGCTGGCCTGCATTTTATCCTTACAACAACCCTGTGAGGTGGTGAGAGCACATAGCTCCTTGATGATTTATGGCCAAGGCCACAGTTTGCATTACTCTATATTGTTGGAAAATCTTTGCATTCTCTTTTCCCCTCCTTAGATAGATAGGGATTCCTGCTTGCAAACTCCTCCTCCTTCTCTCTCTCTCTCATTCAAACTAACTATGTGACTTAGGTCACTCCCTCTTTGGGACTAACAGGCGTTCTCTCAAGCTTCTCTACTGAGCTGTTCCCATCTTCTGCTCTCTTAAAGATGGTGAGATTTTTCCTCTTTACCTGAGCCATCACTAGTTTAGGATTTAGCCCTTTTATGTAAATAAAGATTAAAGTCATCATTGTTTGTTAAACTAAAAGCTACGTGTTTGTTGTTTTTTAATCAGCCTTAGTTCTTTAGGGAAGCAGGCAAAGTCACATTTCTGCTATTCTGCTAATGAATGCCAGACCCTAACCAGTTTAGTTTTCATATTTTTATATTTTTGTTTCCTTTAAAAAGGGTTGAAGCCCTGGGAAACTTAAATTACACCACATGTATCATATTATATTCTATGTTTTCCCCATTACTATGTAACTACCTTATATACTCTACTATAAGTCAACCTTATGTATAAGTTGATGGCAGGTTTTGGGACCAAAATTATGGATTTTGATATGGATGAGGGTGAAACCTAGGCTCATCTAACAAAGGATGTAAAAGATGAAGCAAAGGTAAACAATGCCAAAGAACTTACAAAATTCCAGCAGGCATAATAACTGTTTGTGGTCATACTAAAGGCTGGATGTATGAGAAAATAGAGGAGCTTCAGTTATTCCAGGGCAGACAACACTCTTGCCTTTCACTGGGAGATGGTTCCTTTTTAAAATTAGAGTTGATGTAAAGTACCAACATTGACCCATGGATAAGCTGATTCAGGTTTTTTGGGTCAATTTTTGAGGTCAAATTTTTGGCCTAAATTTCTACACTTATACATGAGTATATAAAGTATGCTTAAAAACCTGTGGCATTGATGTCTATTAAGGCTTCTGAAAAAGTGGGTCAATATCCACAAAAACCTACGTTAAAATTGATCAGTTCGTTTTAAAGGTGCTGCTAGATTTTCTGCTCCCCCTTTTCCGTTGAATGGTCAAGGTGACCCCATAAGATTAATCATGTACTAGGGATTTGAACCTGGGTCTTCTGGGGCCTATGAGTGTATTCTAGTCACTACATCACACTGACTAACCCAGGGGTAGGCAACCTTTTTGAGCTGGGGGCCGGGTTGCTGTCCCTCAGACAATTGGGGGCCAAAGCAACATAAATAAATAAATAAATAAATAAATAAATAAATAATAAAAAAAAATTTAAAAAAATTAAACAATTTTAAAAATATGCATGCACACTCTCTCAGCCCCAGAAAAGCCATGGCAAATCCCCTGTGCAGATTTTGCCAAGAAAACCCCAAGAACAAGTAATAACAACAATAATCAATATCATCATGGCGGGCAGCGGCAGGGGGCGGCAGCAGCGGCAGGACCGGCCTGGGGCGGGTCCAAAGGCCACAGGAGGCTGCATCCGGCCCCCGGGCCTTAGGTTGCCTACCCCTGGACTAACCCTTTATGGAAAGTGTGGGAATCATGCACCTCTCCCACTGTTGTTGGAAAGTAACTCCAAACAGCCTGAGCCAGCATAGCCAATAGTGAATACTGGGAATTGCAGTCCAACAGAATCTGGCTGGTGGCATGATTCCCACCCTTGTTCCATTCAGAGGGCCAAAATATATTACAAAACATTTCTGCACAGAATGGTCAGAGGACCATTACTCAAAAGACATTGTTCAGTCTGTTCTCTTGTTCCTTCCTTAACAGATTTTTAGGTGGTGAAATTATAATAGAAATAATAGAAATAATGCATCTTGACACTACTTTAAGTGCTGTAGCTCCATTCTATGGACTTTTGTGATTTGTCATTTTACAGGGCTCTAACTTTATCTATCAAAGAGTTCTGGTGCCTCACAAAACTACAAATCTCAGAATTATGTAGGATGGAGTCATGATAGTTAAAGTGGTCTTTAACTGCATTATTTCTGCCATGTAGATGCATTCAGAGAGAGAGAGGAGAAGCAGTGAGAAAACAGTAGGATTATAAGTGGAAGACAACAGTAGCCTTGTTTGAGTGTTGCTTACCTTGGTTTCTTAAACACATGATGAACATGAGAAAAGCAACTTTTCCCCATTTCCAAGTTCCGGACATGTTTGCAGTGGAGAACAAAGATATTTCTGGAACTCCATGGGGGAGAATGGAGGTTTTCTTTCTCAATTTAACAATCTATATGTATCACAGACTTGGAACAATTACTAGGGAAGATAAAAGAAGAAAGCATAAAGGCAGGCTTACTGCTGAACATAAAGAAAACAAAAATAATGACCACTGAGGATCTACATAAATTCAACCTAGATAATGAGGAAATTGAACTCCTTAAAAAGTTCTCATGCCTTGGATCAAACTAGCCAAAATGGAGACAGAATACAGTTAAGAATGGGAACAGCAGCCATGAAGAAACTAGACAAGATCCTAAAATGTAAAGATATACAACTGAGTACTTAAGTTGGAATTGTTCAAGTCATTATTATATTCTCCATGTGAGAGCTGGACAATGAGGAAAGCCAAAAGAAAGAAAATCAACTCATTTCAAATGTGGTGCTGGAGAAGAGTGCTGATGATATTGTGGACAGCCAATAATAATAATAATAATAATAATAATAATAATAATAATAATAATTTTTTATTTATAACCCGCCCCTCTACTCGGCAATGGGGGCGGAGTACAACAAATTAAAAATACAACAGGTAAAAACATTCCATCCTCCCACCCCTAACCCTCCCACCCCTTAAAACAGGATTAAACTATCATAGAATTAAAATCAAAATTCACAAATAAAGTACAATACAATACTGCCAGATTTGGCCTATCTATCAGAATGGCGGGAGAGATGAATGGCGGATCGCCTACAATTTAGCTGGGCGGTTATTCCAGGAAGGCCTGCTGGAAGAGAACCATCTTTACTGCCTTTTTAAAGGCAGCAAGGGTGGTAATAAAATGGATCTCGTCCGGCAGGCCATTCCACAGTCTGGGAAGACAAAAAGACAAACAAATGGGTATGTGAACAGATAAACCTGAACATCACCCTGGAAGCCAAGATGATAAAACTGGGGATATCATATTTTGGCCACATGATGAAAAGACATGACTCACTAGAAGAGGCAATACTGCTAGGGAAGGTGGAGGGCAGCAGAAAGAGAGGAAAATCTAGATGGATAGACTCAATCAGAGAAATCACGGGCCTGAAGTTACTAAACCTAAACAGAGCAGTGGAGGTGAGGGGTGGATGGGCTGGAGATGTCTCATCCACAGGGTTGCCATGAGTTTGGGCTGACTCCAGAGTAGTTAACAACAACATATTTAGACATATGTTTGTGTCCCCATATATCATTTTAGGTAAGAGACTAACCTTTGGTCTTCCAGATGTGGTGTGTATGTATGCACCATCGAGTTACCTGTCAATTTCTGGTGAACCCATGAATTTCATAGGGTTTCTTTAGGCAAGGAATACTCAGAGGTGGTTTTCCATTTCCCCTGAAATACAGCCTACAGCACCTGGTATTCATTGGCTGTCTCCTATTCAAGTAATAACCAGGGCTGAATCTACCTGGCTTCCCGAGATCAGACAGGATCTGGTGCCTTTAGGGTATTTAGGTCCTTTGAAAACAAATTCTTGGGCTGCTGAACATATTCTTTAGTGCTATATTTTGCACATAGTAAGGGCCTGTTTAGCAAGATCAACATAGCCCTGAATAGTAAAAGTTTGAAGAAGAAATGGCAGATCTCAAGGAGAAGGCAGGGGAAGAAAAATAAACCCAGGAAATGAAATTAGGTCAGAAGCAGCAGAAGAAAATTGACACTGAAGAACTGTTAGAACATATTTTAAATATGTCTATTCTACCTTCCTCCCTAAGGCATGAATGCTAGTCTGAGAAACTGTTTAAGGCCACCCAAAGCTGGAATGGTATTGCTAACACCTTCAGTCAGAGGTGAGAAACCTCAGGCCTTGGGTCAAATCCAGCCCTCCTCAAATCACAATGTGACACTCTGGACTTCCTCACATGACCACAGCTCCTTCCCCATGAGAACATCATTTGGTGGTTTCCCAGCTTTTAGTCATTCTGAAAGGCTGAAATGCCCCAGAAATGCCCAGCTTAGTTACTGGCAGTAAGAGCTTTGTGACCTCCAATGTTGATAAATTTGTTTTGGGGCTCTGCCCAGCTCTGGATCCCACCCCCTAGCAAGGGTGTAGCTACATGAGGAGCAATGAGGACATTGTCCTCTAACAAAATGGGGGGGGGATGACATTTTCCTTCAGTCCCCAAATATTGCAGAGACTGAAACCCTGAAAACTGTTCACAGCTAGAGCTCTTATATTTGCTGTGTTCACAACCCCTTGGTAACTGCCCTTTTTCTTTGGGTGCCTATATTCTATTTGTAAATATTTGACTGAAGTTTTACATTACTGCAAGACTAGAAATGTGGTGACTGAAGGAACATTTCATTTGAGCTAGCAGAATTTGGGATACAGCCCTTATTCTGCCTCCAGCCCTGTAGCTACACTCCAAAACCTCTTTGAATCTGAATATGACCATCAGACTGAGAGATTTGTCACATCCTTATCTCAGATATTACACACGTCTACATTTAAAATGGCATGGTTTCTCTTCATAGGTCTTATAACTTACGATGATACTACATATCAGCAAATTATTCTCTGCACATGTGCTGGGACTTGTGGCTGACCACTGTTTCCCAACATTGGTCAACGATGCACACAAAAATACGTATATGTCTATCATAATAATTGTCTACTTGAGGAAATGATTTATGTATCAGAATCAGTTGATGTGTGAAAATGGTCCTTAAAGTAAGAAATAAAGTAGTAGTTTACCTTCTGCTCACTTGGGTTATATCTCTTGTCTTGTAGCATCCTCTGCTGTTAAAATAAAGAATAATTAGTTTTGGAGAACATTTTAAAAACTAATGGGATTTCTGAAAAATTGTGATAACCATGTGTCACCTTGGTGACAAGGACTGATGTAGACATCTGCCTTTTGGGTGTTGATTTAGTAGATAGAGTGCTGGGTTTGGATCTAGGAGACTGGAGCTGTATCCACACTGCAGAATTAAAGCAGTTTGACAGCACTTTAACTGCCATAACCCTATTCTACAGAATTTTTACCCTACAGTTAAAAGTTGTGTGAAACTGCTTTAATTCTGTAATGTGGATACATCCCTAGATTCAAGTCTGCATTAGTTGCTTAAACTCATTGGGTCACACTGACAAACCACAGAACATTACTTGTCAGAAGTAGTTAGTCTTGTTCTATTTTACAACATTTCATAGAATGATAGAGTTGGAAGTGACATCAAGGGCCATCCAGTCCAACCCCCTGCCATGCAGGAACACACAATCAAAGCACTTCTAACAGATGACCATCCAGCTTCTGTTTAAAAACCTCCAAAAAAAGGAGACTCTACCACTTTCCGAAGGAGCATGTTCCACTGTCGAGGTAGTTTTATTAGTAACACCTCGCAGTTGCTCATTGTGATAGTAAAAATGAGTAACTTACCATATATACTCAACTATAAGTCAACCTCATATATAAGTTGGGGGCAGATTTGGGGGCCAAAATAATGGATTTTGATATGACCCATGGATAAGAATGGGTAAAATTTAGGCGCACGTAACAAAGGATCTAAAGAATGAAGCAAAGGAAAACAATGCCAAAGAACTTACAAAATTCCAGCAGACAAAACTGTTTGTGTTCACACTAAAGGTATACTCTTGCCTTTCACCAGGGGATGGTTTTTTATATATATGAGTCAAAGTGCAGTACTTACACTGACCTGTAGATAACCTGACTCAGGTTTTTTGGGTCAATTTTTTGACTAAAAATTCTAGACTTATACGTGTCTATGTGTTGCATTGCTCAGTTCTTACTTTTCTTGAGGGGGTAAAAACCCCTTAAATTAATAGTATATTTTCATTTAGATTGGAAAAAAAATCCTGTTAAGATGCTTCATTACGCCTTAGTTGCACATAACTGCATTACTTGTAATTCATTACTTCTATGCTCTGCACTATGTACCAGTTGCAATTCTTCAGCTTAATCTGCACTGCTGAGTTGTTATGAGGGTAGAATGGGAGGAGATAGGCACAGATAATATGCAGAGCTGTTCAGTAACTTTCTTTTAGAATTTTTCACTGGGCCTTCTGGGACTATAATTGGAAATATGCTCCAACTTTTGCACCTTGTAGATAGGGCAATGAAAATGAAAGTACATCCTTACAGGGGGAAAAGTTTCCACCTAAACTTTAGGAAAAACTTCCTGATGGTAAGACCTGTTCAACACCAGAACACACTGCCTCAGAGTGTGGTGGAGTCTCCTTATTTGGAGGGTTTTAAACAGAGGCTGGATGGCCATCTCTCGGGAGTGCTATGATTGTGTATTCCTGCATGGCAGGGGGTTGGACTGGATATCCCTTGTGATCTTTTCCACTTCTATGATTCTATTATTCCTTCACCCACCACTAATCCCATTTGAACCTTGGAGGCAGTGGAGACATTAAATTAGGAAATACATTTACTATATATAAGGTGCAAACTGCAGAATAAATTACAAAGCTTCACATTGTCTTTCATATTAATCATCTCTGCTTAATTCTGTTTTTGCAAATTAATTCTGTTTTTGCGCATTAGCACTCCAGTCCTCTACATATTTATTCAAAAATGAATAAACAGTGAGTAAGCATGTTTGAACTACAGCTATGATTAAAACTATAACTTAATCTTCTATTTATTTTTTGACTTAGTCATAGCTGCTAAAGATGCAAGTCTGTTTTACTAATATGAGACCAATGCTAGGAAACTTTCTTTGCCTGTCTTCCGCAAGTGAAAAAGGTTGCATGCCAGAAATTCAAAAGCAGTTTTTCCCAGTAAGAAGCTACTTAGACAGAAAGCTTTAGTTGTTACTGCCTGATGAAGCTGCAGAGATAGAAGAGCCTTGGCAGTTAGAGATAACAATTTATGTTACAGGTGCCTTACGATACCTCTCTCCTCCCCGCTTTTTGGTTCCTTTTTATTTAAAGAATGTTTGCTTCCCCATTCTACTACTTATAAGAATATTTTTCCCCTTTTAGATTGCAAGGAATATGATGCCTTTGTGTCCTATGCAAAACCAGATCCCTCTGGGGTAGGTAAAGCCCTGTGTAATGAGGAAGAATTTGCCTTGGAGTTTCTTCCTCAGGTTTTAGAAAATGAATATGGCTATAAACTGTGTCTCAAAGAACGGAACATCCTTCCAGGAGGAGGTAATGACTTAGATTATTGCATAATAATAACCCTTGTTAAAAAATGACAAAAGCAAATCAATATGGCAAAACTTCAGTCCAGTAGTGGGGTCAAATATACAGCAAGTAAAATATCCAGTGGAAGTTATTAAAAATGACACTGTTTGCAAATAAAGGAAAATACATTTTTGTTGAGACCTTCACTATTTATGTAAAACAAAACAGTCAGATATAATTCATTACTGACCAACATGAACTACATTCTGACACTATGAAGATGTATGCAGATTGTATATGACGTCGAATTGACTCCAAAGATTTTAAAACAAGCAAACATATTGCCATAAAGATACATAAAATAATTACAATGGTTGCACAAGTGTATCAGTTCTGTCTTTTAATGAATTGTGAATATTTTTAATTCTATAGATTATTTAATGGTCTTTTAAATCTCTCCTCTCTCTCTCTCTCCCTCTCCCTCTCTCTCTCCCTCTCTTTCTCTCTCACACAGTATGTTTGTATGCTTTTAAAATATTTTTATTGAATTTTTCAATTAAAACACAATTATATTTTCCATCTAATATATCCAATTTCATACTGCATGTTGGATTAATTTCTATCACTTAATATTATTGGGAATAATAATAGGAATAATAGGAAGTACATTTGTATGTTCTTAATATGTACTAACTTTAATAATTTGTAATATACCTGAAGTCACAATATGGGGCGGGGGGGGGGGGGGGAGCAGAATATAAATGAGTTAAATAAATAAATATAACAATACAATATTCATCAGTTGTGAACAATCAGTAACAACAGCAAATTTCACAGACCCTGCAAGTGAAGTACATACATCCTGATCAACCTATACATAATCACCACATTTCACAACTGCATGCACAGCACATACAATGTTACAGAAAGTACATCAATTCTGTGATTTAGTGCGTGTGTGGAGGGGGAGTCGTTTTAACCACAGAGATTATGCCAACTCCCTTTTTTGGAATGATCAGTTATTAATTTTACCAGTTTTCATGCCTGTTTTGATGCACAGTAAACTGGCTATATGTCTAGGCTCAAACCAAAGTTTTATCTATTGGGATCACACCATCACAAATAATATAAGTATTTAATTATGCCCAGTATATTAGAAAAAGACACATTTTTTCCATTGCTAATCCCCTGTGTAGCACCATAGTGGTGAAAAAGTTACATATGCGAACTTATGGTATAAGTTAATTACTAGCATCACCCCTAGATTTCAAGAACTGGGAAGAACAAAAGCAGCTGTTGTCAGATAGATAGCTACACATACAGAACTGTTTCTTCTCTTAGACTAACCCAAAGTGCACAACCAGTTTCAGATTCCACAAAAGGAAAGAGGCAAGGGGTGGTGGCAGATGCCAGGGGTCTCCAATGGTTTTTTTTTTTTGGGGGGGGGGATGGGAATCCCTCTTCCTTTGGACTATGACTCCTAGAATTTCTCATCATGCATGGCCATCAGCTGTGCTGTTTGACTCTGGGAGCTGTATTCCAAAAAAGGAATTCCTCCAGTTTCTGAGAGATTCCAGTGGCCTTCCTCCATCAAAGCTCATTTATGAAGATCTTAATAATATTCATGATCAAGAGCCAGGATATCAAAATATCTAAAAAGAGGGGGCAATATTTTTTTAAATAACAGAATAGCTGTTTGGTTGGTTTTTATTACCACTTAGATTTTATTATGCTATTTTGATTGCTTTAATCTTGTACTGATATACAGAATTTATATACACCACTTTGGATTAAAGCCTGGTTTATAAATTCTTATAATAATTTAAATACATTAATAGTAATTATTTCTTTTCCCAGCATACACTGATGACATTGTAAATGCACTCAAAAAGAGCAGACGGGCCATAATTGTCTTGACCGCAAGCTATTTCAAAAATACAGAGTCTCTCTTTGAACTTGAAGCAGCAGTCAACACTGTGCTGGAAGACAAGACCATCAAACTCATCCTAATTGAGTTTGAGTCTTTCCAGGAGCCACAGTCACTACCACAGAAAGTAAAGAAAGTTCTCAAGATTTTACCCAGGATTATTTGGAAAACATCTACCTCTCACACTGCTAATAATCAATTCTGGAAAAAACTATGGTATCACATGCCAGTGAAACATACCATAGGAGCCAAGGCCAAGCAATCGTTATTCTCCACCACCTCACTCCTACTGAATAACATAAGTTATGAACATAAAGAACAGAAAAGGCACTGGAAGGAAAAAGATGGAGAAAGCTCTCTAACCTAGAGAAAAGACATAGGGCCACAACACACAGGCAAGATGAAGTGGCTTTCAACCACTTTTGAAGGTGGGACATTTAGATGATGCGTGCCTCGAAAGCGGCTGCAAACCAGACCAAAGCCATGCTCTGGGGCTAAAAACCAGAGCAAAAAGAAGCCAGGATAATCTGACTCAAGGTGGAAAATGTGCATCTTTGTGCCTGCGTATAAATGCCTTGACGTAAGTGTTGGATTGAGGCAAAGCAAAGAAATGAAAATGCGACAACTTCAATTGATGTAATTACAATATACACAAACCAGACAATCTAACGGGGGGGGGCATGGGGTGAAGGGGACAGCTCATATGGGGAGCATCTTATGATTGTGCTTTGCAAATGTATCACTCACACACCAATGCACCGATGCCTTGTACTGGTGGAGGATTGCACATACAACTCTGCGGCTGATGAAAGGGGTGGCCATGCAACGGGATGGCATCTAGGAAGATGTGGGAGGTACTTGGAGATCACAGGTGGTGTGTTTGTATGATGATGCACATGTATGGTGGGGAGGCAACAAAAAATTTACCCTGTGACATGGCTTGACAATGCACTGTATGATTGAGCCTGCTCCCAACATGGCCAGTTAAGCTGTGCTGGTAGGGATCATAGCAGATGTAATCTCAAAGAGTACATTTCTCAACTTCTCAGGACAGAGAAGCTTTGGAGGTTAAAGTTATCTAGTTATCTTTCATGTATCAATGGTAATATTAAAAGATTCTTACTTAATCTTTAAATATTACAAGAACTGTATTTTGTAATGTGAAAAGCCGTCCTGTGTGACACTCATGGATCTGTCTTCCAAGATGCTCATGCATCACCATCTTTCTTGGATAAGATTGTGATACTTCTCTACTTCCAGGTGCTTGATGATATATGAGTGGAACTTTTTTTTAAAAAAAATACTGGTCTTATGCAAATTAATTATTTCTATCATTTGTTGCTGCTGGAGATGTAGCTTTTATTGGTTTTAGTTTTAAACTTTTAATTGTTATATCTTTTCAATATTTCCTAGCAAAAGATGCCTAAGAAACAGTAACAAGAATAATATTATTATTACTGAATATAGTTGTTCTATGAGATGTTTTTACTTCATAACTATTTAATAATAGTTATTATTATACAATTGTTGATTATTAATATTTAAATATAACAGTGATTCCTGTTTTAGAATTAGGGAAAGTTTGATAAATCTCAAAGAGATTAGACTTATAAATAATTATTTTCCAGATTGTTGTGTATGGATTCTAATTCTCCAGTTCTATGCATGCTTACTGAGTTCCACCAAAGCTAAAGGAAATAAACTTGTATGTGTTTTGTACAAGAGGTTATTCTGGAAATCTTTTAGTTGCTGGCCTATTCAGCACTCTCATGTTCCACAGCAGCTGACAGTGTTATTTCTTATATTGATTATTATGGGAAAGACAACATGTAAAAACCAATTGGTTAACAGCCAAGATTGGAAAAATTGTTTGTTTTCAGGATCCTCCACTTAGCATGGCTATTCTCTAGTCATTCTGGCTGGGAGACTCCTGAAGATGTTGAAAAAAGTAATTATTTGAAGCTCTGGTCAAAAGTCATAAAAATTCAACAAGAAAAGAGAAGAAAAGGAGGGAAATGATCCAAAACAGAGTTATAGAAAATATCAGCGTATGAGCTGTCCAGAATGTAAAGTACCAACACATTTTGTTATATACATCTTACAGGCAAAGGAAAGGAATGTAAACTTGTTATGCAAGGCAGGATGTCTAAAAATATAACAGCAAATTGAGTCCTTTCTCCTTCTACATTACATTTGATATTTCTGTATTCTTTTCTCCCCTCATTGTTCCAAAAATATCTGGATGGGGCTCCTCCATGTAATTTTTGGTGCCAAAAAGTGATCTTTGGAAAGAAATGGATATCTTTCTGGCAATAAGCATTGTAGGGGAGGGGAATCTGGAATAGGACGACTTTGGACATCAATGTGAAAGCCCTCCTATCCCCAGGCTAGGATCCTATATTGGATTAGATCCTCTGTGCTTATTCTAATGAAAAATATGTGGCTGCTAGTTATGTCCTCCACCCTAATGCACTAAGCAGTTTATCATATGGGGGCAAACTGCAAAAATCCCATGCAGAAATGGGATTTTAAAACTGGAAAAACTCCACAAAAGTGGGTAGTTTTTCACACATGACAGGGTTAATGTGACATTAACCTGAACAGAACGTAGACAAAACCCGCCCCTTTTTACTTTCAGGATTTTCTGAAAGTAAAAAGGAGTGGGTTTTCTCTAGTTTCCATTCGGGTTAATGTCACGTTAATTCTTATTAACGCTAATGTCATCTGAAAAACAACCCAATTTCATGTTTCCCCCCCCCCCCCAACTTTCTGTTCAGATTAACCCCGAATGTTGTCTGAAAAACTACCCACGTTTGTGGGGTTTTTTTGGCTTAAATCCAGTTTCTGTACGAGATCTGTCCCATGTGATAAACTCCTAAGATGAGGCATGTTTAGTTCCCTAAACCCATTTTTTTTGTTCCAGAATCCAAAAGAACCTGGCCTGCAGTGTAGTCATTCCATAACTTTGTCATTAGTATGGCTGGAAACAATTTTCCAAATTCCACCCACTTGACATACAGTGGAATGCATAATGCAGTGAAACAGAGGACACATGCTCTGGTTGTCAGTATGATAGCCTCATGCAGGGAAAAGTATAAATATCTACATTGTGCAGCTTCAGACTTTCCTTTCACATCTGAAGATGTCAACAGCTGGAGTCCTTTTGGATTGAGTCCAGTTGTGTCATTAGCCACAGTGTTATTCATAGTTGTCCTCTGCTGTAGCCCAGCAGCTTGTTGAGTGCCACCCAGTCTGGGAATCCTGTATTCTGGTGCTATCCCATTTCATTTTGGATTGTCTCATCATAGGGTTTTAGTGATAAAAAAAGGTAAAGGTAAAGGTATGCCCTGTGACAAGGTTGTCAAGTCGTGTCCAACCATAGGGGACAGTGCTCATCTCCGTTACTAAGCCGAAGAGCCAGCATTGTCAGAGGCTACTCTGTGATTATGTGGCCAGCATGATTGCATAGAACAATGTTTACCTTCCCACCAAAGTGGTACCTATTTATCTATTTGCATTTGCATGCTTTCGAACTGCTAGGTTGGCAGAAGCTGGGACTAGTGACAGGAGCTCACCCCATCATGCAGCACCCGGATCTCGGACTGCCAACCTGCTGATCTTGCAATCAACAGAGTCAGTATCTTAACCTCTTGATCCACAAAAGGGATCAAGCAATAACAAGTGTCAGTTATGGTGTCACTGGTGTTGTCTCTGAGAGATCCTCTGCCAGTGTGACTGCCCACTACTCCTGCTGCCCAGTAGCTGTCTGGCTCCTCAGCAAGGGATGATCTAGCCTGGGAGACCCTACTAGCAGCAGTGCTACCATCACCATGGTTTCTTGCCTCATAGGAGCATGCAATCTCACCACTGCAGAAAGGTAGTGCCAGGGTGAGGAAGTGTTTTATACCCCATAATAAATTCTCTTTATGGTAAAAAATAAACAAAACCAATAACACCACCCACAGCTTGTCCCAATCATAGTACCTGATAGTTAAATTATTTCCTAGTCTGACTGGCATATCCTGCTGTTTTCTAGTAGAGAAAAAGTTACTGCAGCTCTCACTAGTACCCACTAGATGTCCCTAACATATTTTACATCTTTATGTTTAGAACTATCAGTTTCCTACAAAGTCAGAAATGACCCAGCTGAGATCAACCTGGGGTGAGGAACTGCAGGAGTGAAACCTGCAGAGCAGCCTCTGACTTTAGATTGTGAATAGTCCATAGTATTATTTCCTGGCTTTCTTGGTCTAGGAATTAACATATTAGGCACAAAATTGTATTTTGTGAAAGGTTACCATTGGAAGCCATGCCAGGGCAACAGTGGATTATAGAATCTGAAGACCTCCTGTCTCTTCCAGTCAAACTTGAGTTTCAGATTGACTGTTAAAGAAGAATAGCACATTGGGACTATGAAACCAACTGGACATGAACTAGAACTAGGTATGCTCCTGAGGCAATCCATTTTTGTTTAGGATGAAAATATTAATTTAGGAATAAGAAAATACAAAAAGGAGTTCCTGTGAAGAATACATCCTTCAAAGAACAGAGGTATTTTCTTCTGCAGCATGGGCAATCAGAGGCTCATGTATGTGAGATTTTTTTCCTGCCTATTACTTTTTCTGTCAGTCTTGGAGGGCTGTTTTGCTGCTACGTATGTGAATCTGCCACACAGGAATGCTAGCCTTTCAGGTGAATCTGACCCATTTGATGTTTCTGAATCGGGAAGAGATGAGAGGCTGCATATTTTTACAGTGGATTATGAATATGTGCAAATACCCTACGAAGTCACACTGTGGATTCTCTTGGCCTCCCTTGCAAAAATAGGTGAGTAAAAATGCTGAAATGTCTTAGATACCTTTTTCTTGGAGGAAATCTCATGGGCTTTCTTTGGAGCAAACATCTATGTGACTGTACTGCACATCACCCCACATACAGAGGCAATGCAGTACAGTAGTAACATTGTACAGGTTGAGTCTCCCTTATCGGAATTGCTTAGAACCGGAAATGTTTTGGATTTTAGAGTTTTATTGGGTTCTGGAATATTTGCATGTACAAAATGATATATCCTGGAGATGGGACCCAAGTTTAAACATGAAATTGATTTATATTTTGTATATACCTAATACATATAGCCTGATAGTAATTTTATGCACAATATTTCTAATAATTTTGGGCATGAAACAAAATTTGTGTACATTGAACCATTCAAAAGTAAAGGTGTCACTATCTGAGCCGCCCATGTTTTTGAATTTTGAATTTTGGAGTGTGCAATTCCAGATAAGGGACCTGTAACAAAAAAGAAAGTATAAGCATAGAAAAAACAACTGAGTGAGGTATTTTATACTGGTTTAATAACTTTGTTGTTGCTAACTGCCCTCGAGTCGATCTCGACTCATGAGTGAGGCATTTCCAAGACCTTCTGTCCTCCACTGCTCTACTTAATTCCTGCAACCTCTTAATACCCGTGACCTCCTTAATAGAGTCCATCCATCTGGCATGTGGCCTTCCTCTCTTCCTTCTTCCTTCCACCTTTCCCAGCATTATTGCTTTTTTTTCAAAGAGTCCTCCCTTTTCATGATGTGTCCAAAGTACGACAGTCTCAGTTTGGTCATCTTGGCTTCCAGGGAGGTTTCTGGCTTGATCTGCTCTAGGACCCATTTGTTTGTCCTTTTGGCTGTCCATGGGATCCTCAGTACTCTTCTCCAGGACCACATCTCAAACACATTGATTTTCTTCCTATCATCTTTCTTAACTGTTCAGCTCTCACATCCAAACATGGTAATAGGGAATACAATGTCTTTTATGATTCTAACTTACTTAAATAATCTGACCAGTTAATGGCTCAATTATGACAGTGTATGATGTGAACATTTAAATGCACTTGTTACCAATAATGGAACAAAGCAAATGTCAAAGTGTTTATAGTATTAAAAGTAAATAGTGTCCAAGTTCTATATTCATTTACCTGGGAGTAAGGCCCATTTAATTAAGTAGACTTTACCTCTGAGTTTGAAACACAGGATTACAGTAAGAGATTGCTGTGAAGTTTATTAAACGAAAACATAACACACAGCATTTTTGTATTCTGAGTATTCTGACTACATTTTTTGTTTGAACTCACATAAAGTCATTTTCTGTTCACCAAAGGTGGTGGTGGTGGTGGTGGGGGAAGCCTCTGTGTTATACGCCCAAAGCTCAGCATAATTATTTAATGTACTACAGCTAAAACTCTGGGTTTTATCTCTGGATCAATATGGAGAAGAGCATTAAATTTTACAATGTGCTTCAATTCAGTCTTTTCTATTTAGTTTCTATTCTTACTCACAGTTAAGAGCATATAGGGTTGTATGATTAATAGGCTGAATTAATCCCAGTTGCTTTCACTGACTGAGTACAGTTTCAGTAGAAGCATAATAAAAATAGCCATCTATGCAATTTCATATATTGTAGCTTGGCCTAGGCAAGCTATTTTGTGGGAGATTTTCTAACTAATTTACTTGCAAACCTCTCCCACCCTTGCATAAATCTATATTCTGGCATGAATTGTACTACTGCATTCCCAAGATTAATTACTATTCAGTTCAAAAACCAAGGTGCAAAAGTAATGAATATAGCATTATAACATTTAACATTATTGTCTCAAAATTCATAAAAAAAAATTCTGGATATGGGTTTGCAAAGTGTTTCTGAAAATAACAAACCTTACTTTTAAACAGCATTTGACATTCAGAAAGTTAAATTTATCGACATGTACTAAATTTATTGACATGTTCATGCATTGACATGTACCATTGACATTGATATCCACTATTCTTAAAAAAAAAGTTTTCACAATTAAAATAATTTCTCAAATTTATTTTGTGTCATTTGCTTCAGGTTTCCATCTCTACCACCAGCTGCCTCACTTCATGCCAGAAAGCTGTCTCCATATTGCTATGGGTGTCTTGGTTGGTGCAATTATTTTTGGCACTGACCATAAATCACCACCAGTCATGACGACAAGCATTTATTTCTTGTACCTCCTGCCTCCCATCATCCTAGAGCAAGGATATTTTATGCCTACCCGGCCCTTTTTTGAAAACTTTGGATCAATCCTGTGGTGGTCTGCAATGGGGTCTCTCATAAATGCTTTTGGCATTGGCTTCTCACTTTATGGGATTTGCCAGATCACAACCTTTAATCTCCAGGATGTGAACCTACTTGACAGTCTGCTGTTTGGAAGCATGATTTCAGCTGTGGATCCTACAGCTGTCCTAGCTGTGTTTGAGGAGATGTCTGTTAACGAGCCTCTTTATATGATGATATTTGGGGAATCTTTGCTAAATGATGGGATAACAGTGGTAAGTACATTGCAACATTTGTAGAAATTGGGCATCCCATTTTCTTCTCATTCTCCTGTCATTTACAATGGTGAGTAATTTAAATGATGACTAAAGTGGATTTTTGTTACTCACACAACATCACATTTTGTGCATGGTTTGTCTGCCCAAGTTCATCTTTAAGTCAAGCATGTCATAGTCTCCAACATTTCATAGATGAAAGCCAGGACACAAGTGACTGAATGTGGTCAAAAGGGTGTGACTAGGCAACACAAGGGAAAAGATTATTAATGGGGAAGAACACACAAAACTGCTTTTTTAAACAGAGAAGCCCTGGAATTTATGTACTGAGCTTAAGAAAGCCTGACAAAAGATAACCCCAGATCAACAGAACAACACTCTAAGCATATATATGTACATACAAACATGACTAATAACTATGATATTTTATATTATTTTAAAATCAAAATTTATTTCTTAGACCTGCTTGAAATTACAGTTTTCTCTGAATGTACTTTATGGACTCAGTATTTCTACCTATCCCCTATAATACACAAATCCCAGCTTCTCCATAAAACAACAATCATATGGCCCTTTGAATCAATACTTCCCAGGGTTGTTCTTACAAGAAAAATGGGATGAAGGGGAGATCATGTACAATACTTTTAGCTCTAGGACATAAATGGAATATAGGCCTGAAGCGGATGGGCCAAATAAAGCGGCTTCCAGCAGCTTTGGAGGCAGGGCGTGGAGATGATGCACATCCCCAGAGCAGCTGGAAGCTCCTGTGAGGCTGCCTTAGGAGAAAGCAGAAAGAACGAGGGAAATCCTCCCTTTGCTGGTGGCCCATTCAGGACCATGGCAGCAGCCTGCTTTTAGAGCAGGGCATCCAGTTGCTGCAGTCTTGCACATAGCTGGAGCGACCAGAAGCCATCCCAAGCTGCCAGTCTGCTTGACCCCGTAGTTAATAATAATAATAATAATAATAATAATAATAATAATACATTTTTATTTATAGCTCACCCCTCTGCAAGGCAATCGGGGCGGGTTACAACATATTAAAACAGACAAGTTAAAACATTCCCATTTATGACTCGATTCACCCAGAAATAAATGCTTGTAGTCATGACTGGTGGTGATTTATGGTCAGTTACTTCTAGTATGGCTCACTTAGGATACAATCCCATACATATTTACCTATAAGTTAATCCCAACTCACGGATATGGAAACTATGCCCTGTGAGAAGTGACTTAGGGGGCTAGGTATGTTTAGCCTGGAGAGCAGGTGATATGATAGCCCTGTTTAAACATTTGATTCCATTGTTTGATGTCTACAGTTACAGTTTCTTTCCTGTAACACTGGCCCACACAGGATTAGTAAATCAAAAGGGAGACAGTGGAGAGGAGAAAACCATTAAAACTAGGCCTTAATGATAAGGTTTATTCAAATGTCAAAAATAAATAAATAAATAAATAAATAAATAAATCATAATTGAAAAGAAGAGGAAAACTTCAAATCACAAATGCTGCTTTGCAATATTGATTCTATTTTAGGGAAATCAGGGTGTGGGTGGGCATCCATATGTCTGTGAGAAAGAGAGATAAGGATACCACCTGGTGAACAGTTCAGGGAGTGTTAGCACAAAGGGGGTTTCCTCAAGGAGAGGTGGGTTTCTCCCTTTCCCTTGCTTTTTACAATGTGTGTTCTTTACAAGTGTGTTCTTAAAGAAGAAATTTGGAGTCACACAGCACAGAATGTTATTGAAAGGCTGCAGTAGTTTGCTTACTGGGAAGGGCAAGACTCCACCACCACCCTTCATACTAAGCTGAGTGCAAACTACTTTTGCATTTTGAAATAAGTTTTCAGCAACTAAAGTAAATGGAGGATGAAGGGAAAGCTGAAGGAGGAGACAGAAGCCAGGTTATTTTGAAAACGGCTGAGAAAGTGGGATGGCAGGGGATTAATCAGGTCATTCCTGCCAAACTATGGGCCCAAACAGACAAGCCAAATGAAGCGGCTTTGGGCCACTTTGGAAGTCTTCTGCTTAAATGATGCATACATCCTAAGAGGCTAGAGGCCATGCCAAAGATGTTTTCTGGTCCTAAGGACCATAGTGCAACTTCAGTGTGGCTTCCGGCCTCTTCACATGTGTATGTTATTTAAACAGCACATCTCCAAAGTGGCTCAAAGCTGCTTCATTTGGCCTATCTGTTCAGGCCCTATGGACATTTTCACACTAGACCCACCAAAGCCACCTGGAGCCGACCGTGCCGCTCATTCCGGAATGGCTCCGGCGGCGGCAACTTAATTCCTTTTTAAAAAAGGAATTACCTTGCCGGGGCTGATGCCAGAGTTAGCGCTGGATTGGCCAGAGTGAGGCCGGACTTGCTGCGACATGAGTGTGAACACCCGGAGCAAGGAGCCGGACTGACGCAGGGATGGCACCGGAAGGGGCGGGGTTTGCTGCGATGTGAGTGTGAACACACTGGAAAAGGAGCTGGACTGGGGCCGGAGGGAGGTAGGATTGCGTCCGCCTAAAGCCCCGTGTGAAAACGCTGTATGTCTGCTGCCATGCTGCAGTATTAATGCAGTTTGACACCACTTTAACTGTCATGACTATGGAATCCTAGGATTTGCAGTCTGTTGTGGTACCAGAGCTCTCTGACAGAGATTAAATATATCACAAAACTTTTCTTTCATCCCAAAAATAAAACTCAGTTCAGAGAAGACTTTTGGGGTCTGCTTTCTGGAGGTGGCCCAAATCCAAGGCAAAAGAGTGGAATCAAAAAAGTACTAGCATATTTTAGCTCAAAATTTTTAACCCCTAGTAGTCTATTGCTTTAGGAAAGGCTTTTCAAACTTTTGAATGAGGGAAAATAAACAATAGCTGACAAATCACTAATGATGGTAGGAGATGGTAAGGAGAAGGAGATATAGCCAGCTAGGGAACTCCAGGGGGATCATCTTCAACCCCAGTTTCTCCATCCTAATCTATGTGACAAAGGCATCTTGGATGATGGGACATTTATTTATTTCTCTGCTCAGGTCTTATACAACATCCTCATTGACTTTACTAAGATGCATAAATATGAAGAGATTGAACCAGTTGACATTCTGGCAGGATTTGCTCGCTTTTTTGTCGTGAGTCTTGGTGGACTGCTGTTCGGCACGGTTTTTGGTTTAGTGGCAGCATTTATGACTCGATTCACCCAGAACTTCTCTGCCATTGAGCCTCTCCTGGTCTTCATGTTTAGCTATTTGTCATACTTAGCTGCGGAAACCCTTTACATTTCTGGCATCTTGGCGTGAGTATAACAACAACCAGTTTTCACCACTGGAGAGTCTTATTACTCCCATCCTTACACTCTTAGGTTCTTGCCTCAGAGTAAGAAGCAAGTTTTGAGAATACCAGTTGTACATAAGAAATGCAACAAGCTAATCAAAAAAGCAACTCTTTTAATATATTTCCTATGTTCATATGAATAGGTTCAGATAAATACAGGTTTAGGTCTTTAATAAGTATTTCAGATGTTTGGGTCAATGTACACATGACCAGGCTTTTGGCAGGAAGATAGTTTCAGACTAGATCTACCACGTGCTACTGAGCATAATAATAATAATAATAATAATAATAATAATAATAATAATTTATTTCTATCCTGCCCCTCTACCAAAGCACGTTCAATCTGCATTAGAAACATTTTGTGAGGGGGTTAGGGGCTGCCCAGTTAGGATTTTTTAAAGATTTGTTTTGGCAGCCTTTGCTAAATATCACATGGCAAAGTATTTCAAGATCTTCTCCAAGCATGTATACTGCTTTGATTCAGAGATAGGAAAGGTACTTCTAAAATGTATTAAATTATTATTAGAATTTTACAACTAGCTTTCCAATCTCTGACCAAGGCAGAGAGAGCTGAGCAGAAACAGGGCCACTGAGAAACAAGAGGGAGTTCTTAGCATGCTTGGAGAAGATCTTGGCTATTTAAGCAACATGGGGAAGGCCACAGCTCAGACAAAAACAACATGTTGTGCATGCAAAAACTTCCAGGCTGTTTCTGGCATCTCCCATGTACAGATACCTAGTCACCATAAACAGTTTTCTCAACCTGTTCCTCGGATGATCTGATGGACTAGTGTTCATGCTGGTTGTGGGTTCATGTGAGTCTAACACATCTAGCAAAGATTGTTAAAGGTTGTTATAGCAATTAATGAGCTTGGTATATCCATGGTCTGACTCTGCTAACAAGTCAGGTACACAAACATTCACAGTTTGATGCCCTCCAGATGTTTTGGGCTATAGATCATATCAGTCCAAGCCACCAGATATGATGGGATGTATAGTCAAAAACAGCTGGATGGTAACCACTTGGCAAAGGTTGATTTAGTCCAGAGTTTGGAAGTTACCTTGATCTACAACTCCCAGAATTTCTCAGCCAGCATGGCTCATGGTTATATTGCCTGAGGGATTCTAGGAGTTGTTTTTCAAAAACGGAACTTCCCCAGACTGCTTCAGGCACCCATTCTGCACTAGCAGGCTTCAGTCTCAGGTTGGATTGTACCAAAACCAAAAGTGAAACACTCACTATATAATAAGTAGACTCACAATCAGGAATGAGGCCTTTAGGGGGGACAGATTTCTGAATTTTTTCTTCCAATCGCTCATCTATCCTTTCCTTCATGTTTCTGAATGTACAGGATTACAGCATGTGCAGTGACTATGAAGAAATACGTGGAGGCAAACGTTTCCCAAAATTCCTATACAACAATCAAGTATTTCATGAAAATGCTGAGTAGTATCAGTGAAACCCTGATATTTGTGTTCATGGGAGTGTCCACCGTTGGTCGGAATCATGAGTGGAACTGGGCTTTCGTGTGCTTTACATTATTCTTCTGCATCCTTTGGAGGGCACTAAGTAAGAAAGAGAAATGCCAATAAAAACAAAGCAGGGGGAGGGTAGTACTTTACAGTATTGAAAACAGGGGTGGGTAGATGGTAGATAGAAATCTTCTCATTGATTTCTTAGAGATATACAGTCCATTGGAAAGCATTTTATTACTCATTATGATTTAGCAAAAGAAAATAGCAAAAAGCCAAGCTTCATCCACCCACCTACTGAGTGACGTCCCAGCCTCTTGTGTCACCCAGTGCGGTGGGTCGGGCTTCCAGGAGTGGCATACTTGGTGTCCCTCAGACTACTCCTTCCCTCTCCTCAAGGGGAGAAGGATGGGATGGCATGTGCCAGGTGTCACTGTCTCCTGGTGCAGTCTGCACCCCTCGGAAACCCCTAGAGACACCACTGCACCCACTTGCAAAGTACAATCCTGAAATGAAGAAATCTTTAGAAGCAGAAGAAGTGTGTGTGTGAAAGGATCTCTTGGGATAAGCATGAGCCCAAAACTCCTAATCCTTAATGCCAAGACCTAAATCGGTGATAGACAACTACAATGGCTGGAGGCAATCCCCACCACCACCACAAATTGGCCACAATGATATGTTGTAACCTACCAGACGTGATGCTACATACTCGCACTTGTCATGTTTATCCCAAAGATTTATGGGGGACAGGGAAACCAGAGGTGCCACATTCACTGCTTTCTTGTGTTTGAGGAGCCCAACAAATGAGTTTTGAAATGAAAAAAAAAATTGAGGCGTTTGGATCTGAAAATGTTGTGTCCTGACCTTCATGCAGTTCATGAGTCACACTTTCTCCACTCCTAGCTTAAATCTAGTTGCTAGTCCCAACCAGAGTAGACCCAATTGCACCAAAGAAACTTAAGTAATAGGGGTTGCAGACTGCCAAAAATAGTGCAAATTGAGTCCACTTTTAGGGTTAGGGTTAGTGCTAGGGAATAATGGGAATTGGTTTTTTTCTGAGACATTGAGCCTTCTCTGTCAGAGAGTTCTGGTGCCACAATAAAATACAGTTCCCATGATTCCCTAACCCTAACCCTAAAAGTGGACTCAATTTGCACTATTTCTGGCAGTCTGCAACCCCCTTAAATCTTGAATTAACATGTTTCTATTGATTCATGGAGTTTACTGTAGCTGGGATAAAAGTCTCCTTTCCCAGTCCCCTATGTCATCATTTTTCCATATGGCTCTTTATGGATCTCAAAAGTCTAATAAATGTGCAAGAGATCCAACAAAACTCAATTCTACCCATGATCAGGCAAAGCCTGAGAAATTAGTTTTTTCGAGTACAGCTTTCAAAATTCTCCCAGCCAGCATTGGTGTTGTAGTGACATAAGGCAGCTTTTCCAAGTTCTGATTTTAAAAGCATCATTAAGCACACAGAAAGAGGGAGTGAGGCTAGAAACCTCAGAGCTGACTGGTTTGACCAGTTTGGTAAGAACCTTGATAGGTGTGTTCTATTGGCTGGGGTATTTCATAAATAACTGTACGTTGCAAAGAGAAATAATGAGAAATATTTTGGATCTATGGCTTAAGGAAATTTTGGGATCAGTGAGCTACCTGGGATCACAAAAGAATCAGCTATCTGACACAGGGTGCATCTGCACTGTAGAAATAATGCAGTTTGACACCACTTTAAGTGCTGTAGCTCCATCCTATGGAATCCTGGGATTTGTAGTTTTACAAGGTCTTTAGCCTTCTCTGCCAAAGAGTGCTGATGCCTCAAAAAAACAAAACAAAACAAAAAAACCCGAAAACAAACTACAAATCCCAGGATTCTATAGGATGGAGGCATGGCAGTTAAAGTGGTGTCAAAATGCATTATTCTACAGTGTAGATGTACCTGAAGACACAGAGAGAGGCAGAGATGGAGAAGGAAATTACCTGTAGGATAAAAAGGGAGAATGGATGGGCCCACATGTAACAGTTAAGATGGGAGAAGGTTGTACATCACTCATAACTTAGCAGTGTTAGGATGATGCTCTGTGTCCCACTGCTCAGACAGAAAAGAATAAATGTGTTCAATAAGCTAAAAATAAAGTCTAATGAAGTTGCATTTATGTTAGAAGGGGAAAATTAACTATTAAGTATATGTTAAAGTGACATTTAAGTTTAAGATGAAAGCCTAAACTAAAGCCTTTACAGAATTAAGCTGAAAATGTCATCTGTAATTTTACTGCTACCCCCTTCATTTTTGTCTCTGCCTTCACTTTAGGAAAGAAAGAAATAGTTGCATGAATGTTTGAAAAACCCATTTCTAATCCACCCCACCAAAAGCACTTGTCTTCCTTTCCTTTTCTCTATCCCTTACAATTTCATGTCCTTATCTTACTTCTTTCTTTAGCTTACTTATTTCTAGAAGAAGGGCCAAAATTCAGCATCCTGGGACAGACAAGAAGCCTTCTTGTGATACTGACCCACCTTTTGGGAGCCACGGCCCCGATCCTCCCTTTTGCTGCCCCCAAAAGAGCGGCAAAATGCCGCAAAGCATTTAACCACTGCACCACTAGGGCTTATAGCTAAATGCTGTAATTGCCCAACCCTGAGAGACTAGCAAAAAGTAACAAATAGTTTTGCAAAAATTAGAAAAGAACTGTCTGTGTCGTGTAAAATTTGTTGGTTATTCAGTACAGTCTCTCATTTAATTAGTTAATAATTTTGTCTGAGATCCTACATCTACAGACATAGCTATGCCATAGGTACTTCTCTCCCCCTCCTACAATTTACTGCTTCAGCTGTGCAGCGCACCAACTGAATTGTTTCCAAGATACTGCAGGTTGGGGTGCTGGCAAATGATGACTGCAGAAATCTCTCGGTTCCACCACACATTGAGACAGACAGCTGGACAGACCCCTTGGGGTCCTGCCACAACTGCTTCTCTCAAAGCACCCTAATTTGTAGTGCTAGGAAACTGTAAATTTGAATCCCAAAAGTTGCAACTCTGGTTCACAGTCTTGGAAATATTGAACAGGGTGCCAGTCTTTATTGGTACCATTGTTGCTGTTATGTGCCATCAAATTGACTCTGACTCAGTGACAACCCTATCAGAAGATTTTCTTGACAAGACTTCTTCAGAAGAGGTTTAGCATTTCCATCCTCTTAAGCTGAGAGGTGTGACTTCCCTGAGGCCACCCAATGAGTCTCCATAGCTAAGTGAGGATTCAGACCTTGTCTCTCAGAGTAGCCTCCCCTAATCCCACTACACAATGATGGCTCTTATTAATAGCTTAAGCCTAGAATTAAGTGAATACTAAAATTCTAATTTGTCAATACAGTACATTAAACTTAAAATAAATTTAATTTACTTACCCCTTTTCATTAGAGAATTTCTAATTTAATTGATAACAATTGATTTTAAATAGCTGCTGTCACCACCACTCTTAATCAGTGGTGTCCCTAGGGTTGGTGTAACCCAGTGCGGTCATTCATGGGGGGACAGGACTTCCAGGGCAGGACATCTGGTGGACTTCTGTTGTGTGAGAGAGCATGCACACATGTGTCTGCCTCCAGGGAGAAGCCACCGCATCCTGGGAAGGGATGGGGAGAAGTATTTCAGCCCTGCATGCCCCCAGGGAAATGCCACTGCACCCCAAAAAGGGCCAGGGAGAAGCCACTGGGCCCCAGGGAGGGATGGGGACCAATCAGGTGTCACCCTCCTCTTCTGGGATGTCACCCAGTATGTCCCCCCCCCCCCCAGTGATGCTACTGTGCTTAATTATGGATGGTGTCATTATATTCAGTTTTCTTACAGGTAAATTTACAAGCTCCACAAGCAATTTTAAAGTAATCTTTCCAACATGTTACATTTTAGCTCTTACCACCATCTAACATAGATGCTGCACTCATGTATAGTATCTATTGTGTCTTCTTTTTATGGAAATATTGACTTATTTTTATTTTGCTAGCAGTACATTTCTGTTCATTTTTGTAGGTGTGTTTTTTCTGTTCAGCATCAACAACATTTTCCGGACGTACAGATTCACATTTAAAGATCAACTGGTTATCATCTACAGTGGTCTAAGAGGAGCCAGCAATTTCTCCCTTGCATTTTTGCTTCCTGCAGCTCTCTTTCGTAGAAAGAAAATGTTTATTACTTCTACTATTGTGGTGATATATTTTACTGTCTTCATCCAGGTAAGAAGACTTATTATTCATAAGGCAGCAGCGTCACTATCTGAGAAAGGAGTGGGTGGCCCTTCAGCTGATTTTGGATTGTAATGCTCATCAACTCTAGCCTGAGCATATAACAGTGAGGGATGATGGGAGTTTCAGTCCAATAATAACTTTAGGGGCACAAGTTTCCCACCCTTGAACTAATAAGTCTGGTATGCCTCGTAAATAAGTCTATACTTGTTAGATCATATGCTCTTTCTCTGCCATTCTATCACATGAAGCATAATGATGACCTCCTGTCCCACTTCCATTGTCCATCCCTAAAGGGATGGAACATCTGGATGATACTCTTTGTTCAGATATTGACACATTGTCTATTGCCAGGTCTTTTTCCTGCAGCAGCTTCTGAAGCTTTGGGATTTTATGCATGTTGATTATATGTGTACATTGCATCTCTGTAGGGAACAGTAGAAGCAAGGCAGGCATGTTTTGTTCTTACAGTGAGGAACACTGTATTAACCCTTTTCTGTGTGATGGGCCATATTAAGGAAGGTTTATTCACTGATTTTTTTGTTTCATTCAATTAGGATTCAGCATGTTCTGTTCCACAACTGAATGGATGAATTAACATTATATCACTTTCTTTTCTCTTTGTTCCAAATGAAGGGAATTACCATTAGACCACTTGTAAAGTACCTTGATGTTAAGAAGACTAATAAAAAAGAGTCGATCAATGAGGAAATTCATGAGCGTGTAAGAGTAATTTTTAAAAATGTATAATTTTAATTCAACATAGGAGATTGTTGATCTGCTTTATACTATGTCAGATCATTTGCCACATAATCTAGTATAAGATGTAGAAGGATCTTGTTGCACCTTTGATACTAACTGAAAGAAAGAAGTGGGTAACACAAGTTTTCATAGACTGAGGTCCAAAAGGCACTGCAGACCGCTTTAACTGTCCTGGCTCAGTGCTAGGGAATCCTGGAAATTGTAGTTTATTGTGGCAGCAGAGCTCTCTGACAGAGAAGGCTAAATGTCTCACAAAACTACAGTTCCCAGAATTTCCTAGCATTGAGCCAGGACACTTAAAGTGGTTTCAAACTGGATTATTTCTGCTGTGTGTTTTGGGGCCTAGTTCCTCAGATGCATGGAGTGAAGTGCCTAAGAACAGAACTTTATAGCTATGAATGTGTGGTTGCATGTTTGAACAGCAACAGAAATGCAATACTTGTGAGTATGGTGATGATCTGACAAGTTTTAATGATGGTGGATGGGGGACTGGTGCCAGAGGAAATATGTTGCCTTAAAGCCAAGGTGGGTACATAACTATATGAATGATGAAGGGAGTCTGTGGAATGTAATATGATGCTGGATGGGAAACAGAAAGGAGATGTGATCAAATGGGTAAGAGAGTACTCATGAGTCTGGGGTGTTAACTAGTGTTACAGCATGTATAGTGTGCCAAGAAACCATCGTCTCTGCTCAACTCACTGTTGATGGACTGAAGTTTGTGACTAAACATCAATTCTGCTGTTTCACTTTCCAATCTTCTCTGGTAGTTTTTTGTTGTTGATGATGTTGTTCAAAGAATGCTGTTCTTAAGTCCAAGACGGAATGCCTAGGAAGATTGAAAGGTTCTGGAATTAGTTTTTGCATATTTCCATTCCTAATGTCTGATTTATGCTCTTGTGCAGAGACTGACCTGTTTGCCCAATGTAGAATGCTGAAGGGTGTTGTTGACAGAGAATGGCATATATCACGTTAGAGAATGAGCAAGCGAGAGTACCTCTAATGTTGTGGGTGATGTGATTAGGTCCTGTGATGACATTTCCTGAGTAGATGTGTGGGCAATCTGGGTTTCTGTCAACTTTCAATGGAGGCAAGATGCTGCACTAGATGCCAACAGATTTTTAAGTAACAGTTGTATGTCCAAATGGACACTCAGTCTTACTTTAGGGATACTCAATAGAGACAAGGGGACATACATAATTTACCCAATGAACCAAAAAGATTGGAAACATAAGACTGGAAGTCACACTGTCTAATGCTAAGAGCTGATGAAGTGGAAACTTCTTCTTCCCAGCTAGTCTCAAAGGTGCTACTAGATTCCTTTATGGCAGTTTGTATAAGGATATTATGTGTATAAATGTACAGTAATCTCTTGCTATCCACGGGGGATCTGTTATGGATGGCAAAAAAGCAGGACCTTAAGTCTTGTTCTTTTCAATGGTAGTGTGGTCGCATGCACGCGCACCCATTTAAAATGCTGGGGCTTGCTGTCTGGGGCTTGCTGTCCAGTTTATTGTTATTTTTTCCTTAATTCAACTATCAGAATGGTATGTTGAAGAAAAGTTTCCATTCATAAACAATGTGAATTAGAAAATGTGCAATAGGAATAATTTGTTTAAAAATATGTTGCTGGATCCACTCTTGGTCTGATCCAGAATTGCAGAGCTCTTCTTATGTTATGCTTTGACACAGTCTTTGTAGAAAGATCCAGCATGGTGCAGTTTGCATGTTGGACTATGACTTGGGAATCCCTGGTCAGCCACAGAAACTCACTGGGAGACCTTGCACAAGTCACACTGGAGTTTATCACATGGGACGGATCCTGTGCAGAAACTGGATTTAAAGTGAAAACACTCTGCAAAAGTGGGTTGTTTTTCACATGACGTTCAGTGTTAACCTGAACAGAAAGTAGAAATAACCCGCAAAAGCGGGTTGTTTTTCACATGACATTGGCATCAAGGAGAAATAATGTATCATTAATCAAAATGGAAAGCCATCAAAATCTGCTCCTTTTTACTTTCAGGAATTTCCAAACTTCAGGAACTTGTCATGTTATTTCTCCTTTACACAAACACATCTGAAAAACAACCCACTTTTGCAGGTTTTTTCCAGATTTTTAAATCCTGTTTCTGCATGGGATTTAAGCAATTTGCCTCTGTGTGATAAACTCCACTGTTTCAGCCTCAGAGGAAGGCAAAGGCAAACCCCCTCTGAACAAATCGTGCCAAAAAAAAACAACCCTCTATTTTTTTTTTTTTTAGCAAATCTTGTAAAAAAAAAAACTTCTAAAAACTTGCCTTAGGGGTGACATAAGTCAGAAATGACTTGAAGGCGCATAACAACAACAAAGACTTTGTAGGCAGTTTGTAGCACTTGTGTAAAGGAGTAGGAATCTCATGTGATGCTTTAGTAAATGTGGCCAGGGATAACACCATTGAGAAAGATCTCAGTACAAAAAAATAAATAAAAATGATAAGCCTAGATGAACTTTGGTTGGTATTCCGGAAGTTTAAGTCAGCTCTGCCAGCTTTCTGAATTTCTCCTCTATGCAGACTCTAGAACAGATCAGTCTAAGGACGTTTTCACACTGGCCTTTTTGAGGAGGCAATCCTACCTCCGTCCAGCTTCACTCCAGCTCCATTTCCTGGTTGTTCAGACGCGTGTGGCGGCAAACCCCGCCCCTTCCGTTGCCATCCCTGCGTCCGGCCGGCTTTTCGCTCCGTGTGTTCAAACGCACGGAGCCCTAAGTCCGGCGTCACTCCGGCCGAACCAACGATAACTCCGGCTGAAGCGGCGGAAAGGTAATTCTGGCTGTCCAACAGGAATTAGCCTTTCAGCGGCGGAGCCATTCCAGAATCGGCGGCACGACCCGTTCCGGAATGGCTCCACCCGGCTTTAGGAGGACAGTGTGAAAACGTCCTAAGTGTTACACTATCTTAGGAGCATTATGTACATGTAACAGGGAACAAGCTCCACTCAAGACTTCTGAACAGGTGGGATTGTGCTGCATGTTTAGCAATTGGGGAAAAAATCCGATTGAGGCAGTAGCACCATTTTTGCAACTCATTGTAACAGTTACAACCAATGTCTGCTTGTGGCACCATTCAGTAGGATGACATAAGCTAATGCAGAGAGAATCCTGCAATGTGATTCTTTACAGTATTCCAATTTTCCTGTTTAAAATAGTTTTGCAGTTGTGTTAGGATACAAACATCCATATAGCAACATTGTAAGAACTGCTTTAATATGGAGTTCTCTCCTGTCTTGAATTGTGTGTGTCTGCAGTTGATGGATCATTTAAAAGCTGGCATTGAAGATATTTGTGGACATTGGAGTCATTATCAGCTGAGAGACAAGTAAGAATGTGTCTGTCAGGTAAAATATTATAACTAAAGCTGTTCTAGGAATGTAGAAAAACAATCCAAGGGAAAAATGTATAGTTATCATCTTCTCCTTATCATCATCCTGGATCTAGTAACTGAATTCATTTCTTATTGGGCTGTTTCAAGTGCTCACAAATCCATGCGCTGATGGCTAGCGTTTGGATACAGTGTAACTGTGCACAATTTGTATGCATATGTTGGCACTATCTACCCATGTTATAGTTATAACACTATGATTCCACTTTAACTGTCATGGCTGTATCCTGTAGAATTTGGGGGTTTGTAGTTTGGTGAGACACTAGAACTCTCTGCTTGAGAATTCTATCTCTCTCCCCAAAAACTGCAACTCCAGGATTCCACAGAATTTTGGCATAGCAGGTAAAGAGGAATCATGGTGTTTCAATTGTGCAGTGTGAGCAAAGTGTGGGCTGTGGGCTACACAGAGTCACATTGGGAGCCCAGAGATTCCTCCAAGTGCCAGTCCACACACCCCCATTGATACATTTTACACACATAAACACACACTGCCTTTTAGATGCCATCAGAGCAATTTTGCCATCTTTTCTTGGGGGGATTGACCCCTTTTAGTCTGGGGGAAGACTTTTACTCAAACCAGAAGTGATTTGGGGTAAAAACATTAAGAGGAAACAGTTATTTTATTGGGATCCACTGCTGAATATCATTCTGAAGTGAAAACAGAGGCTAAAGGGGAATTATTACAGAGGAGCTTTTGCCTTTCTTTAACAAGCCAGTCTTTGTTAAATGAGGAAATAGGGAAGAAGTTAAATGTCTGTAGCTATTTCCTTGCAAGCCACCTCTATGCCTCTATGATCTGAGAACTAGCAACCACAAAGAGCCAGCAGTTTTCAGCTGACCTCCAGTTTGCTTTGGGATCATTCAGAAGTCATTTTTTTTAGCGTGATGATGCAAATCATCTCACCCATGCATTCTGGGTTTGTTATTCAGACTATGGAACTATATCAATGCATATATCTTAAAGTCTCAGAATATCTGTTAACTGGATACATAGACGTGCACTCATCTTTATTTTTTATTTCCAGGGGTGATGACGACTCTATTTTACATTTCTTTCAAATGAGTGCTTAATTTATTAAAATGTATTTACTTTTCCTTAAGTGGAATTTTGAAATACCAAATGAAGTAAAGGACACAAGCTAATGGACCACTTAGAACTTACCTGAAATACTGAATATGGATAATTACTGCAAATAGAGCTGCTCTTGTTATGTGCATTGGAATATACCAATTGATGAACCAAGTCTTGATTCACTTTTCTTTCAATGTCAAGAATGTGCTTGACCTATGCCTTCACCCTCTTTCTCCCAAGGCTACAGCATGCCCTTGTTCTCAGTTAAACTAGTGATAGGGAAACTGTGGCCATGGGCACATATGGGCCCCAGGTTTTTTAAAATAGAGTGTATGGTCCAGTCAGCCCCTTTACTATTGATATCTGATCAATAGTAGCTTTGTCCAGAAATTCCAGTAATAACTTTGTCCAGTAATAGCTTTGTCTAGTGATTCCTACTGGAGTGAGTCTTACCTCAAGTTTTTAACTCTTTAAAAATTATTGCTGTTCCCAGGTTTAAGAAGTTTGACAACAGAGTCCTAAAGAAGATTCTGTTACACAAGCAGGAGCCCAAATCCAGTCTTGTTTCTCTGTACAAGAAACTCGAAATAAAACAAGTCATTGAGATGGTAGAAAGCGGGGCAATGACACCGGCGACATCCAAACAATCTTCTCTGTGAGTACTCTTAAAGGCTTAAAGAGGGGAAAGAAGTATATTTGAAATTTATAGTGGTTGAGGGGAAGACATTATCCCTTTTGCATGCTCTACAAATGTGTGGTGGGAAAGGAGTGATGCATCTTTATTTTTTGGTCACTGTGAAGGTTGGAATCCTCTTCCCACTGCATAACAAATCCCCCCCCCCAATAACCCACCTTTTTGCCACTGTGGCAAAAGACAATGGAAGGCTGGGGTAGTGAACCATCTGGCTATGTTCCTACAGTGGGATACACAGCAGCAGGCACTCTCTGGCACCTCCCAAAGATCCCCTGGAGATCTCAGAGGATGATGGTGTAAATCCAGGTATAGGAACACAGCTGGAAGCTTCTCCTCCACTCTTCCACCTTGTTCTCCACCAGCCAGTAAATGGCCATGTTGTGGGAACTGTGGCAGCTAAATGGTGAGTTTAAGGAAGGCATAGGAGAGCAGTACTGTAGTTCCATCTGTGCAAAACTTTACAATATGTCTCCTGATGCTTTTTCCATGTCACAGATGGAGAATGTGAGGCCTTCAGGATGCTGCTGGATATATGGAACTTGCCAGTCTAGTGAATGGGGAGGGTTGTTAAGAGCCAAAATGTCTGTGTTGCTTCTGATATGTGGAAAGAGCAATGGATACATATAGTTCTATGCAGCAGCGTCCCTAGGGTTGGTGTCACCCAGTGTGGGAACTCATATGTCACCCCCCCCATTGACTTTCTCCCATTTCACACCATACAGAATCCTTGGTAATGCTTGTTTGCACTAATGTTACTTGTAAATCATAATTCCCATATACCACTGAATGTAATGTTAATAGTTGTGACATAAACAACTAGCAACATTAAAATTATACCTTCAAATTACAATATCATACACATAACCTAAATGTATTTACATATACATAGTGAAGATTTGGTTAAAATGTAATGTTTTTAAAGAAAATTTTAAAAGAATAATTTGTTAAAAGGTGCTTTAAAATATTAAAATTTTGAAATTTGGAATTCTAATTTTAAAAAATTCTGGGGCCCCTCCTGTCTTCTCCCATTGAGCTTCACCTCACTCCCACCATCTCTTAAAGTATTTTAAATAGATACAGGCAAATGCCACAATGTTTCTGCTAAAATACAAGTGTTTGAAGAGCAGTGGTGTCACCATCCTTAGGATGTCACCTGTTGTGGTCCGAACCCCCCCCCCCCTCCCCAGCACCTTCCTAGTGACGCCATTGGTTCTATGTCTTTTCCAACCTTAAAATAAAAATGTGTCAACTGGGTTGGGGCTTCCTGTTACAATTTGCTATTCCTACCCACCTTTGTGTTCATATCAGTGGTCTGAAAAGGATGATAAGAAACTGCTTGCCATTTCCAAACCTTTGTTTTCCTAGCGACCACTTGAGATGTCTATCACTCTATTATTGTGTTCTAGATCACCCAGACACTTTTAGCTGAATTTGTGTATTCACATACCCCGGGGGCAGGGGGGAGAGAAAGTATTTGAACAGATGTAGAAGTTCTGTCAATTGCATTTGATGGCTTATTTATACAGACATGCAAGCTTTAGGGCAAAGTCTGCACCCTCATGAAATTAAATGTTATGTTCTTGCTGAGAATCTTTAGGTCATTTTTCCCCCCCAGAAATAAACTTTTCTTGATAGAGGCAAATTCTGACTACTGTAGTTTAGCTGCAATGAAAGGAACCCTTGTTTTGTTTTTGGAAACAAGTTTGACTGGGGTCTGTTTCTCCAGTAGGAAATGAACATTTAACATTAAATATTGGTTTTCTCTTGCTTGCTCTGTTTGGAAAACTCAGAATTGTATCTGTTTTGTGCTGAGGCTTATGTAAAGAGAAACAAAAATATTTTCAAAGGCTTATTTAAATGTTCATAAAAGGTTAATCAACTGAAATGATCAGTCAGTGGACCACCCTGGCTTTTAGCTATACACCTGGCAATACACTTGGGAAAAGGAATTTCAAATAGCATGGGCCACATTATTCAAATGCAACACTTTGCAATATAGGGACAAGTGCCTTATGCTGAGGGACAGTGCCTCTCTAAAGTTCCAGACAAAGGACGTTTTCACACTGGGCTCCCTAAAGCCGGCTGGAGCCCTTCTCCTAAAGCCGGCTGGACCCTGTGCCGCTGACACCGGAATGACTCCGGCGGCGGCAGGCTAATTCCTTTTGCCACCCGGAATTACCTGAAGCCGGAGTTAGCCAGGAATTAGCTTGCCGCTGCCGGAGTGAGGCCAGACTTAGGGCTCCGTGTGTTTGAACACACGGAGCCAAAAGCCGGCTGGACGCAGGGATGACACCGGAAGGGGCGGGGTTTGCCGCTGCGTGTGTCTGAACACGCGGGAAATGGCGCCGGAGTGAGGCCGGCGGGAGGCCGGCTAGCGTCCTCAAAAAGGCCAGTGTGAAAACGTCCAAAGCCTTTCCTAAGGTAAGATGTCAGGAGTAGAATCTGGGACCTTTTTCATTCAAATGGTGGTCTACCAACTAAGCCACTAGCTCAAGCTATGTATCTCCCATAAGAGGAAAAATAAGAAAAAGCCTAAGTTTTAAAATGTGATGATGTGATAATGTGTGAATTCCTCTTTCTTTCTAATCTAATTGTAGCATACAGACTGCCTCCATATGATGGCTCTTAGGTTTTAAAAGTGGTATTTTTATATCCTTGGTACATGAGAGTTAAGTTGGGCCAGATCACAAATTTTTCTCCCTAACAATATGAAAGGGAATCCTCTGCCTCGGTGATTCCTTTCCAAGAAAGCTTATCTAGTTTAGCAACCCATTGGAAATCTGCACTGTGGTAGATTCAGCAACATTCCTTTTAGGAACCTATATACAGACAGCTCACCATATTGTAAGAAATCTGAAATTTATTCTAAGGAGATTATTACACACCTCTTTTTGGATGATTCAGGCACAGGCTGGGCATGGGCGTAAACTGGTGAAAACAGATTTTATCACATGCCTCTGTGCCCAACTTGGACGCATTGTGTACCTGATCCTGACTCCTGGTGTGCTTTGCAAAGAACAGGAAAGTATTGTTGTTTGCAAAGTCCGGCAGGAGTCCGGATCGGGTATGCAATGCGTCCGAGTTGGTCATGGAGGCATGCGATAAGATCCATTTTGACCAGTTTAAGCCTGTGCCCAGTCCATGCCCAGATTGGCCAAAAAGAGGGATGCGATAATCTCCTTAGGGGGGAAGCAGACGGCGCAAAGTGCCGTCTTCAGGGCAAGAAAGGAGAGGGGCAGCCGCACGGTGGGCACCCCAACCCCTTCCGCAAGACATCATCGGAGCCCCGGACCCTCCGCACGGCCGGCGCTCCGAGGATGCCTTTCCACCGCAGCATCCGCACACGCTGCTGCAGAAGAGCCGCCGAAGGTATACCGGCAGCCTTTTGCAGCGCACCTTCGGCGATTTGTGGGAGGACCACTAGTTTAGCGCTCCTTCCTGGGGCGGTGAAGCTGTGCCGCATGGTTGAGGTGTGCGGATACCTCATCCCCGATCCGCAGCTTCCCGGGGCGGCCCATGGCCGCCTGTCTGCTTCCCCCCTTAGTTTCACATCTAATAGTTTCACTGGAAAATAGATGAGCTCTTTCCCAGAATCTTGCTGCTAGCATGCCATTTTTCTTATAAACTGTATAATTTTGCTTATTTTACTAGACTGGCTCACAAACAAGATAATTGTGAAAAGTTAGTCATAACCAGGGATGTAAAGAATATTTTAAAAAATATTGAATAATTTTCCGCTCAGAAAAGTTGAAAAACATGGTTGAGAAACCTTGACAAGATGACAAGAAGAATCTAGACTGATGAGAATCCTTGCAATTTGGGAATTATTCTGTGCAAAATTCATGCAAGGTTTCTTTGCAGAGAAAGCAAGTTGTTCTGTACAGGAAACAGCATGTTCTGTGAAGAAAATATTTCCGTGTAAAAGTATTGGCAAGTATTATATATATGCTACTTGGGTTTAATCTGTATTACAGAAATAATGCATTTTGATACCACTTTAACTGCTGTGGCTCAGTGTTATGGAATTCTGGGATTTGTAGTTTGTTGTGGCACCAGAGCTCTCTGACAGAGAAGGCTGAATATCTTACAAAACTACAAATCTCAGAATTCCATAGCATATTACAGTGAAAGCGGTGCCAAACTGTAGTATTTCTGCAATGCAGATTGGACATGGTGGCTCAGGTGGTTAAGATGCTAACTCTGTTGATTGCAAGATTGACAGGTTGGCAGTTTGAGGCCCAGGTGCTGCATGATGGGTGTGAGCTCCCATCCCTAGTCCCAGTTTCTGCCAATTTAGTCCAAATGAAAGCATGCAAATGCAAGTAGATAAATAGGTACCACTTTGGTGAGAAGGTAAACAGCATTCTGTACAATCATGCTGGCCACACGATCATGGTGTAGTCTCTGACAACGCTGGATCTTCGGCTTAGTAATAGAGATGAGCACCACCCCTTTCAGTCAGACATGACTTGACAACCTTATCAACAGGGAATACCTTTACCTTTTTACCTTTTAAGCGTACTTAGGGGGAATGCAGACAGGTGGTTGTGGGCCGCCCTGGGAAGTGGCGGATTGGGGCCGAGGCTGCCCCATACCTCGGCCCTGATCCTCCCTTTCCCTGCCTGGGAAAGGAGCGCTAAAATAGCGCTCCTTCTGCAAGCCACGAAAGGGGTGCTGCAAGAGGCATCACACACCTCTTTGGCGTCTCTTCTGGCTCAGCATGACCAAACGCTGAGCCGGAAGGATGTCATCAGAGCGCCTGTTGTGTGGAAGGGCCGGCGCTCCAATGACGTCCTCAGGAAGGGGATGGGGCACCCAGCATCTGGCTGCCCCTCCCCTCCTTGGCTTGAAGATGGTGCAAAGCGCCGTCTGCAAAGCCCCTTAATTAAGTAACTTCTCCTTCCCCCCTCCCCACAACCTGATGGAAATGTAATTCACCCATGCTCTGATCATTGCAGAATGACCTCCTTTTCCCCATGCAGCTGATGCCCAGTAAAGTAGTTGAGGGATGGAGTTGTGATCATGGCAATAGTGTCACAATCATGACTTAAGGGCCTATACAGACTGCCAGAAAAAATGCAGCTTGAGGCCACTTTAACTGTCCTGTCTCAATGCTAGGGAATCATGGGAATTGCATTTTTTTTTTCTGGGACAGAGCCTTCTCTATCAGAGAGCTCTGGTGCCACAATAAACTACAGTTCCCATGATTCTTTAGCACTGATCCAGGGCAGTTAAAGTGGCCTCAAGCTGCATTATTTCTGGCAGTCTGTAAAGGCCCTGAGTAGCAATCATGAATATGAAATAATTATGGATGAATGAATCTAGGTAACTGTTCCATATCCATGATTGCTTCTTAGTTATAATTGTGACACTAATGTCACAATATTCACCCCCAACTCTGAAATCTATTTTACTGGAGGTCATCAGAGAGATTACTTAGGGCTGATGCAGACTGGCAGTTTAGGCTGGCTTGGCAGGCCAAACACACACTGGCTGCCCTGACTCTGCCCTGATCCTGTGCACCCCTCTGCACGGGGCGCAGCATCAGGGTGCCCTCTTGGCGCAGCGTGTGCACACTCTGCACCAAAAGGGTGCAAAAGAGCTGCGGTGGCTCTAAGGGTGGCCTTTTGTCTCCGCCCCCAAAAGCGGCATTTTGCTGCTCCTTTGGGGGCAGCAAAAGGGAGGATCAGGGCTGCGGTGTGTGGTTGCCACAGCCTCAGTCTACCACTTAGACTTCTTGGGCATCTGCATCTGCCCTTAGTTAAGTTTACTTAATATATCACTGATCTTGAATACTGGTCAACATTTTCCGCTCAGAAAATGCTGTTTTCTGTGCAAAACAATCACAAATTTTGCACAGAGTAAGTCTTGAATTGCTAATAGACTTAATAAAACAGTTTGGTTTTCGAAGACTTTGTCACAGCAGGACAAATTGGCAATTTGCTAAAATTTATGTGTCACTTTGAGAAGAAATTATGGGAAGAATTACATTCCTAGTAATGACTAATTAAATCTTCTGGATTTTAAGAGGACCTAAATGTGACTAATTGTGCTGTTGTAATTGGCCAAGATGGCAGAGGGCCAAGATGGCAGTGTCCACTGGAGCTATCATAAATTCTGTTTCCTTCTAGCCTTCAAATGTTACAAATTCATCTGAACACTCATTCTGGCCTTACTTTGTGCTGTCATTGTGGCTGCGTCCCTCTTCTGGAGGAGGTTTGAGTCTGATATAATGTCTCCCCCCCCTTTTTTTTTTTTTTTTGCTTTATTGCTAGCAACCAGCAGCTCTTTGAGTTTTTCCAGCAGGTCTCTTAGGTCAACTGGTGAAAAAGAATACCTTTGCCAACAGAAGCGAATTTCTGCTGGCAGAAGTGGTTTGTGCTTAATCCTAAACCTCTAAAGCTGGTGCATCATTGAATTATGGTTGATGCTGCAAATTGCTTAGGATCTAACCCATTATCTCCTCATTCTGTGATACATGTAAATTATTATGTTATTTACGTTATTTAACTGTAATCTGATGTAAGATGGGAGCAGGAAGTAATGTGTGCCTTTTTCCCTTGCTTATATCATTGTTCTACCTATACGTGCCTCTGATATAACAGGACATGTATATAGAGATATAATGCATGAATACATCAACCTATATAGTCTATTGGTAGTCTGAGGTCTGAGCAGGTGAAGGCACCAAATTGCAGGATAAAGCATTCTTGCCTGCTTAGACTATAAGCTTCTTGTGATATAGAACCAAATCAAAAGGTTGATTCCAAGATTTTATCTGGAAATCAATGGCATGATGTGGGCTTTCGAACCTCCATTCCCTAATTGAATCTTGTACTCCTGTGGACTAGCAGCAGTGCAAGAAGCCGTCTTTTTTCTAGAATAACTTTATAAATATTTTATATAATAAAATAAAATCAGAAAAAACCTTAACAATTGTACTTCATTGCCTCTCCCCTCCCAGTCTTTTATGTTTCCTTGTGCATATCTTGACAGAATTTCTGGTCAGAATTCAGTAAAGCAGTTATGAATGCATAACTCAGAGTTACATGTTCATGGCTGGTTCTTATTCATGATCCCTATGTATTCACTAGTTTAGAGGATATGTAGGAACTGTGAAAGTCTCCAAATCCTTAAGGAACTAATGCCTATAACAGGTTGAGATACAATCATGTTAAGAGCAGGTTGTTAAGGGAAAGTTACAATCTACTTTTAAAAAAACCAGAGGACATTATCACTGAAGCAATTTCTTTTGTGTAAATATAACACCTGTACTAAGCCTAGTGTTTAACTAGAGAGAATAATGATCAAGGAAAGGCCTTCAGGAAAAGGAAAAAAACCATTTTATTAGGTTGTTAACACGTCTATTTGCTTTTACTTAGAAATAGCTTTGTATCATAAGTAGTGTAGAAGGAGTGGATTTATTAAACAGAAACCACATTGCTTCTTCTGTAAAGAGGAACTTGCTCATTGTTATCAGGCTGCCAGGTTAATAGCTAACTTGATGAAAAGAGTAGTCCATTTCTATATTTGTGTTTTAGCTATATGACAAAGTGCCTTCATAATATTTAGGGAGTTGCTCATTGTTCACCTGAAACTAAGGACATTTGAATAGAAATGTGTAGAGAATCAGATTAGTTGGCAGTTGGCATGCCATGGTTTCTTTCACATTTGAGCAATCCTGACTAAGTCCACTACATATTTGCACTGTTAAATTATGTCAACTTGCCAATCTTGGTATATCCCTCAGCAATTTTTCATGGTCAGGAGGGCTAATCAAAGTGCCATCATGGGTTGCTCTTGCATATATAGGATACACTATGTGTATGTGGAGAGCCAGTGGTTTGAGCATTGGACTACAACTGTGGTGATCAGGATTCGAATCCCTCTTCAGCCATGGAAATCCACTGGATGATCTTGGGCAAGTCACACTCTCTCAGCTTCAGAGGAAGGCAAAGGGAACCCTTCTCTGAACCCATGATACATTTGCTTTAGGGTCACCATGGGGGGAAGCAGACAGCACAAAGCGCCGTTTTAGGGGCAAGGAAGCGCCGGCCCCTCAGCAGGAAGAGTTGCCAGCCTTTTGCGGCGCACCTTCGGCGACTTGTGGAAGGAGCGCTATTTTAGCACTCCTTCCTGGGGTGGCGAAGCTGCGCCGCGGGGCCGAGGTGTGGGGATACCTCAGCCCTGATCCGCAGCTTCCCGGGGCGGCCCATGGCCGCCCATCTGCTTCCCCCCTAAATGTCAGAAACAACTTAAAGACACAAAACAATGTATATGTGAGTGGATCCATGTTTAGATGATTATTTAACAATTGTTCCTGTAGTAAAACCAAAATGCCCTGTTAAAATTATCCCTGGGGCTGTTTTTACTATTATGATTGGTACATAGTTATCATTTTTGCCATTAGTGTCCTGCCTAGTTCAAGCAGAATTTGAAATGTTTTTGATCAATGTGTAAGACCATGGTGTGAGGGCATGTAAAGTAACTGCTTGTCTGGCCAGTGGCTTCATGTGAGACAGTCTGGGAACCCTTTGTATCCTGCCTTGATAGCTGTGGTGGTGTATAAGCACATAGATATGTTCATACATATATGTAGTATAAAATACATTTTATACAACTGGATCTGCATATCTTCCCCAATTTGCTGCAACACGAGAAAAGAATTCTTTCTTTCTTTCTTTCTTTCTTTGATGGTTTGATCTGTGCCCCATTTTTCTTCTAAGAATGGGAGTCAAAGGCTGCATCTGCAATGAAGAAATGATGCAGTTTGACACCACTTTAACCATCATGGCTCAATGCTATGGAATTCTAGGAGTTGTAGTTTTGTAAGATATTTAGTCTTCTCTGTCAGAGAGCTCTGGTGCCACTACAAACTACAAACAGGATTCCAGAGAATGGAGCCATGACAATTAAAGTGATATCAAACTGCATTATTTCTGCAGGGCAACAAAGCTTAGAATTATACAGAAAAACTAAAATCAAATGAAAAGCATAAAGAAACTCAATCACAATTTAAAAACACAGCAATAGAAGAAAAAAACAACAAAACAAAAACAAAAACAAAAACAAAAAACAAACAAACACCAGACCACACTCAGTCAAATGCATCTCTTTACCAGATGAGGTCAGTTGCCAACAATATCTTGAATTAAAAATATATATATATTTGCCTCCCAGTAGAAAGACAACAGGGAAGGAACCAGCCTAGCTTCCATTAGTAGGGAGTTCAAGAGCATGGGAACAACTCCTGAGAAAGCTCTTTCTCATGTCCACACTAGGAAACTGCTTCAAATGGCTACTGCATTTTATATGGTAGGAAAAAGATACATGGATGAAACTGGCATAACATAATAAAGAGTGACTGGTGCAAACTTGCTAAACAGACCGCCCTGAAGGAGCGGCTCAGTGCTACCCCTTTGCTTGACAGATTGGGGCTGTGGCACCACACGCTGCAACCCCAATCCCGGCGCCTCTTTCGCAGCTCTTCTTCGCTCCTGTGGCATGATGTGTGTAACTGCTGTGCCACAAGCATGTTCCCATGCTGCCTGCTATCTGGTTGAGTGGGCAGCGTGATGCTACTTTGGGGGCAGAGTTGGGATGGGTGGCAGGTGGACGCCACAACCCCCACGCTACCGGTCTACTTAGCACCTAAGCAAGCAACCACAAGTACTTAAATAAGTATCTTAAATGTATTTCTTACATTTTGGCAGTTGGTTTTCAACAAAGAAACATTTTTTATGTGAGCTGGGGGCACTGAATAAGTGTATTTTATATGATGCCTATTATTACTTTTTATAATTGTTTATACTGAATTTCTTTCAGGACTTTGCCAATTGTTGTGACCAAAGGTAATAAAAGCATTGATCCAGTCATACACAAATACATGCTATAAAGGGATTAAATGGCAAGCTCCTTTGATTTATAGATGAAACTTTACTATCCTTTGTTTGCAAGGCATGCTGTACATATTTGATACATAAGAACAGTAGTGCCTACCTAGAAACATGGTATGGGAACAACTCTTGTCCCTTTGACTTCAATGTAAAGTTTCCCTTCCTTTCTGTTTTTAGGAGGTACAGAAATCAAAGAGCCCGAAGACTTGCCCCTGAAGAGGTGGAGTCCATCCAGAACATATTGGCACACAATCTGTATCAAGTGAGGCAAAGGGTGTGTATTTTTCATTCTTATAATATGTTTCATAGTTCTAGAATAAAAGACCATGTTTGCACTCTTTAAACCTTTAGCGACAGTCAGTGATAAGTGAAATGTCAGCATTATTGATTGCAGGCTAATGCAACTGTGCAGCACAGAAACCTTATGGAAAAATATGGATCCTAATCCTTAATGAATATGTACTTGGTTTCTCTCTGTAATGTGCATGTTCATGGGGGTGGGGCAGAGGGCCATGCTGTGCTTATTCTTTATCAAAGAAACAAACAAAGAAAAAAGGCTACCAGCCTTTGCCTGCTCAAGTATTAATTTTCATTTGTGATCCAGGACAGTTGGGATTCCAGAAACAAGCGCTAGGTGGCAGGTTTCACTTGCTAAAAAACCTTCAATAAGCCAAAATAACTTTCTGGTTGTTTGCCTAGAGCTAGTTGTTATATTATCTGTTGCAGCAAAATCAGCAAATTTATTTTATTATTCATTTCATTTATATTCTGTTTTTCTCTCGAACAGAAACCATTAAACAACATGCGAAAACAAGCAGATCTGTCATATAAACATTAAAAAAGCATTAAAGCCACTTAAAGATATTAATTTAGAATAGTTAAAACACACTACAACCTCTGACACATTAAAAGCCAGCACACCTGTTGCACTACTCAAACCAGTTAAAAGCTGAAACCCTGTTTAAAATAAGGAGATCTTTGTTTACAGGCAAAAAGGTTGCTAGCTGAGCTTCTCTTGGAAGAAAATTCTGTCTTGCCAAATAATCTTTTGGCAATTTAGAAGAAGTGGAGAATAATGTATTATGGCATAAACTTTCATGGACTAGATGTTGTAATCCATGAAAGGTTCTGCTGCAAAATATTTGCTAGCCTTTAAATTATCACAAAACTGTTGTCTTTGGCTGTTGGAATGCAAACAATATTACCTAGCAGTTACAGTAGTTTAAACTTTCAGGAACCTTGTTTTAAGCATATAGAAACCTCCTTTTGCTCATAACAATCATTGCTGAAGTCTTAGTACAGTGGACCCTTGCTGTTCCAGACATACACACACCCCCATGTAAAAGAAATACCACAGGACCTCAAGTCCCATTGATTTTAATGGTGATGTGCTCTTATGCACCGTGATGCATGTGTGTGCACACACCATTGAGAGGGCTGGGGCTCACCATCCATGTGACCTTGAGTCTGCATATGGAAAGCCTGCATATGGTGCGGGCACGTTGTATATGTATATCCAGTGGCATTACTAAGGTGGTGCAGTGGTGTGGACTACACTGGGTGACACAACAGAAGGGGGTGTCACCTGGTGGAGTAGTATGCCCTGGAGGGAGCAGGTGGCTGCCTTTGTCAGTTCCCCATTTGTTCAATTTCTCTTTAATATATTTCTATTAATTAAAAGATTAGTATTCTCTTCACCCACTTTTTTTCACTCTTGATAAATTCAGTGAAGATTCCAGGCTTGGCTTTACCATTAGGCTCTACCATTGGGCAGAGTGAGGTGATCACCTTGATTAGCAACTAAGCAGGGAGATAATACATTTAAGCAGCACAGTAACATTGTGGAGAAATATGAATCCTAATCCTTAATGAATATATGCACAGTTTCTCTTTGCAATTTATGTATGGGGGGGATTAATATTCCAACCCATCCTCACTGTTCTTTCTAATGGCACTAGCAGCTCCCCACTCCTAGAGTACAAAGTTGCAAATGCCACATAGCTTGCCCATTTCCATAATTTGCCTCCTGCTTCAGGAGCAGTGTACGTCATCTCAGCACAGGCCTATGATTGTATATTGTTTGCCTGCTTAGTAACTTACTTACTTACTTAACTATCCCATCGCCAGTGATAAAGTACGATTCCACTGCAAATGTGGTCAGATTTAAAGATGGAAAAACATAGGAGGCAGCCTCAGGCAAATTATGGAAATGTGTGACAAGTTCTGAAGGGGCTGCATCCATATTTATTTATTCACTTATTTATATGTTGCCTTTCTCCCAGGCTTGGGCCCAAGACAGTGTAAAAAAGTACTTCAATTTGGGGAATTACTAAAGTGGGATCTTTTATCCCAGGGGTAGGCAACCTTTCCCCTTTAAGGGCCAAGGGACTTCAGTTCCCAGAAGCCTCAACCATGTTGGCCAATAGTCCCATGTTGGCCAATAGCTCCTGGGATTCTGGGAGCTGAAGTCCCTTGGCCCTTAAAGGGGAAAGGTTGCCTACCCCTGCTTTATCCTATGTTTACAGAGGTGGCTAGGGAATAGACTGCTAGAGACAAAGCTTTCCAATGAACTGTGATGTATTTGGGGATTCAAACATACAAAGATACTCTACCATACACTCATACACACAAGAGCTCAGGAATAAAGTAGTTAGCTTGGAGAGGAAACACAAGGCTTTCTAAAATAGTGATAATTACCGGTACCTGAAAGAGGATGCTCCAATGATGAATGAAGATGGATAGACTCAACTGTTATGAAAAGGGAAAGGACAACAGAAAGAGTCGGGACCCACATCAGAGTTCACAGTGGTGCAGTGTCACCATGAAATCTAACAAGACCCAATGTGCCTGAGATGTTGGGGATAATTATAGTCTTAAACCTAGCCTGAGGTGAAGAGTTGCTATTGTATATCAAAGGATTCTGATTACTACTCTTCGAAGTAAACAATTTTCAAGGAGAGGAAATGGGATGTTAATGCTATCTCATCTTCAGCCGGACACATCTTGGCTGGTACTTATAAATCTTCTGGGTGTGAATGTTCTGCATTGCAGCTCCTAGGCTTGGCCTTTTGATCTGCAAATTGTTGTAAGTGCAGATGTGATCTTTCAGGTGCCTACGTGATTTGCTCACCTTGAGTCTATGGTGATCAGGGCTTCTCCCAGTCCAGGGCCATGGCAGGGACCCAAAAGGGGTCTTTATATTAAATCAGTCATTGTAACAGTGGCTTACATAACACATTAAAAACCTTTATAAAAAAAATTAAGACCAGTTTAAAAACCACCACATTAAAACACTATAAAACTGATTTAAAATCATACAAAAGTTTGGAAAGCAGAATGCTTGTGGCATCTTAAAGAATTGTTGCTGCACAAAGTTTTGTCGTCTAATGGTCGGTAGTCCATAAATGTTTATGTCACAAATTAAAATATCCATTGAGCCTCTAAAGGGCTGCAAGGCACTATCTTGAATTCCTGAGATATGAGGTTAAAAACTGCAGCCATTTTAAGGTATAACTCGACATTCTGTGCACTAGGATGATAGAAATGTCCCCTAACCTTTCCTCTCCTTGCCAGCTGCCAGAAATAAGAGATATTTCTGCATTTCATCACATCCTGAAATTTGGAGGAAGCCATCTGCATTCTTTCCACAGCTAATACCGGAATTCCCCCACAAAAAAAATCCCTGGGCACTTCATGCACCTGAGGATAATATCTGATCAAGCTTAAAGGTTTTTACAATGTAAAGCTTTCTGGGCCTGAAGATGGTACAGTCTTTAAAATTGGGCTGTCAGATTTCAAGGCCTGGCCCTGAGGCTTCAGTTTTCATGGGTCACCTCCAGGAGGGAAGGAAGGGTGCAAATTGTCCAGTTTTGATGGGTTCATCTTCAGGTGAGAGGAAACGAATGTGTACAAATCTCCTGCTCATCTATTAAAGCAGCAGCTTACTACAGTTTGCAAGGCTTAATTCATTTGTTGACAGAACTTGCAAAGACTCTCCATAGCGTTTGTGTTTTTACTGAAACCAGTATGTTTCCAATTTTTTTAACTGATGCAATTACAGCAAGAATGAGGCTTGTCTGGTAATGTCTTTAGTAAGCTTCTCTCCTAGTCATTGTAGTGCTATGTCTCACACACCACTCTGCTCTGCATCCAATTTCCAGGTAGAAGCAAGTAGGCTAAATTCAAGGTTCCTTATCTAGTCTCCCTGAGTAAGTGAAAAAGGATAATCCCTTCATTTCTTTTTGCTGGGAACAGCCCCTTTAGCTAAGATTTTTGTCTTAATTTCATAACAGGAAAATATGTTTGTGTGCATGTTTGAATTATGATCTGTTAACAATTGTGGTTGGTACTTAATGCCATCACTTAATGCCATCACCAGAAGTCATCCATAGGTCTCAGGTTTTGTCCTGGGATTGTCCTGAACTAGCAAATCTATTTCAGAGGTTTTTATCATCAGTAATAGGGGTGGGAATCATATGGTCCTCCAGATTTTGTTGGATTGCACATCTCATCAGCCCTAGCTAACATAGGGCCTTTACAGACCGGCCCAAAGGGCCAGCCTAGAGGCAGGGATGGGGATGGGCAGCCACACACCGGGTGCCCCAACCCCACGCTGGCAGCATCCTGATACCATGTGCCGTTACACATTTTGACGCGCTGTGCTGGAAGGGGCGCTAAAGAGCCAGCCCTGAAAAGAGCGGCATTTTGCTGCTCTTTTGCCAGCCCTGAAAAGAGCGGCATTTTGCTGCTCTTTTCCAGGCCAGCAAAAGGGAGGATTGGGACCAAGGCGTCCTCCGCTTCCTGGGACGGCCCAGGGCCTGCCCATCTGCATTCCCCCCAGTCAAGGAATGCTGATTGCTGAAGTTCAATAATATCCAGAAGGTGATATGCTTCCTACCCTTCTCTATAACTTACAACAGAGGCACAAGCATAGTTGCAAAAACTACACTAGAATCTTAGGATATGGTTCTAGAACTCCTGACACTGAGACTAGATTCAGTGACAACGAACATCAAGATAAAAATGGCATTATTGGGAGAAAAAAACACTACCTAGAACCAGGTTATCATAACACATCCCCAGGAAGCATCTAAATGTGCTAGCAACTTCAATGATCCATATCAAGAAGCCACTTCTAATGGTTTTCAGTTTCACTAGGGACAGGCCTTTTTGTGAAAATTAATTGGTTCAAATTTTTTATTAGCAACAAATCAAATCCAAATTGGCATTACCACAGAGACAACTCACAAAAATCAGTTGCTTCTGAGAAAACTAATTTTCATCCAGCTATGAGGAGGCCTACAGCTAAGCTTTTTTTGGGTGGGAGGGCTGAGCATGACGACAGGTGGCGTCATTGTCTCTGCTAATGAAAAAAATCATTTCTCTCAGATCCTATGAGATCCTGGCACTACTATTGTACCACCAGTAACAAAAGATCATAGTGTTGTTATTTTATATAAAGACCCCTTCTTTGGGTCCTTGCCATAGCCCTGGGCTGGGCAGAGCCTCTACTGCCATGAACTCAAAGTGTCCTCTCCTTGGAAATTGTCTACTTCAAAGCATAGCAATTGGAATCCCTTTGATATACAATAGCAACTCTTCACCTCAGGCTAGTTTTAAGAGTATAAATCAGGTGTCGGCAACCTTTTTTGCCACCGGGCTGGGGGGGGGAATGGCGCAGGGGACCGGCGTGCGTGTCCGCGCTTATGCGTGTGCGAACTTCCCCCTGCATTCACAGGGGGCGCGCACCACCATTTTGAAAGACAAAATGGCAGGTGCTGCCCACTTCTGCATTGCTCGCGCATGCGCATGGCGGCAGTTCCCCCAGGAGGGCTCCCTCTGAGAGGCCCAGTGCCACCGCGGGTGCCCCCCAGGAGGCTTCCCTCGGCAGTGAGAGGCCTTCAAGAGGTCCAGCGCCACCGTTGAGGCCCCGCAGGAGGCTTCCCTCGGTGGCGCCGGGCCTTCAAGAGGCCCAGTGCCACTGTGGGGCTCCCTCGGGGCACCATTTTGGCTGCGCCACTGGTGCGTGTGCCACGGCCACCATTTTGTTTGCAAAAATGGCAGTTGCGGCTTGTTCGCGCACGCGCAGGAGTACTGAGCATGCGCAAATGAGTCACGGCTGCCATTTTGGCAAACAAAATGGCAGTGCGCACGCGGCGGGGTTCGGCGGGGGCCGGTCAGTGGGGGGGGGGCGCAGGCTGGGTGCGGCCCATGGGTCTTAGTTGCCAACCCCTGGTATAAATGATCTGCAAAATCTCTGGCACACTGGGGTCTGGCTAGATTTCATGGTGACACTGCACCACTGTGATTTCTGACTAGAGTCCTGACTCTGTCCTTTAGCCTTTCCTTTCCTAATGGTTGAGTCTATCCATCTTCATTCATAATTGGAGCAGCCTCTTTCAGGTAATTATCACCATTTTAGAAAGCCTTGTGTTTCCTATTCTAGCTAACTACTTTATTCCTGAGTTCTAATGTGTATGATTGTATGTTAGGTTGTCTTTGTATGTTTGAATTCCCAAATAAATTACAGTTCATTGGAAAGCTTTGTCTCTATCAGTCTATTCCCTAGTCACCTCCATAAACACAGGATAAAAGATCCCATAGGAGACTTTGGGGGGATGCAGACAGCAAAAAGCGCCGTCTTCAATCCCAGGAAGGGGAGGGGCAGCCGGATGCCAGGCGCCCCAACCTCTTCCTGAAGACGTCATCGGAGCACCCGCCGTTGCACACAGCAGGCACTCCAATCACGTCCTTCCAGCTCAGCATCTGGACACGCTGAGCCGGAAGGAGTGCAGAAGAGGCGCCCGGGGCCTCTTCCGGCACCTCCTTTGGCTCCTCTGAAAGGAGCGCTATTTTAGCGCTCCTTTTCAGAGGTGCCATAAGGGTGGATTGTGGCCAAGGTGTAGGGCAACCTTGGTCCCAATCCGCGGCTTCTCGGGGTGGCCCATGGCCACCTGTCTGTAGAGGCCCTTGGACTTTAATAATTCCCCAGGTCCAAGGTCTTCATTATATTGTGCTCTTCTAGCTCAGAACTGCAACCAGCTAACAAGCCCTTTTCTAGATTATTCCATTCCCTTCTCCAATTCCCCTGGTTTTTCATCTCTATTTTAAAAGTCAGCCAGCTTGCCAGGACTATGTTCAGTCCTGTTTTGGCATCTCTACACACTTAGAGGCGTTCTCCCTGACATGCTGAAGCTGGATTGGTCAAGCCTGTTGATATTTTCTTCATGTGTGAAGATCAGAGCCATTGGCCATCAGCTGTAGTCCAAATAGTAACTTTCCCATGCTTTGGTGTAGAGGAATGCTCTTCTCTTTACATACAGATCCAGAACCATAGAGATAATTCACAATTAATTTATTGAATATGCTAACATAGTACTTGTTTGAATGATTTTGGTGAAAATAGAAAGGCTGCATTGCATTGGCACTGGGTGAATGATTTTGGTGAAAATAGAAAGGATGCATTGCATTGGCACTGGGTGATGTACATCATGCTTTGTAAAGATCACATGGCAATTTTCAATATGGGGAGTATAACCTGATGAAAATAGGAAATAATGCTTTTGTCATTTCAGACACTGTCATATAATAGGTATAACCTCGCAGCAGATGCAAGTGAGGAGCAAGCCAAAGAAATTCTCATCCGACGCCAGCAGAGCCTGAGGCAACCCATGAGGAAAGGCAGCAGCCTTCCATGGGGAGGGCAGGTTAGTACCATTTACACAAGCTGTCCTATTTGTGGAACTGAGCTATGCAAATAACTGAACAGCTTGCAACACAAAGCATGCTGTTTGTTAGCACTTTCGGCTATGGCCCAGGGAGTGTTTCTCTCCTTAGCAATCCTATTATTCCAGCTCTGCTCCTGCAATAGTAGCAAGATAAAGGTTCTTTGTGGTACTTTAGGTAGGGCAGAGGAGGGGCAGAGTTGCAAACAACTTGCCTGCATTCTGTTTGCTGGTTTTTTCCTCCCCCCCCCCCCCCTTTAAAAGAGTTAGTGCGAGCGCTCTTATTATAGCAAGAGAAATAGGGAAAGCCCTGAAAAATGAATTTTAAAAACCAAGAACACCTAAAATTAGTGGATTGGTTGAAGAGGTGATATAGCCCCTTTGAAAAACTCAAAAGTAATATATACATCAGGACACAGGAAACTAGATTTCTAGTATATAGAATGTAATATGCTAAGAAACGAATGGGCGAAAAACAGACCAGCATTAGCTTCCTTGTTGTAATCTGGGGTCGTCCACACTATTCAGTCATAGGAGTTTATCACACGGGGAAAACTGGAAATTTAAATGGGTAAGAACCTGCAGTTATCCAGCATATTAGGCTCAGTTGTGCAAATGGTTTTCACACGATGTTGTGTGCAAACGGCATAGAATCCGACAAGAAAGTAACATGAACCAGCAAATAGGCGTTTTCAGGAAAATATCATGAATTCACTTCTGTTTCATTCACAATATCCCTTTCTTTGTGCAATTGCTATAGTGTGAAAGGTACTTGCGAGATTCTCCCCGTTTTTGTACTTATTACCAGATTTCCCATAGTTTTTTGGGGTGAGTTTACTTCTTTATTGTGCAGAGAGGGACACAGCCTTTTATGCTTCAGCCAGGGCTCTTAAAGGAACAGCTGCTAAGGCAAAGGCAGGGACACCCACCCACACAGAGAAAGCTTACTTCTCTCCCTCGCACACCTCTCTCCTCCTCTAGCCTTCCCCATTAGCCAGGGTTCAGTGAGAGCGAAAGAGAGGTTTTTTCTAGCTTTCCAACTTCTTTTGGATAATATTTTGTTCTTTTTACTTAGGTTGGATATCATTTCTTGGAAAGTAAGGAAACAGTAAAGTACATTTTTATAAAGAAAATTGTGTAAATAAAATTGTTAATTTATCTGGGTGATTTCTGATGACACACCTACTTCTGTGCACACATGCAAAAAAGTTATTTCCAAACCATCAATGGGATTTGTCCACATCTGTGTGAAAACCAAATGTGCTTTCTAACTACTTTCTCACATTATTAATGAGCTTTTAATTCATTATTGTGCTCTGCGTGTGAAAATCATTCATGTATTTATGCACTTTTCCAGGATGTGGACATTTTAATCATTTTCGGTATGGAACCACATAGGTCGCTGTATGATAAACTCCATAGTACTATGATTCTACTTTAACTATAATTTCTTCATCTTATGGAATCCCAGGATCTGCAGGTTAGGGACAAGTATTCAGAATTGTCAGCCAGACAGCTCTATTGCTTCATTAATCTAGGAGCTCCGTAGGATGCAGCCATGGCAGTTAAAGTGAAATCATAGCCCTATCACTGGGAAGTGGGAAATAGCCCATAGCGATCATGCTATCCCTTTAACATTACTAATGGAATAAGGGATGGTGATGATAAGACATCTGTGAAATCTCGTACTCACTGTCTTCCTAGTATTATAAAATGCTCCGTTTTGTGACCACAATACTAGGGCAACCTGTAATCCTATGTAGTTTGGGGCCTGAATTAAAAAGCTCTCGGCAAGCAATTGGTTCGAGCCTCATCACATGCATGTACATTGTAGAAATAATGCAGCTTGACACCACTTTAAGTGCTGTAGCGCTGTCCTATGGAATCCTGGGATTTGTAGTTTTACACAATCTAGCCTTCTCTGACAGTGTGCTGATGCATCACAAAAGAACAAATCCCAGGATTCTTTAGGATGAAGCTATAGCAGTTAAAGTGGTGTCAAACTGCATTATTTCTACAGTGTAGATGCACCCTACAAATCCGGGCTATCCCTCCCTCAACAGCCTTGGAGGGGGAAGGGGAGAGCGAGAAAGAACAAGGGAGGAGGGAGGAGGAGAAGCAATTGTAAGAGGCAGAGAAGATGTGGGCTTGCCAAATTTTAGTTCTGACTGTCCACCACTGACAGTTCTGCCCAATACTGACAGCTTGTAGATCTTGATGGATTACCTTCCAGGGAATGTGGCTCTTGACAGAAAAATGGTAGCCTATAATATAATTCTCTGGACTGTGAAATGGCAAACCTGATGAGCACTGCTCAAATGTCTTTAGTCTGCTCCAAACTGACTTTCCAAAAAGACTAGCACAAGAACAGGATATGCTTTGAAAAATAAATGGGCAATTCTAAATATTATCCCCACACACATATATTTCAAAGATAGTGGAGTGTGTATAATAAACTGTTTGAAAGCTATCCTGTTTTCAATGAATTACTGTATAAATCACGACTCTCATTATTGGGGAAAAGGCTAAATAGAAATGCATAAAATAAATAAATAAATAATGGCACAGTATGAGCAACACACATTTCCAAGTCCGGTTAGTTTTTTCCAGTTTTCTTTCCTTGCAAATCACATTCCTCTATTGCCGTATTTTTCGCCATATAAGACGCTCCGGCATATAAGACGCATCCAATTTTAAAGGAGGAAAATCTAGAAGAAAAAAAAGATTCTTAACCAAATACTGTAGTAAAATATTTTATATCAACTGTATAAAGTTAACAGCAGTTTAAGAACAATTTTAAGTTGTAAATTTAAGTTTAAGCCAGCAGCAGGGCCAGGTGTTGCACAAATTCCCTGCCCAACTTTCTTGCAAGTCTCCTGTCACCTTATGGCGACTCCATGAATTTCTTAGGGTTTTCTTAGGCAAGGAAGACTCAAGAAGTGATTTTGCCAGTTCCTTCCTCTGAAATACAGCCTGCAGCACCTGGGATTCTTTGGCGGTCTCTCATCCAAGGACTATCCAGGGCTGACCCTGCTTAGCTTCCAAGATCTGATGGACTGGTACCTTTGGAGTTTTTAGGCCATTGGCTTATGGAGTAATTTCTGGCTTATTTTGACCCTACCATGAGGGTTTTCTTGGCAGATTTCTTCAAGGGTTTTTTTTTTTTTTGCCATTTCCATCCTCTGAGGCTGAGAGAATGTGACTTGGCCAGAGTAATCCAGTGCCTTGGAGTAATTTCTGGCTCATTTTGACCCTACCATGAGGGTTTTCTTGGCAGATTTCTTCAAGGGTTTTTTTTGCCATTTCCACCCTCTGAGGCTGAGAGAATGTGACTTAGCCAGAGTAATCCAGTGCCTTGGAGTAATTTCTGGCTCATTTTGACCCCACCATGAGGGTTTTCTTGGCAGATTTCTTCAGAGGAGGTTTTTTTTGCCATTTCCACCCTCTGAGGCTGAGAGAATGTGACTTAGCCAGAGTAATCCAGTGCCTTGGAGTAATTTCTTGCTCATTTTGACCCTACCATGAGGGTTTTCTTGGCAGATTTCTTCAAGGTTTTTTTTTTTTTGCCATTTCCACCCTCTGAGGCTGAGAGAATGTGACTTGGCCAGAGTAATCCAGTGCCTTGGAGTAATTTCTGGCTCATTTTGACCCTACCATGAGGGTTTTCCTGCCAGATTTCTTCAGAGGAGGGAGTTTGCCATTTCCACCCTCTGAGGCTGAGACAGTGTAACTTGGCCAGGGTACTAATCCAGTGCCTTGGAGTAATTTCTGGCTCATTTTGACCCTACCATGAGGGTTTTCTTGGCAGATTTCTTCAGAGGAGGTTTTTTTTGCCATTTCCACCCTCTGAGGCTGAGAGAATGTGACTTAGCCAGAGTAATCCAGTGCCTTGGAGTAATTTCTTGCTCATTTTGACCCTACCATGAGGGTTTTCTTGGCAGATTTCTTCAAGGTTTTTTTTTTGCCATTTCCACCCTCTGAGGCTGAGAGAATGTGACTTGGCCAGAGTAATCCAGTGCCTTGGAGTAATTTCTGGCTCATTTTGACCCTACCATGAGGGTTTTCTTGGCAGATTTCTTCAGAGGAGGGGGGGTTTGCCATTTCCACCCTCTGAGGCTGAGAGAGTGTGACTTGGCCAGAGTAATCCAGTGCCTTGGAGTAATTTCTGGCTCATTTTGACACTACCATGAGGGTTTTCTTGGCAGATTTCTTCAGAGGAGTGAGTTTGCCATTTCCACCCTCTGAGGCTGAGACAGTGTAACTTGGCCAGGGTACTAATCCAGTGCCTTGGAGTAATTTCTGGCTCATTTTGATCCTACCATGAGGGTTTTCCTGGCAGATTTCTTCAGAGGAGGGAGTTTGCCATTTCCACCCTCTGAGGCTGAGACAGTGTAACTTGGCCAGGGTACTAATCCAGTGCCTTGGAGTAATTTCTGGCTCATTTTGACCCTACCATGAGGGTTTTCTTGGCAGATTTCTTCAAGTGTTTTTTTTTTTTTTTGCCATTTCCACCTTCTGAGGCTGAGAGAATGTGACTTGGCCAGAGTAATCCAGTGCCTTGGAGTAATTTCTGGCTCATTTTGACCCTACCATGAGGGTTTTCTTGGCAGATTTCTTCAAGGGGGGGGTTGCCATTTCCATCCTCTGAGGCTGAGAGAGTGTGACTTGGCCAGAGTAATCCAGTGCCTTGGAGTAATTTCTGGCTCATTTTGACCCTACCATGAGGGTTTTCTTGGCAGATTTCTTCAAGGGTTTTTTTTGCCATTTCCACCCTCTGAGGCTGAGAGAATGTGACTTAGCCAGAGTAATCCAGTGCCTTGGAGTAATTTCTGGCTCATTTTGACCCTACCATGAGGGTTTTCTTGGCAGATTTCTTCAAGGTTTTTTTTTTTGCCATTTCCACCCTCTGAGGCTGAGAGAATGTGACTTGGCCAGAGTAATCCAGTGCCTTGGAGTAATTTCTGGCTCATTTTGACCCTACCATGAGGGTTTTCTTGGCAGATTTCTTCAGAGGAGGGTTTTTTTTGCCATTTCCACCCTCTGAGGCTAAGAGAATGTGACTTGGCCAGAGTAATCCAGTGCCTTGGAGTAATTTCTGGCTCATTTTGACCCTACCATGAGGGTTTTCTTGGCAGATTTCTTCAAGGTTTTTTTTTTTTGCCATTTCCACCCTCTGAGGCTGAGAGAATGTGACTTGGCCAGAGTAATCCAGTGCCTTGGAGTAATTTCTGGCTTATTTTGACCCTACCATGAGGGTTTTCTTGGCAGATTTCTTCAGAGGAGGGGTTTTTTGCCATTTCCACCCTCTGAGGCTGAGAGAATGTGACTTGGGACGTTTTCACACAGGCGGCTCTAAAGCCGCCTGGAAGCCCCCTGGAAGCCATCAGGAGTCATTCCGGTGGCGAAAACAGCAGCCGCCGGAATGACTCCTGATTGCCTCCCGCAGAAGCGCCTGTAATTCCTTTTTAAAAAAGGAATTAAAAAGATGGGGCTAAAGCCGGCTAGCGGCAGGGATGGCGCAGGGATTGCGCAAGATGGGGCGGGGCTTGCTGCGACGTCGTATGAACACGACGAGCAAGACCCCGGAGTGAGGTAGGGATGGCGCAGGGATGGCGAAGGATGAGGAGGGGCTTGCTGCGACGTCGTGTGAACTTTTCCTGCACAGAGCCGGAGTGGGGCCGGATGGAGGTAGGAATGACTCCCTTTTTTGCCCCGTGTGAAAACGTCCTCGGCCAGAGTAATCCAGTGCCTTGGAGTAATTTCTGGCTCATTTTGACCCTACCATGAGGGTTTTCTTGGCAGATTTCCTCAAGGGGGAGACTCTTTCCACCCCCGTCCTGGGTGCTTCAATGGGCTCTTCCTGGGATGGGAGGATCCCATTCAACCACCCAGGAAAAGGGGACCTCTTTCCACCCCCGTCCTGGGTGTTTCAATGGACTCTTCCTGGGATGGGAGGATGTCCTCTGACCCCAGGAAGAGTCCATTGAAGCACCCAGGACGGGGGTGGAAAGAGAAGGAGCCCATTCAACTACCCAGGAAAAGGGGACCTCTTTCCACCCCCGTCCTGGGTGTTTCAATGGACTCTTCCTGGGATGGGAGGATGTCCTCTGACCCCAGGAAGAGTCCATTGAAGCACCCAGGACGGGGGTGGAAAGAGGAGGAGCCCATTCAACTACCCAGGAAAAGGGGACTCTTTCCACCCCCGTCCTGGCTGCTCCAATGGGCTCTTCCTGGGATGGGAGGAGCCCACTGGAGCACCGAGGCTGAGGCTGAAATGAGGCCTACTTTTAGCTGTGGCCTCGGCAGTTATGGTACTTCTTTAGTTTGCCCTCAGCCTGTATATTCACTTTATTAGATGCACCAACTTCCCCACCCTCGTTTTGGGGAAGAAAAAATGCGTCTTATATGCCGAAAAATACTCTGCTGAATTTTTTTTTAAAATTGAAAGTCACAAAAAGAGGCTATTTTAACTGCCTTGTATGTACATTTAATGGGACACATAAGCTTCTTTAACATTGGCCATGAGCTGCATTCACAAGGATAAAAAAATTAAATATAACTCTTTATCTCAAACAGATAAACGGTCATAAGGAAAATAAGAGATAGCTAGATGTTCAAAATAGTAAATTAGTGCAAATGTTAGATGCAGTATCTAATTACAACAGAGATGTGAGCAACTCCCCAAGACAGAGCCATGGATTACTGCCAAAAACCCATTTTCTGTGTTTGATTTAGGGGTGGCCTCATTTACTTGGGCCTATGAATATTTCACAAAAGGCCTTTGCAGACTGCCAGAAATAGTGCACTTTAAATTGAGGCACAGCCCTGGCTCAGTGCTAGGGAATCATGGGGACTGTAATTTATTGTGGCACCAGAGCTCTCTGACAGAGAAGGCTCAATGTCCCAGAAAAAAAATACAATTCCCATGATTCCCTAGCACTGAGCCAGGGCTGTGCCTCAATTTAAAGTGCACTATTTCTGGCAGTCTGCAAAGGCCCAAAGTCATCTTTTATCCTGGGTTTTGTAGGTTAGTGTTGCTGTATAAACAGCACAATCCCTATGCATGCTTACCGTGTTCACAATCATGCCATTTAGCCATTATGACAAACCATGATTTCTTGTTATCAGCACGAGGAAACTGTGATTCATATGGGTAGGTAGTTGTGCTAATAAGTTGTAGCAAATTTGGAAAGGAGTTTTATGGCATCTTGAAGTTACAAGAAACTAAGTTCAAATCAGGTTTTAAAATTCTAAGTTTGTTGTGTCTGAACTGGGGCACTGCATTGATTATGAGTATAGCTATCAAACAGCAATATCCACTATTTTGTGGAACTAAGCAAAACAGACATTGATAAACATAATAAATCTTGCAAAGTTTAGTTCTAAAAAGTGAATTCTACAGGTAATCAATATGAGTTTAGGAGATTTTCCCCTACCCTCAAAATTTGCACAGCCAGGTACAGATGTACAAATACAAACCTACATCTGTATTACAGATTTTAAAACAAAACTCTCAAGGTGGCCAGAGATCTTCCATTTGAGCCTAGGTCTCTTCTGCTTACTACTGTTGTCAAGTATAATCTGATGTTCTGGATGCATTTCTTGCTTTTGATTAAGCTTTATTTAAGGTTCTAGTCTTATGCTGTGGGTTCGTGCACTGATAGGGGTTGAACTAGATGACCCTAAGAGTGCTTTTCAACTCTGATTCTACATTATTTTATATTGTTGAGCAGCAATAATTTTGAAAGCAATACTTCATTAAGTGCCAATTTTAAACATACCTACCAAATGTTTCTCACATAGTCAGAGTCAACAGATTCACTGAAGTACAACACACAGGTTATTACTGATTAATATCACAGTATTACCCTTCCAACATTTCTTTGTCCACAGGCTGCTGCCAGAAGTGTGCGTTATTTGTCATTACCATTTGGTAACACTCGACTCAACAGGAGAGAAGCTAGGAACAATGAAAATCTAACAGGTAACATTTTTTCACCAAAGTAATAATATAAAATGGTCAATTGCCACCAGTTTACACTGAATTTGATAATATAGGGTGCTTGTGATTACATATAAAGCCCTAAATGGCTAGTGACAACAATACTTGAAGGAGTGCCTCTCTCTCTCTCTCTCTCCATACTTGCCCAAAAACTGAGATCTGCACGGGGGGGGGGGGGGGGGGCTCCTCTGTGTTCTACCAGTGGAAGCAATATGTTGTGGGAGGACACAGGAGAGGGCCTTCTCAGCTGTGGCATCCTGATTGTGGAATGCACTCCCTCTGGAGGTCCAACTGGCGCCAACCTTGATTTTTTTCCAGCACCAAGCCAAAACATAGTTTTTATTAAAGCTTTCAGAGACTAATTTATTTCAAGTATACATGTAAATAGTTATAAATTTGTTTAAATTAAATATAAAATCATTGAGTAATAGGTAGAATCCCCAGCTGATACTTTTCATTACAAGGAAAAAAACATGACAGAAAAAGCTTCAACAGCTGATATCTTTCTGTTTTGCATTTCTTAAAGACATGGTGAGGGTCTCTCCATTAAAAAGAAAGCAATCCTAGACTGACAAGCATTGGACACTTGACCAGCCTTTTCCATTCTTGTTCTCATAACCCACTCCTACTAAAAAAAGCTTTGTGTACTTCTAGAGCTTAGAAATATACTTTAAAGAAGAATAAATATAATGACACACTGATGCCATTGTTACTTGAGAAGGGATAGTATGGTGCTGTAGAACATGGAGCATCATCAGTGGCATCACTGGTGTGGTGGTGCAGCCTGAACTGGATGACACCCTAGAAGGGGGTGACATGTGGTTGGACCCTCCCCCTGTGCTCTCCCCACACTCCCCCGCAATGTCCCCATGCATGTTCCTCCATACAGTATCCTGCATGCACTCCCCATGCCACCCCCATGCCTCCCATGTCGTCCTCATGCATGCTCCCTCTGTGCACCTTTCTGTCCTTTTCCTCATCAGGTAATGGACAGGGCAACATGAGGGGAGGGAGTGCATGCTGCCCCCAGAAGCCCTACCCCCAAAACCCTGCCCCCTGCACCAGGGACAGCACTGTGCTTCATCCTACTACACTTCAATTTTTGGTGGCTTCAGCATGTCATGGGTTTTATCTTTCTTAAAAAGTAACTTTCCAAGTGGTGAACCCTGGGACCATTGCCCTGCAAAGCTTACCACTTGAGTTTCAGCCCTCCCCGAATAATAATAATAATGATAATAATAATAAAAGATATGCCCAAGAATGTGTACTGCTTTATGACATTTTACCTTCTGATCATCTGATGAGATGGTGGTGAGGAATGACACACCCTCTGACACAAGAAGCCTCATCAAAGGGCCCTGGAGCTAAAATTCTTTGGACCCACATTTTTTTAAAAAAAGGTTTGATGATTACACGTGACTTGCAACTCATCCTGTGTTTCGATGGTGATCAAACAAGTTTCTAATTACAGACCTGCCTGTCAAGGATGTTCAGCCTTGCATTGTTATTCATTAGTTGGTTTTCTAATGCCAGAAAACAGTTAATAAAGACAATTGCACCATGAAAAACAGGTGGCAATCCAGTTTAAAGCAGTATAGTATAATTGACATAGTATGAGAATTTTTGGGGACAGAGGTTTTGTGCAATTAAAAAAACAAACAGGAAAAATACAGCTGACTGCAGAGGAGGAAAGAAGTGAATGGTGACAGTAGGATAGGACGGACAATGAAGGATATGTAGGGTAGATAATGGTCTGAAATTTTTCAGAAAATATAGTTTTACATTGGATTTTTATAAAGAAGTTTCTCTTGTTTTGCACTGTCCTTGAACTGGCAAAGAATTTTCTATGCAACCTTATATAAATTCTCTTTCAAACACCCAGAGGTCATAAGATACTGTAATAAATAAATATACCACAAGGAGGGGAACAGGTTGGAATTCCTTACCAATTAATGAGAGCAGAAATTCTTTACCAGTTTAAGGAGAGCTGCTCCCACTTTGAAACTCTCTCACTAGGGGAGCCAAGATGATCCCATCCTTGCTCTCCTTCTCTCAGCAAGCTAAAACATTTTTATGCCATCAGTTTTTCAGAACTTGACTTTGGTGGGCTTCTAGTGCTGTGTGGTCGTGTTTTTAAAGTTTGTATATTGCCTTTTCATGAATTTTAATGCTTTTAATGTCTAACGGTTTCAGTTTATAAAATGTTTACCATATATACTCAACTATAAGTCAATCTCATGTATAATTTTTGTGCCAAAATTATGGATTTGATATGACCCATGGATAAGTTGAGGGACAAACTTAGGGTCATGTAACAAACAATCTAAAGGATGAAGCAAAGGAAAACAATGCCAAAGAACTTGCAAAACTGCAGGAGGCATAACTGTTTGTGTTCATACTGAAGGATAAAAGAGTAAAGGGAGTTAGTGCTTCCAGGAAAGACTACACTTTTGTATTTCAACAGGGGATGGTTTCTATTTTTATGAGGGTTAAAGTACTTATATTGATCTTTGGATAAGTTGACTCAGATTTTTTGGGTCAATTTTGGCTAGATTTTCTAGACTTATACATGAGCATATACAGTAATTGTTATAAAATAACTTTTATATTTATACTTCATATAGTTTTTAAATACACCGTTAGTTGTCTTGAGTACCATTATTGGGATAAAGCTGGAACATAAATGAATAAAAGAAATTAATAAAATAATTAGAAAGAGGTAGAAATGAAGAAATTGATTAGGATGACATTGTCAAAAAGAGGCCAAATTGCAAAACCCATGTAGATCACAATTCTATTTTTTGTGTGTATGATTCAAATGTAATAATGGCTACAACTTGTTATAAAATGTTCACAATAATTCATGATAAAAATGCAAAATGTCACAACACAATGGGGAAGACGGTAAGCAGGTAATTTGTTGTATCAACACATTCTGCTGTTCACATGCTAACTATTGATGGGCAATAGCATTACCCCCCTTCATAGGGGTCTTGATCTCTAAACTGCTCTTAGACTGTGCTAAAATGCACAACTTTTCAAACAGAGGATGCTTCTATCTACATAGGACAGTGCCCAACAGTTCTTCAAAGAGAGGACTGCTCTCTATAAAGTAGGATACATGCCCATCCTACCAGTCACACTTTTCAGTTTTTTCTCCTTGAAGAATAATAATTTGTTTCTGATTTTCAGGGGATTCTGGCAGTGACTCTGAGTCTGTCTTTATTAAATTGAATTCAGAGCCTCAGCCAGAGTCACATCGAAGGAAGTGGCAACAGCAGCAAATGCTCCCTATGAAGCAGCTGCCTTCAAGACTTGAACCAGCAGGTTTTACAGGTTGGAGAAGAAGAACAAATGAGGGAGAGAAAATAGCCAGAGAACAAACAACACGGTTACTGTTGAAACCTCATCATAATGTCCTGGATGAAACTGATATTCAGGAACTTGAGTCAGAGGATGAGGTGAACACAGCATCATTCTCCTTGGTACCTTCCATCAAATGGACAGCAGAAACCAGAGATGAAAAACATTTTTACAGGCCAAAAAGACACTTTACTGGAAGAAAAGAGTGACTCTCCCTGCCAGCACACAAAGTAATTGGTGTGTCCATTCTGTTGTATTATTTCTTTTGGGAAATGTTGGCTACCTCTGAAATATTTGTAGTTCTAGTTTAATGGCAGAAGATGTCTATATTGTTGGACATCTTGGGTAAAATAAAACATAAGAATCTTGATTCTCTGAAAACTCTACATGAAGGTATTAAAGTCTAGAGGCTATTTGACAGAGTTTGAAATATTACATTTCGGGCCCACCAATCACAGAATCCTCCAACTAGCACCCTGCAACCATTGTGTATTCTAGGAATTACAGTTCACAAAAGTGATATTTCCAAGCTCTAATATATGGCTAATCCAATGGTAGAAGTGTAAAAAAAATACACTTCTATTTTTGTAGCCCAAAAACCTAGACTTTCCATTGTAAATGTCAACAGCAGGCAGGGACAGTTGTGTAATTGTACACACAGTGCTGTGTGTTTGATCCGTAAAGACATGCTGAGTCCTACAGGCACGTTTATTATGATTTCTTCATCCATACAATTGAATTATACTAGCTCTAACTTTACTGGTTTCATTCTGCAAGATGATTGTATATTTCAAGCATCATTCCAAAATGCTGTGAAAGGGGCAGAAGGTTAATAAGTTTTCCTAAGGGTCTATAGTATTGGCCATGTGCTGATAACTGAAGCTGAGAATTGTCTTGAAGACAACACGAGGGTTCAGGTCTCTCCCATTTTGTGTGACTTGAATTCATTCCATCACTTGCCTACCCAGGAAGCTCACTTAATGAGTCTGTAAATCAAGAGTTTCCTAAATGTTGAAGCTGGCCCTATGTGTTGTTTGTGCTACCATTATGCACAATCAAAACTAGAAGGACATTTAGACCAATTACCAACTTCTCAAATGCTGGAACAATTACCCATGCATTTTTACAGGTCAACAAAATAATTGATGCAATTACACTATTTGTTCCATCCTGTGGTTGGTTCAGAGCATTGTTGATGGTGGGTTGTCTTAATTCACACTGTCCCCCCCCCCCCGCTTTGCTGGGGGGGGGGGGCAGAACCTCTATCTCCTATAAGTTGCTAATAATACCAGCTAAGCCATAAGTGCACCCTTGTCCATCTCCTGATACATTGTGCTTACATCTTAAAGGTATCTGTTATCTGGCAATGTCCAATGGAAACATATGGCTGATTTCCTGCTGTTCACAATTAGCATTAGTGTTCATTGGACCATTGTGATTTATGGTGAGTACATACAAACAAAAGATCTGTTTGTCATCCTTTTACTGTGCCTTTATGGGGCTTCCATATCAAAATATTTGTATCAACAATATTATTATGGGAGCAGTTTATACATAAATCTATTAGTCATTTAAATGTACAGTAAGTGAATGATGGTGTGGTATCAAACAGAAGATATTTTGTGCCTGCATGAATCCACCTTCAAATCCATTTTTGGATATTGAGTGCCCTACTGAATACTTACTGACACAAAGTATTTTAACTGAGTAAATTAATATTTTGATGCATTCACCCTCTTGGGTTGTTGATTTTTTAATCTTAGATAGGTCAGTCAAGGCAGTGGGAAATATTATTTTGGTCTTTTGGTCTCCTGTTTACAAGAGGGAGAAGGATTCATCTTGCCTATAGGCAGCAAGAGGGCAAATGAAAACAGAAAAATAATCTATAATGATTTGCAAAGGAGAACAAACTGGCAGATTTCCAAACTAAACTGAAACCTTAGTTGGGAAAAACACTTTGTTCCATTCTCTGTTATTATCTTGGACTGCAATGTAATTACTCTACAGATTAGCCTACCAGAAGCCTGATGGCTGATGTCATTTTGCACCATCAGAAGTAAGCTGCTGAGAACAGGCATGAATGGAATGGAATTATTTTCTACTGTGTTATGCAGCTGGGAGAGAAACAGTTTAAAATGATGAAAAATGGAAAAATCCTCCACTTCAGCTTGTGCAGAGGGGCCTATCTGTGATATCTACAAAAAATCATATACCATACATCTACTATACCATGAGGATCTGATAAAGTAGACTAAATGTTCAAAAACTTATGCTACAGATTTCTTTCTCTCGGTCATTCTCAAAGGTGCTACAAGATCCCATGTCTACTATACTCTCTCTCTCTCTCTCTCTCTCTCTCTCTCTCACACACACACACACACACTCATCTATCTATATCTGCCCTTTGTTTTCCCACTATCTCCTTTCTCTTTTCCTGTCCTCCTTTCTACTAGTCTCTTCCTAAAAGGTAGTTCGGATGCTGCTGCTCACTCAATTGTTTGTCTAAGGTGAAGTGTTAAGAAAAGCATACTTTATAACAGAGCTAGGCAGAAAATATATTTACTGTAGATAGGCATGGGGGTCTGACTCCTAACTGTTTAACAATAGCAACTAACTTAAAAGGCTTCTGCAATCCAAATTAGGACACTGAACTGAAGAAAGCTGAGATGGTGCATGAGTGAGAACCAGGAGTGGGTCTGAGATAAAAAGATGACCTCAGTTTTGGTGCTGAAAACAAAGTTCTGGCTTGATGTATTCCCATGCACTCTGTTCCCTAAAGTCAAAGTGCCTGCTTGGCTCCCATGTCACTATTTTTCACTGTCTAGTCAGTGGACATTAGGAATCTGCTGTAGATCCTATGGTGCAGCCCTTCAAGAATTAATTGCTGTTTAGTGTGGATGTACTCATACTTCAGACTTATTTCTTAGAGGCAAGCCACAAATTTTGAATGATATCTGGGGCATCTGCCAGCTAGAGGTTTTGGCTTGATTACAGTCTGCTGCATTATTCATATTTATGTCAAGTCAGGTGTCCTATTATGTCACCTCTTGCTTTTGCTGGGCACACAAGACAACCTGATTAAGCTTATAGATGCCTGATATGCAGAATATTTTATTGTGGGTTGTCATGACATATAGTCTGCAGCTGGAACAGCAGTAGTACAGGAGCTAGTGAATGAAGCTAGCAACAAAGTGCTCACACTTATACAGCAGCCTTGCAGAATATTTGAAATCAACCAGGGGCTCCTTAACTCTAAGCTCAGAAAAAGTTCCCAGATCTGACACTCTCATGTGTTGGCTGGATAAAATAAACATATTACATCCCACCTGGGCTACCTCAGAATCCTAGATTGTGACAATGTTAGAGCTAAGACAGGGATGGGAAATTCTCTCCAGATACTTTGGCCACCAATTTCCATCAGCCTCAATCACTAGTAAGAGATTATGGGAGTTGGAGTCCAAAACAGGGAGAACCAAATGTTCTCTATTGGTGGGCAGAGCCCTGCCTTAAACAAAATTGTGATGAAAGAAGAAAGTTGGTGCCAAGTATCTCTTCCTTTCATCCAAAACATTTTGTCCTGAAGAGTTTTAAAACTAAAAGAGTTGGATAACATGACTATCAAACTGGCCAAATGAAAGAGTGGCAGAAATGGATAGTGTTTAATGGTCTATTGCATGGTTTTCTCTTGAGACACTTTTTTGGGGGAATCTGTAAGTGTGAGTAAATCTCTTCAGTGTTGTTATCACCATGTAAAAGTTGCTAAAGTCAATATTAGCTCTTGTTTACTGTGGCCCTCCTTCTGAGAGAGTACTTTAATTTATCACTTCCTGTTCTTTCAAACCAGAAACATACATTTGTAGGGAGGAATTATAATTTCACAGCAACTTGATAATGTCAATGTAATAAATTCACCACTTATATTAATATACATCTAAATTAGCAGTAATGAACACAGTGCAATCCTAAATGTGTCTACTTAAAAAAAGTTTTGAGTTCAGTGGGCCTTCCTTCCACAAGGAACTAAGGATTGCAGCTGGGTAAAGCAATCATGGGAGAGCCAGTGTGTTGTAATGGTTTGAGTGTTGGACTATGGCTATGGAGATCAGGGTTTGTATCCACATTTGGCCATGGAAACCCACTAGATGGCCTTGGGCAAGTCACACCGTCTAGGCCCCAGGGAAAGACAAAGGCAAACCCCTTCTGAAAAAATCTTGCTAAGAAAGCCCCATGAAGCCCTATCAAGAAACAACTTGAAGTCACACAACAACAACAACAACATGCTGTCAGTCTAGTACATAGTTGAAATGTAACTCTAAACTTCATACATGGAGGTATATGATATTATTATTTCAGTAGAACATACAGTATAACCATCACATTGTGAAAAATAATGTAACAAGAGCTTGTGTTTTGGCTGAAACAGGGAGTTATGAATGATGAAGCTGCAAGTTTTTACATAAGGAATTTGCCAGGTTAAAATACTGCAGCCAGGCTGTTGACCAGGGATGTTTACAGGGAACACACAACTCCACTGTTCCACTGGCTTTTCAGAAATTGTTTCCAGGAACAATTCAAAGTGTTATATCAATGTCCCGTACAGCTTGGGTCCAGTCTATCTGAAGGACTGTATTTTCCCAAATAGACCTGCCCAGGCTTTGAGATCTTCAAGGCAATCACTTCTCTCATTCCCCTGTGTTTGAAGGCAACACACAAAAAGGCATTCCTGATGGCTGATACCAAGCTCTAGAACTCCCTTATTAGGAAAGTTATATAGGATCCCTCCTTGTTCACTTCTTTGAGGTGAAGAGCTTTTTATTCTGGCAGGCTTTAGGCTGTTTATAAAGAATGGAATGCTAATAGTGTGCTGTAATGCTTTTATTTTTTGCTTTTTGATGGACATTTTTAAAATTGCTTTTAATTTTATGAATTGCTTAATAATGTTTTAACAATAACATTGTATATGTTTTAAACCTATGTTTTCATAATTTTGTATCTGTCTTCGTTTTTGTAAGTTGCCTTGAGACCTGGTTGCAGGTGGATATAAATTAAGTTAAATTAAAATAAAATAATACATAAATATAGATCATATCACCAGATAATTGTTCAATAGACAATTTATTTTGTGATAGATATTTGCAGGGGACTGACATGGACCTTATCTACTGCATGATTTATATAGAGAATCATAACCATTTATATAATGACCTGTCACTAAGAGAAGACTGAATGCAGAATGAAAAAGAAGTTTCTTAGTTAGATGATTAATTTAAGTTTTAATATGTAAATGTGTGTCTGTGTGTCTGTGTGTCTGTGGAGGGAGGGAGAGAGCGAGAGAGAGAGCTGGAGACTGAAGTATACAGTTTAACATATCATATATCGGAATCTCATACCCTGCAACATTTTTCAAATGACAACTGGGACACGTGTGGCCAAGTAACATCAGAGTGTGGTCAATATTGCAAAAGATATTAATGAAGAAGAACGCACAGGCTAGGAGAGGTTGCAGCACTTTGCAATTGCCTGAGCCTAATAGGAAAGGCAAGAATCTGCCTCCTGTGTTCTCCCTCTGCTGAATTAAGTCAGTGCAAACTTTTGTACTTTGAACTTAGGAAATTGCTACATGTGGCTTTGAAAATGTGATTACAGCTGGGAAAAAAGCAGCTTTGGTAATACTTATCACACCATGACACCTCCAATCCATAGATGCTGAGTTCCCGAAGCATGGTTAGGGCATCCTTTTTTTCACTGATGGGGGAAACCCATCAATGATCTCACAATCATGCTTGTCCTTGGGTAGGAAATATTGCTGCCAGTTCTGATATTGGCAGACATATTGGGTCAGTGCCTCCTCCTCTCTCCCAATCCCAATCCCCCTTGCTATTCCCAAACAGTCAAATTGCCCCCCTTTTCTTTTTTTTTTTCTTTTTTTAAATTAAATCACAGCAGCAGAGCTCTGGAATTGGATGAAATTATGAAAATAAAATAAAATACAAGTGAAAAGCATGACAGGTAGAGCATAGGGCAGGGAGGTGGGATTAAGGGGGAGTGCAGAAGAGAACACAATGGCAAAAGCAGCTCCAGTGGCTTACAAGATGTGTGATAATGGCTGATCTGAAACCAGCACATTTCCCTTTTTCTTTTTCAATTTTTAGGTGATGCAGTTGTAGTGAGAATGGGGCTCATGCAGTAATGAGAGAGAAAGTAGGAGAAGAAGAGAGAATCTAGGACATTTTAAAAGCAGGTGAAAAAGTGGGGGGACAGAGGATTAACCTGGACTGTCCCTGCTGAATTGAGACAATTGGAGGGTATGGCATCTCAAACTTCTCAGCACCTCAGGGAATTATGTTATATAGACCTTTATATATGAGTCTTCATGGCATAAAGAATTGATCTTGCATTTAATGTAGATGCTCTAGATGAAGTCAATCATATAGCAACAAAGACACAAACACTCCACCTATTTTCAATAAGATATAGGACTACCTAAATTTACCTGAGTTATACCAACTACCATTTATATTGCATCTGAAATATGCATAGTGCTTCATAATTTTGTTTTCATTCATATTTTCAATAGCATTGTGATCAAGATCATTTGTGATCTTTAGTTAGATGCAAAATTAAAATAATGCTATGTTGGTCATGAAGGAATAAAAGTCAAAATCCATATTGGATATTTTTGTTATACTAACCCAAAGATCACAGCCTAGTGTAGATAACCTTAGAGAACTGCCTAAAGGAATCAAGAACTTATCCTAGTTGCTGAGGCATGTGGACCATTTGTTAATTAAGTTTATTTCTGTCTGACAATGCAATGATTTCAGGGGGAGCATGCTCAATAAACCAGTTTAAAGTTTGCAGTTGAATTTGGATTTACCTTGCACATCTGATACACATTGGCACATACTGATCATGCCAATGAATTCTGTTTTGAAACCAAGAGGCTGTACCTTTGACCCCACGTGACATGGTTGCTTCTTTTCCTGGCTAAACAGGTTATGTACCTGAAACTTCTTGAGGTAATCAAAGGAATAGATTGAAACTTGAACTCTCACTCTTATGGGACTGAAAGTGGAACAACTTGAAAGTTATTTATAAATCAGATAAACATTGAGTGCTTTTATGAAGACGGTGTCTTCTTGGAAATACGTCAATGACATATGCACATATAGGTTTTCTTTTCTTTTCTTTTCTTTTCTTTTCCTTTCTTTATATGAATGTAACTCTTGTTTTACTGGATCAGACCAGGATCCACTTAATCCAATCTTCTCCAATCTGGCCCCTCCAGATGTGCTGACCTGAACATATGATGATTCCCATTTGGAGCTTCATTACAGTTGTAGACCAAGATGTCTAGGAGGTACCCAGAGATGAAAAGCTGATGTAATCCTTCATGTTTTTCATCAACAACAGCTAGCCATATGACTGTGAAAGCAAAACATGTGGGGATGGTAGTATTGGTTTCTCCCTGTTGTTATGACACCAGTATATTCAGAGTTATATTGGTTACATGGAGGCTCTCACTTCATGACAAATAGATGTTAACAAATCTGGGTTTCTGTCTGCGACAACAGCAGCTCTCTGTGTCCATGCTGGAGTGGTGTGAGTGATGGGGAGGAGTGAACATCATGCTGACTGACACCATGGCAGCAAACAAATCCCTAGTGCAGTGTTAGGGCTTCCTTTTTCTCACGATTCCAACTCTTCCTCCAGCCATCAGTATGCACTGAAGAGGGTAGATTGGAAGATTGTCTTCACTCTGATCCACTTGAAAGAGATTAAATACATGGGACATTTTCTTCTTCAAGATTTGTTAGTAATTTATGGCTTTTCTACATGAGCCCCATTCTTGCAGCAGTTATGGTAGTTAAAAAAGTGGAGGGGAGGAACATACCACTTGTAGGGAAGCCACCACTGCACCTCTTTTAAATTGTGTGACTGGGGCTGCTGCCACTATCATGATCTTTTCCGAACTTTCCCTTAACCCCACCTCACTATCTTATGTCCTACCCAGAGGCATCACTAAGGGGCCGTGGGGTGTGTGGGCAGCACCAGGTGACATCCTAAGGTGGGGGGGGGGTGACACCACTGATTCCCAAAGACCTGTCATTTGGCAGAAACAGACTGTGGCATTTGCCTGCATCTGTTTAAAATGCTGGAGCTCAGCAGAGGAGATGATGTGGGTGAGGCAAGGCTCAGTGGGAAGAGAAAAGGGAGGCGTCAGGTTTTTCTTTTAGTTTTACTCTTTTTAAAGTTATTTCTTTTTTTAAAAAATCACATTTTACCAAATGTTCACTTTGACCCCATGAAACTATGCACATGTAAATACATTTAGGCTCTGCATATGATATTTGTAATTTAAAGGTATAACTTTAATTTTGCTAATTGTTTATGTCACAACTATTGCCATTATATTCAGTGATATATGGGAATTACAATTTATGAATAACATTAGTACAAAAAACATTATTAAGGATTCTGTATGGTGTTGTATGGGAGGAACTGTTGGAATAATGTTCCAGTGAAAAATGCACAATGTGGTGAATGGCAGCAGCCATGATGACTAAGCATTTGGTCCCTGCTGAGTCATGCAGCATCAAGGCTGATGAAACAGGAGGTGACATAATGACAGGGAGTCACCTGGTGCTGTAAAGCACAGTAAGTGCTGCAAAAGGGCTGCAAACATGTTGAGTCATGCTTATGATTGACAGGTGTCCAAAAGGAAGAGGCAGGACTAGAAAGCCATGTGGAGCACTGGCTATATAAGGGACAAGCCTCTGGACACACATGTGGGTTGATGTGGGTTGATAGTGGAAGGTGGAGATTGTTGGAGAGTGCATTAGTGTATCATTGTACATAGCCTTTGTATATAGAACGTCTGATGATTAAAAGCCTCTTAGTGAGACATCTGCTGAGTCTCTCTCTGCTCTGTCTGGAGGGGAAAGGAGTTTTCCTGTAACTGACAATGTTGCTTGCTTCATTGAAGACAGTCTGGATCTTGGTGCTTCACGTTACGTGGTTCCCACGCACTGCGTCACCACGCTAACAGGAACTTAATTGGGAGTTGACACCATGAGTTACCGCACCAGGTTACACCAACCTTAGTGATGCCAGTCATCCTACCCAGCATGCCTTTAAGGTTTCTTTTTTAAAAAAATCTCATTTTTGACACAATTCTGGAGTTCTGCACCTGCAATTGAAGTTTTAAATAAATAAATAAATAAACAAAGGTAATCAGGGTGCTTGGGAGCACATGATCAATACCTTTAGATAGTCTCTCAAGAATTTTAAACCTGTTTTGGCAAAGAGCATGGGAACTGGGAAACTGTAGCCCTGAAGACATATTTGAAAAATCCTAGCTGTCCAAGTCCCTCTGGCTCTGGCATAGCGTGTTCCACTATACCCATAATGTCCTTTGTCCTAATGGACAGGGCTAAAGAGTGTCCTCTAGTGAATTTTTGTTTGTTTTGAGGAAGGCAGTGCTTAAAATGCAAGCTTTCACTGATCCATTGGCTGAAATAGTATTGTTTGAATGAAAACCTTTGACTATGCAATGAGTCAAAGAAATCATTGCATGTAGAAATGTTACGGATTGAAGTAGACATATTAAATTAAAGGAATCAACATTTGAAGTTAATATGTCCCATAAATGAGGGAAACAGTGAGGGGCTTCTCTGATAACTGGTGTAACAAGTAGTACTAGCGGAGCTCTGGGCCACAACAATCCACAGTTCCCAGGATTCCATAGCACTGGGCCATGGCAGTTAAAGTGGTGTCAACCCAGATTGTTTCTGCAGTACAGTGGCAGCCATAGAAATCATATGGTGACTCAGAAGACTGAAAAAATGAGCAAATCAGATCCTATGAAATCAGATAGACAAAGAAAGTTTATATGTAGAAGTTTAATGTATATATATTACACTGTATTTATAGCTCACCTCTCCCTGCAGATTGAGGCAGGTTACAACAAATAAGTATAACAATAAAATACAATATACAATTAAAATCCATATTGCTAAATAATCCCCTAACCCAACTCTCCTCCCAGTCATAAAAAAGAAGCAAACTAAAAACAATAACAATATAAAATGCATAACAATATAAAATACTAATTAAAAGAGGAAGAATAACAAATTAGCTAAAATTAGAGGTAATTAGAGGCGAGACATCAATCTTTCTTGGGGCAGACAGAGGCTATCAATATCAGTGGAGGGGGGCTTTCACAGCCGGCATCCATGCATTTTTGTAGGCTTTTCGGGCTGTGAGGCCCACAATAATAGGCGTATATGTTGGTATTTAATAGTTGTTGCTGTATTTTATTTGTTTTATTTTGTTTTTAATAAGAGTTTGAAATTAATAATAGATAATATAAAAAAGGAAATAAATGTCCTGAAGTGTTATGAACTATTTTGTGGAGAAATACACACACACGCATATGTCTATCATCTTGTCGATGAAGTACAATGGTGTAGTCAGACTTGCTCATGTGACCAGGCAATCTCCGGTGCAAGGGGGAATTATGACAGGGACCCCACTTCTGCCTGTCACAATGGGTATCACTCATGGAGGGGAGGGGAACATCAGTCAGAGATTCCTGAGAGACAGCAAAGTTGACCCCTGTTGATCGCAATGGCTGCTGGCTGGTAAGTGGGGATTTTTAGGAGGAGGAAGGTCAGCCTGGATTCAATGCATAGCTGTATAACTGTAGAGGTTGTGCATTCATAATTCCCCAACAGGATTACCACCTTCCTTTACAACAAAGACAATTGAAGCAAACATCCCTGGCTGTCTGGGTTCAAAAGGCACTCTATAGTCACTTCTATAGTTGTTTCCTCCATGTGCAGGTTATTAAATGTTCCCTCACCAATTTTGTTCTAATATATTGCTTATTTTTTCAGTCAATAAGCTCATTTCATCAGCTCCTTCCTCTTCCTCAGTTAACTACAAATACAAACAATGTTACCCATAGCAGTGCCAATCCCTTTGTCGATCCTTAGCTTTAAATGTCTGACCACATTCTGGAGTTATTTATCCCCTTTCTGAAAAAGGTAAATTATCTATCTGATCCATCTACCTTCTCTCAAGACTTGTTTTAGATCTTTCTCCCCAATACGTTCCACGTGCCTGCCTATCATAAATGCTAGAGTGCTATTTATTCCGTATCAGAAATATCAACGCCTTGCTCTAAGTTATTTCCTCATGACAAAGTCAAGAAAAATAATAGACCAGCAAGTTTAATTTTTAATGAGAAACATATATCATTGAAATCAAATTGAATATATAACTTGAAAAATCACACAGACTACAGGCTGACACAGTTATGCATTGAGTAATTAAGGGACCAACATATTCCACCTTCCCACACAATCACCTTCTGTGGTTACACCCATGGGTGGCTGGTTATATTCTTGGGCAGGTGAATAGAGAGGGAGGAAAAATATTAATTGAAGGAAGGGCTAGCCTTGCTTTTAGGGAGAGTAAGATATCCATCTCAGTTCAGCAGAATGAATTACATAAGGGAAGCAAGTTATAATTTAATTTCTCTTGGATGTATTTTTTACTGCAGGGATGGTGAGAACTATTTCTATGATCTTCTGCCTTCTATGCCAATATACCGTAATTTGGCTGCCTGTGGGCATAATTATGCAACTTGACTTTATTATCTGCATGCAAATAACACATGTTATTTGCTGTTCCACTTTGCACAAGAAAATGTTTTTGGCCAGCCCGGTAAAATATAGTTGCTATTTTTTTTAAAAAAAGAATCTGCCACATGATCCCCATCTCCAACAAATCTGTAAATCTTGAACTTTAAAATAAATTCATTCAAATTCTGTAAGTGTTTTGAAATAGCTTTTGCACAATTGGGTCAGAATTAAATTATGGCTGTTGCTGCTTCTGGTGATGGTGATGATGGTGATAACAAACTTAGAATGAACTTGCTTGAAATAGGATTCTTTTAATACAAGGCGGAAATAAGTGCAGCAGTGACCTCTGTTGATAACACAAAGTAATGAATTTCACAAGCAGGGACTTTTGACAATAGGGACATTTCTGTCAGTGAGCTTGCTTTTGCCTAGAATTACACAGGTTTGCCACATTTGTTTTCACAGTGATGTTGCATGAATATTCCTTAAAACAATATTTGTATTCTTGGTTCCCAGATTCTTTGCTATATACAGGGCAGTTGCTTTTATCAAGCGGGACAAGTTTGATAATTATCAAAATGGGCTGCTTCAGTGACAAATATCCAAATATCTGTTTCAGTAACTTTAAACTTTCAGTTGAACATTTAGAAATACAGTTTAGGCATCCAAAGAAAAGGAGGACAGGCAAAATTACCAAAGGAATATGTAACACATCACGTATAGAAGGCCTATCTCTCTTTCTCTGCAATGCGAAAAATTTGGAGACTGCATGAAAGTTTCACTTGGAGGCAATGCCCTCATTTTGCCCACCATAATTATACCTCGGAACTAAAATAAGCTCAACCCTAGTCAAACTATTACTTGTTGTGCTGAATTTGTTTACAAAGCTTACTTTAGCTTTTAATCCACTAGCTAACCAAAAGATACCATTAAGAAGAAATCTTTGAAAAAGATAATTGCATAGCAGTGTCCCTACTTTATAAATAATTGATGGTATTAATGAAAGTTTCTGCTTCAAATACTTTGGTACACATTTAAAAAACGCAGTGCTGGGTCATATGTGATGTCCACAGTTGAGTTTGCACAAGAAGTCAGCCTAGGAAAGTCACAAATAGGCATAGGGTGGAGAAGTTATTTATTACATCTCACAGATTGTGCCAGCAATGTTGCTTGAGGGATTATGGTATATTCCAAAGTTACTTTTTTGAGCTCTTCAAATAGGGCTTGATGCAGACAGTCTTTCCTAGTGGAAAGCTACTGCCTACTGTGTCAATGGCAGGGAGATTCTAGGAGCTGTAGTCCACAGAAGTAAAAGATCCAAGCTTTGTTGTTTTGTTCCTTCATCATAATGGAAATTATTTTATCTTATAGACCTCCTTTGCAGACGGCGCTTTGCGCCATCTGGAGGTAAGGAAGGGGAGGGGCAGCCTCAAGCTGGCACCCCAACCCCTTCCCGAACACATCATCGGAGTGCCCATTGCTCCACACAATGGGCGCTCCGATGACGTCCTTCTGCCGCAGCGTCCGGACACGCTGCGATGGAAGAGACACCGAAGAGGCACCCAACGCCTCTTGCGGTGCACCTTCCACACCTTGCAGAAGAAGCGCTATTTTAGCGCTCCTTCCAGGGCCCTAAAAGAAGTGGATTGGGGCAAAGGAGTGCGGCTACCTTGGCCCTAATCTGCGGCTTCTCAAGGCGGCCCATGGCCGCCCATCTGCTTAGGGCCACAGTTGCCAGATAAAAAATTGGAGCGGACATCTCAATAGTGGGGAATTCTAGCAGGTGCTGTTTGTCGTGCAACCAATAATAAGCAACATCTGCTGCAACATCTTCTACACAACCATTAAATATACAGGATCCCTTTCTAGTTTTCAATGTGGCAACCCTAGGCCAGCCTGCTTAAGCCTTTCTTTCAAAGAGGCCCCAGTTAATCCCTTGGGTTTGTGTGCACACCTTCAAGTTGCTTGTCGGTTTAAAGCAACCCCATGGATTTCATAGGGTTTTCTTGATGTATGCCTTCAAGTCATTTTAAGGTCATAAGGTAATGGTTTTCATAGGCAAGGAATATTCAGTGATGGTTTTGCCAGTTCTTTCTTCTTTATAGCCTACAGCACCTGGTATTAATTGGCAGTCTCCCATCCAAGTACTAACCATGTCTGACCCTGCTTAACTTCCAAGATTAGACAGGATCTTGTGCCTTTAGGGTATTTAGGCTATTAGTTGACCCCTTACTACACATGTATTCTTCTACAATGTCCTCTCTTTTTTGAGATGGGAGGGAATTTCAGAAGAGCACTTAGTTCCCAGTTTTAATTGGGCTGATGCAGACAGCCCATTTGGGGCGGTTTTGGGCAGTCCCTGGGAGTAGTGGATCAGGGCCGCAGCAACCAAACACCGCATCCCCGATCCTCTTTTTTGCCGCCCCTTTTTAGACCACCCTTTCAGCTGCAGCTCTTTTGCGCTCTTTTGGCACAGCGTGTGCACACTGCGCCAAGAGGGTGCTTTGACACCATGCACCATGTGGACAGGCGCGCAGTGTTGGGGTGGACTCAGGGCAGAGTCGGGGTGGCTGGCGTGCAGCTGCCCTGCCCCAACTCTACGCCCAGGCTGGCCCTTTTGGCCAGTCTGCATCGGTCCTAAAGAAAAGCTTTTGAAATACGGTTTACTTGGAACTAAAAATTGCACAAATGCTAGGAAAAGATAACATTTAATGTGAACAGGAAAGTGCCTTCTGCTTTAATTACCACCTTTGTAATAGAAATAATTAATAGAGGAAATTCTATTATATCTTTGTGATAGAAATAAAAATAGTAAAGAATAATAATGTTATTATGTGAGGGTCCAGTTGTGACTATATAAAACTGTTATCAACATATTGTCTAAAACTGTCTCTAGTGCTTTGCATGAGTTTTATCTTTAGCAGTTAAAAATTCGGGCCCTGGGCTCTGCTAAAAGTTATTCAATTAGGCCTGGAGAACATCTTGGGCCCTTTCAAACAACACAGTTTTAATACTAAAATGCCACTTTAATTCCCAAGGCATCATACTATCTTCCACAATGGCTATAACAAAGGTGGGTAAAGTGCCCATGATATGCATACAGCCCCTAAAGACTGTTAATTTTATCTATTTAAAAATTGATATCATGAGTTGCTATCAAAGTTTGGTAAAAGCAGTAGAGTCAAAGGGGGAAAGAACTACATCTTTTTACTTTTTACTTCAGTCATGTATTCATTTTTGTTATCTGAACTTTACCATTTGGCTATAGAACTAAGGCACCACCCAATCTTTGGCCATGTGACATTATACATTGCGTACAATTATTATTTTGCCACAAGATTCTATTTTATCAATGAAAAGCTCAGTACCATCTGAGCCGTGAGGAGGACTGGCAGAGGACCAAGCCTCCTGTAACATCACCTCCCAAGGCGGCCCAAGGACACCCACGGCAGCTGTGAAGCCAGGGAGAACTCAGGAGGGCTTAAAACCCCTCCCAGGAAGACCTTGTCCCAGCAACTCAGCAGCTGTGGTGCCATCTGAGCTGTGTGGAGGACCGGCGGAGGACTAAGCCTCCTGAAATATTACCTCCTAAGGCGGGATGTCACAGAACTCCTGAATTAATTCAACCAGCTATATGAACGTAGGGTGGGAATTTAGCTGGATATTTTGTCATCCCTAACATGTATAAGGGCTGGGAATGATCTGGGAGTGGGAATTGAGGTTGTGCAGGTAAGGGAAGGTATGGTGGCAACAGGATGAAGCAATGTTACAAAAGAAGGAGGGATCAATGTTTAATACCTATCCCGCCTACAGCTCACTCTGTTTCCCAGAATAATTTGGAGAGCGCACCAACCACTCCATAGTCCCTTACTCTGCTCCTTTGCAATGCCAGGTCAGTCAAAAACAAGACCCATATCATCCATGACCTCTTGTTGGATGAGGCGGCCGACCTGGCATGCTTTACTGAGACCTGGCTGGGAGAGGCCAGTGCTGTGACTTGGGCGCAGGCACTCCCGGCTGGGTACGCAGTCAGCAAGCAGATAAAGGAAAGTGGGTGGGGGGGGGGCGGAGTGGCTCTGGTTCATAAAAACAACTTAACCTTGACCAGGAAGCCTATCCGGAAAACAGCTTACATTGAGTGTATGTACCTTAGCCTGAGAACCAGGGATAGTTTAGGGATTCTGTTGGTATACCAGCCACCCCGTTGCCTAACAGACTCCCTAACCGAGCTGACACAGCTGGTTTCTGTGTTGCTGTTGGAGTCTCCCAGACTTTTGGTTCTGGGTGACTTCAACATCCCACTCGAGACCAGCTTGTCAAATCTAACTGGTGCGGCTCGGGAGTTCATGGAAACCATGAATAACATGGGCCTATCCCAACTGGTTGTCAGGCCCACACATTGTGCGTGTCATACCCTCGATGCAGTCTTTAGTACGGAACAGGAATATCCGTGGGCGGAGGTTATAAAAACCGCTGCTCTGTCATGGATGGATCATTTCCTGGTCAAGATGGAACTAAGAACCTCTGTCTGCCCCTCCGGGGGTGGTGGACCCATTAGAATGGTCCGCCCTCGAAGGCTAATGGAACCAATCGGATTCCAGAAAGCCTTAGAGGGTTTAATGGTTGGTAACACTGGGGATTCTGTCGAAGCTTTGGTTAACACCTGGAACACTGACCTCACCAAGGCTATCGACACAATCACTCCCAAGCGTCCTTTCCAGCCTGCTTCAAATCAGAAGCCCTGGTATACTGAGGAGCTTAGGAGGATGAAGTGAGCTGGACAATGACTAGAGTGCAAATGGCGGAAGACTCGACTCTTATCCGACAGAACTCGCCATAGGAAGAATTTGGATTCCTATCGGGAGGCAATACGTGCAGCGCAGAGATCTTTCTGTTCCGCACGTATTGCGTCTGCAGAATCCCGTCCAGCAGAGCTGTTTAAGGTGGTGGGGGAGTTGACAAAGGTTTCCCCTGTACCAAACCCCCTATTTAACCCAGCGATGGCCTGCTGTGACACATTTAACATCCACTTTGCAGATAAAATCTCTCAGATAAGAGCTGACTTGGATGCCAGTGTTTTGACAGAATCCATAGATGAGGTGTCCAGCAACTCCGTTGATGGCATTTTACTGGATCAGTTTCAATCTGTGAGTACCGATGACGTGGACAAGCTCTTTGGAAGAGTAAGGAAGATGACTTGCCCTCTCGATCCTTGTCCATCTTGGCTGGTTGTCCAGGGGGGGCGGGCGCATTGAGGGTATTCCTACGGGACACAATCAGTGCGTCTTTCAGGGAAGGTATTGTACCATCATGTTTAAAGGAGGCGGTGGTTAAGCCACTCCTTAAAAAGCCTTCCCTGGACCCCCTGGACCCCCTGGACAGGAATAACTACAGACCAGTCTCCTTACTACCTTTCTTAAGCAAGGTAATCGAGAAGGCAGTAACTTCCCAACTCCAAGCTGTCTTGGATGAAACCGATTATCTTGATCCATTTCAAACTGGCTTCAGGACAGGATATGGAGTTGAGACAGCCATGGTTGCTCTGGCCAACGCCCTCCGCCTGGACATTGACAGGGGTAGTGTGACCCTGTTGGTGCTCTTGGATCTCTCAGCGGCTTTTGATACAATAGATCACTCCATCCTCTTGGATCGCCTGAGAGAGTTAGGAATTGGAGGCACTGCTTTGCAGTGGTTCCATTCCTTCCTCTCGGGTAGATCCCAGAGGGTGAGCCTCGGGGACAGTTGCTCTTCCAAAATTGAGCTTAATTGTGGTGTCCCCCAGGGCGCCATCCTGTCCCCGATGCTATTTAACATCTATATGAAGCTGCTGGGTGAGGTCATTCGGAGGCATGGAGCGCTGTGCCATCAGTACGCTGATGACACTCAGATATATTTCTCCATGACCAGATCGTTGGCTCAGACTTCAGATGGCGTCTCTCCTCTCAATGACTGTCTCAGAGCGGTAATGGATTGGATGAGGAAAACCAGATTGAGACTAAATCCAGACAAAACGGAGGTACTGACGGTCACAGGCCCGAAACCGGATCTGGGAATACAACTTCCAGTCCTAGATGGAGTCACACTCTCCTCTAAGGACTGTGTTCGCAGTCTGGGGGTTCTCCTAGATTCGTCGCTTCACATGACTAGTCAGGTGAATGTGACGGTCAGGAGTAGCTGTTATCAGCTCCGACTGATACGCCAGCTGTGCCCTTTCCTGGAAACTAGGGATCTGGAAACTGTAGTACACGCCTTGGTAACCTCATGTCTGGATTACTGTAATGCACTCTACATGGGGCTACCCCTGTGCCTAACCTGGAAACTTCAATTGGTACAAAATATGGCAGCCAGGTTGGTCACTGGTACATCTAGGAGAGAGCATATAACACCTGTGCTCAAATCTCTCCACTGGCTGCCGATTAGTTTCCGGGCACAGTACAAGGTGTTGGTTTTAACCTTTAAAGCCCTACATGGCTTGGATCCATCTTAACTTCAGGACCGCCTCTCCCCGTATGATCCCCCCCCCCCCGCACACTTAGGTCCTCTGGGAGGAACCTTTTACAGCCCATGAAAACTAGGCTGTCCCAGACCTCCCAGAGGGCCTTTTCTGCAACTGCTCCCAGACTATGGAATGACCTGCCGGATGAGATCCTTCTTATCACTACTCTTGATAGCTTAAAAAAAGCAGTAAAGATGGATCTCTTCCGGCGGGCCTTCCTGGAATAAATATCCCGGCTCAATGGAGGTGGTTCGCCTACCCACCTGTTTGTCATTGTTAAAGCTTTTTTTTAAAAAAAATGTATTTGCTGTCTATTTGTTATTTTAATCTTGCATTAGTTTAATTTAGTTTTAAGGGGGGGAGGGTTAGGGATTGGGTTGAAGGAGTGTTTTAACTGTTATCTGTTTTAATCTTGTGTACGCCACCCCAGTTGCCGAGCAGAGGGGTGGGTTAAAAATAAAATTTATTATTATTATTATTATTATTATACATGGGTGATTGTTAAAAAAATCTCAAGTCATTTTCTGTGTATTTAGGCAAAGCACTTAGTGAAAATATTTGCAAATCAGATTCCCCCCACCCCCCACCCCCCGGTAATGTACACTGGTAATGAAAAGAAGGTCTCTGTTCTTGGATTCTACAAAGCCTAGCTGATTTGGGATCTCAATGCCTGAAAGACTACTTCTCCCTATGTATACATGCCTGAATGCAAGAAAGGGAGGTTCTTCTCTGTGAGGTACAGGCAGAAGTCCTTCTTTGCAGAGGCACCCTGGCTGTGGAATGCCCCCACCCCCAGAGGCTCAGCTTGTCCTGATGCTGGCCTAATTTTCATGCTAAATTAAAACTTGGCACTTCACCAATGCTTTTGAGGCTTGACCATAATGAGAATTTCTGTTTTGATGTACACTGTGTACACTATTTGTAATGGTCTTCTACTATTTTAAATTGTTTTAGATTGTTCTAGATTGTCCTAGGTCCTTTTAATTTACTTAAAATTGCTCAGTGTTGTTTTATTGGTTGTCACCCTCCCTAACCTGAGATTTCTGGAGTTTGAGCTTCATCTTATTTTAGTCTTTTTGCAAGCTATTTTATGATAGTATCACAGCAGCTTGCTGTCTCACCACAATCCTGCTAATTTAAGAATGGAAGCATACCAGTTTGGCCTCATTTCATATCACACTCCCCCCCCCCCATGATAGCACTTTAGTGATCCATTGTTGTGTGATCTTTTTTCCACAGTGCAAAATGCCACTGTCTGAGAGGAAAGGGGAATAAATGGTCATGGCAGCCATCTACCTCCTGAAGCCAGCTGATGTGTGGATGAGCACATAACAGCTGGCTTCAGAAAGGTATTTGTGACTGTGGCCACTTCTCCTCCTGGTCCCAAAGTGTGAGGAAGAAAGTGGGAGGACAAGCACACCACCTTCCTGAAGCCAGCTATTGTGTGTATGTGCACACAGCAGCCAGCTTCAGGAAGATACTGGCAACCAAATAGCTGCAAGGGAGGGGGAGAGGAGCAGAATCATGCCCATTTGGACCAAATGACTGCCTGAGAAGCAGAACTGCAGCAGAAGGGACCTATTGCACCAAGGCAGAAATAGAACAGCAGATAGACTGAAAGCATATTGGCGGGTACTGCCCTTCAATGAAAAGGTCATAACAGTAACAAATGGAATGTAAGACAGCAGCAGGACTGACATGATGCTGTGTTATAAGTACCAATCCCCAGCTATTTTATTCTGTTAAAATTCTGCTTTTGAATCTTGTGTGATACTCTCCTTGTTATTTATGCCAATTTTAAATTACACTGTAAGCTGATTTGGGTCCAATACTGGGACAGGACATACAACATAAATAAAATGATTGGATGGATGAACTGCCTTGAATCCGATACTGGAAGAAAGGTGTGTGTGTATGTGAGGGAGGGAGAGAGAAGGATTTAAATAGATATGCTTTCATTATTGTACATTTGTACATTTTTGTGTAGTCTTATCTATTTGCATCCTCTCCTTTCTTCAAGGAGCCCAGAGGCATATTGTCTTCCATTTTTATTTTTACAACAATCCTGCAAGATAGATCACATTGACAAAATATGACTGGCACAGAAGGCTGCCCAGTGTTTCTCAAGGCTGCCCAGGGAAACAAATCAGAGTTGCTCCACCTGTAATCCAGCACTCTAACCACTAAACCAGGGCTGGGCAAAGTGCAACCCATAGTCTGCATGCAGACGAAGGTGCTTTTACAGCCTCCAGACTAGGCTTCCCCCCCTTTTTTTTTTTTGCTCCACATAAGTGGTAACAAGGGATCCTGAGCCTGGTTTCCCCCAGTCAAAACTGGGAGTGGATGAGCAGTCACTCAGTTTTGATCCCCCCCTACTATTTCTGGTTCTTGCATGGCCCATGGCAAAAATTTACCCTTCTGCCTCATCAATGTTGCCCATCCTCCCACAACATATAGGCCTACTTGTTGTTAGGACCTCTAACAGATTTTCCCATGATCTCTGTGGACACTTTGTGGGTGGCTGGGTGGGTGGGTAGGGGAACTTGTCAGTAAAAACCTCAGTAACAGAAATGTTTTACTGAAACTTGGCATAACTGCTAGTGTTAAAAAGGACGTGCTGGACTTGGAAAGAAAAGGAAATCTATTCTTTCTACTGAAATTGTATCTCCTGTACTGAAAGCAAATTAACCGGTTGAACAGTAAATCCTGGACTTGCTGTATCACCTTAGACAATCTTATTTGGTTACGTCAAAGTCAGGGCATTAAACTTAGGTAGAGTTCATGGTATCGTAGAGTACATTGTTCATGGATTTAACTGGAGAAGTACTTACTCCTGGTGATTGTGCCAGTCTGTCCTGACCCCTTTGTCTCTAAGTGTGAGTGTGCAGCTAATTATTCTGTGTGGTAGCTTCCTAGCAAAACCTAGCATAAACATGTAAATTATTTATCCAATTGTACTGGATTTTGGTGGTGGTGCTGAGGTCATTGTGGATTAGAAAGTTCTGATTGCTTTTTAAAAATCACAGCAACAATCTTTAGTCCTTTAGTTCAACATTCTTCTATATATGAACAAGTGAAAAGAATTCTTGACTCAGATTGTAGAATAGTTGAGAGTTGAGGCTGATGGAAAGGAAATAATGTGGCAACACACAGGAAGGCAGTCTTTCAGATTGAAATGATCAATTATGCCTCAAAACCTTTTAAGAAATAGAATTTGTTCATTTGCTTGGATAGAACAGTTATCTCTTTTCAGAAATGCACTAAGGGCAAAATATTTGAAGAGTAGGGACACTTTTAAAACCTATTCACTCCTTATGATTGGATTAATCATAAATGTAAATTGTGTAAGAACATAAATGGGCACATCTTTGAATATAAGGAAGCATAATTCATCACCAAACTGCAGTAATTCCAAACTTCTTTAGTTTCCCCACAGAACAGTAGCCATTTGTATGTTATGAAATGTGCTATTTTTCCATTTAGCTCATTTCAGTGAATGAGTGAGATCTGTAAAACTGAGATTTTCATAGCAGCATAATGGAATCAGAGTCACACATCTCTCTTGCCAAGTAATAATAGCTTTGAATTTTGATACTCATAATGGATTAAAAGCTTTGTATTTTGCTCTAAACTATTGCTACTTTGAAAATATATCAAGTTCTTCCAGAGGATATACAAACTAGTACTCTGTAATGTTAGCATGTGCTTGGTACAACTAGTTCATTTCTTCTGCAATTCTGAATAATAAAATAACATTATATCTTCCACCTTTTACTTATCACTGCTAATAGTATTTCTGCAAAAGAGAGTTTTGGAGATTCATGGTGTTTCCACATGGCAGAACCACAGCAATTTGAAATCATTCTATCCATGGCTCTATCCTCTACCCTGGAATTTGTAGATCTGAGACCAGGCTGAATACCTCACCAAACTACAAAATCCTTAAATTCTGTAGAACTGAATCATGGAAGTTAAAGTGGTATCAAACTTCTTTAATTCTGCAGTGTGGATACACCCCCAGATAGGTACATTTAGCCTTTTTTGATCCTATAGGTCAACAATTTGTGCTCAGTAGTAATGACCACTAAAGAGAATATGTCTGTCAGTGGTGACAGGCCATGATGGTAACACTATACCTCTAGTTTCCGAGGCGATGTACCTCTCAATAAGAGTCACATAGAAATATAAATGGGGTGTGTGTGTGTGTTGTCTGTTGCACTAATGTCTCATAACCATCTGGCTGTTGGAACAGAAAGACCAACAGGGCTCTTGTTAGATTCTTAGATTCAGACAAGAAGCGATTTCAGGTTGCCCACTGGTGGTAAAGTCCACAAAGAGGAAAGCATGATAAAATCTCATTGAGAAAGGGAAATCTCAGTGATTCTTCCAGCTAGGTTTCCTGTTTAGTGCTACAGGAAGGAAGAAGGCGTAAGAAGGTCTTGGACACAGGGTGATACGCTGCCCTTTAATTGCTGCTTTTGGGCTGCTAGAGAGCTTCATGTATACAGGCCTGTACTCTGCAGTGGTACTATGTGTTGCAGTCTGATCAGTTCATGTTCAAAAAGTAGCTTGCAACAGAAATTTTGCATAGGGCAAAATTCTTGGTGATGTAAGCTGGAAAAATGGTGTTTACACTACCATGAATACTTCTGGTGACAATGAGTAAAAAAGTGTCCAATACCTCCTTTCACAATTCTTTCCCCTAGGCTACTCATACACAGCCAGTCATCATCAGGTGCAGCTCCAGGGAGGACAAAATGTAGGCTTCGACCCCACAGATAGGTATTTCAGGGCCCCCATGACATGTTTCTTCAGTCCTATATGTTGCATTGCAGTAATTTAAAACTTTAGTTAAACATAAATAGTTTAGGCATCAACAACAGGGGGCAGGCATAGTTACCAAGTGAATAAGAACACAACCATCTCATTCTCTGCAATGGGGTGGATTCTTATTTGGAGGAAATGGAATCATTCCCACCTCCCCCCTGGTACTTATATCCATGACCAGTCTCCCTGGCCCAAACAGCCACTAAGTTGTGGGATGGGACACTACGAGAGGTCCTTTGCATTATCACCTTCTCTTGGCCTTCCTGTGTAAGTATTATATTGGTGGAACCTTATGCTCTACCACTGCTAAATAGGATTTCAGCCATAAACTAGCTGCAATGTATATACTTATGGAGGAGGTGGAGATTTGCTGAAGGTTGGACACAGTCGTGTTGCTATTTCCTGTCTCATTACAAGGTGTAGGACCTTCATCGAACAACAGTTCCAGATCCTGGGTGGAGGGCAGAGAGGAATGAAATTACTGCTCTCTCTCTGCTCTGTTCTCCCCTCCCTCCCCTTTCCCTTTGCTTACTTATTTATGGCCTAGTAATTTATTATTACTACTTTCCTGATAGCATCAGAGCTTGCACAAATTCTTTCCCTTCTTGGGGGCATGATGATAACACAAAAATTACTTTTAAAACTATAACTACCAATTTCCCTGCCAGCATGGTCACTGGGTGCTGAAGTCCAGACAGGGCTGGATTAACAATTAAGCAAAATAAGCACTTGTTTAGGGGATCAAGAGAAGGAGGCCACCACAGAAATTTTTCCTAAATAGCAGAAATGATACCAGTATACTGGTTGCAAGGGGGAAAATAGCTTGGGAGAACAACGGGGGGGGGGGAGGGGAGTGGGAGAAGAGGAGGAGTTAAAGTGCTGCCCCATGGCAAGATTGTAGCCTAGTTTTAGTTAAAACACACATCACACACAAATACAGTGGCATCACTAGGGTTGTCACCTGGCATGGTTCTTCATGGTGTCACCCACACATTGACCGCCTACCATACCACACCATACAGAATCCTTAGTGATGTGTTTTGTACTAATGTTACTAATGAATTGTATTTCCTGTATATCACTGAATGTAAAGGCAATAGTTGTGACATAAATAGCTAGCAAAATTAAAGTTATTCCTTTAAATTACAATATCATACACACAGGCTAAATTTATTTGCATGTGCATAGTTTCCTGTGGTTAAAGTGAAAATTTGGTGAGATGTGATGTTTTTAAAGAAAACGTGTAAAAAGCAGTTGTTGTTGTTTTAATTAAAAATTAATTTTTTTAGTAAATATATTTTTAAAAAACTTGAGGCCTCTCCTCCACTGAGCTTTGCCCCATTCACACCATCTCTTCCACTAAGCTCCAATGTTTTGAAGGTGAATACCATAGCCCATTTCTGCCAAAAGTCAGATGTTTGGGCAGTAGTGGTATCACTCCACATGGTCTGTACCTCCCACACACACCCTAGTGATGCTCTTGCACAAACACACACAAAACAACATGGAAGAAAGATACAATTGTATACCCAATGTAGTTTCAGCCTTGGATTGTTTCCAAACCATTTTAGGAAAATGTGGCTTGGAAGATTGGGGGGAAAAAATTGGAAAAGAAGCTTAGAAGTTTGATCCACAGTTAGAAAATGGTTTTGTTGTTGTTGTTATGTGTCTTCAGGTTGTTTTTGACTTATGGTGACCATAAGGCACCATAACGGGGGTTTCTTGGCAAGATTTGTTCAGAACTATACTAAGCTGGCTATGTTTTATTTTACATTAGGCTAATATCAATATATTATTTTGGCAGTACATTTGAATACAAACTGACAGATATCAAATTGACATTTCCAAAAGCTGCAGGAGGAAAAAACATTGTATGGGTTGGATATAATGAGATGAAGTCAATAATTGTGCTGCAAGTTAGCATATGGCATAAGGAGAACAACTGTGCTTTTCAATTTGTAAATAGTTTTTGTTTAAATATTAAGCAGGGAGGCAGTTTTATGGAGGTTTAAAAGGCCATTAAATATTGTGTAGGTCTGTTGTGATCTCTAATTTTGGATTTATATTGATAAATTATCTGTGAAGTCATTTTCCAACATGATGGTGATTCAAATGGGAAGCATCCAACACATCCATTTATGCATAATATTTTTGTCCCCATAGGAAAAGAGTGGCTAGGAAAAGATATTGCTCTAATACGCTAGTATTTCCAGACAGTAAACTCTTGAGTGAAATATCCTGTTCCTTGGAAGATTAATATTGCAGTCATCGTGCTGATATTTATTTGCTACACAATTTCATCACATATTTTTGTATCCCACTACATGACCTAGCATTGAAAAATGCTTCCTTTTGCATATGAATGTGTTGTGAGATATGTGGCTGCCCTGAGAAGAAGCTAAAATACTAACCCAAGTCAAAGTGGCATAGCCGGAGTAACGCAGAGAAGATCCTTTCATTTGAGTGCAGTCACAGTGTTCTTACTCCATATAAAGCTGTAAAGCTCCCTTTGCAATTTCTACCTTGACTTTCTTTAGTAGTCATTCCAGGTCTTTGCTATTTTTTGCTAGTAATGTGGTGTCATCTCCATATCTTAAATTGTTGATGTCCCTTCCTCCAGTTTTCATGGTTCCTTTCTCTACATGCAGCCTTCCCTATCCTCCAGTTTTAGTCTACAAGTTAAACAGAGTAATAACATGCAGCCTTCCCTATCCTCCATGCCAACTGGAAAGTATTCTGTTTCTCTATATTCTGTCCTAAAAGTGGCCTCTTGCCCTGAGTATAGGTTATTCATTAGGGCAATAAAATATTGTGACACACCAATTTCTTCAAGAATTTTTCAGGATACTATCAAAGGCTTTGCTATACTCTATAAAGCACAGGCTGGTTTTCTTCTGAAAATTTTGGTGCATGCCACTATCTTTCCCTTAGCATTTAGAGAATCTTTACAATATTCAGTCATTCTGCTAGCCACACAATAAATCCTGTAAGCTGGGGAAATATTAGCATCCACATGTTTCAGGTAGTGGTGATGGCAAGAACTGATGTAAACTGATATGGGCTTTTTGAAGCCTGGTTAGGTTGTTTGTGTCAGAGACAAAACCTGACATTTTCTGGTTTATAAATCTCTTAGTGGCCACGCTGCACTAGCTAAAACAAATAATGAGCTAAATAAATACTGTTGCTATTAAATATGTATTTAGTGTAATTTCAGGTGGCAGGCACTGAAATGAGACTAGCCATGCCCAGGAAGCTTACCAACTACATTGGATATTCGAGGTTTCTTCTGTTGTCATAAGAGGTCAGGAACTAATGAATTATTATTATTATTATTATTATTATTATTATTAATTTATATCCTGCCCCTTGGGGACCCAATCTGGGCAGCTTACAACAATAAAATCACATGAAATATCCCAACAACAATCCCTCCCCCCCCTTAAAACAGTATTAAATCAGATAACAATTAAAATTACAAATTTAAACAGTTAAAAGTTAAAACAGTTAAAACACACTACAAAATGTCACATTGGCCTACAGCAATGTTCTTCCTCATACAATGAAGTATGTGGAGGGGGAAGTATTGAATTGTTATGGCAAATAATTTGAGATGAGACTAGATCAATCTGGAAAGACTCTGGAAAGATTCTGCTAAAGAATAACGATGGCTGAGGCTGCCTGATGAATAAGAGAGCATCAGATGTGTTCTTCCTCAGTTCCCTCCTCTGAAATATACCCTACTATATCTGATATTCATTTGTGGCCTCCCATCCTAGTATAGGGACCACTAAAAAATTAGGGAGCAGGAATACCAACTCACATGGGACATAGAGTCAAAATAACAGGAGATCAGCCTGGGTGGAATGGAAAGAGAAATATTTAGCAAAAAACAGAACAGGAGGAGATGTGGTCAGGATCTTAGAGGCAGAGAACTTTAAAAAACATTTGCATTCAAGTAATGAAGAATTTTATTTGCAAAAAACTATGATCACGGGACTTAGGACATTCTTGAAATACTTTGCTTTCAGGACCAGATCTCATTTGATTTCAGAAGCTAAGCAGGGTCAACTTAGGTCAGTACTTGGCTGGAAGACTGCCAACAAATACCTGGTGTGATAGGTTATATTTTAGTGAGAAAAACTGACAAAACCACCTCTGAGTATTCCTTGTCAAAGAAAACCGTATTAAATTCATTGGGTCTCCATAAGTCAATTGTTGACTTGAAGCCACCCCTCCTCCCCCCGTGCACAAACATGGCCACCCATGGTTCTGAAAAGTGTTTGGACTCCTGCCTGGAATTATGCCCATGAATTTCAAAAAGCTAAAATTCATTTTAAAAAGTTATCTTACAAACTCATTAAATTATTAGAAAGGAGAAAATTGTTTTTAAAAATTTAACAATAAAGTTAAAAATACAGCAATCCCCAGATCCCAATAAAAATGATTCCCAGAAACCATTTAATCCTTAAATGACTGCCTGAATAGAAAGGACTTTGTCTGCCAGTGAAGAGAGAGCAGAGAGGGAGCTCTTCCTGTGGAAGGGGCAACTCTTTCATGTGTCCTTACCAGAAAGGCTTGTGATGGTAGTGAGATCAAGAAAAAGCTCTCCTGGAAGATCTTAAGACTTTGGCAAATCCATATGGGAAGATATATGTGCTTTCAGAAAGTCTGGACCTAACCTGCATAAGATTTGATAGGTCACAACCAGAAATTTGAACTGTGCCAGAAATGAACCAAAAGCAGTGAAGTTGTTTCAACACACTCACATGATCCCTGTAACTGACCCCAGTCAGCATTTTGGCTACAGCAGAAGTTTGCAATCAATTTTCCTAGGCATCCTTGCGTAGAATGTGTTACAGTAGTCCAAATGGGATGTAATCATGGGATGTGTCACCACAGGGACATTAATATGAAAATGTTGATGGTAGTGTTATGTTCCTTCAAGTAGTTTTTGACTTATGGTGACCCTAAGGCAACCCTATCATGTAGGTTTTTTTGGCATGTTTCTTCAGAAGGGATTTGCCATTGCCATCCTCTGGGGCTGAGAGAGTGTGAGTTGCCCAAGAGCACGCAGTAGGTTTCCATGGCTAAATGGGGATTTGAACCCTGTTCTCCAGATTCCAATTGGAGTCTCCCATAGTCCAGTGCTCAAACCACTACACCATACTGGCTCTGGAAACAGACTGTATATCTCCAAAGCACAGACTGGATAAATTACCTTTTGGGCCACCATTCCTACAACATCCTAGCCAGCACATCTGTAATAAGCTAAATAAATACCTTTGAAACTAACTTTGTGAAAGAAGTTGTATCATAAGCTTTTGTAGACTTGGTCTACTTCCTCAAATGCAGACCAAGTCTATAAAATACAACTTCTTTGCATACTGTGAATTCTAAATAAATATTATTTAGCATCAATGGTATGGCAAACACAGTCATGACATCCTTGCCCAAAAGCCTTCCTATTGACATTGGCCTCTGGACATCCTTATTGTGAGATTCTAGTGTGGAATTTGGATGTGATGTGATTGAAATAGAGCAGAGTTCAGGAACCAGCTTCTTTCATCAGTCATCCTGGAAACACTATCTCCATGAAGACACATTTTGTAGATCCAAATTAAAGCTTTATTGTTCCATAAAGAAAACAGAAAAGAAAAATATACAATCCATCTTGCTGATGGCAAAAGACTATAGGATCACATCTTGTAGATGTTGTTGTAGAATTACAGCATTAGCAATAGAATAGTTACAGTTGCAGTTCAAAAGAACACATTGCATGTATATAAACAAAGGTGAACAAAGGAATTTTTGGCCCTTCCCATACTCCACCTTCTGGGTGTTAACCTTATGATGATTGGATGATATGCTGTAACCCATCCTCTTGCTGTGTGTCATCCCCCATGTGACCTGATTCTCATGAGAACTAACTGAGCTCATATGTTTATCTGTTAATATCATGTTCTCAGGCTCAAAGTGTTTTTTATTATTCTGTACTGCGTGCACATGTTTTGCCTTCAAACCACCTGCTGGCCGAGTCCTCTTTGTTTTTTTTGTTAGGCACTGTTCCCATAAGAAATTTTCACACACACATCTCTACATTTCTACTTTGACTGTATATCCCATCCATATTCCAATATCTAGGTCAGTGATGGTGAATCTTTTAGAGACCAAGTGCCCAAACTGCAAACCAAAACCCACTTATTTATTGCAAAGTGCCGCGTCGCTCTAGCTTTCGAGTTATGAACTCCGGCGAACTCTGTGCTGGGGCAACGGCCTGTGTGCCCACAGGGAGGGTTCACCTACTATAGGTTTGCCACCACTGTTCTAGGTGTTGGAGTCCAAGACATAACATTTCCAAAGTCAGAGGGTATTTTTTGTTACCTCATTACAAGTATTTAGGAAGAGTTTGGGGTCTCTGTACCAGCCCGGAAGAGCCAGACCATCTTGCTGCCTAAGGCAAAAAACAAGATGGTGAACACTTACCATCACATGATTATGCTCCTTTCCATTATTCACACAACTGAAGCTCACTCCAACACAGGTCCTACGAGTCCTTCACCATACTGGGAAATTACAAACTGTGTGTCATGCCATTCTTTTCTCCAACATCTTGCGGCTTCCTCGACTGGCCCTGCATGCCTGCTCTCTCATGCTCACCAGTTAACCTTGCTTTCACTTCTCTCCTCCAAGTCTCTTTCTTTCTTTCTTTCTTTCTTTCTTTCTTTCTTTCTTTCTTTCTTTCTTTCTTTCAAAAGAGTACACCTCTGGAGTTCAGCTGGGGAGAAAAGCACTTGGGGTAGGATATGACTTCAGAGTGATGGGAGATTTCATCCATGTCTTTCCCGCTTTTATTTTTCTATAACATGTTAGATTCACATGGTGGTTGTTTTTTTTTTTTTTAATGCAACTGGGAGATGTTTCAGTTTAAACACATTTCCACCACCACTAGTTAGTCCTTTGTCTGTCTGCTGAGAAGAGAAGAATGTATAAACTAGATTTTATATAGCAGAAGGGCTTGTTGCTGCTAATTTAAGGTACCATGAAAGGACAACAAATTATTTAATGTGTTCCTATTGTAATTTAATGGAAAGATGGAAATTATTTGTGGAGTTTTGTGTTCAAATTATGCAAGAAAAATCGTTTGGCAAGCTTTTGAGACTACAGTTATGTATTACAGTAGCACATCCCCTCCCACCACCAAAGTCATGAAACATACAGTAATCTCTCAGTATAGCAAAATAACTTGGGCCAGCCCTGCTCTTCCTTTAAAAATTCTTCCATATGAAAATTTGTCAGGCAAACTCTGTCCTTTTGGATCCCAGTCAATAAAATATGTATTTCAACAAGAGTCCTGAGAATGAGGCAGCTAGCTGATATACACTGAGAAGGAGGGTATTTTATTCTCTCCTTTGTTTTTATATTAATTCTACGCTGCTTGAAACAGCTGTTGCAAGCTGTTATTTCAGTCATTATTTAATTATGGGTTTGTTTTTCTTGGAATTTACTGGTTTTGTAAGTTGCTATTGATGGGATATTTAAAAGCTGCCTTCAGGGTCCTGTTGTGGAGAATGAATGAATATGCTTCAAAATGTTTTTCAACCATTCAAAATCAACCACTCCCATTGAGACATTAGAAGGGATTTTCCTATGAGATGCAGTTTAGACTTGTTTACTTTTGCATTATTATTATTTTTATTATTGGTATAAAATTCTAGCTTATTGTTGTTGTGTGCTTTCAAATTCTGGCAACACATTACTATGTGCAGGGAGCATGGGGTTCATAAACCAAGGATTTAATAGATTATAATGTTTTCATTTGCTTTATTTAGTGATAGTCATGGTTAGACTATTGAGCATGGTTACAATATAGTCATGGTTGTTGTTGTTTGCCTTCAAATAGTTTCTGGCTTATGGAGTACACCTCTGGAGTTCAGCTGGGGAGAAAATTTGTACTCAGGACAAGAAGGAACTGTCAGAACAGAACGCGGAGAAACAGAATGGTTCCCAATTGGCAAAGGAAGGCGGGCTACATCCCTTCACCTTATCTGTTCACCTTGTATGCAGAACATATTATAGGAAAAGCAGGCTTGGACACAGAAGAAGGAGGAGTGAAAATAGGAGGAAGGAATATCAACAATTTAAGATGCAGAAGACACCATAGTACTAGCAGAAAACCTAGTAGACCTGGAACACCTACTAAGAAAGAACAAAGAAGAAAGTCTAAGGCAGACTTAATGTTGAACTTAAAGAAAATAAAAATAATGACCACGAGGACCTTCACAAGTTCATAATAGACAATGAAGAAATAGAAATGGTAAAAGAATCCCCATACCTCAGGTCAAACATTGATAGAAATGGGGACTGTAGTCAGGAAATCAGAAGAAGACTAAGAATGGGGATGGTGGATATGAAAGAACTAGAAAAGATTCTAAAATGCAAAGATATACAAATCAGCACAAAAGTTAGAATCATACAAGCCATTGTATTCCCTATTACCATGTATGGATGTGAGAGCTGGATAGTTAAGAAAGAAGATAGGAGGAAAATCAAAGCATTTTTGATGTGGTGCTGGAGAAGAGTGCTGAGGATCCCATGGACAGCCAAAAGGACAAACAAATGGGTCCTAGAGCAGATCAAGCCAGAAACCTCCCTGGAAGCCAAGATGACCAAACTGAGGCTGTCATAACTTTGGAAATATCATGAGAAGGGAGGACTCTTGGAAAAAAAACAACACCAATAGTGCTGGGGAAGGTGGAAGAAAGTAGGAAGAGAGGAAGGCCACATGCTAGGTGGATGGACTCTATTAAGGAGGTTATGGGCATGGGGTTGCAGGAATTAAAGAGAGCAGTGGAGGACAGGGGGTCTTGGAAATGTCTCATCCATAGGGCCGCCATGAGTCGAAATTGACTTGAGGGCAGTTAATAACAACAAATGCATATATTCATTTACCGAAGCAGTTCTTCCCATTAATGATAAATTTAGTTTAGACCATTTTTCAAGATCTTTTTTGATCTCTTGCCACATTGTTCTAAAATTATTATCAAAAAGTTCTGCATTTTTGTTGGTCAAATATATCCCTAAATATTTGACTTTTTTCTGTATTGGAATTTCTAGATTGTCTTGTAGATTATTTTGTTCCTTTCTTGTCATATTAAAGGCCAATATAGCAGATTTTGTTTATTTGATTTTCAGTCCTGTGTATTTCCCAAATTTATTGATAATTTCTAACATTTTTGGAATATTTTCTTCTTCAGCAAAAGTGACCAAAGTCTGCAAAGTCTGCAAAGGCTCTAATCTTGTATTTAGAACCTTTAATTTGGTTTTCTTCTCTTAATTTATTGTTTAAAATTTCTAAGCACATAATGAATAAAAGAGGGGACAAAGGGCACTCCTGTCTCATTCCCTTTTGAATTTCACATTTTTAATCTTGTTCCATTTATGATTATAAAAGCATTTTGGGTTTTTTTATGTCGCATTTATGTACTAAATGATGTTCTTTCCTATCTCCAACTTTTCCATTAAGCTTGTCATAAATTTCCAGTTTGTATTGTCAAACACTTTTTCAGCTTCTAAAAAAAGCATTGCCATCTTTCCCCCCCATGATTTTTGTCCCAGAGTTCAATTATGTCCAGTACCACTCTCAAATTTTGCTTTATCTGTCTCTTAGGCAAGAAACCATGTTATCTTCATTTAGCCAGTCTTGTAATATATTTTTAAATCTTTTTTGCTATAATAGCTGCAACAATCTTATAGTCCAAATTGAGGAGTAATTTTTGTCTATAATTTTGAGGTAATGATAGATCTTTGTCTTCTTTTGGTATGAGTACTATGTTTGATGTTTTCCAAGTGTCTGGGATGCCTTCTTGTCTTATTCCATTTAATATTTTTTGCATTGGCTAATCAATTCCTCTTCAAATGTTTTGTAATATATTGCTGTATAACTGTAAGGACCATGAGCTTTCCCGTTTTTCATTTCTTTTATAACTTCTCTTTTTTCCTTTTTAAAGATGTCTTGGTTTAATATTTTCTTTTGTTCATCCGTTAAGTCCATTTCCCCCCTATATTTTGCAAAGATAATTTTATTTCTTCCTGTTGTGCTTTTCCTTCTTTTTTTCTTTGAAAGTCACTAAAGTACTTTTCAAAAACCTTCATGATTTTTTCTTGTTCTGTATATAATTTGCCTTTATCTTTAATCTCTTGAATCATTCTTTTCTCTTTCATTTTCTTTAACCTGATAGATAAAAATTTACCAGGTTTGTTTCCAAATTAAAATTGCCTCTGCTTAACATATCTCATTTTTCCCCTATTTCTTCTGTTAATAATGTTGATTTTTTTTTTGTAGTAATTTGAGTTCATTGTTGATGTTTTTATCTTTGGTTTTTTTGTATTTTTCCCTCTCTTCTTGCTCCTTTATTTTCTCGGAGATTTCTGGTATTTCCAGGTTTTTCTTTTTCTTCTACTCTTGGTTTATCTTAATCGAGAGCCTGCAAATTACAGCTTTACCTGCATCCCAGACAACATTTGTTTTCATTCCTTTTTCCATATTTTCTTGAAAGTAATTTCTCAGCTGTTCCTTTATTTGTTTTTGAACTTTCACATCTTTGAATAGAGTTTCATTTATTCGCCAAGAAAATTCTGTTGTTATCGGATTGTGGTCTGAGATTTTCTTTGACAATATTTCCAGATTTTTTATTTCTTTTGAAAAATCTTTCAATATAAAGAACATGTCAAAGAAGGTGTAGTCTTTTGAATTTCCATATTTATATCTCCATGGTCTAATAAAGATAGTATATCAGTCCTGTTTCTGTGGCCCGTGCAGCATTCCCCAGCCTGCCCAGGGACTTTCTCTAGGCCCGGAAGTCCCACCCCCCTACTCCTGCAGGATCCCCACTGGGTGGGAGGAAGCCATGGAGGAGGAGGAGGAGGAGGAGGAGGGAGTGGGAGGAAATGGCAGTGGCAGTGGCAGAGGAGGAGGAGGTCCTTTGCTGCCAGCAGCCCATCAACTCAGGTAAAAGCAGGGAGGGAGGGAAGATGCATCAGGTGAATTAATTGCAGACAATGGGACTTTAATTGCAGACAATAGGATTTGAGCATCCACAGATTTTGGTATCTGGGGGAGGGGTCTGGAACAGATCCCCTACAGATACCAAAGCCCCACTGTAGTCTTTTGTTTCTATTCCCTTGCCGTTGTTTTAGAACAGTAGCGGCAGAGTTTTGCTGAGCAATTCAGCTCCAAGACATGGCTGTGGCTTGTCTATGGTCTCCAGCCAGCTTCCACACTACTCTCTTCAGATCCCCTTAGAGATATGGCACTAGTTGCCGGATCAAGACCCTTATGGGCTCATCCAAGTCCCCTTTGTCAGGGGGACAATTTCCCAACCATTTTAAAGTTTAAATTTGGTTGGAACCACCACGTCCTGAATCACTTGCCACCTGCTTCTGTGGTTTGTGGCTGATCACTCTGCCATCTTACCAGAAGCCCCCACATAATGAGTTTCCATGGCCAAGCTGGGAATTGAAACTCTACTCTATAGTCATGGTTAGGGAAGAGGAAAGTTGCCTTTCTCACTGGTGAAAAGGTGGAATATAAATATTACAAATATGTATATAAATACTAACCTTCAGCTTCCCATCTCTAGACAGATTACATAAAACATTGCAACAATATTCCAAAACATTATTCGTACTATAACTCTTGGAGTATTTATAGCACTTCACATACTTTGGACAAGATTGTGTGATGCAGAATGTAGCATAAACATTCTGAAGGTGAAACTATGTTGCATCTGTCCTCTCAATTTCCCTTGAACTCACAGTTTAGTCATTGCAGCCTCAAAGCCATTGAGTGCCAGGTGGAGAGTCGGTCGGTTGGGATCAGAGAAGTGTCCAGCTGTGTCCTCAGAGCCAGATGCAGAGTGATGATTAATCTGATGGAGGCATTAGTAGATGTAATCATTCTGTATCTGAATATGTACACTTGCATATGCCACTAACACAATGTTGGTCATAATCACACAGTCACATAGCTTACCGTTCAACAATCCTGAAGAGTTAGTATTATTATACCACTTTGCAGTTTGAAGCTGAGTCTTCTCTTAGCAAATTCCCTCTGCAAATTCTCCCCATAAAAACCACCAGTTTCTTCTTTGCAGGGCACTCTTTCAGCCAACACACAAGCTCCTATTGCATTATTTGCCACTATGTGTGAGATGGATTTACAAGGGGGTATCGTAAAGTTTTAATCATAATCTTTAAAAGAATTTGGCAGTTTGTTTTGATTTGTAGCTATTAACCTATCTCTATGTAGTCACCATCCAGATTTACACATTTTCCCCAGTGTTTCTTGACCCTCCGAATACCATTATTGTAGAAGTCTGCAGATTGCGCCTTAAACCACTCTTCCACTTCATGAATGACGTCATCTGCATTGTCAAATCGATGATCCCGCAACAGATTTTTCATTTTTGGGAAAAGAAAAAGTCACTTGGTGATGATGACACTGACAAAATTTCATCAATATACTGTAATAACCTCCAGATGATAATTATTATTTTATAATACCCCCGCATTACGCTTTAATCACTTCTGGCACAACCTGTAACAAAAATAAAGGACACGATTTGAGTTGATTTTCTCAGCATCATACACTTAGGGACCAATGATGACACTGACAAAATTTCATCAATATACCATAATAACTCCCTGGTGATAATTATTACTTTACAATACCCCTAGTATGTTCTATGGAAATAATGTACAGGTTCTTTACACATGGAGTTTAGGGTTTTATTTGAAGTATGTAAAGTTAAGTATGCACTTGATTTATATATTGGTTATTGTTGTGTGCCTTCAAGTCATTTCCAATTTTTGGTGACCCTAAGGCAAACCTATCATAGGTTTCTTTGGGGGGTGTGTGTGGAAAATTTCTTCAGGGTTTACCATTGCTTTCCTCTGAAGCTAAGAGACTGTGACTTGCCTAAGCTCATCCCAGTGGGTTTCCGAGGTCGAGCCGAGATTTGAACCATGGTATCCAGTCATAGCCCAACACTCAAACCACTACAGCTGGATATCAACATTAATTTATGGAAGACTTATACAGTGGGACCTTGGTATCCACTGGGGTTTGGTTCCAGGACCCCCTGTGGATACCAAAATCCATGGATGCTCAAGTCCCATTAAATACAATAGCATAGTAAAATGGTATCCCTTACATAAAATGGCAAAATCAAGGTTAGCTTTGGGGATTTATATATTTTTTGGGTATTTTCAAGCTATGGATGCTTAAAGTCATGGATTAAAAAAATCCATGGATACTGAGGGCTGACTGTAATATCCTTCTATAAATGAATGTTCCATGTCATCTTTGGTACTAAATCCAAATATATTTTGGAAAAAAACATAAATTGAATGTTTCATTCTATGGGAAGATAAGCTGTTCTAGTGCTTGTCTCCATGGGAAGGCTTACTGTCCTAGCGCTGACAAACTTTCCTCTCCCCAAGCCCATAGAACACTGCTCTTTCAGTGTTCCTTACTTCTAGGAGAAATCCAGGCCATGAGAAGGATGGATTTCTAGTATCTAATTCTGCACCAACACAAGACCATGGACATTTGGTCATGGCTATTATTGGAAGCAGAATTCTATTTATTCACAGTATCCCACAGCCGGCAGGACAAGGACAAGAACACTATACCATGGTGAGTAAGCCATAAAAGTTCAGAACTCTCTGGGGCATTAGTGACATATTCCTCCCAGGGGGATTTTTGCTGTTCTTGGAACATTCGTATTTATATAGGATATTATTGCCCACACTGTCAAACACATAAAGTATGTTTCCCAAGAAAGCATAGATTCATATTTAAATGTGATAGATATGCATGCTTTTTAAGGTGTTACACAGCATATCTCCTATGTCACCACCACCCCAAAAGTTTGATGCAATTATTGGTAAAATTGGCAAGCCCCTTGTCCAGGTAAAAGCTATAGTTTTTCTGTGTTGGCCGTGTGACTCTAGGGATGTTTTTCAGCACTAGGACAGCTAATTTCATGGCATCAAGCCTTGTAATAGCATTCAGTTTATGGGTTGTTTTTTAACAATTATTTGGAACTAGCAGACAGGTTGTCATGGAGCATTAATTTATAGAAAGCTATAATGCTATCGAGATCCAGTAGGGCGTAATGGCTTGAGTGTTGAACTTTGACTCTGGAGATCAGGGTTTGAATCCTCACTTGGCCATAGAGTCCTCTCAGCCTCAGAGGAAGACAAAGGCAAGCCCAATCTGAACAAGTCTTACCAAGAAAACCCCTTAAGAGTCACCATAAATCAGAAACTACATGAAGGCACACAACAACAACATGCTAGAAGTCTAGTGCATATTTGAAATACAACCCTAAACTTCTTAAATACATCATACTGTTGTTTCAGTAGAACATATAGAACATATATGCATGTCACCCATTATGAAAAATAATGCAACAGCTTGTGTGTTGGTGAAAACACTGAGTTACAAATGACAAAGTGCAGTGCTGTGACCCATTTAACTGCTTATTAGTAGCAACATCATTGAGAGGCAGAGTGGTGTAGTGGTTTGAGCATTGGTCTATGACTCTGGAGATCAGGGTGTGAATCCCTGCTTGGTCATATTAATATGCCATACTTGTTACACTCTCTCAGCCTCAGAAGAGGACAAAGGCAAAACCCCTCTGAACAAATCTTACCAAGAAAACCCCATGACAGGGTCATCAAGAGCGGGGGAACAATTTGAGGGCACATAACAACAACAGCAACAATAACAAAGAACACATACCCATATCACGTTGTGAAAAAAATAATGGAAAAATAGAGCTTGTGTGTTGGCTGAATCAGTGGGTTACCAATGAAAGAGCTGGAGGGTTTGTAAATAAGGGCTTTGCTGGGGTGGATGGGGGATAATTAATCATGAGGTATCCATGGAAGATGAAAGAAGAAAGTGCAAAGGCAGGCTTACTGCTGAACATAAAGAAAGGAAAAATAATGACCACAGAGAACTTACACACATTCAAACTAGACAATGAGGAAATAGAAATAGCAAAAGAGTTCTCATATCTGGGATCAAACATTGATTGGAGTGGGAACTACAGCTAGGAAATCAGGAGAAGGTTAAGAATGGGGAGGGCAGGTATGAAAGAACTAGAAAAGATCCTAAAGTGCAAAGACATACAACTGAGCACAAAAGTCAGAATCATACAAGCCATTGTATTCCCTATTACATGTATGTATGTGAGAGCTGGACAGTCAAGAAAGAAGATAGGAGGAAAATCAATGCATTTGAGATGTGGTGCTGGAGAAGAGTGCTGAGGATCCATGGACAGCCAAAAGGACAAACAAATGGGCCCTACAGCAGATCAAGCCAGAGATATCCCTAGAAGCCAAGGTGACAAGACTTAGACTGTTGTACTTTGGATACATCATGAGAAAGGAGGACTCTTAGGAAAAAAATAATAATGTGGGGGAAGGTGGAAGGAAGTAGGAAGAGAGGAAGGCCACATGCTTGGATAGACTTTATTAAAAAGATCATGAATATGAGTTTGCAGGAGCTGGCAGAGCAGTAGAGTACACCTAGAAATGTCTCATCCATAGGGTCACTATCGACACGAAGGCAGTTAACAAACAAACAAATCCATCCACAAAGTGAGTTACAATAGTACTAACTTTCCAGGATTGTTGGGAGATAATAGCTGGAATCCTGTCAGTGACCTATGCTGATGTCCATCCATTGAGGGAATGAGTGGCTTCAAAACCGCAAGGATAGCCTGCCATGTGGATGTCCCTGTGGCACTTTCCGCCTCGTCCTGGCTTTCCTAAGTTGAAACTGTGGGGCTCAGCTCAGCCCTCTGGACTCTGAAGGCGAGGCGGGCTTTGTGAAGGAAAGAGCTGGCAACAATAGCAATAGCATTAGCAGTTTTATTTATATACCACTTCATATCACGCTAGGCCAGGGGTAGGCAACCTTTTTGAGCCGGGGGCTGGGTTGCTGTCCCTCAGACAATTGGGGGGCCAAAGCACCAAAAATAAATAAATAAAATAAATAAACATAAAAATAAAAAAATAAATTTTTTTTAAACAATATGCATGCACACTCTCTCAGCCCCAGAAAAGCCATGGCAAAACCCCTGTGGAGATTTTGCCAAGAAAACCCCAAGAACAAGTAATAACAACAATAATCAATATCATCATGGTGGGCGGCGGCAGCGGGGAGCAGCGGGGGGTGGCGGCCGGTCCAAAGGCCTCGGGGGGCCACATCCGGCCCCCGGGCCTTAGGTTGCCTACCCCTGCGCTAGGCAGTCTCTAAGCGGTTTACAACTGTAAGCTCATTGCCCCCAACAATCTGGGTACTCATTTTAGTGACCTCAGAAGGATGCAAGGCTGAGTCGAACCTGAGCCCCTGGATGGTCTTGAACTCACAGCCTTGTGCCTTATGAGTGAGTGGCTGCAGTACAGGCATTTGACCACTGCGCCACCAGGGCTGAGCATGGCATGGCTCATTGGGCTCCTGCCATGTGGGCGACCTCCCTTGAACCCTGCCTGAGGCGGGTCCTCCTTGCGGCACCTGTCCCGGCCGAGGCGGGGCTGCTTGGCTTGGCTTGGCTTGGCTTGCCTTGCTTGGCTTCCCTGCTTCTTCTTAGCCAGCTTGGGAGAAACTCTTTTTAAAAGGAGTCCTTTCCTTCCTGGCGCAGGGAAGCTGGGAGTCACCGGCGGGAACTGCCAGAGGCGCTACTACTACTACTACTACTAATGCAAGAAGAGGAGGCGTGGGTTCGAATCCCTGCCATGTAAACCCGCCTTGGGCGAGTCACACTCTCTCAGCCTCAGAGGATGGCCAGGGCAAAACCCCTCTGAAGAAACTTGCCAAGAAAAGCCCGTGATAGGTTCGCTGCCTTTTAGGGTCGCCTTAAGTCGGAAAGGATTTGAAGGAACACCACAGAAAAGCACTTTTGAGACTCCCTCTCTGTGTAGTGGTTTGAGCGTAGGACTATGACTCTGGGTTCGAATCCCGGCCATACAAACTCCCTGGGTGACCTTGGGCAAGTCATATACTCTCTCAGCCTCAGGGGAAGGCAATGAATGGTAAACCTCCTCTGAGCAAAGCTTGCCAAGGAAACCCCAAGAGATAGGTTGGCCTTAGGGTCCTAAGTATCTTTTAATTCCTTAGAATTTGGGGTTCAGAGGTGGTCCTCCTTTTCCAGGACCTGTCCTCCATTCCAGCCTTCTCTCCAGGAGGGATTCCAAAACGTCCTCCCTCTTTTGAGCATGAACGAGAGAAGCACGACTTTACATTTCTAGGCGCGCTTTGAGTTTTCATGGGGTGAATGCATTTTATGTGGAACCCGCCTTGAATCCCATTCTGGGGAGAAAGGCGGGATATGAAGGCGAGATAAATAAAAATCCTTGGCATGTGTAAATAAAATAAAATAAAAGACATATATAGGGAGTGTTGTGAGCTTTTTTGTGTGGGGAAATGTCCTCCATATCCAGCGTGGCTGAGAAGCAGGGCTTTACATTCCTAGTAGAGGAGAGTGTTTGCAGCTTTCCTAAGGGTCCCTACACTTTTCTTGCATGCCCCACATGTTTGTTGCCTTGTCCTTTGCGGTGAGGAAGAGGAGGAGGAAGAAGAAGAAGAGGAGGAGGAGGAGGAGGAGGAGGAGGAGGAGGAGGAGGAGGAGGAGGAAGAAGAAGAAGAGGAAGAGGAGGAGGAGGAAGAGGAGGAGGAGCCCAGTGGGGCAGCAGCAGGTGCTGGTTCTTGCTTTGCCCGCCTCCCTCCTTCCCTCCCTCTTGGTCCGACTCCGGTCTCTCTTTCTCTGCTGGGAGCCGGGCAGACCTTGGAGGACGAGGAGGAGGACGAAGAGGACGACGAGGAGGAGGAAGGAGAGCCAGCGTGGAGCAGTGGTTTGAGCACTGGGCTGCGACTCTGGAGACCAGGGTTCGAATCCCGGCCGGGCCATGAAACCCACTGGGTGACCTTGGGCGAGTCACACTCTCTCAGCCTCAGAGGATGATGGCCAGGGCAAACCCCCTCTGAAATAAATACATCAGTCGGGAAGGACTTGAAAAGGCACAAGAGGGAGGTCAAGGGCAGGGGTGACTGCGATGGGGGCACCTGGGGGTCCTCTCCTCCGCCTGGACCCCTGGCCTCTCCTTCTCCTCCTTCTCCTCCTGGCTTGGCTCCTCCAGCCCTCCGCAGCGGCTGCTGCCCTTCAGAGCAACGGAGGGGCGCCTGCCATGGTGGGCATCAGCCCCAGCCCCAGAGCCATGGAGATGGCGCCCAGTGGGACCCCCGGCGAGGAGACCCGGCTTCACGTCTTCACCCTGGATTACCCCCACGTCCAGATCCCCTTCGAGATCACCCTCTGGATCCTGCTGGCTTCTTTAGCCAAGATCGGTAAGTCAGGGTCAGGGAGGGGAGGAGGAGAAGGACCAACCACCCAAGGGGTCTTTTAGTTCGCACCCTGTATTTGGCATTCTGCATTTTGGGTTTGTTTGGGGTTTTTTTTTTTTTGCTCTGGGTGACTGACTTCGGGAAAGTCACGCTCTCTCAGCCTCAGAGGATGGCCAGCGCAAACCTCCTCTGTCTGGCCAAGGGGGAAAAAACCCAGGATAGGGGTGGCACAAGTCGAGAACGACTTGAAGACTCACAACAACAACAACAACAGCAACATTTTTTATGTATTTAATAACAATAATAAATAATAAATTATTTATTTATAGCCCGCCCAATCACAAGGAATCCGGGCGGGTTACAGCAATTAAAAATACATAGAATATACTAAAATTTAAAATTAGTCCCCCTCCATCCCAGTTTATTTTGTGTTTGATGGGTCCGATACAGGGATCACTGTGTTGTGGGTTTGGGATGTTATTGGACCTCTGGAAATCTAGTTTAGCCAACAACAACAACAACAACAACAACAACACCACAAGGTGGGGCGGGGAAATGGGAGAGGTGAGTGTGAAACCTGTTGGCAAGGGCTGTGAAAGGCAGGTGCGAATCGGACGGAGGTGGCGACACTTGGCCCTTCCCGATGGTTTGGGTGCCTCATCCCATCATCCCCAGACAGCAGGCAGGGATTCCCAAACTTTGCTCCTCCAGATGTTTTAGACTTCAGCTCCCAGAATTCCTGGCTGATGGCTAAGGTGGCTAGGGCTTCTGAGAGAGGAGGTCCAAAAACACCTGGAGGACCAAAGTTTGGGAATCACTGGCCGATTATGGGTGTTTGTAGTCTGGCACGTCTGGAAATCCAGGGATTGATTCCCCATCTTCGCTGCAGTAGAAGAAAGAGGACAGGTGTTCTTTATAAGCCCTGAAGCACCTTTTTACCTCTTTACCCAAAACTGACCATATCGTTATGTGATGAAACCTTGTACCCTTCCAGATCTCCTTCCTCGTGTCAGACTAGTGCAGATCAGAAAATCCTGAAAAATCAGAAGAAGGAAATCCTGGGCTCCTCAGATTCAGAGCCTCTCCCTGCTTGCATGATAAAAGATTTCCCTCCCCAATTTGTTTCTCATAAAGTAATGGGGGCGGATTCCTTCTATCACAAAGGCAGCATCGAAGAAGTAGGCATCTCTGGCTTTTGTGACCGGGGAAACATCTCGAGATAATGATCGGGCGTTGGAGGATTCCTGCATAATCATATCTTTCTGATGTGCAATCTGATCCCTTTAGCCCTTTTTGGCTGGCAGGTTTTGTTATCTCTTCTGTAGGAACAGAACAATTGTAGAAAGAGAAGAGGAGGGACTGAGATTCCTGTTCCCTGTTCCCTGTTCATGCTTCTTGTACCTCAAACATTTTATTTTTATTTTTATTTTTAAAGCAAGCTAATATAAAAAACATCAATTACAGCATTAACTGTGGCAGTGCTACTCAAAGTGCGGGTCTTCCAGCCATGAGCAGTTGCACCATTGGGACTTTCCAGGAAAGAAAGAAGAAGCACAAATGTGGTGCCAGGCACATTAGGAAAAAGAAAAGCTGCTTTCCACACATCAAGCACTGCTCTATTGCATTGTTGTTGTTGTGGTGGTGGTGGTGGTGTGACTTCGAGCCAACCCTTATGTCAACCCTAAGGGATTTTCTTGGCAAGATTTGTTCAGAGGAGATTTTCCTTTGCCTTCTTCAGAGGCTGAGAGAGTGTGACTTGCTCGAGAGGGTCTCCATAGTTTCGATTCCTGGTCTCCAGTGTTGTAGTTCAATGCTCCAGCCACTACAACACACTGGCTCTCTATACATAATGTAGAAATTCTCACATCAGAATTGCATTCTTTCCATTGTTGTCACCTAGTTTTATAGGTCACCTGTAACTACTTTGTGGTGTAGTGGTTTGAGTGTTTGACTGTGACTCTGGGGAACAGGGTTCAAATCCCCAGTTGGTTATGAAAACCCAATGGGTGACCTTGGGCAAGTCACATGTTCTCAGCCTCAAGGGAAGGCAATAGCCAACCTCCTCTGAACAAAGAAAACCCCATGATAGGGTCACCATAAGTTGGAAATGACTTGAAGGTGAACAACAAGAAGTAGCCCATTTCTAATATGATTATTCCTTTGTAACATCAGAATATAGATGTTACAAGTGCTGTCCTCACTCCCCACACCCCTAGTGACACCTCTGCCCAATAGTAGATAAATATCATTTGGGGAGGAGAGCCAGTACACCTCATACAGCTGCATACACACCAAAAAGGCAACTTCTTTTACTCCAAACTTAATATTAAATAAAAGCATCATAGCATCATGAAGCTATAGCAGTTGGTTCACCAATGACAACCACTGTTGCAAGGTTTTTATGAACTGGTTCTTGCTTTAATACATGGGCTGGATTTAATATGGAATACCTTTAATTCCATTTTAATTGTCACGTCTGTAAGTTTTTAACTGCATTTTTGTAAGTTTTTAATTGTAAGTTTTTAGACTGTAAGCCGCTTTGGGTCCCAATTCTGGGGGGAAAGCAGGATACAAATTAATATAAGAAATAAATAATAAGAATAGATGATTGGATGTAAGTCACTGTTTCCAGGCCCTAATATTGCAATCTTATGAAGGCCTACTCAGAACTCAGTTTAGTTTCCTTTGAGATGACTGCAGGTGTGAATCCTGTTTGTGTAGTGGAATTGGTTCTTAACAATGAGGACACATGTGATCATGACTGCAGTGCGATTTCTCTAGTAATGTTCACTTTTATTTTACTTTCATGTAAAACATACAGCAAAACAATTTATTGCAGAAATACTGAGTCTGTACTAATTCAGGCCCAGTAGTATGTGAAGGCAGGAATCACAGCATCCAGATAACCAGGACTTTTTGACTAGAAGGGACAAAAGTGTCATCCGCTCTCAAGCTTCCCTGTTTCCTCTGAGCTTAGTTACAATCCTTTCTCACAGTAACAGGTGGACAGGGGAATGAATTTGATCAAATATGACATATTGACCTGTCCTTGTTGTAGAGCCAAGTACTTTGAGATGGCTTGGTCTTGACTGAGCAATTAACCCCTGTTAACTTTGCCCTGGGGGAGAGGAAAATATGAATCAGAAATAATATGGATCAAAACAGCTGACATGGATCCAAAGAGATGATACGGATCAAAAGAATGTCCTGAATTTTGAGACAGCCCTGGGATGGTGGTGGCAATAGTGACTGCCATAATTAGAACTTGCACTCAGGACAGGCAAAAGGAATTACTTTTTCACCAGTGCTTAAACTGTAAAATTTCTTTCATCAAGATGTGGTGGAACCCATCAGCTTAATAGCTTTAAAGGGAAGTTAAGCAAAGTATGATCCATAAGGCTGTCATCACGTTCATGAGGAGTAACACAAAATGTGGACCTTCAAATGTTGTTAGACTACAACTTCCAGCAGGCCTAGCCAACATTGGCAAGGGGAGGAATGCTGGGAGTTGCAATCTGACAATAGCTGGAGAGTTGCACTTTGGGCATCTCCTATAACACTTTCCCAGGCATAAAGTTTCATTTAATATAGTGGGCATTATTGCTTGAATAGTTCTGAAAGTTGTGGTTCAAAAACTAACTTTTCCTTGCGGTGTTCTATGTGGAACGGAATAGGTTTGTACTGATAACTTTATAGTAATCTCAATGGCTACTGTAACATTGTAAAAGTTCAGGATTGTTCTGTAAGACTATAATATCCTATAGTCATAATGTTTACTATCTTCAGATTCAGAGGCAGTTTGCCAATTGCGGAGGCATGGTTAATGGCTCCTCGTGTCCTGGTTGTGGGCTTCTGATTGGGATTTTTAAACTAGATTTCTAGAGGTCTAATAAAGCATTGAATAACAGTAGAAATGTTTTCACATAATAATTAACTTGAGCAAAAAGGTACTAACAAATGAGCAGATTTCTTCTCTCAACAGAACTCTTGAGGGATGCTACCTATATTACAGCATGAAAGGGTTTGTCACCACAGGGCGGTTCCCCTACCTCCAGTTTCAATTATTCTTTATCCATATTTTTTTCATACTATGCTGTGTAATAGAGATCTATTCTTCTATGCTTTTATAGCTCACAGTGATGAGTGGTACATTATAATGGTATACTCTACCAATGGCTGGTATAATATAGAGTATCACTCATTATATACAGTATACTATTTTTGAATATCACTCATCATTGTAAGCTATAAAAGTCAGAAAAACAGCAATAAAAAAGAGTTCACAATACAATGCTACTTGTCAGCTTTCCATTGCAGTACATAAAAAAAGTCAATGATTTTTTTTCCCCAAGCCATCTAGGGAAGGCAGTCATAAAATTATGCCTTTTGAGAAAGGTCTCTCAGTGCAATAAAAAATGTCATTTTATGATGTATCTCAGAATGTTGCAACTTACGATTCTATTATATGAAACTTCACCAGTGAGCTATGAACATCTGGCTCTTTGTCCATAAGCAAGACATTTACAATTGTTTGGAAGTGCTTTGCTTTCTTTTTGTGTTAGGCAGCTATGTTTTCAGTTCTTCACCCTGTGTTAAATATAAATTTTTGAAAGGTGACTTTTATTATCCTCATCTATAGACAAACCGTCTCCTCCCCCACTTTCAGTATCTAGCTCATCTTCATCTTGCTCCTCATCACTTAATGTCACCAGTAATGGTAGTGGGGCCGTTGCACCTTGACATTCATCAATTACCTTTTGATTCTGCTCATTTAAGGAATCACTTTTAGATTCGTCTTTATTTTGATCTTTGGGGGCTCATAGCTCACTGGTTGAAAGGTGACTTTAATGTTCAGGTTGAAGCATTGCAGTTCAGTAAAAGAAAACTGAGATATAAAAGAAGTACAAATAGTGGGAGTACAAATTGCCTGCTACCTGGCATTATAATTGAAGATAATCCTTTCCCAGGTATGTTTACTCAGTAGTGAATCCTGTTGAGCTTCCCAATACAATCTATTCTTACTTGAGGATGTGCTCCATTTAACACAGCAAAATTGCACCAAACATTATATATATATATATATATATATATATGTTGACTTTGATGTTTGTTGACTTTGATGTTTCAGAACCTAAAATGTCTATTTGTTGACTGATGTTTCAGAACCTAAAATGTCTATGAAACAGCCTTATTTGGCTTGATTAAACACAAGCAATGACAGTGATTCAGAGCTTCTGGGCCTTCATTACTGCTTTCGTAGGCTTCTCGAATGAGTTTGGATTTTAGTACTTGTGAGTCTTTGTTATATGGACCATTCATTTCCAACCCGTAGACCTCTTCCTTTATGATAATGAGGAGTAGTGGCCTTTTTTTTTAAAAAAAAATCTTCCATTACTTTGCCTGAGAGCTACAGAGGAAGTTCAAGAGGAAATGTGCACAGAGCAATCAAAACCACATTGTATTGCCATTAGATGGATTAAACGGAACAAAATTGATCAATGATATCTTCCTGAAGTGGAAAAATCCAAACTGTGGGCCTTTGCAGACTGCCAGAAATAGTGCAAATTGAGTCCACTTTAATTGCCCTGACTCAGTGCTAAGGAATCATGGGAACTGTATTTTATTGTGGCACCAGAGCTCTCTGACAGAGAAGGCTCAATGTCTCAGAAAAAAATACAATTCCCATGATTCCCTAGCACTGAGCCAGGGCAGTTAAAGTGGACTCAATTTGCACTATTTCTAGCAGTCTGCAAAGGCCCTGTGTTTCCTTTCTTGTCTCAGCAGATGGATGGCCATCGTCTGCATGTGCTATACATGCAAACCAAAATCTTATGTTGCCACCCCCATTTATATCCTGCATCACACAAAAAAGTTAACCAGGCTTCAACTGGACTTAGATCCTTAGGTATTCCTTTGGTATAAGGCCTTAAGAGAGGAGCTAGTGCAGTTTTTCTACTGATTCAACAGCTTCTGATCAGTGGAAGGTAGAGATGCCTCCTTTTCTCCCACCTTCCTTCCCACACTAGTGTGTCCTCAAAACCTGCTCTAGAACATTGGAAACCCTCCAGGTTTTCAGAAAGTGTAGGAGATGCTGGGGGAACAGTAGGGATGTTAGGTGGTGGTAACCATTTTCTCCCATTTTGTTTATGACACTTGAGGTGTTTAGGTCAATTTCCATCTTGACCTAAACATCTCAAGCATTTCCTCATATTATCATGCTTTGAAAGCATTATTAATCTGGGTTCATTTTATATGCACTTTCTGCTTTGCTGGTACTTTTTTTTAAAGAAAATGATGACAGAGGAAGTGTTACCAAGCACCTGTGAGGTACCCTTAAGGGAAAGAGTTGAAATTTCTAGTTTGAGGACATTCAGATCTGCCCACAAAAAGTACTTACAGGACAGTCCAATGGTTGCAGCACCATGGAAAGCTCTGAGAGTATAATTTCAGCCAAAACATTATAAACCCCTCCATCCAGTCTACCCATGCCAACTCAATGTCTGAAACATGTGAATTATTAAAGGGCCTTTTCTATACTAAAGACTAGCAGTCTCCTCTGTTGCCTGCTATCTGGCATTATCCCCACATCATTAGCAGGTAAGGTGGTGCAGGAAATACTGAGCTGAACTTTTCAAATATATTAGGCTCAGGGAAGGTGTCTGTAAGGATTCAGTCTTGGATTCTTCAGGACCCTGAACACTAGTTACAATATTAGTAGCAGGAATCTGGTCTACTTAACCATTGGTATAGCAACTTTGCCAAATGCTTGGCTTATCCATCTCTGACTCCAAATTCAAAACCAGAGCCTTGACATATACTCATAGCTGAAGTCCAAACAGTCCCATATCAAAAGTATGCCCAAATATTGGTTCCAAAAATAGCAAGAATTCTGTGAGCTAAAGACTTCTTTCCATTCTCAAACATGACTGCAGACCAGCAGAGACTCTTGCCTTCAGGAGGAAGAATCTGATTTTGTCAGTTCGTTCTTCCTCTGCATCACTCACACACTATTGCAGAATATCATTCAGAACATCGAGATTTTTGTGGTGACCAAAGTGCTGGGGGGGGGGGGGGGAATAAAAGAAAACAACTTCTCTCTCTTCCACCAATTGAAGTGTCCCATGAATACAACTTCTGCCATCCCTTAACATTGGATAGGCTGATGAGAGTTGTAGCCCAACGACATCTGGATAACCAAATGTTCCTCATCCTCACCTTGGGAAGACACCAGTCAGAAAGCTAGAGAACAAATTTATTGTGTGAACACAATTACTTGTGTTCTGTTCACACTAGAACAGAATACCGTAGATCTTGGAAGCACTACCAGCTATATCAAGCACCAGGATCACGTGGTGGCAAAAGCATATAATGACCCTACCCACAATATGGGGGGAAATATTCCCCTGAGCTATGGATTGGAGCCGGGAATTTTTTGTGGCCCTCCACCATATGTTGGGCTACCATTCTCAGTAGCCCTCACTTCTGGCTATGCTGGTTAGGGCTGGTGGGAGTTATAGACCTCTGGGAAGCCATAATTTCCCCACCTCTGACTTGTGTTACAGACCAAAATGATTTTATTTTGGTAGCCTTTTTTGTTTAGCTACTTCCAATTTGTTTGCTTCTGAATATTCATGTGTTTGTGTGATCTGGATTTTAATTGTTATCTTGTCTTTGTAATGTATTGTGTGATTATTTAAAATCTGTTGGTGTCTTGAACAACCCTTTGGTCTAATAGTCGTGTGGGAAACTCCGGATAAAATAAGTAAATAATTTCAGGGATAATAGTATAACATTAGTTAATTTCTTATGCATAAGCTAACCATCTCTCTTTCTCTCTGGTCTTTGCTTCCTTCTGAAGGTTTTCATCTCTACCACAAGTTGCCCCATGTAGTGCCTGAGAGCTGCCTCCTTATTCTGGTTGGATTGATTCTAGGGGGAATTATATTTGGAGTACAAGAAATGTCTCCACCAGTGATGAAGAGTGATGTTTTCTTCTTGTATCTTCTCCCCCCGATTGTCCTTGATGCTGGCTATTTTATGCCAACACGCCTCTTCTTTGAGAACTTTGGTACTATTTTCTGGTATGCAGTTGTGGGAACTCTCTGGAATTCCTTTGGCATTGGCATTTCACTCTTTGCCATTTGTCAGGTTGATGCCTTTGGACTGACTGACATCACTCTGCTGCAAAGCCTTCTCTTTGGCAGCTTGATTTCAGCTGTGGATCCTGTGGCAGTGTTGGCTGTTTTTGAAAACATTCATGTCAATGAGCAACTGTACATCCTAGTTTTTGGAGAGTCACTCTTGAATGATGCTGTAACAGTGGTAAGTTGCTTTTAAAAATATTTTTTCACTTTAAACTCTTAAAGTCTGGATTCTACTGTTAGTCCTATCTTTAGCAGACCACACTGAATTGATTTGACTTACTGTTCAACCATTTCAACCAGTTCTGTTCTAGTTGGAATTAACCAGTGCAGTCCTTACAACTTCTTCTATTTCTTTCAGCAGTAAAATTCATACAGCAGAAATTTTGTGTTTGAGAACAATCCCTACTCTTGCTCATTGTAATTGCTGTAGAAATACTTGTAATACATGCTGATGGTTCCATTATTGGATCTTCTTATTGTTGTATGCATTTTGTAAATTTTTCAGTCAGTCTCCAGAGAAAGCAGAAATATCAAGGTGTGAGAAAGAGATCATTGGCACAACCTGATTCATGGGATAAGTACCACTGGAGTTCAAATGAATATTACATTTAGATATTTCACATAGCAGTGTCTCATTGTAGACACCTGCCTGCCTATAAGTGCTCTGAGATTATTACTTTATGTAATCCATCTTGCAGCCCTTAGATGGGAGCGCAGTTTAATCATTAACTGGATTGGTTTTAAAAGATGATAGACCTCATATATATGTCATTTACCTGAGCAATCCATTTCCTAAGTGACAATTGTTGCACAAGAAATGTTATTAGACCTTAGCCTTAATTCAGTTTTCTTTTGAAAAGTCCTTGTTTGCATTAACCAGTTCTGTCCATAGCAGCTGAAATTAGAATTTTATAAACAGTGCAATCAATCCTCTCCCAAACATACATGGATAGCCCTAGGAATCCTTCCTTCCTTCCTTCCTTCCTTCCTTCCTTCCTTCCTTCCTTCCTTCCTTCTTCATCTGCTCAAATAAAGAAATTACTTTCTTTTAACTTTCATATACATTTCTGTGGTGCTTGTCTCAGAGAATGGAAAATACAGAATAGGCAAGGTGACATCTTTTACTGAACAGACAGTTGGCACAAGATTCTGGTAGTCCTTTTAAATAAGGGTGACCTTATACTTACTGAAATGCATTTGAAATACTCTCTGCATGCAGTGCCATAAGGTACTTGTGTCTGTATGAGAGGGAGATGTATCAGATAAACTCCACTCCATGCTAAAAACACATTTGATAGAATTGAGGACTTAACATGTTAATTTTATTCCCTGCTGTCACCTCCCCCAGCTGTATCCCACTCTATTTACAACCCAAAACATGGACCTTATGAACATTCTAATGGATAAACTTGGAGTTTTACTACATTAGATGTCAGAGCCTGGGCATCCTTATATAGGGAGGTAAAGCCCTTCAAAAAGCCTGGACCCAAACTGCACAAGGCTTTATAGATCATAACCAGCACTTTGAACTGTATCTTGAAATGGATTGGTATCCAGTGGAGATGTTGTAATAAGGAGATAATATGCAGTCTCAGTACATCTAAGTCATTAAAGACCTGCAAATGATGTCCCATCAAACTGGCTATTTGAGAAGAAACTATTGAAGGCCAAATTAGATCTTCACTAGGTACATAGCATTCAAGTATACATATTTGTGGTTGTGTGTGTGTGTGAATTGAGGGTTTGTGTGCATGACCAGAACCCTTACTGGGATGAAGCCCATAGAAATGGCAAGCAAACCTTTTCCTGCCATTGGACCCAATGAAAACAGTTTTCTTATGCATTCTAGCCTTGGTTCTAACTGTGCTGAGGAAAGAAACCCATGCCTTCCTTCTGATATTCCATCCCCTTCTAGACCTGTAAGTTAATGAAGAAAAGCAAGATATGTAGCTGAATGCCACCTAATTTGAACCTACATAGTGAAGCTTTGGAATAGAAGAAGAAGAAAAAAAATCATAGTGAAAGTGTTGATGCTCTACCCAACATTTTATCCAGATTTTGTTGTTGATGTTGTTGTTATTGTTTGGAGTATTTGTTGTTGTTGCTGAAGCTGGAACCTTTTAAATTATTATTAACCATCTCACAATGGAACTATGCAAAGACTATAAAAGTTGTGAAGACAATGACATTGTTTAGTGGTGGTGATGATTAAGATAAACAGATCAGTGGAATTTAAATGAATATAACTATTTGCTTAAATACAATCAACATCCTTTTATGAATTATCCAAGGCATGGGAACATCTGGTTCTCCAGATGTTGCTGTACAGCTCCTATCATTCTTCACCAGTGGCTATTCTGGCTAAGGATGAGAGGAGTCTAATAACATCTGGAGAACCAAATGGTTCTCCAACCTGCCTTATAGGTTTTCTGATTAATAAAACTTAGCTAACAGCCAATGCCTTAGGAGTAGTCATCTTCATGATAACATGAGTCTTCCCCAATTGTAGTATTCTGCTAAATTAAAAATAAATAAATGAAAAGGTCTAAAAATCTTACAGATTGCACACTGTACACTGTATCTGATCTAATAATATACTAGCAGATTTTACTTTTCATGTTTTGGAGGCTTATGAAATATTTATAAAATGTGCTATTATTATGTTGAGGACATAAGATTATATGATGAGCTTTGCTAGATCAGACCAAACATCCATCTAATCCTGCATTCTGTTTTCTCCAATGACCAGATGCTTCTGTGATGCTCAGCAGTAGAAACTACACTGCACATTTATTTGTAATGCGTGTGTGTGCATGTGTGTGCATGTGTGTGTGTGTGTGTGTGTGTGTTATAAAGAACTATAGATATATATTGCTTCTCCAGGGACTTTAAAGCAATGGACAGTAAAACCGCAATCACATACAAAGAAAACGTAATGACAAACATTTTTTAAAAAGATCAAAAACAGTTTTAATAATAATAATAATAATAATAATAAAATTTATTTTTATCCCGCCCCTCTGCGTAATGCAACCGAGGCAGCTTACAATATTAAAATATACATTTCATATCCCACAATCCCACCCATCCCTTAAAATACTATTAAACAATGATAATTTAAAAACACACTTAATAATACAAATAGACAAATAAACAATAACTGCTGCGGAATCAGGGGAGCAGGTTGGGCTGTCTCTTGATGGCTGGGATATCTATTCAAGAATCTATCTATTTAAAAGCCAAAGGTATGGCAAACCAATGCAGATTTAACTTCCTAGTGTATAGTAAATAGGAATGGAATCACCCTGACCTCGTGTAGGAGGGAGTTTGACAACTGAGGTATTAACTCAGATAACATCTTATCCTATGTACCTATCCACTAACTTCACTGAATGCAGCAGGACCTTTAATGAAGATGTCAGACAGGCAGTTTCAAAGGGCAGGAAATAGTCTTTCAGGTGTTCTGTCCAAAGGCTGTTTAGGTTTTTATATGATACAGTCAGTGTCTTGAAACAAACTAAAAGTAGTGGAATTGGTTTGGGATGAGTGATATATAGAGTCTCTAAAGTGCACATCAGACAACAGCCTGCCTGCTATATTTTGCCTTTGCTGTAGCTTCCAAACACTTCTCAAAGGCAGATCCACATAGAGTGCATTGTGATAGAGTAATCAAGAGGTACTGAAGGAACAAATAATAATGGTCAGATTTTTGTATCAACTGAAGATGCACAAGTGCTGCCTGATCCTAGGAGTAGTGCAGTCAAGAAAGGATCAGAACCACAAGCCTGGTCCTTCACAGGGAGTACAGCTCCATCAAGAAAAGTTTGTAAAGCTACTAGGCTGAATTGTCTACTAACCAACATAATGACTGTCTTATCTGGAGTGAGCCTTAGTTTTGTTCAACTCCATCCATATCTAGACAGATTCATGACTTAACACATCCTCCATGGAATCAGGGATGGACAGGTATTCCCAAAATACAGATGAGACCTTAACCCAAACTCTGTATGACATATTTCAGCAGCTTCATGTAAATATAAAGTGGTTGATATTGAGCTTTAAAAAAAAAAAACACCCCGTAAGATAACAGTGACAGAACTGCTGTGTAGTTTCACAAATACAAACAGAATCACAGAAAACAATGTTTTCAAGAGCCATAGCTGCTAAATATTCTGGAAGGCTACCATGTTTGCTAGTAATGAATATTGCTGAAAATTCCAGAAGAACCACCAGTGAAACATTATCTTGTTCTCTTCCTAGTATAGGTCACATACCAAGGTGACTAAAGCTATTTGGGTCCCCAAAGAGATTTGCTTCTTAGCTTGGTGATTCTGTGTAGGCATCATAGCCAAGAACTGCAGATATTTTCTATAAAAGACTTCCATAAGTGGATGCTCCCTAGATTTGTTGAACCAGAGTTTTGTATTCTTATTAATTCAGAAGAATTTGATTGCTCCTCAATAGGATCCTTGGTTTCTTCTTTTTGGTACATTTAGCAGGCTATGCCTATTATATGATAGCACATTAAACCACTTTAGGTAGTAGAAGGTGGGGAGGTATGCTTGAATGTTCCTTCTTCTGAAAAGCTCTCCCTGCACATACAAAAATCTAACATCAGGAGATAAAAATGCATAAACAATCAAGATCCTGCATCATCAGACATGGCTAAAACAATTAAAGTCCCCCATTGTAGCTGCTTCTACTGAAGCTAACTACCCAGAAGCTACCTTGTAACCAGCAGCACCCCAGCTAAAAGGTTTCCAATACATATAATACATATACGTATACCTATAAAAGATTGGGTAACTTAGAAATGATGACTGCAGCTGTCTTCTTGTTGGGTAGAACATTGAGATAGGCAGCTGGAGAGACCACTCAGGGTCTTGCCAAAACTGCTTGTTGCAATGTGCACTGCGACAAGGAGAGAACTATCATTTCCCAGTGCTGCAATCTGCAACACATGAGGCTGCTGCCACAGTGCAAAATTAATGCAATTTGACAGTGCTTTAACTGTTATGGCTCCATCCTATGGAATCTTGGAATTTGTAGTTTGTTGTGGCAGCATAGCTCTCTAACAGAGAAGGCAAAAGCTACATATCCCAGAATTCCATAGCATTGAACCATGGCAGTTAAAGCAGTTTCAAATTGCATTAATTCTGCAGTGCAGATGCAGCCTCAGGCATCATTTGGTTGGGATGCTTCCTGGCTTAAGAGGTAGGTTTTGGGGCTCACATTTGGTCATTAACAATCTAGAAATTGTAAAAGATCATAAATCCAGGTTATGATCTTGTAAATACTTGTAAATAATAAACAGTATACCAGCCTCTGTTTTTTTTTTCCCACTTTTAGGACATTCTTCTATAAGTAGGATGTTTGTTTGTTTTAAAAAAAGAATCATTCAAACATGAAGTTCTCCACCTGCAAATTGAAGTAGTGCAACTCAGTGACTGCTCCATTCTGCTGAAAATAAACTGTCCCAATGCCTAAATTTAATGGCAGACATTTGATAGGAGGAAGGAATGCCTGGGGAATGGAACAAGGAAGTGAGCAAGCTGCTTTAATGTGAGATGGGAAAGCATTGCTGAGAGTTCATTTTCACTCCTGTGCAGTAGATTTAAATCCCATGCTAAAGTGGTTCAAAGCAAAGGCTGTCTGAGGCTTAAATGTTCTACGCTCTCTTTTATTTTGGCAAACCTCCTTCTAATTAAGTCTGTTGAAGTAACTGTAACTATAACTTGTAACGTCAGTGTTTATAGCCATAGGCCATCACAGTTAAATGCATAAAAATGTAAAGTACACATAAAAGTACAAATCAGTTTGATGTGACATTTATGGTTATCAAATAGTGGATGCATAGTGTGTGTGGGGGGGGGGGAGATAAGTTTTACATTAGAACTTTCTCGTCTAATACAGTGGGCACACCAATACCCTACATATGAAAATGAATGAAACTCATGCTATTCACCATGTCTATTTACCTTGTTTGAAATTTAGGGCTGATGCAGACCGGCAGTTTAGGCCGGCCTGGGGGTGGAGTTGGGACGGGGCAACCACACACCAGCCGCGCTGACTCTGCCCCGACTGCGATCTGATGCCACGCACCTGGCTGCGTGGCATGTGGTTGCATTGGCCCTTAGTTTTCTAGCAGTCAGAGCAAATTTTGCAACCAGCATTGTAATTAAAATATCACTGCTTCCTAGCACTGTACATATGTGTTCCAAGGTGATTCTGTCTGACAAAGAACTGAAGGTGCAGGTAAGCAAAGTATGCCTTGGTGACCTTTGTGTTGTTGTTAAGGAAAGCAGGTGAGAGTATTTTTTAAGGATATTTTAAACCATACAAATCATGCCTTGGAGATGTAATGCATTGGGCACCTTAATAAATAATGGAAGATACCCTCAATTTCACCAGACTCACAGATGCATAATCTTTGGTGAGATGGATAGTATTAAACCTTCTGCTTAAGTAAATGGATGCATCCTTCTGCTACATCCATCTTAAAAGTTCTGCTTTTTTTGCAGTCTAATTAACATTTTCATATTGTGGTTTCTGCTTTTTCTTTTTTCTTTTAAAAAGCATGACATTTATTACCCTCCCCTGTCTTCTCCAAAGCAGCATCAATAAGATGAAGTCCCTTGGCCCTTAAAGGGGAAAGGTTGCCTACCCCTGAACTAATACAATGAGTGATAGGCCATTTCCACTGAGGTAGCTCCGTAGCTTTTAGTTATATCATACTAGTGTCGGTGGTCTTCAAAGTGCCCAGTCAGTAGGTCAGAGGCACTTCCTACATAATTGGAAGCTATAGGCCAGGGGTCCCCGGACTTTTTGATCCGGGGGCTGGTTTGCTGGGCCCCAGATCTTCTGGGGGGCTGGAATGCATGCCCACGACTCCGGGCGCCATTTTGGAAGACAAAATGGCATCCGGCGGCAGGCGTGAGTGGCAGCGGTGGGCGCGAGTGGTGGCGGCGGGCCGGTAGGAAGGCCTCGACAGGCTGGGTCCGGCCCGCGGGCCGTAGTTTGGGGACCCCTGCTATAGACCAGCTACATCTGATGGACTGGCAGTTGCAGGCCAACTCTACACTCCTGGGGTTTTTACTCTGTTGAGGCACTGGAAATCTCTGGTTGAGCATTCTAAATATTGCTATTAAATGCAAACCTGAGCATTTCATAGGAGGCTGCCATAGCAGTTAAAGCGGAATCATAGTGCTATAACTGTATAGTATGAATGGGTCCTCAATTAGTCCTTAGCAGATGTAGACTTCCTGTTCAAAGCTTTCAGTGCAATCTTACACATGTCTGCTCAGATGTAAGTGTCTGATAGTTCTAGGCTGTATCCACACTGCCAAAATCATTCGGGTTGAAAACACTTTAACTGCCATGGCTCAATACTATGGAATCCTGGGAACTGTAGTTTTGTGAGATATTTAGCCTTCTCTGTCAGAGAGCTCTAGTGCTGCAAGAACTACAATTTCCATAATTCCATAGCATTGAGCTATTGAACAGTTAAAGTAGTGTCAACCTGGATTATTTCTGCAGTGTGGATGCAGCCCTAGTGGAATGTACTCACTAGCAAATTGACATAAGATAGGCAGCTGCCATACTGCAGAAATAAAGCAGTTTGACACCACTTTAACTGCTCTGATTCAATACTATGGAAATCTGGGATTTGTTGTTTTATGAAATATTTGGCCTTCCCTGTCACAGACCTTTGGTACCCCACCAAACTACAAATACCAGAGTTCCATCACATTCCAAATAGCAAACCTTAATTTTTCATTCTATATAATAGATATCATATTGCTATGCCATTGCATTCAATAGGACCCAAGCATCAAAAGATTTTGGTACCCACAAGGGTCTTGAAACCAAACCCCAGTGGGTAACAAAAACCCTCTATATAAAACTATTATTATTATTATTATTATTATTATTATTATTATTGCCAATTTTATTTGTGTTTATCTGATTCTTTTGAAGCTTATATCACTAAAGTCTCACCAACCAGACCCTTTACACGTAAGAGGAAATTAATTTCTCCAAATTTATCAAGGGCTCCACAGTAAAAACCTTGAGCAAAAACAAACCCCTGAGCTCCCCCTTTAATCTTTTGTTCTATGCATCTCCATAGTGATTACTGTAGGTTTAACTGGAAGACTGAAAGCAGTTTTCCATAAAACAAGGAACATGAACATGTTATCTGGAAGGATTTCAGAATTTTTTATTGTTACAGAAAGGTATTACAAATGAGTTTGACTAAGAACTTCTCATACACACACACACAATCCTCTAGAAAAATACTATGGTCATGATCTTGTCATAAGTAAGCACTTATTTATTTCAAATACCAGTTCGAGCTAGAAGAACTTGTCTTGACCAGATTGTGTTCCAAGAGCACATATTTCCTGTGTTTTGAAAATAATTACTGTATTTATTTCTAAACTTGTTCTGTTGTCTGAAACTATAACAGCTGAGTTATACTCTTTTACATTTGAGGTTAATATTATGCTCATCTGATATGAACAGGATTCTAAAATGTTAACCTTTTCCCTTCATAGGTCCTGTACAACTTATTCAAGTCTTTTTGCCAAATGCGTACAATTGAAGCCATTGACATATTTGCTGGAATTGCTAATTTCTTTGTAGTTGGCATTGGCGGAGTCTTGATTGGCATCATACTAGGATTTGTAGCAGCTTTTACTACTCGTTATACCCATAAAATCCGAGTGATTGAGCCACTGTTTGTCTTCTTATACAGTTACCTGGCATACATAACAGCTGAAATGTTTCATCTTTCAGGCATTATGGCGTAAGTATCCATTTTTAAAAACATATATGGTGCTAGGACTATCATGGATATATTAGAATTTTTAATATCTGCTCTTACTTTAAGATCACTAGGATTTAGCTGTGAGTTAGGAATATTCAGAATACTGCACCAGTATTGAGTTCAGAATTCTTGGTTTGCAGCACAGGTAAAAATTCCAAGTGGTGAAATTAGATTTTCTCCAGACAGAGACCCAGGAACAAGAGGCAAGGGGCTCAAGCCCCTCTAAGATTAGTCTGGGGGGATGAGACCCCCGTGAAATGATCAGATAAAATTGGACTATCAAGACTCTATGTAGCTGAGCCTGTGAATTAAATGATCACTATTTTGGTATTACTTTCATGATATTCAGATTATTATCAGCTTTAACTGGATAATGATGATGATGATGAATGTCCTTTTAAAAATTGTTTTGGAAAACACACACCAGCAAATCGATTAATAACATGTAAAAAGATATGTAAGCAAATCAACTGTTAGAGTTGCATTTTATTTATTGACGGTTTCTCCAAATAAATCTCCAAACAGTCTCCAGATGTGCTTAACAAAAATGTTTTAATTTCACCATTGACCTAGTTGAGTTTAAACAATAGCTGTAGTTGTTTGTCATAGATCATAATAGTAGCTAATATTGTACAGTTCCTGTATTCCTGTATTCAAATCTTGTTTATGCTATTAACTTTTTACATGTTCTGACTCAAGACACCAAGCTCACATCAAAACTTCCTCCCTCATCTGTTGTATACGTAAAATACTATACAGTTGGCCATCTACATTTGCAGCATTGACTTTTGCAGATTTGATTATTCACAGATTTGATTAATACATCCTCTCTAGGTCCTTCAATGCAACCCTGCCACAAGGTGGTCATAGATTTCCACTGGAGGACCTAGAGATTCTTAGAGAGGTGTTTGCTCAGTTTAAAAATATATAGTGATTTTTTAAAAAATTGTGTTTTTCCCCACCTTTATGGGGTTCTTGTGCCCCTAACCCCTGTGAACATGGAAGATCCACTATATTATACATTTGTTCTAAAGGTCACAGTACAACGTATATACAATATTTTTAACTTTCTGAAGTAATATATAACTTCTGGTGTTGTTAATGACTGTCAAGTTGTCTTTTGACTTATGGTGACCTTATGAATGAGAGACCTCCAAGACATACCATTATTAACAGTCCCTTTTAGATCTTGCAAATTTAGAAATGTGGCTGCCTTGATTGAGTCTATGCACCTGTAATGTAGGCTTTTTCTTTTCCAACTGCCTCTCATTTTACCAATTGTTATTGTGTTTTCTAATGAGCCATCTCATTTTATGATGTGGCCACAGTATTATTGCCTTGGTTTAGCCATTTTGGTTTCTAGGGAGAGTTCTAGGGAGAGTTCTTTGAAACATTTATTTGTCTTTTTTGCAGTCCATTATATCTGTAGAACTATCCTCCAGTGCCACAGTTCAAATGAGTTTATTCTTTTTGTCAGTTTTCTTCACTGTCTTACTTTCATAACCATATATAGAAATTGGAAATACAATGTCATGGAAGATCCTGACCTTAATATCCAATGATATATATTTAATAGCTGACCCTCTAAATCCTAGTATTCTTATTTCTTGTTTACCGAACTTATTTCTTGATTTTGATTCATGACTGAGCCAAGGTACAGAAAGGTGTTTCTTTTCGTTTTTTACTATTTCAATATGTTTGTCATCCACTTTAAAATTGTGTAAATTATCTGTGGTCACTAATTTTGAATACTTAATGTTCAACTGCAACCCTACTATGGCCCTTTCTTTCTTGACATTTCTCGATTGTAGCATGCATTAAATACAGTGCTATAGTAGGTTCACTTTAAAGTGCTGGAACTCTGCTTGACTTTAATTATACTTTAGCAACTAGTGCCAATAGTATTGGGGCTCTTCTTTTTCTACATCACTCCATGGTGCCACATGTCTGCTCCAGAAGATTTCCTAGCCCTGCATAAAGTTAAAAATTGAAAAATATACTAATGTAAATAAGACATGAATCCTTCTTAGATATGAATCAAAGTAAAATAGCACATTAATCTATTTGACCTCATTCTGAAATGTCCTATCTCTTCTTTCATATTCTATTAATAGCATTTGAATAGTTTCCAGTTTCCTTCTGTTTCTAATTTGAATTGCAATTTCTTCATGTGTCTGACGAAGTCCATGGAAGCTCTTGCCACAGTAAATTTGTTAGTCTTAAAAGTGCCATGAGATTCTTTCTTGTGCTTATTGTAACAGACTAGTATAGCCGGCCTTCTAGTAGATTTGACTGTACACATAATGGGTTCCCAAGGCATTAACAGGGTGATTGCCCTTTTTATGATACACAGTCATTTTATCAGTCTTTTGCTGAGATAACTATTTATTACTTTCAGCTAGCACAGACCCTCCAAATCACTGGGAATTTGCTTTCTTAAGCGATGCATTGTAATTATATGAAATAAAAGGCAGTTATTCTGGAAATACTAACACAGCCAGTTTGAAACACTGGTGTAGCTGGATCATAGGTTAGCTATAACTACTGTTAACATCAGTACTGCTATAACATTCTGTTCTGACAAATTCCAGTTGCCTACTATAATTTTTTATATGTAGTTCAGAGTATGTCTACATTAGGCTAGAGTCCCAGAACCAATTATTAATAACCATTAACCAGTGGTGAATTAGCAGATGAACAGATGGAATAAAGTCCAACCTGCTACCTGAAGCTTGCAAGAGTGTTCTTTGCTGATAAGCTGAATATATGACATGCTGTAATCAGAATTAGTCTAATAGCTAGGATGCTGGACTAAAAGTTCATTAACCTAGAAAGTGAAAGCCAGCATAGAATGCTGGACTAGCACTCTGGGAGATGAAGATTCAAATCTCTGCTCAACCATGGAAACTTATTACATGGCCTTGGGCAAGTCACACTCTCTCAGCCTCAGAGGAAGGCAATGGCAACCCCCCTCTGAATAAATCTTAGCATGAAAACCCATGATAGAGTCACTTTAAAGGTAAAGGTATTCCCCATTGACACGGTTGTCAAATCATGTCTGACCGTAGGGGGCGTTATCTCTGTTACTAAGCTGAAGAGCCAGTGTTATCAGAGGACATTTTCACACGGGCTTTTGGAGGATGCTAGCCGGCCTCCGTCCGGCCTCCGTCCGGCCCCACTCCGGCAAAATGTCAAATGTTTCATACGACGTCGCAGCAAGCCCCGCCCCTTCCGGTGCCATCCCAGGCGCTAGCCGGCGTCAGTCCGGGGCTTGCTGCGTGTGTTCACATGACGTCGCAGCAAGCCCCGCCCCCTTTAGCTCTAACTCCGGCATCAGCGCCGGAGTTGTAATTCCTTTTTTTAAAAGGAATTAGGTCGCTGCCGCCGGAGCCATTCTGGAGTGAGCGGAAGGCTCCGTTCCGGAATGGCTCCAGGCGGATTTGGACGTTTGTGTATGAAAACGTCCAATGACTACTCTGTGATCCTGTGGCCAGCATAATTGCACAGAATGCTGTTTATCTTCCCACCGAAGTGGTACCTATTTATCTACTTGCGTTTGCATGCTTTCGAGCTGCTAGGTTTGCAAAAGCTGAGTCTCCACAAGTCAGAAATGACTTGAAGGCAACAAATAACCTAGGCATGTCTCTTCTTAATTTCACTCTTAATAAATTGTCCTACAGAATGATCCATTTCACATAGGCTCTCCCCAGATAGAGCCATCAGTGGTGGCTACAATCATTGTGAGGTGTCTGTTTGATATATAGCAGAGGTGGGGAAAATGCCTCCCATGGGCCACATCTAGCCTTTGTGGAGCTTTTTTTTTTGTCTCCCAGAAGCCACATAGAGACCCCTGAGAGCCCTGGACTTTCCAGGTTTTCAATAATAATAATAATAATAAGAATAAGAATAAGAATAAGAATAAGAATAAGAATAAGAATAAGAATAATAAATCAGCGTCCCAAAAAGAAAAAGGCAAACACACACAATTCTCAAATCACTACAAAAACATGATGGTTAGGTCCCCCTTTCTGTCCACCTCTCACCAGTCATTTGCCAGAACCAGAAGTGATGTGATGTCACTTCTGATTGCAAAAGGAACAGGTGTGTATCCTCGGGGGAGGGATTGCCCCCAACCCTCCTGCATTTGTCCACTCTGATAAATAAAATCAGAGCCATGCCTAGACTAATAATACTTTGAGCAGACTAATTGAAACCAGTAGCTATGATTAATGGCACATTCACTTCAATAGTAATCTATGTATTATTAAGGTTGGATCCAACTCATGAAGTTTTGTCTGATGGAAAATGAAGGGAAAGATATGTAGCAATGAGCAGCTTCAGTTGTGTTTTTGGAATAGCATCACACCCAGGTCCTGAACCTCTCTTATGTGGCTTTTACTTAAAAATCCATTAGACAGATCAACCTAGCAATCTTCTGGCTTCTGGAAAGTTAGCCTTTTGTCTGTACCTACTTTTAAATCTTCTCATGTTTTTCTTTTTAAGTTTTTCTTTTATTTTTTGCTTCAAATTAGAATGCTTACTTAGAAGCACACTGAAACTTTTGTAAGTCTTAGTAGTAGGTCAAAGAAACTTGATGACTACATCTAGTGCTCTAGATTTTTCCAGTCACCAGACAGAAACTACCTTGTTTGTGCAGAGTGACTTGCATTACTGGTAGGTCCATAACAAGATACAATTTATATTGACATTAAACAGTTTTCCTTTTCCTGTTTTAAAGATAGTTTTAGATAAGCAAATGTGATTCCAGGTGCTTTTAAGTCAGCTAAAATATTTCTTACAGTCAATCCTACTGCTTTGGCTGTCATGAAATATATGCATGCATATATTTTATATATGTCAATTTCAAGAAAATGTATTTTTGGAAATTCAGTCAGTTTATATGTCTAGCCCTTGTGAATAATCTACATACCTTTGCTTCTCTTTTCCTTTTCTTGTTCTTTCTCCTTTCTGCTTCATTTCTTTGTAACCAAATTTTAAAAATCCAGTGTTTTAAATGTTTTAACTGACTCTTCATGGGATAACCAGACAGGGGAAAAATACAATCCCTGCTGAACTCAGTGCATTTATTTTTGAGTAGACATGTATGTTAAATCTGTTAAATATAGTATAGCTGCAAATTGTGCACAATAATTTATCCAGCCATTATAGCTCCAATCCAGAATGCTGCTGTAATTATCAAGGGAAGTAATAGTGCCACTCTATTCTGCTTTGGTTGGATCTCACCTGGAATATTGTGTCCAGTTCTAGCCACCACAATCCAAGAAGGATGTGGACAAGCTGAAGTGTTTCCAGAGGAGGGTGACCAAAATGGTGAAAGATCTGGAAATGATGCCCTATGAGGAGCAGTTTAGAGAGTTGGATATGTATAGCATGGGGAAGAGAAGGTTAAGCTGTGTTTAGATATTTGAAGGGATGATTTTTAAGAATTTCACAAGCTTGTTTTCTGCTGCTCCAGAGACTGGGGAGTTTATCGCATTTAAAAAAACACAGCCCAATTTCGCAAACCAGCTATCTGAGTGCGGCTTGTAGCCAGGTTTTAGGCGGGATGCAGTTGGGCGGCGGCATCAGCAGCATTTCCCATGTGATAATACTCAACTGCATCCTGTAATAGACTTCAAAACGGCAGGTTTTTTTAAAAAAATGCGACAATCTCCTGGGACATAGATCAATGGATTCAAGCTACAGGAAAAGAGATTCCACCTCCACATTAGGAAGAATTTCCTGATGATAAGAACTGCTTGATAGTGGAACACATTGCCTTGGAGAGTTCCTGCACAGCAGGGATTTGACTGGATGGCCCTTGTGGTCTCTTCCAACTCTATGATTCTATGATCAGTCCATAGCATGAATGGCAAACCTCAGGCATAGTGTGGATCTGAAATATTCTTGTGGCCCAGTAGACTTAAAGTATTCAATGAAGCTCAGGACTGTGACTGGGTGTAAACATACCCATTGTACACTCTCTTTTTCCAAAAGCTGCAGTAATAATAATAATAACAACAACAACAACAACAATATGTTATTTATACCCCGCCTTTAGCTGAGGCTATCAAGATGGCTTACATTAAAAACGCATTCACCTGATCTGTCATGTGCAGACACAGTCCTTAATAGAGAGCATGAACCCATCAAGAACTGGCGGTCGCAACCCAGTCTCTGGTTTAGGGGCCCCTACTGTAAATACCTCTGTTTTGTCTGGATTCAGCTTGAGTCGTTTTTTCCTCATCCAGACCATTACCGCTTCGAGGCATTGATTGAGGGGTGAACTGCCATCTGCCGTCATGGCAGCTGACCGAGTCATGGAGCAGAATATTTGAGTGTCATCAGCATATTGATAACATCCTGCTCCATGTCTCCTGATGATCTCTCCCAGCGGCTTCATGTAAATATTAACAGTTGACAGTGAAACTGTCTGGTGAGTTGTTGAACATAAACAGCTTCTGCTATCATGCAGCCTTCATATGGTTACTTGACACTTATATATCTGTGGACCATTTGAAAACTAGGCGGCATCCAGAGTATAGTTAAAATGGTACATACGTTGTTGGGGAATCTGGCATTTATAATCTAAAGAATGACTTTTCCAAGCTCTGATTGGGAGCTGTGGCAAATCCAGATTTCCTGCTGCAAGTGTTTGACATTTCCATAAAACAGAAGTTTCAAGTGTGAACCTGGAAATATCTGATAGGTTCCACATCATGGAAAACACTTCAGAGTTCAAAATTAAAATGGAAGGTCTTGCAATGCCACCCACACAACACATCTATTTGCAGTTCATCTGAAGTCATCAAATGGCATCTTGTGAAAAGTGAAATCATGACACATCAATCCCTCAAAGTTGTACAACAGAAAAAGCACACTTAATTATAGCAGCTGCTCACATGCAGGGTCAGCATGATGGTCAGCCTTTCCAGAACTACAAAAGAATATAACTTTCCTTGAAGAGTTAATACTTTCTCTTTTTCTATAAGCAAATAAAAAAGGTTAAGCCTTATCTATTGAACAATGTGTACATTTTCCTTCCTGTGCAGTAGGAAAATAAAATGTGCATCATTATCATTATCATTATCATTATTTTATTCATTCATATCCCAGCTTTCTCCCAATAATGGAACTCAAGGTGGCTAATAACATATTTAAAAGCAATGCAAATTTGAACTTTACAAAGGCATTAAAAAGTATAAATATAAGAGTTATTTTATAAGTTACGAGTTAATTTAGAAAATTAAAACATTAAACATTAAAAACATTAAAATTCATTAAAAGACTTTATACAGTCAGCCCTTCGTATCTATGGAGGTTCCATTCCGGATCCCCTTGTGGATTCCAAATACCACCGGACCTCAAGTCCCATTATAGTCAATGGCGGCATGATGTGTGTGTGGTCACATTGGCACGGCTGCATGCATGCACTTCCATTGAGGAGAACAGGGTGATGCCATCCATGCATACTCCACTCTGCAGATGGCAAGCCTGCCAATACTGTACAAACCTTAAAAATAGCACTGCACAACATTAAAATTTCATCCCAGTCAACTTCTAAAAGTCTGGCAATGTAAAAATATGTTGACTTGATGACAGAAGGAGAGAAAGAGCAGGGCCATCCTAACCTCCTTAGGGAGGAACTTCCAAAGTCTGAGAGCAGCCACGGAGAAGGCCCAAAGGTGTCTGAGAAGGTGGTGGGGCAGAGAGAAGGATCTTTCCAAATAATCTTAGAGCTCTAATTAGCTCACAGAATTATGTGAAATTGGCAATATGAGCTTAAATCAGAAGTAAAGTTATTTCTTTAAACAAATAGTGGAGAAAATAAATAAAGAAATAAATAAAATAACTACTGTTACCTTTCTATCTCCATAACCATATATTAATATCTTATTATTAATACTATGTTATACCTAACAGTTTTTGTCAGTTCTGGTTTGGTCTACAGCAACATCATACCTCATGGAAAGTGCCAATGTATCTTCGATCTGGAATGTCTTAATGAGATTTTCTCTCAATTTCTACAATGCAGTGCACGGCCATGCAAAATTGCATTTGGTGCCAGGTGGATCAGGAAAAAGTATCTCCTTCATTCTGGCCCTCTGACTTTTTGTGCAATGTGTGTGTGCGTATATGCTTGGTATAAACCCTGATGCATGTTTATTTAGTGCAGTTCTCTGGCAGTATCTTTCAAAAAGGTTTGCACAATTTCCCAAGTAAACAGCAGTTTGTGGTACAGTATGAAACAATATTAGGGTCTTGCCATTAAACAACAGAAGAAATTAAAGTCCTGCCATAATGTATGTAGATCCCTTAGTCTCGGTGAAACCAGTACAGCTTCCCATGGGAGTAGAATTCAGATACCTAGTATTAGTCTGGATATCAGTATACAAAGGGATCATGTAGCACCTTTGTAATTGAGCATGGTCAACTGATAAACACAACTCAGAAAATAAGTCAACCCAGAAAGTAAGTATAATACTACAGCCTAAATGTATGGAGCTATTCTCTCCTATTCCAGCCCACTACTTTTCTTGCTATCAAGATGCTGCTCTACTTTTAATTATTTCTCTAGGTTTGTTTGTTTATGTGAATATTCTGTAAAGTTTTGAAAATATACTGAGTTGTTTAAGTAGGAATTTCACCAGGAATTTGGAAATAGACAAGAGTGATTCTTAGAAACTTTTTAGGACAACAGCTTATGTTTTGGGGATCATGGTAAAAAAAGCTTTAATGAAAATATGAACAAACTAATTATGGTTTCCTTCTGCAGGATTACTGCTTGTGCTATGACCATGAATAAATATGTGGAGGAGAATGTTTCTCAGAAATCTTACACTACAATAAAGTATTTTATGAAGATGCTGAGCAGTGTCAGTGAGACGCTTATCTTTATTTTCATGGGAGTATCTACAGTTGGAAAAAACCATGAGTGGAACTGGGCCTTTGTTTGCTTCACTCTCCTGTTCTGTTTGATTTGGCGTGCACTAGGTAAGAGCCACTGAAAACATTCTAACTTGCTCTTTAACATACTTTATAACTGAAAATCTTATCTTTAATGGAGCGGAATCTTTGTCAAAGAAGGAGCTAATGTCAAAGAAAGTGAAACTGCTTGAAAGAAACTGGGGGTCTTTCCAGATGATCCTTCACAGCATCTTTTAAGCAACAAGTTAACCAATCTCTGATCCAGAACTGAGAAGCCAGTCATTCTATCTATGTGATCCAGCAACATGGGAATTGGAAAACAGAGTAAGAAAATGGCACAGAACTGTAAAAACAAAATGAAACCTCATGGAATCCTTTAGTCAGATTTCATTAAAATGCAGCAGACATGGGATTTTCCCCCCACAACAGAATAGTGTCCCTTACATTTTTGTACACATGAGATTTTTATCAAGAATATTCTCCATCTAGCCCAGTGTACAGGGATGGGGAGACTCTTAAGGATGATTAAGTTGCTGCTGAACAGGTGTTCTTGGGGAAAATTCACATATTGCTATAGATGATGCAAATAGAAAGACTGGCTTTTCTTTGTTTCTTAAGCTTTCAGTTATCTTAAATGTAAGGTTCTGAATGATATGTTTGTGTACTTTCCTATTTCCTTTAGGTGTTTTTGCATTGACTCAGATCATTAATGTGTTTCGGACAATTCCTATAACATTTAAGGACCAGTTTATTATCGCCTATGGAGGCCTCCGAGGAGCCATATGCTTTTCACTTGTTTTCCTGCTTCCTTCTGCTGTCTTCCCTAGAAAGAAGCTTTTCATTACAGCAGCTATTGTGGTGATATTCTTTACTGTTTTTATTCAGGTAAGAATGTGTTCATAGTATTTCTAGTGTGAGTGGATTAAACAGTTATTTGCATTACAATCCTGTAATTAGCCTAGTTCCCAGTACTAAAGTTTTCAAATGAAAAGAAATACATGAGATGATATGACCTTATTACCTTATCAATAACAAATTTCCTGCCAAGAACGAATAATGCAGTAAATAATGTCTGCTCTTATTGTCTAATCTCTTGTATGGTCATATCTTATGGCCCTTTCACACTACATTATAGCATTATGATTCTAGTTTAAATACCATGGTTGCCTCCTATGGAATCCTTGGGTGTATAGTCTGGTGAAGCACTAGACCTCTCTGGCTAAGAGTTCTAAACTTCTTTATTGTTGTTAGCTGCCTTCAAGTCGACTTTGATTTATGGCAACCCCATGAATGTGAGATATCCAGCACCTCCTATCATCTACCACTCTGGTCAGGTCTTGAGACTCAGGGCTGTGGCTTCTTTGATTGTGTCTATCCATTTGTAATGGGGTCTTCTTCTTTTCCTACTGCCTTCTACTAAGCAATATTGTCATTTCTAAGTCATCTGTTCTTACGATATGGCCAAAGCACAACAGCCTCAGTTTAGTGGCTTCTGGGGAGAATTCAAGCATGATTTGCTCTTGGATGCATTTATTTGTCTATTTAGCAGTCCACAACATCCATAAAACTCTCCTCCAGCACCATAGTCCAAATGTGGTGATTCTCTTCCTATCAGCTTTCTTTACTATCTACTATATAGAAATCGAAACTGTGATGGCAATTATTATTGAATGATATATCATTTAGTATTCACTTAGTATTCAATTATGAACTCCTTTGTCACCTTCTATATCCATTGGCAATATCAGTACTAATATCAAATTCAATATATCTATGACTGAAGTACCAATCACCTTGATCACTCTACCCAGTGACAGTATAACCCTCTACCTAATTGACTTTTGGGGTATGTGAAAGATAGCAGTGGATCTCTCAAGCAGAGTTATCAACTGGCAAGGCAGAAGCTTAACAACAACCAGACTCATCTACCCCCCAACAGGTTCTAGCAGAGAAAAGAAAAAAGGTCCGATGTAGACTGACACTATAGGCTGGCCTGAGGGTGGAGTTGGGGCAGGGAAACTGCACGTCAGCCACCCCAACGCCGCCCTGATGCCATGTGTCCGTCCGCATGACGCATGGGGTCAGGACACTCTCTGAGGCAGCTCTAAGAGCAGCCTTTTGCCTCCTCCAAAAGGAGCGGCATTTTGCTGCTCTTTTGGGGGTGGCCAAAAGGAGGTTTGAGGCTGGGCATGTGGTTGCTGCAGCCCCAATTCGCTGCTCCCAGGGGTGGCCAAGGCTGCCCCAAATGGGCCGTCTGCATCGGCCCTAGTCATCTTTGAAAAATACATAAAGTTAGCTTTACCAACAGACACTTATGCAAAATCAAACACATTGTCTAATGGAAGAGAAGGGGAAAGAAGAAATGATGGAGGGTGAGAGTGAGGCAGGAAGACAGAAGGTGTGGAAAACAAACAAATAAGAAGTCAACTAGCATGCAAACAAACAGTGAGCATAAGCAAGATGAGGTTGCTAACTGTACAGCTTAGCCCTAAAAGGCCTAGGTCAAGACTATCTGAAATACCATATCTCCCCATTAAAGTTCTTCCAGAGTTCTAAGATTTATAGAGGAAGTCTTTCTCCATATCCCATCACCATTACAGGCTCACTTGGTGAAAACATAAGAGAGAGCCTTCCTCTCCCTTCTACGGGAGGCTAGGCTAGCCTCCTTTCTGCTTTCCTTTCACCCACAGGCAAAGAGCTTTTTGCTTAAGTAGGCTTTAATCCAGGGGTAGGCAACCTTTTTGAGCTGGGGGCCAGGTTGCTCTCCCTCAGACAATTGGGGGGCCAAAGCACCAAAAATAAATAAATAAATAAATAAATAAATAAATATTAAAATTAATTTTTTAAAAAAATAAAATAAAAAAAAATGCATGCACACCCTCTCAGCCCCAGAAAAGCCATGGCAAAACTCCTGGGGAGATTTTGCCAATAAAACCCCAAGAATAAGTAATAACAACAATAATCAATATCATTATGGCAGGTGGCGGCAGCAGGGGGCAGTGGGGGGCAGTGGCGGTGGCAGCGGTGGCGGCGGCAGCGGCTTTGGCGGCGGCAGCAGCGGCAGGACCAGCGTGGGGCCAGTCAAAAGGCCATGGAGGGCCGCATCCGGCCCCCTTGGCCTTAGGTTGCCTACCCCTGCTTTAATCTATAAGCAGGGGAACATCTTATTGGGATGTTTTATTTGTCTTTTTAAACTTTTGTATGTCTTTTAAATGATTTTTATGTGGCAATTTTATTGTTTTTTAATGTGAAGTTTTTTTTAATTGATTCTGTTTGGGAGCTGCCTTAAGTCCCACTCTGTGAGAAAAGTGGCATACATATGAAATTAAAAACAACAACAACACCTTTTAACATTGACTAGGCATGGCTTTGGTATCTCCATTGCCTTTGCATTCCACATTCAATGCTGTCATTTTCTCTTGTATGTCATTTCAAAAATCCAGATCTTTGTCTCTTTTCCCTCTAAAATTCTGGATTATAGTGTAGTCTTAATGTTTTTACTTACTGGAGTAGTACAGTTTTCGTGGACTTGGTGTCCGCATCCCTTGCCTGTCCACGGGCAGCAAACAGAGATGGGGCACATACCCATGGCGTGTGCCCGTGGGTCCCTGCAGCCGGGCGCCACCATTCAAGCCAATGGGGCTTGAATATTTGTGATTTTCCATTTTTTTGGGGGGGGGGGTCTGGAGTGGATCCCCCATGAAAACGGAGGAGAGACTGTACATCTTTCTGACACCTCAGTCTTTTCAGCTCAGTCTAGAATGTCATTCAAGGCAATATCAAACTCTTTCTTAATGATATACTTACTCTTATGTAACACAAATGTCTTGTCTTTACTTTTGAATAACTTCATATCCTTGTGCCACATGCTGAAAGTTCATTTATTGAACTAAATACTTAACAGAATATAAAAATAACAAAATGGGAAATAACTTTAAAGGGCTGAACTGATTTTCATGCTTGTTCTGTTGTTTTTTGCACAGGGAATAACAATTCGCCCACTGGTGGAATTTCTTGATGTTAAAAGAGCAAATAAAAAGCAACCAGCTGTCAGTGAAGAAATTTATTGTCGGGTATGTTTGCAGTTTGAGTGCATGACGTGCTGCTTGGAAATGCATTGAATTTTTGTTTCAATAGCTGCATTGTTTTGTAATGGAAAATTATATGTTATATATAATACACATATAATGTACTTGTTATCTACATTTATGGTTTTTTTAAAGAACCTAAATATTTTTGAATGGGATTTATTTATTTATTTTATTTCTATGCCACCTTTCTCCCAAAAAGGGACCCAAGGCGGCTCACAATATAAAAACATATCAAAACAAATGTTTAAAAGACAATTAAAATTTCCTAATTAAAACACTACAAAGTTAAAATTTTAAACATACAAAAGTTAACGAACATATTCTACATTTTCTCTGATCCTTTATCACATTCTAAGTCTTTAGTTTTGAATAATAATAATAATAATAATAATAATATCATCAATAATAACAATTTAACCAGTTAAAAAGTCCGATTAAAACAGTTAAACCAGTTCAAAACAATTTAATATCATATACATGAGAGGGTTTGTGAAAACCCAGTTAGGTCCTCAAAACTTTAGTGAACAATCATGTTTTCACTTGGTACTGGAATGACAACAATATTGGTGCCAATCGGACCTACAAAGGGAAAGTGTTCCATATCAGAGGTGCCACAACAAAGAAGGCTCTCTGCCACATATTTCCACAGCATATTGCCCTGAATTTTGGGAAACAGAGGAGGGCTCCCCTGAGTATCAAGATCCCAAGCCATTTGGGTAATGTCATTACCAGCAAGCACTTCTTTTAATCTCAGGCAAAATTATGTACTTCAGCTCAGACATAACTAAAGTAAGGTAACAATCAGCTCCTTATGGCAGGATCAGGGACTGAGGACCACAACCAGTATTGTCTGAAAATGTGTGTGCACTGACGTATGCAAGCAAGCACATACTCATATTCCTCTGCACAGGTGTGGAAGGGTCTTAGGGTTTAAGGGAGAGGAGGAATTAAAGCCTACTAGCCCCCCCCCCACCAATACTGATGAGCAGTTCTGCTTCCATATTACCCTTAGTGATGTGGAAGAGACCCCAATAAGTATGTGTGTATGTTTATGTGTAAATGAGATGGTGATCTCTAGGAGCACAAGGACCAAACTAAAGGCCTCCTGGAGGCTGCATGGGGATCTCTGCCCTACAGGCAGCATGGCAGACAAATAGCCCAGTGGAGCTCTCTTTCCTTCCACAACCATTAACCTTGGGAATACACTTTGAAGCAAGAGCCGCTTGCATACCAGGATGTACATAGGTGTATGCATGTGTGTACGTATATATACAGAGAGAGAGACAGGCCTTCCCTTGAAAGCAATGGGTGATCTAATAAATTGGGCACTGTTGGCCAAGGATAGGTTGGAGAGGGAATGGGATAAAGGGGAAATTCCTTAAGCCATAAATCAGCCTTGCTCCACTCACCCAGCTGTGCAACCCAAGGTAGGGTATCATAACGTGAAAGTTTACGGTGATTAAATATGTGGTCATGCTTGATAGTAGCCTTAGTCAGAATTAGTCATATCACTTGAAACTTTTCTGTTGTATCTATGGTCCAGAACACACTGCCAAATAATCCAGTTTGAGACCATTTTAACTGCCCTGGCTTAGTGCTAGAGAATCCTGGGAATTGTAGCTTATCATGGCACCAAAGTTATCTGACAGAGAAGGCTAAATGTCTCACAAAACTACACTTCCCAGAATTCTGTAGCATTGACCCAGGGCAGTTAAAGTATCTCAAACTGGATTATTTCTGCTGTGTGTTTGGGACCTATGTGACAGATTAATTCTTTTGTAAAATCTACATGTAGAGAAGATATTCACAAAACATGTAATGACTCTGTTTTTATATTTAAGTTCTTTGATCATGTGAAGGCTGGCATTGAAGATGTGTGTGGACACTGGGGTCATAACTTTTGGAAAGATAAGTAAGTACAACATTGAAGAACAAAGGGTGAAAGCCAATTAGATTCCTTAATTCAATATTTATTTTCTGAAATATGCTAATTTCAAAAAATGTTATTTTGTGTAGCAATATTTCACAGTGAATTAGTTTTATCAGACTTGATTGCTAAACACTTAATTTATACAGGCACTTTTCTTTTTCTATCAACTTGCTGTTCTTCTGTGCCTTCAAGTCATTTTTGATTTCAAACACCCTAAGGCAAACCTATTGCAGGATTTTCTTGGCAAGATTTGTTCAGGGATTTGCTATTGCCATCTTCTGAAACTGAGAGAAGGTCAACCAGTAGGTTTCCATGGCTGAGCAGAGATTTGAACTCTGGTTTCCAGAGTCATAGTACAATGCTCCAAACCTTAGTCTACACCAGGGGTAGGCAACCTTTCCCCTTTAAGGGCTGAGGGACTTCAGCTCCCAGAATCCCAGGAGCTATTGGCCAACATGGGACTATTGGCCAACATGGCTGAGGCTTCTGGGAGCTGAAGTCTCTCGGCCCTTAAAGGGGAAAGATTGCCTACCCCTGGTCTACACCATGCTGGCTTGTCTGTCAACTCACTACCCAAATTCAAAATGTGACTTCATTTTGAATATTTTTTTTAAAAGAATTCTATATTCAAAATATTGATCCATGCAAATGTCCATAGAATATTCTGCTTGGCCTTTATTTCAATCATGGAGCCATTCTCATTTGGTGATGAAAAGAAAAACAAAATCCTGCAGGTTTAAGATCAGAGTTAGATCAGTATATATATTTTAAGCTGTCTTTACACTTTTTTTTTTTTGCTAAAGGTGGTTAATAAACAGTTTTAAAATGTAAAAAGAAAAACCAAAATGGAAAAATTAAAAAAACAAAACAAATGAAAATTTGGGAAGAAATGAAAGCTAAAGTTGATAGCTGAGCAGGTGTATCCTGAGATCAGTAATGATGTGCAGGGATGTAAAATTTTGTTTGCAGCAATTTGCAGTTTTAGATACCCACCTGTACAGCAAAGACAAAGTCAACAGGTTTCACTTGACATCCCTCTGAGGAGCTTATCTCATTCTTTAAAAAGCCACTTACCTTTTTCGCCTGGAATCTTCATCCAGGATACACCCAGACATTATCACATGGGCCAGCTCCTTAAATCGGCACCAAATCTGCTGCCAATTCTAGACCAGGTAAATCGCTGCACTTAGCCAGCTAATTTTCGAAGTCGGAAGCTTCCAACTTTGAAAATCAGTCAGTTGAACATGGCTTCAACCTGCAGTATTCCCAGTCTGGATTCGGTGACGATTTAAGGAGCTGGCCCATGTGATAACATCTGGGTGTATCCTGGATGAAGATTCAAGCTGAAAATGGTAAGCCAGCTTTTTTAAGAGTGCAATAAGCTCCTGAAACTAGCCCAGATTTAATCACACAGCCTTTTCTCTTTGGAGCTATGCAGACAGATGGCTCTGAGCTGCCTCTGCTAGTGGCGAATCGGGGCCGCAGCAATCCCATGCCACAGCCCTGATCCTTCCTTTTGCCACCCCTAAAAGAGGGGCAGAATGTCGCTCCTTTTAGAGGTGGCAAAAGGCCGCCTTAAGAGTCAGCGCTGTGGCTCTTCTGTGCCCTTTTGGCGCAGCGTATCTACACATTGCACTGAGAGGGCATCAGGATGGTGTTGGGGTGGGGTTGTGGCGGCTGGCGTGTGGCTGCCCTGCCCCAACCCCACCCCCAGGCTGCCCTTTAGGCTGCTCTGCAACGCTCCTTTACTAGAACAGAGTTTGGCCACACATCCCAGGGTCCTAAGCCATAAAATACTGGCTCTCTTGTTTAAGATGTCTTACTTGTCTTTTTCTAACTATGAACCCAACTCTTGTAGTTCATGAAAATTCTCTAAGGGAGGATGCAGACCAGGGCGCCGGGGACGCCCTGGTCCAGAGCGCCACGGGACCTCAGCAGCCGGACCGCGGCGCTCCTGCGGCGTCCCTGGAAGGAGCGCAAAATCAGTGCTCCTTCCACAAGACAGGGAAAGTGCGCCCTAAACGCGTAGGGCGCACTTTTCCTGCCTTTTCCGCCGCAGCGCGTCCGGTCGCTGCGGCGGGAGGTTGCCCCGGAAGCGCCGGCCGTCCGGAGGGCCGGCAGCTCCCAGGGCGACCTCAGGAAGAGGAAGGAGCGCCGCTCGTGCGGTGGCTCCTCCTCTTCCGGGTCTCGCAGACGACTCTTTTAGTCGTCTGCCGAGGCCCTAACTGCCTTAACAGACTGCCAGAAATAGTGCAAATTGAGTCCACTTGAAGGGTTAGGATTAGTGCTTGGGAGTCATGGGAATTGTTGTTGTTTTTCTGAGACATTGAGCCTTCTCTGTCAGAGAGCTCTGGTGTGACAATAAAATACAGTTCCCATGATTCCCTAACCCTAACCCTTAAAGTGGACTCAATTTACACTATTTCTGGCAGTCTGCAAAGGCCCCAAGAGTTCATGTTAGTTGTCCTCCTTCTCTCTGCTTCACCCTCTCCTCTCCTTTGGCAATCATCTTCTTCATCTTCCACCACTACTTCTGAATAGTGGATTTCCAGTTGCCTAGAGAGGCAAGTTAAAAAGGATATCAGCTAAGAGGCACATCTTGCTTGTCTTGCCTTTACCCCATATGACACAAAATCCATCAGGTGGTTATTGGAATCAATTAGGTGGTTCCAAGTGGAACTTGGCGGCTTTTTATTTTCATAATGAAAGTGAGCATGTAGAGGATGTGTTTGCTAGTAGGTACCACCATATGTGTTAATGGAACAGGAAAACCTTAGTAACTTTTATAGCCACAAGACCTTCACCAAGATATGAAGGATTGCCTCCTCATCAACAATGAATGTATTTTTAAAATAAAAAGAACACTATATGACATGCCTGTTTAAAAACTATAATAAAAAGTCTGACAGATTTTTACTTTCCTGCTTCTGTAGCAAATTTTACTGTATTGATTTGAATTTGATGCCTTCACAGATTTCACTGAGTAGATAATGAACATTCAGTTTCAGATTATTAGCTCAACTGGTGTGATTTTTATAAGTAATATAATTTTGAAGCTTAGGAGAATGTTACCTGGGGAATGGGGTGGAACTTGTCTTAACTATACTGCTTCTTTAATGCATTTGCAAGATGAATTAGTCACTAGTATTATTCCTGCTTCTCACAGGTTTGTAAAATTTGACAAGAAGTACCTGAGGAAACTTCTAATTAGGGAAAGTCAGCCCAAATCAAGTATAGTAGCCCTGTATAAGAAACTTGAAATAAAGCATGCCATTGAGATGGCTGAGAATGGAATGATCACTACAGTGCCATCTCTAGCTTCTATCAGGTATGTAGAAGACAATACCATTACCAATTTAGGTTGTGCCAGTGCTAGTTGTTGCATGTAAAAATATTATTTGCCTCGAGGTTTGTGTTTTTCCCCTGTTGTCCAATCAAAGTGAATGTAGATTATTTTCCACATTTAGAGCTACACAGTTCACTTAATGTAGATTATTTTCCACATTTAAAGCTAAACAGTTCACTTAACTTATTTCAAAGATTTATATTCTTCAGGTCAAAGGACTTTCAGGTGGTTTCCAACATAATAAAACAAAAAGGTGTGTACATAAAGGAAACATGCAAGAGCTAAAAGCAACAATAGTACAACATTGAGCATGAAAACATATTCTCATCTTCACAGATGAAAACGGAGACACGTGTGGCCTGGCAACATCAAACTCTAGTCAGAATAGCACAAATTATCAAATTGGTTAGAATTTATATCTAATAAATTGGTCAGAATGGCACAATCTAGTAGAGGCAGCAGCAGTTGCTTTTGCCTGAGTGTTCAGGGAAGGGCAGGACTCTATCCCCTCCTCTCCTCCTTGTTACCTAAATTGCAGGGAGTCCCAACAGGGCACCCACAAATTGTATTCAATGAGGAAATTGCTTCAGCTGAATGGGAAGCAGCAAGAAAGCTCCAGTAATGGAAACCTGGGATCTCAGTTTTATAACAGTTCCAAACCCAGAAAACTCCAGAGGTGGTTTTCCAAATTAAAATAGTTTATTTGAAAAAGGGAGTCCACACTCACAAGCACACTCTCTCACTCATACACACAAGAACAAATGAGGCAGAATTTAGTAGGTAATAGCAAGTTGCAGGGTGACTAATACTGTACTGATCTGAAGCATAGCTCCAATTGCAGGATTACCAGAATCAGGTTGGTGTCACCTGGTACAATAACTTATGGCGTCACCCCCTAATTGATCTTCTCCCATTTCACACCATGCAGAACCCTTAGTAATGCTTTTTTGTACTAATGTTACTCATAAATTGTAATGCCCATATACCACTGACTGTAATGCTAATAGTTGTTACATAAACAACTAACAAAATTAAAATTATATCTTCAGATTATAATATAATATGCACAATCTAAATGTATTTACATATACATAGTGAATATTTGGTTAACATGTGATGGTTTTAAACAAAGTTGGAAACAAATTTTAAAATTCAAAAACAATTTTTTAAAAAATTTAAAATTTTGACATTTGAAATTTTAATGTTTAAAAATTTTGGGATCTCTCCTTTCTCATGCCACTAAGCTTAACCCCACTCCCACCATCTCTAAAGCATTTTAAAGGGAAGCAGATGAATGCCACAGCCTGTTTCTGCAACAGGTAGATGTTTGAGGAGCAGTGGTGTCACCCCCCTCCCCCCCCGTTAGGGTGTCACCTGATGCTGTTTGAACCCTCTGAACCCCACTGGTGATGGCACTGACTGGGATGAGAATAACTTGGTAGCCACCTGCAACATGTGGGGTGGCAGGCTACTGAGGTCTCCAGCTGAAATCGAAAAGAGTTTCCGTCTAGTTTCAATTAGACTGATTTGCTATTTTCTGGGCACATGCATTTATAGCAAGAAATGTGCTCTGAGGGCAGTGTTTCAGGGGAGACGAATGGGGTGCAATATGAAAGAACATCAGGACAATTGACATGAATGTCCTCAGACAAAAAGAATTTCATTCCCAGAAGGAAATGGCCTTTGTCTGCTGTATGCAAACAATTTCCAAGTCCAGCTCACCACCATCACTCTTCTTAGTGAAGGGATTATGCTGATTTAGATCTGGAGCGGTCTCAGCTGAGTGTCTCTGGTTTTCCCCATGCTGAGCCATCTAGATGTCCTAATATGGTATGGATGGTTTCCTGTGCTGGAGAGCCCCCTGGTGGCTACCTGCCAGCAACCTCCATTTTTTATATTGATTTGTTATCATCAGTCGAATAGGGGTGACTGTGGGCTGGATCATGAGGTAACATCTTCCCCCTACTGAATTAACTGAGTGTAAACTACTTTTGCACTCTGAACTGAGGACAAAGAAGAAAAGTGGGAAGAGAAAAGAGAACCTTGGACATCTTTATAACAGCAGAAAAAAAGAGATGTCAGAGGATTAATCAGGACTATCCCTGCAAAAGCAGGGAGAGAGAAAATTTAAGATACACTCATCCCTCCCGATTCGTGGTGGATCTGTTCTGGACACACATACACCCGTGAATTGGAAATATCGCAAATATTCAAGCCCATTAGATATAATGGTGGTATGCTTCTGTGCATGCCGCCACGGGTGCACTGCAGGCGCGGGTGCCATTTTGTCCCTTCTTGCTTGCCATCTGCAAAAGACCAAAACATGGACTCCAAGTCCACAAAGGGGGAGGGACGAGTGTACTTAGGACTGGAGAAAAGCACTTGCCAGAATTACAAGAAAAGCAGGTATCAGGTGACTTTCTCTTGAGAGAGCTTTCCACAATGGTAGGTTCAGCACTGGAGAGGCCGAATGTCTTGATACATCTGCAGAAAGATGTTATTGAATGATCAGGTTTAGTGGAAGCATAATGTAGATTAACCTACTAAAGCATCCTGTATTTGTAGGTGGGCTTAGCGTTTGTAGGTGGACAAACTGATTTGTCTTTCTGAGTTTTTATTATAGGGTGTTGTGTGGTAGAAAAAAATAATACTTTTTTATTTGTTGAAATTTTTACTATTAGATACCATGAACTTTGTATTGTTTACTGTGGGATATGTAAGGACTTGTTTTTATTACAATGATATAAATATTTATTTATGTTGAATAATCTGTTAAAAAGGACAGATGGTCAATTAAACTTAAAAATAAGTTGTCCACCCTATCAACCATTATTTTGAACCAAAGCTTTAACTTCAGCTTCAGCAAACTGAGGAATTTAGTGAGTTTTCTATGTTTTGAGCAATTTAAAGATAACATATAACAATTTTAAATAGACCAGTGAGGTTTTTGTGATTAAAAACATAAGAAATGTTCTCTGATACTTCCATCAGAATATAAGAAATGTCCTCCAATACATGCCCTCCAATACTTCTAAAATGCTATTTTTCTTGAAGGGAAATGTAGCTCAGATTATTCCAAATTATGACATGTTGAGCTTTATATTTTATTTTCAACAGTGAGCATCAAGAGGAAGAAAAAAGAATCCCTTCTTATCCTGCCCAGACAGATGATATAAGAGATATTTTAACAAAGAATCTCTATCAAATACGACAGAGAGTAAGTAGAAAACTGTATTAATGGAACACCCTGTTGTGAATGTATCTACTGCCTCAGCTGGCGATGTTTTTCTTCCCCTGTTAAAAGCACTAGGATGCCATCATAAGCAAGCTTATTTGGAAGTAATTTCCATTAAAGTCAGTAGGACTTGCCTCCAAGCAAATGTATTTAGGATTAGCATATAAGAAAGCTGATGAATAAATGTAGTGTAGGAAAAGAAACTTGACAAGCTCTACTTGTCATGATTGCCCGGATTGGGCAACCATTGGGTGGTATATAAATACATTTTATTTTATTTTTTAAATTTTTTTATTACTTCTGTCTTTGCAAAAAAAAGCTTAAAAGGAGGTTGCAACAGCCTGCTGGAACTTTGTTTCAAATATGTACAGTACTCTTTGGCACCAAGCTGGAGTGGCAATCATTAGTCTAAGACAAATTCTGAATCATTAGGCTGAGTTCCTAAAGATTTTGCTGGTGGCAGTAATAGCTAGTGGTTTCAGTGTCAGTGAGGTGATGAGTTTTCATTCAGTCAATTCATGGTGTAGAATTCTAACCTCTTTAAATTTCAGGAGAAAATCTGGAACTTTTTCACCTCCCCAGTGATATGGGAGCCAAGAATCCCATTATTCCTTGTGCTACCTATTGCTCTGTTTGCTGGGATCCTGCATGAAGGAGCATAGTGATAAAGATGCACTGATGCATTTTTATGTTCTTTGCCTGGGCTCCTATATGCTGAACGTTAAGGAGTCCATATCCATGCCCTCCAGCCACTATTTGTTAGGAGATATCTGAGAGCACTAAAAATTGTTGAACTTTGCCATCCTAAAAGAGGAGGCAAAACATGTATCTATGCTGCATATTATACATTAATGCTCTTGGGTGAATAGGAATAAGTATCATGTGAAATATCACTTGTGATATCTAAAATTCTGAACTAATTGATTCATTAATTCCCCTTCTTTTTCCAGGCATAAGGTCCAAGGTGGCTTATAACAAATTAAAAACAAAATACAGCTAAAATCTTATTAATACTAAAGTTTCAAAAATTAAATAAACAGTTCTATTAAAAACACAAAGGTGTAGCAGTATAAAACACATTTGATACATAGTAAAATGTTCCCATGAACAATTAAAATGTTGTTATGAACAATTAAAATCCATGATGGATTGCTGTCAGAAAACCCAGGTGACACATGTGTTTTCTTTTTTATGCATCTGAATATTCATGAAATTTTTGAACACACTGAATTTTGGGTTGACTATGCCTTAGAGGCACCAGATCTCATCTCATCCTGGAAGCTAAGCAGGGTCGACTAATTAGTACTTGGATGGGAGTCCACCAACAAATATCACATGCTGTAGACTATATTTCAGAGGAAGGAACTGGCAAACCACTTCTGAGTATTCCTTCCCTAAGAAAACCCTGTAATAATCATGGGGTTGCCATACATTAAATTTGCTGGGGATCAAGGATATTGGGCTTTTGTAGACTGCCAGAAATAGTGCAAATATTTAACTTTAACTGCCCTGACTCAGTGCTAGAGAATCATGGGAACTGTAGTTTATTGTGGCACCAGAGCTCTCTGACAGAGAAGGCTCAATGTCTCAGGAAAAAATACAATTCCCATGATTCTCTAGCACTGAGCCAGGGCAGTTAAAGTGGACTCAATTTGCACTATTTCTAGCAGTCTGCAAAGGGGTATTGTTGACCAGATCATTCCACTCTTTAAATAACTCAAGGGCTGTCACAGAAGAGGGAGCTGGCCTGTTCTCTGCTGCCCCAGAGGGAAGGGTCAAGTCTAATGGTTTGAAGTTACATGAGAGTAGATTTTGATTGAACATTAAAAGGAACTTACTGACAGTAAGAGCAATTCAGGAATGGAACCAATTGCTTAGAATCCCCTTCAAAAAGAGTGTGGTGATATCTCCTTCAAAAAGAGTCTGGGAATGCTTTAGCTGGAGATTCTGCACTGACCAGGGGGATGGACCCATAAGGCCCTTTCCAACACTATGACCTGTGGTCCAAAACACACTGCAGAAATAATCCAGTTTGAGACCACTTAGACTGACCTGGCTTAATGCTAGGGAATTCTGGAAACTGTAGTTTTGTGAGACATTTAGGCTTCTCTGTCAGAGAGCTCTGGTGCCACCACAAACCCCAGGATTTCCTAGCACTGAGCCAGGGCAGGTAAAGTGGTCACAGACTGGATTATTTTTGCAATGAGTTTTGGACCTATGATTCTAATTTGACAGGCGACTTAATGTGCCTGCTACCCCACCCTCACTACCCACTGCATTAATACACTTTCAACTATATGGCAATTTCTTTTGTTTTTTTCAGACACCATCATACAATAGATACAGTCTAGCTGAAGATGCAAATGAAAAACAAGCTAAAGAAATCTTGATTCGTCGCCGGCACAGCCTAAGGGAAAGCATTAGAAAGAGCAACAGCCTGTCAAGACCGGTACTTGTAATTCATAATATGTTTTACTAGCAAGCTGACTAAATGATATATAATGTTGTTGGAACAACATGGTGAGGCCACTAGGTGGTTTCAGTAGTCAGACCATGTTTCATTTGGTACCTGTGGTTTCTGTTTCATGGGCACACAGCCAGACTATACCTATGAATAAAATTCATCCGACCTTAAGGTAGAATTGGATAATCATTCTCATCTAATGTGGGAATCTGACATTGATTGGTGTCATTACCAATGAAAACTAAGTTTGTTTTTTTTTATACAGCATCGCATGAGTTACTTAGAGGGCTGTTTAAAGCAAGGATATATGTACTCAGAACTTTAAAGAGAGATCAAAGGTTCTGCCCTATGGAAATCAAATCCTATAACACAGAAAGCTGAATTATATGCCATGTATACACTTATGAATTTCTATGATATCTTGTTACCCTCAATGCAAGTGTGTCCAAGAGGATGCTCTACCACTAATCTGAATTTAGAGGAATTTAATACTTAGCTCAAATAAGTAGAATTAAGGGCTCTGCAGACAGTGAAAAGCACCATCTTGGAGCCAGGGAAGGGAAGGAGCAGCCAGACGCTGGATGCCCCAACCTCTTCCCGAGGACGTCATCAGAGCGTGCACCGTTGCACACAGCGAGCACTCTGATGATGTCTTCCTGGTTCAGCCTCTGCACGGGCTGAGCTGGAAGAGATGTGGAAGAGTGGCGCGATAGCTCTTCCAGTGTCCTTTCTGCAGCTTGAGAAAGGAGCGCTATTTTGGCATTCCTTTCCCAGGCACCAAAAGGGTGGATTGGGGCCGAGGCATGGGGCAGCCTCGGCCCCAATCCTTCACTTCCCAGGGTGGCCCACGGCCGCCCATCTTTATTCCCCCTCAGAGTGACCAGGGCAACATGGCTTAGGGTTCTATTCCAGCTTTATGAGGTCCCAAAGTACACAGAAATCCAGAGTCAAGTTTCCAAACATAATCAGTTTTATTTGAATGGGGAAATCAACATGCAAACACACACAAACAACCATACATGCACACAAGAACAATGGAGATCAAAGGTGTTATGTTGGAACAGAGGACGCTTCACTAAGGTGATATTGCACCTGAATCGATCTTATCTCCAATTACTGTTGGTCTGGGAATGGAGTGAGCACTCAATCACTCCCTGGCAAATGGAGGATAGCGAGCAAAAGAGATGCTAGCCAAACAAACTGGCAGTGTTTCAGCCTGCAGCTGGACTAAGCCGAAGACATAAAGAAAGGGTACCCATAACTGTAGAATTATGCCTTGGTCTTGAATTTCTTTGAAATGGGTTTTGATGTACTCAGGAAATCCTCAGAACTTTAAAGAGAGATCAAAGGTTCTGCCCTATGGAAATCAAACCCTATAACACAGAAAGCTGAATTATGTGCCATGTATACACTTATGAATTTCTATGATATCTTGTTACCCTCAATGCAAGTGTGTCCAAGAGGTAGTTTGGGTTACTTTGAAACAGTTTTTCAAAAAGGGTAACACTCAGGTGTGAATGGGAGCGATAGCCATGCATTTCCAGGCAGAGAGGATTAGTGTGCAAGATTGCAGTGCCTTTGGGGCGATGCAGACTAGCTCAAAAGGTCAGCTTGGGTGTGGAGTTGGGGCAGGGCAGCCACACGCTGGCTGCCCTGACTCCATCCTGACACCATCCTGACGCTGCGTGTCTCTCTTCATGGTGCGCAGCATCAAGACGCCCTCTTGGCGCAGTGTGCACGCACACTGCCCCAAAAGGGTGCAAAAGAGCTGCAATTGTGGCTCTTAGGGCGGCCTTTTGCCACCCCCAAAAGGAGCAGCATTTTGCCACTTTGGGGGGGGGCAGCAAAAAGGAGGATCAGGGCTGTGGCATGCGGTTGCTCCAGTCCCGACCTGCCGCTCCCAGGGGCGACTCTGTGTCGCCCCTTTCGGGCCGTCTGCAGAGGACCTTTGTTTACTATATCTGCAGCTGTCTGTTCTCTGGATCTGAGCTTCTTCACCTCCTCATAATGTCTGGAATCAATCTATCATCCTGGGACCCCACTGTACCTCCTGTTTACTAGCCTATGTGCAAAAGCTATTCTGTGGTTATGGCTTCCACAATTGGGGTATAGAAGGGTCACCCAGCTCTGTTTTATTACATTTCTGATATCAAAAGAGGAGGGGCCCTAGTGGCCATAGTAGCAATTTCTAATTTGCACAGTTCTGCAGTGTCTACACCTTTCCAGTTTGTTTGTTTTTACTTCTACCTTTAGTGGGTAGAGGAGGGAAAGGAGCAATCAGAAGGAATTATTTCGCACACTGAAGTCCTAGTTTCAACTTTGGAAACTTTGTTCAGCATTTGCCTCCTGAAATGTTTCTTATTTTTTCTAAAGAAAAAGCAAAAGATAGGAAGAGGATGTTAAAACTAGATCTTGATAAGAGGACGAAGGATTTGGAAGGTGGAGGTCATTCGGTAAAAGAGATGAGAACAAAAGACATTATTGCCTTCTCATTTGAGAGAATCACGTGTATATATTATCCTTCAAAAATATGGAATAGCTGTATTTTCTGGCTGTAGTTTTAAAATTATTTTAAAAGGGGGGAAAGTGGTATGCTTAAAAGATGACTACCTCTTTACACGTACTACTGTAACATGTATTTAACATACTGCTATTCGTATTAAATTCAGAGTGTTGTGTAAGAAGCTCCACTAATACATATCATGTATATTGTCCATTTACATATAGTATTATGCTTGCTTTCACAGCCGACTGCCAAAGCACCACGTTACCTTTCACTACCTAAAAACACTAAACTTGCTGAGAACGTACGGAAAAGAAATCAATCTTCTTTCAAAGGTAATGAATGAAAAGAAGAATGAATTATGAAGTCATTTTTTTTCTGTCGTGGTTACCTGTTAAAGGATCCAAATGTTAGACAAAGTCATATGTTCAAAGTAGTTTTACTGTACATCTATGGTATTTATTTTATATGCAGCATGTTGAGTATGTTGTATAGGGAACATTTTCTAAATGCTTTGGTGTATATTTGTGTATATAATTGTATAATTGATATTAATCTCTGTTTTTACTGTGGGACTTGGCCTGGCTGCTGGGTATGCTGCTTAGTGCTTTGACTTGAGCACATTTTACTTTGTCTGAGAGATGATGCAAAGCAAAGGCTTATGCAAACAGGACCAGGGGGTGAGCAATTGTGCAGATTGGGGATTCTGGGAATTGTAGTCATTAAAGAAAATAAGCAGTTGTCTGATCTTCAGGACATGAAGATGCATCAGAAATAAGGATGCAAAGAATATTTGCATATTTTTCCATCTTTGACAAAAAAAAAAAAAAAAAAGAATGGCTACCATCCTGTTAGTAATTTATATTATTAAAACATAACTGTTTTCTATTCACTTTTATGATTGTGCCAGTGCCCCTGATACCCACCTTAAAGGCCAGCCAGACATTCTGAGTGATGGAGCTATGTGGTGCTGATAAGAGGAGTGCTGCAGGATGATATGACCAGCTCTCTCCCACCAGTGGCATCCCCAGCTCTAGGGTCAACCAGGGCAGGAGGAGCTGCTGGGGAGGGTGGCGGTGGCCAAAAGGGCATGTCTCCTCATGGGTAGCCTCTGCTCTCAACACACTGCCAATCACTGGCAGGAGGGGCTGGTCTGTACTTTCCAGCACTGCAGAACTCCATTGCTCAGAAGGGCTGACTGGTTTTTAAAGTGGATTTCAGGGATTGAATTGGAAGATCAAGTGTAGCTACAGTATCATACCTATAACTCTATGGCAGAATCTCAGGGGATAATCTTGATTTATCTCAACACCATATGAATGCACAATTTGGACTGGTTTGCACAAATGAACATTCTTTGCACACACACACACAAACAAAACAAGCCTCAAAATAGGGGTGACTTGTAATCTGACCTAATAGCGGGAGTCTTTTGAAATTGTTCACTTTAATGTGTGAGAATGAAATAAGCAAACTTTTACATCCTCCATGGGAACACTTAATATATACAATGCTTTGCTGTATGCCTAGAAAGCTTCTATAAGACACCCAGGGAACACCCTTTAATGGGGCCAACCAGAGTCCTGGCAAAGGTGGACTGCATAACAAAAAGTATTGTTTTTGCTAATAATCTAATTAGCAGTCTTTAGCAATAAGTCAAGGATATCTACCTAAACTGGATACATGGAATTCCAGTGTGCACTTTTTGCACACAGCATCCATGGTAAAGAAGATTTACCTGAAGGACTTTTGTCCTCTGAGAAGACCTCTCCCACACCAAGCCAACCCTTTAAGAGTGAACATCAGAAGTTTGTTTAGCTGATTCTTGATGCTTCGACTCCCCCTTAAGGAGTTGCTTCTTTTCTTCCCCAATCCCTACCTTTTTTGTTCCCTAGCATGTACACTTCTATTCATAGTGTTTGCCTGTTGCTATTGACTCCTCCAAATTGCCTGTCAAGTTTACAGGGCAATTTGGAATTTGGAGAAACATGATATGCTCCAGGAGAGCCAGTATGGTGTGGTGGTTTGTGTGTTGGATTACATTTGAGAGACCAGGGTTCCCAGGTTGGCTATAAAAACCCACTGGGTGATCTTGGGCAAGCCATACTCTCTCAAGGGAAGGTAAAGGCAAACCTCCTCTGAATAAATCTTGCCAAGAAAAACCCTGATCATGTTGCTTTAGGGTTGCCATAAGTCAGAAATGGTTTGAAGGCCCAACAACAACAACAAGATATGCCCCAAAGTCATATCTACATTTTAAAAATGTGATCAGCTAAACATTCATACATTTGAAAATACATACAAACTCATGTTCCTCAGTGGGAAAACACATATATAAAATGCATACAAAATATGTGCTTTTCTTAAACATGGAAAAGGACAGCCTAACTAATTTCCTTGCAAAACAACCCCGCAACACACACACATACACACACACAATGTATTGGAACAGACACAAAGCACGATATTTGTAGAAGGTTTGTAGAAGCATAACAAAATCAAGTTGAGAAATTTCACAGATTGCTTTTGGATAATAGCCTAATTATCTAAGGCCCAGGAAGGGGTTAGTCATTTATAAGAGACGACTAGCATATCCCTAGCACTTGAGTATAAGAATTAGTCTCACAATTCACATCAGGTCTATCTTCTCTTCAGATGAGATAATATTGCATCCTATTCTCTCATTTTCTCTCCACTTTCACATTATCTACCTCTTCTTCTTTGCCTAAGCAAATTACCTGTGTACTGTGAGGTGCAAGGTATTTATATTTCATTATCTTTTCCTTTCCCAGTGTAACTTTCCACTTTTCCATTTGGGTCCAAACCTCCTCCTCTTCCTTTTCTTCTTCTTTGGATAACTTCTCTAATATGCAAATATATTGCATCTCTTTCTCCTACTTCATTGATCCCCCTTTATAAACTTAACTCTTTAGTTGTTGGACCTATTAGGTTGTATATATGTGTCTCTGTTCTTTGTCTGCAATAAATATTGTACTCAATTATTCCAATCTCTGTCTCCTGACTTGTTAATAATTCCCCATTGTAGAGAGAGAACACAATCTACACTTCTTCCCCATCTATCAGTTCATTTCACTGAACATTGTAACTCTAGGTCAAAGAATCCTGACATGCTGTTTGACTACCTATGCACTGTGTTAGACACTCATGCATGAGCACAGTCTTGTTCACAGTCTATCATACATTTGAGAGATAGTATGTTAATTGTCACAGCAAGAAGTGACAGCTGCTGCCGCCTACTTTTTGTCAATAATAGGAGGGTGGAAACAGGGTTTGACAGGACTTTTCCCAGGGGGTGGTGGTCCACAGGATAACATTTTACTGAGTTCCACTCCCACCACCACCTCCTTAAGCTAGTCAAGAAGGGAAAGGAGTATGATGGAAGCATCATTTGCTGTTGTGTACACACCCCATTACTTTAGTCCAGTTGTTGTATATTGTCTCACTTTAAAAAATAGCCTGCATAACCTGTTTGAACAGAGACAAGAGTGGGACATGTAACAAAGGCCCTGTTGCAACATCTTTAATTCTCTGAAAGAAACTATTGTCTTCATCTGACGTTGAAGTACTAGGCCCAGATCCAAAGAGCTACTGAAGGCACATGCAGGGGTTTGAACATTCCCAGTTCCCTTCTTGACTTTGTTCAGTTCAAAGGCAGGCTTCTATGCAGCAAAACTATTTTTGAAAATCCTCCAAAGTATTTTGCCAAGAAACATGGAGCTGTTTAAGAACCACAACCCCCAACACGCCAATGGTGTGTGGAACTAGCTGTGCAATTCTTTGGATCTTAGCCATAGATTCTTGATACCTACAGGTTTTCAATATCACTGAGTTGTGTATTAGCCATGTTTTTCAAACCCTCTGCTTTCACTAGAACACGTGTTGTAAACATGCAGTGTTTGAAAGAATAAAATGGTAAACACAGTAACTGTCATGTGAACATCAAGTTCAAACAAGTAATAACCTTCTTCAATGCCGCTGCTGCAATGCCTGGGGCATTTGACCAGAGGCCTAGTTATGCCACTGTGTCTGTCACAATTTCCTAGATGTTAAGATCATTCTGTTAGTAACATGCCTTGGTAAAAAGCTCTTTTGATCTGAAACGTGCTAGGACCTGTCCATGACCATTCTACTATTTCATGCTCCTTTTGGAACTGCAACATAGTGACAGTGTTGAAATAATTTATCCACCTGCTCTCATTGGCTACTATTTTACACTCTTTATTTCACATTTTAGCTAAGTATGACCTTGCTTTCCCACCTTGGTATTTAAAAGTAAATTATTTAAAAGTAAATTAGCACTCAAGTTCCAAAGCACTGCATGGTTTTTCCTATTCACCATTGGATCACACTGGGATGCTATGCTGCAACAGCTTTGAATCTATATGAGAACAGGCATGGAATTTGCAGTCTCAGAAAGTAGAATTCACCCTCAATGTTGGATGGCAAGAGGAGAAATGACACATCTTCACATCGCTTCCTAGTTTTGCACTCTAATTAAACCATGCTGTGTAAGAACTCAGTTTTGCTATACAGCAGGTCCTTCTTATAAAGAGTCTTTCTTTTTCCCAGCTTTGCCACACCCTCTGTGTACTGTTGAGACCTAGTATTTGATACATCAGGAGGAATGTCTCTTTTTCATTAGGCTTTCTTTCTGTGGGAAATCCCAAATCCCATTTCATACAGGATTACATTCCAAATAAAAATTTGCCAGGCAAACATGAAGCTTGCTATGTATCCTGGCCTGAGTATTTGACAATAGTACGTAGACTAAGCACAGATATTGAAATCTATGCAGATGTCTAGGGAATGAGTAAAGCATTGGGAAGCATTTTCAGTCATGTGATTAATACATTGAGTTAACAGTCATGTGAGAGGGCGGGCCTCTTCATCTCCACAAGGGAAAGTGCTCAAACACACAGTGTAATATATATAAGAGCCAGTGTTGTGTAGTGATTTGAGAATTTCAATAGGACTCTGAGGGTCCAAGATCGGCCCTGGAAATCCACTGGGTGACCTTGGGCAAATCACACTCTCTGTGTATCAGCGTAAAGCAAACCTCTCTGAACAAATCTTGCCAAGAGAACCCTGTAATCAGTGGTGTCATGGGGAAGGGGGTGCAAGGGGTATGAATTGCACTGGATGACATCCAGAAGAGGGGTAACACTCAGTTGGGTCCTCCTCCCCCTTCGGGGTAGAAGGGGTGCATGCATGTGTCTTTGCTGGCTACTTCATCCCTGGGTTTTTTCTTCAGGGAGGAAGCCTAGGGACAGAGGAACAGATGGGGCACATGCCTGCCCTTACCGCACTGGGTGACACCATAGTTAGTGATGCCACTGCCTGTAATAGGTTCACCTTAGGGTTCCCCTAAACTGGAAATGACTTGAGTGCACACAACAAGAAGGTAGGTCATGTAATAATTGTCTCTCATGGATTTCATATTTTGGGATTCTTATTGCAACATTTTGCTCCATAATATATTTTGATGACAAATATTCAGAAAACGTATTAATATCTAATATTTTTTTTACATTTACAGTAAGTGAAAGCAGTGACTCTGAATCTGATCATACGTCAGTGCTGAATTTAAAGTCAGAAGCTGGGAGAATTTTGAGAGACCAGAGACTTCGACAGCAGCAGTGTAGATTTGAATGGAAGAATGAAATGGAGAAGGATAACAGAGACCCAGGGATTCATCCTCTGGGAACCAGAGGCTTCAGGCAACCACTACTGCCAAGACCAACATTTGGCACAGTGAGTGAAGAAGAGTCAACAGAAGAAGACAGATCAGCCAGGCCAGTACCACCACCTCGGCTAGCCAGACAGCCCTCAAAAGCAGAAAGGCCTAGAGACAAATCTGAGAATGAACCATACTGAAAAACTAATAAGCAGAGTAATTATAAGTCAAGAAAAGATGTAGTAGGTCAGTACTGTGTAGGCTGTAAGTGATCAGCTGGATCCATTTAAAGGTATAGTCCCCGATACTGGTGCAAGATGGAAGGAAAAAAAATCATGTTCTTTCACTAAGGGCCTGTACAGAACAGCCAAAAGGGCCGGCCTGGGGGTGGAGTTGGGGCAGGGGGGCTGCACACTGGCTGCTCCGACTCTGCCCTGATGCCACTGTCATGCTGCATGCCCCACCACACAGCGTGCAGTGTCAGGGTTCTCCCTTGGCACAGTGTTTAGACACGCTGTGCCAAAGGAGCACAGAAGAGGCACGGTGGTGGCAGTAAGGGCAGCTTTTGCCACTCCAAAAAGGAGTGGCATTTACCAGCTCTTTTGGGAGCGGTAAACCGCCAGATTGAGGCCACGGTGTGCTGTTGCTGTGGCCCCGACCCAGCACTCCCAGGGGCAGAACGGAGCTGCCCCTTAGGGGCCATCTGTATGGCCCCTAAGTTGCCAGGAGACTAGAGGGATCCTTACAGGCTATATGGAGCCAAATAATACAACAATTTTACAACTGTTTTCTAATTTCTACAATGAAGGGAACTTTTGCCAAGTATGTATTGTATTGTATTTTTAATATGCACATTGTTTTATTTTAAATGTTGTCAAAGGTAAATTTTAACCATGAGTTGCACTGAAAAATTGCACAATGCACCTCCTTTTAATGGCACTTGCAAGAATGCATTCTCTGCAAGTGTTTCTCTGGCCTGCAGGTAGCATGCAATCCATGTGGCCATTTTTTTTTGTGGTCTCCAGGACCCCTATGGGAGATAAAATCTTTTTTCCAATTTTACTCCAAAATTCCTCAACTGCACTCTAGGGGGCATTTACAACAGATTAGGAGGCCCCTGCAGGGCTCAAAAACAATTTTTGTATTTTTCTCCAAAAACCATTTTTGTCCCCAAATACTTAAGTATATCCATGGTGTTACAAGCATTGTTTAAATATAAAAACCCCTTTGTGGGTCTCCTGTCATGACCCTAAACCGAAAAAGCCTAAACCACCATGGATCCAAAGCAAGGACATTACATAGCCAACTGAGTGGTCCATTTGCCTCAACAATTCATTAACAGATCAAAAGGCCAGGGTTAGGACCTGCAAAACAAGACATTAAGACCTAGGAGATTTAAGCGTACCAACCCAATCAATCAATCAATCCTTTTATTACGACCATTCAGCCAGCATAAGCGTACCAACCAGGATGTGTCCAGCTGCGGATATGATAACATCAACACCCCATCTCCCCTCTTTGAAAATTGTCTATTTTAAAGAGCATCAATCTGGAATCCTTTGATATACAATAACAAATCTTCATCTCAGGCTAGGTTTAAGGGTATAAAAGGTCTCCCGAATCTCAAGCACATTGGATCTGGTTAGATTTCATGGTGACACTGCACCACTGTGAATTCTGACTTGGGTCCCAGCTCTTCCTGTTCTCCTTTTCCTTTCATACATGGTTGAGTCTATCCATCTTCATTCATTGCTGGAGCAATCTCTGTCGGGTAATTATCACCATTAGAAAGCCTTCTGTTTCCAATCCAAGCTAACTACTTTATTCCTGAGTTGTTGTGTGCTTGAGTGTATGGTAGAATGTCTTTGTATGTTTGAATCCCCAAATAAATCACAAAACTCATTGAGAAAGCTTTGTCTCTATCAGTCTACTCCCTAGCCACCTCTGTAAACATAAGATAAAAGATCCCATTGGATACTTGAACTTTTAGCAATTCCCCAGGTTCAGGTTCCTCTTACAATGGGGTGTGTATGGAGTGTGTGTATTTTCAACACATTTTGTTTGCCCCCTAGCCAAACATAGTTAAAATGCCTCCATTGCCCCAGAGGTATGGGGGGGGGGTTATTTTTTTATTTTTTCGTGGAAGTATTACAGCTCTCCAAGGTCTCCTAGGAGGCTAATGTGAACAGCTAGCCTTCCACAGTTGCCCATCCCTGCTCTTGAGTGTGCACAAGGCACCAAATCACAATTACATGCTGCAAGCTAGAGTGGGCTACTGTAGTGAACTGTGAAATGTCTTAACAAGAGCAACCTGCACATGATTACTCAGAGGTAAGGTCCGTTGAGTTCAAAGGGGCTTTCTTAATAAGTGGGTGCTTGAGCATGTTATCCAGCAGAAGCAGCAGCTGTATACATCCTGTTCTCTTCTGTAGTCCGTCCTCCCCTTTTACTGCCATATCAAATGGTCTGAATCAGATTCAAAAGTTGTTCATATAATTTAAGGATGTACAATGCATGGATATAGATTATTATTATTCAACTGATGTAATATTTCTGTGTATGTTGCAGTCTTTAATGTTATTATTTGGCTGAGGTAATATGAAGGATGCTTCGAAGATGTCTAAATTCTAAACTCTTGTAAAAATGAAGACATAACATCCTCTGTTTTCATTTAGATATACTTTTTTACTTAAAAGATTTAAATGAGACATATTATTTATTCAATAAAATATTTTAAAATCATTTTTCAGCCTTCAACGTGATGTGAAGAACAATAATATGTATCAGAACTGACAGTTACAAACAATGTTTGTATATATTGTCTTGATTATTCACTCCCATCTGAGTGTTTGTTCCCTTTGGAATTGCCTTGCCACTTGAGAGGGAGAAAATTGTGTGTCAAATTTCCTTTCCTAGAGTTCTCCCTGCTTTTAAAATTTTAACTTGAATTTTTTTGTCGGATCTCTAAATGAACTCAGCAAGTTGTCTTGAATATTCCCCTCAGTGTGTTTCTTCAGCCCAAATTGTATCAAATATGACCTTTTTAAAATGAGGAAACTTTGTACTTCCAAAAGATGATATGCATTTTACTGTGGAAAATCAAGTTGTTGTTGCTGTTGTTGTTATATTTATTTGTATCCCTATTTCCCCACAAAAATTGGGACCCAAGATGGTTCACAATTGAAAATAACATTAAAATTAAAAACATACAAAAAGTGAACAATAAAATATAATGAAATTATAGCATTAAAAAAAATTCACATTTCAACTTAAAAGAATAAAATGCAATTAAAAAGATAGAAAGCTCTCAAAAACAGTTCAGTTATAACAATATAGCACCTCCTACCCATTTTTTTAAACTTTCTGTTTTAAAAGCACCACTGAATAAAAAGTTTAGCCTGCCAACAGAAGGACAACAAGGCCTCCCTTGGAAGGGAGTTTCAGACTCTGTGGACAGCCACCGAGAAGGCCCTCTCTCTTTTCTCCACCGATTGTGCTTGTGTTGGTGGTGGGACTGAGAGAAGGACCTCTCCTGAAGATCTCAGAACTTGGGTCGGTTCATACAGGGAGATACAGTCTGCCAAATAGCCTGGAGCTGAGCCATATAAGGCTTTATAGGTCATGACCAGCACTTTGAATTGTGCCTGGAAACAAACTGGCAGTCAGTGGAGCTGTTTCACCAGGAGCATCGTAAGCTTTTTGTAATCCGGCCCAAATAACAGTCTGGCTGCAGCTTTTTGGACCAACTGAAGTTTCCGAACACTCTTTAGAGGCAATCCCAACTAGAGTATATTAAAAGTAAAGGTATTGTCAAGTTGTGTCCGACCGTAGGGGGCGGTGCTCATCTCCATTACTAATCCGTAGAATCAGCATTGTCAGAGACTACTCTGCGATCATGTTGCCAGCACGATTGCACAGAATGCTGTTTACCTTCCCACCGAAGTGGTACCTATTTATCTACTTGCATTTGCATGCTTTTGAAGTGCTAGGTTGGCAGAAGCTGGCACTAGTGATGGAAGCTCACACCATCATGCAGCACCCAGGCCTTGAACTTCCTTGCAAACAACAGAGTCAGCGTCTTAACCACTTGAGACACTGCATCACTTATATTAGATTATATTACATTAGTATAATACATTAGTATCTTACATTAATATATTACATTAGTCCAAATGGGATGTAACTAAGGCCTGAAACAGATGGGCAGGAAAAAGCAGCTTCCGGCCTCTTTGGAGGCAGAATGTACAGATGATGCATGGCCCCAGAGCAGCTGGCAGCTGCACAGAGACTGCACCTGGCCAGGAAAAGCCAGCCAAAAAAAGAGCGGTGAAAATCTGCTCCTTGCCAGCAGCCCATTCAGGGCCATGGTCTCACACCAATTGGGGATGACCAGAACTGGAGCAGCCAGAGGCTGCTCTAAGCTGCCAGCCTGTTTGACCCCTTAGGCAGAAGCTGACACTAGTGATGGAAGCTCACACCATCATGCACTACCACCATGGCCAGATCTGATGTCCCAAAGAAGGGTGCTGTTGGCACACAAGCTTTAAATGTGCAAAAGCACTCCTGGCCACTGCAGAAATCTGGGTCTCCACATTCAAAGCTGAGTCAAGGGGTACACCCAAACTGTGAACCGGTGTCTTCAGGAGGAGTTGTAACCCCATATAACTGTCTGAATCTCTATTCCCTGATCTTCCTTCTGACTGACCAAAACCACCTCTGTCTTGTTCAGATTAAGTTTCAGTTTGTATGCCCTCACCCAATCCATTACTGATGATAGAGGAGTTGTTCAGACATTGTTTTTGTTGATGTGACTATGTGAATAATCTCACTCATGCATTCTGTTTTTGTTGTTTATGCTACTTTTTTGGAGCTGCATCTCTGTGCATCCTTGTGAGTTTTGTTGCTCACACCTGGAGTTGATGATGCGGATGTATTTGAAACATGTTCAAGGCATGCAGAGTTTTATCCCGGTTTGTCCCTGGTCTATTTGCATTGGTTATTCACACAGTCAGAAATGCAAATCTTTTAGGAAAAGTCGGGGGGGGGGGAATCCGAGATTGTTAATGGGTTTTGGGGTAGCCCCTCAAAAAAGATTAACAACAGAGGTTAATCCCATGTTCATCTGGGATTTTTTTCACCATCTGAATAACCCTAGACAGTAGTTTAGTACTAGAACAGCCTCCTTGGATTGGAGTGGAAAGGAATGATAGAGTTGGGTGTCATCTGCATATTGATGGTCCACACCCCAAAACTCCAGAGGACCTCTCCCAGTGGCTTAATATATATGTTAAATAGCTTGTGTGACAAAACAGAACCCAGAGTGACTCCACAGGCCAATAGCAAGAGGATTAAATAGGAGACCCCATCACCACCTTCTTGGTTTGCCCCTCTAAGAAGGAACAGAGTTACTGTAAAACAATACTGCCAAGTGTCATTTCAGTGAGGTGGCCCAGAAGGATACCATGTTTGATCTTATCAAAAGCCTTTGAGAGATCCAGCTGAACCAACAGGGGCATATCCCCCTCTCCAATTCCCTGCATAAGTCATCCACCAAGGCAACCAAAGCTGTCTCTTTCCCATAGCCAGTCCTGAAACCAGATTTAAATGGATCTAGATAATCCATTTCATCCAGAAACCCCTGGAATTGGGAGGCTGGATTAAATATCTGAATTAGTATGCATTTAATATATGAAATCATGCTACAGAATGGCCAAACTGAACACCAAAACATGGGAGTGGGTGACTAACACTGTCCAAATATTAGTAATATCTTAATGAGTTTATAACTGATGCTATTGGTTCCTACAAAAATGTTTTCTTTCTTTCCTTGGTATTAAGAGTATTGATGTTTTCAGAGCAAGAATGCAATCCCTGGTCTCTACTGCCATCTATTGGGGAGAAAAATTTAAAACATGAGTAGAATTTTCTTTTTAGGACAGTGAACTCTGCTGTAATGAACATAGAGATGTCTGTTATGCAAACTAATCAATGGATTATTTTAAAATGTAGATCTCCTATCATGTACCTTTTAAGCTGCCGTCTTTCTAGAGAAGGGTCTAGGATAACTGATTGCATTAACAACTCTGGAATCCTATATATAATTACATGGGACTTCTGAACAGATATACATAAATATGCAAAGTATCAAGTTTATTTTGAAGATTATCACACGGGGTAAAAGGCATTAGTGAAGAGTATTGTTACCGTCACTCTTGCACGATTGGGGGAAAGATTTTCATACAACGTCATCCTCCTATTGTTCTTGTAATGTCCTCAAAGCATCATTCAACTGGAATAACCCATTAACGATAAAACGTGTGAATGGCTTGGTGGTCATGATTCACTTGCACTATTGCAAAATGTATGAAAAGTAATGATTCAATAGAGATATATAGACAATTTGTCAATCCATCCGAGTATTCCCCCAGAGTGGAGCTCAGCAGAAACGCTTTCTGTGTCACACAGGAGGGTTAGGTAAGTGGCAAATTATTAACTGGTTTCCACTCCGCCTCACAATTCCATGTCTTCTGAGGGTCCTGAACTCCATCAGATGAAAGGTTGGTGATACGTTTCTTTGGATGAGTTGTTGTTGTTTCTGTTACAGAGGTAGCTTGCTACCCTCGTGATATTTCACCGGGTCACTCTTGCCCCATCTGCGCAGGTGCGAGATCTCTCAAGAATGATAAATAAATGCAAAAGGCTGCTGACCTGTGGATAGCAAATGTGTTATTTGCCGCTTGTGAATCGTTCATGAATCGTTATTATGACGTGTGTGTGAAAATAAGTGTTCCAATATCACATTTGTATCGTTTTTGCTAAATAACGATGGAATAATGGTACAAAACTGGTAATAGCCCCTGTGTGATAAGTCTTCAATATCAAAATGGAGGAGGAAAGAAAAAAATGAACATTTGAAATATTGGACACAGTGACAAATTTGTAGAATTTCTCCAACTTTTAAAAAGTAAAGTTCATTAAAATTCATTTAAACCACTATATACAGTCCAACAGAAAGCATATACATTATATAGCTGTCATGTAGTGTGGCTTACCACATCACAATGTTCAACTCCTCTCATAACCTCTGCCACCTTGACCACACTCTGATGTTGCTTGGTTTCATGTGTCTCTTGCTTTCATGTGTGATATGTTGAAGAGCACGCCACATGGAGTTCAGTACTGCTAGACAAGGCTGGTAATGGTGAATAGTGTGGACACTAATAGCAATTCATACACCAAACAGTGGAGCCACAAGCTCATACTATCCAGGGAAGCTATGTATATCAGTTTCTAGGCTTACTCAGGAATTGTGTAAGCAGCATCATTCAGGAAAGCAGGCCTGACTGCCCCTATGTATCTACAGGATTTGGTGTTGCTTACCAGCCTTGAGTTGTTTCATTTTTCATGAAGGCAAGATGAAAACAGCCATATTCATGTTGCTGATTTTGTTTTGTTTTGTTTTGTTTCATTTTCTATATAGACTGGTAGGTCCTGCTTTTCTTTGACTCTTCTCTTGATACAATAAGCAGCCTCTTTTTGGAAGGTGCCAAAAACCTACTGCTCTTGAAAGATCCCCTTTTTCAATGCTCTAATGAGCACTAGATAACCACTAGATGTAATATCTTTCAATGGATGGGATCTAGGGTTGGCCCTCTGCTGACAACATAGTGAAATCAAATGGAAATGGGAAATGTTTGCCCTTTCCACTCCACATATCATCCAGAAACCAGCTCTCAAGAGCTGCAAGATTCTTGGAACTAGTTTCTTTACAGTGCAAAGGGCTGAAGTGGGAAGTTCTCAAATTTTGGCCAGGGGCATGGTGGATTTGGTCCAATATCCCTGAGCATCACTGAATCACAGTGGGCAATTGCAATGGTTGTTACCTTGTTTCTTAGCAGAGATGCACCTCTACTTTCAGCAATGCTAGAGGTCACCTTCTCCAGTAGGTCCACCAATCAAAATGAGGCAGAGGTAGGTAAACACTGTGGATGGTTCTTTCAGAGCTGGAGCAACTTCTTACCTCAGACCAGATTCTAATATTATGGACTTTCACAGTTAAGTATCCCAATGCCAGTATAGATGTGTGGCAGCAACACAAAGAATTTTTCAATATTGTTCCTTTTTATAGGGCTTGCCACAAAGAAGCATGGCATGGCATTTGATATATATGAACTTAACTCTTGATTACTCAAAGGCCATTTGTTAAAACTAAACTAACTAAACTAACTCTAGGAATTCAACCTTACTGTTGTGGGGTGGTAATCATGCAGCCCTCCAGGTCTTCTTGGATTGCAACTCTCAGCATTCATCATCATTGCCTGTGCTAGCTGGTGCTGATGGGAGTTTTACTTCGTCAGGAGGGCTTCGTGTTTTTTATCATTGATATACAGGTTGAACATCCCTAATTTGGAAACCTGAAAATCTCCAAAACCCCAAATTTCTTACAACCAGCTTCTGCCTTTGAGGTGGTGGCTTTGGTGCTTCTGTTCATTTGTCTCTCAGATCATCACTGTCTCTCCAGCCTTGAGTCTCATACACAATAGAAGTAGTAATCAAATGAGACAAAGGGCTAGAGAGAGATGAACAAGCAGGAGTACCACCATCACAGCCAAAGGTGGAAGTGGGCAACTGGCAGCAAAAAGACACAAGGCTGGAAAGAGACTGAGGATCTGTGAAACAGTAGGAATCCTAACATAATGTTCAGCATGAATCCATGCCTCCCGTCATTTCACAGATCTTTGTCTCTCTCTCCAGCCATGTAAATACAAAATCTGAAAAAAGAAAGTCCCAACTCTGAAACGCTTCTGTTCCCAAGCATTTTGGATAAGGGATATTTTTTCTACAAAATACGTTTTAAAAGCTGCTTCCCAGATATCTGTACATCCCTCAGAACTCACCATAGGCATGCTAGCATCCTGACACGAGCAATGTTTATTCCAGAGAAGGAATCCTGAGTTTGTTCTTAGGAAGAGAAGACACTAGAGAAGGCAAGCTGCCCGCATGAAACAATAAACCAACCACAGAGCATAGTTTTGTAGTTTGTTTAGGTGCTCCTTCTGCAAGTGGGGGCTACTGAGCAGTGCACACCACTGTGCCACCTCTTCATGACAAGCCAGTTTATGTGACTCCCTAGCTTGTCATGTCATAAATATACCATCTTCTGATTTTTGGATACTGCAGAAACCAGCCCTGGTGCAGTGCCATAATCCTGCTTAATGACCAATGGACTCTATGGGAAATGGCTTGGAGGCACAGAATGAAGTCTGCAAGAAGAAAATTACATGGATGTATCTTTTATGTAAACTTGACCAGTCCGAGCACCAGCTTCAGCCCCTTCCTGGTCTATGAAAAATCCAGCTGGACATTCTCCTCTAGTTATAAAGGGCATGTGCATTAAATGTTCATTTAAGACACAATGGTCTCTTGCTTATTTCTACAATATGCTTTTCTATTTTAAGTATGAAAAATGAAAAACTTTGGAACACCATGTGTGTATGAACTCTAACTGGAACAATGATTAAGCAGATGACAATTCTGAAAGCAAGTGGAAAAGTGGAAAAGCATTAATTTCCCTTTTATTTCCTTTTATTAACATTGTAGTGCAATTTTAGGAACAGTAACATTGTAGACAAAATCTCAGTCTTAAAACAAGTATTGCAAAAGTGCCTTAAAATAAAATACAACACATCCATGAGACGCATTTTCATCATTTTCCTTCTCCCAAACATAACAAAATAGTTTTTGAATCTTTAGCCATCCAATTAAGTGTTCTATGTTTGTCTGGTTTCAAAAGAAATGTTGTAGTTCACAAAGAAAATACATTTTGGGGTTCTCAGCATGTAAATGCCCCATTTGGCTTTAAAGTTTGCCACCATATGCACTTTCCTGGAAATAAGTCTCACATACATGACATATTTTTGAACAAATGGGAAACAGAAGGCACCTACTTTACATCCTGATCCTGACCATTTCAAATGGAAGAGATAACTTGTTAAAAGCAAATGCCTGTAACAGAGGCCTGAAAGAACTTTTTTCTCTCTAATAAAAGCTGGGAAAGGGCGATTTGGAAATTATCATCTCTTGTCCCCTTCTTCAAACCAATTCTACCCACAGCCATTCCCACCTCATCTTCAGACCATTGACAAAACATATAGCCAAAGTATCATGGGGGTTTGTGGAAGTGATGCAATGTGGAGCAGTGGGCAAGGAAAATGTCAAACACCTTCATCCCCTTATTCTTAAATTGGGGAGATTGCCAGGTTTCAGTTACTCACTGATGTGCAACTAAGCATTAAGATTTGTTCCCAAGAAACCTGTTCTAAAGAAACATGCTTAGAATTGAAACCTAAATACAGATAGAGTCCTTAAATCAATTATTTCTGCTTGGTAAGACTACTCAGTGAATGTAACATTCTCTTTGCAGACTGAGACTTTTCTATTTAGTTATTTCCTAAAGCAGGCCTGTAGAATTCATGACCCATCCACTAAGCATAGCACATCAAAGGTTCATGTTTTTGCTGAATGCCTCAGACTTGCAAGGACTGCAGACTCATACTTGTGTACTGAATGTTCAAACGTAAAGATGCTTTGCTGGGCTCAAATGCACACGCTGTAAAGGTCTGTACTAACACAACTTTATTTAAACAGGAGTCCACACTTGATTTCAATTTATTTCATACAGACCCAATTTTTATCAAAGTTTCTGCTTCAAACTGGTCTTTGGCATGAGTGAGGGGTGGGGAAGAAAACTAATCTATGCACAAACTTTTGAAGAGAGCTCAACTCATTTTTTATTTCAAGATGGTGCAGTACTAGTGTTTGTTGCTCTGAAACTTATATAAAGCATTTCTATTTTCAGGTTCAGTACATTCATGTTATGAAAAACCCATGCTCCTGTGCACAAAACTCATCCTTTTGACCGAAAAATAAAATGGGACTACTCAATCCAGATCCTTTCTCCATAGTCTCATACTGGGCAACAAAACACTCTCCAAGCAAATTGAACTCTCATCAGAGTGTATTTGCATTCAGAGGGAGAGAACTACAAACCTCCCAACTTTCATCTATTGCAGAAAGCAGTTCTCTGGCACTGCAAGCACAAGGGAGACCTGTGAATACAACAACAGAACAGGAAAAAGCGCATCTTGACCAAGATTTTATTCAGGAATAAAGACAGAAGTGAAAAACTGTCTTCCTGCTTGTTTCTTTGCTTTGCAAATTCTAGTTTGGCTGGACCCTGAGGAGCAGTAGTGTTCTCCAGTGGCAAGAGTCTAGACTACAGCACATAAGTAGATGCCTCCGTCTATAATACAGTATATAATGCTACTACTGTTCTAAGGCAAAAGTGATAGCAAACACCATTTTATAAATGACATAGAAAACAATTTGCCCACTTTTGGAGCTGTACCTATGTGCCGGAAGTGCAGTCTCGTAGGGCAGCCTTTCCAGCAACAAAACGGGACTCTTTTTCATGGAAGGATGCCATACATTTTGAGATCAAGCTGGATTACTACATGGGTTGATAATGCCCCCCATTTTAACCACACTGTACTATTTCAAGTAGCAAGAATTTGGAATTAGAATAGGCTGAGTCTTGCAGGTTTTATTAAAAAATGATTTTTGAGTCATTTAAAATTATCAATGCAATGGTTGTGTTTGATAACCTTCTCTTTGCACTATAGCTGGGAGTATTCCTTAGCCATTCAACTTATGTCCTTTTGGCTATCTCAGTTCACGACTGTTAGCTGAAAGAGCCACACAGCTTCTTCCTTGTTTCTGCAATAGTCCTTTTCAAAGCATCCTATAAATGCTGAACAGCCGTTTGAACACTTTCCACGATAAAACATCTTTATTTTTCTGTCCTTTTCTTTTTATGCAAGAGCATTACAAACAGCTCACTATGTGATTTTCAGTTTTGTGCTCCTGCTGCCAGAATATTGTGATTTATTCAAGATCATGATGAGAACAGCTACAAATCCCAAAAGACCTCCAAGAAAGGGGGGGCCACATGGGCTGAATTCCTGGGCAATTCCTGAGAGAAGAGGGGAAACTATACGGCCCACGGCTGAGATAGACTGACCAATGCCTATGAGCAAACCACTGGCCTCGTTACCCCCCAGCGTCAATTCAAGATCAGTAACACAAGAGCGTCCTACAGTGGTTGAAAAAGCTAAAAATGTAGAAGACATGACCACTGTCCATATACTTTCTGATAAAGAATATAGCATCATGAGCACACATGTGAAAACAGTTGACCGTAGCAAGATGGCATAGGTATTCTGCTGATACAGTTTTGTGATTGGTTCAAGCAGAAAGCCAGCAGCCACTCCAAGTGTGCTGCTATAGCTTATGAGGTAGCCAGTGAGTTTAGGCTTCAACCCAAACCTCTCTTCAAGTGCCAAGACAAAATTGCTATGATACAGCATTACTGCAACAGACATCAGCAGTCGTACCAGAAAAACATCCCATAGATCAGACCTTGTAATGCTGTCAAGTCTCTTGAGCACAGATACAACTTGCGTCCAAGAGGATTCAGCTGGAGTGCTATACTTCACAGCATCATGAGATAAAGACTGAAGCTGCAGGCTTTGTTTGACCTCTGTTGAGAGAATATCTCTTGCCTTCTTAATAGTGATCCATTTATTACCATGGGTCTTTCTTTCATGTTGTAGCAGCATCCAGAAAACACCTACAAAGGAAATAAAGTGAACAGTTACAGAGTGAATCTGAACATTTCTGGAAGTGATCAGACATTTACAATGTCTACAGAAGTTACACTGGAAGAAATACCCATCTCACATAGGCCCTGCACTGTCTCTATAAAAGGAAATTCAAACAAAAATCCATCAGTGATCCCTTTACTGGCCAACCAAAATGCACAATATAGTTGCAAGCTTTCAAAGCTCCATGAGCTTCTTCATCAGGCAAGACGTTCCAAACCAAACAGGAGAAAAACAATTGGAGATGTTAGTCAGATGCCTGCATGTTGTTTCAGTCTTTTGTTAAGATGGTATATGGTGAGGAAGATATTCCTTGAGGAATCCATTGTTTTCTGCCACAAAGAGGCCTGTGGCCTCACTGGAATGGAGACATATTGGATTGCAAGAGGGGTCCATGTTGAGATGCAAATGGATTTTAAATTTCATGGACTTTGCAAATCTCCTATAGCCACAGGGCCAGAAGGAGGAGGAGCCTGCCTAAAAAAGATATCCTCCCCACTATGTATCATTTTAACTAAAGACTGAAACAATATGTAGGCATATGACTAACATCTCCAACTGTTTTTCTCCTGTTTGGTTTGTAACATCTTGCCTGATGAAGAAGCTCCATTGGGCTTCGAAAGCTTGCGACATGTATATTGTGCATTTTGGTTGGCCAATAAAGGTATCACTGACGGATTCTTGTTTGAATTTGCTAAATGACCAATACAGCTACCCCTGAATGTTTTCTGTAAAAGAGAATTATTGCAAAGGTGGTGCTTTGAACTGAACTGTTCCTATCTCAAGAGAGGAAGAAATTTTTTTATTCAAGAAGGTACAATCACAACATGACTGTAACTACCAGTTTATAATACAATAAGAGAAATTACAGCCATCATTTATGAATCAAAAGAAGCAAAGAAAAGAGGATGTAAATACAGAAAGGAATGAAGGAAAACCAAAAAAAGATAATCCAAAATTGCAAGCCCTACTAGGGCAGGGTAGGCAGAGGTAGATCCAGATGTACAGGATGACTTACAGAACTCACCTATGTTGCTAATTTCTAATTGTCTAACACAGGGGTAGGCAACCTTTCCCCTTTAAGGGCCGAAGGACTTCAGCTCCCAGAAGCCTCAGCCATTTTGGCCAATAGTCCCATGTTGGCCAATAGCTCCAGGGATTCTGGGAGCTGAAGTCCCTCGGCCCTTAAAGGGGAAAGGTTGCCTACCCCCTGGTCTAACAGAACAAAATGCTTTCCCCAACTCCTCAATTAAGAATCCTCCAATTAATATAATAGAGTTATAGAAATAGAGATGGAAGAGACCACAAGGGCCATCCAGACCAACCCCCTGCCATGAGGAAATACACAATAAAGCACTCCCAACAGATGGCCATCCAGCCTTGTGTTTAAAAACCTCCAAAGAAGAAACCCCCACCACACTCCAAGGGAGTGTGTTCCACTGCTGAACAGCTCTTACTGTCAGGAAGTTCTTCCTTATGTTTAGGTGGAATCTCTTTTACTGTAGTTTGAATCTATTGCTCTGTGGCCTAGTCTCTGGAGCAGCAGGAAACAAACTTACTCCATCTTCAATATTACATCCCTTCAAATAGTTAAACATGGCTATCATGTCACCTCTTAACCTTCTCTTCCCCAGGCTAAACATACCTTAAGACTATATTTTCTTTCAGTTGTTCTCAGAAGTACAGTACTCATATGTATGGCTTCTTTGCATTTTTTCCAGGCTATAAAAATGGAAGATGCATAAACATCCTCAGAGGAGGTTGCCCACTTTGCCCACCTTGGTCTAGGTTAATTGTGTAGAAACAACTGTATGCTGTTTCCACATACATAAAACCCTTATGAAGATTATTAAGTAATAAACAGCTTTTAAAAACTTCAAAATAGCAAAACACCCATGAACATACCAGCATTCAAGATGAAGATGGAAGCACAGATGAATGCTGTCAGGTAAAAACCATCCTCTAGCTCTGTCAGGTAGCCTCCAACAGCAGGTCCTAAGATGAAACCAAAACTAGAAGCTGCGTTGAAATGTCCAATTACTAAGAGGCGCTCCTTCTCAGGAACCAGATCAGAGATGAGAACTTTTGAAACAGAGTGCGTATGCTTAAAAATACCTACAAATTAACAAGAAAAGTAGTTGAAAAACCGTATTTCCTCATAGGAACGTGCCAGAAGCCAAAAGCTGCTTTATTTGGCCTGTCTGCTCTGGGCCTCTGTCTCCTAAATGCTTTCAGGAAAGGCAATGCTCCTTCCTTTTTATGTGCTGAAAAAAGGTGGTCCAAGGGATTCAGAAGTAGCTGAGGGCCATAAAAAGAGGCTGGGGCGTGTCTATGATCCTAGAGAAACATTAAGTCCTGAATAATAATAATAATAATAATAATAATAATAATAATTAAAAAAAAGAACAATGAGGGTTTAAAAATGTAATATGCAATATTTAGAAAAAATATGTAATATGATGTTTGGAAACCTCTCTATTTCATGATAAACCCCCAACAGAATATCAATGCAATTGTAGTAAAAGAAAGTAGGGAACCATTTACCAGACAGTGCCAACAGCAGTACTGACTGGCAGGTATCTAAAAATATATATGGTCCAGAGGGAATGGGTAGGTGGAGCTGGCAGTATTGAGGTTCTCCCTCACAATCTCATTTACTGTACACTGTATAATTGCCCTCAAGAGAAGTTTTTCTCTTTCTGTTTGACAATACTGGTTGGTAGCTTGGAATGATGTTGAGAATAGGGTCCCTTGTAATGCAGTCTGTTTTCTCCTTGCAGCAAGATTTGAGAGAGCTTTGTGAACTCATCAGACAGATTTCATATTCTAAACTATTTTATCTCGCTTACTGTTTTGTATTAGCAAAAATATTTTGGGTTGTTACAAAGTCCGCTGGATGGCCTGTTTTGAGTACTGCAGAAACCAACATTTGTAAACAATTCTATATTGTGCAACTATATAATGTTTATGTGTGTATTAAGTTCAGATGATGATGAAGATGATGTAATAGCTTCTCAATGGCCTCTAGTCACAAGCAATAAAGCATGAGAATAACCCCTTTGCCATGTTGGCAGGAGGATTCTAAGAGTGTAATCTGAAAAACTAACTTTTCCAAATTCTATTCTATTTCCAAAATGTTTCCACCATTCATAAGAACAGGCACAATTTAATTTAAGAGTTAAATGCATAGCAGAAATATATATTAAGTTTCCTATTAAAAATGGGTATTAAACATGCTTAACTTCAGCTGGATCATGCATAATACACTTGATTGTACAGGATTTTTGCTTCTCTGAACTAAATGTACAAACTGATTTATAATTCCCAATATAAAATTAATTATTAATTGAATTTGGGTCTAAATAGATAAGTAATTACTTACCAACAAAGATGCGAGCAACAGCAAATAAGAAAATGTTAGTGGACATACTAAGCACAAAATAACCTAATGCACTGAAGAGAATGCAGACAAGTAGGCAATATGGTCTTCCTACTACATCACTCCATGATCCCTGTAGAATACACAGAAGGAATGCTTTCAGTAAAGCAGCATAAGCAGTGTATAAGTCAATACAAACATTTAATGGTTTGACCAGGGACCGGCAACCTACGGTCTGCGGGCCGGTTCCGGCCCAGGTCCCTGCACTTACTGGCCCAGGCAAACCCCTGCCGCCGCCGTGCGTTTTGATTGCCATGAGGCCGTGCGCGCCGCGACCGCCATTTTGTTCTCCAAAATGGTGGCCGCAACGTGTTTGCGCATGCGCAGCAGTACTGCGCATGCACAAACGAGTTGCGACTGCCATTTTGGAGAACAAAATGGGGGCCGCGACATGCACGGAGGTGGCTGTGGCAGCGCATGCAGTGGCAGCGGCAGTGGCGGCAGCATGCGCGGGAGGTAGCGCGCAGCGACGGGGGGTGCGCGCACGCGCATGAGCGCGCGCACTGCCATTCCCCCCCTCGGCCTGGCGGAAGGGACGACTTCGGGGGACCAGCCCCCCGCTCAAAAAGGTTGCCTACCCCTGGGTTTGACTCTAGATTTAGTTATGCTCTGAATAAACCCACTGAAAACAATGGGACTTAAGTTAGTCATGACAGTGTGTCACTGAAATCAGAGTTCTGCTGATTTTAGTGGGCATATGCTAATAAATAATAAATAAAACTTATTTGTATCCTGCTCTTCTACTATAATAGCAATCAAAGTGGCTTACATATTAAAACAAACCAATAACAATACATAATAACAATACATGAATATATATATAATAATATATAGGTGCGATTCTGCCCCCAATACTATTCAACATTTACATGAAGCCACTGGGTGAGATCATCCGGAGACATGGGGCAGGGTGTTATCAGTACGCTGATGACACCCAAATATATTTCTCTATGTCTCAAACTGATGCATTGACTAAGGATGGCATCCCTCCTCTGAATGCCTGTCTTGGGGCAGTAATGGACTGAATGAGGGAAAACCAACTCAAGCTGAATCCAGGTAAGATGGAGGTACCTGTCATAGGAAACTCAAACCCGGGAATGGAGTTATGTCAGCCAGTTCTGGATGGGGTCACACTTCCCTTGAAGGACTCTGTCTGCAGCTTGGGGGTGATCCTTGACCCGTCGCTTCACCTGACAGCTCAGGTGGATGCGACAATCAGGATCTCCTGTTATCAGCTTTGGCTGATATGCCAGCTGTGCCCTTTACTGGAGCAGGGAGACCTTGAAACAGTAATACATGCACTGATAACCTCTCAATTAGACTTCTGTAATACGCTCTACATGGGGCTACCCTTGTGCCAAGTTCGGAAACTTTAGCTTGTACAAAATATGGCAGCCAGGTTGATTACAGGTACTTCTCGTAATGACCATATAACACCGGTCCTGAAGTCCCTTCACTGGCTGCCAATTAGTTTCCGGGCAAGGTACATGGTGTTGGTTATTACCTTTAAAGCCCTAGGTGGCTTGGGACCAGAATACTTAAGGGATCGCCTTCTTCCTTATTGTCCGCCCCGTACACTAAGGTCCTCGGAGATGAACCTACTACAGCCTAAAAAATCTAGGCTAACTTCGGTTAGCCAGAGGGCCTTCTTCACAGCTGCTCCAAAGTTGTGGAATGACCTGCCAGAGATCCATCACAACTCTACTCTTACAGCCTTTAAAAAGGCTCTTAAGACGGATCTCTTCCGGCAGGTCTTCCCAACTTAACTCCTCTTTCCATACAAGGTGATCTACGTAGCTCTATCCACCAATTATCTCCCTTTTTAAAAAATCTTTTTTTGGGGGCAGGGGGTTGGGAAGGGACTAATTTTTGAATTTTATTGTATTCCATGCACTTTTATTGCTGTAACTCGCCCGGATTCCTTGTGATTGGCCGGGCTATAAATAAATAATTTATCATGATCACCATAATCATCATCCTACACCCCCCCCTTTAAAAAAAAGAATTAAACTTAGCACAGATTAAAAAATAATCTGTTAAAATCTATTAGTAACAAATTGTCTATTGGGCAGAGAAGCAGCATAATACAGGTGTAAGGGGGTTTGTTTATAGCCAAGGAATTCTATTCAGGAAAGGCCTGCCAGAAGGGATCTTCTTGACAGCTTTTTTGAAGCTATCTAAGGGCCTTTGCAGACTGCCAGAAATAGTGCAAATTGAGTCCACTTTAACTGCCCTGGCTCAGTGCTAGGGAATCATGGGAATTGTATTTTTTTCTGAGACATTGAGCCTTCTCTGTCAGAGAGCTCTGGTGCCACAATAAACTACAGTTCCCATGATTCTCTAGCACTGAGTCAGGGCAGTTAAAGTGGACTCAATTTGCACTATTTCTGGCAGTCTGCAAAGGCACTAAGGTGGTAAGTTGGTGGATCTCCTCTGGCAAGCCATTCCACAGTCTGGGAGCAGTAGCAGAAAAGGTCCTCTGGAAGATTGCAGTTAATTTGGTCTTTATGGGCTGGAATAGGTTCCTTCCAGAGGACCTGAGGGTGCAGGGTGGATTATACGGAAGTAGGCGATCCCTTAAGTAGTTTGGACCCAAGCCATGTAAGTGATAACCAACACCTTATAATGAGCTTGGAAACCAATAGGCAGCCAGTGAAGTGATTTCAAAATAGGTGTTATGTGGTCACTCCTAGATTTTCTAGTGACCAGCCTGGCTGCCATGGAGTACTAATTGGAGTTTCCAGACTAGACACAAGGGCAGCCCCATGTAGAGCACATTGCAGAAATCGAGTCAAGAGGTTGCCGGTGCATGTACTAGTTTCTAGGTCCCTTACTTCCAAGAAAGGGTGCAGCTGGCGTATCAGCTGGAGCTGATAACAGGCGCTCCTGATTGTCGCATTCACCTGATTTGTCATCTGAAGTGATGGATCTAGGAGCACCCCTCAGACTGCGAACACAGTCCTTTGAGGAGTGTGTGACCCCATCTGGAACTGGAGGTTGCAACCCAATACCTGGTTTGGCGGCCCCTACTGTAAGTACCTCCGTTTTGTCTGGATTCAGTTTGAGTCTGTTTTTCCTCATTCGGTCCATTACCGCTTCAAGACACTGATTGAGAGAAGAAATGCCATCTGTCATCAAACCTGCTGATCGAGACATGGAGAAGTATATTTGGATGTCATCAGTGTACTGATAATATCCCGCCCCATGTCTCTGAATAACCTCTCCCTGCGGCTTCATGTATATATTGAAAAGCATTGGGGACAGAATAGCGCCCTGAGGGAATTAAACTTCGTTTTGAAGGAGTGACTGTCCCCGAGCATCACCCTCTGGAATCTACCTGAGAGGAAAGAACGGAACCACTGCAAAGCAGTGCCTCCAATTCCTAACTCTCCCAGGTGTTCCAAGAGGATGTCGTGATCTATAGTGTCAAAAGCTGTTGAGAGGTCTAGAAGCACCAAAAGGGTCACGCTTCCTCTGTTGATGCCTAGACAGAGGTCATCAGCCAGAACAACCATGGTAGTCTCCACCCCATATCTTGTCCTGAAGCCGGTTTGAAATGTATCTAGATAATCGGTTTCATCCAAGATGACTTGGAATTGAAGGGCGACAGCCCTCTCAATCACCTTGCTCAAAAATGGCAGATGAGATAGAGGCCTACAGTTTTTCATATCCAGGGGGTTCAGGGAATGCTTTGTCAGGAGCGGTCTAACGATCGCTTACTTTAAATAAGATGGAACACAGCCTTCCCTAAGTGACGCATTGATGACATCTCTAAGAAATATCATCAAGGCATCTCCCCCCTGGATGGCCAGCCATGATGGGCAGGGATCAAGAGGGCATGTTGTCTTCTTCACATTTTCAAGGATCTTGTCCACATCATCGGTACTCACTGACTCAAACCGATCCAGATTAATTTCACTAACGGGGTTACTGGACACCTCAGCAGTCGATTCTACTATAAGTCCAGCATCTAAGTTGGCTCTTATCTGAGAGATTTTATCTGCAAAGTAGTTGTTAAAATCATCACAGCAGGCTGTTGTCAGGTTAAGTAAGGGATTCTGCACAAGTAGAACTTGTGTCAGTTTCCTTACTACCCTAAACAGCTCTGCTGGGTGAAAATCTGCAGACGCAATTTGTGTAGAGGAGAAAGATTTCTACGCTGCACGTATTGTCTCTCTATAGGAACAAAGGAATTTCCTATGACGAGTCTTGTCAGATAAGAGTCGAGTTTTCTGCCAGACGCACTCTAGTCATTGTCCAACCCGCTTCATTTTCCTAAGATCTTCAGAATACCATGGTTTACGATTAGAAGCGGGTTGGAAAGGATGTTTGGGAGCGATTGTGTCGCTAGCCTTGGCGAGATCGGTGTTCCAGGTATTAACCAGAGCTTTGATAGAATCACTGGCATTACTAACCATTAAACCCTCTAGGGCTTTCTGGAAACCAATTGGTTCCATTAGCCTTCAAGGGCAGACCATTTTAACAGGTCTTCCACCCCCGATGGAGGTAATAGTGGCTCTCAGTTCAAGCTTGACCAGAAAATGATCTGTCCATGACAATGTGGTGGTACTGATTACCTCCACCCACAGATATTTCTGTTCCGTATGAAAGACCACATCGAGGGTATGACCCGCACAGTGTGTTGGCCTGGTAACTAATTGGGATAGGCCCATGGTTGTCATGGATTCCATGAACTCCTGAGCCGCACTTGTTAAACTGGTCTTGAGTGAGATGTTGAAGTCGCCCAGAACTAAAAGCTCTGAGACCAGTTGTGTCAGCTTGGATAGGAGTCTGTTAATCAACACTTATCAAGCTACACTTGATAATCTACACTTATCAAGTGTAGATTCAATTTCATATTTATTTTCATTACTTTCTTCAGGAATGTGCAAAAACTGAAAATGTTTTTCAATCTTTTTCATCAATATATAGTGGTGATAATTTCATACACCTTCAGCACATGAATAATTTCATACTGCTAATTATTTTTCTGTTACAGATAAAATCACAAGTATATCTTCTTTCTAAACTTTTTTTGTAAACTGTAAGCTAATAAATAAAGGGTGTGTATTACAAAATGAGAGAGAAGTTTGACAAGAAGCTATACAGGGAAGATGTTAAATGGTATGATAATGGCATTGATAGGAACAGAAGGGGATAACTGTGAGTGTGGCTAGAACAATGAAAATGGTTTGGTTATCTGACTGGACAATGATTTTGCTAGTGTAGACAGGAAGATAATAATACTGGAGCTATGGAAGGTGTATTGGTTGTAGGCTATGACTGTGGAGGAAAAAGGGTCAATATGTTTCCTTCTACTACTTGGAAGACAAAATGTTCAAAGCCAATGCATTATGTGGCAGCCTAATGTATGAGATAAGCTCCTTTAACTGCGATAGCAGCAGTGATAGAGAAATAAATCTACCTCCTTAATATGAACAGACTGGTTCCATGGTTCTTAATCTAAAGTGTGTAAGAAGTCAGCAGTAATGGGTGAATTACTCTGTGCAGAGGCTCTCAAGGGAAGTTACTTTTCTATTGCTAAAAGAGCTGAAATTTTATTACCTATCTTTTATCACCCTTTGTCCCATTTTGCTCCTCTTCTGCTTCCTTATGTTAGCCAATGACTGAAGGATCTGGCTGAGGTTGGGACTTGGCAAGCTGCCAGAATGGTTGGCTTAGTACACTTTGCTCCCCACTTCCCTTTTCCATGTGGGGACAAGCAAGGGGGAAGAAAAAAATAACTCCCAAGCCAAAGAAGCTTCTGACAACTCTACCCTGGTGGCACAGTGGTTAAATGCCTGTACTGCAGCCACTCACTCATAGACCACAAGGTTGCAAGTTCAAAACAAACCAGGGCTCAGGCTAGACTCAGGCCTGCATCCTTCCGAGGTCGCTAAAATGAGTACCCAGCTGTTGGGGGGCAATGAGCTTACAGTTGTAAACTGCTTAGACATCCCATAGTGTGATATGAAGCGGTATATAAATGAAGCTGCTTTGCTTTGCTTTACCCAGAGACCAGACATCAGAATGTGTGGCCATGTCCCTGATGTTATAAAGGTGCTACAGATCTTCAGATGTTAGCCTTTTCTTTGTAGCTTCCATTATCAAACTACACCATCTATTCAATCAGCATGTTTTTATATTACGCCTATATCACTTTTGCTGAAAGATGGTGATTTGCTTGAGCTATTCAAAATCTGAAAAGGTAAACAAGAATGTGAACTTTGTGAACTTGGAATTCCAGTATTTAAATACAACACTTTAGGCTACTCCATCACCTTCCAAGGATAAAAAATAAATAACAATAATTTGTTATGCCTCAGGACATAAAAATGCAGGAATAACTGTTTTGAGGCAAATTCCAAAGTCCATATTTATTAGACCAAGTTAATGAAGAAAAGTAAGTGTTTTGAAAGCATGCACAGAGAAGCTTTGATTAGCTTAATAAAGATATTTTCACAATAAAAACTCATTAACATCTTATAATCTGGGGACACAAACTTACCACTAAGGTACTGGAAAACAACTGCAGTATTCCATATAAAGATCCTAAAAGCAAAGGAAGCATTATAATCAACTATTAATAATCTTTTTGCAGTACATTTTCATAATGGCAAAGCAAATATTCTGAGTTCAATTCTTACTGTAGTCTTTGGTTCATTAATATATCTAGCCAAATAAAGTCCTTAAAACTGAATAACTAGGAACAAATCCACTATTCAGCAAGAACTTGTGGAAGAGAGATAGGAAAAATGGTGTGAACAATTCAGAACTTCAAAGTAGCATGTTACAAACAGTACTGTTAATTGTAATGTGTTACTTTTGGGGCTAATGGGAGGACATTAGCTATACAGAACCATTACATTGCTATCACTGTTGGTTTGTGTGTTTGCATGTAATGAGCAACATTTACATGTTACTTCAAATTTTTATCTTGGAGAGTTCACTGTGTAGGCTTTTTAAAGTGAATACAAAATAAGAGTAATTGGTTAATAAGACATGACAAAATGAATAGCATTACCTGTATCTTCTAAATAGTTACTTTTAAAACAAGTCACATTAAATTTACTATTTTAAAAAGTCACAGTAATGTTCCAAAAATATTTTCAACATTTGCAATAATGTACTGATAGATACCAGAAACCTGCCTATTTCTGCAGTATCTGAGGTTTGATGACAGGGGCACGGGGGTCCATCAGTGAACAAATTAACTTGGAACAAGCTGCCTTGTTGCTATTCTGCTTCAGATCAAGGCACTCCACACAAATATCTCTTCTGTGAACACAACCTTAATGACCAAAGATGTCCAAGGGCAAGCTGAGACAACAGTAAGCCAGAGGGAGTTATGTCATATACAAAACGTCCTAGAGAGGCTGGAAATTACATAGGACTACCACCCAGCCTAACTTTGTGCCCTGCCTGCTTTTTTTTTCTTTTTAACCACTTATTTTAATTAGCAGAACAATTCTGTTGGTGAACAGTTCTATTGGCAGATCTCTGAGACTAGTTGGTGGAAGAGGCTTCTGTCAACAGAAGAGGGTTTTTGTAGGCAGAAGGAGTTTCTGGCTAATTCCAGCTCCTTAAATCCAACACTCCTTTGTGTCAAGACTATTTTTTAGGAAAGTTTACCATTTAGACTGATTTGTCAGTGGATGATAAAGGTAATGTCACAGCTGATCTGAAGGATATTCAAATCATACATACAGAAGGAAGGAAGATGTGTCACAGAACACCAAACCTGTCAGAACATCAGGGATGCAAAAGTATGAATTTTAACTATATGCAAATAGCGAAGAGATGAATCAGCAAAATCTTTGTGTGTGTGTGTGGTGTGTGTGTGAATTTGCAACTAGTGCTTAAGTGCAAAGCTGCATGGTCTTGGCCAAAACCTTTTTCTGAAAAATGTCACTGTCCACCATTTGCTTATGAAGGAGGCTGACATGCTCACCTACCACTCCTGCAACTGTTGGGCTCACTCCTAAAGACTTGACATGAAGGCTTAATAAAGGGACAACCATACTAACGCCAAAGAAATCCTGGAAGAGACAACACAAATTTGCAGTACATTAGACACAGAACAAAGACATTTTAAATAGATCTTGGAAAAGGGATTCCTCTTCCCACCCCCAATGTTGCAATCCAAAAAATGGAAATGTCCTGAGCTGGGAATCGAACCCTGGTCTCCAGGATGTACTCCAACACTCAAACTACTATGCCATGCTGGGTGTCTGAACGTTTTCACATCAAAACAGTTTCCTTGCACATGGAACATTAAGACAGAAATTGCAGTGGGTCATTCACTCTCTCTGAATAATTGTGGGTCTTTCACAGCAGTTTATGTTAACAAAGGTACATTTGAATGCTGAATTGCTCAAAGGAGTCAACACATCTATGTAGCTTTAGCAGTATTTCCATATCTTAATGGCCTAAACTTAGCATTCCTCATTTTATTCTTGCTCCACACATAGCTGGGACAAAAGATTAACTAACAGCATCCCTGGAAATTTTGGTCTGTGTTGACCCGCACCCCACTTGTGCAAACCTATTTTTAAAACTGTTGACTATCTGGTTTCCACTGCTGTTTTCTTCAGCACTTAACACCAGCACTGCTACAAAGAAATTAAAAGTGCTTCCAAACAGGTTCACAATTTGGTAAGTATAATGTATGTTTCACAACACACAGTAAGAGTGTTCATGTGCATTTGCCTCTGCAAAATGTAAGTTTTCTATATGAAGCTCTATGCGGGGACTCACTTAAAACAGGTATGGTAGAGCTTGTGCTGTATAGTGGTTTGAGTGTTGGACTAAAACTCTCTAACTCAGCCACAAAAATTTACTGCATGACTTTTGGCACATCACACGTTCTCAGCCTTAGAGGAAGGCAATGGCAAGCCTCCTATAAATAAATATTGCCAAGAAAATATTATGGACTTTATCACACGGGCTCTACCATGGGCAAAAGAGACAGGATAACAGCACTATGCTCCTGTCAAAATCTCACAATAACAGAATGCTTTTCAGATAATGTCACCATTATTGCATTATTATCCTGTGAATAAAGCAGCAAAATTGCAGTTATCCTGTGGATAAAGTGGCAGAATCGTGCCACTTTTTATTCACAGGATTTTCCCGTAAATAAAAGGCAGTGTGATTTTGCAGTTTTATTCACGGGATAATGGTGACACACAATGTCGTCTGAAAAGCATCCCGTTATTACAAGCTTTTGATGGGAGCATAGTGCTATTATCTCATTTCTTTTGCCCATGTGATAGCCTTATGATAAGTCTGCCATAAGTTGCAGTTGATTTGAATGCACACACCAGTAAGTCACACATATGCATACTAAAATGAATACAGTCACACTATATTTCATATAGTGCACATACAATAATAATGTACAAGGTTACCCTTCTAAGAGTAAGGTGATAAAATGACAGAACTGTGTACTAAGTAAGAGAAACTGAGATTTTTCATTTAAGAGTGGGGACAGAATTAATTAGGAAGAACATATTCTTGGAGATGGCAATTGGATCTGGCAAATCAAGTTAACTGAAAAAAATACTGGCAGATTTGGATGGTAAATTAATTGGGTAAAATTAACTGAAGGATAGATGGTGGGAGGCATGATCAGATTTCACTTCTACCTTATGCTTTATGGTTTTGGCAAGCATCACATTCAGCAATCTGATTCAAGGAGTAGGATGTTTATAATGAAGAGCATGCATTTGCCTTTAAACCTGTAGGTCCCATTTAGTTATTGTACCAAAAGGAAGTGTGAAAGTGTGGCAGGAGCAGTGGGTGAGGAGTTGCAGCAAACCTCTGCCCCAGGTTTTGAATAGGTTGCATGGAATTGGGTACAGTCAAGAAATTACTTGATTCAGTAGTAGATTTTAGAAAGCAGCCTTCATCTTAACATAATAAGGAAAGAGAACTCCATCCCTGAATTGTACCCAAATTATTATCATCTTTATTTACCCCGCCTCCTTCTCTCAAAACTGAGACTCAAAAGGTATGGGAGATATCTCTCTGTATTTAATTTTTTTTTTTTGCTTCCTCATCAAGACCTCTAGAGCAGTCTTTCTTAACCCTTTTCCGACTGTGGTCCCATTCCAACTTTGCTTCCTTCCTGTGCCTGCCCCCGTCCTATTGGTAGAAAGGTAACTATTCAAATGTTTTGTTTGTAAATAAAACAATTTTATTTATAATTTTTTATAATTGATACAAAATAGTTACATAAGAATTATACTTTATGTATTTATCAATCAATGTGACCCTTGTGCTCGATGACTAGAAACAAGCTTTTTTATATATTCGGTTCTATCGTTGTGAGGGATAACCGAAGATTACCTCTGTCCATTATGTTAAGGTAATTCTGCACTAGGTTGAGTAAATAATTCATGACTGAAACCTGATTCTACCAAATACGAAGTAGGAATGCCATGAAAAGCAATTTTGCTCTATTCCAAAGCTGTGGACTTTTTAGATATTGTACTCTTTATCTTTATCTACTCTTTATCTTTTTTTCTTGACTGAAAATTACTTTGGCTGCTATGTCACTCTGTAGCTCTGAGCGCTTCTTGCAGAGAAACATCAAGGTCAGCAGCATTCACAGCAAATAGATCAACTACCCAGGCCAAAGTATCCATGTCCAGCAGACCACAGAAATGAACTTCCATATCATTATAAAACTGCTTCAGATGATTCACACACACAATTATTTCATTATCTTTCAATTCATAGCTAACCGATGCCAAAGAGGAAAACTGTGCAAATTCTTGACGTTCCATATTGGTGGCATACAGCTTGACTTTTCCAAGAAACCCTGTAATAAACTCCTTGCTTGAAAAAAGGTCACAATTCCCACCCTGTAGTTTGTTTAACATCACATCGTATAGGTAAAATATATCACATTTAGTGGTCTTCTTTTCTGAAAAATACTACAACTGAGTCCTACAAGGCAACTAAATGACAAAGGCATTTACCTTTGGACAGCCAACAGACTTCTGTATGCAATAATAAGCATGTGAAGTCTTTGTTATTGTCCTCACAAAGCTGTTAAAGTGCATTTGATTTAATATACAGTTGCCCCTCTGTTTTTGCAGACTTGGAGTATGTGTCCCTTGTTCACTCTACTGTTTTCTATATTCTTCGCTTCTGTTTTCTTTTCTTGGTCACTTCACTGTTTTCTTCACTTCTCACTTCCCTCTATGGCCTCCTCGTCTCATGCCGTGGCCTTCCATTTATGTGATTTTCTCCTGTGGCCTCCTTGGAAAATCCTAGGGGTCCCCAGTTGAGAAACACTTCCTCTAGTCTATAGAGTCAAATGGTGTCAGAACGAGAGCCCTTTTGAAAAAGAAAATGAGATTCAAGCCTGGAAGTATTAATAACTGCTGCAAGTCACCCTCTTCCATCACTGCAGCAGCAGCAGCAGAGCAGAATCCCTCTGAGGACATGCACAATGCTATGGAATTCTGGGATTTGTAGTTTGTTGTGGCACTAGAGATTTCTGACAGAGAAGACTAAGGGCCTTTGCAGACTGCCAGAAATAGTGCAAATTGAGTCCACTTTAACTGCCCTGGCTCAGTGCTAGGGAATCATGGGAATTGTATTTTTTTCTGAGACATTGAACCTTCTCTATCAGAGCGCTCTGGTGGCACAACTACAGTTCCCATGATTCCCTAGCACTGAGTCAGGGCAGTTAAAGTGGACTCAATTTGCACTATTTCTGGCAGTCTGCAAAGGCCCTAAATGTCTCACAAAACAACAGATCCCAGAATTCTGCAGCACTGAGCCATGGCAGTTAAAGTGATGTCAACCTGGATTATTTCCGCATGCAGATATAACCAAAGTGTAGATGTACCCATAGAAATGCTGGGGGGGGGGGGGGGGGGGGAGATCAAGCATGACTGAATGGATTTTTGATTTCCTCTCCCTCCAAGATTTCTGCAGGTGCATCTACACTGTAGAAATAATACATTTTGCTATCAGTTTGGTTGCATCCACACTGTAGAAATAATCCAGACTGACACCATTTTAACTGAGGCCAATTGAGAATCTCTCAGGGATTTGTGTCCAAGATGACCAGAGGTCCTCCTCCTGTTCTAGAATATGTCCTCCATTTCAACCTTCTGGCCAGGAGGAATTCCAAAATGTACTCCATTTTGAACATTACTTAGAAGCATGAATTTACATTTATAAGGAGTGTTTTTAGTGTTTATTTGGTTACGTCCTCCATTTTTCTCAAAGGTTGTCCATTTTGAGTATGACCAAGCATGGATTTACTATTTCTAGGAGTGTTTTTAGGTTTTCTTGGGTAATGGCCTTCATATTTTCTGGAAGGTCCTCCATTTTGAGCATGACTAAGATGCATGAATTTAATATTTCTAGGAGTATTTTTAGATTTTCTTGGATCATGTCCCCCATATTTCTTGAACGTCTTCCATTTTGAGCACGACTAAGAAACATGATTTCATATTTCTAGAAGTGTTTAGCTTTCCTTGGGATCATGTCCTCCATTTCCCTTGAATGTTCTCGATTTCGAGCATGACAAAGAAGCATGAATTTAATATTGATATGAGTGTTTTTACCTTTTATTGAGTCATGTCCTCCATATTTTCTTGAAAGCCCTCTATTTTTAACACGACCAAAGCACGAATTTAGTATTTTCAGCTTTTCTTGGTGGTCATGTCATCCATTTTTTCTTCAATGTCCCCCCTATTTAAACATGATCAAGAAGTCATGTCCTCCATATTTTCTTGAAGTTCCTCCATTTTGAACACGACTAAACAGCACGAATTTAATATTTTCAGCTTTTCTTGGTGGTCATGTCCTCCATATTTTCTTGAAAGCCTTCCAATTGCAGCACTAGTAAGCAGCAGGGATTTAATAATACATTTCTGGGAGTGTTTTTAGCTCTTTTTTTTCCCCCCCTGGGTCGCGTCCTCCCTATTTCCCTGAAGGCCCTCCATTTTGGAGCACGGCTGATACTGTGCTTGCAGGAGTGTTTGTAGCCTTTCTTGGGCCATGGCTCCTCCATTCCCTGGCCACCTACCCGAGGCGCCTCGCCTGCTCCCCCGGACCCCCGCGCTCCTCACCAGGAAGCCCACCGCGTTCAGGCAGAGCACGAAGCGGCCCGACCTCGACGCCGACGCCGCTGCCTCCTGAGGCCTTTCCGGTGCTGAGAGCGGCGGAGGCGTTGGGCCCCCGCTGGGCCTGCCATTCTCCATGCGGGCCCGCTGAGAGGCTTCTTGGGAGAGTAGGGAAAGGCCGCGCCGCCACCGCCGCCACTACTGCGCCTGCGTAGGCCTTGGTCGTGATTGTGAGGGAAGGCCGTCGGGGTTGAAAATGGCGGCGGCGGCGGCGGCGGCGGTGGCTTCTGAGGCCGATTGGCCGCTTCCTCAGTCCCAGGTTGGGATGGGAGAGGCCCTCGCCCCTTTCCCTGGCCACTGGCGAGCTTTTCAAAGGCTCAGGGGTAGTGCCAGTGTGGTGTAGTGCTTTGAGGTACTCTGGAGAGCGGGGTTTAAATCTCAGCCATGGAGACCCACTGTAGGGAGTCACACTGTCTCAGTCTCAAAGGATGGGGAGACCCTGTTGGACCATGGAAACCATTTGGGTGACCATAGGGGGAAATCACACTCTCTCAGCCTCAGATGGTAGGGAGTCCTTGCTGGACCATGGAAACCCAATGGCCAACCTTGGTCACTCACTCTCAGCCTCAGAGGAGGGGGAGTCCTCTTGGCCATGGACATCCACTGGGTGACCTTGGGGGGAATCACACTCTCTCAGCCAAAGAGAATAGTGAGTGCTGGACCATGGAAACCCCTTAGCTGACCTCAGTCATACACTCTCAGCCTCAGATGATGTGGAGTCCTCCCTTGGCCATGAAACCCACTGGCTGACTTTGGGGGAGTAACACATCAGAGGATGACCAGTCCCTGCTGGACCATGGAAACCCCTTAGCTGACCTCAGTCATACACTCTCAGCCTCAGATGATGTGGAGTCCTCCCTTGGCCATGAAACCCACTGGCTGACTTTGGGGGAGTCACACATCAGAGGATGACCAGTCCCTGCTGGACCATGGAAACCCACGGGCCACCCTTGGTCACTCATTCTCAGTCTCAGAGGAGGGGGAGTCCTCTCTTGGCCATGGACATCCACTGGGTGACCTTGGGGGGAATCACGCTCTCTCAGCCTCAGAGAATAGTGAGTCTGCTGGACCATGGAAACCCACTAGCTGACCTTAGTCATACATTCTCAGCCTCAGATGGAGTCCTCCCTCGGCCATGAAACCTACTGGGTGACCTTGGGGGAGTCACACACTCTCAGTATCAGAGGATGGTGAGTCCCTGCTGGGCCATGGAAACCCACTGGCTGAGCTTAGTCACATTCTCTCAGCCTCAGAGGAAGGGGAACCCTCCCTTGGCCATGGAAACCCACTGGCCTTGGGAGAGTCACACTTTCTCAGCCTCAGAGGGTGGCAAGGGCAACCCTCCCTCTGAAGAAACTTGTCAAGAAAACCCTGTGATAGATTATCCTCACAGTTGTTGGAAGTCTGAAACAACTATGGCACATAACGAAGGCAACAATAATAAGCAGTTGAAATGGCAGGGCTGACAGGATGTTAGCTATTGACAAGTCTGTTTTCTTCCTAAATACCAAAGGAAACTGTTGATTTCAGTTAACATCGCTCTTTATTTTCCTGTCAGATTAACATATTGTCCATATCCATAAGGTGAATATAATGCACACAGTTCTGTCTTTGTGAAGGGACCACAACCAAAAATAAAGGATATACAGTATATATATATATATATATATATATATAGGCATGTCATTCAGTTTATAGAGAAGCGAAAGCTTATCTGAAATAGGGTTTGTATAACTACACTGCAGAATTAAAGCAGTTTAACACCACTTTAACAGGCATGACTCTGTGCTACAGAATCCTGGGATTTGTAGTTTGGGGAGGCACTAGAGCCTGCTGACCAGGCTGAAAACCTCACCAAATTATAAATCCCAGGATTCCACAGGATGGAGCCATGACAGTTAAAGTGGTATCAAACTATATTTCTGCAGTGTGGAAGAGCTGTAAGTGTTCATTAACTTAAAATAAAAGACCATTCTAGGTAAAAAATGATAATAAGGGGGGGGGGGGAACCTGTAAAAGAAAATTGATCCTGATACAATTTGTTCTCAGGACGATTTTTGAAACATATGCTAGCTTCTTTTTCAGAGGTGCTCTGGAGATACATTATTTAATTCTGTCATCACTATGGCTATGTATGGTACCTAGTATCATTACTTAGCATTTAAAAAGTGGCTTTTTGAACATGCACTTTGAGCACTTTGTCTACATTAGTTTAGTAGACTTAGCAGCTTAGCAAAGCTCTTTGTCTTTCTTTTCTTTGTGTGTTTCTTTGTCTCTTGGTACAACTTTTTTTAAATCCTTAGTATGAAATTTTAGTATGACTAAATCTATGTTTATTATTGTAAGGTTTTCAATCCATTGTATGATTATTTAAATCTTGACTAGAAACAGTTTTGAAGATTTTGTATTTTGTTGTGCTTTGCTTCATAGTGAACACAGCTACCCCTGACTAGTGTTTCATGATTTCAGGATACCACATTTAACCACAACTGGGGAATTCTAAATAAATGGGAGCCAAATAATTACAACTTAACCCTTTGAGGTTCTATCTCCAACAAAGGTAAAACCCCTTCATTTGGGCTACAATACAGCAAGTTTTAACAATACAGCACCTAAACTATGCAGGGGTAGGCAACCTTTCCCCTTTAAGGGCCGAGGGACTTCAGCTCCCAGAAGCCTCAGCCATGTTGGCCAATAGTCCCATGTTGGCCAATAGCTCCTGGGATTCTGGGAGCTGAAGTCCCTCGGCCCTTAAAGGGGAAAGGTTGCCTACCCCTGCTATATAGTATCTACAGTTTTAAACTATACAGCACCTGCTTTTTCAGATGTAATGGGCTTCTTGAGAAAATCATTGTTCTCTGGCTTTACAAAGGGCCAGTACAGTAGCCTCTGCAGGAAGGGATAGCTTGGATCACAAAGGGAATTACTTTCAGTGATGTACAGTAGCCCCTCTGTTTTCGAGGGGGATCCACTCCGTACCCCCCCCCATGAAAACGGAAAGTCGCTAATAAGCACACATGCCATTTAATTTAACAGAGCTTGCCCCTCTGTGGATAATCAAGACGGGGGCGGGGGGCGACTGTAGACTCAAGCCGATTGATTCGGACTCAGGTCACTTCGGTGACTTGATTTGGACTTGACTAGGCAATAAATGATGCACTGACTTGATGGACTCGAGGTTTGGATAGTTTTAGCAACTGACTTGCTGGCCTAACTTCATCCAGAAAGAGCAAACTTTTTTGACAGTGGGTTTGAGGCAGGCGCTGAGATCTACTTAGCAGCCTACCCCCACTGCACACAATGCACACGCTGAGATCTACTCAGTGGCCTGTTCCCACTGCATATTTTTAAAAACCATTAGGAGGATCCTTTTGCCAGAAGCCCATTGTCTAACATGTTTGCTGTTCCCCTCCAATAATTTTTAATCTAACTTCGTGCATTTCTATTTGATTTTTTAGTTATTGAAACTCTACCCCTTCCACACACCCCACCACTGCCTCCTTTTTTTGGTTAAAGTTGGCTCCCAGATTTGAGATGCAGCTTGAGACTTGGGAGCTTATCGCACCACTAAAATAAAACATCTTACCTCTCCCGAATTCAATTTTAATTCGAGTGGCATCTGGATACTATCGTAAGGATTTTGTCACTGAATACACTGCTCAGGTCCAGCCCGGGCCCCAGGGGTGCTCAGTGTGTCTCTTTTCGAAACCAGGAGTTTTCCAACTTAAAAAAAATGGCTGCCGAAGCACTCCTGGGACCAGGGCTGGGCCTGGGCTGGACACGGGCAGCAGATTCAGTGGCAAAATCCTTGCAATAGTATCCAGATGCCACCCAAATTAGAACTGAATTCAGGAGAGGTAAGACTTTATTTAGTGGTGCAATGAGCTCCTTAGAGTAAAAAACTTGACTACATCACTGGTAACTTTTCTGTTGCTAACCAAGGTCCAAAACACACTGCCGAAATAATCCAGTTTCTGACCTCCATACTTTTAAATAGTTCTGTCAGTTTTTAACTATGGACTGAAGCAGATCACCCAGAAGGAGTAGCCTGTGGCCACTCCAGCTCCAATCAGGGTGGGACTGTGGCGACTGCATGGCCTGCTCCCAAAGCAGGCTGCCGTGGTAGGAGCAGATTAAATCTTCTTCTAAAAGGGCTGGCTCTTGCTGGATACGATGTGGCTTCTGGCCTCTTTGGGGGCATGCGTCATCTAAACACCTTGTCCCCAAAGCAGCCAGAAGCCACTTTATTTGGCCTGTCTGTTTTGTGCCTACCGGTATATCTCTTTCCTAGGAATGGATTTCTTCATTTCCACATAGGCTTTTATCACACAACTCAGAACTATTCTTATTACTACTAGTACAATCACATAAAAACAACATCCAGATCATTAGTATCTCAAACTGTCTGGGGTTTTACCTCTTGGGTTTTATTCTTTCCTGCTTTCACTCCCTTATAGCATCAGAGAATAGTTTAGAAGTGGTTCATAATAGTTCAGAAGCAATTAATGTTTTTAAACTTATGTATGAAATAGGTTTTTAGTGTATTTTGACTTTACTTTTATCTGAGCTGCCTTGAGCCCTGGGGACGCCGGAATCGGGTAAAGTCCTGGGGGCAAACACTTGCCTTCTTCCTTTCCCCCAGTCCCTGGATCCTCTAGAGCAGGGGTAGGCAACCTTTCCCCTTTAACGGCCGAGGGACTTCAGCTCCCAGAATCCCAGGAGCTATTGGCCAACATGGGACTATTGGCCAACATGGCTGAGGCTTCTGGGAGCTGAAGTCCCTTGGCCCTTAAAGAGGAAAGGTTGCCTACCCCTGCTCTAGAGGCTGGAGGAGACTGGAACTGGGGAAAGTCCTGGGGCAAATGCTTGCTCCCTGCTCTTCCCCAGTCTGGGTGTCCTCCGAAGGCACAGCCGGTCTGCAGAGGAGGAGAAAGAGCGAGTACTACCCTTTGAAGCTTCCTCCTCAGCTCAACTGTCTCCCAAAGGGACAGCTGGGCTGCAGAGGGGAAGGAAGGCTATTGAGATCCACATTTTACCCTCAACTTATCCAGGGGTCATATCAAAATTCCTGATTTTGGCCCCAAAACCTTATACATGGTGTTGACTTATACATGAGTACAGTGGTCCCTCCCGATTCAAGAGGGACCCATTCTGGACCCCACCCCCATTGGGAAAATCGCAAATATACAAGCTCCATTGATTTGAATGGTGGTTCGCATGCACTCACACACCTGCGCCCCTTGTCCCTTCCCGCTTACCATCCACAAAGGACCGAGACTGCAGACTCCAAGTCTGCGAATGGGGAGGGATGAGTGTATATACAGTAAGTCTTAGTATGTTGAGAGGTAAGTTTTGCTATGTTCAATGTAACAACGTAGGACTGCTTATATAGACCGAATCATAAAATGTTATATGTAAAACCAAAAGCAGTGAACCTTAAAGATTTTTATAGGTAAAGATAAATTTGATTCAGTAATTTCTGCATTAGAAAAAAAAATCTGAATCTTAGATGATTGTATCAGTGAATTAATAATTTTTTCCATAAGACTCAAAGCCAGAGCTGCACAGGGTATGATTTATTTCTTGCAGTGAAACATAAGGGCTTAATTGTGGTTAAGAAATGCCACTGTGAGATTCTCCACTAAGATTCATGAGGTGGATAGTATAGATTTTGTTCATTTCATAAGCAAACTATGAAATAGCAACCTTTAAAAGTGAATATATACAAATTTCAAAGAGCAGGATTATAAATAACATTTGAAAAGCATTAAAAACGGGACCAAATATGCCTGCCAGGGAGGGAGTAATCGTGGATATCAGGGTTCAAGCAGGATTTCTCCACCCTCTGCCAAGCTCTTTGCAATTGTACAGTCTTACAGTTTTCAATAAAATCCAGAAACAGGTAAAATGTAATCTAATCTGTTGCAAAATACTCATGATAATAACGGATCAAGGTGGGATTACACAATAAAGTACACAGTGCACAAAGTGCCAACAATTAAAGCAATAAAATCAAAACATCAATAATAAATTATATAACAATAGGATACAGTATAATAAAATAAATAAAATAAAATAGCCAATCGTCGTCAGAATCTAGAAATAGGCCTGCCGGAAGAGCTCCGTCTTAAGTACCTTCTTAAAGGCATCTAGCGTAGTAATAAGACGGATCTCTTCTGGCAGGCTGATCCACTGACTTTAACAAACAACAACAAAATAAAACCCTGAAGCTTAACTATTTACCAGTAGCAAAACAGTTATGGTTTATCTTGGGATGTTGACAGATGGATAGGAAAACACTGGTGGTGGACATCATATAGATAAAAGAAGTGTAAAAAGACAATGAGGAAAAGTGTAAAAATGAAGCTTCCCCCACCTGCTTTCTAACACAGTTTCTTATTATCACCTATCAAATCAGGGCAGGAGAAAGTGGAAGGAGAGTGGCATCCAACTTACCTAAAGTCAATGTAACTCACATCTTTTTATAAGTATCTTTATTAACATATTAACACATAACAAATAAAAGAAACAAAAATAAAAAAGCAACTTTTTATTGACTAAAATACATATAAAGGCAGTTTACAAATCTACTCCCCCACAAAACCACCCCTCAACTGCAAAACAAACAAGAGAACCAGTAATCAGTTTTTAACCAATGGGCTTTTCAGTTATCTTCAGTTAAACTCCTGAACTCCTGTCTGTCCCTGGCTTTCAATCCACTATAAGCATTTGAAGAAGTAGACTAAAGTCTACGAAAACTCATGCTACAAACCTTTTTTTTCAGTTAGTCTCAAAAAATGCTGCAAAATCTCTATACATATTAAGAGAACCAATAGTTTGCCAGAATATGGTTATATTTATCATTCACCCTCTCGCTTTAATACTGAAGAAATTTTCTATCCCTAACTAACTTCCAAAACTACCCAAGTTACACTTCTACATGTTAACATGATATCAAATATAAAATCACAGTTACTGTATTGTTTCTGCTCTGTAAAATCAGTCAGTAATACCCAATCTTTAAAAAAATCCATCTAAATATTTTCCATTTACAAGACTAGTAAAATTATTATTATTATTATTATTATTATTATTATTATTATAGTTTATTTCTAAAGCACTGTCAATATATACAGCACTGTACAAAGAGAAAATCAACATAAAATGAATAAAAACCTGCCAAAGGTGTACAATCTAAATACAATCAATAAGTAAAATAATAAGTCAATTAAAACAAAAAACAATACAATTAATAACATCCACTGTCAACCCAAATGACAGAAAAAGTAAATGTAAATGTATATCAAACAGTGCCTAGGAATGCCTCCCTGAACAAGGTGGTCTTTAACTCAGATTTAAAAGTAAACAGAGAAGTAATGACCCATGTTTGAAGGGGAAGAAGGTTCCAGAAGTGAGGGGCGGCAAGCGAGAAGGGGCGAATCTGGGATGGAGCAGTGGAGATCCTAGGTTGGGAAGCAGGCCTTGAGTACTAGAACGGAGGGTACGGATGGGAATGTACGGAGAAAGAAGTTCAGATAAGTAAAGAGGGGCTAGCCCATGCAGGGCTTTGAAAGTTAACAACCGAAGCTTATATTGGATACGGAAGGGAAAGGGGAGCCAGTGAAGAGAAGACAGCAAAGGGGAAACATGGTCAAAGCGGCGAGCAGAAGTAATGATGCAAGCGGCTGAATGTTGGACAGAAATTAAAGGGCGAAGATGAGAGAGGGGAAGCCCAGCTAGAAGGAGATTACAATAATCTAATCAGGAGACCACCAAAGCGTGGACCAGGGTCTTGGCAGTGGAGGCCGAAAGAAAGGGACGGATTTTGGCAATGTTATAAAGGAAAAATCTGCAAGCTTTGTCTGTGGCCTGGATATGGGGAATAAAAGACAGGAGTTGAAAATGAAACTGAGACTGCGGGCTTCCTGGACCAGACAAATAGAAGTGGTGTTGACAAAAACAGAGAAAGAGGGTTGAAGGGAGGACTTAGGTGGAAAGACAAGAAGCTCCGTCTTGGACATGTTGAGCTTCAAACACCGATGACGCATCCAGAGAGAGACAGCTGAGAGACATGATGAAACTTGCTGTTCAAGCCCTCAAGAGAGATCAGGGGTGGAAAGATACAGTTGGGTGTCATCAGCGTACAGATGATAGGAAAAACCAAAAGAACTATGGTAATAAGTTTTCCTAAAGACAAGGTGTAAAGAGAGAACAATAGGGCCCCCAAAACAGAGCCCTGGGGAACTCCAACAGATAAGGGAACGGGAGACAAAGTCTGACCACCCGTGACCACTGCAAAAGATCTATCTGACAAATAAGATTTAAACCAGTCAAGAACTGAGTTCGAGAACCCAATGTCAGAAAGTATATCAACTAGAAGACAGTGATCCATGGTGTCAAATGCCGCAGATGAATTGAGGAGGATGAGCACAGAATAGAGACCATTTGCCTTGGCCCGTAAAAGATCATTAGAGATCTTTGGGCCGTCTCAGTGGAGTGCCGTGGGCAGAAACCAGACTAAAAGGGATTGAGGATGGAGTTGGCCTCGAGAAACTCAAGGCAGCGAGAATAAACAACCCGTTCCAAAACTTTAGAAAGGGAAGAAGAGAGATTGGACGATAGCTGGACAAAGAAGAGGGATGAAGAGAAGATTTTTTTCAAGATAGGGGAGACAAGAGCATGTTTAAAGTCAGAGGGAAAAGAGCCTGTAGAAAGAGAGAGGTTAAAGATAGAAAGAAGTGAGGGAAGGAAGGAGGGGGCTATAGAAATTAGGAGACGAGGGGGAATTGGATCAAGAGAACAAGTTGTAGGTTTGGAAGAGTGCAGCAGGGTAGAGGTCATCCTGAGAATGAGGTTAAAGGCCAAAAGAAGCTAGAAGAGAGCTAAAGCGAGATGTGAGAGCAGGGGTAGGCAAACTGTCCCCTTTAAGGGCCGAGGGATTTCAGCTCCCAGAATCCCAGGAGCTATTGTCCAACATGGGACTATTGGCCAACATGGCTGAGGCTTCTGGGAGCTGAAGTCCCTTGGTCCTTAAAGGGGAAAGGTTGCCTACCCCTGTGTCAGAGGATTATTGGGGTCATCCAGGTGGATGTTAAAGTCACCTAAAAGTGTGGGTACTGCATCCGATAGAAAAACTGTCAGCCAAGACTCGAAGTCTAACAGGAATTGGTAGAAGAACCAGGAGGGCGATAGATGACTGCAACCCGAAGTTGCTAAATTTGTAAAGTTCTACCAGATCATATAACTTTAATAACCAATCTTCTTCTGTTGGAACTATATCATCTTTCCATCTTTGAGTGTAGACTAATCTAACTGCTTTTATCATATACTTCCTTGTCCCTTTTCTCCTTTTTCTTCTGTCAATCCAAGCAATAATAATAATAATAATAATAATAATAATAATAATAATTCAGATTTCAATTGGAATTTAAATTTCAGTAGCTTCACCATTGTATCATGTATTTCTCTTTACAACTCAGTGAAAATCACTTCCAAGGAGAAATGATTTTTGTGTTAGTGGGGGCAGTAAATCTGTTCCAGGTTAGCCTGAATTTTAAAAGAGCTATCCAAGGTGCTGAAATCTATTATCCTTAAAAAGAGGTTCAGCACTTTGGAAGCTTCATTAAAGGTTGGGCTCAAACCTGGAGCAGATTCACTGAATACTGACTTGGGAGCTACTAGCTGCTACATTGTATAGGATTGCACTGTAAATTGCACTTTGTGAAATCCCTAATAAGGCTGGTAATAAATCTTTAAAGACTGATTATGTTGCGAGATCCAGAAAAATAATAATTGCTGCATGTATGAATGGCAGTCAAGCAGGTCCAAGTATTTAAAAAAGAAAAGAAAAAAACACAGTATGGTAATCTCTAGGGTGGCTTATATATTTCAAGGTCTCAGACTGGGACTGTGCTTTGTGTGATTGTGATGGAGTGTAAGCATTCCATGCCTCCTTATGGGAGAGAGATTATATGTTGTACATGCTGGAACTGCTTGCCAATGCTACATACTGAAACCCAACCTTTGCTAAATAACAAGGGCACACAGTAACTTCATCCCCCTTCCACGCCTGTTGATGCACCAAGTGCAACAATATTTCAAGTGAATACTTAGCTAAGGGAAGGTCAGCTATTTTTGGATGGCCACACCTATTGAGGGAAGTACTGTAAAGTTCCTCTATGGAGTCTCCTAAAATAGAAATCCCTAACCATTTGTTAGGTTTCACTTTAATGAGACACAAATCAAGCAACAGCAAGCAGAAAATCAAGTGGAAAAACCCACCAAGATTTTTTCTTTAAAAAAATCTGTGACGACTACCTCTTCTGAAGAGAACTTCCAGGCCAGTGGTGTAATTCTCTGCTAAATTTTTCTGGAGGAGATTTTCCCCAAAACCCTTTAAACAGACACAGCATTTTTGAAATCAAACCAAATCAACAATGAAATTGAGTATTGGCATATTTTTTGGAGGTTTCTTTGGAGGTCTTGGAATTTTGTTCTTTTTGGTTGCCTTTGGAACTGACTATTGGCTTCTTGCTACAGAAGTTGGAAGGTGTCCAGAAAGTCTGAACGACACCATGGTTCGTATATATTTTTATTTCTCTAAATGACATCTTACAGTAGTATTACAAGATGTTTGTTTTTTACTCACCTAGAAATGTCACTCATGAATGTGTAAAACTCAGTTATTGGTACCTTTATCACATAGATAATTACCCTTAATTCCGATTTGGTCAGATATGTTTAGAAACAGCAGAGATAATGAGATATTATGGCTCATCACATAAATGTATGGCTTTTTCTTTCTTTCTTTGAATGTAAGTATTAAAATGCTTTGATTTGTCTAACAGCCAAGGGTGTCTATATTTGCAAAATAGCAAGCAATTAATGTAGCCCTGGCTGAATAGTAGCCTCTGTGTTTGTTTTGCATAGGAAGAGAAGATTACTTTCCACCATGAAGGTTTCTTCTGGAGATGCTGGTTTGATGGGAAGGTAGATGAGAATGCTAACAGTATGTGGAAGTTTTGGTATAGTAAGTATCCTTTCATAAGAGTCTAGTTTTATGGAGAATGGGTGCTTCTCTTTAAGTTGTGCCTTGTCTTGATAAATTATATTCACCTGAGAAATTCTATTTGTATAGGGCTGCATTCTGCTTTACTCAAACATATTTTTGCTCCCACAATGGGAATGGGAATTCCTTTCATCCCTGCCAAATCTGTAAGGATATCTATAGGGCTGGGGGTCTGCAGAGGGAAGGGGAATTCTTTTGGCTGGCAGAGACCGTTCTGTTGGAAGATAAACAAAATTTAAAGTAACCCATAATGTCACCAGTTGGTGAAGGTGCTGCATTGCAATTATCCTGTCATATATTTGGAGCTACTAGAATATTTTAGTTTGCAGTACTCCTTAAATAAAGTCTTTGCTCCTTGGCCTTGAAACAGCTCACACATTTGCTCCAAAATGTTATTTTCCGGCGTATAAGACGACCCACGTATAAGACGACCCCCCCATTTTTCCAGTCAAAATATAAAGGTTTAGCACCTCTATCCTCATTATCCTTATATCCGGCGTATAAGACGACCCCCCCCCCCACTTTAGCCACAGATTTTGCAGGTAAAAAGGTAGTCTTATACGCAGGAAAATAGTTTCTGCATGGGCCTTTAGGACATTGTACAGAAGGAAGGGTTCCCCTAGTATGATTTGCCAAATGCCTTTAAGAGCTTGTGCAAATGCATTCTGCAGATGTTCACATGAGAGTTCAGTCAGTACTCTATAACAGGTGCTACAGTGATTTGCATGCTTCTGCTTGTGCAAGAGGTTGCACAGACTCCTGAACAAGTGAAAGAACATGATTGGATTTCATATCACATTCTCAGGAACTTTGATTTACAACTTTAATTTAGAGAGTGCTTGGAAATGTTACTTTTGGGAGACTACAACTGTTATGTTGGTTGGAGGATTCTGGAAATTACAATCCAAAATGTGATTGTTCCAGGGTCTAAATTTGGCTTATAAGCCTGATAACAGGCATGTCCTATGTGATTGTTGTTATTGTGAAATCCTGTCCATCTCCCCCCACCCCCTGTGCACTGTAATGATACTAGTACTACTACTAATCATGAAAAACAGATGCTAAACAGACACAGTATGTGTGCTGCCTATAGTGCATGGGACGTCTAGGTATGGTGCTCTGCCATTTCATGGGATTGAATAGATGTTACACTTGTACTTCTATGGAAATTCAAGACCATAGTTTAACAGTGTTCTTCTTTTTCAGTGAACCAATCACCCTCTAAAAACTGCACCCATGCCTATCTCTCTCCATTTCCTCTCCTACGAGATGAGTACAATTCAACTGCCTATAATTCTGCAATTAGTAAGTATTTTCTTGTTCACTGGTGTGTGAATAAGGCTATCTGTTTAATAACATGCAGGCTAGCTGCTGCTGAAAATAAGTTTCTTCCCTAGATGTATCATAACCTGATTTATTAGTACTTGTGATTCTTCAGTGGAGAACTTTATGATACTTCCAAATATGCTTGTTTAATCAGATATAATTCCCACTGGCTGCAGTTAGGTTTATTCTTTAGTAGGTCATATGACCAAAAGTCAGAAATGACTTGAAGGCACACTACAACAAAGACATTCACAAGATTATGCTAGTGAACTTCAAAACACTCCTTGTAGGCTTTACAACACAGAGCAAGGGTGGGAAATTGATGCCCCGTAAGATGTTGTTGGACTACAGCTTCCATTGTTCCTGACAACTGACCATGCTGGCTGGGGCTGATGGAGGGTGGAACTCACCAGTATTTCAAGAGACACATATTGCCACTCCTTGTATACACATTTAGGAGATTTAGTTTTTAAGAGAGCATGCAATTATGTTTTCATATCTGAGAATGGAAACTGGACCTAATGAAAGGACAGCTTCTCAATTTCAACAAGAACGTTTACTTTTTCTAATATAAATATTGCTGTTCTCATATACTGAATAATTGTTTTCAATAGCAGTAGTAAGGAGACCAAGGACTATATTTTTTTCTGAAGCTATAGTGGATTCCAAATTTTGAAGGTTTTGGTCAAAGCTTGGAAAAATAACTTCAAAGTCTTTCAGCCAGCATGACCAAAGACCAAAGCAGGAGAGTTTGAGAAATGTCAGTTAAAACAAAAACAAAAAAACTTTGAAAAGCTCTGGTCCTGTTACTTAGGGACTGGTTTATGTATTAAGCTACTCCAATGCTACACTTGTGCAGACTTTCCCTATGTTGAATGTCCATCCTAGATTCAACCCTTTTCTTTTAATCCACATGTTATGAACATGCAAGACCAATGAAACAATATGCCCTAAAGCATGTGGTAACAGTTCAGCTGAAATATTTTTGGTAAAAGATTCCCAATATGTATTTGACTCAGATTAGTTCATTCTCAGTGGGGAAGCCTTTTTAAAAACATCAGTATCCTGTTTGGTATCATGAATTTATTTGAAAATATGAAAAGGTACAGAATTCAATTAAGACTGAGATGTTCATAAGAATTGTATTGGCCAAAATGGTTGAAGAAAGTGCTTTCCAAATCCAAATAGTTTCAGTATCATCTATCATTGCCATGAGTTCTTTTTCAAAAAATAATACTGATCTTTTCTTAAATTTCTGAAAAGAATGATTATCTCTTACCAAAGCATTCCTTTTTCATGGGAAACAAAATCTGTCTAGATCTCCCAATTTTCTCATGAAAACTTTCAATTAATGTAATTTGGTATCGAGTAATAGGTTATTTTACACACATGTATTGTTCTTATTGATTAGTGCTGTTTCCAATTGACTCAAAATGCTCCAAAACTTCTTTTAGTTTATTTTTTTTTTGTTAAAAAGGCGGATTTCAGTATAGACATCTGAGCTTTCTTGTTTATAATGACGTGTATTTAGCTAATTATACCTTATCCCAAATTTAAATGAAAAAAATTCCTTGTGAGGAAATAGTGGTGAATTACAGATGGTATTGGACACTTCCCAGGGCAAGTCAGGCCCTATATTTACACTGTGACATTAGTAATTAAAATACGGTTGTATTATTTTGATCTTAAAAGAACTTTCTTCCACAATAATGTGATAAGTAGAACCTAGCAGTATGTCTGTTCTATCTTTCCCTCCAGGGACTAAATTTCTTGTGTGTAATCATTCATTAATCTATTCTAAACAGTCCTACAGCTCTGATAAAAATAATATAAGAAACTTGCTATTATTTCAGGTTAATAATGAAATCCTCAAGGCTGAAAATCCTATGCCTATTTACCTGGGAGCAAGCTCTGTTAACTCAATGGGGCTTAATTAATTAGATACCCAGTTCAACTGATATCTGGAATGTAGCCAGACTCTGACATGTTCACCTTCAGTTTCTTCATAAGGGCTAATTTCATTGTTAATTATGATTTTAAGATCTTCATTACAAATAGCAATGTGATTACATAATATTCATATTTAAATGGCAGGTTCTTATGGAAACGTATTGAAAATGTGTCCTTTTAGATTATTTTTTAAAATGTGCAACTATTGAGAGTTATTTCACAGTAAAGAAGTTGTGAAATAATTATTACAGGGTAATTGATATAATAGAAATATTTGCCTTTGGGGACTTTTCTTTCCTGTGTCCTCAGCTCCCCTTTTTCCAATGCCGTACCTAGTTTGTAATACAAGAAGTGTGTGGTAAAAAGTATTTGTCAGCCTTGCTTACAATGTGTGTGCACTGCAAATTATACATGTTCCAAGAATGAAGTTCATTACATTTCTCAGGGTATTTGTCTTTGCAGATACTTGGCATTCCATTTTGCTCCTGAATATCTAATGTCACATCCCTTTATTCTAACCATAGTCATATTAGGCATAGATAAATGCCTAATTACCACAACTGGATATAGAACACAATTCCACATTTTATGGCCAGATCTTATTTACAGTCACTCCTCCATTTTTGCGGACTTCGAGTCCGCTATCTCAGTCATTCACGGACCAGCAAACCCCATTGGCTAAAATGGCACGCGCACCCATGGCTCAGTGCAGCACTGAGCATGGGAGCATGCGGCCATTCAAGCCAATGGGGCTTGAATATCTGTGAGTTTTTGTTTTTGCGCGGGTTCTGGAATGGATCTCCTGTGAAAACAGAGGGGCGACTGTATTGATTTTCTGACGTTAAGGTCAACTGAGTTCAAAGAAGTTTACTCTTAAGTAAATGTAGATAAAATTGCAGTTCTTATCTGGTGTAATTAATCTTACACAAACTGTGTGTCCCTGGTGCCCACTCATCTCTGATAAAGCAGAAATTTGAAACATGGATTTTCTTCCAAAGTGAATACATGAATTGCTTTTAGGATGAAAGTGTCCTAACTTGTGTCCTATCAAGAGGAACCACAGCCAACACAACATGACAGGCCTCAGCTGAAATCAAGATCAATATATCTTCTTAAATTTGGTGCATTCATGATTTGTGCTTGTCTGTGCTATGTATCAAATAGGAATATCTTAAATGTTATATTTGCAAATGGGAATAAAATAATTGTGTTAAAGACAATGGGTTGTATCTAGTGATGGTTATGCCTTAGTGCATGGCTGAGCAGCTGTTGGGGAGTTGCTGCCCCCATCACAACAAATGTCCTCATACACCCTCTAGGCTAGGGCCATAGGGACATTTTCCCCATGTTTTGCCCCACTAGCTTGTTTTAGATCTAAGGGAGGAGCATCTATGCTGTAGAAATAATGTAGTTTGATAGCATTTTAAGTGTTGTAGCTCCATTCTGTGGAATCCAGGGATTTGTAGTTATACACAGTCTTTACTGTAGGACAGAGCCATGCTAGTTAAATTGGTACCCCAAAGCATTATTTCTACAATGTAGATGCATCCTAGGACAGCTTTTTTTTTTTACAACAGGAAGTGTCTTTTTAAAAAACAGTGGAAGTGAAAACATGGTGGAAATGACCCCACATCCTGTAGAGGGTGTTTAGAGACACTTGAGGGCAAAAGATAATTAAAAAAAAATGGAACCCTAGAGGATCCTGGTTCTAGGTGCCCATAGTGAAAACTACTTCTATTTACTTAAGTCTGTTTCTGATTTTCACTAAATCCTCACTGTCACCCCAAATGCATCCCTCTGTGCCATTCCATTGCATTCCATTCCAGAAAGCTGCTCAGTTCATGGGTATACCTTTTGGAAGGCCAAGGGCATATGTAGGTAAGGAGAATTGGTGTATATTAGGTGTCTTAGCCTGGAAGTGAATTCTATTAAGGATAAATTGCCCATGGACATAGCCTACTGGTAGTGAGAGCAGTGGGTTTTTTTTTAGCTTCCAAGTTGTGACACATTTGTAAAAAACCGATCCTTTTTTTGTTTTCAGAAATGTCAAAATCTATCCACATTGAGATCTGATAAAATATAAGTGCACACACAATTGTTTAAAGTCAAAATAGTCATCCATACTATTGATTGAGAGCCTGCTTAAAGAGTTTACTGGTGGGGTGCACAAGTTTCGGAAGTTGAGAGGCCCCCACACCAGCTACATAAGAACTGACCCCATGCTCTACATATTCCCTTTTTTGTCCCCCAAATGGCTGATTGATCCCTTAGATGCCTCTTGGAGATACAATTGGCACAATATGGAACAATTTCATGAGTGGGGTTGAGCAAGATTAATGCAGATAGGCCTACTTTAAAAACTAGACGTTTCAAAAGCATTGTTTAAAGTTTTGAAAAATAGCTTGGCCCACCCTTGATTTACAGGCATAAAAATGGCTTTTTCTACCATCTGTAGGTCTTCCGTAAAGCTAATAGGATTTTACTACCCATTCTGGACTTTGCATAACAAGATTGATAGATCACAACAATATATTGTTGCTGGGAAAATCCATTTTGCCATTGCCCAAGCTCCTTTAAAAATTACTTCTCAGTTCAAAGGGAGTACAGAAGCCTCAGGATGGTGATAGTATGTGATGTCATCCTTCCAAATAATCAAAATGTCCTGGTGCTTCAACTATGGGAGCCCTGGCCTCATTATATCACTGGTTGCACACTGAGAAGACTAATAAGTTCTGGATTCATGCATTCCTCCAACAAAACCTTCAGTATGCATAAGAGGGCTACTACCATTTTTTGCCGAATTACATGGTGCTAGACTTGAGGGTCTCTCCTATTCCTTCGAGTCCTCTGATTACATAAATGGCATTAGTGAGTAATTTCTTATTCCTGTTGTTGAGAATGTGGCCATGGCAGAATTCAGAATTATGTGCAGCTCAGCTAGTCCTATCTTCTTGTACTGTTCCTAGCTCCCTTATATTTTTAGATGCAGCAAGTCCAATGACAAACTGAAGAAAAATCTTGTGGAGCTAAGGTATGGGAACTATTCTCAGTTATCCTGTTGCAACAACATAGGGTTGTCAGACTTACAATGCATAGCCTGGTTCAGCTACTATTCTACTTTCTTGCACTGTTTGACTTTGGAAATATCTTGCCTATAAATTTTACCAATATATGTGCTTTACATAAGGTGTACACAATTTATATACCTTGTAAGTATTGCACCTAACCATGTTTATGCAGTCATGGAAGGACAATTGATAAATAGCTTAATTTCCACGAACACATGTGAGTAAATATGGAACTTGGTAGAAACTGAGTATCCAGGGCATCATTTAAGTTTAATTGGATTCATATCTTGCCCACTCCAAGGTCTCAGAATGAATAACAATAGACTAATTATTTTACTCTTTCCCTTTCTTTGTCTCACTGTTCTTGCTCACCCAAAGACCAAAAAAATGCCATGCACCACTCTTTGTAAACAAGCTTGAACTTTGCTAAATCATTTTTGAAAGCAAGCGTTGGCTTTGGTAAATTTTTGAGACGTCTCTACCTAGGTCCTTGAGTCCTTCTCAGTCCAATTTTTTTTGGGTGGATCAAATGCCAAAATGCAGTGGTCAGTTTCAGCTAGTTGATCAGTTGAATCAAGACTTGGATTTAGGTCATAGATATGGATACCATGCACAGGAGAATACAATAAAGGACAAAAGCTTGGGAAAGTTACCCTTTTGGACAATAAGTCCTACTGAGTGTGCTAGCTGGGGCATTCTGGGAGTTGTACAAAAAGATAACTATATCAAGGTGTGGTCCTTATTGTATTATTCTCTTCTTGGCATCTATATACAGAAGACATAGCACCTATGTACAACCTGCACTCTTCAGCTTTTAAAGGGCCCTTAGATGTTCAGACAGCATAGGTGTGACTGGCTGCCATGATGGACAAGGTCTTCTCATCACTGTAGCTATAGAATAGGGGCTGTATCTACACTGCAGAAATAATGCCGTTTGACAACACTTTTATTGTCAAGATTTAGTGCTATGGAATTCTGGGATGTGTAGTTTGTTGTGGCACCAGAGCTCCCTGACAGCCAAGGCTAATATATCACAAAACTACAAACTCCAGACTTCTATAGCATTGAGCCATGGCAGTTAAAGTGGTGTCAAACTGCATTATTTCTGCAGTGCAGATACAGCCTAAGAGATCAGACCAGTTTCTTCAATATCTGAATTCAGCTACCTTTCAATAATATGCCTTTGGTTTTACTATTGTTTTAATATTAAAACATATTGTTTTAAATGTTTGTTATAATATTCTCTAGTTCCTCTGAATTTCTTCCTATGCTGTTTTTTAAAAATAACTATTCTGTGCCTTTGTTAACTGTTAACTACTCTGCTTGCTCTATTACATTATTGATGGATAGCAGTGCATGTTATTTTGTATAATATGTTATTTTAAACTATATGTTTTAACTACTGTTTGGTTTAATACTTTTGAAGGGGGTGGGTATTGGGTTCTTTTGGTTTTATATTGTAATGTATTTTAAATTGTTGTTAGCTGCCCTGATTGTTCACAGAGGGGTGGGGTATAAATAAAATATTATTATTATTTATATTGCCTAGTGCAGTGGGGGTTATTATTGCCTAGTACAGCTGTGGCTAATTTATATATATAAATACATTTTTTTAAAAAATATCCACATATATATAAATTAGCCACAGCTGTAGGGGACTTGACAAGATGCAACGAAAGCTCAGTACTTTTCAGTCTTGCAGCTTTCACTGGCACATCTGAATGCACATCTGTAGAAATTGGTTTTACCCACATTCAGCCCTTCATTCCTCTCACAAAGTGATGGACAATTATGGAAGGCTAGGAGATAATGGAGGGTTATGTCCCCACCATACCTGCTCTCACAAATAAAATATTTTTTTGTGCTCCAACATTGTCTAAGGCAGGGGCAGGCAACCTAAGGCCCGGGGGCCGGATGCGCCCCCCCCGAGGCCTTTGGACCGGCCCTAGGCTGGTCTTGCCGCCGCCCCCGCCGCCGCCCCCCACTGCCGCCGCCGCCCGTCATGATGATATTGATTATTGTTGTTATTACTTGTTCTTGGGGTTTTCTTGGCAAAATCTCCACAGGGGTTTTGCCATGGCTTTTCTGGGGCTGAGAGAGTGTGCATACATATTTTTTAATGTTTTATTTTTTTTTTAATATTTTAATTTTAATTTTAATTTATTTATTTTTGGCGCTTCGGCCCCCCAATTGTCTGAGGGACAGCAACCCGGCCTCCGGCTCAAAAAGGTTGCCTACCCCTGCTCTAAGGGATATGGGGGCACTCTTACCATGTTCTGGGCCTTCCTGAACACCAGAGAACATTGGAGGTTATTTTGAAGCATCTTTTAAACCTGGATGGGGCAGGAGGCTTGAAATGTGCTGGAAACACCCTCCATGCCCCTAGAAGTCATTTGGGGACACTTTGGAGAAAAAATTAGGGGATTTATTTGCAATATTTTTGACCCAGGGCGTGGCTAGGGACCACCAAAATAGTTCTCTGCAGGACACAATTTTCCCACCTCTTCTCTAATGCTTGGAGAAGGAGCAATCCAAGGCCAAGGAATGCCTATTTACCTGATGGCTGGAAGACAATTGGGTGTGCTCCATTTATTTCCCAACTCCAGACAATATAGCAATAGCATTTACATTTCTATATTGCTTATCAGTGAACTCAGCACTCTAAGAGGTTTACAGTCTGCAATCCATTTGCCCCCAACAAGCTGGGTATTCATTTTACCAACCTACAATTTAGGTTGGTAAATTTATAGAAAGACTATACATTAAAGGGGAAAAGAGAAAACTGGGTAAATAGAAGGATATAACACAACCCTCATTGTCCTGATTTGACAGGAATCTGTCCTTTGTCATGTTACTTGTTCAGCTGCTTTTAAAATGTCCTAGTTTCTCTCTCTGCCTCCCATTTTCTCCCTTTGTCCTCATTTCCATTGCTGCAAACTGAGTTCAAAGTGCAAAAATAGTCTGCAATCAACTCAGCAAGGAGAAAAGGAGGGGGCAGAATCTTGCTCTTCCCAGTAGCCTCAGGCAAAAGCAAACTGTTGCAGCCTTTCATAGCTTATGTGTTCTTCCTCATTAATAAATTTTGCCAACCTGACCACACTCTGAGATTTGGCCACATATGTCCCAGTTTCCCTCTATGAAATATTGGATGGTATGTATCACGTCTGGCTTTGGGCATTCACAGCATAGAGGTGACGGATACCTGGGGACCTTGAAGGATCACTGAGGCTGCATCCACACTTCAGAAATAATCCATGTTGACACCACTTTAACTGCCACGGCTCAATGCATTCTGGCAATTGTAGTTTTGTGAGCCATTTAGCCTTCTCTGTCAGAGAGCTCTGGTGCTACAACAAACTACGGTTCTGAGAACTTCATAGCAGTAAGCCATGGCAGCTAAAGTGGTGTCAACTTGGGTTATTTCTACAGTGTGGGTGCTGCCTGAGTTGCTGGTAGAGTGTTTCCAGGGGTATTCCTTGTTGTCAGGGGACAACTAGGAATAAAATAACTTATTCCATATGTATTAGGTTGCGCTGTGTGGGTGGACAGAGGGCTGTCAACGTGATTAAATAGCAAGCCAACTTCTGGGCTGGGGAGATTCCTCTTAAGGTTCAGTGACAAAGAAACTGCTTTCCAGAGGTCTCATCAGGGTGGATACATAAAAAAAAACACCACAGCCCCTGCTTTGGGGAAGACTTTGAGGCAGGAAACATGTGTTTGGATTTGCATTATTGATGCATTATAAATGTTAAAATGTTACTTTTCATTGCTTACTATTATGTTATAATAGTATACCTTTAAAAATAGAAAATGGCCCCAAATGGCTAAAAATCCACTCAAATGACCTGCCAAAATAGCATTTTAGAAATAATAAACATGACTTGTTATACCAAAAAGGTAGCAATATTACAGGTCATTGGCCCTTGTGGTCTCTTCCAACTCTATGATTCTGTGATTCTGTGATTCTGTGCTATTTATTTATTTATTATTATTTTTTGCCAGCATGGGAAAACTTTTCTTTTCATGCAGGCTCCTAATATGTAATTGTGCCCCAGCAGGCTTCTTATTTGTGTATTTGCTTTGGTATGCTCTTAATGGTTTATCTATTTATTTATTTTTAACTTAGTATTTTAAGGATCTTGCATTTTTTACTTCTACAGTATATTAATGTGGTGTTTTAATTGTGTTTTAAAATTGTATAATTTTATTCTTGTTGTTGCCTTGGGTCCAGTTTGGTGGAAAGCATATAAAATAAAATAAAAATAATGTCCTGATGCCTTTGTAACTGTCTAAAAGTATGATGTTAAGATTAGCATTGTTGTCTGTAACTTATTTTTCCATGGTCAAGTGTCACAGGGTTTTATAGTGAAATAAATTCTCACTGAGTTTCATAGAGCGTACTCTCAGGTAAGTGGGTATAGGATTGCAGCTGAAACCTTTTGAATCAATGGGATTTTAACATACTTGACATGGGCTGTATTTTACTGACTGATATTGTTAGAATGAGCTAGTGCAAAACAGGGCGGGAATGACAGTTCATTTAGCTGACAAGATATATGATAACCTGATGTGAGAAGGTTGAAGCTTTCCATCATGGCTGATGATGGCCCAACAGTTAATTGTAAAAACAGAAGATACTCATTTCAGATTGTGAGAGTGATGTAAGACCTGCTACTGTTCTTTCAGTTAAAAATGAACATTTTGTCTTGAATTTGCTAATATATCCTGGTAACAGTGGTGCATAAAGGATAGCTGAAAAATAGAGTAAATATGGAGTAAAATCTTCCTTATGAATTCAGTGGTAGTATGTGGTGGGAATAAATATTTTATATAGATATAGACATTTATACAAATATAGAAATGCAATCTTGGGCTCTTCTAGATTGGTTTAAAGACACATGAGATCTTACAGTGTAGTTTCTTATATTTTGCTGCTTGTTGTTGCCTCTATGGGTATATCCACACTGCAGAAATAAAGCTGTTTGGTAGCACTTTAACTGCCATGAATCTATCCTACAGAATCCTGAGTTTTCTAGTTTGGTGAAGCACCAGTGCTCTCTGACAGACCTGAATAACTCACCAAACTTCAAATCCCAGAATTCCACAGGATGGAGCCATGACAGTTAACGTGGTGTCAAACTGCTTTATTTCTGCAGGGTGGCAGGTTTCTGTGTCTACTTGTTCCACTCCTTTTTAATGATATTTGGATCTACATAGGGCTCTTCCATTTTTTATAAACAAAACTTAAAATAAAGCATGGCTTGCTGAGGTGGTCCTATGGTCTGAAGAGCATTTTTCCTCCCTGAAATCCCCTACTACAATGCAGTGGTGTCCCTATGGGGGTACAGAGCGCTCCAGGTGATATCCTAAGGCAGGGGTAGGCAACCTTTCCCCTTTAAGGGCCGAGGGACTTCAGCTCCCAGAAGCCTCAGCCATGTTGGCCAATAGTCCCATGTTGGCCAATAACTCCTGGGATTCTGGGAGCTGAAGTCCCTCGGCCCTTAAAGGGGAAAGGTTGCCTACCCCTGTCCTAAGGGGTGTGTGTGACACCACTGCTCCATAAATACCTACCTTTTGACAGAAATGGGTTGTGGCATTAATTTGCTTCCCTTTAAAATGTTTTAGGAGATGGTGGGAGTGGGGTGAGGCTCAGTGGGAGGAGAAAGGAGAGGCGCCAGAATTTTTTAAAATTAACATTTCAAATTTCAAAAATTTAATTTTTAATTTTTTTAAAAAATGATTTTTTTTTAAAAAAAACACATTCTTTTAAAAATTTCTTTAAAAACATCACATTTTATCCAAATCTTCACTATGTATATGTAAATACATTTAGGTTGTGCATATTATATTTTAATTTGAAAGTATAATTTTAATTTTCCTAGTTGTTTATGTCACTACTATTAGCATTTCATTCAGTGGCATATGGGAATTACGATTTATGAGTAACATTAGTGTAAACAAGCATTAGTAAAAATTCTGTGTGGTGTGAAATGGGAGAAAGTCAATGGGGTGTGTGTGTGACACCATGATTTACCACACTGGGTGACACCAACCCTAGGGACGCCACTGCTACAATGTATTACAATGTTGTAGTACAAAAATGCCATTTTACTAATGTGCACACACACATACATACATGTATGTATGAAAGGGAAATGAAGCAGGTTACTTTGTTCTGATATGTCTTAGAATTAAAATGAAATCCACTTGCGCTTGGGAATAAAATGTTGCAGCTTATGCTAGAAACTGCAAGAAAATAACCCAGGACAATAGAAACATTGGATATTTAAAAAACAAACAAACAAAAACCTGAGAACTGCAGCATCAAATAGTGCAACCCCCTGATACACTTGCCCCATCTGGAGTAGCATATAGTTTTATTATTGATGTTTTAGAACTAATACAGAATTACACAATACCCCATGAAATCTTCAGTGATTTCTATCATGGACGACTGTTTGACTGATTCCTACTTTCCCTCAAAGGAGAGCCCAAATAAATCATAATAACCTACAAAAACAATATTATAGCTAAACGATAGTATTTTATGATAGTATTTTAATATTAATTTTTTTACATTTTTAGCTATATGTGGCTTCACTTGTATCTCTTATTCTATATGCCACCTTGAGGGGCACTTTTGGAAAAACGGTGAAATGTAAATAAAGTGACTGGTTTAAGTACAAGTATAATAATCTAAGGAGTATAAATCTAATCTAAGGATTAAATTTAGAAGGAGGAGGAAGAAACATCAACAATGTAAGATATGTGAATGACACCATACTACTAGCAGAAAACATTATGGACTTGGAACAACTACCGAGGAAGGTTGAGGAACAAAGTATAAAGGCAGGCTTGCTTATGAACATAAAATGAAAATAACAACTACAGAGGACCTACATAAATTCAACATTGACAATGAGGAAATTGAAATAGTTACAGATTTCTTGTACCTCAGATAAGACATTGATCAGAATGGAGACTGCAGTCAAGAGATAAGGAGACTAAGAATGGGAAGGGCAACTGTGAAAGAACTAGATAATATATTACAGAGCAAAGATATACAACTGAGAACTCATCCAAGCCATGGTATTCCCCATCACTATGTATGGACGTGAGAGCTAGACAGTGAAAAAAGCAGATAAAACAAAAACTCATTTGATATGTGGTGCCAGAGAAAAGTACTGAGAGTACTGTGAAAAGTCAAAAAGACAAACAAATGGGTCCTTGAACAGATCAAGCCTGAAATCTCCCTGGAAGCCAAGATGACTAAACTAAACTGAGGCCATCGTACTTTGGCTACATCATGAGAACACATAAGTCACTGGGAAAGACAATAATGCTGGGGAAGGATGAGGGTAGCAGAAAGAGAGGAAGACTGTATGCTGGATGGATACATTCAATTAGGAATGTCATGGGCCTGAATCTGCCAGATTTAAGTAAAGCAGTGGAGGACAGAGAGTCTTGGAGGTGTCTCATCTGTAGGGTCTCCATGAGTTGAGATCAACTCAAGAGCAGCTGACAACAAATAACAATCACTCCATAAAAAGAGAGAATAAGAGAGAAGATGTGACCTGTACACCTGTTGGTTGTCCCACTGCTGCTTGTTCATGAGCAACTTGAAAGACTGCTCTTCTTTGTGATGGTTCTTTATCTTCAACCCAAACTTGAAAGGGAAAGGCTTTGAGATAGAGGCTTGTTCTGTGAAGCAGGACACCGAGGTTTCCCAGTCATGTAATCCATTTTAAAAATAAACTGGATTGAATCTAGATTTAGATATACAGAGAGTAGACCATTTTAAATCAATGGGAACTTTAGTTAATCGTGTAAAATTGATAATACCTTTTCAGAGTCATAAGAATGAGAGATATAGGTTGACATAATCCACTATTTTTTTTATCATGTCTTTGTTATTAAACTAATTTAGGTGACTTCTGGTTAAACTTAAGGTATCACTTTATACACAGGCCTCTATTTTTAAATTGTATTCTAACTGTAAGTGAACATATAACAACTCAATGTGTTCAGCAAGAACAATTAATATTCCTCCTTTTTTCAATATCTAAAATGAATTTATTTCCACCATGACCATGGTCTTTGTAAAGTGTCTCTGAAAATAGATGTGTAATTAGCCAGCTAAATTATTGTTATGAACATTTATTTGGGGAGGGGGAGCACCATATGTCACAAAACTCTCAGCCCATTTATCACCAGCTGCTTCCATTAATTCAGCATTGCTTGCCCTTGGCTCAATGAGATTCTGTATTTTTGCATTTTGATTTGAATAATATACAAAGAACTTTACTGTGTGAATGGCTTCAGTGATAGGCACATTTCACTTGTTGTTTTTTTGTTACAAATTTTGCCCTTTTCTCTTTGTCAGAAAAGAATTTTGTTTTCAAAACTATTCATAAATTTATTCTGTGAAATTCATACATTTTCACGAAAGCTCTCACTTTTTATTTTTAAGGAGCAAGATTATGATGACTTATTATATCCTAGGAATTTTCTTCCCTACTTTCATTCTTGCCTCTGTTACTACTTTGGTGAAATCAGTCATATCTAGTGAAACCATATAATTATCTTGAAGAATCTTGGCTACAGTTCAGCACACCATTTTATGAATAATTTCCATTGACCAAGTAAATGAACTTATTAACCACACACATGCACTGAAGATGCTGAGCAACAGGGTTTCATAGCACTCTAACATACATCATTATATTCCAAGATTATCAGATAGGTTTTGGCATTCAAGCCTAATGAAGGACATATGGTGTTCTCATATTACAGGAAGCTGTTTTAGAATAAATGTTCAGCTTGCTAATGAGAAAAATGAAAGGGGGGAAGGGTTCTATGAATTTGCCTTTTACTCTAAGGATGGTGTAAAGGGGAAAAAAGTAACAACCTTTTCTGTGTCTCTTCTCTCTCCCATCTCATGGTGATTTCTAGTCTATCGTGGCTTCTGGTCAGTCCTCTTGCTTCTGGGAGTGGTCACTGTGATTGTTGCTAGTTTCTTCATAATTTGTGCTGCCCCCTTTGGAAGCCATGTACTGTACAAAGCAGGGGGAGGCTTTTTCATCACAGCTGGTAAGTGTCCTGTTGAATTCTAATTCAGTTGCCCTTTACCTGTATAAGCTTTTTTGTGCCCACCTAGTGTTGCCAGACTAAAAACTGAAGAGTGCTCCTGTACCTTTACAGGTTGTGTCAAAGAGGGAATTTTGCAAATGTTGCTTGTCACTCAAGCGGTTAAGAAGCAATACCTGCTGAAATCCCCTCTTCTATCCAACCATTTAAAGGTCAGGAACTGTCTCCAGTTTTAACTTTGGTAACTTTCTGCCCACAATAGGTCTTGGATTGTTTATTTGTTTGTTTTAAAAAGCTACACACTTTGGGGGGATTTTGTGAGCTTGCCTTGCTTCAGTAAATAAATAAACCCAAATAAACTCAGCCCCAGGGAGTGTTTCCTGCACCAGCTTCATTGAAAGAAATAGATCCAGAATAAAAGAACCCATAATAATAATAATAATAATAATAATAATAATAATTTGTATGTCCCGCCTCTCCCAATGGATCGAGGCAGGAGTACAGCATCTGCTGTTCATTTCAACTGGTCTTGAGCTAGAGGAATTCTAGATGGGTTTTACCCATCTTGTTTTGGTTAAGGCAACATGGATAATTAGGCATACAATCAGCCTAATTATGCCTAATTCTGTCTCCATGGATTCAACCATCCACAGCTTGACAGTATTTAATCTCCCCTCCCTAAAAGCAAATCTTGATTTTGCCATCATTTTACTACCTCATTGCATATAGTGGGGCAACCTTTCCCCTTTAAGGGCTGAGGGACTTCAGTTCCTAGAAGCTTCAGCCATGTTGGCCAATAGTCCCATATTGGCCAATAGCTCCTGGGATTCTGGGAGCTGAAGTCCCTCGACCCTTAAAGGGGAAAGGTTGCCTACCCCTGTAGTGGGGCTTGTCATCCACAGATTTTGATATCCCCAGAGGCCCTGGAACCAAACCCCAGTGGATACCAAGGGCCAACTATACTTAAAAAATTAATATATCAGACAAGTAAAGAATGACATGGTCGTCATCATCACTATCACCATATGCTAAAGATATCCTATGATTATACTTTATCATACACCAGGGGTAGGCAACCTTTCCCCTTTAAGAACCGAGGGACTTCAGCTCCCAGAAGCCTCAGCCATGTTGGCCAATAGCTCCTGGGATTCTGGGAGCTGAAGTCCCTCGGCCCTTAAAGGGGAAAGGTTGCCTACCCCTGTCATACACGGTTGTTTCTTATGAGCACTGATGCTACATAAACTGTTTTTGTTGTTGTATGCCTTCACGTGACTCTGGCTTACAGTACAGTCAGAGAGTTTTCCTGGTAAAATTTATTCAGAGGAGAATCAACATTGCTTTCCCAGTATGACCTACTAAAGGTCACCCAATGAGAATCCATGGCTGGGCAAGGAGTCAGACCCTGATCTTCTAGCATGCTAGCCCAACATTCAAACCATGCTGGTTCTCAGTGGTGCTACTATTAGTGGTAGTAATGAAAGTACAATTGAACCTCTGTATCCATGGATTCTGTATCCATGGATTCCACCATCTGTGGCTTGAAAATATTCTACCCTCCCCCCACAAAACCCCTAAAAACAAACCTCGATTTGCCATTTTTAAAATAAGGGACAGCTATATTTTACTACCCCATTTTATATAATGGTACTTGAGCATCCACAGATTTTGGTATCCATGAGGGGGCCTGGAACCAAACCCCAGCAGATACCTAGGACCCACTGTATTATTAGTGCTAGATAAGAAATAATGGTGTGGTCTTAGTATTAGTATTCCCAGTCTACCTTCCTATATTGTATAAGACATTTATAGAATTTGCATCAGTCCTTTGGCATTTAAGATAGATAGATAGATAGAGAGAGAGAGAGAGAGAGATAGGCAATTCAACAATCTGTAGCACCTCACTTACATAGTCCTATTAGTTATCTGTGTCTCATCTATGACAGCCATCATTTCCCATTCCATAGGAAGTTGAATTTAGCTCTGGTACATTTGGATTTAAATTTGTCCTTGAGCATGAAACTTCACTGTTTTTGTCTTATGGACACGGCATTAGCTTCATTTTCTTCAGTCAATAAAATAGTGACTATATTGAACTCCTTGCTATTATGGTCATAAATCATTTTGCAGACTATGCATGGACATCTATGCGTTAGAGGAAATATGTAGAAAATTCTGACTGTAACATGGCTTTAATTTTCCAGAAACATGTAGCAGATAATATTTATAGCCACCATTTTGTGTTTATATATTCAAAAAACTGACCCACAATGTATCCAGAGTAGAGGCAATAGCAGCTCATATCTGAAGCAGTTCAGTACTGTTGAGAGTTTACTGATTATCAGTTTCTGTTGGTATTCATTCCTTTTCAAGCAGACAGTGTTTAGAATTATGGTCTCATCGTAAGTTCTATAGTCTAGTACCCATTTTGTTCAGGAGGATCTTATGGAAAGTCCCTATGGCAGCACCTAAATGATCCTTGCTTCCACTGCAACGTTGTGAAACTATAGACACTCCTCTTGTGTATTCAATTCAGTTTCTTTATTATGGCCATTCGGCCAGCACAAGTTACAATACAACATTTCTTAATTGTATACAATAGCTTCTTGTGAGAACATACCAATAACTACAGACAAATCCTAATTTGTAATTTATACAAAGACAAAAATAGGACAGTATAATGATCAAAACCCCATGTTAGCTGGAAATTTTAATAACTTCAATAAGATGAAATGGTATGACCTCATACATTACTCTAAGTCCTCTTGTGTATGAATCCATACCAAGATGAAGTAATTCTTCACCATCTACACTGCAGTGAAACTATGAGCATTCAGAGAGGCTGCTTTTTGGAAATGAAAACACTAATCATACATTTTAACCCTCGTGCATCACAATGGGGCATTTTTGTCCTCCAAATACTGTTCTATCCTGCAGAGTGCACACAAAGCAAAAATGTTGGGCACTACATGGCATTATTACCAAGATAAAAGGTAATAAAATGGTAATAAAACAGTTGCCACTTGCCACATATAGTCTTCCCCACACACAAAGAAATAAAAGTATGGGGCAAAATAATAATAATAATAATAATAATAATAATAATAATAATAATAATAATAATAATAATATTTATTTATATACCACCCTGTGGCAAGCCAATCCGGGCGGTTTACAACACTAAAATACGTACAACTTAAACAATATAATTTTCTCCCCCCTTAAAAAGCTATTAAACCACATCTCAATTAAAACCAATTTACAATTTAAAACAATGACAAATTAAAAACAATAGAAATAATACAAACCGATAAACCCCTGCAACTTCAGTTCTGAAAAGGGGACTATGGAGACATTCCTAAGGAGGGGGGGAGAATATATCAATGCAATGCAAAAAATGTCCCAACACATATGTTGATTCCCCCCACCCCCAAAATTGGGGGACTTTATTATCCTAGACAATATGCCAACATTTCCAGTGTGGAAAATAATATATCAATGCAGAAATATTAATTGCTGTGCAAAAAATTGTGTTTTCTGTGTAGAAAATGTTATTTTTTGATGCAAATAAATAATGTGTGAATTTTACATAGAACAAATCCCCAATTTGACTTTTTGTGTGCAGACAAACATTTTCTACACAGGTATTAATATTTCTGTGCTGAAATATTATGTTCCATGCAGAAATTGCTGTTTTCTCTACAAAACAACCACATTAAAATTTTGTGCAGAATAAGTCCCTACCTTTGAAGTTTCTTTTTAGTCCTGGAATCTTCTTATCAAGATTGTTTACACTCAAAAACATTTTTACAACCTGTTTTCAAACATTTTCAAATTTTCTTTCCATCCCTAGCAGCCATGAAGGGACAGACCAGTTGATCCCAAATGCATAAAGGACCCCTCCAATGCTAGTCATTTTACTAGTTCACGCAACAAAAGCAACCACTATCACATTTTCCCAGTTTTGTGCATTTTAGCAAAATGCACTAAATCCAGCTTTTAAAATGTGTAAAATTTCTCAGACAGTAAAAAGAAATCTCAGGGTCTTGTGAAAAGGTGAGGGGGGGTTGTTTTTGTTTTTGCATTTATCTTGCTTACTGCATGAGGAAAAGTAGAGACTGGAGTTGGCAACTACAGAATTTGACTTCATCTGTGGAACTCTTTCAATAACCATGTGAAATGCCTTCTGTCTTACATTTCTGTTCTTTCCTTGATGCTCAACCACTTGTGGAATGCTTTGGTTCTTATTAGTCACTATCATTACAGAGACAGCTGTGTGACTAGATTCTTCTTTTGTGCCCCAGCTCATGCTAAATTATGCCCTTAGATTTCTTGCCAGCCTTTAGTGAAGTAAACTCCCATTAAAATGTTTCTGCAGTGGAACTTGTTTCTGCAGTGGAACTATTGTTGTATGTACAAACCCCCTCCCCAAATCAATGCATACTACCTTGCCAACAACACTCACAGTAAGAGCAAAGTCTGTAAGGTAAAAACGTGAACAAAGCAACTTTTCACAAATCGGCATAGTTCTGAATTTACTATAGGCATCCGCCTGAGGCTCCTGTCACTCTGCTTGGCACCTGTTGACTTTATGTCTGTATCAGATATGGTAGCTTTGTGCCATAAAGAGCCATTCACTGCTGACAAGCCAAAGACGTTGGTATGCGGGAAGAACAAGCAAGGCCAGAAAACTGCTCTTGAATTCACAGACATTCATAAAGGTTCTGTATTCTCTGTCTTACTCCCTCCCCTTTTTGTAATAAGCAGAAGTGTGTGAGTGAAACAAATTAAAAAGAGTAAATGTTAATGGTGGAAATGACTGACCTCGGAGAAGCCTGTGCCTTATCTCATTGCACAGTGCTGTGTATCAAACACATACTTTAAAAATAAAATAGCAAAATAGGAAAGGCATTGGAAGTCTCTGTGTAAGAGAACAAGTGCTTATTTAGTCTAATCTCTTTCAGACACATATTTCATGTTTTAGAAATAATTTCCTCCAGTTGTTTATGATTCATTACAACTTTGAGAAAATTTTGTTTTTACTAAACAGCCAATGTTCATACCCCAAGCAAAGGTCTAACTAGCTGAAAATGAAGAAATATGCAGCAGTTTTAAATGTGTCTTAAAATGTAGCCTTTTTGAAGTTAATGGCAGAGATGAGGTTCATCCAAGCCACTGGGCTTGAAAACAGCAGTTCTGGACTTTCTTGAAAATTGACAGCATTTGAGGATAAGAACAGTTATCCCCAAAATAAATACACTCCATTTGGAGTGTTTATTTGTTTTATACTATGCCTTCTCACCAAAAAAAGACACTGAAAGGTGATCATATTGGATGGAAACAAATGCAATTAAAACATGAAAACAAAATAAAAACTCAGTTAAAGTCACATTAATAAACCTCAGGATTCTGAATAAAGAATCCTGAGGTTTATTTGTGTGACTTTAACTAAGTTTCTTTGACCACTACACAGTCAAAGCTTACCCAGATATGATGTGGAAGGCATCCTAGCAATTGGACAGAAGGAAGAAAGCCAGCCTAGCCTCCCTTGGTAGGTAATCCCAGCACATTGGAATAGCCACAGTCCTCTCTGGCATCACAACCAGCCAAGCCTTTGAAGGTAGTAAGGCCAAGAGGAAGGCTTCCCCTGACATTCTTAAGATGAGGGCAAACTTGTATCTAGTCTTTCAAATGATATTGTCTCAAGTTCTACAATATGTAAGCATTTTATTAGCAAATAGTAATTGTGAGTTTTATTTGGATCTCTATTATATCGACCAAAATGTCTTGAGGATAAAGGAGAGCAAGGCTGGGGACAATTCATTTTTCCACCACCTTAAAACCACGTAGGCCACCAAGATCTGAGTCAGGTGCTTTTCTGGGTTCCAACAATTTAAACAGTGGCTGCAATGGAAGTGGGGTGGGTGGGAAACAACCCATAAAGAACTTTAAAAATGATTTCACTCCTAGTATTGCAATACAAAAACAGACCCCCCCCCTACTCACCGGAGGGCTCTGTTTACACCCTGTGAAATTGGCTTAAGGGGCAAAAAAGCACTTTCTCCCTCTGGTTGTGGCTCATTATCTAAGGAGCCCACACAGCTGGTGTAGTGTGTAGCATCACACATTCTCATGAGGCGCCTTCACTCTACTCAATTATATTGCTATGATTCCTCTTTAACTGCTGCATTTCCATCCTGAGGAAACTTAGAAACTTGCCCGTCCCCACCACCATCGGTCCTCGGAGGACTCAGGGCTGTGGCAGTTGCCCACCCCCACCACCATCAGTCCTCAGAGGACTCGGGCCTGAGGCAGTTGCCCGCCCCCACCACCATTGGTCCTTGGAGGACTTGGGGCTTCAGCAGTTGCCCGTCCCCACCACCATCACTCCTCGGAGGACTCAGAGCTGTGGCAGTTACCTGCCCACACCACCCTCGGTCCTCAGAGGACACGGGCCTGAGGCAGTTGCCCGCCCCCACCACCATCAGTCCTTGGAGGACTCAGGGCTGTGGCAGTTGCCTGCCCTGAGGTTTTTTTTTTTATATATAAATTTTTATTACATAATTAAAACAATTTAAACAATACATACTTTCAATGCAAAAGTTCTATTTACAGTACATATATACATCCTTCCTTTAGTTCTTCCACAATGAGTACTTATATCCATTCAACTGTTCTTAAGTTACTATCTTAAATGATTTTTACTTGCAATTCCTACTAATAAACCATTTTACGTTATTTACTTTAAATATCTTAGCTTATTTACTTCCAGTTACTTTTAATATATATCTCTAATGGAGCCCATTCTTCCTCGATAAATTCCGAGTCTTTATTATTTAGTATATTTGTTAATTTGTCCATTTCTTTCATTTCTGCTAATTTTAAAAACCATTCATCTACTGTAGGTATATCCTGTTTTTTCCATTTTTGGGCGACTAATATTCTGGCAGCTGTCACCATGTAAAGGAGGATTCTCCAATATTTCCTCTCAATCTCCTGATCCAGGCGGTTTAACATATTCAACAAATAAAATTCCGGACACATTTCGAATTTAATATTCAACATATTTTGTATGTTTGTATGTATTTTTTCCAGTAATTTTTAATTTTTGAACAGTTCCACCATATATGGAACCAAGTACCCACATTGTGTTTACACTTCCAGCATTCTTTCTCTTTTATTTTGTATATCTTAGCTATTCTAGCTGGAGTCAAATACCATCTTTGTTCCATTTTCCAGTAATTTTCTTTAAGATCTTGCGATTTGGTGAATTTATCTGTCCTTCTTCTTGTTTTTTCCCAATGTTCCAATTCTATTGTCCTTCCTATATCTGTAGTCCATTTTATCATATTTTCAGATATTTTCTCTGGTTCTTGTTTGATTTCCATTAAAATTCTATAAAATTTACTTATCCTATGTTTGGGTGGTTGTTGCAGCACCTTATCTATTTCAAATACTTCTTCTTCAAATCCTTGAAGTTTTGTATCCATTTTAAATCTCTCTTTTAATTGCATATATAGCAGCCAATGCATTTTGGAGTCCAATTGTGCTATTTCTTGAATTGATTTTAAGTCCAATTTTTGATCAACTCCTGTTTTTAATATATCTTTATATTTCAACCATGTTTTTACTGCTGTCCATCTCCCATAAAGGGCTTCATGCGGTGAGATCCATAATGGAATTTTTCTATATATTTTTCCCTTAATTTCCTTCCATGTATTTAACAGCGCTTTCCTTATTACATGGTGCTTAAAGTCTTTGTGTACCAAGTCTTTTTCGTACCATAGGTAACTGTGCCACCCATATCTGTTATTGAATCCTTCCAAATTTAAAATTTCTTCTCTGTTCAACATCACCCAATCAGTTATCCAATCTAATGCGTTTGCTTTATGGTATAACTCCAAGTCTGGTAAATTCATACCGCCATCCTTTTTCTTCCTTGTCATTGTTAACCATTTGACTCTTGCTTTTTTATTGTTCCATATGAAATTCCTTATATCTTTATGCCAGTCTTTAAATGGTTTCTTATTATGAATAATTGGGATGCATTGAAATAAAAAGTTCATTTTTGGGAGAACCATCATCTTAATTGTTTCTATTCTTCCTGTTAAAGAAAGTTTCAGTTTGTCCCATCTTGACAGTTCTTCTTTTATTTCTTTCCACTTTTTCTTATAATTGTTATCAAATAAGTCTGTATTCCTGTTGGTTATCCATACTCCCAAGTACTTAACTTTTTTAGTTATCATACATTTTGTTATTGTTTCTAATTCCTTTTTCTCCGTGTTAGTCATGTTTTTTGTTATAATCATTGTCTTCTCATAATTAACCTAAAATCCAGCCGCCATTCCAAACTCTTTCAAATTTTGTAACACTTTCTCAATTTGTGTTAATGGATTTTCCAATGTTAATACAAGATCGTCTGCAAATGCTCTTAGTTTGTAATCTTTGCCTCTTATTTTTATTCCCTTTATATTTTTATCTCGTCTTATCTTATTTAACAATACTTCCAGTATTGTTATAAAAAGAAGCGGTGAAAGTGGGCACCCTTGGCGCGTCCCTTTTTCAATATTAATCTTTTCTGTTATATTTCCATTTATTATCAAATTGGCAGTTTGTGTTGAATATATCTCTTCTATCCAGCTACAAAATTTATTTCCCATTTCCATTTTCTTCAGTGTTTCCTTCATAAATAACCAATTAACATTATCAAACGCTTTCTCAGCGTCCAAAAAAATAAGTGCCATCTTTTTATCATTATGTTTCTCATAATATTCAATAGTATTGATGACCGTCCTTATGTTATCCTTTAATTGTCTTCCAGGGAGAAATCCTGCTTGTTCTTCTTTAATAACATCTGTCAAAACCTGTTTAAGTCTTTCGGCTAAAATCAATGTAAATATCTTGTAGTCTGTATTCAATAATGAAATTGGTCTATAGTTTTTAAGTTCCAGCTCATCCTTTCCTTCTTTTGGTATTAATATAATATTGGCGCTTTTCCATGTGTCAGGGATTCCTTCTTCTTTAATTTTATTAAAAGTTGCTAATAACGGCTTTTTCAGTTCCTCAATAAATGTTTTATAATATGTTGCTGTGAATCCATCTGGACCTGGCGCTTTGTCTTTTTTTAACCGTCTAATCGCCTGTATTATCTCATTTTCTGTAAATTCTGCATTTAACATTTCTTGTTGTTCTGGTGATATTTTTTCCATTTCTTGCCTTTCCAAGTATCCCGAGATATCTTCTTTATTAAGTTTTTGTTCCCCATATAAATTTATGTAATAATTTTGAAATGCTTTTTGAATTTCCTCCTGTGATTGAAGTATTTCGTCCTCTTTTTTTATCTTTGTAATCAATCTTTTTTCTCTTTCTTTTTTTAATTTATATGCTAGCCATTTTCCTGTTTTGTTTGCTGACTCAAACTGTCTCTGTTTGATGAATTTCATCTTTTTTGCTATTTCTTCTGCAAGCTTCGTATCTATTTGCTTCTTTAACCATTTCAATCTTTTATCTTTTCTATCATTTGTTGGTTCTATCTTTAATTCTGCTTCCACTTTCTTTATTTCATCTTCTATTTTTTTCCATTCAGCTTCTTTTAACTTTTTAACTTGAGATCCTCTTTGTATCAGCAAACCTCTCATTACAGCTTTCCCAGCATCCCATACAACTTTTTCTTTTATTAATTTTGTTCTGTTAATACTAAAATATTCTTTTAGAGTTTTCTTCATTTTTTCTCTGTATTCTTTATTCTTTAATAAGGAATCATTTAATTTCCATCCATAGTTTTTCTTTGTTTGATGTTTTAATTCCAATAATATTGGATTATGGTCAGATATTGTTCTAGGCAAGATTTCCATATCTTTAATTTTCACTAACAGTTCTGGCGAAATCATAAACATATCTATTCTAGACAGAGACTTGTGGGATTCTGAAAAAAAAGTGAAGCCGTCAGTGTTTTGATACATATTTGACCACACATCTTTAAGATTCTGATGTTCTTTCAACTCAAAAAAGGTTACTGGTAATTTTCCTTGATTCTTCTTTATTTTCTTTTTTGATGTTCTATCTCTTTTAGGATCTATTACACCATTCCAATCTCCCATCAATATCAGCTTGTAATTTTCTCTTTCCAATTTTCCCAATTCTTCATGTAATTCTCTATAAAAATCTCCTTGTTTTTCTGTGGGACTATATATCCCTACAAACAAATATTTTTCATCTTCTATCTGAGCTTCCAACTCAATATAATGTCCTTTTTGATCATTCAAAATTTCTTTAGGTTTATACTTGTCCTGGATATACATTACTATCCCTCCTTTTCTTTTATCTGATGCCGATGTAAACATTCTTCCCAATTTGTGATTTTGTATATATTTTGTTTCATTTTTCCTAATCTTTGTTTCTTGTAAACATATAATTTGTAATTTCTTCTTCTGTAAATAGTGGAATATTTTACTTCTTTTATATTTTGAATTTATTCCTTTTACATTCCAAGAAATGATTCTAGTAACCATTTTTCAAATTATAATTAATTCCTACCTTTTATTCTTTAATCATCCGCTCCTGCTAATCCTCTTTCTCCCTCATCTATACTTTCCTCTCCTGATTGATCTTCGTCTCTTGATATTTCTCCAGTAGCTGCACATGCGCCTTTTTCTTCTTCCTCTTCTTTCTCTGGATCTTGATGCTCCTGTTGTTCTTTTTTTGCCCTTGCTCTCGTTTTCATCTTCACCCCCTGTTGTTCATTTTCATGTTTATCTTCCTTCTTTCCTCCTTGCATTCTTTTTAGAAAATCTTTTGCCTTTGCTACTGAATTTATTCTAACTCTTTTTTGTTTATATATAAAAGAGACCCCTTCAATTCTCTCCCATGAGAATCTCATTCCTCTTCTAATGAGCTCGCTTGTGAAGAATTTGTATTCTTGTCTCCTCCGTAATATCTCCATTGGGATGTCCTTAAAAATCTTCACACTTTTCCCTTCTACTATGAAATCTTCTTGATAACTCTTTTGAAGTATTAGCTCTTTTGTTGCAGTTCTTGTAAAAACAATTATTACATCTCTAGGTAAATTCTTTTCTCTTGCAATTTTTGAGTTGATTCTGAAGGTCTTGTCCGTATCTCTAATTATTTCCTCCTTTGGCACTCCTACATATTCTGCTAAATAATTTGTTATTTTCTCAAATAAGTTCTGATTTGGGGCCTCTGGTACCCCTCTTAATTTCAGGCTTCTTTCTCTATTACGGACCTCTTGAATTAAGTTAATATTACTTTCCTTTCTCTGTTGTTCTGCTAATTCTGATGTAATTACTTTTAATTCTTTAGTTGTTTCTTTCACATTTTCAACCTCGCCTCGAAGACTTTCAATTTCCCCAGTTATTTTTTCTAATTTTGTCCCAAATATTCCCAATTCTTTCTGTAATTCTTCTTTCGCTTCCTTCCTTGATTGTCTCAGCTCTGCTTTCATTTCAGATCTTATTTCGTGCCTTAATTTCTGAAAATCCTCCAAAAGAGTTTGTATGGGGTCTGTTGTTTTTGTAGTAGCATCTGTTGAACCTCTCCTTTGGGGTGGAATTGGTAAATTAGTCTGTTTCCTTGCTCCACTTGCCATTATTGTAGTTATTGTTGTTATTACTATTACGATTATTTTTTATAATAGTTTACAATTCTAGTCACTCTAGTATTAATAATGCTTCTATTCAGTCCTTTAAATAATCACCAAATATATATATATATATATATATATATAAACCGTAAACAACAAAATTCTATTCCATTTATCAGTTCTATATGGTTATGTTCTAAATAAGGTTATAAAATCTATACTTGCAAAATACAATGTATATTCTATTTGTTGAAATAGTGAGACAAGGCTATAAGTGTGTATATATATATATATATATATATATATATATGTTCTAAGTCAGATAAATGCTTGGTTATAAAAAAAGAAAAAGAAAAAAACAGCTACCTTTCTAATTGTAACAATTATAACCACTGTTTTTACTAGTTATTGTAACATTCACCACAAACTTACAACAATGTTAAACAGCCTTCTTCCCAATAGATCTATCAGTTATAATATGTTACTTTATGGCTTATCACCCTGTATGGAAGAAAGAGTATGTATATATATATATATTTAGTTAATTTTCTAATCCCAAAAAGTTAAGTGGAAATGAAACAGCAGTGTTTTAAACAAGAGAAGAGCCCTTAAAATCTTTATCTTCCGTGCTCTCACCCCTTTAACTTGTAATCCACTCTTCTTGTATTTATTTGTTGCTTATTATTATTGTTATTATTATTATTTTTAGCTGATATTTCTCATCTCCATTGTCCCCTCCTCCTGTCCTCCTTCCGTCGATTTCTTTCTCTTTCAAATACTGTTGTTTTGGTTCTACAGTTATACTATAATTATTCCATAATTACAGATCTAGTCGTCTCCTCCACCCGTCCTCCTTCCGACGCAATCTTTCTCTGTTTTGGAGCTGACTTTCTTTTTCTCTCTCCAGTTTCTGGTTCCCTTCTCCTCTCACGATGTCCCCTCCTCTGTCCTCCTTCCGACGATTCTTTCTCTAAGTTGTTATTTTTATCTTCTATCTTTGTCGGTTTTTAATTCACATTCTTAATAGTCTATTGGCTTGTGTGTTTTATTATTATTATTCTGAGTTTTATATTAAGCACTTTTTATTCAGTTCTTAGCAGTTATTTCTTTCTTCTTCTGCCCAGCACTTTCACTTTCCTCCCTTCGCTTTTTCCTTCTCCTTCTCCTTCATTGCTTCCCGATCGCCATTTTCTTTCTCCTTCTTAGTTCTTATTTACCCCCACCTTTCTCTTTCCTTCTTTATCTTCTTCGTTGGCCAATTTGAACCAAATTTTTACTTTTTTTCCCCCTTCCTTCTCTTTCTTTGATTTTTACCTTGGGTTCAAAGTCCAATGCCAAATTTAGCTTTATTATTTTGGCTCCAAGGTTCAAACTCTCAGCCCGGTCTTGGTGTTACTTCTGATCCGGGTTGCCTTTCCTTTCCCTTTTAAACTTTAAACAGTCTCCATATGCTAAGATTGAATTCTTTTAGTAAGAGTTCTTTATATAGATGTTTTCCCCAGTACTCACTGTTTCTGATGTCCAATTGTTGTTATTTTCCTTCTCACACAATCCTTTTAAAAAGCGGGTGGCAGGGCTAAATGCCCTTAAGCGTCCAGTTCAGGGCTGGCTGCTCTGCGATCTCGTCCCTATTCCCTTTTTTCCCCCAAGCCTGGGTATTAAAAGGGGTCCGGACAAGATCTCTACGAGCCCCTAAGTCCTCTGCTCCTTTCCCAAGGTGCAGATGGAAAGGGATCCTCCGATCCCCTCTTCCCCTCCTGGTAATCCAGTGGAATGTTAATCACACTGGACTGTCGCCATGCCATTCACCGCCGGAAGCTTTATTTTGTACATTGTATTCATTTTATTGTGTAATCTCGCCTCGATCCATAGGGAGAGGCAGGAAATATAAATAAAAATTATTATTATTATTATTATTATTATTATTATTATTATATAAAGGTATGTAAACTTTGCTAGTGTCTGAGCACCAAACTATAAACTCTGAATTCTGTAGAATGCAGCCACGGGAGTCAAAATGATGGCTTAAGAAATCATGTAAAAGGTGTTATAGTGCTGTAACTGTGATGTGGAATGGTCCCTAGTTGGCCAACAAGAAGGCAAGCCAGTTGACTTGGGGGTGGACCACAAGCAGAATGCAAAGTTTCCTCTCTGTTCCACTGAGGGAGATAAGACTGTTCCTCTGCTCCATTGAAGGCCATAATGAGAATGATCACGGTCATAATTAGATGACATCCCCTCTAATTTTTCACAGATGAAAATCCGAACATGTGTGACTATGCAACATCAGAGTGTGGTTCAGATGACAAAAGTTATGAATGAAGCAGAACACATAAGCTTGTTTTTTCCTGATGTATTGGGAAGAGCAAGATTCTGTCTCATGCCCATTGAGTTAATTGAGTGCAAACTACTTTTGCCCTTTGAACTCAGTTTGCAGCAATTGAAGTAAACAGAGGACAAAGTGGGAGGAGGAGAGAGAAAATGGAGCACATTAAAAGTGGCTGTAAAAGTGGAATAACAGAGGATTAATCAGGATTGTCTCTGCCAATTCAGGACATCATGAGATGATGATGGTGATGATGTCTTTATATAGTGAGTTGGAGAGCAGTTCTTATATTTCCTCAGTGATCCTTACAATAACCCTATAAGCAAGACCAATATTATGATCAGAGCCTGAAAAAGTTTCATTCAGTGACTGCAAGAATTAGCCTAACATACATAGAGTTCTTCAACTTGTGGGGAAAAGGCCTGCTTACATATATAGACCTACAGGTAGGTTTTCACAGTTACCAAATGTATGTCCTGAGGAAAACTGCTGTTTTCAAGCCCAGTGGCTTGAATGAACCTCATCTCTGCCATTAACTTCAAAAAGGCTACATTTTAAGACACATTTAAAACTGCTGCATATTTCTTCATTTTCAGCTAGTTAGACCTTGCTTGGGGCATGAACGTTGGCTGTTTAGTAAAAACAGAATTTTCTCAAAGTTGTAATGAATCATAAACAACTGGAGGAAATTATTTCTAAATTATTATAATTATTTCTTGTGGTTCATGGAGAAAGGGAGCAGGAGTTCATTTGGACTTTTACCCCAAGTGTAGACAAGCCTGAAGTAAGGCTGTGAAAGACCCCAGCCTGAAACTCTGGAAAGTAGTGTCCACCCTGATGAGCTACATGAACCAATAGTGTACCTTGCTAAAAGGAAGGTTCCTGTATTTTTATTTGGTGCGGTTCATGGGGAGGAGCTGGCTGCCACCCTTTAAACAATGAAGATTTTTTTTCTGAACCTGCCTGGTATTTGTTCTTTTTTATTCTGGTCTCTACATTCTCTCAGTTCTTACGGCCATTAAAGATACATTGAAATTATATTACTGCAGTTATGTTAGGTAGTCTGACAGACATCTGTTCTTTCACAGGATCTTCCAGGTATTTCCAGAACTTGGGGGAGAGAATCATTTTTGAATAGCAGTCCCCAAATCTCCCAGCCAATACGGCCACAGTTGTTTCTGAGATGAAGCCTGACAAAACAATCTAACTGTACTAAAAGCTGTTCTTTCTTTCTTCCTAGGCATTTTATTCACACTGGTGGTTGTACTGTATGTCATCTGGGTCCAGGCAATGGCTGATCTCGAAAACTATGTGATCATGAAAAAAATAGACTGTCCAGATTTTTCTCTCTATGCACGCTATGGCTGGTCTTTCATGTTGGCTCCAGTTGGAATATTTTTTACTATGTTTTCAGGAATGCTGTTCCTATTGGTAGGGCGTACGATTTACCTGCACTCTGATTAGTTCAGTTTTTGAAATATTGGAATCACAGAGAGGGTTTGCAGAGAAGCTATTTTTATACATTATTATTATGATTATGATTCCTCTTACAGTCAAATGTTTGGTAGTGCTATTTTAGATCTGCTTAAGCAACTAGCACAGTCCTGAATATGTCTACTCAGAAGTAAGTCCTTACTGAATCCATTGACACTTGGTTCCAGGTAACTCTAGCTCTGAGCAAGCTTGACCATGTGTCTTCTCTTATTAGGCAAGTCATGTATAAAATGGATATGACAGAGGTGCTTATGCTGGAACAAACAAATGTTCCATAGTGCAGTTCAGCTCCCTGCTTGTTTCAATATTCTTCATTAGGTTTAATCTGAGCAAACATTTTTGGCTCTTAAAATAGCATCCAGTTGTCCATGGAATGCATTAGCCAACATGGATGTACAAAAGATGATGTCATTGGAATAGTGCTTTGATGCTGCTATGTGTAGCCTAACCTAGGGGTGCCTCTCTGGATGTGGAGTGCAAATGCCAGCAGTCCTAGCCAGTATGGCCAGTGGTGAAGAATGCTGGGAGTTGCAGTCCAGCAACATCTAGGGGGTTAGGGAAGATGATATTTTCAGTCCAACAGTATTTGGAGGACCACACAATTTCCTCCCCAAACAATAAGATTCAGGCCTACATGTGCTACAGCTTATGTGCTTCCATGTGGTCAAAATTATTTTTTAAAAAGAAGTGCAGGAGAAGTGGAATGTTTATGGATTCAGTTCTCTGTAAAAGTAGATTTCATCAGGATTTTTGAAAAAGGCTTGATTTTTCTGTCTTTGGTGTTCTTGATTGTAGAAGATGTGATTGTTTTATTGTTTTTCTTTCCCTTACAGTTATGGCTCATTTGGCCAAATTATTTGGCTTATAGCTAGTTCATCAGCCACTTTTTTTTTTTTTTACCATCAGCCTGATTCTTTTTGTACCACACGCGGGGGGGGGGGGGGGGGGGAGAAAGAAATAATAGGAATCATGTGATAGAAAGATGTGTAGAAACTTTACAAGTCAATTGGGATAGTGTTTGAAACCTCACACAATAAGCAGAGTTCCACTCCAATACACAGCTGGTTAGAAATCAGAAGAAGCAATAACAATAACAAGAATAATAGCATTTTCACATAGCAGGGTACCACTGTTGATTACATATTATTATTTTTATAAATATTATTCATATCCCACCTTATCCCCAGAACTGGGATTCAGTCTGTATGTTCTTCATCAGGGTGGTAATTATACACTCCATGGCCAGTGCAGTCCTTGAGTCCTCCAAGGCCTCAGTATCTACTCAAGGAAATTTTCTGCCAGCCTTCCTTGCCACATTTTTTCAATGGCAAACGCATTTAATTGAATCCAGCAAAGTTAAATATGATCCTTTGAGGGAGTTTTCTTTACCAAGAAACAGCAAAAATCCCTTTTCCCTGAATTGTCCAAAAAGCTGACTAGGAGTGATGCAGCATCACTTCTGGTTCTCAAAAGGACAGCATCAATAATTTGGCTGTCACCCTTCAGAGATGTCAAAAATTGGCAGGTGACATTCTCTGAGCTCCATAGGGTGCTAGGGTTCGAATCCCTCCTGGGCATAGAAACTCACCGGGTGACCTTGGGCATATTACATCCTCTCAGCCTCAGAAAGAGGCTAAAGCAAGCCCTCTCTGAACCAGTTTGGCCAGGAAAATCCCATTATTTTTAAGCAGGGTCACTATATATTGGAAATAATTTGAAAGCATACAATGATAACAACAATCACCTGCTTACCTGTTGAAGCTGTCCGGAGAAAAACTTCCCATGAGTTTACCAGGAAATGTGTTCCACAGCCTACTTCTTACATCAAGGGTGTGCAACTTGTTGTCCTCTAAAGATGTTATTTGAACCACAACTCAAATCAGTTCTAGTCAATATAGCCAACAGTGAGGGATGCTGTGAACTACAATCCAACATCTGCAGCCCTTTCACACTCTGCAATTATAGCAGTATATTCTACCTTAATTGTCATGGTAACATTGTATGATATCCTGGGATTTCTTGTTTGGTAAGGCACTAGAGCTCTCTGGCTGAGAATTCTAAGGGCCTCCAAAATACCAATCCAGGGTTCCATAGCATGGTGCTATGGCAGTGAAAGTGGAATCACAGTGCCAAAAGGAGGGCTGCACTTGCCCCCACCCTAGTCTTAACAGCATGGAATTATGTCATAATAGTCAGCCTATATCTGACTGGCCCCCCTAAATTGACTGGGAAATCTATGTGCATGGGAATCCTACATTTTGTTCACATTGGTGGTTGTCCTGTGTGTGATCTAGGTCCAGGCAGTGAGTGATTTTTAAAACAATGTGATTATAAAGAAAATAGACTGTCCAGGTTTCTCTCTGTGTTTATTAGTGCATAATACAGAGCTCAAATCAGGGGTAGCGATTTATTTCATGATCAATGAGCCAGAAGAAAGTGATTATCAACTAAAAGTATGCCAAAGCTACATCCTGAAAATATCAGCAGATTGCATAGATAAAATTCTTATCTCAGCATTTGCCAGGAATATATGATAATTGGATTCTTAAAATATAACTATATACGTGTGTGTGTTTGACATATGTTTTTTTTATGAAAAATGGCTGTATATGTTCTCTTTTTTTAAAATAAAATGTTAATTAAGAAAATATTTGTATGGAGGAAGGTTTTTCTCCCTCCTCTCCCTTTCCAAACAGTGCTGCAGAATTTCATTATTTTAGCATAGTGATGGTATCTGCTACTTGCTTGGATAACTGTTTTATTTCAGATCTGGTGTTACCTTTCTTTCCCACTTTTTCTCCTGCATGGACTTTATGCTGGCCTACATAGTGTTCCAGGCTGTCTTCCTCTCAGTTCTGACTTCTATGCAGATATTGCCTTCAGGCCATGTTCTGGGATGTCCCTGTTGCTCTGGAGAGGCTAACAACATTTATATATTTTATTTATATCAAAATAAATATTTTTATTCTGCCCTCTAATGTGAAATTTCAGCAAGGTATACAATTAAATCAATATAAACAACGGAAAATAATTCCAGATATAAACAAGAAAACAACCTATATAGGATAAAAGCATATTAAGTAGATCACCATGTTAAAACAACAAAATCCATGGATATGTATACTTTTTAGAACAGCTAGGCCTTAAATGTTTTAATAAGAAGCCATGTTTTAACTCAGAGACCTAACAAATTGCAGAAATAAAGCAGTTTGACCCCACTTTAACTGTCATGGCTCCATCTGTGGAATCCTGGGATTTCTAGTTTGGTGAGTTATTCAGCCTGGTCTGTCAGAGAGCTCTGGTGCCTCACAAAACTAGAAAACTCAGGATTCTGTAGGATAAAGTCCTAACAGTTAAAGTGCTGTCAAACAGCTTTGTTTCTGCATTGTAGATACACCTTAGGTGCCTAAAACATAATGGCAAAAATATGTTGGAGCCGTGTGTGAGTGAGTGAGAGTGAGAGAGAGAGAGAGATTGAGAGAGAGAGATTGAAGCAATTGTGGGAGGAGGAGTGGTAAGATCCAGAGTGGATTTGTCACCCCACATAATTCTATGAAAAACCTTGTGTCCAGAGACAATCTCTAGGAGCTTCAGAAGACTGTCAGAGAAATCCAGAAGCACCACCAATTCAGAATGCTTAAATATTTTATTTTGCTTTGCTTCCATTAAACACATGATAACATCTTTGGCATTTTGAGCCAGTCCCCTATCTTATCCTGACTAGACCTAGGTTTGCTTAGCTCCAGCTAAAAGACTGCATCACATTCTTTCAGAATTCAGTGTGAGGACATTCCAAATTTGGGATACCAGCAATGAAAAGACTCTCTCCATAACATACTTCAAGTATGGAAAGAACCTGGACCAAAACCTGAGCAAATGACTTAAGACAGGGGAAGACCTGTATGAGAAAATGTGCAAACAGATACTTGGATCCCAAGGACTATGCTCTTCTTGCTAATTCTGAAACTGTTATTGTTTGTGAGGCATTATTTGCCTAAATACGTATAAATAGGCACCCGTATTTTCCGGCGTATAAGACGACTGGGTGTATAAGACGACCCTCAACTTTTCCAGTCAAAATATAGAGCTTGGGATATACTCGCCGTATAAGACGACCCCTCTTCCAACGGGAGAAAATGAGAAAGTGTTGGGGGGAAGGACTGCCAATATACTAGGTGATGCATTCTGGGGTATGTACAATTTGCAGCCAAGTAAGTGACCCTGGGCATGTCACACACTCTCACCCTCAGGGGATGGTAATGTCAACCCCCATTTGAAGAAACATGCCAAGAAAACCCTATGATAAGGTTGCCATAAGTCGGAAAGGACTTGAAGACACACAAGAACAACAAAAAAGTCTGCAGTTGTTTCATAGGTAGTACATGGGATTAGGAGCCAGCATGGTGTAGTGGTTTGAGTGTTGGACTACCACTCTAGAGACCTGGGTTTGATTCCCCATGAAACCCACTGGATGAACTTGGACAAGTCACACCCTCTCAGCCTCAGAGGAAGGCAATGGCAAACCTCCTCTGAACCAGTCTTGCCAAGAAAACCCCAGGATAGGGGTTCACCTCTTATCTGCTGCTGCCTCCTTCAACTACCTCATGCCACATCACGCCACCCTTTCCTCCCCCCCTCCTCCTCTAACCTGGACTTCCTCTCTTCCTCCTCGTCCCACTGTGCCATCCCTTCTTCCTCTTCCTCTTCCACCTGGTGTATAAGATGACCCCCGACTTTGGAGAAGATTTTCCTGGGTTAAAAAGTAGTCTTATACACCAGAAAATACGGCATATACTGAAATAAACTACCTCAAATCATTATGAATGTATTGATTCACATGGAACATGTTGGCTGACATGTAAACAACTTTGTAAGTTTGTTCAACTTCTAGGTACTCTTCAAGAGTTCTTGCTGACCCTTTCATTAGGTTCCTTGCGATTTATTAAGCCATAAGTAAAAGTGGTAAGGGAATTATCTAATTAGACAGGGAAAGCTGAGTAGTTACTGTTTTTCTCAGCTGGGTGTCTATTTATGGCAAAAGCCCCATAATGCTCCAAGATATACTAGTAAACTCCTAATAGAACTCCACATTTCAGCAGTGATTGACTTGTGCTTTCGTGCTTCAGAAGATATGCACAAATGCTTTGGTTTTGAACTCTACATACCTATTGTATTCCAACTACACCAAAATGAAAGCACCTAGGAACAATCTTTTCTGGTTTTGCCATCCTAAATGCAAATAGTACAGTGTGCATCCAATAAAACCAACAGATTTGGGGATTTTTTTAAAATTAATGTTACCATCCGATCTTAATTTGTTTGCAGAGCCTAGAGTAGAAAGGAAACTTCCACACCTTCCCTGATGCTAAAATGTAGAGCACTAAAAATGATGGAGGATGCATGTGGCAAAGGTTATGATTTCTCCCATTTAGTGGTGACAATAATAGATAGCATAGTTTCAGACAGGCCCTCACAGGGTGATACTCACTGTGCCTGCCTTCCTTGCTACAGTTGACCAACTGTTCACTTACCTGTGAAAGCTTTATAGAAAAGATAGAGTCTAATGGGACCAAGGATCTCTGTATATATTTCTGAAACCCAGGCAGCCTAAGTTGTAGCACCTGTAATCTAAGCAACATGACTGAGGAGGTTGAAACACTAAAGCTGATGCTTAACAGCTTACAGGATTCCATTGGGAAAACTTGGACATTTTCAGGCTAGTAGGTGGCTTTGTAAAACAATCCTATACACCTGTAGATAACTCCTTAGAGGTGTGAAAATCAGTTATATCCACACTGTGGAATTAAGTGTGGTCACCCAACTCACAGGGCCAGCCCAGTTGTTATGGAGGGGAGGCATAAGGTCTGAGGTGGCTTCTCCTCTTGGCCTGGGCAATGGTGCCATCCCAGAAGGCACTGGCGAGGGGGCATTCCAGGCCCAGATTGGCTCCCGAGCCTTTTGGGGGTGGTCCAGCAGGCTTTGCAGCCAGAAGCACCTCCACTTCCAGCATGGCCAACAGCCTCCTAAGGGGAAGCAGGACTTCCACCCGCCCCTGTCCCTGATTGGATGGTTGGCCTATTTAAGGCCATACAGCTGAGGTGATCATTGCCATTCCAGCCTGGTTCTTGAACCAGTAAGAGCAGGCTTGTGAGCCCAAAGAGCAGGCAGTGGCCACGTAGGGGGAAAGTGGGCCCAGTGGCAGTGAGACAGTGGCAGTGAGACAAGCGAACCTGCAACCAGACTGGGTTTGGCAGTGGCAGCAGTGGCAGCAGCAGTGCCATAGGTGGTGGCTGGGGCTACCAGGCAGGCAACCAGGCAAACACCCCCCGACACACACACACACACCAGTGGATTGGGAAAGCCTGTGTAAGGCCTTGTAGGGCAGCCAGGCTTGGCAGTGAGAGATTTACAGGCCTGGCAAGCTGCAGCAGAGGCAGACAGCGGCAGTGAGTGCTGCCCCCTTGAACTCCCTGACTATGCCAGCAAATGGGGCAAAGAAGCAAGCTGGAGCTCCAAGGCCTACCACAAGAGGCCAGGCTGGGCAGCCAAGGAAATCTTGGGCTGACCTGGCCCTCAAAGGGAAAAAGAAATGGCCTGCTGCCCCATCTACAGCACTCCCACTTCGTATCCACCCCCAGGCAAGGAAGCGATAGCCCTAGCCCTCAAGGGGAGGTGGAAGTGGCCCACTGCACCACCAGTGGCAGCTTCTACTCCATCTCTATTTCTGGGTGAGGAGGTGCTGGCAGGCTTCACTCACATCTTCTCTGCCTACCTGCCTCTGGGCCAAACATGGCAGTGGCTCGCACAGGTGTGGATCAAGCAGCTATTGGCTTGGCCCAAGGTAGGAACTGGGAACGTGGTCAGAGGAGAACACACCCTATGTCCTCTCCCAGCAGTACCAGCAGCAGCTCCTGTAGCAGCAGCACACCAGTCAACCAGCTAACAACAAGTAGAGGAAGCAGAAATGGAAGCATAGGCCAAGAAGTCCCAAAAGTCTCGGAACAAAAGAAACAGAGATGGTGAATCCTTCAATCTTGCAGGCAGGGATGACTATTGGTTAGGAGGAGCTTTAGTACCAGGTTTGCCTTCCTGGGCCATCAGGTGCAGGACCAGGTGTCTGGGACTGGAGGGTGCGTGGGTGGATCCCCAGGCCTCTGCCTTTCTCACCTTCACTGACAATGAGGACCCTCCTGGCCTTCATTTACCTAAAAAGATTAGGAGCCAAATTCTCCAAAGGTATTACATTGACATTTTCACCTTGTTGAAACCTGCGGGGGAGGAGGGATGCACACCCAAATCCAGCAAGAAAGAGAAACGGAAGGATAAGGCAGACCCAGTGGAGCAGAATTTCATCAATTGGATGTTGAGATATTCTGTGTTCATGGGGGTGGTACAAATGGTTTATCCAGAGCGTGGTTGGCACCTTTCCAACCACATGGTCAATGTCCTTAAGGCTCAGGCCAATTGTGGGGGAGGCTGCGGCCATTGCATATGACACTGCCTTCCACAAGCGGGCATCCCAAAACAGCATGGCTAGGTGGGACCTAATCAACAATACCATCTGGCTGGTTGAGGTGGGGCCTCATGTCAGGGGAAGGTGGGATCCCTCATGTGTCATAAAGTGGGCGGGAAAGAAGGACCCCCACAGGCTGTTGTGCTGGGAGTTCAACTTAGGAAAATGTGTCTGTGCCAACTGCAAGTTTGAGCATTGCTGCGAGCTCTGGTTGGGCCCCTATGTCAAGCTGGCTTGTTCCCAGTTGGCCAGTGCCCAGCAGCCCTTTTGCCCAGGACGCGCCATCCTGACAGCCTCTGGCAAGAAGGAAAAAGCCTGTGGCTCCAGAACTCGAGGGTTGAGGGGTCCAAAATGAGCCCACTGAGGCTGCCCGACTGCATTTCAGCCTCGCTCCCACACTGTCAGACCTTCTGCCTTGCTGCCACTTTTCACATGCTACCCTGGAAAGAAGGTGGCTGCCTTCTTGACAGAGGGCTTCACACAGGGATTCAGAATCCCTGCTGAGGGCCTGTGGGTGACCAACAATGCCTGCAATCTCAAGTCCACCAGGGACATGCTACAGGTCCTCAAGAACAAAATCTTGAAAGGCAGAGGCAGGTAAGGTGGCAGGCCCATTCCCTGTTCTGCCCATGCTTAACTTACAAGTTTCCCTCTTGGTGTGCCCCCCCAAAAAGCACCAGGTGAGTTTTGCCTCATCCATCACCTCTCATAACCCCTGGGGGTATCCAGCAATGATGACATCCCCCCAGAGCTTTGCACTGTGCACTATTCCTCCTTTGACCATGCTGTTCGGTTAGTCAAGGAATGTGGTCAGGGAGCCCTCTTGGCCAAGCGTGACATCCAGTCAGCATTCTGACTGTTGCTGTCCAGCCTGATGATTTCTGCCTCTTGGGTTTCAAGTTTGAGGGACAATGGTATTTTGACAAGGCCATGCCCACAGACTGCTCTGTCAACTGCATGGCTGTTGAACCCTTCAGTACTTTCCTGGAGTGGGAAGTGAAAGGCCATGCCAGGTCCCCTTTGGTCACCCATTATCTTGATGACTTCCTGTTCATCAGAGAGGCCAAGGGCTCGGGTTGTGCAAACCTCTTTTCCATGTTCCAAGCTCTGGTCTTGGAGCTAGCCCTCCCTAATAATAATAATAATAATAATAATAATAATAATAATAAATGTTTTAGTATTTATAGCCTGCCTCTCCCTGAACCTCTCTCTTTCCCTCTCCCTAGCAGCAGAGAAAAGTGAGGGTATCACCACATCCCTCACTTACCTGGGAATTCAGTTGGATTTGGTAGCGGGTGTCTCGCGCTTGCCAGATGACAAGCTCAGCACCCTCCTCTCCTTGTTACAAGCCACTCTTGCTGTCTAAAAGGTCACCCTCAAATGAATCCAGGCCCTCTTGGGACAGGGCCTTCAATTTTGCTTGCAGGGTTGTTTCCCCAGGCAGAGCATTTTGCACATGGCTGGCCAGGGTCACAGTGGGGGTCAGGCTGCCTACTATCACATCCACCTCACCAAGGGCATCAAACAGGCACTCTGCCTCTGGGAGGAATTCCTCAGGTATTTCAATGGGGTCTCCTTGTGGCAGCACCCTTGGGACTTCAGGTCCATTCAGATGTGGCTGGAAGCCTGGGCTTTGGGGTCTATTTCCAGGGCCACTGTTATGCCCAATGCTGGCTCACCCAGTCACAGGGAGGGATCCTTTGGAACTTCACCTTCCTGGTGTTCTTTCCTATTTTAGTAGCGGTGCACAGCTGGGGGAAGCCTTTGCCAACAAGATGGTTTGCTTTTGGTGCGACAACCAGGCAGTGGTCAGTGTCCTCAACCACCAATCCTCCAAGTCTGTGTGAGTCATGCTCCTGGTTCACTGCTTTGTGTTGCTGTGCTTCTGCAATACCATCAGGTTTAAAGCCCAATTTGTGCCTGGCCTAGAAAATAACACTGCAGACTCTCTCTCTCATTTTCAGAAGGCCAGGTTCTGCCAATTGGCCTCTGGAGCAGACCCCTCACCCACACCTTTTCCAGTGGAACTGTGGGAGGTTGGAAACTTGCTGTGATGCAAGGAGTCCTGTCTTCGCTTGCCCCTGCCACACTCAGAGTGTATAGGAGAGCTGTTTCCAAGCTTTTTGCCTTTTTTGAGGCATCAGGTCTCTTGGCACGCTGGCAATACGTCCTGTACCATCCTTCAATTTCTTGTATGGTTGAGGGAGTCTGGCATTATATCTTGCACCATGTCATTCCACTTGCCTGTATTTCTTTCTTTTCCAAGGTTGGTGGGTTCAGGGACCCTCGTGTATCCTTCTTAGTCAAGAGGTCCTGAAAGGCTGGTGGAAGACATCCCTTAGGTGGGTGAATGGGAGGAGGACTATTTGCTTTAAACTACTTCTCAGGCTTTCTCTGCAGCTCAAGCAGGTGTGCCATTCCAGAGTTGAGGCCTGCCTTTTCGAAACTACCTTTATAACTGCATTCTTTGGTGTACTGCGGGTGGGTAAGATGGTTCCATCCTCCAGGGTGGATGGGACCAAGCATTCACTTCAGAGGGAGGATGTCTTTTTTGTGGGACATGTGACCATTTGGGGAAGGGGCCCACCATTGTGCTGAGAAGGCTCCATGGCTGCCACCTGTGCCCAGTCTGGACATTACACAAATACCTGATATCCCACCCTCAGACCGAAGGTCAGCTATTTATACATGAGGATGGAACCCTGCTAACCTGGTTCCAATTTGTGTGAGTGCTTTGTCTGTCCTTGCAGAGCGCTGAGCTGCTGACAGAGGATTTTGGAGGATACTCATTCTGCATAAGGGCTGCTACAACTGCCGTGGAATGCGGCCTGCCAGTGGACTCAATAAAGAAGCTGGGCAGGTGGAAGTCTGGGGCATTCGTCAGCTACATCTATCTGGGTCTTGACTCTTCCTCTGTTCAGCCATGAGGGCTGTTGGGAAAGGGATCCCTTTGCTGGGGGGGGGGGGGAGGTACAGTTTTCAGAGTGGTTGGCAGAAGGTGGAACCCCAACAGAGGACAACCTTTTATGGTTTTAGCATGGGCTGTGAATCTGGTGGCATGGCTTCCTGTGCTGTGGAGCACAGGACCAGGAGTCCTGTGGGGATCTGGGGATAATGGGAGCGATGAGGTGTTGCCATTACAGGGGCAACTCCTGGTCAGCATCCCCTGGTGACAAAGGGGCAAAGATGCAAAGATGCAAGCAGTCAGTTACCCCTTCTGTCATCCCAAGGCCCGGCAATGACTGGGCAAGGTGGTTCATTGAGCAACAAGTAGGTTGGTCGATGCCAAAACTAGACCCAATGTAATTGGTCCAACTTTTCCTGTCAGCTGTACACAATAAAGTTGTGGCTTTTTTCTTTCCAGCTGTGTGTCCTGGTGTTTCCTTCTTGCAATGTCTCCTCTTCCCCTGCAAAGCAGTTTGATACCACTTTAACTGCCATGACTCTGTCCTACAGAATTCTGGGATTTGTAGTTTGGTGAAGCATCAGAGCTCTCTGACAGACCAGGCGGAATATCTCACCAAATAACAAATCCTAGGATTCTGCAGGATAGAATCATGGCAGTTAAAATAGTGCCAAACTGCTTTAGTTCTGCAATGAGGCTGCACCCTGAGATTCATTGTGTTATCTCCGAATCTGCAAGCATTTTGTCTTCCTTGTTTTCAATGGGGTTGTAAAGTGTGGTGTGCATTTTCACATATAAATTTGTATCAATTTTCATATGTCTTTCACACATTTTTATTTATTTGCTGATTTTTTAAAATGTATGCTTTTTAATGTACACATTTGTGTACATAATTTACTCATCAAAATGAAATGTGTACTCAGTAATTTTTCAGATGTATACTTTTGAATTTGACATGTTTATCTGTGTGTGATTTTAAAAGGAAAAAAAATTAGACAAATTTTTCTCCCCTGTGAAAAACTGAAATATAGGACCACACTTTTGCTGATAATATTACAGGCCAGTAATTGATTGACTCATAACAAAATTTAGTTAATTTAGTGGTGGAATGGGTTTTTCTGTCTGGAGGGAGGTTGTTTCTCACTGTGCATCTACAGAGTTGCTGCTATAGCTCTGAAGCCAGGGCATGTGCCTGACTCTTTCTAGCGATATGGCTGGCCCTGGCCTGGGAATTGCATGGATCAAGTGGACAATGCAGTTCTTTTTGAAGGAAGGCAATAGCAATAGCATCATTCTCAATCAAAACGCTAGTGGCTCCATCAGAACATAGGAAGCTACATGATTATTGTGGTGTGCCTCCAAGTCTTTTCTGACTTATGGCAAACAGGGGTTTTCTTGGCAAGATTTGTTCAGTAGAATTCAGGCTGAGTGAACGTGACTTGTCCAAAGTCACCCAAGAGAGTTTCATGATTGAGTGGGGATTCAAACTCTGGTCTACAGAGACACAGTCCAGTGCTCAAACTCTATCCCAGGATTGTATTCACACCTAACAGCTATAGTATTTTAACTGTCACGACTCCATTCTATGGAATCCTGGGATGTAGTTTGGTGAAATGCTAAGAATTCATTGAGCTAAGGCACTAGAGCTCTTGGTGGAGTACCTCAACAAACTATAAGTCCAAGAATTCCCTGGGATAGTGTCATGTACTATGGAATTAAATGGCCATAATTGGGCAGTGAGGACACACCTTTGATCAGACTATGCATTCATCTACCTCTGGATAGGCAGCTGTTTTGGGTTAGGAGCTCCATTGACTCCCCACTGCACACCGCCCCTGCAATATATATATATATATATATATATATATATATATATATATATTGCACCCAAATACCTCTAAATGGGGGTATGGAGGGTATTTTTGTCATATTTTTGATCATTTTAGGTCCAGGGAGGTCTTTTATTATTATTTTTTACATCAGGAAGTGACCCAGAGAATAATTTCTTTTTACTCTAGGCCCCCCAAAATTGTCCCTGGCACTGCATGTGGCCCATAGACTTTGTTCACCTCGATGTAGCCCACCCTGTCTCACTATAACAGAAGGCTCCTTAGGGCCTCGGGGAGAGGTTTCTGTCATATCACTTGATCCTTTTAACTGGGGCTCCTGGGAACTGAATGTAAAGCATGTCCTCTGTCACTAAACCAGTGATAGACTGTGGCTTATAGATACAGAACTGAAAACCACAACATTCAAATCATGAAAAAAATATATGTCTGAATGAAAATTCCAGCTGTTTAAGAACTATGGGAGAGTAATACTTAGATGGGTTAATGGAAAACCTTTCCTTTCTTCATTGGTGTGATTTGATGTTATGTAGCTTTACTTTGAAACAGATCATTCACACATATAACAGTGCCAGTCACCACATGGTATACTTGGCAGCTATTTTAAACTCAGATCTCATTACCCCACTGCAGCATTTGGCACCAGTGTTCCTGACTAGTTGTACAACTGATCTAAACGGAAACAATCTCACAGTTTTTTTGTTCTCTGAAATTAAATTTGACGGCATGATCTCTATGATCCTTTCTTTTTTGTATGTGATTACTTTTTGGAACAGTGTTTTGCTAGCACCACAGGGGAAATTCAGTGAGGTTGTCAGTCAGCTATAGTGAATTATCAGATATCTTAGCTGCTCTTTCCTCTTACATTTGCTTAAGAGCTTATAAACCACAGAGAATAAAAAAGTGCTAAGAAGAAAGAAATGACCTGTCAAGGGTATTTGTGCATGACTTAAGAAAGAATTGGGCCAGTTTCCAAATCCACAACCAGAATCTCTTAGTTAATATCAACAGTATGTATATGGATCTTTGGGTTACTGGTATATAGAGAGGGAAATGAACAGTGTGGGTGTTGTTGTTTGTTGTTGCTTTTTAATGCAAAGCATGTATCACAATGCTATTCTGTACATCTCTGGTCTGGTCACATTTACAATATTTTAAAAACATTTCATTTATTTATTTAAAATGTTTATATACCACCCAACTGGAAATACACCTAAGGGCAGCCTGTAAAGGACAGCCCCACAAGGGCAGTCAATAAAATCAACAATTCTGAAACATAAGCAAATAAAATAGTTGAAAGGAAAGCAAGATGTTAAAATATTGGAATGTTCAAATATTAAAAAGATGTTATGAGTCAGTAATATAACCTAAACAGTAACACTGGGAATATAGTTAGGAATAAATGGCTTCCATAAAAGGATAGCTCAATTGGATAGGGTTTCCAATAAAATATGATTGTTGAAGGAGCAAAAACAGAGCCACTGTAGGTCCCAATCTTGGGAGAAAAGCAGGACAACAACAACAACATGCAATGAAGGTCTGGCCTTTTCAGTCTCAGCTGTCTGAGAGTGCATCTGAAAATGTTCTTTTCCCTTGATATTCCAAACAAAATGATGTCTGGAAGAGATGTGATGTCACATCTGTTCTGATCACTTCCTATTGCTGAGTAGTTTGGGAGAGTAGAACAGGAAAGAAGTGGGAGTGGGTTATGGAGGTCCTTTGGGCATGATTTTTGGGCATTTTTCATCAGAAAATCATGCTTCCCCAAATTGGGGTTTTCATCCGACTTGGGTGGGGCAATGCTGATGGTAGTCTTTGGGAGGTGCAAAGGTTAGGTCTGCAGGTCACACTTTCCCTATTCCTGAAGAAAGAGAGTGCATAAAGATACATTTTATTTCAATATTGAAAAGTATTGTTCAGGGGAAGTTGTTCCCATCACAGTGCTCATATGATTGTAGCCTTAGTTGAAGAAGATACCAAAACTCTTGCTCCTTTACCTTGCTACCAGTGGTAGAGAAAACCAACAGCATCTACAATGGCTTTGTTGTAAATGCATCTTCAAGTCAACTCTGACTTATGGTGACCATATCATAAGGTTTTCTTGATGAGAAATACATTTTCCATTGCTTTTCTCTGGAGCTGGGAGAGTATGTCTTGCCCAAGGTCACCCTGTTTGAACCCTGGTGTCCCAGATTTTCAGTCCAACATTTAAACCACTAACCACATTGGCTCTTTATGTTTCTCCATCTTAATTCTTCTGTGTCGCACAATTCTAACATTTCTTGTCTAGTACAGGTTAAGCTTCTCTTATCCGAAATTCCAAAATCTCAAATACTGCAAAAACCAAAGCTTTTTTCATGGGTGGCTGAGCTAGTGACAGCTTTGCTTTCTGATGGCTCAATGTACACAAACTTTGTTCCATGCACAAGATTATTAAAAATATTCCATAAAATTGCCTTCGGGCTAAGTGTATGAGCTGTATATGAAACATACATGAATTTTGTATTTAGACTTGGGTGCCATCTCTGAGATATCTAATTATGTATTTATATACAAATACAAGAATTATAAAATGAAAAAAAAAATCCAAAATCCAAAACACTGCTGTCCCAAACATTTTGGATAAGGAAGATACAACCTGTCTCAGATTGATTGTTCTTAAGGTGGTCAGATAGTGTCACATCATTCTCTCAATACCTTCATCACAAGGATGCTTATACAGTGATTCCTTGGTATCCATGGGCATTTGGTTCCAGACCATCCCCCTCTGTGGATACCAAAAAATATGTCAATATTTAACAAGTCAATATTTAACATTTAAAATTACCTGGGTGACAAGGAATGCACCCGCAAGGGATTTTTCCTGCAGTGTTTCCCACCTACCCATCAGGAAAGCTTTGCCAGAATTTAAACCCTTTCCTGACTCTGGAACTTATCACATGGGGGAAATCCCATGCAGAAATAGGTTTTAAAAGGTGGGGAATACCCGCAAAAGCAGGTAGATTTTCACACACATTGCTGTTAAAGTGTGGTTAACCCAAATGGAAAGTAGTCAAAAGCTGCTCCTTTTTACTTTCGGGAAAAGTAAAAAGAAGCAGCTTTTGACTACTTTCCATTTGGGTTAATCACACTTTAACAGTGACGTCATTTGAAAATCTGCCTGCTTTTGCGGGTTTGCCCCCTATTTAAAACCCCATTTCTGCATAGGATTTCCCCTGTGTGATAAAGTCCTCTGTTTCCCACCTTCTCAACCTACCCATCAGAAAGCCTCTGCCAGATTTTAAATCCCTTTGTTGCAGATAGCAGTGGAGTAAGGAGGTGAATCTGTAGGGAAGGGGTTTAAATTCTGTCAAAGGCTTCCTTATGAGAAAGTAGGAAAGCAGGAGTGTAATTTCTGGGAGAGGCTTCCTTGTGAACGGGTGGGAAACAGAGTGAGGCAGTGGCTTTGTGATGTGAAGGTGGCTTTTTTTGGCATTGGCTTTGTGATGTGAAGGTGAGAAAGAGAATGAGGTAAAGGTTTAAGTTCTGACTATGGCTTTGTGGTGGGATTGATGTCTGTATGGGAGGGAGGCATTGGCTTGCCTGGGTCTTACTTCAGTCTTTATTAGTGCCCTGAGACCAACTTCTCAGGCAGGCCATTGCAGGTTAAAACAAATTAAATGTTTCTTCATTTCAATCTGCAGTTTAATCAGTTTTCATCTGATTGTGCATCAGCTCACCTAAATACAGATTTTCCACACAAACATATTTTAGGGCTATAGTCAATCAAAGAATATAGATGTAGATAATGTATACCCGTACACATGCACAAGTATACAGTAGATATATACATACATATACACATGCATTTCTATACACCAGGGATGGGATGGAAATTCATCAATTTCTCCACAGGGGTCAAATTTGGAATTCATGACCCCTTGAGAAACTTGTGCAAAAAGAAAAATGGCATGTAGAAGATTCTTGCTATTTGTGCTAAACTTTTTTTGTTCCTCGCACACCAGTTTTTGAAAACTGTGCAGGAGTTTAAGAAACTATGTAGCTTTGCAGTAAAATTCTACACTCACAGTATTTTCATTACATGTAGAAAACTGTGCAGATTTATGAAAAAAGAAACTAGCCTGCCTATGTTGTTTTTCCATTATAAACTTGGAAAAAGTGTGCAAAATTCAAAACTAAATTGCATTGTATATCTCTATACAAAAGGCACATACATGTACATATGTCTTTATATAGATATATACATTTATATGCTACATGCACACAAACACACATGCATGCACACGCACACACGAAAGTATGCCTAGCTTAATGATACTTTTTGACAATAAAAAATATCTCTGCTGAGGAAGACACACAAGCAGCAAGAATGAGCAATGTCGTAAAAGACCTCCCATTTGACAAACTTGTTTGGTAATCCTTCAGTTTGATACTAGACAATACATTACATGAAACTTCATAACTGACAATGTTTCCCTTCACTCTAGGTATAATCATTCCCTTCATTCCTGCCCCTAATTCTTCATAGCTAAAACAGATCAGATAAATTACCACCCTGCCAAGTGAAAATATATGATAATAGTTGTCATTTATTTTAAAATAGTTTGTCGCTTGTCTTCTAAAAATCATCATTCCCTTAAATTAAGATGTAGCATACAGAGGAGGTGTTCACTTTTGGTACACATACTTTACTTTTGAATCAGCACTGACAGGGCATTTGATCAATGGCTCTCCTCTTCCTCTAACAAACTCTCTGTCAAAAGTTCATGGGACAGCCCTCCCTATTAAACAATTCCACTGGCATTCTAAAATAGTGGATGGCCAGAGACAGTTCACGTCTGAGAAAAGGTGAGTGACAACTCTACTGCAGCAAAGCAGTTCACAGACACAGGTTTAGTGAATACACAGTTTTCAGCTGTGGATAGAAATGCATTTGCAGAGTTAAAACTAATGTGCCCGCTGCACCTTTTCCTTGAGAAGTTGGATCTGGCTATGGTGACACATGTCTTGATTATATCCCATTTGGACTACAGTAAGGAGCGCTATGTGGGGGCAGCCAGTGGAAATTGTTCAGAAACTTCAGTGGGTCCAAAATACTGCAGCCAGGCTGTTGTCTGGGTACAGTGATCATGGGACTCCCCTGTTGAAATATCTGCCTTGGCTATGGGCCCATTTCTGGGCAGAATTCAAAGTGTTGGTTTTGCCCTTTAAAGTCCTACACAGTTTGGCTCCAGACTATCTCCATATATAAGCCAGCATGTGCTTTAAGATCTCTAAGAGTGCTTTCTCCCACTCTGCATCCACACTGCAGATATAATCCAACTTGACACCACTTTTACTGCCATGGCTCAATGCTATGGGATTTTGGGAAGTATAATTTGATGTGGCACCAGAGCTCTCTGACAGAGAAAGGTAAATGTCTCACAAAACTACAGTTCGCAGAGTTCCCTAGCATTGAGCCAGGGCAGTTAAAATGGTCTCAAACTGGATTATTTCTGCAGTGCGGGTAAGGCCTCAGTCCCACCACTTTCATAGGTGTCATTAGTGAGCCTTCTCGGGGACTGCTCTCAGGCTGTGGCACTCCCTTCCACAAGAGATCCAGCTGGCTCCCTCCCCACTCTCCTTCTGCTGATAGATGAAGATCTTTATATTTAGTCAGGCTTTTGAATTTTAATTATGGAACCGTAGTGTGTAAAAGACGAAGCAGACTGCCCCTTTGTGCAGGCTTGGGGGTGGCACCTGTGTGCAGCATTTAGTTGACGCTCGCTCTGACGCCGCCCCAAGCTGCCATCACATTGTCCACCCAACCACATGGTGGGCGGCTTTTCAGTGCTCTGGTGGCACAGCATTTACCCGCCCCACGCTGCAGGAGTACTGAAAAGCCGCAGCGGCAGTGGAAAAGCCGGCGTTTTTCTGGTGCAAAAAGGAGCGGTATTTTGCCACTTCTTTTTGTGATGGAAAAAAGCCAGAGTGGGGCATGCGGTTGCCACAGTGCCCACTCAACTTTTTGAGGGGCAGCATGACTCCACCTCTTTGGGGTGGTCTGCTTTGTCCCTAGGTGGTGTGCTGTATTTTAAAATCTTTTATTGTAACTATATTTTAAATATGTTTTTAGCTGTCTTAACCATTTGATTATTTAGTATTTGATATGATTATTTGATATTGATATTTAATCCTTTTTGATTTTAGTAAATTAACGTTTTAGCAGAATCTTTTTTAGTTTATTGTAAGCTGCCTTGAATCATAAGGCAGGACAAAAATCCAATAAAATAAATAAATAAAAATACGAGAGGCCCTTTCACACTACACAATTATAGCACTTTGGTGCCAGTTTAGCTGCTTTGACTGGACACTATGGAATCTTGGGATTTGCAGTTTAGGAAGGGATGTTGAGAATTCTTAGCCAGAGAGCACTAGTGCCACATCAAAGTATTCCATAGAATTCCATAAGATGTTGCTATGGGAGTTATATTGGAATCATAGCTCTGTAACTATGCGGTGTGAAAGGATCCAAGATGAAATTATAAGAGCTAGCAAAGTCATTATCCTGCTAAAGTGCTTTATGAAGAATACACACTGAAGAGGCTCAACAAAACTGCATCAGAGCTTAGTATGAATATATGTGGAAATAACTGCAAATCCATAGGAAAGCTTTGACATAGGATGAAAGGCTTCTAAAGAAGAGGACTAAATGCCTCTTTTCCAAAAAGTAAAGGCACATGATACATGGTCCAAAACCACAGGAGTGAATAAAAACAACCACCAAAGGGAAGGTATTTTTACCATACATCAAATGAGTCACAGACAGAATAGGAAAACTGATGAGGAAACACAACCTCCAAATGGTCTACAAACCGACCAAGAAAATCCAGGAAATGATGTGCTCAGCGAACGACAGGAGATACCCTCTCACAGCTGCAGGAGTTTACTGTATATCATGCAGCTGCAGACAAATCTACATAGGGACCACAAAATGCAGTGTTCAAACACAAATCAAGGAACATGAGAGACACTGCAGACTGTGCCAGCCAGAAAAATCAGCAGTAGCAGAACACGTTATAAACCAACCTGGGCATAAAATGCTATTTGAAAACACTGAAATTCTGGACCATGCCAAAAACAATCAGGTCAGAATGCACAGGAAAGCCATTGAAATCCACAAACACCTGGACAACTTCAACAGGAAAGAAGAAACCCTGAAAATAAACAAAGTTTGGGTACCAGGCCTAAAAAACACCAAAATCAAGACTTGGCACATGCAAATGAACTTCACTCAGGGGCAGGAGTTTTCCCAGCAGACAATGGACCACTGATTAAATCCTTCTCACATATCCTCCACCCTGAGGCCTTGCCATTCAACAACAGAACAATACATGGATTAACATGCAAATCATATCCTCTCCACCAAGGGTCACACAGTATATATATATATACCCCACCCACTTTCACTTCAGAAGAAACAGTACCACTAGTAGAAACCAACAAAGACCTGGAGCAATTACTGAAGAGGGTCAAGGAGGAAAGTGCTAAGGTAGGCTTGAGGGTGAACATCAAGAAAACAAAACTAATGACTATGGAAAAGCTACAAGAGTTCATCCATTAACAAGAAAATTGAAATAGTAAGAATTCCCATACCTTGTATCAAACATTAATTAGAATAGAAACTGGAATTAAGAAAGCAGAAGAAGATTATGATTGGGAAGGGCAACTATGAAAGAATTAGATAAAATCCTAAAGAGCAACGATATAACTTTGAACACTAAAGTGAGAATTGTCCAAGCCATCGAATTCCCCTTCACCATATAAAGAAGTGAGAACTAGACAGCAAAGAAAGTAGATAGGAAGAAAATCAACTCATTTGAGATGTGATGCTGGAGAAGAGTGCTGAGGATACTTTGGACAGCAAAGAAGACAAACAAATGGGTTCTAGAACAGGTTAAGCTCAAACACCCCCTAGAAACTAGGATGACTAAACTGAGGCTATTGTACCTTGGCTGCATCATGAGAATGCATGACTCCTTAGAAAAGACAATAATGCTAGCAAAGGTAGAAGGCAGCAGAAAGAGGGAGACCACAAGCCAGATGGATAGACTCAACCAGAGAGGTCACTGGCCTAAGCCTACAGGACCTGAGCAGAGCAGTAGAGGACATGTGATCATGGAGAAGTCTCATCTACAGGGTCTCCATGAGTCGAGGTTCACTTGAGGGCAGTTAACAACAACAGACTTTTGGTAAGCAGATTTCTTGCTTTCCCACATTAATACTAACTGACCACTGTAAAGATCTGAAAAACCTGTATCACTTATTTGAAATTTAGGGCAAGGGGCATGATTTACATCTTCCTGGATCCTATTAAAGTGGGCCCTTGGTATCCTCTGGGGTTTGGTTCCAGGATCCTCCAAGGATACCAAAATCCATGGATGTTTAAATCCCATTATATACAGTGGGGTAGTAAAATTGTTGTTGTTGTTAACTGCCTTCGCATCAGTCTCAACCCATGGCGACCCTATGGATGAGACATCTCCAGGCCCCTGTCCTCTACTGCTCTGTCCAGCTCCTGCAAACTCATATTCGTGGTCTCTTTAATAAAGTCCATCCACCTAGCATGTGGCCTTCCTCTCTTTCTACTTCCCTCCACCTTTCCTAACATTATTCTCTATTCCTATGATTCATGCCTTCTCATTATATATTCAAAGTACATCAGTCTAAGGGGGGTTGCAGACTGCCAGAAATAGTGTGAATTCAGTCCACTTTTAGGGTTAGGGTTAGAGTTAGGGAACCATGGGAACTGTATTTTATTGTGGCATCAGAGTTGTCTGACAGAGAAGGCTCAATGTCTCAGAAAAATAACAGTTCCCATGATTCCCTAGTACTAACCCTAACCCTAAAAGTGGACTGAATTCACACTATTTCTGGCAGTCTGCAACCCCCCTAAGTTTTGTCATCTTGGCTTCTAGGTATATCTCTGGCTTGATCTGTTCTAGGACCCATTTGCTTGTCCTTTTGTCTGTCCATGGAACCCTCAGCACTCTTCTCCAGCACCACATTATCTCAAATGAATTGATTTTCTTCCTATCATCTTTCTTAACTGTCCAGCTCTCACATCCATACATGGTAATAGGGAATACAATGTCTTGTATGATTCTGACTTTTGTGCTGAGTTGTATGTCTTTGCATTTTAGGATCTTTTCTAGTTCTTTCATAGCCATCTTCCCCATTCTTAATCTTCTCCTGATTTCCGGGTTGCAGTCTCCATTCCAATCAATGTTTGATCTCAGATATGAGAACTCTTTTACTATTTCTATTTCTTCATTGTCTAGTCTGAATGTGTGTAAGTTCTCTGTGGTCATAATTTTTGTTTTCTTTATGTTCAACAGTAAGCCTGCTTTAGTACTTTCTTCTTTGATCTTCCTTAGTAGGTGTTCCAGGTCTGTGAGGTTTTCTGCTAGTATTATGATGTCGTCAGCATATCTCAGATTGTTGATATTTCTTCCTCCTATTTTCATTCCTCCCTCTTCCATGTCCAAGCCTGGTTTCCTTACAATATGTTCTGCATATAAGTTGAATAGGTAAGGTGATAGGATGCAGCCTTGTCTGACTCCTTTGCCGATTGGGAACCATTTTGTTTCTCCATGTTCTGTTCTGACAGTAGCCTCTTGTCCTGAGTACAGATTCTTCATTAGGACTATCAGATGTGTTGGCACTCCCATGTCTTTAAGGGCATTCCATAGCTCTTCACGATCTATGCAGTCAAAGGCTTTGCTATAGTCTATAAAGCACATGCTGATTTTCTTTTGGAACTCCCTGCTATGCTCTATTAGCCATCGTATATTTGCAATGTGATCCCTGGTGCCTCTTCCTTTCCTAAACCCTGCTTGTACCTCTGGGATTTCATTCTCCATGTGTGGTTGGAGTCTATGTTGCAGTATTTTGAGCATACTTTTTCTTGCATGGGAGAGTAGTGCTATGGTTCTATAGTTGCTGCAGTCTTGTGTCTCCTTTTTTGTGGATGGGGATGTATATTGATCTCTTACAATCTGTTGGCCATTGTTTTGTTTTCCATATCTGTTGACATATGTTGGTTAGCACTAGAGTTGACTCTGTCAGTGTGGATTGCAACAGTTCTATTGGTATATCATCTGTTCCTGGAGTCTTGTTTTTTGCCATTTCTTTTATTACAGCTTCCACCTGAGTTTTTAGAATGTGGGGTTCATCTTCATAAGGCTCTTCACTCCATGTGTCTTTCATTTTGTCATTATTTTTGTATAGTTCATCCGTCTTTTGCATCCAACATCTTTTTATTCCTTCCTGGTCTTGAATTATGTTATTTTTAATAGTGTCCCTTATATAAAATGGCAAAATCAATGTTTGCTTTTTGGAAATTTAAAATATATATATATTTTCAAGCCAAGGGTGGTTGAATTTGTGGATAAAGAATGTATGGATATGGAAAGCTAGCTGTACATTCTGTCCTACTCCCATAACTGTATAAATATAGTTTATACATGAGGCTTTAATACCACTTGGTACTGCACTTGAAGAAATGGGATTATATCTATGAAAGCTCATACTAAAATAAAAACCAGTTAGTCTTAAAGGTACTGCCATATTGCTCCCCCACCCAGTCCCCTCTTTCTCATTTTTATAAAACATTTAGACTTAGACCCTGTCTGCATGGGCCAAATAAACCAGCTCCTCCTGTCCACTTGGTCGGGAGTCTGAACGACACAGGGCCCAATTCCTAAGTCTGGTTTGAACAGACTGGATGACAACCAGCCCATTTAGCATCAAACCAGGTTCTACCTCTCTTAATATGTGGTAAAAAAGGCCCTGTTTCTCCTGATCTCAGAAGATCGGAGCCCTCCATTCCAACACCAGGTGGCTGTTTGTGTGTACAACCTTCATGTGCTGTGGATCACTCACTCTGAGGTCAGAATGAAGTGCCCAGCAACAAGGCTGCAGTTTCCACCCACTGCTCACAGGAGTGATCTCTAGAACAAAAGGGAATTGCATCAGGTGTCTGCTTCTGTGTCTTGTACTAGAGATCACTCATAGGAAAGGATGGAAACATCAGTCCACTGCTTCCTGAGCAACAGGGGAGGAGACCCTTGTTGCTAACATTGGGAGTTTCCTAGTATGTGGGATATAGGACCTTATCACATGGGGTCTGAAGCAGAGCTAATCCAATCCAAATAATATTATTTCCCCATGTTTATACACGACGCTGCCCCAGAACACGGAGCTAATCCGTATTGTTTCCCCGTGTTTATACACGACGCTGCCCCAGAACACAGAGCTAATCTGTATTGTTTCCCCGTGTTTATACACGACGCTGCCCCTGAACTCGGCAGAACACGGAGCTAATCCGTAAGGAATAGAGAGATTTTGACATTCGGTTTGTCGGGGAAGTACAAGGGAGCCTTCGCATTCATTGCGCAATGGTAGGCGGGGAGAAAATCCCAGCGAGGGGAAGGGATTGCCTTGGCAAAAGGCAAATGGGATTGGAGAAAAGAAGGAGAGGAGGAGGGAAGAGGGAAGAGGGAGGCGATCTCTCTCGCATTTTTCCCCACCGACACGCCACTGTGGGCTGCCTTCCCTTCTCCAGTCCTCCAGCCCTCCTCCTCCTCCTCGGTCCCCTTGGCTGCCTTTCCTCCCGACTCCTTCCTCCCATCCTTGCCATCCACATTCTGTGACGCCGGCTTTTTGTGACGGGAGAGAAGGGAGCTTTCGTATTAATTGCACAATGGCCAAACGGGCGATATTCCGTTCGTTTCGCTATAGAACTGAATTTATTCCTACTTCGGTTATTTTTCGCTTATTCTTCGCTTCGTGGCCAGCGTTTGATAAGGTCCATAGGGTTGGACCAGAATTCACTACATAGCTCTGTAACTGTGGAGTTACACATTTGTAACAGCACAATATGATTCCAGCCATTATTTTCATATCCCCCCAAGGATTTTACCAAAATATCCAAATTGCATATTCAGGATGGAAAGAATTTGAGGTTGTTTTTTTAAAAAATGTGAATATGGAAGAAAGTGACACTTATCAAACTTTTTGTCAGTCTAGTAGTAGCTGCAGGCAGGAGGCTTTTCACATCCTACTTGTACATGTTTAGGAAGATGAACAGACCCTTCTACCTACAAAGCCAGTACTACTTGAGGTATAGTCATCTTTTGGACTACAGCTCCCAGAATCCTGGCCATGCTAGTTAGGGATTCTGAGAAGTGTAGTCTGGAAAGGTAATTTTTGCAAGCTCTGAACAATCCCTCATCCATTGAAAGAAAGCCCACATCAGGGACTAGAAACCTTTTAGACAAATTCCGATTATGTCTAACATTCAGCCTCATGGGGCAAAATCATGATATACTAATATATTTGTCCCAGGTATAGATTTATTTCTTTGCATTGAGCGTGTCTTCCTGCCTTATGAGCCTCAAATACAGAGATATGTGACTAAAATGTTATCCCTTTTTCTGAAGATTGTTGAACTGCATAGAGAGTATTAATCATGCTGACATAGATCTGCCTTCCATAGTCAGGAAGGGAAAGAAGAGAATCAATCTGCCTGATTGCCCCGACTCTTCATTTTGCACTCCACAGCCCCTTGCTGAGCTTAGCAGCAGGGGAGCCAGCGCTGGCTTGTCTAACATTGTGCCACGAGGTGGTGCTATGGACTGTGGAAATGACGGGCAAGTGACATAGAAGTCTGAGCACTGCAGGCAGAGAGATGGAGAGCACATTGTAGGGAGAGCTGGTCTGAACAACAACAACAACAACAACAACAACAACAACAACAATGCTTCTGACAGAACAGGGTTTATCTTTGGCTGCAATCATATTGAGGATCTTGTAAATTACTTATTATCTGAGCCCTTGTATGCAGGCCCAAGGGGAGGGGGAATCTGTCAAATATTCTCCTGTGTTACTCAAACACAATTAAATAGTATATAGTGAGTGGATTAATGGAAGATATCCCACCTTATATTATCTATAATGTATATTATCTACTATGCATTATAGTTTGCAGTATTTTCTATGTGTTGTCTTCAGGTGTTTTCTGATTTATGGCAACCCTATCATGGGGTTTTCTTGGCAAGATTTGTTCAGAAGGAGCTTGCCATTGTCTCCCCCTTAGGCTGAGAGAGTATGACTTGCTCAAGGTCACCCAGGGGATTTCATGACCGGGTGAAATCCAAACCCTGGTCTCCAGAGTCAGAGTCCGACACTCAAACCACTAAGCCATTTTCTATGGCTGCCAGGAAGTTGCAGCATTATTTCACTAAAGATTTTAAATGTTCGTCATTTGAAATTAGGGATTGCCCTTGTATTTGCTGTACTGACAGTTTGTCATCGTTCAAAGTTATTCAAAAGTAGTTTACAATGCATTTCATTTGACTTCATTACAGATTGTTTTTGTTATTCTGTATATGAAATTGTCAATGCCTTTGCCTAAATTCGCATGTGTGCATGCACACACACACACAGAAACTGGCTTTGTCTATTACATTTATTTTATTTTATCCCTAAAAGTGGCACTTAAGGGTTTTTTAAAAATTAAGAACAATTTAAAAGAGCAGAACATTAAAATTGTTATAACGAACACCAGACTATATTGAAAAGAAGCACCTTCACACCCTTCCTAAAGACAGTGAGAACAGGAATTGATTGTAAATCATCATCACCACCACCACCATCATTGTCATCATCTTCTCCCTTTCACCCCCCCAACCCCCCCCAGTGGTGATAGTTTAAAATTATCGTTGTCCTCTGAGAATTTTGTCAGGCTGATTGACAGACAAGGGTGATTTATACTATTACCCATCTCCTCCTTTTCTTCTCTGCAGATGCCATGCTGCATATCAAGTATGATGAGTTAAATTTGAGACTTTTCAGTAGTTATTGCTATGCCTACTGTGTCCACATTTGTGCTCTTTTGCACATAAATCAAAGCATGGAAGTTAATTGCTGATGCTAATAACATGCCATCTACTCAAGAAGGGCCAAAGGAGATGTTATGAGAGACACACACCTACTGTTGAGGGCAGGAGCCTTCCCCTTCCTTCCGCACATCTGCAGGGTAAAAAAAATACCCAACTCATTTTTGTTTTTTAAAAAAGAAAGTGCATGAAACAACATCATTGCACTTGGAGTTTCCCAACCACCTGTCCAGCTGCATCCAAGAATGTGGATGGAATAAAGTGAAAATGGTGATACCAAGTCCCACAATATCTTTTCCAACATGGCACCAAACAGTTGTGGGGAGGCTGCTGCTTTTGGATGATGATTATTTTTATTTATTTTATTTACTTATATATCCCATCTTCCTCCTGGTATAGGGACTCAAGGAGGCTAATGATGATGTGACATTGAGTTTGGAGCAAATTATGTAGTAAAAACAGTTAGTACTAAATCAGGCAGGTCAGTCTGACTACATGTAGATTAGAAGTAAGATCTGTTCACATTGGCAAAAAAGGAAGTGTCTTTACCCTGCCCTCTTTTCAGGGTTGCTGAGAGTTTGTTTGGTTTTTTTCTTAGTGGGAGTGGATAGATTTTCTTCCTATTGGCTATAATTGGAGGGAAATTATATACAGTATACACCAGCTTCAGGACTGGTGGATTTCCTCTCTGCTGTTCCTGGGCTGTGATGGGAAAAATATGAAGACTATGAATCCTGTCCTCCAGTGTTCACCCATCACATGCATGGTGCACTCCAATGTTGTTGTTGTTGTTGTGTATCTTCAAGTCACTTCTGCTGTATGCTGGCCCTAAGGCCAAGCCATCATGTGGTTTTCTCAGCAAGATTTACTTAGAGAGGGTTTTCCATTGCCTTCCTTTGAGGCTGAGAGAGTGTAATTTGCCCAAGATCAAGGGGATGAGTGGAGATTCAAACCCTCATTTCCCATAGTCCTGGTGCAGCATGTAAACCACTATACCACACTGGCTCACTAACTTTGTATACAGCTAGTACAAAATACATTCCCTAGATAGTGCTACTGCTAAATATTAATGAGGCGATGATCTGAAACATTTTATATTACCAGCTTCAGGTAGGAAGTGTTTTTAGGAGCCACAGAATAACAGATGATAATGATGATCTAATAATTTTAGCAGCCATAGAAATGAAGATGAGTGATAATGATATTAGTAGTATTACCATATATTGTTATTGTTGTTGCTATTATTTAATTACTGTTTAGCACTAATACTATCCACAGAACATATTTTGCATCAGCTGTATACCAGGCTAGTGAACCAGCTTGGGATAGTGGTTTGAGTGCTGGACTAGGACTCTGGGAAACCAGAGTTTGAATCTTCACTCATCCATTGGGTGATCTTGGGCAAATCACACCTTCTCAGCCTTAGAGAAAGTAAGCAAACCTTATCTGAGTAAATTTTGCCAAGAAAGCCCTATGCCAGAGGCAACTTTAAGACACATAGCAACAACAGCAACAACTATACAAAGCTGCACAGCCAAAACACTCTTATCCCAAGCCAAAGGGACATTTATTAAAGGCTTATATTAAAGTTGTAGGGCCAAGGTTGCCAGAACAGCAGATTGCCTGACTGAATCATGCTGGGGTTTATGAAATAGGGCTTTAAAAAAAGAGAGCGGGGGGGGGGGGGGAAATTACAACTGCACTGTTAGCATGTTTTCTTCATGGCTGGCCCTTCCACTAAGAACACAGAGAAACTTCCAGAGATGGATGCTGTAGGGCACAACTGTGAGGTGATGTTTTGGAACAAGTGCTGTGGAACATGACAAAGCCTCCTTAAACTAGCCTGATGCCTTCAGGTTTTGTAGAAAGTGATGTTCAGTTGCCACTGTTGAACATTTGAGTTTGGGTCAGCTTCTGCACATGGGAGGTGGGTATGCCATTACTTCATCAATAAAATGTCTTGGGCCAGTCCAGAATTTCTCATAAACTCTGAATTCCCCCCCCCCCCACTAAACTGAAGAGAATGAACCCCCCACACAATGTCTCTTCCAACTTCTAGCTTGTCTAAGGAAAACAAACCCTCCTGTTCTGAAAGGTGTATGGAGATTGAAGCACAACAAAAGGAATGGCTCTTTAGGAAAAGAAAGATGGTTTCCAGAAGCAGTCAGGTTTCTTATCTCTTCTCTGGTATTCCTCAAATGACTTTCTGGCTTATTTCTCCCATACATCTGAGGAAGTAGGCTCAAGTCTGTGAAGGCTCATGCTACCAGCTTCTTTCTTTCAGTTAATCTCAAAGGGATACAGGATCACTTTGCATACTGATTTTCCAGATTAAAATGGCTATGTCTTTGAATTCTCTTTCTCTCTTGACTATTCTTCTTATCAAGTTGTCTTCCTTTTACTCATCCTTGGCTATTCTATATCCCTGCCATATAGTGCTTATATTTTCTGCATATATATATATATAGGAGAGGACAAAACCAAATAATTTCTTTTGGTTTCATCCTCTCCTTCACCTCAGGTTCTTTCCATACTCTGAGTCCTGGAGTCCTCTGGGTTTCCATAATTTGAGTCCTGGAGTCCTCCATTTCTCCTTCATGATCTTCACTGAATACTGATCCCTCCACTCTGAAACAGTACTGCTCTAGCAGAGAGTTTTCAGTTTGTTGGCCCAAATTAGTGGCTTTTTTTCTATTCCCCACAGAAATAACCTAGCCCTGTCCTTCTCCAAAAATAAGAGAGAAGAAAATAAAAAGAGTATTATGACATTGAACTGTGATGACAAGGAATCTGTTAATAGAACAATCCTATATGTGTCCATTCAAAAGTAAGCCCCATTTAGTTCAATGGTGCTTACTCCCAGGTAAATGGCTATAGGATTCCAGCCTCAGAATATTTGCCTCTAGTCTCTTCTTTCAGGAGTCCATCAGGCTATGTGTACAATGATGCTTGAAGACTGATTTTCAAGGAGAGCATTGTGATGTGCAGAATGTAGCAGGAAGCAATAAAACCTTCACCAGAACATTACAAACCATTAGGAAACCCAAACTTTATTTATCTGACTGATTGAGGGTAATTTGGGTACCAGCGTATGTGTGAGACCTTGCTTTGTCCTCTGAGATTGCTAGGGAAAAGTTTTTGCAGAACTTCTTTTGTCTTGGTGAAAGAATGTTTCGCTGAGAGGTAAAGGAACAGTGGTGTGTGGGTAGGATGACAGAAACTTGAGAAACTCCATTTTCATAAAATGTGGATTATTGCAAATTGTTCTCTAAAACCTTTCCTCAATAGTCAGCTGTGTAAATTAGTAGAGTTTAGGACAGAGAATGAGAAAGCTGCTTTTTTGACTGTGCCTTTGAGGCCGCCTCAGCCAATATGGCCAACTATGATATCAGAGGATGTTGTGGGAATTGTGCACACCTCCAGATATCTGTAGAACTACAGCTCCCAGCATTCCTCACCAGTGGCTATACTGGATAGAATTGTTGGGAGATAGCTACACAATTCCTACTTGGAATAGATGATATAGCCAACCTTCCATATCCACAGATTCTTTATCCATGGATTCAACCGTCCACAGCTTGAAAATATTAATATATATACATAAATTTCAAAAAGCAAACTTTTATTTTGCCATTTTATATAAGAGACTGTATTTTACTATTCCATTGTATTTAATGGGATGAGCATTCATGGATTTTGGTATCTACAGGGGGTCTTGAAACCAAACCCCTGCAGGCTCACTGTATAAGACTACCATCAGTATACCACAATCCAGACTAGTATAGTGTAAGATGTGGTGCTGGAGAGGAGTGCTGAGGATACCATGGACAGCCAAAAGGACAACAATAACAACAACAAAAAAAGGCCCTAGAACAGATCAAACCTGACCTCTCTCTGGAAGCCAAGGTGACTAAACTGAGGTGTTGTACTTTGGCACATCATAAGAAGGCCTGAGTCATTAGAAAAGAGAATAATTGCGCTGCAGGGGGCGGTATAAAAATAAAAATTATTATTATTATTATTATTATTATTATTATTATTATTATTATTATTATTCTAGGAAAAGTGGAGGGCAGTAGAAAGAGAGGAATACCACACGCCAGATGGAAGCCACAGCCCTGAGCCTGCAGGAGTGGTTAAGAACAAGGAGACTTGGAGTGTCCCATTCACTGAGTCACCGTGAGTTGATGTCAACTCAAAGGCAAACAACAACATAGTGGGCCACAAAAAATCATAAATTTTGGAGCCTCATGTAATTTATTTAATAGTGGGCATATGTATATATCATCACCTTTAATTTCATTTTAAGCAACTAAGGAGAGTGGGTGTTGAAACATTTTGCTTATTAATTGAACTGTTAAGTTCTGTTTGTTAACCAGTCCAAGAAATGTATATATTTACACCAGCATTTATATATTGGTTGTATCCATCTTACATTAAACAGGAAAAGTAAAAAAAAAATTTTTTTTGAAGTACCAGTACTGAATTTAACATTTGCACAAGGACATAAACTGGGTTTCTGCAAGTGATATTAGATACATTGCATAGTCTTTTAATTTAAATGCATTTATGAAAAACAAAAACCTGAAAATTGTTTTTTTAAAATACTTCCACAGCTTTACCTAAACCAAGTAAAAGTCTAAATACAAAGTATCCAGATAATAACTAAGGTAGGCTAAGCCCATCCTCCAAGTATTGAGGTTCATTTTGAAGGAGCAAGTGGGGTATAGGTTCAACAAATAAATAAGTGTAAGCTGGACTCACATGACCAAAATATCACCCCAAGTTATGTAAATGGTATGATAAACATAAAGGAACCAAGTAACGCTGTAATACTACATATATAATACAATTGTATGGTATTGTGTTTTGCACAGGCATGAAAGTAAGTTGCAAGCATTTGCTTGGTTTTTCTCTCTATTCCAAAATAGCACTGGAAAGAGACACCAACAGACAACTACAGTGCTCCAAGTATCAGGAAAATTACTGTATTACAGCTATCACAGACTGGTATCAAAAGTCAGCACATGATGGTTACAGGTCATTGCTACCTAATGAAAGCAACAATAATTTAAAATAATCAGACAAATGGCACCATTAGTTTCAAGAAATCCATAGTAGAATCCGCTAATTAATTTTTGGCCTCTTTAACTACAGGGTATTTGAAGCCACATGTTATGAATCATTTTCAGTTGAGATATTAAAATCAGATTACCAGAGAAAAGCCTTGTAAATATTTGCCTTCAAATGAGTATGAGAATAAATATATATTCAGTAATTCATCCATATTTAGCAGATTTTAAAGAGACAAAGCATAGCTTTAAATTCAATTATCATTTTATACAAAGGGAGGAAATATGAAACTTGGCTTGATTAGCTTGTTTCTTCCCATGCTTTGTAATACCTTATTAAAATTTGAACTTTGAAATTGATATTATCAGTCAAATAAAGTCAGAAGAAATATTTAATCTGTGGTTAGAGCCTTAGTTAATAGAAGTTTTATTTGAAGTGTGTTATGTCTAAAAGAGAGAAAATATATGAGGGAACTCAGACTTGATTTGGAAAGTTGATTTCACTACTGTAATTCCATTTGAAACTCTAATACCTAAACAAATCCTTTGGATCTCGCCCAACTAGAATTAGAGATTTATTTAGGCTGCTTGAAAAAAACACTGGCATTTGGGCTTGTATTATGTCTGTATTAGCTGTTATACTATACATGCGGTATTGACCAGGGACTTGGTCAGTATCCATGCATCCTGAAGCCAAGTGCTTTGTTGTAGGAAGTGGGTTTGTCCTTAGCCCTTTGCTTACCTTCTTAAAAATTTCCTAACCATGCCCCCTCCATGGGGATTTTAAGCCTGCAAAATATGAGAAGCAGAGTGCCTGTGCTTCCTGTATAGCACAATATTTCTATAGTGAATTTAGCTAGAGAAAGAAAGAATACTTGCCTGTGTAGGCATCTCACCAATACCTCCTCTAAAAAGAGAGGACACAAAGTAGTATTTCTGCAACTAGCAGAGAGAACAGGAGTTCCTTCTTGCTGACAGGAGAGAGAGAGAGGGGAGTTTAGGACCATCCTTCCTGTTCTAAGATCATGCAAATTTGCAACACTGCTTACAGGAATAAGCAAGGTGAGATAATTTAGTGTCATCCTAGATCTTTCAATCCATGCCATTTTTGGTCTTTCCTGGTATGATAGAATTATAGCACTTTGATATCACTTTAACCGTCATGGCTATGCCCTTTAGAATCTTGGGATTGGTAGTTTAATTATTTAGAATTCTCTGCCAGAACTCTTTAGGAATTCCTCTAAACTACAAATCTCAAGATTCCTTAGGACAGAGCCATGACAGCTAAAGTGGCATCAAAGTGCTGTAACTGCAGTGTGAAGGAGACCTTCCTTTCTCTGTCCATGCACCAGATGATGCCAGGGCAGGGACTTCATCCATTACTATTGTGATGGAAATTTTCTCCATTCCACTCCCCTACCTCCCCTTTCATTGTTGCCGTGTGCCTTCAAGTAATTTCCTACTTATGGCGACCCTATCACAGGGTTTCTGGGGTTGTGTGACTCACCCAAGGTCACCCAGTAGGTTTCTATATCCAAGCAGGGAATCGTACCACGATCTCCAGAGTCCCAGTCCTACACTCAAACTACTATGCCATGCTGGCTTTCCTCCTCTCTGCTTCACCTGAAATGCTGTTCTGCATTATTTTCCCACCCTCTGGAGCAGGTTTTGAGGCTGCATGAGGTGCATAGAGGTGCATGTTTCTGGGGATGGGGAAGGAGGAAAGGCTTCTCATAGTTCTGGAGGATGAAATCAGTGCTGTCAGTAGAAAAATCCCACTAGATCAGGGGTAGGCAACCTTTCCCCTTTAAGGGCCGAGGGACTTCAGCTCCCAGAAGCCTCAGCCATGTTGGCCAATAGTCCCATGTTGGCCAATAGCTCCTGGGATTCTGGGAGCTGAAGTCCCTCGGCCCTTAAAGGGGAAAGGTTGCCTACCCCTGCACTAGATCCTATTTTGGATGTGCAAGAGGATTACAGATACAAAGCTTCCAGAGAATGTATGTGTAGCATGCCTACACAGGGTAACTAGGAGGTACACATGTTGACCCTGGGACATTAACGTTCAGCTGGTGAGCCATGACTCACAAATGGATTGACATGTAAGATCACCATTTTGCTTTTTGTATACAAACAGCCACTTCTCCCTTCTTCTCTCATGAAAATGAAGCACACACTGCTCATGCAAGGTTTCACATTTTCCTATCATCTGTGCAAATGTACAACACTTAATAAAAACATAAATAATAATAATAATAATAATAATAATAATAATAATAATAATAATAGGTACTCCCCATTACTTCTGGGCTCTGACCCTCAAATTCACTTGGGCACTTGAAAGGGGAATCTATTTGGCTTGATTCCTCTCCTACATGGGACCCACTTTTAACAAGCTGACAAACACTCATGAGAATTCAGGTATATACAAGCTCTGTCCTTTGTTCTATTCACATGTGAAAAGCCTCTTTTTTGCCACACTGAACAGGTGACCCTTGAATGCATCCCTTCACCTTTCACCTGAATTGCTTGCTCCGTTCCCAACTAGGTCATATGCAAAATTAAGCTCAAAATAATACAAACAGGAATATGCTCATTTGTTTCTTCCAAAGGAGTGAAACAAAGGGTATGTTTACACTGGCTGCTTAATCTGGACTGTCCCTGGACTGACCATGATGGTGACCACATGCATTGGGACAAATCTGGCACAATGCCACATTGTTGTACAGATGGTCCCACTGGGCCAACACTGTATTAGCCCTGCTGGCCTGTCCCCTTCTGTGCCAATGTCACCACTGTCTTACTGCCCACACAGCTTCTGCTGAGATTAGGACAGGTGCATCAGGCACACCGGACAGGTGGCTCCTGTTTTCAGAGCCATTGCTTCTTCCTTGTGGCCAGGAGCTCGATGTGAAGCCTGCTCTGTGTGCCACCACTTCTGCTGAGGACAGAAACAGGTTCCCAGACTCCTTATGGATCACATGTCTGGGCACCCATTTCTCTCCTCAGCAGAAGTGCCAGCACACTGGGCAGGCTTTACACCGAGCTACTCTCTACACGGAAGTGACAGCGGTGGCTCTGAAAACAGACTATCACCTTTCCCTGTGCTTCTCAGTGCAGGGAAAGAGGATGGTGTGGCTCTTGACATGTGAACAACAGATTGAGCCAAACTGGACCTGATCCTGCTGTCCACATGCCAAAAGAACCCAAGGTCACTGTCACACACTGAATGGTCACAATTCAATGACTTCACTGAAAGAAATCCAACTGCCATTTAGAGAAATTCCCTTTCGTGGATATAGAAATGCCACTGAAACTCACTGTGGTCCTTGTCCAAAACATGGTCCCCCATTCTACTGACACATGGTTGAAATATTGTAGAGTGCCCCTGTAAAGAATCAGGAAATCTTGCTGTGCACTGTTGCTTCTTTCACTAAAGTATATTATTCAATATTACACATTCATACATATGAGTTTTGGCTGTGATGGGGAGGAAGGAAGGATGGGGAGAGCAGAAAGCCCATACCCAGGAGGACACAATGCCTCAGTGTGAAAGGAAAAGGTGCTAAAAAGTGGGGCTTTCACCCAGAGAAAAGGAATATTTTTCTTAAACAATATACAATGCCACCATTATGTGTATGTGTGTGTGCTTGTGTGCGTGTGTGTGTGTGTGTGTGTGTGAGAGAGAGAGAGAGTATTTGTATGAGTGACAGAGTGTGTCTGTGTCTCTGTGTCTGTGTGAGTGAGTGAGTGAGAAAGAATGGGTGATTTTTGGCTCTAAATTACAAAAGCATATCATTGTTTGCCCTACAGACAAATGAAGTACATTTCTCATTAGGTTGGAACATTTTAGGAACAACCTGGTTGTTAAGCAATACATCTTGTGGCTACCTCAGAGGGCTGTGGACAGTGGCAAAATGGTATTAATTCTCATAAGCTGCTTGAGGAAGAACTATGCCAGAAAGCAACCCCTCCTGTACCATGGCAGGGAAGAACATAGCGGTCCAGTCACATTAGGCAATCACACCTTGCAGTGTGTTCCACATGGGCTAAATTTAGGTGACTGACAGTGGGAGATCTGTGATTGATACTTCCTACATTTTTCTTTCCCTCTTCTCTCTTTATTTGTAGGAAGTCACATGGAGCTTTGAGGATTATCAGAGTGCCAACACTGTCTGTGTGAGAGATATTTAACACCTCTTCCTCGTACCCCATTTTAAAATACCAAAACTAATGCAAAACAAATACAGGTACTGCACTGAGCCCATCTTTATTTTTTCCTAATGGAGGGAGGATTCATAGCAGTTTTGGGAATGATTTGGCCTAGGAGGTGTCATGGGAACGATTCTCTTAGCTGTTGGGCTTATGGAGATGCCACATGGAAATATCACTGAGGACATCCAATACTAGGATATAGTACCAGCTTATCGGGATGTGTCTCATCTGCCAAGGAGCAAGAACAGTGAGCAAATTACAACAAAATCCACAAAAGAGCAATACCTTTATTGGCCAACCCAAATGTTGTAAATATATCATGAAAGCTTTTGAAGCTTCACTGGCTTCTTCATCATGCAAAAATGTTCAAAATCATAAAGGGGAAGAAAAGTGATGATGTCCTGCATTTTTCCTTAGATGTTATTTCTGTTGTCATTTAAGAAGCCATCTAGAAGCCATCTAGGCAAGCAGAGGCCACTTCCTTTCTTGGATATGTGGGGACACAGGAACAAAGGACAATAAAACATAGATAATAAAAATTCAATTCCATTAGCAACAAAAAACTATTTTCTCTTGAGATTCAGGCTGCCTGTGTCCTGTGTGAAGCTAACTGCACCTTCCAAAGGCAGAGAACATTGAATTTCTTTCTCAAGAAGTCCCTGTACTGTTACAATTTGAAAAAGCATTTAGGTGCCCATAGGTAAAACCTACCAACTGTAGTCCAAAAGAAAGAATTTACTTTTGTTGGAGGTAGAAATCTGAAATAATTAAGTCCTAGTCTATTTATGTCACAGTGCTGTTTCCTCCCTCTCTGTACAATTTCCACACAAGGATGAAGATGAAAATGATGATGGACAGTTCTCCCAATGTCCTGCATTGTGGGATTTGAAAAGACTCTTTTACTACTTGCACAGTTTGGAAAAGTTACTTTTTGAGACTGCTGCACCCAGAATCTCCTAGCCAACATAGATTGGCTGACCCAGATATGCTGATCCCCCCACAACTGCAAAGAATCCAGGGGAAAAGTGAAAGCTTTTATTTGCATTCTCTGTGGTGTTAACATCTTTCCTCTTCTGTCACCTCCCACCTCAGTGAGCAAATAGGGTGCATTTAATTGCAGCTCTTTGAAAAAGCAAGGTTAGAGAAGCTAAAGGATGTTGATGTTGGCTAGGCAAAACTGTTGTGACAAATATAGCTCCAGGGAACTCTCTAAATGCACTGGATGAATTACAGGAGCCATCCGAGGAAGTCTGATACACTACCTGCCAGTTTATAGCTCCTTGACTGCCCCAGTCATCAGGTATTAACAAGTTCTGCTACAGAGTATACAGCACATGGACTATACTCTATGGCCTGTTAGAACCATAATCCTTTTTTAATGCTTTATGTCAGGCATCCCTGCTGCACTCTAACCACTCTTTAATAATAAGACAAAAGTGATATTTTAAGGTAACAGTTAATAAATAACGTGACTTATCCAATTGCACCTTTCACTAAAATATTATTATCTTTTGACAGATTCATTACAGTGGAGGCATTGGGAGCTGATGAAACACACTCTAATTCTACCACTAGTACGTTTTCCACAGTTGTCTTTCTTTTAATTTAATTCTCCTATTCTGAAAGCATACTGTCCATTGCAATTATCAAGCAAGCATTTAATCTAGCATAACTACAGCATTTTAATCTTTTCTTATGGAAAAATGATTAAATGGTCATAATGTTGCTATGATGGGCATTCATTTACTCCTGACTTTTGGAAGTTTTTTGGAGTTAAATCTCAAGTGCAACTAAACTTCTTTCCAAAAAGGCTGTCTGCTTGGGGGTTTATTTAGACTTCTGATAGGATTGCTGGTTTAGGCAGAATACCATATATCACATACAACGTATATATGCAGGTGCATGTATACACACACACACACACACCTCCTCAAGTATTATGCTTTCCAGGACAGGCCTTTTTCTCTGTCCTACCATCCACACAGACTTGTCTGGTGATGTAGTGAGGACTGTAGTGTCAGTAGGGGTGGTGGGGAGTACAGAACACACTGAGTGATGCCATCAAAGAGGGTGACACCTGGCACGGAAGTCACTCACCACTCACTCAAGACCCCTCCTGGATACCCCTCTCTGCCAGGCAGAATACCTTTACTCTCTGTCTGTGGTTGCTGGTGGGGATGGGTTGCACCTGCCATCTGGTGGGTTTTGCAGTGCTGCTGGTCAGGCCAGGAAAAGGATCTGCTGTCCTGGCAGTGGCAGCAGACTCTTCCTGCTTCCTAGAAGAAAGTCCAGGGCAGGGCAGTGGGAGGGAAGTGAGGACAAGGCAGATAACGGTATGCCAGGAAGCTGGGTTGAGATGGGGTGGAGGTGAGGTGAACAGGAGGTGGAAGGCAGATTTCAACGCTGGCTCTTGGCTTAGCAATGGAGATGAGCACCACCAGTCAGTTATGACTAGACATTTCATGTCAAGGGACTACCTTTACTTTTTTTTTTTTACTACTCTTTAAGCTTTTATAAAATTTATATTGTAAGTTGCATATCAGGAGAAAGGTGGGCTATTAGTTAACTAATTCATTAATTGAAACGTGGAGATTTTCACATGGCCCTTTTCCAGTCTTCCCTCCTGACCTAGGCATGGACTGAAACCTTTTAAGCATGGATTTTATCACACACCTCCATGCTCAGGTTGGAGGCATCCTGTACTCAATCATGGCATCCCATACCAAGTCCAGATTTCTCGTATACTTTGCAAAGAACAGGAAAAGCCTGTTTTTTTAATAAGTGCCAGAGAAATCTGGATCAGGTATGGGATGCCATGATCGGGTACAGGATGCCTCCAACCTAGGGATGGAGGCAATAAAATACATGCTTAAAAGGTTTCAGCCCATGCCTAGGTTGGGAGGGAAGGATGAAAAAGGGCAGTGCGATAATCTCCTATATTTCTGTGTGTAGATGTGAGACCTTTTTATATATAAAAGGAGGCAATGAGGTCCAAGCTACTTGTAGACACCCCTGGGGACAATATAATCTCTGCTCAGACCTTTGACTTAAAAAAATATTTGTAAAGTCTTCCTTCCTTCCTTCTTTCTTTTGGCAGAATACTTTTAAGGAGCGGCCCCAACATCAATGCCCCCAATAGTGTAAGAGTCTAGGTTACAACGTCTACATTTTCTCCTTTTCCTCCACATGTTTGTCCATTTCATAGTGATCTTAGAAAAGAAAATGACACAACTGAACATTTCTTGTCATTGGAAAAATGACCACTTTCCTTGTTTGAGTAGTAAAGAAAATTTAATACACAAAGGCAATTAAAACAATCCTCTGAGGCTGAGAAAGTGTTACTTGCCCAAAGTCTCCCTGTGGTTGAGCTGGAATTCAAATCCTGTTCTCCAAAGATGTAGTCCAACACTCAAACCATTATGCTGGCTCTCACAAAGGTTCTACAAGATCCTTTTGCATACCTCATTCCTTATAATTTCTAATGACCAACCTGTCAACTCCCAAATATGTTAGTAGTTTATTGAATTGCTAAAAATCCTGACTTATCCCTGCTGTGTTGAAGTCTCTTTCAAGATAAAGTTGAGTATTCCCAACTTTCAAGATAAAGCTGGCTTCCCGGCTTTGAAAAGAGGCTGGCTGAGTGCAGCTTCAACCTGGAAGTAAGCCAGGCTGCACTTGGCTGGTGGTATTGGTGGCATTTTCTGTATGATAATACCCAACTTTATCCTGAAAGAGACTTCAACGCAGCAGAGGTAAGTTGGGATTTTTAGCAATGTTAAATTCCTTAGTGTGGTTCATGTCAGGGATGATGGGAGTTGTAGCTCTTCACCTCTGGCTCTAACTCACCACCTTGTTATGCAGCAGAGCTGACCAACTTTGATCAGTGGTTGATGCTTCTTTCCCAAGCAGCAGAGTTTCAGAGAATAGGCTGAAGACCCTGACAAACTCTCCAAGCCTTCTCACTCTTCTTCCTGAGATGTCTCCAAACTTCTCCAGGATTCTTCTGGCTCTTGTATCTTCCCTCAAGACACCAGACAACTCAGTAGTCTTATATAAAAGATCTACTTTAGTCTACTATATATAAATACTATATGCCCTACAAATCACAATCTCTACACTTCACCAAAATATCTCCAAAACTACTCCACAATGTACATTAGCAAACATTGCAATTTATAGCCATTGTTAGACACCACCCACCAGTCAGTTTCCACCCAGTGGGTGTGTACATACATCTTGATTGGTCCACATAGATCATCCCATACCTAAGACCAACCCAAGTGTTTCATCACTTTACCTTGACCACTTAATGAGTCTCAGGTGTTTGCAATCTATCACAGGTGTTCTCAATATGCCTTCTATAACTTTGTCTGTGGCTCTCAAGGCTTCTTAATTATATTATCTTTTTCACCTGTGTATCTTCCTGATTGCTCCTGCTTAGTCACTTTGACATTCACATACATATTTTTATTTCTATTACTGTATATCCCATGTTGCTTTTTCCTTAACAGTTCAGTGAAATGTTAGAGAAATAAAGAAATACCTTGATGGATGGATGGATTAATTGAAATATTTCTATACTGTCCTTTACTGCTAATTTAAGGTGAAGAAAGAAATGAAGGGGGAAATGTGTGTCTCTGAAAAAGTAGAAAATATGAGCTTTCTTCACACATATATACTGTAGTTTGCCTTTTCTTTCTGTCTCATGTATTTCCTGAAACATAAAACATTCTTGCCTTGCTTAAGGGAAAAATTTAACACAACCTTTACAAATTGTGTTATGTGCAAGTATAATTAGCAAATGAATGCCAGCAGATAACTGTTCAGAAATCAATCTTCAGGGGTGGGGGAAGAGAAAATAACAGTGCGTAGTGTAGAAGAAGGGTTAAGGAAGAAATAATTTACCAAACAAATTCTTTATTGTGAAGAGTATGCTTGATTCATTCTCAGTGCTGACTGTTTTTCAACTGTGTTGCTTGGTTTATAAATAGTTGAGTCTAAATTCTTTCTAGTAGAAGATTTCTGCTTAATTTTTAAACAAGGTATGGATGGCATTGAGACTCTTGGGGTGATTCACGGTACTCTCTTGGTGTGCTCTGAGCAATAAAAGGGCACCCTCTTGTTTCCTAGGGATACTACTGGTATCAGCTCTGTGGACTGTCGTGACTGTTCAGAAGGAGAGCTGAATTTTATGTAAGACAATGGCAATGCTGTAGAAGATTGTGGCTGCATCTACACTGCAGAATCAATGTAGTTTGGCACCACTTTAACTTCCATGGCTCAATGTTATGGAATTCTGGCATTTGTAGTTTTGTGAGATATTTAGCATTCTCTGTCAAAGAGCTCTGGTGCCACAACAAACTACAGATCCCAGGATTCCATAGGATGGAGCTATGACATGGTTAAAGTGGTGTCAAATTGCATTAATTCTGGAGTATAGCAGCAGCCCATTGGGTACAATTGTTTCTTTCTTTCCTGGAAACAGACTAGGGATTGACAGTCAATGACTCAGAGACCAGCCCTGGTCCAGGCCCCATCACTCTGAACAGCACTCCTCAACAGTAATTCTCTCATTGAGTTCAGTAGGGTTTATCCTAATAATAATAATAATAATAATAATAATAATTTTTTATTTATAACCCGCCCCTCTGCACAGCAATCGGGGCGGCTTACAACAGATTAAAATACAACAGTTAAAACATACCATCTCCCCACAACCTCCACCCGCCTCCCGCACCCCTTAAAACTAAAATTAAATAGTAAATACTTAGTAAAGTAGGTATAGGATTTCAGCCTTATTCCAACACCTACCAGACAGTGAAAAGTACTGAACACATGCCCAAGTGGAAGCTTTAAATCTGTATTTTATATTTGTGTTTTCAGGTTGCTCTGCTAGAAGTTTTGTTGAAAAGCTTCCTATTTATATTTATGATTAAGAAAACACCTTTTTTTAAAAAAATATTTTTTACTGCTGGGCAATCCCTCTCATCCTTTTGTGTTGCCAAATTAAATTGATCCTGTCTTGAAGAAAATCTGAGATGGAATGTTAGCATGCATAAATTACAATTATGGTAAAAGGAGACCCATTGGATAGACATGTGAGTGTTAGTTGTTCAGAGAGATGCAAGTGCTTTACAACATTCTTCCTGCTTCCTGGTTTTTTGTTATAATGTGTAGTAAATTAGAAATAACAAAAAAACCCAACAACAACATTTTAGAAATCAAGTAAGAATATTAATCTGTCTAATAATTAGACATAGGGGTCAGGGGATCAATGAGATGAACTTTAAATTTAGGCAAGCCATGCAGTTTTAGGAGCAGTGAGTTCTTCTTGTTATGCAAACATACCATAACTGCAGCCTCACAAACAATGTCAAACTAGGATCTGAAAACTCTTGTTAAAATGTTTGACACCCTGGGATAAACAGGCTCCGCAGAACAAAAGAAAACTCCTTTAAAACCTGTCAAAATAATAATTTATCTTCTTCATTACTTGTTTTTATATCCAATAGGTTGCAATCACTTTATCTTTGCCTTTAGGTTTTGTTCCAGAATATGGATTAAGAAGATTGAGGTGCAAATGTGATAGTCACAAATATGTGGAATTGGTTAAATCTAGTGCATGTGTTTTAGGGGACGAATGAAGAACACTAATGGTACCTTTTCATAATGATATAGCTGACAGGTAAGCACAGAGAAATATGTTCTTCTACTGTTGGATAAAGATAAAATTTTAAAGACATTTTCCATCTTTGTAGACTTTTGTTTTGCTTTTTTTCCAGGTTTCGCCCACCTATCGGCAGGACACATAAAAATCCTTGTAGTTCTCTAATTACTTGATTTGGTATAATCCATTCCATGGCTTAGTTTGAATGAGGGATTGATCATTATAATCAAATGACTTCTTTAATAGGAAACATGCTAGAATGGGTGGGGAGAGAAACTACATATATAGGGAAATATATTCTTTTGATAAAAAAAGAAAAAGGATGTATATAATATATGTTAAGTTTATATGTGATCTAAGTGTGCTTGTACTGTGTGTGTGTGCCTTCAAGTCACTTGCTGACTTATGTTGATCCCATGAAATTCATAGGGCTTTCCTAGGAAAGGAATACAGTAGGCCCTCTGTATACACGGATTTTTTTATCCACGGATTCAAGTTCCAGAGTTTGAAAATATTTAAAAAATGTATAAATTCCAAAAAGCAAATTCATTTTGCCATTTATATAAGGGACACCATTTTACTAAACCATTGTGTTTAATGGGACTTGAGCATCCACAGATTTTGTTATCCACAGGGGGTCTTGGAACTAAACTAAACTCCAGTGCATACCAAGGTCCCATTGTACTTGTTTTGCCAGTTCTTCCTCTGAAATATAGCCTACAGAATCTGGTATTCATTGGCAGTCTCCCATCCAAGTACTAGGATGTTGAAAAACTGGAGCGTGTCCAGAGGAGGGTGACTAAAATGGTGAAGGGTCTGGAAACCATGCCCTATGAGGAACGACTTAGGGAACTGGGTATGTTTAGCCTGGAGAAGAGACGGCTAAGAGGGGATATGATAGCCCTGTTTAAATATTTGAAGGGATGTCATATTGAGGAGGGCACTAGCTTGTTTTCTGCTGCTCCAGAGAATAGGACTTGGAACAGCGGATGCAAGCTACAGAAAAAGAGATTCCACCTCAATATTAGGAGGAACTTCCTGACAGTTAGAGCTGTTCAACAGTGGAACACACTCCCTTGGAGAGTGATGGAGTCTCCTTCTTTGGAGGTCTTTAGACAGAGGCTGGATGGCCATCTGTCAGGGATGCTTTGATTCTGAGTTCCTGCATGGCAGGGGGTTGGACTGGATGGCCCTTGTGGTCTCTTACAACTCTGTGATGCTATGATTCTATGATACTAACCAGAGCTGACCCTGCTTAGCTTCCAAGATCAGACAGGAACTGGTGCCTTTAGTTTATTTAGGCAATTACCCTTATGTGATTGTCTGTCAGCTCCTCCGTTGTTGTTGCTTTTTAAATCATTCTGGGCAAGCAGCAAAGGAAGTTTGTACAGAATCCTTCAGCCAAGCTAGTGTTTTATTCCACGGCAGTAATGTCTGAGTCATGTTTACAATACTAGGTGATTAAAAAAGAATGGTGCTAAAGTAAAGCTGTTCTTATTTGATTTTGTCCCATTCTTTTTGAATCACCCTGTATACAGCATATTCCCTAGCCTGGTATCCTGACCCTATGCCATCTTTAATCAACTTTTTGCAAACTTCGGTGACATCATTTTTAGTGACTGTACTTTCTACACAGTTCAACCAGTTTCATGCCTCTAGAATGGTCATGGCTCCATCCTAAGGAATCTTCTTCTTAGAATCCATTGCTAGAGAGCTCTACTTCACTCCTCTTAACACACATCCCAGGTTTCCTCAGAATAGAACTATGACAATTAATGTGGTGTGAAACTGATTTAATAGTATAATGCAGAAACATCACTTGGTTAAGTCATAGTTTGGAGTGGTGGTGATGGTGGTGGTGAGTTGGTAAAAAGTGTTTCCTAATATTCCTACAGGTTTGCTGACTTTCTTTTCTTCTCAGCTGGCCTTTTGAAAGAGTTGCACTTTGTTCCCTTCAGTCAAGGAGTCACTCCAAGGAAACTAAAATACATATACATAGAAATATACAATTGGGGGAAGATGACATTGCTATGGTAGCACAGAAAAATAAGGAAAAAAATGCCACATATGCACCAAACAAGCGCTCTGTACTTTGTGCCAAATATTATTTGGATTTGGATTTTCAACAATGTATTTTCAACTGCACTGGGTGACACTCAGAGGGGTGTACATCCAGTGAGACTGGCACGGTTACTGGGTGAGCCATAAACGGAGTCACCTCCCTTTCTTGATCTCCCAGCAGCCATACCAGTCCCCTAACAGGCTGCCAGGAGGCTGCAGCACTGTCCCCCTCAGCAACAGTCACAGTCTGGTGCTGCTTCTCCAGCAGCCATACCCGACTGCGAATGGGCCCTCTGGAGGCTGGAGCAGTGCCCCCTTAGCAAAGCCTACTAGTGTGGGAGGGCCAATGTTTTCTGTTCAGAGACTGGCACAGCTGCTGGACAAACATCCTCATCAGACCCTGAATGGGCCCTCTGGAGGGCACAGCATTACGCCCCCCTCAGTAGCAGCCACTTATGGGGGGCAGTGCCTTCAGACTCTGGAGTGCCAGACCTCTAATGGGCCATCTGGAGGCTGCAGTGGTCTGACTGGGTGGTGGGCAGCTGGCCAGGGCCGGGGACTGATAAGCTAGGCAGTGGGAGAGGAGGGAGGGAGGGCAGGGCAGTCTACCCCTTCCCCAGCCCTTCCCAGGACCTGCACTGGATGACCCCAATCTCTGTGACACCGCTGTAGGTGCAACCTAAGAAAATACAAACAACAATGTAAGATCTGCCCCTTGAAACTTGATAGTTCTATGGCACTGATCTACCTATACCTATATAGGGAGGGTAACACAGAGACACACATAGATACACATTGCATGGTATATTAACAACTGTTTTGCTACTCTATATAGTTGTCCCTCCACATTTGCTGGGGTTAGGGGTAAAGGACCCCCATGAATATGGAAAAACAGCAAATAAAAAACTCCACACTATTCTTTTTATGTAAGAGAACTCCTCTCTAGCAATTTCCAGTTCCTTTACTGTAACTCTATGGTCAACATCTGCCAGTTGTTGATCATAGAATAATGCTGGAGGACCTACAAATGCCTAGAGAAGTATTTTCTCTAGGAATTTCTAGGTTCTCCAGCACAACTGTATGGCCAACTTCTGGCAGAGTTGCACTGAAAGACCTAGAGATTTGCTAGAGAGAACATACTAATCAAATCTGCAAATTATCATATCCACAAAAGTCAAAACCACAAATGTGAAAGGCCAACTGTATATGTTACTTTAAGATACAATGAAGTATCTCCTCTTGGCACAAAATAATCTACTTAATGAACAAAAGCACAGAAAGAAGAGTGATTGAAGTGGATGTAAGGACTAAAGCAAAAGAACAATTGGTTCAGGGGTTGATAAAGGAGGAACTCTTTAACAAAGAAAGGAAAAGTGTTGGGTATATAAAGAAATGGAGGAGGGATTGGAAAAATAGGAGTCTAACAAAGGAAGAGATTTTTGTTTGCAATATGATATGTTATGACTTTGGGATGTTATAATTTATATAAGTAAATAAGGGGTGAATATAAGAGGAAGTAAAGAAGAAATAAGGAAAGCAAGAAAGAGATTGGAAAAGGGAGAGATTTATTTTTGGGATCACAATAATAAATAGGAAAAGAAGGGAAATAAAATCACAAAAGAGTGTAGTTCCTAAACAAAATAGAAAGGATGAGTGTCTGAATTTTTTTCTTCTTCTTTTTGGTTGGAGGGAGGAATTAAGACAACAATATCTCTCAATAAAAGATAAAGAGATTTAAAAAGAAGACAGAAAAAAGAAATTATGATGTCGAGAAATCAATTAGCAAAGACCCAAAATCAGACACAGCTCCCGAGGAGGACTTCTATGAACAGCCCAAAGTGACAGACCCTAATGTACATATTTTGGATGAAATTAGGAAATTAAGATTGGAAATAAGGCAGGAAATGAAAGATTTTAAAGTGGAAATATGATAAGAAATAAGGACAGAATTGCAAGGGATAAATCAAACAATAGAAAAAATAACAGGTGAACTGACTGTGGTTAATCATAGGATAGATAATCTGGAATATAGAAATGATAGATTAGGGGAGGAATTAGAAGACATTAGGAAAGGCAGGGAGCAGGATCAAGATGATAAAGCAGTCTGGGACCAAAAATTAAGGGAAAAATGCATCAAAATAATAGGGATTCTAGAAAGTAAAAATGAAAACTTGTGGGGTGACATAGTCCCCAAATTGGCAAAATTTCTTGACAAAGATGAACAGCAATTCCAATATGAAATTGATAGGATCTTTAGACTTAATTTGATAGTAGCAAAGCAGTAAAATTTACCAAGGGATATTGTAGTCTATTTCGTGCATAAACCGACACGTGATGTGCTTTTGAAGTCCCACAATGAAATCCCTTTGGAGATAGACGTAAAACAAATTCAGATTCTTAAAGATGTGCTGGCGAGGTTGTTGAGAAAAAGAAAAAAACTATGCATTCTTGACCACCTTTCTTAGGCAAGAGAATATCCCATATAGATGGGGATTGCTAGAAGGATTAACTTTCTGATTTAGGAAAAGAAGGGTGGTAATAAAGACAGTAAACGAGGCAAGGAAATTTTGGGACCAGGAGGAAAGATGAAGGACTAGACACAAGGAGAATGATAAAGAGGAGGAACACCTCGATCAAAGAAGTGGGGGAAAAGAGAAAATACAAAGAAATAAAGGAGGAGACAGAAGTGAATAAGGATCAGGATGGACTTTAAAGGGAAGTGATAATCAGGAAGCTCAGGATGCTGAGAATTGGAGAGTTAGGAAAGATGTGTTAGAATCAGATAAAGAAGTGTTAGATGATATTGGTGATACTCAACAAAGTAGAGAAGGAGAATCTCTAGAAGAAGGAGATACAGGGGGAATATAGAGTGGGGTATTGTAGAGTATCTGGATAAAGGTGGTGGAAGAAGATAGACAATATTAGGACTTTGTCATGGAATGTGAAGGGCTTAAACAATGTACAGAAAATAAAAAAAAGATGTATTACTACATTCAGAAATTGAGAGTGGATATTACCTGTTTACAGGAAACACATATTAGATTAAAAGACACAAAGTACTTAAAGAATCAGAAATTAGGAAGACAATATGTGTCTGCTGCCAGGAACAAAAAACAAAGGGAGTGGTGTTATATATGGATCAAAGAATCAAATCTAAAGAAATATTTGTAGACCAAGATGGACACTATGTAATAGTAGAAATTAACTTGAAGGGTGAGAAAATACTAATAGTGGGAATTTATGCACCACTCATGAATAAAGGAAAATTTTACGATCAATTGTCAAATAAGTTGATAAATTGCGGCAATGAGTTGATTATAATTATGGGAGACTGGAATGGGGTAATAGATCCCTAAATTAATAGCACATCTACGAAAAAGATTAAACCAAATCAAGGAAAATTACCAAGAAGCTTCTTTGAGCTAAAAGACAAATTGGCATTGAAAGATATGTGGAGAATTTTATTAATAATGTGAAAAATTATACCTTCTTTTCCCCTTCCCATAGTTCTTGGTCTAGAATTGATATACTCATGGTGTCCACTTTTCTATGCAAAAGAATATCTAAAATAGATGTTCTTCCAACAATCTGGTTAGATCATAATCCCATTGTAATGATTATGAGAAATTGATAAAGAGAGTTCAGATGGAGTTTAAATGCTAATCTCTTGAAACAGGACAAAGTTGTGAATGAGGCTCAGAAACAACTTCAATTTTTTTTCCAAGAAAATTTGGGAAAGGAAGTCCCAGCTAATATGGTATGGGATGCCTCAAAGGGTTTTCTGAGGGGCTGTTTTTTTAAAGAAGAGCTCAGAAATTAAAAAGAAAAAAGAAAGTAAAAGAGTTAGAACAAGAAATCAAACTAAGAGAAGATAGGCTAAAAAATATAATACAATGAAAAAGCAATTATGTAGGAAAAAATAGGAATGGAAATATCTCTTATGTGTGTTTCACACAACACAGTTATAGCAGTTAGATCTGGAGTTAAGGGAGGGTTAATTAAAATTATCAGCCAAACAGCTTTATTGTCTGAACAAACTACAGATTCCAGGATTCCATAGGATGTGTCCATGGCAGTTAGTTGCATCAAAGTGCTATAAGTATGAAAGACACCTTAGTTTCATTTTTCTGTCACATGGATGTCTGTCTCTCTGTGTGAATAAAAATGGTAAAATTCCTTCTATTAAAGATGTAACTAAATCTGCAAATCTAGAAAATTTCAAATTTCAAAAATAATAAACTTCATTTCAAAAATGAACTAAAAAAACCCAACAACCTGATTTGCACTGGTTAGATTCAATACAGTTTGCTGCAAGAAGACCATTATACTATCCCTGCCTGTCATATAGATGAGTCTCCTCTTAGAAAAATAGGTAGGCACTAATGTAGTTGACTATATATATTTTTAAAAGAGTTTAAAAGAATTGGATGAATAGATGTGCCAGGTTTTATTTTTCTTATATGAGTTTTTATTTTTTTATTATTTTTGAAAAACATACTTCTGTTGAAAAATTATATGTTCAGATTTTGGAAAATTCTTAGCAAAATCAAACAGAAACAGATTTTTCATTCATCCTTACAGATTCTGAACTGTTGCAGTTTTTGAACCCTGCATTGTTTTAATTCTGAACTGGAAGAATTTTTTGAATTTTGGTGATTTTTGGCTAAGTGAACCAAAACAAAATTCGTATTCAACCTACAGTTAGAAAAATCTAATGGGTCACATGCCTATATCTTTAAAAAAAAGAGGGTGAGGAAAAATATGAACTGTGATAACCCCTTTAAGACTAAGGGCTGATGCACACAGCCCATAAGGGGCAGCTCTTTGTCGCCCCTGGGAGCAGTGGATCGGGGCCATGGCAACCACACACCATGGCCCCAATCCTCCTTTTTGCCACCCCCCAAAAAGCGGGCAAATGCCGCTCCTTTTGTGGGTGTCAAAAAGCCGCCCTTTGAGCCACTGCAGGGCACCCTGTTGCTGCACGCTGTACGGACAGGTGCGTGGCATCGTGGCAGAGCCGGCGTGGCTGGCATGTGGCTGCTCTATCCCAACTCCACCCCCAGATTGGCCTAAAGTGCCGGTCTATGTCCCCCCTAAGTTTTTATTTTTGAATGAGCTTTCATGGATATAAACCCATTGTTCGAGTACTGATTGGTACTAAGGCCTCAGGTATAAAAGCATAATTATCAGTTGTGGGAGTGGGACAGAATCTAATAGGATCCAGAAAGATTCAAATCATGACCTTGCCCTAAATTTTCAAAGGCCTGCATGATACAGGTTTTTCAGATCTTTACAGTGCTCAGTTAGTGTTGATGTGTGAAGTCAATAAATCTGCCTACCAAAAGTCAGTTTCTTGGGGTTCAAAACTTTCTGAGAAGATTCCTTTTGTTATATGTGCAGTAGAAAGGACTCTTGTATTATTGTATTATTACCTCTTTCTCTCTCTCTCTCTCTCCTGCCCTTTTCCCAGTTCAGGACTCAAAGGGAAACAAAGTGAAACTTAAAACAAATTTAAAACATCCAAGTTAAAAAAATCCACAAGATACAAAAATTAACATGAGATTAAACAATCAGAAAATTAAAACCAGATTAAAATTTATATCATTAAAACATTCCCCAGCACACCAATGAGCAAGATCCAACACATCATTTGCTGGGACAGGCCTTATACATTCAGTCATCAAATGCCAGTCTAAACTGGAAATTCTTTACTTTTTCTATGAGGAGAAAGTAGGCAGGGTGTCTAACTTCTCTGTGAATGGAGTTCCAGAGGTAGCCACTGAGAAATCCTGTCAGATTTGTGTCTATTAATCCTCTCACATAGAGACTGTTTTATTTTTCCAATGTACGAGAGTGTAGAGGACCATTGCTGGCACAGGACGTCATATAGCACATTGGAGGAAGAGCAAGTAAATGTACCTCTGATGTTGTGAGTAATACTATTGGTCCCTACAATATTGCTTCCAGAGTAGAGTGGGGACAGACTTGGCATCTGGGTTTGTGTCAGAATCTTTTCCCTGGGTTCTTCTTGTTGTGTGTCTTCAACTCATTTCTGATTTAAGGTGACCCAAAGGTAACCCTATCACAGGGCAATATTTGGTCAGAGGGGTATGCCATTGCTTTCCTCTAAGGCTGGGAGTGTGACTTCCCCAAGGTCACCCAGTGGGTTTCATGTCTCTAGACTATGTTTCTAGAGACATAGTCCAATGCTCAAACTACTACACCATGCTAGCTCTCATTACCTTGTACCTTATGTACCTTGTTGTATGTTTAAGATTTGGAGTCAATCTGTACGCCAATAAAGGCCTGTCTCTCAGATTTGTGAAAGGGCTGTGTTATTCTTCAGAACTGGTTGTAGATCATTATAGCGTGTTTGTGTGTCAGATGTCTGTGTGTCTACTATACAACTAAGAAAAAAAAGTATGAATCAATGAAGAAATGGATGGTGATATAAAAATTGTCATTTTTAATGCATGGCACCCCAAGTAGTAAAAACTTTTTCTCCTTTGAGATTGCCATGATAGCTTTACATAGTAAGGATGAAAAGAAATTTCATTGGACTTAACTATCTCATTGAAAGTAACATTATGAAACCTCATGAGAAAGGCAAGAAAAAGCACACTCCTGTCTCAAGCATTCACACATTTGTGAGGTTTTCAGGATGTTTCTAATGGAGGAAAAGATGCACAAAAAACAACAACAAAGCATCCCATGTATACATTTGAAAACACAAACAGCTAAAATGGACAAAAATGGGGAAAGTATATAGAAACGTCCTTCTTTCCAACAGGGAAAGTCACCTAACTTAACTGTATTCAATTCTTCCACAATGAAATGTGCAAGTTAGGAAAGATTTGTCAAAAGTATAGTAAAGGAGGAAAACACCAAGTCTTGCAACCCAGCACAAAACAAGGACAGAAGGAAAAGGGAGGTAGAATTGAGAGAGACTCAGCACAAATAAGACTGAAAGATCTGCACACTCTCCTCACACCCTGTTCTTTCTGGTCCTCCCTGTTTGGGTGTCATAACCCTGTTGCCTATCCGCTTTCCCTTCATTAAAAGTCAAGCGTTAAGCACATGTCACTTTCCTTTTGTGATTATTGATCAGACGCTGTCATCTTCTTCACTGCCCTTATCTGCAATTGAACCCTTCTGTACCCGGAGACTTTTCCATCCCTCCTGCAGAGCATCCTCTCTCTCCTCCTTAACCTGGCCTGTCAGCATAATGAAGGCTTGATTTCAATGCAACTCCCTCATTTCTCTGTTCACTGCTCTGCAGGTTAATGCAGATTCCAAACTTCAACAAGCAGCTGTTAAACATGTCATTAACACTGCTCCGGCTGCAAATGAAACTCAGCTACTGGGATTATTCTGGGAGCTATAGTTTTGTGATGAGCTTTGTCAATCACAGCTGACCTGCTGTGTACAGAATGAAACTCAGATTATCTTCTTTCTTCCTCAGACTCTTGTCATTTTTTTCTCTCTCCCCCACAAAGAATTACTATTCTACTCCCAGAAAGATTGATTACTTGCACAAATAAGAGAGTCGGAGACATTAATACAAAATTCCACAGGCTTTTCTTTATCTCAAACCTGCAACTCCCTCTACATTTCCCTCCTGGTAATTATATTAGAATTGTGTACACTAGGAATTGCCATCTGATTATTATGAAACTAGTTTTGTCATGACAAAAATGAGCTTAAGTCTTGTTTTTTTGGAAAATGATCAGTACAGTGCACTGGATGAGAGAGAAGGAGATTAAATCCAACTTGCTTTCATCCATGAATGCTTTCATCTCTTTTTCAAACACAGGAAATGATTACCACTGCTATAAGCTGCAGTTCATATGAGTGAAAAAAAAATAGATATGAAAATATTGAAAATTCTGTAACCAGCAGTAGGACATAATATAGGTCCTGGTTACCCACTGAGAGACATGTGCTTTATTTTTCTATACTGCCAGTGTCAAGGGTTTCTCATTTGAAGAGTTGCCTCACAATGAGGTCCCATTTTGTACAGGGAAATATGTTAACTAGCTTGCGATTTTCCTGGGTTAGCATTTTTATTGTCCAGAATACAAATTTGGAAGAAGCTCTCAAATGTGGCTTTTCTTGTTAGCCCTACATCAAGCTATATATCCTGCCTAGTCTTGGCAATATTCCAATGTACCATGCCCAGAGATTCAAAGGGGAAGAAAAGGAGAAGAAGGAGGGTAAAAGGCTTTATTGGGAATTCTTTTGCTATGCTCAAATGTCGGGATTGCAAGAAGATGATGTACTTGCTGTTAAGAGAATTAATATGTGAGAAATTGTTTTTATGCCTGCAGAAGGATAAGGGGATCTTCGTTGTCACTAATATTCTTTATTCCACTTTAAAAAAAACATTACTTGCTATACTATCAGAGCTTGAGTATGATGACTAGTTTGGTTCTCGGTTTTTGATTGTCATTCTCATTAATCTCTCTGGTTTTTCATCTGACTTTGCCACATGCTCCCATCAGAACTAGGAAAAGTTCCTTTTTTGTACTACATCCCCCAGAGTTGTGGTTCAGAATGATCAGACACTATGCTGGCTATGGGATTTTGGTTACTGAAATCTAACCAAACATCCTCATGACTCTCAGAGGTTCACCACCCTTCAGTCTGCTAACTTGTGCATTCTTTCTGATGCTGCCTATTCCTTGTTCTCTTTCTTCTTACCTTTTCCTTGCATTTCTTCTTTCCCTATTTCCTTTATCCAGTGATTATTGTATCCAGTGAGTAGAAGTGCCCCTACTCAGTAGGGCCCTGTGGGATCTTGCCACCCGCATGTCTAAGCAGCATGTAGAATTATACACTACAATCCAACTGTTGATGCCCCCAGGCATGAGGCAACAGTTGTGTTGGGTAGTGTACTGGCTGGAGAATGTGATAGGAAGGATCTAATATTCTTCTTAAGCACAAATATTTTTGAAATGTAGAGGTCACTGTGGCCTGGGTTAAGCATGAGCAAGGAGAAGTAACAATCTTAACATGTTCCAAAGGATTTAAAGTGCTGCATGCAACTCCTAGGTGTCAAGATCAAATGGTTTGAGCTCCTGGAGTGGGAGGGTTTTCTGAAGAATAGATTTTGGGATATGTAGAAAATTTTTTGAGACATGTAGAATATGTTCTTACTTGTCTGCAATACAAGTTGTTAAGGATAAGATGATCCAGTGTGGTGTATTGTACTTAACATTGTACCATGAGACCTTGTCATCCACAGGCTTGCCACCTGCTGATTTGAGCATCCACAGATGGCATGCCCCATTGTTCTCACGTGCTGCAATTATGAACAACAGGACTTGAGGTCCTGCGTTTTTTCATATCCCCGGGGAGAGGGTATGGAATGGATCCCCCATGGCTATGAAGGTCCAACTATACTACAGCTCTAGAGACCAAGGTTTGAGTCCCCACTTGGCTATGGAAACCCACTGGGTGATCTTTGGCATGCCATACTCTATCAGATTCAGACGAAGGCAAAGGCAAACCCCCTCTAAAGATATCTTGCCAAGAAATCCCCACAATTAGGGTTGCTATACATCAGAAGTGACTTGAAGGCACACAACAACAACATAAACCAGTCAGTAACACACACACATACACTCTTGCTTGTAAAAAAATAATTTATTTTGAAACTGGCTGGCTTGTTGCGTAGGAAAAGAGTGAAGATAAGATCCAGGTGGACTCATCCTTCCCCTCTCATCTGTAAAAATTCAGGAGCTGATAAATTTAGTATAGTTATTTTTTCTGGTCATGTTATTTCAAAGTCAGCTGGTGATCCCTGAACTTCTCTCTTCTCTCTTCTTTAATATATTGAACTGGAAACTGGAGTTGATTTGCCTAGGCTGAAGGTTGGTTTAATCTAAGTGCTTGCCCATTTGCCTGAAACACACTGATCTTATTTTAAAGGAGTTAAAGGAAGCTCTGCAAAAGCTTTTATTTTTTACATGTGCTGGTTAAAATATTTAAACACACATGGATTATGTTAAATACAGTATTGATAGTGCTTTAGAGGAATATGTTCAAGTTACATTTCAACTTTCCACCAAAATAAAAAGGAATTCAAGGCAAAACAAGAATAAAATACAGATGAAAAACAATCTTGATTAAAAAGTAAACACACACACACACACACACAAGCACAACAGTCAGAGACATAGCCAGCACCCATGTAGAAAATTCTTCTTCAAAAGGACACTAGCTTATATACCAAGGTTGTTGTTAACTTCCATTAAGTCAACTTTGACTTATAGTGGCCCTATGATGAAGACACCTCCCAGTTACTTTATCATCAATAGCCCTGCTCAGGTCTTGCCAACTCAGGGACATGGCTTCCTTGATTGGCTCTATCCATCTGGAATGTGGTCTTCCTCTTTTCTTACTGCCTTCTACCTTACCAAGCATTATTATCTTTTCTTGTGAGTTAGGTCTTCTCACGATATGGCCAAAGTATGACAGTTTAGCCATCTTGGTTTTCAGGGAGGGTTCAGGCTTGTTTTGCTCTAGAGCCCATTTATTTGTCTTTTTAGCAGTCCATGATATCCATAGCACTCTTCTTTAGCATCACATTTCAATTGATTTCAGTTGAATTTTTTTCCTATCAGCTTTCTTCACTGTAAAGCTTGCACAACCATACATAGAAAGTAGAAATACAACCACATGGAAATCCTGACAATCTTTGGACTATTGTTTTGTTTTCCATATTTGTTGGCAGATTTTAGTTGGAACTAGAGTAGATTCTGACTGTGTAGACTGGAGCAGATCTATTGATATGACATCTATTCCTAGTGATTTATTTCTCCCAAGTGCTCTGAGTGCAACTGTCACTTCACTTTCTAAAACAGGAGGTTCATCTTCAAAGGCTTCTTCCTTTAATGAATCCGTCATCCTTTCATCTCTTTTATATATGTTTTCATCATGTTTTTATTTGTACTTGGTCATGTAACGTGCTCCCCTGCATCCCCACTCTTGATTAAAATTTCCCTTTGATTTTTCATTCCTTGTGGAAGAGGTTTCTTGTTCCTACTTTTTTGTTGGTGGTGTCACCTTCTATTTTCTCTGCATTGATTATTGCAGTAGTTCTCTTTGTCCCTGCACAGAAGTCACTGAACAGTTGCATTCAAGGTTCTGACTTCTTTCCCCCCTTTACGTTTACTTCTCATCTGTCCTTAATTGCTTGAAGTATTTCATACGTCACCCATTTAGGCTTCTCTTTCTTTTTGGCTGCAGATAGTGTATTTCTATTTTTTACATTATCTTTCAATTCTGTGGGGATGTTCTTCAGGTTGTATTTTGGCATGATGGTTTGTTTAGTGTTCTTCTTTAGCTTTACTCTAATTATCAATATTAGTAGTTCATGGTCTGTACCACAATCTGCTCTTGGTCTAGTTTTTGCAGAGAGAGTGGACCTTCCTCATCTTCTGTTTCCAATCATGTAGTCTATACTGCTTATCAGGTGATGTCCATGAAAGTGACTTCTTTCATTATTTGAAGCATGTATTGGCAATGAGCAAACTATTGGCCTTACAAAATTTTCTCTCCTGCTTCATTTCTTGATGCTAGGCCAAATTTTCCTACAAACTTTGATTCTGCTCTGTTTCCTGCTTTTGCATTTCAACAGCCAATGATTAACAAGAAGTCATATTTTGGTGTGTGATCCTCCTGAATTCCAGTACAGAATATTTTAATTTCTTCTTCTGCTTCTGTAATTGGTGTACAAACTTGAATTATGATTGTATTGATGAGTTTTCCCTGAAGTCTTATTGATAAAATATTTGATCAGGCTTTGTATTATATCTTTTATTTATTTATTTATTTATTTGCAAGATTTATATCCTGCCTTCCTCCCACAGTGGAATTCAAGGTGGGTTACAATATATTAAAAAAGACAAGGCTAAAGCCTGAGTTGAGTTCCCATCATTACTCACAGTGCTACTCATAATTGTCCTCTGATGTACCCTAATAGCTTGTTGAGTGTCATTCGATCAGGGAGTTTCATTCTGGATCGTCTCATCATAGATTTTTCATGGTAAAAGATATTCAAAGGAGGTCTACCATGCCTATCTTAGTGCAGTACTAACAAGAGTTAGCTATGATGCCACTGCTGTTGTCTTTGAGAAATCCTCTACAAGAGTCATGCCTTGCTACTGCTGCTGCTCAGTAGCTGTTTGACACTTTTAGCCTGACTCCTCAGCAAAAGCCTTTCTGACATTGGGGACCCTACTGTCAGCACTGCTGCCATCAGCATAGCCTCTTGCCTCACAGCAACACACATCCCCACCACTATGGAAAGGCAGTGCCATTGGTGGGACATACCAAGATATTGTCTGAATAAAGAATATCTTTGTTTCCTGGTGGGCTCTTGTAGCATACAAATGGGGTCTTGTGGCCTGTTGTCCCTTGCAGCACTGGAGGTACAGAGATGCTAACCTAATCATCTTGTTAGTTTGAAGTAGAGTAGACTTATTAAACTGATGATCATGTGGTAAATGAACACTTATGAATATTCCATTGATTCAGTAGGTCTCCAGTACTATCAATAGTATTCAGACCATACCAGCCTAAATACAGCAACCACTTCTGGAAGTAGCTCTGCACTTGAACAGTCTACAACTGTTTGTACAACTGCTTGTATAACTAAACTGCATTGGATCCCTCCCTTCTGCATAGTCCAGACCTAGGCATTCATAAGTGCAACTTCATCTGCTCCAGTGGAATGACACCACTGGATACTTGCCATTGGTTCATCACTTCAGCATCTGAGAACTACAGATGAATGCAGTGAAGCTGGTGGAGGTTGACTGAGGAAAGGCTGAGATAATGATGGCAATGGACAAACTTTATAAATAGGGAAGATAAGCTAATTTACTGTGGGTGATTCTCATTCTTCACTAGTCATACAGGTTTGATGCCTTGAAGTTCAGCTCATGCCTGTGTTTCACTAGGCCTTCAGTCTGCCTGATGACAATACCAGTCAGACCTCTCATCCCAACATGTAACTTCTTTCCAGGTTCAGGAATCCTATGTTCAGGATAGAACCCTACTAAAGAAGAAAAGAAAAGTGAATAGCTGGAGAATACACAAGATGATAAACTACTCACCAAACAAAGAACCTCCCAACTATTAAAAATTGAATGTTTCATATTTTGACTCATTCGGGCTTTGTGAGCCCCAAATAGCACTTTTACATATTCAATTTTTTTCTCCATTGACTTTAATTAAGCTTGCCCCAGGCTGACAATTCTGATGGTGAATGTTTTTCTAAAGGAGTAAGCTTTCTACCTAGTCAGGCTTCCCCGTGCCTTTTCTTGAGCTCACCCAGCTATTATTTAAACCCAATTGCTTATTATGTCATCAAGTTAAAACCTCTGAAATATAAAATTCCCATGTATTTAACTGCCATACCATAAATATTTTCCACTTGGTGACTGTGGAAATTATCATATTATCCCCCAATTCAGATATGTCTGAATATGCTAATATCAGTGATAAGTGACTGTAGAGTAGCTAGCTACCATAGCTTTATGTAGGGGCTAGCATTTAATACTATGATACTATACTCCAGGATTTCTGTCTTTTATTACCTGGATTTTTTTCCTTCAGTATCATTTAACGTCTTCCATAGTGTGATCAGAATTATAATTTTCATGGCCAGTTCACATATGGGGTAATTGTGTAGGTTAAACATGATGGTATGGTATTCAGAATGTGTACTACTCCATTCAAGCAATATGCTCATTGTTTAATGTGATCAGAAAACTATGTAAAACATGTAAATGCATGTTACAAAAGCCAAGACCTTTCTCTGCTTTTAAAAGAAAGAGCATTCTTGGGGAAATGTGCTTTCTGAGTGGAGGCATCAGAGAACTAAAGAGAAAAGGTGCTAAATTCCCTTTTTATAGATGGAATTTTATTTTGAGAATAAAGTTAAAAATATTGGCAGCCAAGGTGAAGTAAAAAAGAATGTCACATAACAGAAGTTCCTCAATTAAAGGAAAAAGAAAAGTTAATGAGTTCCAGTAATTTTCCAGATTACTTCCTGATCTTTTTTCTTCTCTCCTTATAGGAAAAGGCAGCAAAGGTAAGTCAGACCTTGTGGGGTGGAAACATAAAGAAAGAGTTAGAAATGCCTTGTTTCTCACAATGGCTTGTACTGCAGAAATAATGAAGTTTAATACTTCTTTAACTGCCATGGCTCAACGTTATGGGATTTGCAGTTTTGTGAGTTATTTAGCCTTCTCTGACAGAGAGCTCTGGTGCCACAACAAACTGCAGTTCCCAGAATCCCATAGCATTGAACCATGGTGGTTAAAGTGGTGTCAACATTAGTGGTGGATTATTTCTGTGGTGCAGAGGCAGCCTTACGTTAGATCCATTGACTGCATTCTTTGAATAGGCTAGTCAACACTTATATAAATCCCATTGATTCCAACTCCAGCTGGAATGATAAACAGGATTTGTGCCTCTGTGACCCTTTTGTAGTATATTTGGATCTTTTCACACTCTTGCTTAAAGCATCCTTACACAGAGCCCCACTCAACCTCTCCTGCTCATATAAGGCTCCTGAATAAGCAGATTTCCAGCAAGTGGGGCAGTTACATGTGCCTTCCTTTATATCCTGCATGCAAACTGTGTTCCTCATCAAAGTGAACTGACACCCAAAGGTTGTGTGGTGGGGAATACAACTTTGCAAGTCCCAAAGGGGTAATGAGGCCACTCATCTCCTGACTAAATGCTTGTTCTAGAGGATTGTGTCCAGGATTATAAGGTTAATCAATCACAGTTGCAGCAGAAGCCAATTTTAATCAGAGGGGCTTGGAGATAATGTTATACTGGAATCTTTTTAAAAAATGCTATTTTGGCTGTGGAGCATTTATATATATATATATATAATGTTATGAAAACATTAGTTGTGTAACTATGTATGATCCATAAAAATACTTCAAAACACTGTATCTGCAAAAAAGTTTTAATAATATCAAAATTATTTAATTCTTATTCACCAGTCAAGTAAATAAGACATATAATTCAGTTATAGATCTTCAATAAGCAAGTATGTCTCCTACAATCCCATTGGTTCATTCTGCTAAAATAGAACCCACATTACAATGGCTAGTCTCTTATTTACTGAATGCAGTCATCTGTTTGAAGGTATGCTCCAGGCTAAAGACAACCATGAGATCTAGCAGTGACTTGAAATGGCCCATCAAATATTAGTGCTCAGGCAACAAACTAGAAGGCACATAGGACCTAAATCAAATTAGTGGCAATCACAGGAACTTACATAATTGTTAATTTGTCAAGTTCCCATTGATTCTGTATTTCTTCTCCATTTGGGACTAATAATTTAATTTAGGTTCAGATCTCCTGGAAAAAGTATGGTGTAGTAGTTTGAGTGTTTGACTAGGATTCTTATTGATCAATGGCAAACCTTCTCTGAAAAATCTTGTTCACAAAATACTGTGAAAGGATTGCCATAAGGTGGAGTTGATTTGAAGGTACATAACAAGAACCAGATCTCCTGGTCACAACCTTCTCTGTTGTGGTTAAACTGTGTATGTATGTTTTAATTTTTAAATAACACCTTTCCAGTTGTTAGTCCCAACTAGAGTAAAACTGTGATATGGTTGCCATATTAAGCTTCCATAGATTTGTTTGGCTTTTCTTAAAAAATAGGATTAACAATTGGATTCAGGCCATAATCTTGTCTTGTGTGTTGTGTTGTTGTGTGCCTCCAAGTCATTTTGTTTTACTTTTGGTGACCCTAAGGTTACCCTATCACAGCATTTTTTAGGCAAGTTTCTTCAGAGGGGGTTTGCCATTGCCCTCCTCTGAGACTGAGGGGGGTTGCAGACTGCCAGAAATAGTGTGAATTCAGTCCACTTTTAGGGTTAGGGTTAGAGTTAGGGAACCATGGGAACTGTATTTTATTGTGGCATCAGAGTTGTCTGACAGAGAAGGCTCAATGTCTCAGAAAAATAACAGTTCCCATGATTCCCTAGCACTAACCCTAACCCTAAAAGTGGATGAATTCACACTATTTCTGGCAGTCTGCAACCCCCCTGAGAGTGTGCAACTTGCTCAAGATCACCCAATGAGGGTTTTTTTTAATGCTCAAGTGAGGAATCAAACCCTGATCTCCAGAGTCATAATCCAACACTCAAACCACTATATCACACTGGTTCTCACTACAAAATTATGTCCTCTTCTGTCTCTCTTTCCTTTTGGTTATGTGCATGTTTGTGAGGCCACAAATTCCACTGAATTTCATTTCTCCAGAGTGCTGGGCCTATTTTGGAAACAGAGTTCAGAACGTTGGATAACGCTTTTAAAATTCACGGTAAAAATCAGAGCAAATTTATTACCTCACTGATGTGGAGTCAGCTGGCAATGTTTGGACATGCTACTCTCCATGTCAATGCCCTCTGGTCCCTATGCAATAAGTCTGCATTAAAGGTAGGACAAATCTTATGTGGCTCTGCTCACCTTACACAATGCATTGCACCTGTCCAAACTATGGTTGGAATTCTTTTAGTGACTAGTGACTCAACACGTGGTTAAATCCAAATGATTCAGATGGATTCCTCTATAGTCAGGAGTGATGATCGTATTTCATATTCTATCTTTTATAGATGTTTCTTCAAACAAAAAGGAGTAGGATCTCCTTTTACACGAAGCAATTTTTTTCACAGATCAGGGTGGTGGTAGTAGTGGGGATAACAGTGAAAAAATTAGAATGAACCAGAAAAAATCTGGTATTTTTTTAAAAGTAGAAGTTTTTGCTTTCATGGCAAATGTGTTATCGTCTCTGTTAATAAGTCAAAAATGGTTCTGTCTCAGCTTCTTTGACTAATGTTTGTCATCCTGAGGTGTCTTTCCTTAAAAGCAAGTCACAGATAATTCCTTTCTTGTAAAAGGTTAGGGATTCTCAATGCACATTCAGAGCCATACACCCAAGTGCAAATAAGTCAACTACCACAGCTATTTAATCAGGAGCGTTTGTTGATTTGAGCAGAGCCCCTATGCTGTGAAATGAAAAAAGAAAACCAAATTTTCTTGAGCAATCTTGCTGTTCCTGCTTCAGGTGCTAGGCTATTTCACTAAAGCAGCTCAGACGAGAATGTCATTAGTTCTTAAGCCCCAGGTGAATTTGCCACTGTTCCACATGATTAAGCCAGATAATTGTGTGTTGATAGCGAATGTGGTTGGTAAAATACAATTTCTGGGACCTTCCTAAACAAACACAATGTAGAAGGGAGTCAAAGTGCTGTCATTTTAGTCCTTTGTCACAGGCTTTGAGCCTGCAGACACATCTCTGGCGAGGAATGGTGAGGAATTCGACGGGCACGTCGCCGTTGTCTTAAAGGTGACCTGGCTCAGAAAGTGGATCATGCATCTTTTGACATTCAGTTTGAGGGAAGGAAAAACACCATCTCATTAAAGCATCTGTGCAATGGAACTGTACTGTTTTTAGCTTGTCTTAGACAATAAATGTAAGTGCCCCTTTTTACGTTTCCCTGGCAAAACAATTGTGATTGCAGCCAATACGTCTTTAAAAAAAAGGGGAAAAAAGAGACAAATGCTGTTTAATATGCTTAACTAGTATGTGTCAAAGAGCAAAACTCTGGCAATATATGGGAGGTGTTTGAAACATAGAATACAGGGATACACAGGGAAATTCCAGGTATGAGCTTAAACATGCTTGATGGTTAAGGGGGGCTTAGATGTAATGTGAAAGGGATACCAGCTTCTCAAGTTATAATACATATGTTATTATATGATTTTAGATATGTCCAACAATTATCACCATCTCAGAACTAACAGAAGTTATTTTCAGCCAGTAGAGTGGGATCTAATTTGTGTTTCAATATTGTTTAATGTGGATGTCTAAAATTGCTGTATAAGATACAAACAAAATCATAAGAATGCCAGATAAAAAGAGGAAAGGAAAGGGTAACCTCACTCACACTCACACACACACACACATTCATTTATATCTCACTTTTCTCCCAGAATTAGAACCCAATGCATTACAACAGAGGGCCTTTACAGACTGCCAGAAATAATGCAGATTGAGGCCACTTTAACTGCCCTGGCTCAATGCTAAGGAATCATGGGAACTGTAGTTTATTGTGGCACCAGAGCTCTCTGACAGAGAAGGCTCAATGTCTCAGAAAAAAACTACAATTCCCATGATTCCCTAACACTGAGCCAGGACCTCAATCTGCATTATTTCTGGCAGTCTGTAAAGGCCCATAGTTAAAAACAAGTACACACATAAATACAATAAGGTATGCTAAAAACGGGGATTAAGCAAGGTATAATATTTAATATACAATTTAATTAAAAAGAGTTTTAGAAATAGCAACAACAGAAACAGATTGACTACTCAAACAAAATGTAGTCTCATGAATCTGATTAAATGTGGGGATACAAAAGCTGAAGATTATTGCTATTAATTGCACTTTTGTACTTTCTACTTTTTTTTTACATTGCATTTAATTTTGTGTGTGTGTGTGTGTGTGTGTGTGTGTGGAAATAAAAGCCTGATTTATTTCTGTTTTGCAGATGAAATACCGGTGTTTATAAAACATTGCTGGCATCCTGTTACTGAATTACAGTAGTGTAAATTGGTGGTGAAGTGGTTTGAGTGTTGGATTACTATTCTGTAAACCTACTCAGCCATTGGAAACCAAATGGCTGATTTTGGACAAGTCACACTCTCTCAGCCTCAGAGGGAAGCAAAGGAACACCCCTCCCCCCATTTCAATCTGATAGATTCACTTTAGGGTAGGCATAAGTCAGAAATTACTTTGAAGGCACACAACAATAACAAAATTATACCATCACAATGCACTGTTTTGGTTGTTGGGGAGGTCAGAATTCTGTTCTGACCCTGCAACCGACCAAATGGTTCCCAACCCCATCTTGTCAACAGTGTAGCCCCCTCCCCATTACAGCCATTTTCATGTTGCCAGACAGGCGGGGAGGGTAGTGGATAATGTCCAGCTGCTTTCTTTAGTTGTGCTACAAGGTTGTTATCTGAGAAATGAACCAAGGGGGTCCTTGCTGATGCATCACAGCATCTCCGGCTAAAGGAAAATAGCTGGACATGCCCCTACTTGTCCCCCTGAGTCTCTGACGACATGGAAATGGCTATGTGGGGTGGAGGTGCACTGCTTACAAGGTGAGTTTAGGAGGGTACCATCAAGAGATGGAGTTACATGATTCGCATATGTCTCTAATGTAGGATTTCAGCCATTGTCTTGCACCAGGCCAGTGAGTTTTGGCTGCAGTGGGAACTGAATTCACATCACACAAATTCAGATTTAATCTTGTGCCACAGTGAACTTTCACTGGATCCAATGTGGGTCCATTGGGACACAAGGTTAAATCTGGATCTATGCAACAAGAATGCTGTGTGCTGTTTGCATCATATCAAAGCCTGAGTTGGTCTTCAGTGCAGGGTTGGGGAATCTGTCCCTGGGCCCAAATCCACCCCTCCTGAGGTCTCAGTTTTCTTCTCTGGGGCTTCCCAGATGACTGTGCCTCTTTCCCCAAGACACCATTGTTCAATGATTTTTCAGCTTTTCTCCAGCTCCCTTCCACCTACATTCTAAAATGGAAATGAGTTTGAAATACCTCTCATAAAGCTTGATAACTGGCAACAAGATCTTTAAGTTAAAATATTCTGACATTTTTGGCCCATGAGGAAATTCTCTGAAATTGAATTTGACTCCTAAGCTGAAAGAGATTCCCCACCCTTGATTTACGGGGCAGGCAGTGGCTGCTTTAATTTCCCCCCCCACTCTCTCAGATGCATGCACATCTGTGCAGAACACATCATAGGGTGGCCTGCACTGTCACTCTCTGTGTACAAAGGTGACTGGAGTTCGGCATTCCTGCACACCTGTTCAGAACATGTCACAGGGTGGCATACAGTCTGTAATTTTGTCTGTACAAAGGTGACTCATGTTCAGCATTCCTGCACACCTGCGCAGGGCCTGTCATACACCCACATATCATACAAACATTCACTGACCTCCACTTCCCACAAGTAGTGGGTGCTGTAGACAGGTGCCACTATCTGATTGTGCCACCCTTGGGGTGGACGAATGAGTTCATCAACCAAAAAGACACCTACTCCATCATCTTCCACAAAACATGTCCCACACAGATCGGGGGGAGGGGGGAGGCACATGCAAAGGAGGTTTGTGTGGACATGCAAGGGACATGGTCAAAAGGACACACAGACAAATGTTACTCCAGGACCCCCCCCCCCCCCATCATGCCAGGAAGTGGTGTGCAGGTCTTATGCACACCTGCACACACGTGCAGAAGAAGTCACAAAAGCCTCTTTCAAGCAAAGTATTGTGCATGCTGACAGCAAGCGTACATGCCATGGAATACACTTATTATCATAATAGAGAACAGTTGCTAGGGTGCAAGCGTAGGGTTACAATTAGGGTTAGGGTTCTAATATTAAAGCGCACCAGTGCATCCACACCTGGAAGCATAGAACATTCTAAATTGAATCCTGCATCGTAGGGAGCATGCTCTGGATCATTGACATTATACAGCTGTTTTAGATCTCTGGCGCCCTTTTTCTTGCACACCAGTGTCACTGCATAATACGCATGTGCAAAGGTGTGCATCTTTGCAGAAGAAGTGGAAAAAGCGGCTTCTTTTTGGAGCAGCTTTTCTGGCATATGGCGCCTAGAGGGCGCTTTGCTGCCAGCTTTTAGACGTGCGTCGTCTAAATGCCATGCCTTCAAGTCATCCTGAAAGCAGCTCTTTTTGCCCATCTGTATAGCCCCTAGTCTCAAAGATCCCTGTAATGTTTGTTTGATTAGTTGTGGCACATTTGACTGGAGAAGACATGCTAAATGCACAGTGTACAGCCAGCCTTCTCTGTCTGCAGGTCCCAGGAACATCATCACTATAGTCATAAACCTGCTCTCCCCACTGCCCATGCTGGTCTGCATTTACACAATGAAAATGTGAATTGTGCTATGCATGAAAATGTATCTTGAGCTGGAGGAAGATTTCTCACAAAACCCTACGTGCTGTAACAAAACAGTGAAAAACATTTTCTTATGGCATTAGTTGGGGTGTAGCTATCTTCCCTCCTTTAATAAGCACATGATTGAACATCATGACATCCCACCATTGAGGAGTAGTCGTCTTCTTTGTGGTCTCTGCGAATCACACAAATGGGTTTTATCTGCGCATATGCAGCAACTTCGGAAACTTCTGGAATCGCTAGGCAGAACTTTAGTTGCAGCTTTATGGTGGTAGCTCCACCCATTCCTATAAAGCCCCCAGCAGTCCTGCTCTTCCCCAGTTCCTTTCATCCACTGCACTAGCAGCTTCGAAGGAGCTTCTGTTGGATTCGCTTGTGATTTCAACCTATCGACTAGTGTTTGACCTTTGCTATTCTTACGACTACATACTCTTCTGGATTGTCCTGAAAAACGTCTGTTTGCTCATCGATCGACCTGGATTGACCCTGATTTCGATACTTAGTTTGTGAGTTAGATTTGGGGATGTTGTCCTCCCACAGAAATGTGGGGGGAAGATTCCTGCCTCTGACCCCCATTCCTCTTGCCTCTTATGTCTGGGTAAAGGCCATAATCTGCAATCATGTGGCTTATGAACGTCCATGACATCCCAGGCCCTTCAGAATAGGGACAAGAGGCTCAAGGCAGCTCTTTACGAGCAGGCTCTTCATCCTGCTTCAACCCTGGTGGCTGGACCTTTGACTGCCGTGGAGGCCCTGGCAAAGACCTTATCGAGTCCCAGGAAGAAAAGATCCAAGTTGGATGGGGACTCTGCGAAGGATCGGGAGAGGCCCAAGAGAGCTCAGTCTGAGTGTGGTTGCTCCCCCGAGGGCACCTGGCGAAGAAAACATCAAAAAGGAGGCATTCTTCCAATAGGGAGAAGTCCAGAGATTCCTCCTCTAAGAAGGCTCATCCCTCCACTTCTGAGGGTTCAAAGCCTAAAGATTAGGTTTTGTTGTCTGCACAGCCAGTCGTGGGACCTCCATCCCCAGTCGTGGGACTGTCTCTGCGGTACCAAAGCCTTCTGTTCTTTGAGGTGCGGCCACCATGGTACCAACACTTCTTTACGATGAGCCCCAGCCCATCCTTGATACTAAGTCTGAGGGGGAGCTACATGATGATGTCCCTATTCTGACTCCTCAAGGTTCTTTGCTGCAGCCTGTTCAGGTTCAAGATTGGTCCTCTAATAATAATAATAATAATAATAATAATTTTTATTTCTAGCCTGCCCCTCTGCTTGGCAATCGGGGTGGGATACAGCATAATTAAAACACAAAGAAGTTAAAATATCTTACATCCCAATCCCTAACCCTCCTTCCCCTTAAAACTGAATTAAACCAATGAATAATTAAAATACATTATATAATTAAAATCAACAATTTATAGGCAGCATACGTCAGTCATTTGGGGGGGGGGGGGGCTCAGACCAGGTAGGTGGACTCCTCTCACCGGGAGGGTATTCCGGATAGGCCTGCCAGAAGAGATTCGTCTTTACTGCTTTCTTAAATGCAGCAAGAGTAGTAAAAAGACGGATCTCTTCTGACAGGCCGTTCCACAGCCTGGGAGCAGTCACAGAGAAGGTCCTCTGGGAGGTCTGCGAGAGCCTGGTCTTCATAGGCTGCAGCAGATTCCTCCCAGAGGACCGAAGGGCCCGGGGGGGGGCTCATATGGGGAGAGGCGGTCCCTAAGATAAGATGGACCCAAGCAATGAAGGGCTTTAAAGGTTAAAACCAACACCTTGTACTGTGCCTGGAAACTAATCGGCAGCCAGTGGAGGGATTTAAGCACTGGTGTTATGTGCTCTCTCCTGGATGTTCCGGTAATTAACCTGGCTGCCATATTTTGTATCAATTGCAGTTTCCGGGTTAGGCACAAGGGTAGCCCCATGTAGAGTGCATTGCAGTAATCCATACGTGAGGTTACCAAAGCATGTACCACAGTTTCCAGATCCCTCATATCCAGATAAGGGCTCAGCTGGCGTATCAGCCGAAGCTGATAGCAGGCACTCCTGACCGCTGCATTCACCTGACTAGTCATGTGAAGCGATGAATCTAAGAGCACCCCAGACTGCGAACACAGTCCTTGGAGGAGAGTGTGACTCCATCCAGGACTGGAGACTGTATTCCCAAATCTGGTTTCAGGCCTGTAACTGTCAGTACCTCCGTTTTGTCTGGATTCAACTTCAGTCTGTTTTTCCTCATCCAATCCATTACCGCTCTGAGACAGTCATTAAGAGGAGAGACGCCATCTGAAGTCTGAGCCGATGATCTGGTCATGGAGAAGTATATCTGGGTGTCATCAGCGTACTGATGACACCGCGCTCCATGCCTCCGAATGATCTCACTCAGAGGCTTCATATAGATATAAAATAGCACCGGGGACAGGATGGCGCCCTGAGGGATGCCACAATTAATCTCTATACACTGGGACCGATGGGCTCTAGGATCTAAGGTGAATGGCTCTGTTCTGGTAGTGGAAGATGACCCCATACTGAGGGGCCATCCCGAGCTGGTTTACGACTCCATCTCCAAGCATTACCTGATACCAGTTGACCCTCAGACCCTCCAATCCAGCGCCACGACACTGCATGCAACTACCGCTCGAGTCTGAGCTAAAACCAACATCTTGTACTGTGCCCGGAAACTAATCGGCAGCCAGTGGAGGGATTTAAGCACTGGTGTTATGTGCTCTCTCCTGGATGTTCCGGTAATTAACCTGGCTGCAATATTTTGTACCAATTGCAGTTTCCGGGTTAGGCACAAGGGTAGCCCCATGTAGAGAGCATTGCAATAATCCATATGTGAGGTTACCAAACCATGTACCACAGTTTCCAGATCCCTCATATCCAGATAAGGGCATAGCTGGCATATCAGCCGAACCTGATAGCAGGCACTCCTGACCGCCGCATTAACCTGACTAGTCATGTGAAGCGACGAATCTAAGAGCACCCCCAGACTGCGAACACAGTTCTTGGAGGAGAGTGTGACTCCATCCAGGACTGGAGACTGTATTCCCAAATCTGGTTTCAGGCCTGTAACTGTCAGTACCTCCGTTTTGTCTGGATTCAACTTCAATCTGTTTTTCCTCATCCAATCCATTACCGCTCTGAGACAGTCATTAAGAGGAGAGACGCTATCTGAAGTCTGAGCTGATGATCTGGTCATGGAGAAGTATATCTGGGTGTCATCAGCGTACTGATGACACCGCGCTCCATGCCTCCGAATGATCTCACCCAGAGGCTTCATATAGATATAAAATAGCACCGGGGACAGGATGGCACCCTGAGGGATGCCACAATTAAGCTCTATACACTGGGACCGATGGGCTCTAGGATCTAAGGTGAATGGCTCTGTTCTGGTAGTGGAAGATGACCCCATACTGAGGGGCCATCCCGAGCTGGTTTACGACTCCATCTCCAAGCATTACCTGATGCCAGTTGACCCTCAGACCCTCCAATCCAGCGCCACGATACTGCACGCAACTACTGCTCGAGCCTGAGCTCATACATCAGCCTCCTCTGAGCCACCTCCACCTCCACCTCGGTGCCAGTCTCTACATCTGAGGCTTTTACCGGATTCTCCTCGAGAATCCCGTTCCTGGTCTGTGTCTCCTCAATCCTGAGGATCCCATCACTCCATTTCCTCTCACCACTCAGTGTCATCTTGATCCCCGTCTCTAGGTTCTGATCATCAGTCTGTGGTGTTGGTCGAACATCATCCTGCCTCTCCAACAGATGATGTCAAGTCCTTCATGGACCAGGTCATGTGCATGGGAAATGCACTGGACATTGAAGTGGTGAGATCCGATGATGACGCCATGGACTCTATTGAGAGATGAGTTCATGGGAAGGTCCCAACCCCTATGGCTCTGGGGTTTCTACCATCCCTCCAAAAGATTGCTCAGCACTTCTGGTCTACTCCTGCCACCATCCTGTCCACTTCACAGAAAATTGAAAATCTGTACCGCATTGCTCTGGCTCAGACATCTTGGCTTTTTTAGCACCCCAAACCCAATTTGGCTATCCTGGAAGGTGCTCAAATTCTATTCACCCCAAAGACCTCCACATCACCTGTTGATAGAGACAGTAAAAAGATTTATGATCTCGCCAAGAAGTTTTATGCCTCGGAGGTGCTTGACTTGAAGGTGGCGAATTATGCGGCATGTATTGGGGCCTTTCAGAAACATCTCATGGAGTGGATGCTGCCCCTTTTGGATGATCTGCCATAGGACAAAAGACCCCTGGCATTGGCCCTCCAGGTAGAAGCCCACTTGATCAGTGGTCAGCAGATCATCTCAGCCTGCCATTCGGCTGACTGTGCAGCCAAGATGATCTCTGGCTCTGTGGCTTTAAGGAGGTATGCATGGCTCAGGTCTTTGGATCTCGACAATGTCTGCATAGGCATGTTGTTCCTACCCCCGCAGCTTCAGATATCCCTGACGACAGACATGTTGATGGAGGGATGGGGGGCTCACATCCTCGATCTTATTATCAAGTAAGATCTTACTTGATCTTACTATCAAGGACCATTGGCTTCCACAAGAATGGTAAGTCCATATCAACGAGCATGAAATGCTGGCTGTGGAGAAGGCCCTGCGAGCTTTTGAACCTCTGCTTGACCAAGGTGGTTCTTCTATCAATGGACAACACTATGGTCATGTATTACATCAACAAGCAAGGAGGTATGAGGTCTCCACTGCTTCTCGAGATCACACTGTGGATTTGGAACTGGTGCATCCCAAGGGGCATCACCCTTCAAGCAATTCATCTTCCTGGAGAGGAGAACAAGCTGGCGGATCAACTCAGCAGGTCCTCGAGCTTGTGCCACAAGTGGCATCTCTATCCCGAGATGGTTGCCCACCTGTTCCGGATGTGGAGAGGGGCCAAGATCATCCTGATCTTCTCTCTCTCCACAATGGCCTAGTACACCACCCAGACATAGAGAGCTTACTACTGGTAGCTTGGAGGATCCAGTTCTAGAGAACCTTCCACTCTGTGTCAGAACAATAATACGAGTTTCTCTCAAGCCCTCTAAGCAGAAGTCTTATGCCCTGAAATGGGCAAAGTTTGCGGACTTCCTAAGTAGCAGGGACCTTCATCCATCCCATACCTCGGTACCAATAGTTCTAGAGTTCCTCATGACTTTAGTTGACTCTGGCCTAGGACTGCAATCTATCAAGTGCTATTTATCAGCCATTTGTTCCCACTATCAATTTCAAGACAGACCCTCCTTTTTTAAAGAGCCCGTGATAAAAATCTTCCTCAAGGGTTTGGCTAACCTACACCCTCCCGCCTCGGTACTGACACCGACTTGGAGTCTTGATATCATCTTGTCAGGCCTTTCATCCAAACCATTTGAGCCGATGGCCACCATGGACTTAAGATTGCTGTCCTGGAAAACAGCTTTCTTGGTATCCATCACTTCAGCCCATTGTGCAAGCGAACTGTGTGCTCTCTGGATGGACCAACCCTTCCTGTGCTTTCATAAAGACCAGGTTGTACTCTGCCCCGATATCACCTTTTTGCCTAAGGTAGTGTCAGCCTTTCATTTGAACCAGGACATCATACTCCCCACCCTGGCCCCGAACCTGACTACTGATACCAAGCGCCGCCTGCATCTACTTGATGTCTGTCAAGTACTAGCCTTCTATGTGGACAGAACATCGGGCTCGAGACGATCAGAACACTTGTTTGTATGCTATTCGGAGGCTAAGAAGGGGCTTCCTGTTTCAGCTCAGAGGTTTTCTAAATGGGCGACCAGCACTATCCACCTCTGTTACAAACTTGCAGGAAAGGACCCTCCAGCCAGGGTACGAGCACACTCAATTAGGGCGGTAGCTCCATCCTCCTCCTTTTTGTCTGGGGTCCCATTGGAGGATGTGTGCAAGGCTGCTGTCTGGTCCCAGCCCTTGACATTTATTAAAGATTACAGACTGGATTCAAGAGCCAGATGGGATGCAGCCTTCGGGAGGGCAGTATTGTTGGCTGGTTTACATTGAGGTGATTAAGCCTTGTTTTTCATATGCTTGAAATGATTAAGGCAGGTGCATTTTGCTGAATGTTTAATGTTTAACGTTTATTGTTCTTGATAAATACAGTTGTTGAATTTCAATTGGCTCCAGGACACTCCCTCCTCCACTAACCCAAGCTTGTCAGTCTAACCCATTTGTGTGATTCGCAGAGACCACAAAGAAGGAAGACAGGTTACCTGTAACAATATTTCTTTGAGTGGTCATCTGTGAATTCACACAAATCCCACCCATTCTCCCCTCAGTGGAGTCCTGCTTATTACTAAACTCCTGCTGTCGCAGCTTGTGGCTAACGTTTCGGAACTGGGGAAGAGTGGGACCGCTAGGCGACTTTATAGGGATGGGCGAAGCTACTGCCAAAAAGTTGCAACTAAAGTTCTGCCTAGCGATTCCAGAAGTTTCTGAAGTTGCTGCGCATGCTCAGATAAAACCCATTTGTGTAAATTCGTGTTTTCAAGTGTCCTATCAGCCAATGTGGCAGGTAATGAAAAGCTCAGAGTTGATGTCAGCTTTGAGCCAGAGTGGGATCACCTAGTGGGGTTCAGCAGAGTTAATTTGAAGCATAAGATTGAAACAGTGCAAGAGGTGGGAGTTTCTTCTGAGTGGAAGCAGATAGTAGTATAGAATTATACAAGAAAGGAGAAATGGTAATTAATTCAATGAATTATCTGGCAGAAATTTAATGTTTTATAGATGCTGAGCAAGGAGCTGAACCTTGTTCTCTTATTAAGAACATTTTCTGCTCTCCTAGAAATGGAAGGACACTTTACAAAATATTCTCTCCATTTCCTGTCCAATAGCCACCAAAAGAGACAGGGAAAAAAGAGGGAAGCTGTGTTTAGAATCACCACTAATGGTAACCCTCACCTCTGAGAAAATATTGGGAAATTTCTCTCACTCAAGGAGGATTTTGGAGAGATGGTTCTCCCAATGTCTTTGCCCACTAATAGGATATTATTCTTCAAAATAACTTCAAAATATTATTTGTGCACAACTTTGGTCAAAATAATAAAAACTAGCATAATTAAAAATAGATCAGTAATAACAGTTCACAGTGAAGCTTATTATATGCTGCAAAAGGACTTGGGACAGTCCCCTAATCAAGGGCATAAATCTACAGAAGCTAAGCTCATTACTGTTATGAATTTATGTGCTGGCACACTCATTGTGTTATACTAAAATGTACTGTCTTTTCCCACCAGGACCAACCACAATGAGCACCATTTTTGTTGTACAGCACTGATTAGCCAGGGATTGTTTCATTATGAACCCCATTCCCTTATTCCAGGAGTAGGGGTGTGTGTGTGTGTGTGTGTGTATTTTACAATTTTAATCATTGATATGTGCTTCTTGGTGCTCATAGGATAGAAAGCATGAGTAGACTTTTAGTTGAAGAAATGCATTTCCAGTCTTTGTTATAAATTTAAAAAGTATTGGGGATGGCCATCATAAATGTCTGAATCAGCATTCATACTTTTCAGAAAATATGAGGGGGTATCGTAAAGTTTTAATTATCACCTTTAAAAAATTGACAGAAAGTTTGTTTTGATTTGCAGTTGTTAACCTATCTCTAAGTAGTCACCGTCCAGATTTACACATTTCCCCCAACATTTCTTGACCCTCTGAATAGCATTATTGTAGAAGTCTGCAGCTTGTGCCTTAAACCACTCTTTCACTTCATGAATGACGTCATCTATGTTGTCAAATTGGTGACCCCACAACGGATTTTTCATTTTTGGGAAAAGAAAAAGTCACTTGGTGATGATGGCACTGAAAAAAATTCATCAATATACTATAATAGCCTCCTGGTGATAATTACTACTTTACAATACCCCTCATACTTCTCCATCTTACACTTTAGTCACTTCTGGCACACCCTGTAACAAAAATAAAGGACACAATGAGCTGATTTTCTCGTGCACTTAGGGACCAATGATGCCACTGACAAAATTTTATCAATATACCATAATAACTTCCAGGAGATAGTTATTCATTTATGATACTCCCTTGTATATCTTTCATTTGCTTGGCAAAGAAAGGAGGAGGATGGTGATCATCATGGAATTCCATATGTGCAAAACCATCATATCCTCTTGTATGAAAAAAACACAAACAATGTGGAATGAAGTTTGGTATTTTGTACAGTAAGAGAGGGAACTGGGGAGGTTTTTGTTGTTTAGACACCCCCTGGGTGCAACAGCTTTGATAGTGCACATGAAATGATGTCACATTGATGGTTGGAGGTTTCTGAGGGGGAATGGAGTTGAACTGCCATGTTTGTGGGAGTGGGTACTTCACCTTTGGACCATTTTCAAGGAGAAATTGCAGGTTTTTTTTTAATGTTGAGATCTAGCAGGAGTATTTTGCACCACATGTAGCCAAAGGACACACTTTCTGCATCCTTGCTCTAGTCATGCACACATTTTGTTTAAGTGAAATAATCAAAGTTCTGGACAATTAAAAACTGAATTTCATAGTATGAATAATTATGTGAATAAAAACTAGGGATTGACTGGCATCCTGTTAGGAATATGCAATGTCGTAAATTAACTTGAACAGTTTAGAACTGTGGTGCTGCACATTGTATTCCCAGGAGGAAGCATTGTTGTAGCTGTGTCACAGACCAGTGCAGAAATAAAGTGAGCAGGATGATCATTGTGGAATGATTGTGATGCATAGCAGTGCAACATTTTGTGGGACAGGCTGCCCATGCACAATGATAGTCCAAGAAGAGGATGCAATAACTTCCAACAGAACCACAGGGCATTGGTTAAATCCAGAATGGAGTGCAATTGAAAGTCATGGGTGCCCTGCACATAGCCAAAAAAATGTTCCCCTTTGTGCGGTAGGCACCACTGTTACACCATTGGACATCCTGTGTGGTGCTCCATTGCACATCATCACAAGTGGGGGATTTTGTAAGTGACATCGTCACAAAGTTACACATCGCAGTTTATCTTGGTCAGTTGTCTGCACATTTAGTTATAATAGAGTAAGCCCAGGCCTTTATTTGGCTGGTTTGATGCAATGACTAGAAAACTCAGAGCAAAATTTGGACTTCTCAGGGTTCCAATCCATCTTCTGGGGTTTCCTAGTTTTTACATGGTCCCCCTCCCACTAAAATGGCCCTTTTAATTACTGGCAGTAAATTGAATTAAGTAATTAATCAGAAATATGTTGGCATTTGGTCCCACCCTTTCTCCTTTGGCCAAACAGAATACATCCCACAAGAATATTTCTGACACTAAATTGGGCTCTCAGACTGAACTATATTTCCCGTCCTTGGATTAGAGTGCAGACTACGTGTGTATCTGTACTATGCAGTTGCAACAGTTTGATGTCATTTTGGAAATCTGGGATTTGTAGTTTGATGAGTTATCTGGAATTCTCTGCTAGAGAGCTCCAGGTCCATGCCGCTTAAACTACAGTTCTAACAATCCTCTAGCAGAGAATTTTAAATACGGTACCTCACCAACCTGCAAATTTGAGGATTTTGTAAGATGGTGTCACAGAAGTTAAACTGGGATGAAATGGCATAGGAGAAAATCCAGTGTAGGTATGCCATAGGACTGGGGAGAACAGGTATCAAGCAGTCATAGGACTTGGGCCAGCTGCTATCTTTCATATGAATGTGGCTGAGAGAGGAAATATGTTTGAGAGGGAGACTCTTGTATTTGTTTATTAGAGCAATGGTAGATATTTATTGGATGAATGAATGAACAAACAAACAAACAAATCAACATGGCCCTTTCATCACTTTCATGAAACCAACCTAAATACTGTACAACACTGCACTTCTGTACAATAAATAAATAAATAAATAAATAAATAAATAAATATCTACCTTGAAAAATATTCATTGACAATATTAGCCTTCAATGAGCAGTTTAACATGTAAAAGTTTATTTCCAACAGAAGAATAAGGAACCTCTTCTGCAAGAACTGTCTTCACTGTACCAAAATGAGCAATTGAGGGGAAAATCAAAGGCAGCTTTTAATAATGTGAAATAATTGTGGTCAAATAGCCTTGATATTCCCTTAAACTATTAAATCTTCTTAATGCTTCTGCATCTAAAAAAGAAAAAGAAAAAGGCTCCAAGTGGGTTTAAAACAGATTTGATGAATGTGAAACTCATATCGGGGGCTTGTAACATTTCTAGAAACTTTACGGTTAAATTGATTTTGTACACCAACACAAATCATTAGAAAATTGGACCCTCTGTGTTTCAAAAGTGGTTAACTCTTAGTTAAATGAACATAATTGAAACACAGCTTTGAAAGGTACACTTCTTGAATGGAGCATTGATTTCACCTAATCTTCATATATCATTTTATGGTTCTCAAAGATCCAATGCTCTCTGGTGTCTTCAGTTGGCTTTCTCTGCTCTTAATAATAATGCTTAATATTTATATGGTACTTAAGAGCTTTGCATACTGGGAGGCCTTAGGCAAGTCACTATCTCTTAACCTCTCATCTATAATACCAGGATAATAATTAGAGCTCTGCCAAATGTTTCTGAGGAATGTCAAAAGATCTTGGGTGGAGGTGAGAGGGAGGGAGAAGGCAATGTATCTTCAGAAGTCAGGGGAAAAATATTTTTAGGAAAGGTAGAGATCTTTACCTGAAAACTATAAGTAGGCTTTTCACTTCTTTTGAAAAATGTTTTCTTCCTGCTATCCTGCCATCCTTTCTTCCAGAGACTCTCTCCCCCCCCCCCCCCCCCCCCCCAGTAATGGCCTCACCATAACCTCTTTCAGGCAGGATGGGAGCCTGCTTTGCTGCAGTGAGGCATTCATTATTTCCTTTGCATGATCACATGGTCCCGTTATGGCTGTTTTTAAAGCCAGGCAGGGTACAGGTCCAGCATGCCTACAGAAGCTGTCACCCTCCGAGGATCCTGTCCACATCATCAGGCTGCACAAACTGAAACAAGGGACATTTTCACACGAGCTTTTGGAGGACGCTAGCCGGCCTCCGTCCGGCCTCCGTCCGCCCCCACTCCGGCAAAATGTCAAATGTTTCATATGACGTCGCAGCAAGCCCCGCCCCTTCCAGTGCCATCCCCGGCGCTAGCCGGCGTCAGTCCGGGGCTTGCTGCGCATGTTCACATGACGTCGCAGCAAGCCCCGCCCCCTTTAGCTCTAACTCCGGCATCAGCGCCGGAGTTGTAATTCCTTTTTTTTAAAAGGAATTAGGTCGCTGCCGCCGGAGCCATTCTGGAGTGAGCGGAAGGCTCCGTTCCGGAATGGCTCCAGGCGGATTTGGACGTTTGTGTATGAAAACGTCCATAATCAATACCACAGGACAAGCAGGAGTCAAGGATACATTCACTGGACCTTTATAAGCGATAGCATCCAGTTCAGAGCTGATCAAAGTGATTTTATCTGCAAAGTGTTTTGCAAATTCTTCACAGAGGACTTTCAAGTGGTCTGCATTCTCTTCTTGTGGAGGAGAGCAGGTGCCTAACCACTCAAAACAGCTCTCTGAATGACACTGGCCAGACACAATGGTGGCAGAGAAGCATGATTTCTTCATTGCCACAGCATAGCTTTTCCCATGACTTGCAATACATTTTTAGTCAGACCTGCTCCAGATTTTCTGCCATGACTCTCTAGATTCTATTCACTTTTTTATTGCTGCCAGTTGTCCAGTAAACTGGGGGGGGGGGGGGAATCATTGAACTCCTCTTTATAGGAGTCAGTGCTCAATTCTGTCTGCGGCCCTGACCATTTGTCTATTCCAAAGGTCAGCCAGGCGTTCAACAGGTGACAGGGAACTCCCCAAGAACCACCAGGAATTGAACTGGATCCATAAACCTGCTGGGGCAGACCCTTAAATAGACTCCCACTCCTGCAGACTTCAACTCCCAGTGAGACTAAACCCCAATACGGAGTGATCTATCCATGATAACATAACTATAAAAAGTTATTCTACACTCAGTTCACCATCCTCCCACCTAACATAAAAAAAAAAAAACCTATGGTAGGTCCAGAGCGTGTCTTGTAGTGTAGATAGCATCAGATTACTCTTGGGACTGACCTATTGTACTCATGGATGAAAGGAAGTCCTGTACTGCTCCTAACAAAGCAGTTTTAGCATGAATGTTGAGCTCCTTTGCACTACAAGCTGGGGAAGAGCAGCACCAAGCACAATGACCAGCTCAGGCTGCTCTGGCAATGAGAATGTTGAGCAACAGGGTGGGCTGTACACCAACAGAATCTCCTTCTTCAATCCAGGGCAAACACACACACACACACACACACACACACACACACACACACTTTTTATAGCTAGTAGTAAACTCAAGAACATTGTTTATTTATGAGACATATTTCCTTTTAATCCAGGACAGTCATGTGAGCATTTTATGGAGGGCAACCTAATCTTTGAAGGACTGTGAGAGGAACATAACCCTTTGGAATCCTGTTGATAACTTACATTGGCAGAAGGATCACTTACATGGGCATATCACTTTTTTGACAAGTATGTCATGGTGGTCAGGAAACAGCAATGAAAGCTTTCCCCTTCAAGAAAGCTCTTTTGAGTAGCTCAGATGTCAATAGGGCAAATTTATCTCCTGCAGGTAATAGTTTTCAGTGTTACATTTTCCTTCTGTATATCTCATAGCCCATTTTTCTCTACTGCTGTGTTGCTTTAGCTTCCTCCACCACACATTCCTTCACAGGGACAGTTATGCAAACAAATAGTTTCTTGGACAGAGGACCATAGGAAGAGAGAGCTGGAGCCTTGAGGTTGTTCATCAAAAGTGGATACCTGGTCAGGAGGGCTGAGGAGACATTTCATCACCTGGGGCTAGTCTAAGCTAGGTGTAAAAGTCTGAATGGACTTCTGCCCCTCTTGCCCCCTTCACTCACTCTGGAGCAATCTTGTGTAATTTTTCTCCACAGGAACATTGGATAGATTGACTACACTATCTGACCGTACCTGCATAGTCTCCTGCCATTGTTCCCTGCCCCCCTGGCTGCCCCTGCCATCACTGCCCTGCACCTGCCACCACTGCTGCATCCAGACCTTCAAACCTTGGTCCAGTTCCCAGGTCAAACAGTTTCTCACCTCCTTCCTCCACTGGTGTGCCCATGACTCTGAGGCAAATGAGATTCCCAGCACGAGATCTGGGCATCTCATCTGATGCAAGAGGCTGACAGCTGCTTCCACCGGTGCTGCCAAGAGGGGAAAAAACATTTTAAGATGACAGAGGGGACAGAAGCAGTGGGGTAGCAGGGGGCAAGAACAGCAATGGCAGGGGCACAAACTCCAGGGAAAACTCCAGAGATTAAGAACTGCACAATAAGGAACTAACTTCCCAATCTGGGGTGGCTATGCCATGTGTCATGTGGCCTTATCTCCCCAGGTTTGGGGGAGGGCAGTTTTTCAATGAGTTTTTAAACAGTATAGACAAGGCTCTGATTACAGTCTTCCCCATTATGGTGAGCTGAACTTTTTTCCCATTAAAATTACAGTAACCATTTTAACATTTGTGTCTATATCTCTAGAATCATAGAATCTTAGAGCTGGAAGGAGCTTCAAGGGCCATCTAATTCTACTCACTGCCATGCAACCTGTGTTTAAAGGCCACCAAAGATGGAGAGGTCTTATAAATTAGTATATGAACATTTTCTCCAAATTGGTTGTCCTCTTCTCTCTTGTTTCTGGCAATGTCTATGGGGCAACCTTATCTAAATCAGATGTAAATGCCACAGTCCCTTTCTCTAAACTGGTTGACACACAAGTTTATCATCACCCAATTTCAGCCAACCATTTCCAGAGCTTTGCAAGATTAGTTTTTAAACTCCAGGTCTCAGAATCCTTCCAGATGATACAGTCTTTAGGGGATATTCCCAAATCTATTGTCCCAAAAGGTTGTTTTCCAAGCTTTGACTATTTCATTGGTTGAGTCTTCCTATGAATACTAAAACCATTATCAGTATTTTCACTCATGCCTTTAAAGATGAATATTAAAAAAAAATGAACTGCCATTACTTGGAAAATAGAAGAATATAAACTTTTTAGGGGAGCTAGTCTACAGCAGGTGGTTTATTTTAAACAACACAAGAGAACAGAGAAACCTTGGACCTCTTTGAAAAAGTCATTTTTAGTGCCCATTTCAAATGTGGGTGAAGGTGAAACTTGTCAGGCAGTGAAAAATGGAACCAGGGTTGGTTGACCTGCAAGAGGGCTGTAAAGTTCTATTCTTCACAATAGCAAGATATATTATTGCTGTTACGCCATTATTCCGCTCCATCACTTTTAAACCTTGTTCCCATTATCTACAAGTTAAATATAACCCTATGTAAAAACAGGAAGGACAGTGCTAAGTTGTCCAGCTTAACAGCACACACTTAAAACATAATAGAGCACTTGTTACTGTATTTTATGGAATGGAAACTCCAAATGTAAAGACGTATTAAGGAAATATCTCAAAGTTATTAGGAAAGGATATTTACAATTACAGATTGCTTTATATTATGCTTTTATGAACATCTCAGGAAATGAAATAGCCCTCAGCTGTAGAGAGTGAAGAGGGAGGTAATTTTCCTTAATACGGGTGATAAAATTAATCTGATTGAAATCGCTAGCGATTATTTCACAGAATACTGAGTGGCAGTACAATCACTTACACTCTTTTATATAATTTTTTTTTAGTCAAAGCTCGTGTAGATGAAAGCTAATTACAAAGTAGTGATGTGAAGCGCTAAGGAAATAGTTTGTATAGCATAGAACAGGCACAGCTAATTGGGGTTTGTGATTACACAGATTGTTGTTAGGGAGAATTAACTACCAGCAGTCTCTCCTGCAAAGCTTCTCATCAAGGAAAATAAAAATAGACACTAGATCTGTTATTTATCTAATTATGTCATGAATATTTTCACTCATATGGTTTGTTGTTCAAAAAACTTTCAGTCCCCATGCTGCTTGTGATCAAAGTATCCATATGAAGTTTTTGACATTGGGCTTTCTTCCAGTTACCTTGCCTAAATACTCTTGCCTAAGGGAGTGTTTCAGTTTCTTCCCTCTCAATCTCTCTTATTCTCCCTCTACCCATCCCTGATTACATTCTTATTATAAATTTAGCAGAAGCAATGCCATTTCTGCAACATCCACACATAGCTTGGTTGAGGAAATTGGCACTCTTTGTTCAATCTCCTTTTTACATGGCATCTACATGATACCCTAATCACGTCTTTTAATTTCTATGTCCATGTCCAATCCTAACTGACTTCACCTAAAAAGGTAGTTGCGGATGTCATTTGACCACCCTGAAGTCATTAGTCAAATCTAACGTCAACTCAGAACAGCAACAAAACTATTGCCTGGTTACTAACATCCCCTTCTGGGGCAAAGTGACTATGCAAGTGGTTGTTGATCATCTCTCAAAGAGGCAAATGATTTTCTATGTGGATTTTATTCTAATTTTGGGCCTGAATTTAGACCATAAACAGACTTGTTACTCTGTAAGGTCACTTGGAGAGGGGTAATGTGACCTTGTTTCTCTAGGAATGTTGCAGTGGATTTTCTAAACTGGAATGTTGCAGTGGATTTTTGAATGTCCTTTTTGAACGTTCAATTCCAGAAGGTGGGGCTGAAAGATTATTGCTTTGGCCCCTGGAAATTGTCACATGGTGTTCCTTGGTGCTTTATTGTATACTCATGCTTTTCAACATCTATGTAAAATCACTGGGACAGGTTATCTGAGGACAGGAGTGAAATATCATCAGTATGTGTATGAGATATGGTTCGCTCTCTGTCCATCTCACACAGGTGAAGCAGACGTTCTGGCCAGATTAACTACTTGGATGAGGAAATATAAACTCAGTGGGCAAACAGACAGGGTTTATTCCACCACAGAGTGCCATTTTGAGGGGCATTTTTGCATCCCTCCTCTGATAACAGACAATGCACACCCAGTTTCAGATTATTCCCCATCTTAATCAGAGTTTTCTCATATTGAAATATAATTAATGGTTGAGAGTGTTTCAGGATATTCTGGGATCTCTTTGATGGGTTGCTAGGTGATCTTGTGTTCTTTTGGTTTAGTAGGAGGATGCATTTGGTGACAGTAGTGATGATTTAGCAGGACTTTCCTTCCTTCTCTTTCTCCATAGTGTGGTCATTGGGAATTCCCACTTCCAGCACTAGTCTTTTAAGACCTCCATTTAAAATGCACAGTGCTAGTAACATGGTTTCTCCTGCTATCCTTGTTCCTACTTTTATTCTTAGTTCTGCTATGCCTCCCCCCTCCTTGATGTTAAAAAGAGGAAGAAGAAGAAGCCTCTTTCTTTCTTTCTTTCTTTCTTTCTTTCTTTCTTTCTTTCTTTCTTTCTTTTTCTTTGTTGTTGTGTGCCTTCAAGTTGTTTCCAACTTATGGCAACCCTAAGGCAACCCTCTCATGGGGTTTTCTTGGCATGTTTCATCAGAGGGGGTTTGTCATTGCCATCCTCTGAGTCTGAGAGAGTGTGACTTGCCCAAGGTCACCCACTGGGTTTCCATGGCTGAGCCGGGATTTGAACCCTGGTCTCTAGATTCATAGTCCAGCACTCAAACCACTACAGCATGCTGGTCTCTTTTATTTCTTACCATATAATTTATCAACCTCACTGTTCCTTGTGGGTTGCAGGTGTAGTGCCAGTTTTTAGCCCCATAACCCCATCTGTCTTCTGGTGTTTGAGGACACATCATCCAAGTTTTCTGGCAAATTGCCTCCCGCTTCCAAGATCCCCAACAATTACTGTGTGGTGTGTTTTGGTTGCTTTGGTTGATGCTTTGATTGAGTTATTTTTAATATGATGTCTCTTTTTGAACATTGGTGTAGGTGTAGCTACCGCTGGCCCAGATGTATGGAAACAATAGAAGCTAGTAGTCTAATATGATGTCCCTAATTATTGACTAAGCTGTTATTCAGTAACCAATTACCTCTATGGGAGAAGGGTTATGTGGGCATAATTTTGCACATGAGCAGGGCAAACATGTTATTCAGCCTCTTTTCTTAATGCACAGTAAACTGCCCATATAATTTAGGTCTAGAAGGGGGGGGGGGGAATAAGTGTTCCTGGAGACCTGTCATTAGTCAGAGTAAACACTACTGAGTTGGGTGATAAAATAAACTGACCTGGTATTAGGTAGTTGTGTATGCTGTAGAGAGAGCCAGCATGATGTAGTGGTTTGTGTGTTAGACTAGGACTTTGTGAAACCAGGATCCCTGCTTGGAATACATGTAATAGGGGGGAAAATAAGAGCAGGGATCATGGTATTGGATATTTAAAGCATTTGATTGTGTGGAATGGCCAACATTAAAAATAATTATGAAAAAAAATTGGAGTGGGGGATAAAGTAAGGGGATTAATAGAGCAACTATATTCCAATAATTCAGCAATAGTAATGGTAAATGGTGGGATAACACGTGAAATAAAGGTGACAAGAGGCACTAGACAAGGATGCCTGTTGCACCGGCACAAAGGACACCGAACGTGATTATTTTGGGTAAATCATTGGCCACAACTTTTATTTTGTACAGGGTCTTGATATCAAACAATTAAACATTTAAATAACAGTTTTTTAAAATACGAATTCATTCTTGACGCATGCGTATGTGTAGTTAGGCCCAAACGCTATGGATTAATTGCTTCTAACACAGCATGCGTCAAGTCCATTAATTTATGCAGTATTACACAATAGTAAATAATCCCTCCCCCAACCGGATATAATGTCATAAGAATTCTTATGGACATCATAACATTATGACATCATCAAAAGTTAAAATGATGTCATACAAATTTGGTTAACATAATGACATATACCGAATTTAGGAATTTATTATTAACCCAATTATTATTTTCTAATTAACCCAATTATTCCCCAAAGGGGGGGTGTCCGTGCCTGCCACAGGAGGGGGCCAGCCTAGCTTGGCATCCCCTCCCCCCCTTCGCTCTTTTAATGTATCACTCCAGAGAAGTCCCATAATTCATGTCCCACCGGGGAGAGATAGACACCATCAGCCCTGTACAAGTGTGGCATAAAACCTGAATTCATTCATACCCAACAATAAGAACTCCCAAACCCCCCAATGTCTCATCCACAGCATTAAGCAGCCAACATCAAAATGCTACCAGGATCACCAAATTAACCACTTTGCCATGTGAGAACATTAATTGGGAATCTTTCGCTTAACCTCTTGCGTTCCAGCAACAATTCTTTCTTTCTTTTTCTTTTTTTTTTCTTTTTTGCTAAGTGTAACGCTGTCATTTTCAAGATCAGTTTCTTGTACTGAAATATTAAGATCTTGGGGTGTGTAAAAGATGCCAACAGTTCAATAATTCTAGGTAGCATTCCTCTATGACCCAGCAACCTCACAGTTCCAACATCTCTCAGTCCCACGGTCAAATCTTCAAAGAAGTACCGTTCAGCCCCATACACTAAGCTGCATCCAAGCACTGATATGTCTCTGGTATTCAAATTTGCTAAATACAATAGTAAACATGTCAGTGAAATAAAAGTGCAGTTTGCCTCAAGTGCGCACATAAGCCTTAACAGTCGTAGAATGCCATCAGCCAAGTTTGTAACTTGAATTATTGCTTAACCAAGTACTGTAGCAGCTGTCACTGTCCAAATCCTAAAGAATGAAAGAAAATTGTGCTGCTGGCACAACCAACCTGTATCAAAGCCTCCCGCATTCCTGCATCAAATTAAAACTGTGTTAACGGAAGGCCAGAGAATTGTGAAAAGAAATATTCCGTTACTCTTGGCCTTATTCTGAGGCATTCTGACACTGTCGACACTAAACCAATAAGGTCGTCAGGTGCCCTAACAAAATTAGATTGTCTTAATCCCAATTGATCAGACTTTGACTGCCGAACGGTCAGATGAATCTCCCGTTCAAAATTATGGCTATCCAATTGTGAAAGAGTCCAGCCAGATTCATCAGGATAGAACCAGGGACAATTTCACTAATTACCAAGGCAGCAGAAAAGACCAATAAAATTGCCGCTCCAGGCAATGTCACATCTCCAGGTGTAAAACATGTTGATGGGAAATATTGCCAAATCTTAAATCAGTATTGTACCTGATAATTGTAAACAGTTATCCCGTAATAGCTGGACTCCCTTGCCCTTCCATTGAAAGCCCCATGAACTCTAACTTAAGCAATAGGGTCATTAAACTCTGGCTTTAACATAAAATGACATCTCTGCCATCCGGCCCTTAATGGCACTGGAGATAACCGAATTGACTAAGGTGTACCGCAAAATGAATGATCACCTCCACCCTCAAGGGCCAACCCTCTACCCCCCGACATTTAAAAAGAAAGATCCTAATGCTCATAACGCGAGCTGATACGACTTGCTTGTCTAAGGGGCTATGGACTGTAGAGTCCCCTTGTCGATTTTTATTGTCCAAGGCTTCTACGATGCACTGATATCTCCCTTGGTCAGGGAGCTGCCTCGGGAGCAATTTGGCCGAACCTGTAAAACTGAAAATGTGAAAAAAGTGCTCAACAGATTTAGGGCCTAAGCAGACTGCCAGAAATAGTGCACATTAAATTGAGGCACTGCCCTGGCTCAGTGCTAGGGAATCATGGGAACTGTAATTTATTCTGGCACCAGAGCTCTCTGACAGAGAAGGCTCAATGTCCCAGAAAAAAATACAGTTCCTATGATTCCCTAGCACTGAGCCAGGGCAGTGCCTCAATTTAATGTGCACTATTTCTGGCAGTCTGCTTAGGCCTTTAGTCATCCAACAACACATTGAGCTCGATAACAAAACATTAAACTTCAAACATTGTGGCACTATTAATACATTTAGAGATCTGGGAGTACACTAAGTGGACAACATTTTTTGTCATCACACCATAGTCACACCATTTATTTATTTATTTATTTATTTATTTTTGGCAATTGACCCTGCCACAAATGGACCACAACCTCCATAGAATAATTCTAAGCAAGTGAAGTCCTGTCCACCAATTATCAACCCAGGATTGAAGCCATCCCTCAAACTCCCACTTACCGTTAGAAATATATACCCCAAAAGCATGTGTCCCACCATCATCGGAGTGTACCTGAAGTCCTGCCCATTAGAGCATTTCAGATCTCCTCACAAAAAGACACCATTGAATGATCCAAAATTCCCAGATCTATAACTCCTCCCCCATCCCAGAATTGTGATGCGGTGATGATGGGAGGGGCTGTCACACCCCTAGTGGGATGCCAGTATCACATTTATGGTCAATCCTGCGGGGCTGCCTCCACCACTTACCTGCATTGCTGACATGTTCATCATATTGCCGGCAGGCAGACCCCCATGGAATTAACTTGGCACTATGTGTATGCCACAGTCATTATCTCCTGATCTTTGTAGAATTCCGGAGATCTAGCCGGTTTTCTCTCATCAATAACATCAAAGGGAAAGTGTTATCCCAAGGGACTTGGAGCTATCTGCATATGGATTATAGACAACCAACCTGTCAGCCCCAGAAATGTCCAAAGTTCCCACCAGTACCTTTCCCCTTGCTTCCCCATCAAATGAGCCAGGTTCTGGTTGCCCTGCGCCCTATAAATCCCTAGTCTGAGGTAGCCCAGGATTTGTCAAGGGTGTCGGCAGTGTTGCAAACATATGGCGCTCCATTCTGGCGCTCATCCCTTTATGTCCACTGAAAGCCCCTACTGAAGTGGGCCATTATGCCACCAAATTAGCAGCATGCATCAAACCTGAGCTCCTCGCTTAGCGTGAAGCATCAGCTGATGCTTGCAGAGCTCTCACTGCAAGCGTCACAGAAGCAGCTCGTGTAATATGCTGTCTCACATAAACACTTGCCGTGTCACTGCTGCAAGCCAAAAGTTTCAGGAGTCGGCCCATTGCCTTGACCTGAAACAATCACCATTTAAATTAAGTTTAATGGATCTGCCAAAGAGGGTTGATCCAACACAGGGGCAGCTGCACCCTGTTGTCACACACCAGGAACTTTCTTTCCAAGCTCAATGCATCAGCTACGGTTGGATGCCCAACCTCCATAGCTGAGGTAAAAGGGGGACCACGTGCCATGTCCACCAGGAGTATCGTATGAGTTACAGCCGGTCGCCTAGAATCTGCAGTGCACATACACCTCCATTCACAACTGAAGAAGAACTAGCCTGTGACCCCAAATTAGCTCCCCCTGTGTCAGGGGTAGGCAACCTTTCCCCTTTAAGGGCCGAGGGACTGCAGCTCCCAGAATCCCAGGAGCTATTGGCCAACCTGGGACTATTGGCCAACATGGCTGAGGCTTCTGGGAGCTGAAGTCCCTCGGCCCTTAAAGGGGAAAGGTTGCCTACCCCTGCCCTGTGTCTCTTGTTGAGCTAACTGCTCAAAGACCTCTGCACACAACTGTATTGTGTGACCAATCTAGGCAAAATGTGCAGGAACCTCCTCATCCCTGTTTTAAAGAGTAGAAGCCCGCTTATGCACAGACTGGCCATTCTTAGGGTCAGCAGGTGTGCGTTGTTTAGACTGTGCCTTGTCACATGACATTGACTAAACAGGAATATTAATACCTCAAACTAATGGGTAGAGGATATAGTGTTCTTTTTAAAGCTATATCCTTAAACAATAATCATACAATTAGTATTAACCTCAAAGGTGTAGTATATAAATAAATTTCATTATTATTGTTATTATTATTACTATTATAATTATTATTATTATTACCATAAGTCAATTAAATAATCAAACCTCAGTTTGTCTTAGGCCGAGGTTAGTAAGTCCCTGAATGGGCATTCACCCGTCAGGTCACCCCCAATTAACTACCGTGATGAATTATAAATATTAATATTGTTATTATTTAATATTAATATTATTAATGTTTACTTTTTTCCGAACCAACTTCCTTTCTTGCAAGGGAGGGAAAAAAGGTGGGGGCCAAAAGAGAAGCCCCAATCAGGGCATAAGCATAACTGGCACATGTCCCTACCCACCAATGTAATCTGCACTGCAGGCAGAACACCAGGCCACATTAAGCCCAACTTCATCCCAGCTGGGACAGCAAAACAAGGCCTGAGGCTACTACCACCATTACCAGTTCTGGCCTGTGTTGCATCAGCAACTGCCAAAGTGCAGGCCAGGGACCTGATTTAATAATATTGGGGGGGGGGGCACCTTTCCTGAGGGGAAGTGCACATAAATCCCAAACAAGGGAATCACTCTAATGACATGTGCCACAAACTTAAAGGCTGCCTGAAGCACAGGCTAGCCACGAAGCCCAAAGTAGCTCCCCCCACTCCCACCCTCAAAAAGGGGAACGCCAGTATCCAGCCCCAAGACCAATCAGGCTGGTGTTGGAGTAGCTGACCTGTGTATCTCAGCAATGCCAAGACTCAGGCCGAGCTCTTGAAGCCATCAATATGCATGCGTGTGTGTGTGTGTGTGGCCCTCCAAGCCCCTTTATGCGACTGTACATGGGGGGGGGGGCACGGGCCATGAAAAAACCCAATCAGTCCATACTAGAAACCACTGCCTTTATAATAGCTCAACATTTGATTGGCAGAGGTTTGCCTTTGTATTCTCGTGAAGCTGAGAGAATGTGACCAAGGTCACCCAGCAGGTTTTATGGCTATGCTGGAAAAGGAACCTTGGTCACCAATCTTGGCTAGATTTGTTCAGAGGTTTGCTAATGACCTCCCCTAGGCTTGAACAATTTTTTTTTTGGTGAGGCTGAGAGAGTGCGACCAAGGTCACCCAGCAGGTTTTGTGGCCCTGCCGGGAAAGGAACCTTGGTCACCAAAGTGGTAGTGCAGGGCTTAAACCACTGTACCACACTGTCTCTCTAACCAGTGGTATTATTATTATTATTATTATTATTATTATTATTATTATTAATGTAATTATATATTTTAAATTGCCAAGAACATCTCATTACAAGGTCCCTAAGTGGTTTTCTTGGCTAAATTTGTTCAGAGGTTTGCTAATGACCTCCCCCAAGGCTTGAATAAATTTTTTTTTTGAGGCTGAGAGAATGCGACCAAGGTCACCCAGCGGGTTTTATGGCCCCGCTGGGAAAGGAACCTTGGTCACCAAAGTGGTAGTAAAGTGCTTAAACCACTAAACCACACTGTCTCTCTAACCAAAGGCTATTATTATTATTATTATTATTATTATTAAAAAGTATATATTTTAAATTACCAATAACATCTTATTACAAGGTCCCAAAGGGGTTTTCTTGGCAAGATTTATTCAGATTGGCAAGATTTATTCAGGGGTTTGCTAATGACCTCCCCCTAGGCTTGCCCAATAATTGGGTGCGGAGGGGTGGGGGGGTGGGGGGTGACAATCCCAACACCTCCAAAGGCCCTACAATCCTATCTCCCAGACCACCCTGTGGGGGGGGGGCAAACCCTTCACCATAGGCTCATCCGGACCACCAAGGCCTGTCACTCCAGCCTTCTCCCTGCTTATTGGGCTATTGGTGTAACACTCCAGGGCCCAAATGGCTGCTCAGTTGCCTAGGAGCTAGCCTTCCAGGCCATGTCGGGGCCACAACCCCATAAACAAAAAAGTAGCCGCGGCTTGCTTTAGCAAGGCCGCGCCCCACTCATGGCCCTTGCCCTTGTCCTCAGGCTTCCCCGAGGAGGGCAGGGCCGCAAACCAGCTGCAAAATGCAGCAAACCGAGCCATGGCCTGGAGCCCAAGGCCGCGCTCGCTCCTTCTGTGTGGCGAAACAGCATGCCGCAGCTTAGATTCCCCAGCTGCGCTCTGTTCCGCCACCCTTTTTGTGGCTCCTTCCACGCTGCCCCTTCCAGGAGAAAACGGAGTGCCACGGCTTGCTCTCAAACCGCGCTCCGCTCCCTGTTCTTCATACTCCAACCTGGGCTAGGCCATTTTGCAGGCCGAGAAGCCCTTGCTCAACTGCAAATCCAAAATGGCTGCCGACACATGGCAGCTTGAGGCTAAATAGCCCCGTGAAATCTCGCCTGAAATCTCGCAAGATTTTAAGTCTCGCGAGACCCAGGAGAGAGACCTCCATTTGATTGGCTAAGCAGGCTGGCAAGGGCGGGCCTTCCGGTCTGCTCAGCCAATCGCACGTCAGTGCCCTTTTATGGGGCCGTCGCAACAGAAGGCCCCTCCCGACGCATCGGGGGGGTGTCTTTATCACCAATATTATTTGCAGTGGTGATAGAGATACTAGTGAATGTTGTAAGAAAAGATAATAGCTTAGAAGGAGTAGGATTGAAAACAAAACATAAAATTAGCCTATTTGCTGACAACACATTGCTAACTATTAAAGATTTAATTGATAGAATGGGAAAAATAAAGGAACATTTAAATGTATTTGGTGAGATGACAGGGTTACAGATTAATTGGAAAAAATCAGAAATGATGCTATTTAATTACACAAAAGAAGAGGAATGTGAATTTGTAAGACAAAGAAGTTTAGAGATGGGACTAAAAAGTAGTATAAAAGTTTAGGAATAAATATAATGAAAGATTTAAGGAAAAGGAAGAAAAGAATTTGGCATTATTTAAAAAAGAAGTGGAGAAAAAATTAGTAGAATATAATAATATTGAGTTATTGTGGTTTGGAAGAATAGAATTAATTAAGATGAAAATATTTCCATAATTATTATTTTTTATTTAGAATGCTACCATTAAAAGTTTTGGAAACTGAATTGAATAAATGGCAACAAATATTGAATAAATGTTGTAATGGATGGAAAAGAACCAGACTAAATAAGTTAGATACAGATGAAGTAGATTTGAGAATATGGAACATTTTTAAGGGAATTTATTAAGAAAGAAATTAAGATAATTGGAAACCCATTTATGAAAAACATATTAGAAATATGGAGTAAATATAAAAAAGAGCTAATGACTGAAGATTCAATAATACCAATAATAATGGAAAGGAAATTTCCAAATAACCTGAGAGGAATGTTAGATAAGGAGTTAAAGAAGAGGAAAATAGATAAAATAGAAAATTGGGTGAATTTTAAGGTTAGAGAAAGAGAATACAGTACATACTGTCTTAATGAGGCAGGAGAGAGATTCAAGGCTGGAGAAAGATGTGGCTGGATAGAGAATGAGGATCTGTGAAATGGCAGGAAGTCAAGGGTGCTCGGTGCAAATTCATGCCTCTTGTCTCACAGATCCTTGTTGCTCTCCCTGGTCTCACATCTCTCACCAGCCTCAAATCTCATTCATTCACTTCTTGTGTTGAGCTTGAGGCATGGAGAGAGACTGATGATCTGAGAGACTTGTGAGCAGGAGCGCCATAGCCACCATCTCTAAGGTGGAAGTGGGTGGCTGGCAGCAAAAGGTTTTGGTTTTTGGATTTTGGATGGATTAGGAATGCTCAACATATGTAATATTAACATAAAATAATTTATATTTTTTATATTTTGAAATATTCTGTTCATCATGATATCTTCATAGCAGTTGGATGTCATTAGTTTCTTACAACAAAAATGTTGCACAATAACAATCTTGCACAAGAAAAACATTGCACAGAAAACCATGTGCCTATTTGTTGTGCAGCCTTGCTGGATTTTGTGGAAGCAACATTTTTGTTGTGTAACATTGGTGTTTCTGACATCAAAAACAGCAATGTTGAAAAACAATACTGTTGCACAAAATAACAAAAGCACAGGTAGCAGCAGGTTCAGTTAGCCTGTGTTTCTTTTCCTGCTGCATAAAATTCATGTTGTCCACCTTTCAAAACTGCAAAAGCTGCACCCACATGGAACCCACTGGCTGCCACTACCATAAACACTGTAACAAAAATAATAGAACAAATATGGTTTAAAAATTGTACAGAAAACCAAGCCTGATGAAGAATTCTGAAACATTCAAAAGTTTGCTGACAGTTTGGTGGCACTTTAGTTGGTCCTAACAAAGGTACTGATGAATTCAGCCATGGACTAACATGGCTATCTTTGGATTTTTTTTTCATAATAATGAATGGTTGTGTTACATACTACTCCATTCCCCACTCTGGAACTGTCTAGATATGTGAATATAAGCCCTATTATCCCCAGCCAGCATTCCCTGTATCCTTTACTGGTCATAAGAATAGGCCATGTCATCCTGTTTGTATAAATACATATTCAGTACACCCCACTAGGTTTCAATTTCAGGATATCAGCAACCCACTATTAATTCAATATTCTAATATAATTTTGACTTGTACAGAGTCTTCCATACACTTGGCAATTTGTAACCTATTATTTATAAAACAGATAAGTGCAAAATTAGATTAAAATCCTGTTAGCTTTGCCCCTCACAGTACTGCTTTTCTATGTCTCCCAGGGTTTTAATTGATATATTTCAGTTAACGACCACACAGAGCTCTCTGTTAGACTGATGAAACATAACATTATTCTGACAGTGCTTGAGTTTCAGAAGCCAGCCCTCTCTTTACTTCACTAACTATGCATATGAACCAGGATGAACACAACTTTGGTTGTGTTCTGAAATTTTCAGAGGACTATCATGCTTATAATTTACTTTTAGAATGTCTCTGTTCCACATTATCAAAAGGAAAACAATATATAAAGCACACACACTGTAATTTCTTTTTAACTTAAAGGCCAATGTCATGCAGCAGAAGGTAGAATGTTTGTATAGGTTGAGTCTCCCTTATCTGGAATTCCGAAATCCAAGATACTCCAAAACCTGAAACTTTTTTCATGGGTGGCCAAAATAATGACACCTTTGTTTTTTGATGGTTCAGTGTATACAAACTTGTTTCATGCACAAAATCTATTACAAATATTGTTTAAAATTACCTTCAGTCTATGTGTATAAGGTGTATAATAGAAACATTAATGAATGTGGTGTTTAGACTTGGGTCCCATCTCCAAGATATTTCATTATGTAGACGTATGCAAATACAGGTATTCCAATAAATAAATAAATAAATAAATAATAAAACAACCAAAATTCCAAACACTTCTGGTCCAAGCATTTTGAATCAGGGAGACTCAACCTGTATTTAAATGCGAGATGCAAATATCTCCAGTGATGTCATTCAGCTGGTGTGCACTGGTTCACCTGAACTGGTTGTTAAAATTTGTCAGGTTCAACAAACTGCTTGTTCTGAGAACAGAAAATGAAAAATAAATGCTGTGTCCTTCCCCCTCACGGTCTCTGGCACCACCACCAGCAATCCATGTGCTGCCTGGGAACGCTAAGGAAGAGGAGAAAAGGGAACTGACTGCCATCTTACAGGCAAGCCTCCACTGGGGAATAATAATAATAATAATAATAATTTCTTACGCACCTCTCCCCATGGATTGAGGCAATCCATGAAAGATACAAGCAGGCAAGAAAGAAGAAAGTAGTGAGAACAAGGGAGAGTGATAGGGAGAGAGGGAGAGAGAAAGAGAGGGGGGAAGGTCATCTGGAAACAACTCCCTCTGTTCCCTCCTGTTCTTTCTCCTGGAGGTCAATGCACATCTATGCACATTTTTCCAGTGATGACTCAAACAACAATTGAAAATATTGATGCTAATGAAGTTAGTATGTACATATTTTGGGGGAAATAGAACAAGTTGTTAAATCTTTTGAATGACATCACTGGATATCTCTTACCTTTCAACCTAAGCAAGTTCCTAGCTCTCAGATTGAATGATGGCACACAGTTCTTGTAGACTTTTAAAAATGTGATAAAATAAAAGTATTTTACAAAAGGAGAAGACCTCTTTAAAAATCCAGAGTCATGATGGATCTTTGTCCACTCTTTATTGAGAGTACAGAAACATCAAGGCCCCAATTGTCAACACAATTATCAGGACTATGATTTTTATCACCGCTGAACTAATGGTGGTGGTGGTAGTGATGGTGAGCAGTTATTTCAGACTGTCATCTTGTTAGTGACATACACAGGTGTAACTTGAACTATGCATATGGATTAATTTTTGTTCTTTGGACAATGCACAATGGTTGTACCCAACTGATGGGTGGGTGGGTTGTGGATTGAGGGAATGTGTTTTTAACTTTGTTGTTTTTTAAAATGCTGTAACCCGCCCTGATTGCCACACAGAGGGGCGGGCTATAAATAATTTTTATTATTATTATTATTATTATTATTATTATTATATAAACAGAGTTGCACAGATGGCACTATTGTGCCTCCCTGCTTTGCCTTTGTATATTGTGCATTACAGGAGGCCCTTGGTATTCACTGAGGTTTGGTTCTGCCATGGATACCAAAATCTGTGGATGCTCACGTCCCATTATATTTTCAAGCCATGTATGGTTGAATCTGTGGATAAAGAATCCACAGATATGGAGAGGTGACTGTATAATTATACAATGGGTTGTCCACCATGCACATTAAACATTGGTCCACATGTGCTATGCTGGCAGTCAGTACAAGGATTGCATAATGTAACTGCTCTAGTGGATATTTATGCTACACTGATGAGATGTAGGATCATAGCCTCTGTGTAATTAAATTATATAATAATAATAATAATAATAATAATAATAATAATAATAATAATAATAAATTTTATTTATATACCACCCTGTGGCGAGCCAATCTGGGCAGTGTACAACAGTAAAACATCATACAGCTAAAATAGTATAATTCCCTCCTCCCCCTTAAAAAGTTATTAAATCGTATCTCAATTAAAACAGTTTACAATTTAAAACAATAACAATTTAAAATAGAAATACAATAAAATATAGGTATAAATACAAACCAACAGTCCCCTGGAACTTCAAAGTTCTGAACGGGGACTATAAGACATTCCTAAGGGGGGGGGGGGGTCACCAAAGTCCCAAGGCCGGGTAATTTAGTCTGGAAAGGCCTGCCGAAAGAGATCCGTCTTGACAGCCTTCTTGAAGCTGTCCAAAGATGTTAATTGACGGATCTCGTCCGGCAGGCCATTCCAGAGCCTGGGGGCGACAACAGAGAATGCCCTCTGGGAGGTTGCCGCAAGCCTAGATTTTTGAGGCTGTAGCAAATTCCTCCCAGAGGACTGGAGAGCATGGGGAGGATTGTATGGGAAGAGGCGGTCTCTGATATAGCTTGGACCCAAGCCATTTAGGGCTTTAAAGGTAATAACCAACACCTTGTACTGGGCCCGGAAACCAATAGGCAGCCAGTGGAGGGACCTCAAAACCGGAGTGATGTGGTCCCTCCTAGATGTTCCCGACAAAAGCCTGGCTGCCATGTTTTGAATCAACTGTAGTTTCCGAACCAAGCACAAGGGTAGACCCATGTAGAGCGCATTACAGAAATCCAGGCGTGAGGTTACCAGCGCGTGCACAACTGTCTCGAGATCCCTTACTTCCAGAAAAGGGTGCAGCTGGCGTATCAGCTGAAGCTGATAACAAGCACTCCTGACCGTCGCATTTACCTGATTCGCCATCAGGAGCGACGAGTCAAGGAGCACCCCCAGACTGCAAACACAGTCACTGGAGGAGAGTGTGACCCCATCCAGGACTGGAGGTTGCAACCCAATTCTTGGTTTCGGGGCCGCTACCGTGAGCACCTCCGTCTTGTCTGGATTCAGTTTCAATCTGTTTTTCCTCATCCAGCCCATTACCGCCTGAAGACATTCATTGAGAGAAGAGATGCCAGTGGAATTCAAGGCCGACGAACGAGACACGGAGAAATAGATTTGGGTGTCATCAGCGTACTGATAACACCCAGCACCATAACTCCATATAATCTCACCCAGCGGCTTCATATACATGTTAAACAGCATCGGGGATAAAATAGCCCCTTGAGGGACCCCACAAGTGAGTTCCCTCTTACTGGAACTACTATCCCCGAGCAGCACCCTCTGGGACCTACCCGAGAGAAAGGACCGGAACCACTGCAGAGCAGTGCCCCCATACCTAACCCCCTCAGGCGGTCCAAGAGGATGCCGTGATCTATTGTATCAAAAGCCGCTGAGAGGTCTAAAAGCACCAACAGGGTCACACTACCCCTGTCGATGCTCAGACGCAGATCGTTGGTCAAGGCAACCATGGCGGTCTCAACCCCAAAGCCTGTCCTAAAGCTGGTTTGAAATGGGTCTAGATAATCGGTTTCATCCAAGACAGCTTGGAGCTGAAGAGCAACCGCCCTCTCGATCACCTTGCTCAAAAATGGCAGCAATGACACAGGCCTATAGTTACTCATATCCAGGGGGTCAAGGGAAGGTTTTTTCAGAAGTGGCTTAACAGCCGCTTCCTTTAAGCAGGATGGAACATGTTCTTCCCTGAAGGACGCATTGATGATGTCCGTAAGGAGTCTCAACAATGTATCCCCCCCCCTGGACGGCCAGCCATGATGGGCAAGGGTCAAGAGGGCAAGTTGTCTTCCTCACCTTACCAAGCAGCTTGTCCACATCCTCGGTACTCACAGATTGGAGCTGATCCAGAATAACTTCATTGACGGAGTTACTGGACGCCTCTCCTTTAGATTCTGTTATAACAGTGGCGTCTAAGTTGGCTCTTATCTGAGAGATTTTATCTGCAAAGAAGTTGTTAAATGCGTCACAGCAGGCCATCGTTGCGTTAAGTAAGGGATTCGGCACAGGGGGCACCTGCGTCAACTCCCTCACCACCCTAAACAGCTCTGCAGGACGAGACTCTGCAGACGCAATACGCGCAGAGGAGAAACTTCTCTGCACGTATTGCCTCCCGATAGGAACAAAGAAAGTTCCTATGGCGAGTTCTGTCAGGTAAGAGTCGAGTCTTCTGCCACCTACGCTCTAGTCGTTGCCCAAACCGCTTCATTCTCCTAAGCTCAGGTGTATACCATGGCCTTCGGTTCGAAGTGGGTTGGCAAGGATGCTTGGGAGCGATCGTGTCGATAGCCCTGGTAAGATCGATGTTCCAAATATTAACCAGAGCATCAACAGGATCGCCAGCATTTCCAACCAATGAACCCTCCAAGGCTTTCCGGAATCCAATGGGCTCCATTAGCCTTCGAGGGCGGACCATTCTAATATGTCCACCACCCCCGGTGGGGCAGATATTGGCTCTCAGTTTCAGCTTGACTAGGAAATGATCTGTCCATGACAATGCAGAGGTACTTACCACCTCTGCCCACGGATATTCCTGTTCCGTACTGAAGACTGCATCGAGTGTATGAACAGCACAATGTGTGGGCTCGTTGACCAATTGGGATAGGCCCATGTTTGTCATGGTCTCCATGAACTCCTGAGCCGCACCTGTTAACTGGTCTCGAGCGGAATGTTGAAGTCCCCCAGAACTAAAAGTCTGGGGGTCTCCAGCAACAGCTCAGAGACCAGCTGTGTCAGCTCAGACAGGGAGTCTGCTAGACAACGGGATGGTTGGTAGACTAGCAAAATCCCCAAACTATCCCTGGTCTTCAGGCTAAGGTACATACACTCGAAATGGACTGTGTTCTGGACAGGTATCTTGGTCAAGGTTAAGGTGTTCTTATGAACCAGAGCCACACCGCCCCCCCACCCACTTCCCCTCACCTGCTACTAACAGAGTACCCAGCTGGGAGGATCTGCGCCCAGGTAGCAGCGCTATCCTCCCCCAGCCAGGTCTCTGTAAAGCAAGCCAGGTCGGCATCCTCATCCAGGAGAAGGTCCTGGATGATGTAGGTTTTATTTTTAACCGACCTGGCGTTGCAAAGGAGCAGAGTGAGGTTCTGTGGCATGGTTGGTCTGCTCTCCAAGCCATTCAGGGAAACAGAGGGGACTGAAGGCGGGATAGCTTTCAAACAGCGATCCCGTCTTCTTTTGTAACACTGGTTCCCACTGTTCCAGCCATACCTCCCGTTCCCCAGCACAACTCCAATTTATTTCTCTTTCTTCTCCTGCAAAGTGATTCAAGGCAGCTCACAGTAATTTAGAACAAGATTAAGTTAAAATTTTATTTTGTTGTGTGCCTTCAAATCATGTATGGTGACCCCAAGACAACTTATCATGGAGTTTTCTTGACAAGATTTGTTCATAGGGTTTTTTGTTTTTACCTTACAGGGTCCTAGCCCAAAACCACTACAAAATGCTGAGAGAGAGAGAGAGAGAGAGAGAGAGAGAGAGAGAGAGAGATATCTTGTAAAAACATTTTTGTAAAAATCTTATTTTACAAAAGTTAAAAAAGGATTAAGTAACAATATTATTAAAACACAGTTAGAAACTGTTAACATATTTAAAACATAACTACCACTAAAAGATTAAAAGTAGAGCACACCACTTCACACACATACACTACTGCTGCACAGTTTAATTTCAAATATATTAGCCTTATACTGCATCTACTATGTTCAATTCGTTTACTTCCTACTGAAATCTGTATTAGAAAATTTAGCTTATCTACTCAATACTTATCTAACTATTACTCACATTTATATCCCCTTCTTTGCTACACACAAAGTGGCATGTATGGCTTTCTTCTTTCTCTTTTCAGCCACAAAACAACCCTGTGAGATAAATCAGGGTGAGACAGAAGGAATAGCCAAAGTCACTTATGGATAACCTGCACAGCCTACAAGGCCTGTGTTCCCCATGGCCTCACATCAACCTGTTGAGATGATGCAGCCCCAAACCTCAGGGACCTGATCCTGACAGACTGGACATGGATCCAGTGGATCTAGCCCAATCCCAGTGTAAACCACCGTTACCCTGGGGTAATTTGAAGCCTGGTTTGCCATAGATTTTCCTAGAAAGTTGGCTGCATACACTGGCTGTTCAGATGGCCCTCCACACTCCTTTTTTTTTTTTTTACTTTTCCATACACAAATTAAAACAAATAACAACTCAAACATACTACAATCATACAATCTTGCTGATATCTTCTCCTGTGTTCCTTACCTTGCTGCACCATTGCTCATACTCAGAATCCCCTGATGCAGAACCACATCTGATGCAGAAACAGGGTGCCTGGCCATGTGAGTGCAGCTAGGTGCCAGTTTTTGTGTCAGATGTGGTGATGCGGGGAGGGGGCTTTTCAGTAGGAGCAATGGTATGGAAAAGTAAGGAGTGTGTGCCAGTAGAGGGTTCTACGTTGGTGTGGGGATGGGTGTTTAAACACTCACCAATCCCTGAATGAACCAGAGGACAAACCAGTTGAGCACCGGGGCCAGATCCGAGAGAGCACTGGAGCCAGGCTGAGCCTGTGCTGTCCTGGCTATCTGCTCTTCCCCTATGTGAGTTTGAATCCCAGACTGGAGATCTGAAATTTAATGTCTCAAGCCTGGTTGAACACTCTAAGTGCTATCCCTGGCTTTCCAAGTCATTGAAAGGACAACCTGCTTGTATCAAGTTTATGTCAGAAGTCATAAAGTCAACATTGTCATAATATAAATCCTTGTTGTGAAACCAGCACAAAATAGTGACATTTTATTATGTTTTTGCAAAACCCAACTATGGATTCTTTAATAATGGACTTTCTACTACTTTCTCAAAATACTTTTTATGCAAACTTCCCCCTAATCTGTATCACAGCCTGTATGTTTTAGTGTTGTTTTAAGACTGGGTTTATGGTGGTATTGTATTATATTTTCCTTGCCATTTTAGTGTTCAAGACTCACTTGAAACTAAAACTTCCTCTTCCACTCCAGGTGTTAGCAAGCCAGGAAAAATGTGTTCTTGCCAAGTAGTTGTGAATAACCACTGTGCTTCTCGTGTATACATTTGAATTCTGCATTAAATATCAGAGACTGTACCTCTTGTGTGTCCTGCTTTTTTGGCCCTACTGTTTATAGTATTATATGAGCCAACCAAGGATATGCTTCATGCCTAACATGAAATGGGCTTTCGCCCATGAAAGCTTGTGTTCCAATAAATCTGCTTTTCTTTAAAATCATCACTAGACTCTTTTCTGTTTCACTAAATTGAACAGAGCAGAAACTAACCCACAAGACCTTTCGCCACTGTAAATTTATCAGTTTTTAAGGTGCTTTGGGTGCCTCTGTTTTTGTCCTCTGCACACTCGCCTAACAATAAATCTCATTGAATACCATGGAACTTACCATTTGAACAAATGGGCCTTGGACTGTCACCTCCTTATGTTGGAGAGAGCTGAACACATCAATAGTATGAACTGAGAAAGTTGGTCCAAGACAGGTAACTTGCTTAGCTAATGGCATCTTTTGCTAGAAACTTCCAGCAGGGGAGGCTCTTAGCACACAAGTGGGGTCGTAGTTCTTTAATAGACTAGAAAAGTTCCATGAGAATCTAAGTGGAAGGAAGAAGGTAAAGAGGAGGAAAATACATAAGTAACAACAATCTGAGAACCTTGCATATGAGGTACAGGAATGCATATTAGTTATATGTAATTGCAGGATCTTAAATACTACTTTCTATCACACAGAGTTCTGCTTTATTAAAAATTTCTAAAAAGGGGATAGCAAGGAAGACCTAGTATGTGAAGAAACATCCATTCAGAGGGTTAAGGTCAGCTTCTTCTCCTACCCATCTTGCTTAGGAAGAAGAAACTTTAAGTGCATAAACTCTTCAGTGGGAACTATGTTCGCTAGTCACCTTGGTAGTGTGTGTTTGTGTGTGTGTAAAAGGGGGGATTCTAATTCCATAAATGATAAATTCAATGTCTGCAGAAAAAGGCAGTCACCTAATTGCACACTGAAGCAGAAGAAAGCTTTGCAAATGGTATACAATTTTCAAAGTATTCCAAGCCTTAGGCAAAAGCCTTTCAACTGTGTCTAAAACTGAATGATAAAATATGTTGTACAAATTATCTGTGAACAGGAAACATGTGGTAGTGGCAGGGGACTGAAATGCAACACTTGTAAAGAAATGGGAACTGCCAGTCATTTATATCCCCTTTCCCTTTTTCTTTTGGTTACAAGTTCCATCATTTCCTTTTTAAATGCAAGCTGACGTTCGAGTTTTTATAATAAGGCATTTATCAGATCTTGCTGAGCCAATTGCTGCTTTTGTATTGTAAAAAAGAAAGAAAGAAAAACCTTAAAAAGACAACAAGAGAAGCTCAGCATGGAAGTGATAAGTCTTGCAGTGTCCCTTTCTTTGTAAAGTTTTTTTCTTTTATTTATCATTTTGAGTGAACGCACGTGGAATGGAAAAACCCGTAACTCTAGAAATCATGCATGAGATACCAATCCACAACCCTGAAGACCAAAGTAATCAAAAGTTTGAAGATGGCTTCTAAAGTCTCTCCCCACCCAACACACAGAAAATGAAGGAGGGGGACTAATGTACAATTTCTGTTCAACAAGAATCCAAAAAGCTCCTATTTGGAAAGATTGTTTCTGCTGCTTCACTCTTTAAATTCGAACCAGTAATGGTGTACTATATGATAGCTCCTTTTTAAAAGATGTAATCTTCATCATCAATACCAACCACTGTGCACTGTGGTGCTCATTGATGGATTTTTTAAATAGTTTTCTCCACCAAAGTCTTTGAGGAAATAGAATGAAAGCTTGCATTCTGTGCTTCTATTTTAGCCAAAAAAATATAAAGTTTTTACTCCCTGGAATGAGACCAGGAAGCAGAGAGGGTATCTGGGTAGGGGAATTTTCTTATGGTTCTCTGAATCCCTTTTCATCCCATCCTTTGTTCAAATCTAGTTGTGAGACTTGGTGCTCCCCTCATAGAAAGGAATTCACATGTATGTCTCTCATATTAAAAACTGCAATATGCTCTGTACACATTACTGCATTCCTTTTATATGAATTTTCCTCATTGTCTAAAGCATACCTCTTTGTATTTTTCAATTGATTGCATTTTTGTTGTTGTGTGCCATCAAGTTGTTTCCAACTTATATTGACCATAAGATGACCCAATTACAGGGTTTTATTGACAAGACTTGTTTGAGGAGGGGGCAGTTTGCTTTTGCCTTCCTCTGAGGGTGAAAGAGACTGACTTACCAAAGGTCACCCAGTGGGTTTTCATGGATGAGCAGAGATTCAGACCCTGGTCTCCAGAGTAGTAGCCCAATGATCAAACCACTACACCACTACATTTTAAATGTATTTGTGATTTTGTGCACATTTTGTTTTCTGGAATGTAGATTGCATTCTGTACAGACATTTGTTTGGTTTTTCTGTGGCATGGTGTGTTTTCTCTTAAAAAAAACCTGTTAAGTGGGATAAAATTGATTAAAAGGATATGTTATACATATGGATGCATTTGAAGGGAATACTGGACAAAATTCTTTTCCATTGCCATTAATGGATACATATAAAAGTAACTGACTGAGTATATAATTCTTTACACAGGTAGCTAGGACCCAAGGATGAATTTCTGAATAGTCCTGCATAGGATTTTGCCTGTTCTAGCCCAAGACATTTTTCTGTATAAGAAAGAAGAGCAAATTCTGCTGCCTCCTGTCCCAAAGTGCAAAGTACCCTAGGCCAATCAGGTTATTTGGGCTCCTGATGCTGAAAATATCACAATCACTTCATCCCTTTTTCCTGACCATAAAAATACATTCACAATAGCTATGCTGCTTTTTCCATGATGATGAATATCATCTACTAAAGCAGAAGGAACAGGAAACATTTTACATCTTACTCCATCTCTCTCTCTCTCTCTCTCTCTCCTTAGGCAGGTTATCTTGTCGCCTATTAGCAGTTATTGCTCCTAATAACTTTGAGTATAATTCTAACTTAGTGTTTCTCATCATTTATGGAAATGGTTCCCCTGTTTCACATTGCAGTTATGGCATTTCCTCTGTATGGAAGAAAACATCAACTTTTCTGAAAAGTTTTTTGATGTAAAAAACAGGGCAGTAATAAGGACTTGTTCTTGATCATGTACTTAATTTTATCTCTACTGCAGAAATTATTAAGTTGGCTTAAGCACCATTTCACCCATCATTGGTAGTTTCATTGCCATCTTTGTGGTAAAGATAAGCCCTTGATATTGCAATGACATGAACTTCAGGGATGTTATGGGTTATGAGTATAGATGAAAGAAAGAGAAGTAGCATGTGATTTATTTATTTATTTTTTAAAAAATAGAAGTTTATGATTTTATGCCTCTCTTCTCAGTGTCTCCAATAGATGTTTCTTCTTACAAAAGTATGTGTTCTGCTTTTCCTACTTAGTCCTTCCAGCATTTTGCTTTTCAAATTCTTTAAGTTCTTATAAATGCTTAATTTGTTTCCTGTCTATTTGTTGTTATTGTTGTTGTTGTTGTGTGTCTACATGTTGTTTCCAACTTACAGTGACCTTAAAGTGAATCTATCATCGGGTTTTCTTGGCAAAATTTGTTCAGATAAGGTTTACCATTGCCTTCCTCTGAGGCTGAGAGTGACTTGCCCAAGGTCACTAAGTGGGTTTACATTGTTGAGTGGGGATTTAAACCCTGGTCTTCTGAGTCATAGTTCAATACTCAAACCACTACACCACACTGGATCTCTACCTATATGTGCATCTATCCATCTGTATCTGTCACTATTTGTTGTTGTGGGCCTTTAAGTTGACTTTGACTTATGAAAACCCTATCCTAGGATTTTATTTGCAAGAGTTAGTCACATGACATTTGCCATTGCTTTTCTCTTAGGCTGTCACCTAATAGGTTCCCATGCCTATGTGGGGGTTTGAACCCTGCCCCCTGGAGTACTAGACCAACAGTCAAACCACTACTCCACATTCAATGTATCTCTGTCTCTGTCTGCCTCTACCTCAGTCCACTTTTATAGGAACAGAGGTTTCTTCTGCTGCCTATCATCCTTGTTTCATTTATGTTTAGTTTAGAATTCTAAAACCCTTGAGTTCATTGCCTTAATCCAGAGTGAGAATTATGTGACCTTTTAGATGCTCTAAAACTACAGCTTCCATCAGCCTTCATCACCAGTGATGATGAAAGTTGGGAGATCCAGTTCAGTGACACTAGGAGGACCACATGATTCTTGCTGATGGGCAAAAAGTAACTAGAGTAGACCCATTGAATCAAGGTAACATAGGACGTTATCACACGTGGGCCAGTTTCGTTGTTAAAGAGATAATAAAGTGGAAATGAAGCATCTCGAAAAGAAAGCGAAAAAAGAGCTTAATTGCGCAAAAGCTTTTCACACGTAATTACAGTAATAATGGAATTAAGTTAAAAGCAAAAAAAAAAAAAAGAAGAAGAAGTTTTTAACTTTCATACACAAGTGAAAAGAACTCGTACGTGTACTGGAAATGGGTGTGTTTCGTGACCAGACTCCTCCTTTTTCCAGGGCGGGTCCTGCATTTCCCAGGAGGAAATGTCAGACTGTCCTCCATTTGGGGTCATGTCCTCCTGCACAGGTCCTAACCCCCTTCCGTTGGGGTTGGGACCTCTCAAGAGAGCAGAGGAGGAGGAGGAGGAGGAGGCTGGAAAGGCAAGGCAAGACAAGCCGAGGCAAGGGAGGGATTGAGATGGCTCAGCCTCCCTTTTCTCTCTCTCCTTTCCTGGCATTGGAGGCTGTCAGCTGCTGGGGAGATGAGCAAGGAGGGTAGGATCACAGGCAGAGCTGGCAGGGAAGGAGGAGAAGGAGGAGGAAAGGGAAGGAAGGAAGGAAGGAAGGGCTAGGTGTTCCCTGGGAAGAGCCAGAGCCTTGGATGATGCCCAGGAGAGGGGGAAACTGGAGATAGCTCCCATGCCCCCCCATAAGCCTTTCCCCTTTGTAGGACCTGCAGGGCAGAACGTCATGGTGAGATGGATCTCCAAGTTACTCCACAAGCACACCCCACACTTGCACCCACATACACCCACAGCTGCTGTGAGGGAAGCCTTCTTTACCCTCCTTTTCCCTCCATCCCAAATGCCAAACTTCTCCTCCTTCCCAAACTTCCCTCTCCTTGCCTTGCCTTGCCTTGCCTTGCCTTGCCTTGCCTTCCCTTCCCTGCATGGCAGAAGCCCGGGACTCTCCCTCCCTGGAGGCCCCTCCTCCTCCTCCTCCTCCTCCTCCTCCTCCTCTTGGCCCTCCTCCAGGTTTTAAAAGAGAATTGTCCATGCGTATTTGCTTTTCACATTACAGTAAATGCGAAATTACTGTAATTTCGCAAATGCATTTCCTCTAAACTCCCAAAATTAAAAAGATCTCGGATAATACCAGTTTCTGTCCAGTTTCTGACCAGTTTCTGTGTGACGTCGTGTGAAATTGTGAGGCGCAAATTCAGTTTTTGTTTGGGATTTGTGTGGATTAACCAACAGATTTCCCCTGTGTGATAATGTCCTTACTGAAGATTCTGATTTATCAAGTTCCCATTGATGCTGTTGGTAAACTCTAGCTCAGTGATGGTGAACATCTTTGGGGCCACGCACCCCAACTAAAAGTTTTTCTGGCACCTGGGGCTAACCGGTGCTGGGGGTGGGACTTCCAGCCTCTGGGGGTGGGACGTCTGCCCTTTGTGGGGTGGGACATCCCCCTTGCTCTTTTCCCACCATCCAGTTGTCTCCAAAGAGACAGCTGAAGTCCAGGAAAGGTCTAGGAGAAGCAGCCACAGGCACACACCTGTGGCTTCTTCTCCCCTTGCTCTTTCCCAGCCCCCAGCTGTCTCTGAAGAGGCAGCTGGAGGCTGGGAAAGGTCTGGGAGAAGCAGCCACAGGCGCATGCCTGTCCTCCTTCTCCCCACATGCCTTTGCTGGCCTCCAGCTGCCTCCAGAGACAGCTGGAGGCTGGGAAAGGTCAGGGAGAAGAAGGAACAGGCATGCGCCTGTCCCTCCTTCTCCCTACATGCCTTTGCCAGCCTCTGGCTGCCTCTGGAGAGACAGCTGGAGTCTGGAAAAGGTGTGGGAAGAGGAGTCACAGGCATACGTGCATCTGTTCCTCCTCTTCCCCACAGTATGCCAGGTGAAGTGGCATTGCATACCACCTGTGGCATGCATGTTATAGGTTGACCATCATGGCTCTAGCTGGAATTAGGTGTGGAATTTAGACCAATGTGTTTAAAATATTATTCAGCTTTTCTTTCATATTTACCAGTTTAACTTTATTACAAGTAAATCATGGGCAAGACAATTTCTTCCATTTATGCTAATCTCTGAGGGTACTACAATCCTCTGTATTCATGGATTTCTTATCCATGGATTCCACCAACCAAAGCTTGAAAATATTTTTAAAAATATATAAATTCCCAAAAATGAATCTTGATTTTTCCATTTTATGTAAGGGACATCATTTTACTATGCCATTGCATTTAATGCGAGTTCAGCATCCATGGATATTGGTATCCATGGGGCGTGGGTGGCCTTGAACAAAACTGCAGTGGATACCAAGGGTCCATTGTACTTGCTTTTTTATTGTTTGTACCCTCTATAAATATGATAAGCAATACAAGGCTCATTGAAGAACTTTGATAGGACTATTAACTGTTTTCTCAGTTCAATGTCCTTTAATTACAGTTTCTTATTTTTTACATTTTATTTTCCAGTTTCCTATTTCTGTCTTTTCTGAGACAGCCAAGGTTGCCAAAGGATTTCTAGACTTTTTAGCCAAAGTTGTCAAAGGCAAAAAAATGCTATAAAATGTCTCACCTAATTTTTTGTCTTTATTCATACAGCATTTGAATGGATGGCTTCATCTGCTCTTCACCAGTGGGGTACCTAGTATATCTGACATCTGGATCAATCACCTGGTGTGGATCATTTTTAACTCCTCACTCCACTCTACAACAAGATCATTTGCAGTAAAAATCATAAAATGAAACAAATAATAATAATGACTGGAAAACAAACACGGATAGTGAGCATTCTATTTTATTGAACCCACAGTCTTTTAAAGACCCACAATCTTCCATTCCTCAATGAGGTTTTATCTATTTATCTATACATCTATCTCCTTTCTATTTGGGAATATCTAGTTCAACTCAGAAGAAGCCTGGGGAAAAAAATAGAATGGAGATTCTGCTGGAAACCCTGTAATATCTTGGCACTGTATGCTGGTATGCTTATAGCCCTGCAGAGCAATCGGGATATAAATAAAACAAACATCTCCCCCCACAACCCCTAAACCTGATCCTTCCAGGGACCAGCTTTTTCCACCCTAGCAATGTCCAAATGGCAACTTTTGGCAACTTTTGGCAACTTTTACTTGTGTCCTTTTCTTCAGGCTCTCTTCAGATGGCTACAGACTTACATTTAAAAAATGAAATCTTAGATTCCAGGACATCTAACAGCCCTAATGCATACCAGGTAAAATGCCTGGAACATGGATTTTATCTGGAATTTCCTTGAGTAAGGCAGAAAAGCAGAGAGGAGACAGGGTGGGCCAATGGTAGCCTCAAAAGGTAGCTTCCTTTTGAAAATGCCAATCCAGTCACTCTTCAATATAACCTTGAAGATCTCCACTGGATTGACCATTAATCTGGGAAGAAAAGATGTTGCAGAAGAAACACTATCATCTACATTTGAGAATGAATTAAAAGGGAAGCAGTGGGAAGTAGTCTACAGTCCCTTTAAGACTAAGGGGGGTTGCAGACTGCCAGAAATAGTGCAAACTTTTAGGGTTAGGGTTAGGGTTAGTGCTAGGGAATCATGGGAATTGCTTTTTTTTCTGAGACATTGAGCCTTCTCTGTCAGAGAGCTCTGGTGCCACAATAAAATACAGTTCCCATGATTCCCTAACCCTAACCCTAACCCTAAAAGTGGACTCAATTTGCACTATTTCTGGCAGTCTGCAACCCCCCTAAGAGGTTTCTATTTTAGCATGAGTTTTTGTGAAAATCAATCCACTTCCTTAGTCATTGCATCTCAGGAAGTGGATTGATACCCACAAATGCACATGAAATCAGTTGGGAGTGAGGCCAAGGAAATTCATGAGGAAGGAAGAATTACAATTCCTGGGAAGTTGCAAGAAGAAACAACCTGTTGATTTAAGAAAGTACATAATTTGTCACACCAAAAATGTTTTTAAAGAAATGGCTACAAGCTCAAAATGGAAGAAAAGGAATCTTGAAAGCAGATTGGGAATGCAATTGTCACAAAAAACTGAAATAAGTGTTGACTGATAATGGCTTTTGTCAGAATGTAAATAACTATGGTACTGCTACAAATAATATACATAGGGGAGAAAAGTGCTCACAAGAAGTTGACTATTGACTATTGATCTGCTATGGTTTTTAAAGAGGAGAATCAAATCATAGAGTTGGAAGAGGTCATCCAGTCCAACCCCCTGACATGCAGAAAGTCATAATCAAAGCACTCCCAACAAATGGCCATCCAGCCTCAGTTTAAAAACTTCAAATAAATAAATAAATAAAATGAGACTCCACCACACTCTAAGGCAGCATATTCCACTGTCAAGCAGCTCTTACCATTAGAACGTTCTTCCTAATGTTTAGGTTAAGTCTGTTTCCTGTAGCTTGAATCCATTGCTCTGTGTCCTAGTTTCTGGAGCAGGAGAAAACAAGCTTGCTCCATCCTCAATATGATACCCTTTCAAATATTTAAATGTAGCTATCATGTCACCTCTTAACACTCTCTTCTCCAGGCTAAACATACCCAGCTCCCTAACGTGCTCCTCGTGGGGCATGGTTTCCAGATCTTTTATCATTTTTGTCACTCTCCTCTGGACACATTCTAGCTTGTCAACATTCTTCTTGAATTGTGGTGCCCAGCACTGGACACAGTATTCCAGGTGAGGTTTGACCAAAGCAGAATAGAGTGGTAATACAGCCAGCCACTCCATACCCATGGATTCTTTATCCATGGATTCAAGCATGACAATATTCAGGCTTGACAATATTAAAAAAATAAATAAATTCCAAAAAGCAAACCTTGATTTTGTCAGTTTATATAAAGGAAACTATTTTACTATCCATTGCATTTAATGGGACTTGAACATCCATGGATTTTGGTATTCATGGTCTTGGAACCAAACCCTAGTGGATACCAAGGGTTCACTGTATTACTTCCCTCAATCTTGAGCTTGAAAAAGTTTCTTGTTTGCTCTTCACATCTCAAATTCAGCAGCACTTGGGCAGAATAAAGGCTGACCAGAGGATGCTGAGAAGTTTAATCTAAAAATCAGAAATGATTGGAAATCACACAACAACAACAACAACAACAACAACAACAACAGCAGCAGCAATTTCACTTTAACTGCCGTGACAACTTCCTATGGAACTCTGGGTTGCAATTTAGGGAGGGATGTTTAGCATTCTCTAAATTCTAGCCATAAAGCTCAGTCAGAGAGATCTAGTTCCTCCACAAACTACAAACATTATAGGATGCTTCCATGTTAGTTAAAGTGGAATATAGCACTATAATGGTGTGGTGTGAAAGAGCTCTAAGTGCTTCCATTAGCTGTGGTAGGCTTTGTCAACTCTCATATCTTCTTTGATCTCTACTCCCAAGTACTGCTAGAGAAAGCACATCTACATGAGCACCAAAATTCACTAATTACTTCAGCACTGCATCTCCTTTTCCTCTTTTTGTTCAAGTTGTAACTCAACAGGCTACAAAGTGAGAGAGCCATTTGCTTGGGGCCCAAACATGAGCTGGATTATCTGAAGGAAAGTATTCACAGCACTTCTCAAGATAATGAAGTTTTTGTCCAAAGTCTTTGATGAATGTTTATGAGAATAAACACATTTGCAAGAATTGAGATGGGCTTCATTAATTATTTGTGAGCAAAAGAAAGCAGGGGAGGGTGAGCTATATTCACAATGAATATTATTTGCAGTGCATAATTCTGCCAGCTCTAATTATTTAACACCTGTAGAGGAGATAGAGGAAAATAGATATTCAAATATGGAAGTTGCCTCTTTCCTGCCTATGAGAAGTCCACAAATTCAGAAAAGGCAAAAGGCTGTCCTTGAAAACTCTCATTGGCAATTGGTTTGTCTGCCAGGTAAGATGAACTGTCTTCTTCTTTCTCCTTAAAGAAATTGGATGGATGAGTGTTTGTAGCCTTGTCCAAAAGAGGAGTGGGAGAGAGAAGATGTCTCAAAATGCTGCTAAAAGATTTTAGGGTTTGTTTGTTTTTGTCCTACTGCATAATATATCCCAAGTCTTTCATTGCTTAGTCTGTATGGCATACTGGCACAGCATGCTATGCCAGTGTGGCATAGTGGTTTGAGTGTTGGACTACAATTCTGGAGACCAGGGGGGTTGATTCCTGGCTCAGCCATGGAAACCCACTGGGTAACCTTAGGCAAGTCATATGCTCTCAGTCTGAGGAAAGGCAATAGAAAACCCCCCTCTGAATAGTAGTTTAAAAGCAGGCAAATGCAAGTAGATAGATAGGTACCACTTTGGTGGGAAGGTGACAGCATTCGGTGCAGTCATGCTGGCCACATGACAACCAGAGTAGTCCTTGGACAATGCTGTCTCTTTGGCTTATGAAACAAATAATGTAGTAATGGAGATGAGCATTAATAATAATAATTAATAATAATGTAGTAATGGAGATGAGCACCCCCCACACACAGTCTGTTACGTCTAGATCTTTACTTTTACCTTTTAAGAAAATCCCATGATAGGTTCACCTTAGGGTCACCATAAGTTGGAAATGACTTAAAGGCACACAACAACAAAAACAACAAGTGGCAAGTATAAACTAAAACAATGTTGCACATTTTAAAGTTTGCTTTGACTAAACCTCCTTACATGCTGAATGCTGGCTGCATCACTTTTCTAACACACACAAGCATTTTCAACATTCCTTTATCCAAATAACAAAGATATAACTCAGTTCCATTCCATTTGTCATCTAATAAGGGATAACTTTTCTAGTGGTGTGGTAATGTCTATGTTTGTTTTATGGTTACAGGGATGTATTCTCACTGAATGAAGGATGAGGAATATCTCTTACTTCTAGTGTTAGGGACTCATGCTGCACCTTGTGTTGCTGCTTCAGGATCTATTGTAGGGTGCTCATTCAGACACTGACAAAGGGGATCATAAAACAGTGTGATTTGCATTATAGGCCAGAAGCTTGCAGCATTCATGTGGTTTTAAAAAAGGTATTTTAAGTATTTATGTTGGTTAATTTTGAGAAAGAAGATAGCAAAGTGATACTTTTTAAAAGTTTAGTTGGAAGAAAAGTTACATTAGACCAATTGCTAAAGCTATATTTTCTTGACCTTTTTCATTATAATATCATTAATTCCCCAGAATCTAATGTCATACATCAGAGTGTAAACCAAATGTTACAGCTTGCTTTGCTCCAGTGTATGGATGACACTCTCCAAAGCTGCACTGAAACTCTGAGTGGGGCTTTTCTGCACTGATGAGAAAACCCAGATTACCACTAGGGCTTCCAGATCTGTGGGCAGGATGAGTTGTCCACACAACCAACACTTAGAATGGGCCAATATTAGCAGCATTGTCCACATACTGCCCAGGATACCCTTCTCCCACTCTTGCCTCAGCTCATGGGGATGACAGTCATTGGTGGCAAAGCCATCCTATTAAATGTCAGTGCCGTGTACTGATGGTATTGTTGTATTTGTGTGCACATGTGCATTCAGTTTATATGTCTGCAAAAGGAATGGTGCTGGAGGAACTGCACAAATTTGAAAAGTGAAAGTGATGTGTTGAGGAGTTGAATGTTCCAGGTGGGAAGAGGTCCGTGGCTTACCCACCCACCGATGCTCCTTCCCTGTCCCCACACAGGCATGCAGTCCATATGCACAGGAATTCTCTAGAGTTTCCACCATAATTTGAAGCAAGCAGGACTCATTTTACTATGAAGAATCCCTCTGGAGTGTGATATGGACCAGTGTTTCATCTGTTTTGGCCTTGTGTGTAATATAAACAAGTGAAGAAATGGATGGGAATGTTTCTTTTCCTCCATGTAAATATGGCCTGAGAGTAAATTAGACACAGGGTCTACAGATCCACTAAGAACAAGAAGTAACAGTTGCTCCCACTGTCTTATGGTGCTTTGCTTTGCCCTTCCAGCTAGACATTGCTCCTTCCTGTAGATGTACAAAGGATACAGTGGCTTCTAGTTTTTCTTCTTTCTCATCTTTTTGGTAGCTTTGCTTTTACTTTTTAAAAAAGGTCTTGATATAGCAGACCATCTCAAATAAAGAACACAGAAATCTTACTGTTGCAGGCCCTGATATACTCTCCCCCTGCTGCAATTTTCCTCATACTTTCACCAACTTTAATGCATTTTAATTTCTTCTTGTAAGCATTCCTGAGAACTCTTTTAGAGGACAGTCTATTAATGCTGTCAACAAATAAACACTGCATGCATTGAATTGTGAAGAGAACTGTGGATTAGCAGTATAAGTCTAAGGACTGAACTACAATTTTTTTTGGCACAATGTAATACATGAATTATTCCCAGATAACTATATATTTTTTCCTTATGACTTTAAAAACAATTGAATTAATACCTTCATGTTTATAATGTCACAACCACTTGAAAAGGCTTAGAGTCAATAGAAGAATGTAATTGGAGGATTTCCTGATGAAGAAATAGAAGATGATGCATATTCAAATAAAGAAGTTTCTTCTTCCCTGCCTAAACCCTGAAAAATCCACAAATTCTAAGAGGAATAGACAATAGCAAAAGGATTTTATAGCAAGTACATTTTACCTTATTTTTCTTTAGCAGACTAATATGGGTATTCCTCTGAGTCTGGAGGTTTGTTACAATCCCATCTCTATGATTTCATGGCTTAGTATCAGAAATGAATTCCAAAAAAAGGCATTATTTTCTTATGGTCCCTTTCTAAGAATTAATTCACAGTTGGTGAATAAAGTTATTTCTGTGTATGCTGATCACTGCTTGGTGTTTGGATGCAAAAGGAATATCCATGGTATAGACAACTGTGTCATTTGTTATGATGAATGCTGCTAGTTTTCCATGTGCATGAAAGTATTTTCCTTTTTTAAACATGTGGAAACTTTACAATTAATAATCCTGTACCCCCAGTCTGAGCTTGCATGTACTGAGGAAGATTATACCAAGCAATATTTCTGACAATGTAATCCAGCTCCTGGAGAAACTTTCACAGCAACCATGATAATAGATACACACTGAATATGTTGTGTCTTATATGCTGTATTCTGATTTAAGTCCACTGGTTTGGGTGCTATACAGAAAACAAATTTGCTCTACCCTCTGTGAGGCAGCCTTCAAATATTGAAAGTAGCTGTTCTTTGACTTCTTAATCTTCTTTTCTCCAGGTCCTCATAAGACTTGGTCTCCAGGCCCTTTCCATCTCTATCGCCCTCCTTTAGATAGGTTCCAGCTTATTGATATCTTAAAGTGCAGTTACAAAATAGATCACTAACTTACCTTGCCAGGTAGCAGGTTATTTGAAGAAACACCTTCACCCATTTCATCCTGCCTCTATGCTTCAGTCATCTTTTCTGTCCTTGTGTTTGTCAGTTAGAAGAGATAGATAGGTGAGTATAAGGACCATGTCTTTCTTGGTGCTTTGCACCATATGCCTGAGTTTTGATAGTACTTTTTTATAGTACTCAGTTCATTGCTGATTTGTATCTTACACTTCAGTTTTGATAGTACTTTACAAAAATATTCATGTGTGCTTGTTATGTCCAACCACTTTATTGTTTGGAAGCCACTTAATGAGGGCATGTTTTTCTGAAGTGTGAACATCCCAAAGGATTACAGAGGAATTGTTATGTGGAAAAGTAGACATATTTTGATCAAAAAACATGTTTTCTGTGCAGGAACCCAGAAAACTTAGTTTTGTCCCCAAAAGATACACATATTTCTCTTCAGAATAATATGTCTGCAGCACTTGGGAAAACTGCACAAAAGCTTTTTTCTGCTGGGTTTTTCCAGGTTTCAGGAAACTTAAAAAATAAAAATGGAAACAAATAATGTATAGGGCAAAAATAAAAAAAAATTGGATAATAGCATGGGGATTTCTGCTCTTTCTTGAACACTATGCTTGATATAGGTCAGCTGGATGTAACCTCAGCCTCTGCTTGTGCTGTGTTATTGGATACATTTCAGTTTGCACAGCCTGAGAATCATTGGTGAAGTAAGAGGGGATCCTTGGTGAAGTAAGAGCCACTACATGCATACTGGACTCATGCCTTTCTTGGCTCTTAAAATCCACCTGGAGGGGATTGATGGATTGAGTAAGGGGAGTAGTGAATGCCTTACTATATCAAGGCAGGTTTTCCATCTTGTCTAAAAGATGTTGTAAAGGTAAAGGTAAAGGTTTTCCCTTGACATGAACGTCTGGTTGTAACTGACTGTGGAGTGGTGGTGCTCATCTCCATTACTAAGCCAAAGAGACAGTGTTGTCTGAAGATGACTCTATGGTCATGTGGCCAACATGACTGCACAGAATGCTGTTACCTTCCCACCGAAGTGGTACCAGTTTCCCTACTTGCATTTGAATGCTTTGGAACTGCTAGGTTGGCAGAAGCTGGGCCTAGTGATGGAGCTCACTCTGTCACACAGCACTTGGGTCTTAAACTGCCGACCTTCCAACCTTACAATCATTAGAATTGGTGTCTTAACCACTAAGTCACAACATCCCTAAAAAGAGGCTGTAGTAAGGCCATTATCAGCCAGTCTTCCATGTCCTTTGTGGGGAGTGTGTGGTAGCCTCTCAGTTCCAGGAATTCATGGATGAGAGGGATTATCTAGATCCATTTCAATCTGGCTTCAGCCCTGGCTATGAGACAGAGACAACTTTGGTCACCTTAGTAGATGACCTATGCATGGAACTAGACAGAGGGACTGTGCCCCTGTTAGTTCTGCTTGATCTCTCAGCAGCTTTCAATACCATATACCATGGTATCATTCTGGTTGGCTTCTCTGGGATAAGATTCAGGGGCACTGTTTTACAGTGGTTCCAGTCATTCTTGGAGGGGCAGACTCAGAAGACAGTGCTAAGGAATGCCTGTTCTATACCCTGGCCTTCATTGTTTATCAGGGCTTGGTTCTCTTCCCCCCCCCCCCCCCACAACTGTTCAATATTTATATTTACATGAAACCACTGCAATGGTTTTATGTAATATTTAGATAACAGTGTTGGGAGAGGTCATTCCAAGTTTTGGGGTTCAATGTTACCAGTAAGTTGATGACACACAACTCTACTTCTCCTTTCCATCCAATTTCAAGGAAGCTGTTTCTGTAGTAAACTAGTGTCTCCTGTCAGTTATGGGCTGAATGAAGGTGAACAAGTAAGTCTCAAGGCATATCAGAAAATAGGGATTCAGCATGTGCTGGATGGAGTTAGACTTCCCTTGAAATCTTGGACTCAGAACATAGCCTGGGTGCCTAGGTTTCGGCAGTGGTCATTAGTGCATTTGCACTGTTAGTATTGGTGTGACAACTTCTTTGAGATGTCAGATCTAACTACAGTGACACATGCCTTCTTCACGTCACATTTGGATTATTGTAACATGCTGTAAGTGGAGCTGCCTTTATAAACTATTCAAGCAGCACCTGCACTGCAGAAACAATCCAGTTTAATATCACTAACTGCCATGGCTTAATGCTATGGAATTCAGGGAAATCTTTTGAGACATTTAGCTTCTCTGTGAGAAAGCTCAGGGGCCACAACAAACTATAGTTCCTAGAATTCCACAGTATTGAGTCATGGCAGTTAACATTGTGTCAAATTGGATTATTTCTGCAATGCAGATGCAGCCTTCAGACATTTTAGCGAGTTCAAAGTGCTGCAGCCAAGCTATTGATTTGGGCTAGTTTAAGGGCTCATATGAACCCCTTATCTGCTGAAGCAACTTCACTAGGTGAAGGTCCATTTCCAGTGAAAGTGATGACTTAAAGCCCTACACAGCTATCTGAAAGAGTGTATCACTCTATACAAACCACCTCAAACGTTCAGATTTGTGGTGAGATCTTTCCCTCAGTCTCAGCATGTTTGACAGGCATGTTTCCTGAAGACATAGGAGAGATCTTTCTTTGTGGCTGTTCCTAGGCTGTGGAACTCCTTTCCACAAGAAGTAGGATTACTCTCCTGCTCTTTTTTCATTGGCAGATTAAGATCTTTTTATTCAAACAAGCCTTTGCCATCTAAACTATGTAGCAATAGTGTATGTGGAGTGCTTTTGCTGTGCGTGTGTATCTTTTGTTAGGAACTATGATTTAAGTGTGCTTTTCACTATTTTACCCATGATTTTTTTAAAAAAAATAATACTGTTCTTTAATTCTTGTTTAACTTTTGTAAAATAAATTTTTAAACTTAAGTCTTGTTTTAAATTACTGTAAGCTGCCTTGGATACCATCCCAGGAGAAAAAGGGCAGGATATACATTCAATTATTATTATTATTTTAAAAAGACAGAAATACACAAACACAATGGCAAATATTCTTTCCATCCCAAAAGCAGAGGAGAATTAATAATAATAATAATAATAATAATAATAATAATAATAAATACAATGTATTTATATCCTGCCCCTCTGCAAATGCAATTGGGGCAGCTTACAGTAATAAAACATCACAAATATACAATCTCAGAACCCCCCCTTAAAACAGTATTAAACATCATAGAATTAAAACAACAACATACAACAAGCAATTAAACAATAATGAGATTATAATGGTAGAGCAGACAACAAGAACAGGTATGGTAGGAAATTCAATATCTTCCCCTCACACAAACCTGAAGTCTGAAATGCACAGTCTAAAAAGGACATCCCGGGGGGGGGGTGGCTTGTGTATTTTCCTCATAAAATGGTGAGTCTCTGGAACACCCTCCTTCATGATAATACCTTCTACATCTACAAATCCAATGGCTACCTGAGATGAGGATAGGAAGGTAGTTATGGAGTGGGGGAAATATAAACATCACCTTCCATACTAGAATTCTGCCCCCTATGAAATTTTCATTCTGTTCCCTCAATTTCCAGTGTTGGAGTGAGTGGGAGATCAAAAATAGTTCATACTCAGAACCCTTACATTTCTTGTGATTGCATCCCCTGGGTAACTTTGACAGCCCCTTTTCTCTGGATGCCTGAACTTTTTTTCTAAATGTTCATCTGAAGTTTTAACATACTGCAGTGCCAGAAATTTGGGGACTGAAGGAAAATGTCATTGCCGAGGATGCAGAATTCTTATGCGGGCATAACACTGTCATTCTGAGGAGGAATGAGATGCCCATTTAATTTCCTGTGCTTGGGAAGGTGCAGGATTCTTCCTAATTCCCACTCAGAAGAAGACATGCAGCACAATGCTGTGTCTGGGTATCATAAACTTTCCAGTCACCCATGAATATATTTAGTGGATTCCAACTGCTTTTGTTGTGCCTACAAACCTGATAGGTTTTATAAGGTGCTTGTTGAATTCTAAGACAGAAAAACACCCCGATTGCATCCTTTATATAAAAGCAAGGACTGCATTACACCCATTTTGTCTTTGAAATTGCCTTTAAATGTAAACTACACAGAAGAGAATTGAAATTGGAACTAGGCTCTTAGCAGAATACTTTGAACAGAGCAAAATCCTGAAATAGTCAGGTGCAGAAACAATTAAAGCTGCAGGACGTACAAAAATATAATATAATATATATAAAAACAATCTTGATAAAATAAAGTAATGTGTTGCTTACCACTTTAGAAGGCTTTTCTCCTTGGGGAATAAAAGGACACTGAAGAGAAACATTAATACAAACGGTGCTTTCATGATCATCTTATCTGCTTTCCCTTTTCTTTCCATTGGCATATCATAGCTGCATGGTCTCCTCTTCAGATTCAGTGAAGCTTTCATATGACTTTATATTTCAAAGCTACAGGTGGTCTACAAGTGTTGTACTTCAAAGAGTGTTTTGATTAAATGAAACAATGTTTGCGTAATACAGATCCCCAGATCTTTGAACTTTCCCCATTCAATTCATCCTACAAAAATTCAATTAAAGAAGATCAGAGGGACCTAGTGCCATCCCCAGTTTGCATCTGTCACTCAAGTTTGTCTTATCAAATAACTTCAGCATGAAACCCAAGGCCAAAACATTGTTGGGATGTAATAAAAGCAATTACTTCCCCCTTCCCAGCTTGCCAATTATAATTTTTTCACCAGCTAACAATAGCAACCACAATAGAAAGGACAGTTTCTCAAATGACAATAAACATCCTTCTTAGTCCAGACTAGTTATGGAGAACATTGAGCCCTCCAGGTCTCCTTGGACTGCAACTCCCATCACCGTCATTGGCTCTGGGTCCCATAATCCCATCAGTGGAAAGGCAAAATATGAAACATGCAAGGAAGGGTGTTATGTAACCTACACTTGCTGAATATGGAGATATTTTCATATTCAATATCTAGCGTGAGACATGTTTTATCAGGTTACGATGATCTTTAGAATAGTAGAAGGTTACACATGTGAAAAGGCATCCTGGCCCAAAGACATGTAGGAGACCTAGATGTTACTAAAATAAAAGGTAAATAAGTTTGCAGTCTTACATCATCCTCCCCTAGGTTCTTTGCAGATTAAGGGCCTCTGTAGACTGGCCCAAAGGGCCGGCCTGGAGGCAGAGTTGGGGTGGAGCAGTCGCATGCCGGCTGCCCCAACCCCACGCTGATGCTGTCCTGATGCTGTGCACCGTTATGCATGGCCTGCAGCATCAAGACGCTCTTCCGGTGCAGCGTTCAAACACGCTGGTCCGAAAAGGGTGACAAAGAGCTGCATGCCAGCTCTTAGGCTGGCCTTTTGCTGTTCTTTTTGGGGTGGCAAAAGGGAGGATCAGGACCACAGCATGGAGTTACCACAGCCCCTATCCACCACTTCCTGGGACAGCCCAGACCCACCCGTCTGCAGAGGGCCTAAATGAGTCCCATTGCAAAGGCAGTTAAAAAACATACCTCCATTTCACCCAAGGCTATTTACCTTTCCTGTCTATCCAGTGATTGTCTCAAATCCTACCAATAATTTGTCACTCCAAAGTTAACATTATCAGCCAATCCAGCTCCTTTTGTCAATTCCATGGGAAAACCATTAGAACTTTTGTTACACCATGGGATAGCATCAAGCACCCCTCAAGACTATGATTGGATATAAATATCAGTCCCAGAGATAGCCATCTTGCTCTCACTGTTGCTTGCACTTTACTCACAGACTGTGTTCATAGATGGTCTCTCTCATTCACTGTGTCACCCTCTGAGAACATTTTCTGTGACCTTATCTTCAGGATTGGTAATTATTACTCCCTCTTATTCTTGATTTCTTGCTATCCGGCCTTTCACACCTTTCTTTTGGTTAGCCTTATATGGTTCTTAAGGTTATATTAGTTTTGTGTGTTTGCATGAACTTTTGCAACTTTCTAAATAAAGGTGATACAATAAAGTTTTGCATTTCTATTGCTATTCTCACACACAGCCTGAATATGTAGTTCTGTCCCTGGACTTTCCACTCCACCCCAAGCATCTGGGGTGTAGTCTCAAGTCTATGAAAGCTCATGCAACCAACTTCTCTTAGGGCCTTTGTAGACTACTAGAAATAGTGCAAATTGAGTCCACTTTAACTGCCCTGGCTCAGTGCTAGGGAATAATGGGAATTGTATTTTTTTCTGAGACATCGAGTCTTTTCTGTCAGAGAGCTCTGGTGCCACAATAAACTACAGTTCCCATGATTCCCTAGCACTGAGTCAGGGCAATTAAAGTGGACTCAATTTGCACTATTTCTGGCAGTCTGCAAATGGTGCTACAAGATTCCTTAGAATGCTGATGTCTCAACCCTTATCCTGTATACAAATATTTGTCTCAACAAAATAATGCTTTCCTCTGATGGTTGGATAAAGGGAACATCTTATGGGACCCCCTTGTACATTGCATTTTGCAAATGTAGTGCCACCTTTAAAAAAGATCTGCTTTGACTACTTCTAGATTTTTTTCTAAATGTTCATCTGAAGTTTTAACATACTGCAGTGCCAGAAATTTGGGGACTGAAGGAAAATTTCATTGCCGAGGATGCAGAACTCTTATGCGGGCATAACACTGAATGTTCCCAAACAACATTTACAGAGCAGAGTTCAAACCATTTGGATTTGCCTCCAAATTAAGGGGACTGAAAGGGGAAAAAAGTTTATTTAAAAGCTGAATATATATTCTAATACATTTAACTTTTATACATATAATATAGTACTGAATTGTCTTATATGAATAACATAGGATTGCTGTCCCAAACAGCATCTTCCTGCAAGGTTCCCCACAATTCTCCTCCATTATATATAGACCAGCTTCACCACTTGACAACTTTTGCATGTGTTTGACCATCATTCTCAATCACCCTGGAAAGCACTAGGCCACAGAAAGTTTGATGTTAGAAATGATGGGGAGTCAAAATTTATGACATGAGGATGTCACCATACAAATGAAACTTTCTTTACAATTATGGCAATGATGGCACTTGTCTGTCAACAAATACTGTTAACTTTCAGCATGGAACAATGCTATGTTGCCTGAATAAGCATAATCCAGCATCCTCCTAATGCAGGGGTAGGCAACCTAAGGCCCGGGGGCCGGATGCGGCCCTGCAAGGCTTTTGGACCGGCCCCAGGCCGGTCCTGCCGCTGCCATTGATTATTGTTGTTATTACTTGTTCTTGGGGTTTTCTTGGCAAAATCTCCACAGGGGTTTTGCCATGGCTTTTCTGGGACTGGGAGAGTGTTCATGCATATATTTTTTATTTTTAAATTTTTATTTATTTATTTATTTATTTATTTACTTTTGGTGCTTCGGCCCCCCAATTGTCTGAGGGACAGCAACCCGGCCCCTGTCTCAAAAAGGTTGCCTACCCCTGTCCTAATGCATCATGTTGTTACTGTGGTGTATCTTGCTGATGTTGACAACCCCTTACTGCAAAAAAAATCAATTGGCATGGGTGGATATCACTTACCAAAGCCTGTTTTATGTAGGTAAAACATGCAACTTTAGCTCCCTCTCCCATTTTGCCTCTGGCAAAGAGGAACTGATCTTAACAGTTTTTAAACTTGTTAATTCAACCGTTATGCCAGAAAACCAGCTTCCATATGGTGCATCAGTGCACTACCTGATACTGGTTGATACTTTAAAACAACAACAACTTCAACATTATAATAACATTATTCTACAAACTAAATCTGCCCCAAAGTTGAATAATGGCAAACTCTTTTCTACCGTGAAGTTTCCAAAATGTTTCAGGCTCAAGAAATTACATATTGAACTAGTAAGAACAATCTGATTATTTAAAACATCCTGCACATGTGAATGCAGACACAGATACAGACTCGCACAGACAGACACCATCAGGTTCTTTTCTTGACAACAGTGTGCTAATCAAATCCCATTTTAGTTTATACTAAAATGAAGCCTTTAGTGAACTGTTCTTTGCATGGAGCTCAGATCATACACAGACACAACTTTGTTGAAGACTGATGGGAGATTAAAATGGGCCTCTACTGGCTTAAGGCCTCTACAGACCCCCCCCCAAGGGCGAGCCTGGAGGCAGGGATGGACAGCCGCACGCTGGGCACCCCAACCCCACGCTGAGGACATCATGACGCCGCGCACCATTACGTACAGTGTGCAATGACAAGACGTCCTTCTGGCACAGCATCCTGACGCTCTGCGCCGGAAGGGGCACTAAAGAGCCGCGCAGTGGCTCTTAGGGTGCCCTTTTGCCAGCTCTGAAAGAAGCAGCATTTTGCTGCTCTTTTCCTGGCTGGCAAATGGGAGAATCGGGGCTGCTGTGTGTGGTAGCAACGGCCCCGATCCTCTGCTTCCCAGGGCCGCCCGTCTGCATCCCCCCTTACTCAGTTTAGTGCATAGCAGTGAATTTAGCCAAGGCAGAGTGACCATCTAATGCTGATGTTAGGGCCAGAAAAGTTGGCCACACAATGTCCCCCCAAAGTACACCTTTGCTGGCATAGTAGTTTCAAAGTTTCTGTTATGCCAGTCTTCAGTTACTGGACTGTAGTATGTGTCCCATGTCCACAATCCTCATTTGATGTGTGATAAGAGATTATATGTGCTCAATGGCCAGTTTCTATGATTAAAGTGCATTGACATCAATGGCTATAGGAAATAAACTAAACTTTTATTATAGAAACATCATTAGAGATAGGGAAACTTTAAGATGCCAGACTAAGCTAAGCTAAAACAGGAAGGGGACATGCAATGCACTGCACTGATGGAAAAGCTGGCTCACTGTCAGGGTTTCTGGATCTATGGGCTGATATTGGTGGCACAGTCCACACACATTGTTGTGCTTATGTGCACTTCTGGGATCAATTTGCTTTGGTGTGCTGTATAGATGATATTGTTCTGCTAATGTGTGCTTGTGTAATCAATGGTACATCTGCAAAAGGAATGGTGCTGGATAGACCATTCAAACTCAAAAAGTGAAAATGCTATGGCTATTGCTGGGAAGTTCCTAGTGGGAAAAGATTAGCAGCATGCCTTTTGCATGTGCAGTGCATTCTTCAGCCTGATCTGGAGTAAACGGGGACTATAATTTAGTTCAGAGAATCACCTCGTAACATGAATTGGAGCAGTGTCCACCCATGTTCTCTCCATGCGTCCTCGGCTGAGTGTGGGAATGGGGTGAGGCATTTATTTTTGCTCATATAGACAGGATTTAGTTTTATTTTTGGAGCAGTAAAAGAGCCAAAAAAAAAAAAAAAAGGCAGAGAGAAGAGTTATCCCTAAGAATAATAGAGAGGTTAGGCTAGGTGGATAAAACATGTGGAAATTTTAGGAGCTTGAAACATTTATTAACCCTGTCACTGCTGTTCTCTCTCAGATACATTTCACTCTTTAAACATTGAACATTGTTGCATTTCCAACAACATGGGATCTCCAGCATCTAGAAACATGCCCATCTGTTCACCTAGTGGCTTCATCACAGGAGCCACCTTTCCAAGTTGCACCTCCTCCAAAACACTGGACCATTACCCCAAGCCAAAGCAACTGAAACTCATTCCAGAATATGACTTAGGGTGTGATAATGAAGATCCAGATGGGCACTGATAAGAATAAGATAGCCATAAATCAATAACAGAAAGGAAAATAATTAAATTAGGGTAATTAGGTGTGCTTATTGCTGAAGGGGGCACAAGCCAGCTGTGCTCAGGCACCTGCTTTCTAGATTCACAGTGTTCCAACATTGCTCATTGACAGAATATTGTACAGATAGAAAACAGGTGGCTAAGCACAGCTGGGTTATGCCCCCTTCAGCAATGGGTATATCTTATGTTTTTAATTTAAGCCTTCCTATTTCCTCTATTGATTTAGGGCCAGATTGTGTTTTCATGCATCCATTATGTGTTGTAATTTACTTGCTTCAAGGTTGGGAATCATGCAGCCCTCCAAGTATTGCTGTACTGCTTCCAACAGCCTTTCCTTTCCAACCTTAAGCTTTAGGATTAGCTAACTTCCAACAGCCTTAGCCAGCACAACCAATGGTGAGGTACACTGGAGTTGCCATCAAACAACAGCTGGAAGTTTAGATCCCCACCCCTGTCTTACTTATTTACTAACACATACCAATTTGGTCCATATTTTTTTTCATATTATATAAAGCTGGTGACCTGAAAATTTCATCCTGTGGATCAGGGGGAACTTACAAATGGAGTAACTTTTACGGTCAATTACTTCTGCATATAGAGATGTCATTGTGAACCTGGTCAAGTAAATGGGCATGGCTTATGCCTGACTGTTCACTTTGCTCAACCAGTCTTTGTGCATTTTGCACAAATCCAGTTGCATTTTGTGAATGAATAGCTTCTTAATAGGGACATTCCTTGTAGCATTTGTCCTATGTACCTGGCAGAATGATTGAACTCTTTCTTAACATTTATTTCTACAAATACAATTTGGATTACTAACTTCTGTTTGCCTACTTCTTTTTCCACCTATAGCTCCTCATGCATTTGTCAGTTCAGTTGAGATAAATGTATTATTCATCTCATAAAGCACTAAAAATCCCTCCCTTTTAAAAGACTACTATGTTTCCTTATTGCTTTGATAACATTATAATAACATGCATACATAAAAGCATATAAGACAGAAAAGCCTTGGGTGGGAGGGAAAAAAAGATGTTGCACTTTATAAACAGAATAGCATAAATGTCACTTTCATAACTTAATATTAATGTTATCCTGGAAAACCAGGCAGATCAGAGCTAAACACAATAGAATGCTGCAATAAAGAGACACACACAAGTGAACAAAATGGTTCTGAGGATACCATGGGTCGCAAAAAGAAAAATCCATTGTATTTAATCATCTTCCACTTAGATTAAACTACCAACCAATCACTCTATTCAGAATGCACAATTGCTTGTTAATACAGCAGCCTATGATCAGAGTGGAGAAAATGTGATGCATTGTCTATCATTTGAATGCATTCTGTATAAAATGATTAAAACAAAAAAAAAAAAAAAAAGAGAGAGAGAGAGAGAGAGAGAGAGAGAGAGAGAGAAAGAAAAAGAAGCCAAATGCAAGACAGAAACCAAAGATAAGTGTCTGTGATGGTCCCACTGGTTCAAACCATGTCCCAGTGAGTCCCTTATATGATATAGTGCCTTAGTCGTCTGCACATGACCTCTTCTAAAGATTGAGAAAGAGTAATATGGTATGATTTATGTCAGCAGATTAGCTAGGTGATTATTTCAGTCAGGAAAGGTGTCCTTTCTGATAATAGCTCTGTCAAGTTTCTCCTTGTGCTGCTGAACTGAAATATATATTTTGCATGAAGTTTTACCGGCTTCATTAGCAGTGAAATTAAGAGGTTTAATGCTTGGGTCACTACCAATGGAAGATACAATTGGCTCGGTAATCTGGATTGAAATATATGAACCAGAATGGCTTTAAATAAAATTTTGAGGCATCTACCCTCCCTTCTTTTTTTGTAAAGGTGGGGGAAATGCTTTTATGTCAACTATGGAAATAGCTCTTAGTAGACCTTGGCACCTGGTTGTGTTGTTTTCAAGAGAGTGGTTCTTCTATCACTAATGAGAAATGATACCACAGCAAAGAGAAGATGCATCCTGAGGTTCTTGTCCTTGAAGAAGAACATAAAAAGATAAGGAGCTACTTGAGGAGAAAATAATGGTTTTGCATGGTTGAAGGACAAGAATGGCACAAGGTCACCTGTCTCAAAGGTTTAGTTCTACCACATCCACTGATACCTTCAGACAAATCACTCTGACCCAGGGAATTCTTATGTGAAATTTCCAGTGAAATATATGTAAGCACCTTCAGCATACTGTAGTCACTTCTGTGTCTGCATCCCATGGGCATCATGATAATTCCATTACTCCATCATATATTTAAAGAAAGGATATGTACAAAATCATAGTAGTATAAGAACCTCTTCCTAGGATTTGGACTTTTAATTGTTCTATGTGTCTGAAAACTACTAGGGACCATCTCTGTGCAGCAGAATAAGGGTTATATGAACTAGCACAACCTAATACAATGTGTGCATTTTAATTCCTCATGCTTCTCATCTTTCATTATTCTATGATTTTATGGAGTGCTGTAGCTGTGGATTCTTGTAAAGCAAGGGCTCAACTTGATGACCCTTGGGGTGCCTTCCAACTCTATCATTCAACTTCAAAGAGACAGTACTTTTTTATCTTCATTTTTGCACCATTTCTCATGCTTTCCCCTTTTGGCAGAAAGCTCACCGGCTTTTGGTCTGATTTGTTTCCATCTTCATCTGCTACTTCTTTCTCCATGGAGCCATACTGCTTCCAGAACAGTCATGGCTAAAGACACTTTACTACCTGTGGGAAAAGAGATGTTGCTAGTGTCAGCTGAATCTTGCTTCACACTAGCAATGGGCTAAAATCTTTGTCCCAGCAGTGAGTGGAACATTAAGAAAAATGACTAGGAAGCTGCTTCTGTTTTCTTTTATCACCAGCTGCATGAGGCAGTTGCTTCATTCTGCCTAATAGCAGGGTTAGCCCTGGCAATGATGCTGAAGAAATTCACCAAGATACTTCTGTTGCAATTGCTGTCATTGATAATGCCTGGTAAAGTTGAGCTAATTAGGATAGAAGGAAGGCTGCATTACAGATGGAATGATTCAGTCATGGAAGCAATGGCCTGAGTTTGCAAGCCCTGAATAGGAGTGTGAATAACAGGAGTTGTCTTGATCATAGGGTGCTATAAATCTAAGTTGACTTGATGACATCTTACAACATCGAAGACTTCTGTTGTTTTCTTAAAATTCTCAAGAATTTCTTGTCCAGAAAAGACATTATTAAAACAATTTTGGCTTGTGCTCTGTGCATTTTTATTACCACATGTCTCCTGCCAACCCAACCCCAATACTTAGTGTACCTCTAATACCCTTGTCTTGTACATATATTGTTCACAGTAGGGCCTCCAGGCAGGTACTTCATCCATTAAAAATGTCAGTGTAAAGGTTCATGTCAGAATTAAGCACATAATGATAGTAGCTATGTTGCTATCAGAAATTATGATTTTTTGCAAATAAAGAAGACAGTGGCTACTGCCACAGTGCAGAATTAATGCAATTTGACACTGCTTTGATTGTAATGGATCCAGCCTATGGAATCCTGTGATTTTTAGTTTGTTGTTGCACCAGAGCTCTCTGACAGAGAAGGCCAAATAGCTCACAAAACTACAAATCCCAGAATTCCATAGCATTGAGCCATGGCAGTTAAAGCCATGGCAAACTGCTTTATTTCTGCAGTGCAATGCAGTGAGTGAAATTGGGCATTCTCACCCCTAGTGGTTTAGTTGTAAGGAAACAACTGTGTAAAAAAAGAAAAGAAAAGAAAAATTAATGAGATATTTATCACCAATCAGCTTAGATCAGGGACCCTCCAGATGCTGTGGCCTTCCCAGATATCATTGTACTCCCCTCCATAATAAACCTCAGATGGGGTGGTCAATGACCAAGAATGATGGACATTGCAGGCAACAGTATCTGGAGAGCCACAGGTTCCCAAGCACCAAGGACGTTTTCACACGGGGCTTTAAACGGAGGCAATCTTACCTCCGTCTGGCCCCACTCCGGCTCCATTGTAAAATCGTTCATACGACGTCTATGCAAGCCCCTCCCCACCCTGCGCCATCCCTGGCGCTATCCTGCCTCACTCCGGGGTCTTGCTCGTCGTGTTCAAACGACGTTGCAGCAAGCCCCGCCCCATCCTGCGCCATCCCTGCGCCATCCCTGCTGCTAGCCGGCTTTAGGCCCATATTTCTAATTCCTTTTTTAAAAAGGAATTAGAGGGGCTGCTGCCGGAGGCAATCAGGAGCCATTCCGGCGGCTGCTGTTTTCACCGCCGGAACGGCTCTTGATTGCTTCCAGGGGGCTTCCAGGCGGCTTTAGAGCAGCCTGTGTGAAAACGTCCCAAGATGCTCCAGCAGGCCATGTTTGTGTGAGAAGGAGTTTTGAAAGATCAAGGTAAAAGGGGGCATTTGAATGTCCTGGAAACTAGAAAAGATGATTAAGCAGCAAATTGCAACTAGCATGCTGGGAAAGCTTGAACCTCATCCTTGGCTTCTAAATTCCTAAATGCTTTTTAAAGAAAGCAATAAAGGTGCTGTCCATCATGTAAACTATGGGCCTCTACAGATGGGTGGCCATGGGCCGCCCCAAGAAGCCGAGGATTGGGGCTGAGGCTGCCCCACGCCTCAGCCCCAATCCACCCTTTCAGCGACTGGGAAAGGAGCGCCAAAATAGTGCTCCTTTCCCAAGCTGCGGAAAGGGTGCCGCAAGAGCCACCATGTGGTTCTTTTGTGCCTCTTCTGGCGCAGCGTGTAAAAATGCTGCACTGGAAGGATGTCATCAGAGTGCTCGCCATGTGCAATGGCGGGCGCTCTGATGATGTCCTCGGGAAGGGGTTGGGGTATCCAGTGTCCAGCTGCCCCTCCCCTTCCCTGGCTCCAAGACGGTGCTTTGCGCCATCTGCAGAGCCCCTATGTTCTACACTTTGAGGTGGTACAATTAAAAAACAAAACAAAACAACTGGGTTATCTTCTCTTCATATTCTGCTTGTGAAAAATTGGAGACAGGCTGAAGTCACAAAATACTGAAGTCACAAAGAAAGTCAAAAGAAAGATTCCTCCCTGTGTTCCTTTCCTTTCAGAGAAGCCTTCCTTTTTGGAAAGGCTGCCAGTTAAGGAGAGACCTTAGAGCAGGGGTAGGCAACCTTTCCCCTTTAAGGGCCAAGGGACTTCAGCTCCCAGAATCCCAGGAGCTATTGGCCAACATGGCTGAGGCTTCTGGGAGCTGAAGTCCCTCGGCCCTTAAAGGGGAAAGGTTGCCTACCCCTGCCTTAGAAAGACTGGCTTAAATCCAAATTATTTCTCAATCACTGAATCAACAAAACTTATATAAATGTTGACTTAGTACTTTATCACATGACCCCCCTTCATGCCACAGTTGCATTAATGAATGGGAATGCCTACATACCAGATTGGGAACACTCCCTACCACATGTCCCTTCATTAGTGCAACTGGGTGGTCATTGGACTCTTGTGCTCTCTTATGACCTCCTCTTTAACCCTGCCTTCTTGCCCTATGCTCTACCCAGCATGCCTTTCATTGTTTGTGCATGTGCTTTAAATGCAATTCTGGGTTATGTTAATGCAATTTAACAAAAATAAATAAATTAAAGAAAGTGAAACAAAAACAAAAACCAGGCTGTTCTGGAATGGAGGGAAAGACACTGGCACCATACAATTGCTCTGTCCCAGAACTGCCACAGGAGTAACTTATCACACCTGAAGACTATATGTTATGTCCTGTAAAGAAGCTGGAGACTCAGAGGAGGAAGCAGAAGAATCTAGCCAGAAGGCTGGCCCCAGTTCCTCAGTGCTGGTGCCAGCAGTGACTGCTGCCAATGAGAACATGCAGGAACCTAGTACCAGTGCAGTAGAGGTTCCTGCCAGCTTGGACATTGAGGAGAATAAGGAGGCAAACATACCTGTGCCTTTGTTCAGCAAGCAGAGGTTTGAACACTCAGGTGTGCAGTAATCATAAAGAATTTATATGAAATGCTGAGCAATCAGGGAACAGCTGCATCAGTGAGAGCTGGAGATAAAAGCCTGGGAAGAATGCCAGAACTTTTGTCAGAGGTTAACTGACTTCCCTGGCAAAAGCACCTTTGTCAGAGACTCTCTTGATGATTCTGCTTGTTGGATTGGACCTTTGGACTTTGGACTGATGATTCTGCTTGTTGGAACCCCAGACTCTTGGACTGGTTGATTACTCTGATTGTTTGAACGCTGATCCTCAGACTGGCTTTTGGAAGTCTTGGCATGCTCTGGCTTCTGGTCATCTAATATTCTGAACTGTGTTTGTTGCAGACACAGTGCTTTGGTTGCTCTTTTACTTTGCCATTATCTCTGTTTGCTTTGTTGCTATCGGCTACTGGCAGCTTTCCTGGACACTATACCAGCATGATTGGGAACCTACTGATTTGTTTCCCCCTTTAATAGCAAGATGTGCTCCAACAATGCTTTATGGACAAGGCAGTGATGAGATGGAAATGATGTTGTATGATAGGTATTGCAATAGATGCTATTTTCCAACTTTTATGGTGGTTTAAAAGCCATGTGTGATAAATTCATGACAAAGTGCCCTAGTGACTTATTCCAGTTTGAACAACAAGACTTAAGCCCCTGATTCACTTTGTTTTCATAAAAGAGACGTGGAAATCATGTGACCCTTCAGAGGTTTTTGGACTCTAGCTTCCAGTGTTCCTCACTATTTGCTATGCTGGCTATGGTTGATGGGAGATACAGTCCAACAGCATCTGGAGGACTACATGGTTCCCATCCCTGCTATAGAATCATGAGTTATTCCTGTCCCTTGGTCTCACTAGGCTTTCTCTACAAACAGTCTTCCTGGATAGAAATACCTATGATAACTTATGTCTTTTTTAAACATATGCTGAGCCAGGGAATAGACAACTGTCTCCCAATGTTAATTACTATCCTTTTATATTCAAATAACACATTGGCCTATCTGTGCCAGTCTTTCCAATGAAAATGAGCACATCTTTATGATAATCTTCTTTTCTTAACCTGTTATTGTTGGGAAATATCTGGCACCAGAACAGAAGAGCTTACTAAAAGCAATTTAACTGTCTTTAGTGAAGCTTATAGCTTGACTGATCCTAACTGCATTTACTCAGAAGTAAATGTCCCCTGGATGGCACTGCAGCTTATTTTCTAGTAAGCTCATACAACATTGAATTGAAGCTTTATTTTCATGTTGAAAAGAAAGAACACATTTAACTGTACAATCCTAGGAATATTTACCCAGTAAATCCAAATGGGTTCACTAGGATTTACTCCCAGGTAATTGTGAGTAATAAAATAGAGTTGCATGCCAATAGGAGCAATTTTCATTAATATTATTGGGGTGGAATAGAGACAAATTTTGTCTCTGATTGTGCTAGGGAGGTAATAGATAAACCTGTAAGGATGTCTCTCTGACTTCATCTCTCTCTCTCTCTCTCTCTCACACACACACACACACACACCACCCAAACATAATTAAGTAAGGGAACATTTGATATGTAGCTACAGCTTGGAAGTAGCTAATTATAAAGAATGAGCTACTGGTATTTAGTTTCATTTTCCATTGACCAATGTGTAACTGATCCATATTATGACTGTATTAACCAAGGAAGGAGAAATAATTTAATTCCTTTTGCAGCATAACTATTGTTTTGATTATTTTTATGGTTACAAGGGTGTGGAGGGTAAGGAAGAATAGCACATGGTTTAAGTCAGGGGTAGGCAACCCAAGGCCCGGGGGCCGGATGCAGCCCCCCTGAGGCCACCGCCGCCACCGCCCGCCCGCCCGCCATGATGATATTAATTGTTGTTGTTATTACTTGTTCTTGGGGTTTTCTTGGCAAAATCTCCACAGGGGTTTTGCCATGGCTTTTCTGGGGCTGAGAGAGAGTGCATGCATTTTTTAAAATTCTTTTAATTTTTTTTAAAAAATTATTTATTTATTTATTTGTTTTTGGTGCTTCAGCCCCCCAATTGTCTGAGGGACAGCAACCCGGCCCCCAGCTCAAAAAGGTTGCCTACCCCTGGTTTAAGTGATGGTTCATGGTGCTCCCATATGCTCTGTAGTGGGTGTTGATCAGCAATGAAGTCAATGTGATGAGAAAGTATCACCAGTAGCTTGTAACTTGTAGCCCAGAGTTAGCTCCATCTAGAGTAGACTTGTTGAAATGAATGCAACTTGTCAGCCAAAACTAATTTAAGCCTCAATTATTTAGGGGCCTTTGCAGACTGCCAGAAATAGTGCACATTAAATTGAATCACTGCCCTAGCTCAGTGCTAGGGAATCATGGGAACTGTAATTTATTGTGGCACCAGAGCTCTCTGACAGAGAAGGCTCAATGTCCCAGAAAAAAATACAATTCCCATGATTCCCTAGCACTGAGCCAGGGCAGTGCCTCAATTTAATGTGCGCTATTTCTGGCAGTCTGCAAAGGCCCTAAATGGGCCTACATCAGGTAGGGACAGTGTTGGATATAGTCCTTAAGTTACTTATGAGAAGTGAGAAAGTAAAAAATTACATTCTAAAAAAATTCAATTCTAATAGCAACTAATTTTTTTTCCCTGGAGAGGTGTCTTGGAACTATGATGAAGAAAGTTAGCAAATTTTGAAACAGCTCATCCTACATAATAAACAATAATTTCTTTTGGTCCTATGCACCTATATTTGGCCCCCTTGAGGTGTGAAGACTTGCGGATAATAGGCTCCTACATAAGTTGCATATTCTTTAAAAAATGTTGTGGTCAGAGTTATTTTATTTAAAAGAAAGAGATTATAAGAGAACTAAATTATTGCCTAATTGGCAAAGTCAATTGGTACATATTAGGTTAACTGTCCACTAGCTTTTTGCTTAGCAACATTAATTAGTTGCATTGAAGCATCCCCTAGGATTTTACTTCTCTTTAAAAATTAATAGAAATGAACTAATGAAGTTGTTGTATGTAATATTTTTTTATCCCAGCTCTGATAAACAGCTCTTAACAATTATTTGTAGTTGTACAGTATTTCTAAAGAAATAACAGGAGTGAAACAATAAAAACCAAATAAGATTCTTTCACATTAAAAATAAATGTGTATTACATAGAATCTTAATTCTAGTCAATTCCTGTATTTCTTTTTAATTATATTTGCCTTTTAACATTTCCTTCATATAAACACACACATATAACACACACACAGACAAAATACCCTTACGTTTGAACTAATTCACTATTTTAGCAATAGTTAGCAAAAGAAATTAAAATGGCAAAATCTTAAGATATGCTTTATAATTGAATCATCCTGATTGATTTGGTATTGCCTAATATTCAGAACTATATGTTTGTTTATGGAGGAAAAATGTTAATTTCAGAGAAACAGGAAATAAATATTGTAGAAAATATAATGTGGCATTGTTGTAAAGGTGACAGAGATAAATATAACCATTAACAGAAAACATGTCTTTGCTATTTCTACCCAGTGAAATCTCCAAATTTGTTGCCAATGACTGCTATATTTTGTATACTTCACTTCCTATACAATAAAGTGAAGCAAGACAATATTTAGATGTGGGAATTGGGAGCAATAAGGGTGAGCAGGAGGAGGTTAATGACATATGAAGACTATTGTGACACAGCAATAGTAAAGGAGAAATGTTTTGAGCATTTTCTGTCTAAAAAAATCCACCATTTATCTATTAAGTGAAGAAAATGAAAAATTATTTCTCTGAATTTGAGATTGCACACAACAAATGAAAGTTTGTTAGGACCAAAATTAATGGACATATTCAGCAATTTAATTCATATCAGCATAAAAGGGGAAGAGATTTAATAGAGGCATTACAAACAGGATTTGAAGATAAATCTGGAGGAAATTAACCCTGAAAGCCATATAGTTGAACTGAAAAGAGGTGGTATCTAATGCCAAATAAAATTAAGGCTCCCATAATTATACATCCTCTAAAGATGTATAATGGAATATCAAAATCAGAATCATCCATGTTTTCAATTTCCAATTTATATATAGTTGTGAAAGCAGGGCATTGAAGAAAACTGACAGGAACAGAATCAAGTCAAAGCTGACTTGATAACAATTAATGATAATGACTAAGCAAGGAATAACCATCCTTTTACACAGTGGGCCAGATTTGTAAATCAGCATGCACAGAATTGTGTTGTGTATATATTGAGATACGAAAGACAGAAATTGACAATTAATTATGTGAAGGTTTGAGAATTTTTTTTGGGGGGGGGGGTTAGCAGGTTTGATTTTTTAAAAAAAACACCTGAATTACACAAAATAAGGAATTTACAGAGTCTTATACTAACAGAGTATTTATCTCCATGAGAAAAAAAAATCTAACATGCAATACAGAGCATATTATATAAATAAATATAATGCAATTATAAAAACAAAGAGAGGGGGAAAATGGTGAGGGCTAAAGAAAATCAGTAAGTTTGTGTTTAAAAGATATTTGTTATGATCAAAAGATGCTTCCATTTTGGAACTCATTGACAGGCTTTCCTGCTGAAAAGTTTCATCAGACTTCACCTTCCCCAAAGTACTTGACTTTTATTTGCAAAATCGTTTCACATATCGCCAAAGCCAAGCACTTTAAAGTCATGTGCCCTGTTCCAGATAAGAACTTGTTTGTACACTGTCACATGAACTTGGAAAGATAATTTTTGGGGACTACAACTCCCCAAATCTCCTTTCAGCATGTACTTTTCCATACGCTGGTGGATCAAGAATCACTGATGCCAATGAGATGTGTATCAGAATAAAGATGGTGTTTGGGTGCCGTGAATTGCTTTCAATGTGATATGCATCCTCATCTCCTTTCTAGGCTACAGTCCTATATGTGGTCAACAGCAAGTGTGTCCCATTGAGTCAAATTGGGCCTATTTCTATGTTTATATGTACAGGGTTTCACTCCTAGGGACATGTGAATACCATTTTTACACAAAAGTAATGCTAGATTGATTGTGGGAAGGAAATGATGTTGTGATTAAATCTCCACTTCAATTAATTAGAACTTTCACATTTCTCCCTTTATATGATGACTGAATTAGATTATTTGATGCACCAATACACAGATATCAATACAGGGATGCAGAACCTTTAGGCCTCCATATGTTTTAAACTTCAACTCTCCGAACCCCCAGTCAGCATGGTCAATAGTCAGGGTGTATGGGAGTTATAATAAAACATGTGGCAGGTGAAACATTCTTATTCCTACATTAGTGGGTAACATTGCTAGAAATAATAACATTCTGGGGATATTTTCTGTATATAATTGTAATTATGATCTAATTCATGGGCTGCACGTATAAGGAACACATAGGGTGCACATATAAGAAACATTCTATAGAGTTCAAGTATTTTGCATCCTAATTCTCTGATGGCCATTTGACCATCAAGTCACATCAAGGAAAGTCTTATCTTCATAGAAAGCTGGAAGAAATGTTATGCTAAATAACTAGATTTTCAAATTAGCAAATTAAAAAGGTCACATACTTATTCAGATTTATTCTGGTCATATTATGCAACACTTCTGTGACTACATCATGTTCCTGTTTAGCTATTTGCATATATTTTATGTGCAGGAAGCAGGTGTATGAATTGGTGTGGTGTAGGGATTAAGATGTTGGATTGACACTAAAAAACTCCAAGATCTAGTCTGCACTGAGCCAGAAAACTCAGAAATTAAGTTTGGGCCAGTTAATTTTCCTCCGTACCTCATCTTGTCCTCAGAGTAATGTTGTGTGAGGATAAAGTGTGAAGAAAGAAAGCCATGTATTCCTCATTGACCTCAATGGTGAATTAAAGCTAACAGTTTGCTGCCTTGTCATGATGCTTGACATCTTCTGCCTCTTGATATTCCCTTCTGCCTAATCAGATGCTGCATAAAGTACCCATCTCCCTTTGCCTAGTTATAGGACCCTCACTTGTAGGGGATTTGCTGAAGGCTGTCTGTTGGGGCTGCTTTTGTTTCAGAGAAAGTTGTCAAGAGATTATTTCTCTTCAATATTTTTTCTTTTCTTTTCTTTTTCCTTTCCCCCTTCCTTCCTTTCTTTTCTTCTTTGGTATTCAGAACTTCAGCTGAATAAGAACATCCTCAGTTTGGAGTAGAGGTGGTTTTGGGATGTTTTTTTTAAAATAGTCAAATTGTTGAGCTCTTCAAACTTCCCACTCCCAGCTCTGGCTCAGTTTAGGATGTGCTTACTTAAAACAATTTTATTGCTTAAAGTTGATTGGACAACCAAACTAAAGTCATGTCAGGTGATGCCCATGCTGCAGCATCCCTAATGAATGTCAGTGGGATCATGATGGGACCCTGGAGGTCACTTTTCCCATCCTCTGTTGCAAAACTTTCATACTGACCATCCCTTGTAATGTTCCAAAACTTACATTACAGAAACATGGAGGGCTTAGTATCCTGATTGCTACCCACTTCCCTTGGTCTGTAGGGAAGAGGAAGTACCTTTCTCCATGCTGGCCCTCCAATTCCAACCCTAGGTCTTCTTCAATTACACTTGCCCTTTTACCCACAAGGTATTCAGGTACTAGAGAGCCAATATGATGTAATAATTTGAGTGTTGGACTATGACACTGGGGACCAGGGTTTGATTCCATGATCAGCATGAAACCCACTGGTTGACCTTGGCTAAGTCATAATGTCTCAGCATCAGGCAATATCAAACCTCTGAACAGCTCTTGCAAAAAACAAAAGCAAAAACCATGATAGGGCCTTAGGGCCACCTGAAGGCACACAACAACAACAATAACAACCCCCTCAGGTTTCAAGATGATAATTATATTGGACAACTAGATGTGATGACCAGTGAATTCAGTGATTAAGAAATCCATTCTTAAATGTAATAGTCAGACACATTTCAAGAAATCTGTTGACAAGCTGGAGTGTCTCCAGAGGAGGGTGACCAAAATAGTGAAAGGTCTTGAAGCTCAACCCTATGAGGAGCAGCTTAGGGAACTGGGTATGTTTAGTCAAGGGAAGAGAAGGTTAAGAGGTGACATGATAACAATGTTAAATATTTGAAAGATGTCATGCTCAGGAGCAAGGGTAGGCAACCTTTTTGAGCCGGGGGCCGGGTTGCTGTCCCTCAGACAATTGGGGGGGGGGGGGCAAAGCACCATAAATAAATAAATAAATAAATAAATATACAAATAAAAATTTTAAAAAATAAAAAAATATGCATGCACACTCTCTCAGCCCCAGAAAAGCCATGGCAAAACCCCTGTGGAGATTTTGCCAAGAAAACCCCAAGAACAAGTAATAACAACAATAATCAATATCATGATGGCGGGTGGCAACAGCGGCAGGGGGCAGCGGCGGTGGCAAGACCGGCCTGGGGCCGGTCCAAAGGCCTCAGGGGGCCTTATCCGGCCCCCGGGGTCTTAGGTTGCTTACCCCTGCTCAGGAGTCATGCTCAGGAAACTAGGACACAGAGCAAAGGATTCAAACTAAAGGAAAATAGATTCCAATTAAACTATGACTTTGGGGACCAGGGTTTGATTCCCTGATCAGCCATGAAATCCATTCATTGGCCTTGGGGAAGTCACAGTCTCTCAGCCTCAGGGGAAGGCAATGGCAAACCTCTGCATCTTTCTGTGAAGCTGGGCAAGTCTAGAGCCAGCTAGTCATGGAATGCCGTGAAGGGGAATCTTTTGGGGAAATGATATAAACTTGACATTTAGGAATAACCTTATGACAGTAAGAGCTATTTGACAGTGGAACATGCTCCCTTGGAGTCTGATGGGGTCTCCTTCTTTGGAGTTTTTAAACAGAGGTGGGATGGCCCTTGGTCAGGAGTGCTTTGATTGTGTCTTCCTGCATGGTAGGGCATTGGACTGGATGGCCTTTGTGGTCTCTTCCAACTCTATAATTCTATGATTTGTAGAAAATAAAACAAGTAAAGATTTCTTATAAAGCAATTAGGTTAAACATGAATTCCCTGAACTCTTTCCTCATTCACAGCTTCCAAAGCCCTCTTCAGGTATTATTCATTCTCTTCCTCCTAACCAGCCTTCAGTCTGTACATAACCTAACTATTAGCAGTTTGCAAAGGACCTATTTCTTATCCTGTGCACCCTCTTTAACAGATCAGTGTCAAGTTTATATCCATAGATCCCCTTTTACAGCATGTCATGAGCTGCCACTAGCTGGCTCTAGTCTTGCCCAGCTTCACAGGATGGTTCAAGTTTTATTTGTGCCCTTGGTCACGAATTCCCCAGAAGCTGTTAGCCCATAAATGGGCCTTTACAGACTGCCAGAAATAATACAGCTTGAGGCCACTTTAACTGTCCTGGCTCAGTGCTAGGGAATCATGGGAATTGTATTTTTTTTTTTTCTGGGACATTGAGCTTTCTCTCTCAGAGAGCTCTGGTGCCACAATAAACTACTGTTTCCACGATTCCCTAGCATTCAGCCAGGACAGTTAAAGTGGTCTCAAGCTGGATTATTTCTGGCAGTCTGTGAAGGCCCTTAGTTATTCATTAACAATTAGAAGGCGACAGACTCCTCACTTTTGCTAAAAGGATCTGTAGAAGCATCTAGAGAAAGCATGTAAAACTTATATTACTATTAATTATGTTTGTACAGTAATGTTATTTTACAGAGTGAGGGTTGTAAGGCCATAGCAATGTCAATATTTAAAACAGTATTTATTTCCTTGAAATATTAATTATTCTTATTGTACAAAATAAATGCAAATTCAGCAAGCTAATTTCTTGCCTTTTCAGAACAGACTTGTGTTTTCAAATGGAGAATGTAACTTTGTTGCATTTTCTGCTTCTGGCCAACTGAATGATGAAACTCCACATGAAATTTACTAGTTTCAGATAAAATTTAGTACCTCCACATCTTCTGATGAGAACTATCTGAGAGGCTGCACAGATGCTTCCTCTCTAATACATTGTAAGGTGGCATGTGGACTCAATGATTTTCAACTCAAATATCCCCCTACTGTCCTCATTTTATTTCTTTTTGGTAACATCTCACCTGATAAAGACCCCTGAAGATCTCAACAGCTTGTAACTTTTTCTCCCCCTTTTGGTCTAATGGAAATAATGCCCACAATACAGATTTGGCAGTTATTTTTAATTCTAATCAGATGGAGTAGTCACAGAAGGGGGGTGACATCCCAGAAGAGGGGGTGACACTCAGCCCCTGCCCCCCACAGGATTTGGGACTGCGCGAGTGCTACTCCGGGCCTCGGGGGGGGGGGTCTCTGGCCCATGTGAGTGGCTGTTTCCCCAGCTGTGTGGCTGCTTTCCCAGCCCATGCGGGGAATGGGGGCTCTCTGGGCCTCAAGGGAGGGTCTTTGGCCTGGGCAGGTGGTGGGCGGCTGTTTTCCAGACCATGCCACCATTTCTGTGGGCCTTGAGGGCTCTCTGAGCCTTGGACGAGGGGTCTTCGGCCCAGGCGATTAGCAGGTAGCTATTTTGCCAGCCACACCACTGTTTCCACAGGCCATGAGGGATTTCTGGGCCTCAGGGAGGGGGGGGTCAGCCCAGCCAGGAGGCTGTTTTAACATGACCCCTGCCCCCTGAAAATGCCACCAAAAGTCCTGCCCCTAGAAGCCCTGGCCCCCCTGCACTGGGTGACACCCGGGGCAGGGATGGCACTGGTCAGATGTGTATTTTTGTTTGGGTTAGACATTCCTGCATTAAAAAAACCCCACACAGGTAATTTATTAATCAAATCTCTTATTAACTATATTGTTGTTTTAGCTTTCTGTTATTACTGTAATTCAAATGAGATCAAATGCCTTCTTAAAAGAAAGAGAATGGTTTGATATAGCAAGCATAACTTAACCTGAAAGAAATAAGTTGGTCAGGAGGTTAAAGTGGGAGAAATCTATAGGAAATGTATGAATCAAAATGATAGGGCATTCAAGGGCAAAGCAAGAAATGGGAAGGAAGTAGCTGACTATTGATCAGGAAGTAGCTGACCAACGTTCCCACTCTCTTGCATGAGAAATCTCCAGTGTAACATTCAGAAGCAGCACCCTTGTGAATATGAAACAGTTATGAGTGTGTAAATCTATGTTACGTACATAACAGCCCAACAGGATTGTGACCATTATTTCTGTTATTTGGAAACTATGGTAATGCAGCCTGCTAATGGATGCAAAAATCCCCACACTCTCCTCTGATCCTTAGAGTGTGTCCAACATTGATTTACAAAGAGGAACCCAAGATAAACATATCTAGAGAGTGGCCAGTGAAAATGGCCCCATCCTTTGGAATTCTGGGATTTATTGTTTATGAGATATTTGGTACTCTCTGATAGAAGACTGTAGTAGACAGAAGGCCTCAGGAGTCTCCCCCCCCCATCTCTTTTTGCCCATTTTAGTAGCAATCGCTGGGCTGTCTACTGTTATTTATTTGTTATTTGTTTTTGTTTAATTAATGTTTTACTTATAATGTTTTAAATGTTATTACTGGTTTAATTTATTTTTAAGGGGTGGGAGGATTTGGGGACTTTGTATTGTATTTTAATATGTTGTACGAATTTTAACTACTGTAAGCTGCCTTGATTGTTCATCAGAGGGACGGGGTAAAAATTATTATTATTATTATTATTATTATTGGCTCATCAAACTACATGTCCCATGATTTTGCAAGCTGCAGTCATGGCAGTTGAAGTGAAATCAAAGTGCTATAAAAATGTACGCTGCATCCACAGTGCAGTTTGACACCACCTTAACTTCCATAGCTCAATGCCGTAGAATTCTGGGAATTGTAGTTTCTTGAAGTCCATAGCACTGAGCCATGGCAGTTAAAATGCTGTCAAACTATTATTTCTGCAGTGCAGATCCAGCCATAGTGTGAAAGAGGCCTAGGAATGAGTCTAATTGAATTCAGTGGGAGATCGTACTGTACATATCTTAACGTGTATGTAGGAATCATGATCACGCTTTCAGTAAAAGCGTATTTTTTTTTAAAAAAATTAATATCCTGCTTTTTTCTAGTATGAGGAAAAAGTATGGTGTATTTTAGCCAATGTATATTATTTCTCTTCATGAAGTAGTAAAACTACATAGGTATGCAAGGAAATTATATCCTATTAATGTATAATTAGATATGTATGTGGTATATTAAAGTTAGAGTTTTAAAAATAATATGAAAAGGAAAAGGGACAAACATAGCCACTGGTTAATGATGAATATTTTACAAGATGTGTTCACAATAATAATACTAATACTAATACTAATACTAAAACCCTTTTATCTTCATTAATGATATTTGTTCCCAAGTTGCAAGCTGTTGGGTTACAGAGAGAAATGAAGTAAAAACAATTAAAAAGTATAGGCTTGAAGTTATGCTTCAAAGAGGAAAGGGACTGGCTGGAATACATTTAATGGTGTCCTATGTGAATAATGGTTTTATTTTATCTGTCCTGAATCTCTCACTGTTTAGCTTTGCTGGATGACTGCAGGTTCTAATAAGGAAGAAAAACTTATGATTCACTTTCTCTGCACTGTGCGTTTAACTTTTAACATTTCCACCATGTCACCCCTATTAATCTTTTTTCTAAGCTTTAAGAAACCCAGAGTTGTAACCTTTCCTCCTAGGCGAATTGTTCCAGAACCCCTTATTCAGACTGACTACCCTCAGCATGGTTCACTTCTTCAGTGCCCTTTCCTAAGATGCAGTGACCAGAACGGGACACAGAATTCCAAGTCTGATTGTATCATATATTTTCAGAAAGGTAACATGATACCAGCAGTTCTATTTTCCTTTTTTCTCCTAATGATGCTTGCAAATACAATGTGCCTTTTTGAAATATACCTGACACAGAGATGTTTTCATCAAGCAGCCCACCCTAAATCCAAGACCAATTTTCTAACCAATCACCATCAACTTAGATTGCACTAGTGTATGTGCGATCTGAGTTTTGTATTTGTATCTTTTAAAAGAATTGTGATGTCACATTTGTATTATTGCATCACTAGGTGGCATTTATTGTTTCCAAATAGCATTGTGAGACGTTTAATTTTTGAAAAGTGACATAGGAATCTGATAACTGCATGAATAAATATAAGATAAATTCCAAATAACCTAAGAGAAACAAAATAATATGGCTGGCATTCTGTTGGGGAGTTACGTCTTTGTAAAAGCCCTTACTTGTATGCAAAACTGAATTGAATAGTTTCACATATTCAGCTAGGGGCTGCTGTGATGTTACAATGTAAAGGCATCTGTTGCACAGAGTAAGCCAGTGGAGTGAGGGATGAGCCATGGTTCAATGTGCAATGGGGGCTGATGCATGTCAGGTTACTTCCTGATGCATATCCAGACACTGGCTAAGGAAATGTTGAAGCACACCAGCAGTATCCAATGTGAATCAGGAGTGTCTGGTGAGCATTGGAAGACTCTTGCCAATGTCCACATACACATCATTACAATTCACCAACAGGGTTTTGTTGTGTTTCTCCAATGCAGGTATGGATTCATCAAGTTAAAAAAAATAGACTGTGATGTAGGATCTTAAGTCTCCATTTCCTCATAAAGGTAAAGGTAAAGGTTTCCTCATTGACCAGGTTCTCAAGTCGTGTTTGACAGTAGGAGGTGGTGCTCATCTCTGTTACTCAGCCAAAAAAATGGCATTATCAAAGACGACTCTGTGATCATGTGGGCAGCATGACTACACAGAACGCTGTTACCTTATCACCAAAGTGGTTCTTATTTATCTACTTGCACTTTTACATGTTTCCTAACTGCTAGGTTGGCAGAAGCTGGGACTAGTGATGGGAGTTCACTCTTTCATATGGCACTTGAGCCTCAACTTGCTGACCTGATGATTTTTGCATTCGTCAGCATTAGTGTTTTAACTCTGAGCCACCATTTCCCTCATACCTTCTCTGAAAATGAAAATGAAAAAAAACAAAACACAGATGTACGATTTGGGGGATTTTTTTTTTTTTAAGAACAAACTCATAAAATAGAAGGCTATTCTGTGTTAGCCTAGGTTTGCTTTCCAAGCAAGAGCTAAATATCCACAACAATATAAGGGAGTGACTTTGAAAACTAACCACATAGACTTGAAAAAGGAGGAAATCTGTTCTTAAAATATATGGATGTTTAGAGTCTGACTATCAAATGTTTCATTCAGCTTCTCTCTTCAGATATGATTTTCCCCAAGGTAATTTTCCTCTCTGAACTCTTTTTACACAGCAAGCTGTCTTTCTCAGAGTTATGATGCTTAGTTATAGAAGATGATAAGGTAAAAAGTGCCCCACTATTTTGTATCGCTAAAAGAAAAAAAATACTATTATAATGCCGTACAATAGGCTATACATCATTAAAAGAATCAGAGATCTTTTGATTTTAATTGTAATTGTAATCCGCTCCACTGAAGTCTCAAATGCTTCGTTTGAAATATAGCAGGGATGTGAGTTTCCACAGCATCCACTTTATGTTTGGGAGACATTAAAAGGTGTAATCCAACTGAAATGTAAATCACTGTTCTTGAAAACAAATTACAAATGAAGATAATAGGGTGGCCTCCGCAACACAAAAGCATCCGAGAATCTATTGGAGGCAGGCTTCTTTCAGGTCCAAATTGCAGCCTCCCCTGTTATCATGGGTAATAAGGTGCTGCTAAGGCAGGTTGATTACAAGTCTATGGTAAACAATCTTTTCAGCCCTGAATAGAAAGGCACACACAATGTTAATCAATGGAATTCAAACACAGCCAACAAGGGAAAAGGACTTCCCTGCCCTGTTGCTTTAACTCTCCGTAAGTGATCAAAAGTGTGGAATTTGCCTGTTAAACACTCACACTTCCACCTTTGCAATCAGTGCTGCACTTGTGTGAAAGCCATCATTGTAAACCCTGCCCATAACATATAATGAATACTTTACTCACATTCCCATAAACTCAATCAGAACGAAGGTCTGATGTTTGCCCTCAGAAATCCATGTTTTAAAATGGGTTTTGTTCCAGAAAAGGTTGACTAGTGATTTCAGTTTGGTATATTTTTCTTTAGACTTGTCTTCATTTGGAACAGGAGTGGGCAACTGTGGTTGAAAGTCAGCAGTGTAGTGGGGATGGGGACAAAGGAGGGCATTGCCTCCCAAATAAAAATTCTTGCCCCCAAATGACATTTTCCTTCAGTCCCCCAATTTCTAGCATTGCAGTAGCTTCACACTTTATCACACCAGCCTGCTGTTCCACCACAATCATGCTAGTTTAAGAATGGAAATATGCTGATTTGGCACAATTTCTTATCACACTTTTCCCCACAGTAGCGCTTTGGCAATCCATGGCTTGCATGATCTGTTTTCCACACTGCCTTGAGAAGGTATTCACAGCTGGGATCACTCATCCACCTCTATCCCAAAGCATGGAGCTGCTGTATGCACATTCACACAACAGCCCTGTGCTTTGGGAGGAAGCAGGACAAGCCCCAAGGCCCAAAGCCAGATGTTGTGTGACTGTGCACATAGCAGCTGACTATGGGAAGGTCCTGGGCACCTTGATCTCTCTGGGGGGAAGGAGCAGAGGAAGAGAAGAATGGAATCATGCCCACTCACACTACATGACTGCCTGAGAAGAGGAACTGCAGCGGAAGGGACCTATTGCACAAAGGCAATAATGGAACAGCAGCGAGATTGAAAGTGCATTGATGGGTTTTTCCATCACTACAGTAATGAATGGCATACAAGGCAGCAGCAGAACAGACATAACGTCATGTGATAAAAATCAGCCAAAGATGCTTTTATCCTATTAGAATTCTACTTTTCGATGTGGTGTGATAAAGTCCTTGAAACCTCAGGGGATTTTTTTTTTTTTAGAAATACAATTTAGATGTCCAAAGAAAAGTAGCAGCAAAGTTAGCAAGGGAATTCAAGCACACAACATGTAAGAGCTCTAAGTGTGAACTATTTTCAACCTCCCATACTCTGCAGCTGCAAAGGCCCATAATGAAAATTTATGGGAAGCATAGAATTGGGGGTAACTCCCTCATTTTACCCTGCCCTATCAAAAGTCCATGACTGGTTTTGAAAAAAATGATTTTTAAAGTTGTACACAATGCAGTGGGGCCCTGCAACAAGGGGAATTTCCACTCCTAGGATCTTCCAAGATGTGCAATATAGCCATCAGGGGGCAGAAGAAGAAAAGTATGGGGATTCTGAAGTGGTTAAGGTTTGGAAAAACAGCCTTGGGGCTTCAGGTGGCCCCCAAGGCTGTAATTTGGCCAGTGGCTACCCCTGGTTTAGAAGATACTCAGAAAGTACTGATGAGCCAAAGACACATACAATCAAAATCTTTCTCATAAAGGTATTTGGATTTTTTGGTTGATCTCTGCCACAGTTAAAAGATGGACAGAAGAAAGGTCAAGAACATTTTGGCTTGAATGTATGGAACACATTAATAGGAGAAGAAATCCATGGGAAAGCCAGCATATATAGTAGCTTGAGTGTTGGACTAGGAGTCTAGAGGAGACCAGGGTTCAAATCCTCACTCTGCTATGGAAACCCACTGTGTAATCTTGGGCAACTCACACACAGAGAAAGGCAATGGCACCTTTTGAACAATTTGTGCCAATAAAACTGTGTGATAGGTTTGCCTTTGGGTTGCCATAGTTGGAAATTATTTAAAGGCATGCAATATCAACAAGAAATGAAGGAAGAAGGGAGAGATAAGGGTAACAAGGGATGTGCAATTTCAGTCATACAGGTTTTGCTAGAGTTGGCAAGCTTTGCATGCCTATACTTACTCTTTGCATCTTTGCAGACTTCCTGTTTATTAGGTTTTACCATGTCCACTCTCATCCTGCATCACTCTAATCTGCAGTCATTTAGTTGGAAGATTTTTGCATTCTCTTTCCCTATCTTAGACAGATAGGGATTTCCTGCATGAAAACTCCTCTCTAATTCAAACTAACCATGTGACTTAGGTCACTCCCTCTTTGGGATTAACAGACATTCTCTCAAAGATTTTAAACGGAGCTGTTACCATTTTCCTGCTCTCTCAACTTTCTTTTGAAAGATGGTGAGATAAATATTTCTTCTCAACCTAAAGTATTTACTAACTAGATTAGGATATAGCTTCTATGTAAATAAAGATTAAAACCATTAGTAATCTTTTGTTTTAAACTACAAATTACATGTTTGTTGCTTTTTTTGGAGTCATTCTCACTTATAAAGAAAGCACAGTTAGATGAGCACATTTCTGCTACTCTGCTCTTTTAAAGCTAAACTCTTAACAGGTTTGGCTTTGATATTTAAATATTTTTGTATCTTTAAAAAGGCTGAAGCTTTAGGAAACTTAAATTACCCCACACATTTTTAATTCTCTCTTTCTTCCTCTTTCTCCTCCATTAGACTATGGGGCTCTGCAGATGGTGCAAAGCACCGTCTTGGAGCCAGGGAAGGGGAGGAGCAGCTGGATGCCAGACGCCACAACCCCTTCCCGAGGACATCATCAGAGCGCACGCTGTTGCACATGGCAAGCGCTCTGATGACATCCTCCTGGTGCAGAGTCAGGAAGAGGCGCAAAAGAGCTGCATGGAGGCTCTTGCGCTGGAAGAGGTACAGAAAAGCTGCATGGAGGCTCTTTGGGCACCCTTTTTGCTGCCTGGGAAAGGAGTGCTATTTTGATGCTCCTTTCCCAGGTGCCAAAAGGGAGGATGGGGCCAAGGCATTGGGCAGGCCATAGCCGCCCGTCTGCATCTCCCCTATGTGTTCAATGTGCTATTTCTTTAATGAGCTATATGTAAGTAAAACTACTTTTATATGTTTTCCAAACAAGACTTAAGCTTACTTTCTTTCTCTATTTGATGTACCCAGGGATTGGCCTGGAACAGGTTGCTGTTCAGGTTCTGCCTTACTCTTCTACAGTGATCTACTTTTATGTCCATCATCACTGTTGTTGTTGTATTTATATCTCAAGTTTAATATTTTAAAACAATGAAATTATTTAAATAATTATTTGCATTGTTTGTAGTTTGAGAGGGCAAAATGAAAATTTGAAAGGCCTCCTGAATGTGAGTTGTGCTCTGGTGATGAAGAAAGTTTGCAAGGAAATTTCTGTAATGAAGGTTGTCACCCTCAGAATAACATGGAGATCTGTCAATTTAGGCAGCTGTGTACAATGCCCCTGTGAATATTCAATATACTGATTGTGGGCAAAGAATCTGAGAGATCAATTAAATATTTGCAAGAGAAAGAAATATTTTTTCAACAGGTTCAAGAGATGAGGGATGCTCAGTATGCAGTTTACCCACCCACCCTTTTTTCCAGAGTAGTCATCCATGCAAGGGATAAGAGAAGGAACCATTGGACGCCTGATTCTGCAACTTCCGCAGTGCCCTGGAACGTACAAGGTATTTTGGGATGGAAACAGTGCCTGCCATATACAAAAAAGAAGATTTGCAATGTAATTTTTTTAAGGTGGCAGGTATGAAAAACAAGGCTATCATTCTTCATCCTGATATGTAAGTGTAGCACATGGCTACATCTCTGTTGCAACATCTCTCAGGGCCAACCTCCCAAACCCACCTTTTAAGTGACATAGCCCCCCGCTCATAACAGTTTCCATGTTTTAGTGGGAGGATCAGTGGAAATATGCTCAGCTATTTCCTGCATCTGGACATATTGCAACAACCTGGGGATCCCTGTGAGCTCTCTGCAGAACATCCAGCTACAGGAAAACAGCTGGATGCATCTCTGCATCTCTACCACCTGTCCCCTTTCTCCAGTGACATGGAAATATCTATGTTGGGGATGCTGTATTGCTTAAAAGTGGTTTGCGGTTTGATTTTGCTGTGGTTACTAATGAATTCTGACCTCTGCAATGACCAAAAAGGTGAATTATGGTAGTGTATATTGAATATAATGTATTCTAACCCACTAACACAGGGGTAGGCAACCTAAGGCCCGGGGGCCAGATGCGCTCCCCCGAGGCCTTTGGTCCGGCCCCAGGCCAATCCTGCTGTCCCCACCGCCACCCGCCATGATGATATTGATTATTGTTGTTATTACTTGTTCTTGGGGTTTTCTTGGCAAAATCTCCACAGGGGTTTTGCCATGGCTTTTCTGGGGCTGAGAGAGTGTACATGCATGTTTTTTAAATTTCTTTTAATTTTTAATATTTATTTATTTATTTATTTATTTATTTATTTATTTATGGTGCTTTGCCCCCCCCCAATTGTCTGAGGGACAGCAACCCGGCCCCTGGCTCAAAAAGGTTGCCTACCCTTGCACTAACAGAAGGCAAGCTGATACTTCAGAAATTTCATCTCAGGTTCAGATATTTGAAGATTCTAGCCTTCAGTTCAAATCATTGGTTTGCAATGATGCACAGAAAATGTCTCCTTGATGATTTTTAATAGCTTCTTTTAAAAGCTTTCCAGCAAAACTGGACACTTTTGTTCTAAAAGGGATATGCTACAATTAAGCTGCACTGTATCTTTTAAAAGCTTCTCATTCTAATAATGAAGAACATTCATAACTCTTGATAAGGACAAGGTTTTAATGTGTTTCTTCATTAATACGGCCAATTGTAAAACGATTGTTAAGTTTCATTAGACAATATGGTTACTGGAAGGAATATATGTAACCTGAGAAGGATACAAGCTGGAGTTGTAACTTCATTCATCTATGGCAATTTCAAAGAGCTGAAATTTTTTTAAATCTTTAAATAAATAAATAAAAATATCTTAACATTTTACAAAATAAGCAAACAAGCAAAATGAAAGCCAAGCATACAGGTATACCACACAAAAATTTAGTGCCATCAATGAAGTTTGCTGACAGAACAAATTGGTAACAAATAGAGCAATCCAAGATCCTATTGCAGTCAAGAGTGGCATGAGACACAATAATTCACTTGTGAAAAAAGCACGGGGGGGGGGGGGGAATTCTGACTGCATCTCCTGCTGCCCTCCCCACACCAGCCCCACAAGTGATAATAATCATATACCTAAGCTACATGATAAGGCCTACTTTCTTGGTTCATGACCATTAGAAAACAACACTTCCATTGTTGCTTCGCATGTGGAAAGGCTGCAAATGGTTCACCATAGAGGAACAATGATGTGGGAATCATTTAGTGCAACCCTACCCTGCAACAGGTGCCACTGTGAGACATTTTAATTGATCTCATTTGTTAACTTATACCTGTAAATTGTAATGCTTATCATCATGGAACAAGCCATGGAAACTCGAATTTGTCACTGAATAAAGATAGCAAAGGAGATCTCCGAATGGACTAGTCATATAGTTTTACTGGCTTCATTTCACAACAGTACATTAGATGGAAAGCAGATACTCAGAAAAAACCAAATTACACGCAGGCCTCTTGTTTCTTTATGTTACCTTGACACAAAACAAGGTTCAAAAGGTACTGTCAAGAGGAAAGCACATGTTATAGTTTTCTCTTCTTTTCTAATAAATGGAGGGGAGAGAGGGAAGAGAGAAGGAGTCAGACAATCAGTCAGTCCTAGAGTTGTGAAAGGGTCTCTGTTACTAAGAACTAAAATGAATCTTTAGTCTTATCTGAAGCCAGGTTGCAATATATGTTATCATGCCGGATGTACCATTAACAGGAGGATTACAGAACTGATGTATGAGAGTCCTGCATGTATACTGCTCTCAGATTCTTCAGAAAAGAGATTAAAAAATCTCTAAAAAAAAAGCACCCCAAAACCACACCACCTTGCATCATGAAAAACTATTCAGTTAAGTTCTATTGATATTAAACAGATTGAATGAGATCCCTGTTTATTTCCTGATCTGAAGTAGAATGTTGGCTGTAACTTTTAAAGCCCCAAACAGTGTGGGATCTGGTTATGTGAAGGACCTCCTGCACCCATACTAGCCTTCCTGTGTATTGAGATCAGCCAGAAGCCCAATTAAAAAAGGTTGGGGTGACCAGGTTCTTCTCAGTGCTGGCTACAGTATCCAGAAATTTATTTGAATCTATCATTGTTCAATTAATTAATTAATTAATTAAAAAACTTCTGTAATTTTGTAATTTCAGTTTTCCTTTTGTTAATTCTGTTCCTCAGAATAATTTTTATGAGTCCATTTTAGGAGGTTCACACACTTTAATGATTGACAGTTTCAGATACTGCTATGTTTATTTGGTGGTTTACACTTGCTTGTGAGAGAGCGCACACACATATTAGCCTGACTTCTATTGTTAGTCCCAAGTAGGCTAGAAAACAATGGGATTTACCTATGTTTTGATTGTCCAGTCAATGATTGGTTCAGTAGATCTACTATAGTTGGGAAGAATCAATAGGAGTCAGACTATAAGAAATGGGATAATTCTGCTCATGGTCTGTTCAGAATTCAGATTAATCCAATTTTATGGAAACAAAAACTTTGTTTTTTTTTACTATGACTCAAACTGTAGTGAATCCTGAACACAGTTTTTTAGTTTAGAGCAATTACCTCTGGAAAGGCATTTCTCATTGCTGCCTTGTGGCTTCCCAATGGAAATGATAAACTGTAGGGTTGGTGTCACCCCAGTGTGTGCAGTAACTCAGGCTGTTCCAGAGGAGTAGATTGAGGTGATGAGGAAGAGAGGCCAGCCACTGATGGGGTGGTGGACTGGGACACATGAAAGGACTGTCTGTATCTCAGGCGGTTTCTGTCTACCTGTCTTGTTCATAACTCCTGAAGGTGTTCAGGCAGCTTTGGTGAAGAGAGTGGTCTTAACAGGTTTGCTGTGGCATATGTCCCAGCTGTTTTCCTTGCCACCTCCTGGTGGGTGGATTGGGTTCTTCCCAGGACCTTTAGTCTCCAGCAATGCTGTCTACCCCTAGAGAGGTTTGGCAGTAGACACCAGAAGGAATCTGTTCCCACAAGTACACCAGGAGACATCCCCTTCTGAGGTGTCATTCAATGTGATCCACACACAGACTCAGTCCTTAGAAATGCCCTTGGTAATAAATACACATACAATTTAATGTGCATGACAAAGAAACAGAATAGCAAAGACAAAAATAAAACTGCATAATATGAAATTGTTGTTGTTGTTAACTGCCTTTGTGTTGATCTTGACCCATGGTGACATCTCCAGGCCCCCCTGTCCCCTACTGCTCTGCCCAGCTCCTGCAAACTCATATTCGTGGTCTCTTTAATAAAGTGCATCTAGCTAGCATGTGGCTTTCCTCTCTTTTTTCTTCCCTTCACCTTTCCTAACATTATTGTCTTTTCCAGTGATTCATGCCTTCTCATGATGTGTCCAAAGTATGACAGTATAAGCCTTTACATCTTGGCTTCTAGGGATATTTCTGGCTTGATCTGCTCTAGGACCCATTTGTTTGTCCTTTTGGCTGTCCATGAGATCCTCAGCACTCTTCTCCAGCACCACATCTCAAATGCATTGATTTTCCTCCTGTCTTCTTTCTTAACTGTCCAGCTCTCACATCCATACATGGTAATAGGGAATACAATGGCTTGTATGATTCTAAATTTTGTGCTTAGTTGTATGTCTTTACATTTTAGGATATTTTCTAGTTCTTTCATAGCCACCCCAACATTCTTAATCTTCTTCTGATTTCCTGGCTGCAGTCCTCATTTCTATCAATGTTGACCCCAGGTATGAGAACTCTTTTACTATATCTATTTGAAATATTTCTATATGAAATAGGATGGCTGAAATATAGATTTGCAGTTATGGATGTGTAACTTTGAATTACAGATCCATAACTAATCTATATTCATGAATGCTATGTATAATGATAACATCACTATGCTCATGAATGCCCTCCTTAACCTACTTTACCAGGCAGCAGCCATGTTGGTGATCAGGGTGTAAGAAGGAGGATGGTTCTACCCCCTCCCATCAGTCAATGGGACTGCAACAATAAAAAAAAAAACAGAACCTCTGTCACAAGTCCTTATTGTAGCATTGCTGGCTGGCATGAGGTGGGTGAAAATATCCTCCTTGTGTCTCAATTGCCAGCTGAAAGGACCACCTTCATCAAATCTGATGGCTGCCTGGTAAAGTAGGTTTGGGAAGGAGGTGTATGGCCAAGGAAATGCTAGTTACTCATATGCAACCAAGCAGCCAATATAGCATTCCAGACTATATTAAGTTATATCTTGAAAGACCTTAGAAATTTCCAGATAGGGCTGGGAAATATTTCTTCTTGAATCTTGGAAATCTGCCACCCAGTAGGACAATCCAGAGCTAAACTCACTAACAGTTTGGTTTAATATAAAGTACATGGTTTTCTGTTTCAGAGTTTCCTCTAACTACTTCTGAAGTTATCAATGTGAAGGCTTTTGAACACTGGAAAACCTGAAATGGCATATGTGTGTGCGTGTGTATTTAAAACTTAGAAAAGTTACTTTTTTGTAATGGCCTGGTGAGCTGAAGAATTCTAGGAGTTGTACTCTGAAAAAGAACTTTCCAATCTCTGATTGTAAAGTTAGTTAAATATAAATTATGACAAGCTAAGTAGTGGCAGATTTCCCTAGCTCTGCCAGTGAAGCAACAGTTGGTTGCTTGTATGCAGTGTTTTCTAATCTGCAGAGAAGAAGAATGTATATTAAACATCTGGCATTTTTTCTTCAGCATCAATACTTTTTCCCCTTGGATACTTTGTGTTTAGAAAGGATGAGGGGGCTGGAATTGTGTTGAGGTCTCCCTCTATGAAGGGATATGGAAATTATTGGTGTTTGGCACCATACTTCTGATTACACAGTTGCATTTTTGAGACCCATGTGCAATTACCCGGTTTGTTATTTTATTCTGATTTCCTAATAAATCACATCACTGTATTTTCTCATATCCATCATCAACATATCTGCCTGGAAGACATAATGGATCCAATTATTAATCAAGGCCAATGGCACCCGCTCTGATACAGGGGCACCATGTTTCAACTGTCAGGTGGCATCCATCCAGTCCCTCTTTGTCAGCAATAAAGAAAATGAAATCAGACTAATATGAATTTCACTTCTGCCCTGATTAAAGGCCTACATTTTCCTTAGGCACTGCCTGACCAGGTCCTGACTTGTGAGATATTCAGTGTTCTTGTAATGTCATTCGGACGGAGTGCACTTGTCTCCTTAGGTCATTGTTCTTCAGATTCACTTGTTTTACATGTAATATAGGCTAGAAAATCTAGACTTCCTTTGGGGTGTTAATTAAGAGGAGCATCCAAAATTAATCAGCAAATTCACTAGGGCGAAGGGGAGCTGTCTGAAGGCCTCGATATAAAAATGTGCTTCTAGTACAGAGAAATGAGCCTTTGGCTATTGACAAAGAGAAAACAACTGCACAGACGGCAATCTGACATAAACATTCATATATGTATACAATTTTACATTCATTTTTCTTGTCAGCTTGTCAGCTTTAATTATAAAGGTTGATTCGCTGTTTGGCAGATTTGAAAATTGTAAACGCTTGGCTATTTGAATATGATCATATGGTCAACGTCTTCGAAAAAAGAATGACACCAGAATGCACTAGAAGAACATGAACACTGAGAAACCTTAACCAATGGAAGGAGAGCCCTGTACTGACCACATTGGAGGATTGCATTTGGCCTCATGAGAAAGGACCAAGGAACCTTACTGAAAATGTCAGCACTTTTAATAAAGTGCATTTAGAAAGATAACGTCATATGCACAAGATGTATATTCTTTTGTGAGGACTTTGTCCACAGTTTATTTCCTTTGTAGGTCCATTATTAGTAGTGTTTGGTGTTGCTAGTTTCCATAGACTAGTTTCCATCGACCTTCAGGCTAATAATGACCTTTATGAGGGAACAGAAAAAAAATGCTTTACTCCTAAAAGAAAAAAACAACATATATCTCTGCAAGACTGCAAGTTGATTCATTCATCCTCTACAATGAACATTAACACACCTTAATGCCACTAAGTTTGAAAAGTATTTTCATATATCAACAGACCTGGTTGTGAAAACTTCATTGAAAGATAAGGAAGAATTGGAATGTAATATATTGCTATATTTTCTAGCTCATTCAGGTTTTCCCCCCATTGAAGATCAGTTGAGGATCAATCATTTCCAAGACTCTAAACATTAGATGGAGGTACTATGTTTTGAGAACAAGTTCAGTGTTTCCAACAATTTATCACTTATCACTTTCCTACCTTAGAACTGGATCAGTGATACCTTTGCTTGTATTGCTGGATCTTAAAAGGGAAATTATAGTGAAAAGGGAGAAAGGGTCTCAACTAGCTAAGTAGTCAGATCATAGGAAACCTAGAGTCCAGTATCAATATTGGGTTTCTGGGCCATGTCACAATAAGAATCCATGGCTCTTCATTTAAAGTAGATATCATTTACTAAAAGAGACATTTACTAGATAATATACAATATACTTCAAGGATAAAGGCAATATGAAAGTTGCTCGTGCATTAAGAACCAATATAATTATTATTTATTTTGGTTCTTCTAAAGAGTTGTTACATAGTGAGGAAAGTACTCATTTTTTATTCCTGATATCCAGTATTTAAATTAATAAGTATGTTTAACAATTCAAAAGTGAGTCAGATGCAGTTGAGCAAAATTATAAAAATATGTATTTATACAATGGGATACCTTTGCTGCTATTTCAGAATGTTACTCTGTTCATCACCAAAAACTCCCTGAATATTCAACTGCAAGTGAAAATTCTGAGAGCAATTCAGACATAATTAACTAGTAATTAATTCAGAGTAAATTAAAATTTTAGTAACTCAAGGCATTTCCCTAGCTATTTTCAAAAACTTCCTTGAGAGGTTCACAGGAAAGTTACCTTATGGTTTCATGTAGTGAAACTCTCTTGTGATTCATCCAAAAGAAGAAGAAGAAGAAGAAGAAGAAGAAGAAGAAGAAGAAGAAGAAGAAAGGAAGGAAGGAAGGAAGGAAGGAAGGAAGGAAGGAAAGAAAGAAAGAAAGAAGGAAAGAAGGAAAGAAGGAAAGAAGGAAGGAAGGACCAAAATAATTCCTGCTTTCTGTGGAATGATGCTTTTAAGATATTCTGAAAGCACACATACATTTAATCCCACCCCAGCCCCAATATACCATTTAATTTTTATTTAATATTTTGCCTTAAGTGTGTTGTTAGGTTTTAAAGATGTGGTTAGAATTAAAAAGCCAAACAGTAAGATTTTGCCCTGTTTAAGCAATGTGTAAAAAGATATTTTCAGACTTCAGACTAGCAAATACCTTAGTGATTGTGAAGTCCATAAAGGCTTTTAGCCAAGTGAATTTTGCAACTTGGTTTGAAATGACCAAATAAATATGTGGTGGAGAAAGGACGTTGAAAAAAAAATCTGGTCTAGGATACTTTGGGTGGATAAGATGGGAACTGATGAAAAGCAGAGAAAATGCAAAGTATTTTGCTGCCTGAGTTGGCAGAGGAAATAGCATTCCATATCCACCCACTAAAATCCAGGGACATAGTATCTGAAACTAGCCAAGGACATTAGCCAGATGGATTTCCTGCTGCAATTACAGCTGGAGAGTAGAATCTTTGAAAATATTTATCACACCACATCATTGCTGTTGTGCTTGTGAAGCACTGTTAGAGTGTTTACCTTTACATTGACAGAGAAAGCCCATCAATAAGATCCCAATCACACTGTCTTTCTATTACTCCACAAGTGTGATATGTCACTTCTGCAGCAGTTCTGATATTGGAAGTCATGTGGTGTCCATGTCTCCTCCTCTCCTCCTGTCCCCTTCCCTCACTATTCCCAAGAATGCCATCCCCCCTCTCTTTTCTTTTCTTTTCATTTAATTTCTTTTCTTTTCTTTTGGAAAAACTAAAACGAAAAAAACAAATGGCACACTGGGCAGGGCATGGGGAGCAGAAGAGAGCACAAGGGACCATTAAGTAGCAAAAACAGCACCATTGCACTATTGCAGAGAGGTATAATAATTGAATGCTCTGAAACTGTAAGTTTCCATTCTCTTTTACGAATGCAATTGCTGAGAGACCAAGGCTTGTGTGTTAATGTCTAAAATTAACCAGAGTCAAAAGGAGAGCCTGCATAGGTTTGAATTTTCCCCTTACATCCAACCCTTCTCTCACAATAAGAGAAAATAGCAAAGCAAGCAAACCAGACACCCTGTTTCTCATTTAATGGCTCTAGTGTAAGCATTTGTTGTTTACTTTAGAATTTTAATTTGCTTCACCTTCCTGGTTCTCCAAACCAAGTGATGGCTTCCAGCCCCCTCCATACTTATCACAGGAAATACAGCCATTTTTTAAAAACTAAACCTGACTTGTAAATCTTTCTCCTTTGGTTCTCTGACTTTTTAAAGAGCTAACTCGAGACTATACACTGCTGCATTCTACTTAAGTAGAAGTTGGAAAAGTTACTTTTTAAAACACTGCAACTCACAATAGTTGTTCAGCAGCCATGCTAGTGGTGGGATTCTGAGTGGTACAAACCAAAAGGCACATTTTCAAAAATGAAATCAAAAAGGGGTAGGAAAGCAATGGAACCCTGATTCTTTTTGCCATTTTCTCTGTTATGACAGGCAGGGCAATTTTAGCATAAGGTTGCAGGGAATGCTGGAAGCACCTGTGTGGAGCTGGGGGTGAGGGATACTGAAGCTTTACAGAAATGAAATGTTGCAACCCATGAATGGATTTTGCCCAAGAAGTGAGCAAATCCCTCTGGAAGGAGTCATTTGAAAATTTTGCACAATTAATAAGCATACATCCTTGGGACTGGAAGTATATCCAGCACTGCCTGAGTTTTCCTCTGTCCCATTGCTGCTGTCTAAATACAATATGGAACAACTGTATAAAAATAATAGTTTCACTCCAGTAGTTGCAGGGAAACACAGATTAACAGTAATCTGGACAACAATCCCAAAAGGTAGGCCACCAAAACCCCTGAATTACAAATAGGTGGCTGAAGCCAAGATAAAGTGGTTTGCTGAAGACCACCCAACCAGCTTGTGACTAAAGGAATAGTCAGCTCCTGGCTTGCCCTCTTAGTCACTATTTTACACAAGCTCTAGTTTCTATTTCCTATTCTGGTTTCCTGTATTTACATTCCTCTAGTTGGAGGGGAAAAGAAATTGGTGATATTTTACATATAGCAGTAAGAAATTTCACTGACCTCAGTGGAGCTCTGTACAGTAACACATTCTGATTGTTTGAGTCTTTCTCCTGCTTTACTGCAATTCCAAGAAAGACTTAGATTTATTAAAATAATATCAGTCAAGCCTTGTCTGATAGAACAAGTGAAATAGCTAATGCATATTATTACTATTTAGGTTCAGAATCCTCAGGGTTTTTACCTAAAAGACAGTTAAAAGATAACATCAGAACAATCGTAAATACTATTGAATATTATGAAAAAAATAATGATAAAAAACTGGCTTTAATTTTCCTCGACGCGGAGAAAGCGTTTGATAATGTAAATTGGAACTTTATGATGATGGTCTTAGAAAAAATGCAAATGGGAAAGAAATTTATCGGATGGATTAAGCAAATATATACAAATCAATTTGCTAATTTGAGGATTAATGGAGTCAGTACAGAAATGTTTAAGATAGCTAAAGGTACAAGACAAGGCTGCCCATTATCACCCTTGTTATTCATTACAGTTTTTGAAATATTATTGCAAAGTATAAGACAAAATACAAAAATAAAAGGAATGAAAATAAAAGGGAAAGAAGAAAAACTTCGTGCATTCGCTGACGATTTGGTTTTGATTGTGGAAGATCCTCAAGAACAAATCACTGAAGTATTTCAAACATTGGAAGAATTTGGTAGTATATCTGGATTTAAAATAAATTATAACAAAACAGTAATACTCACTAAAAATTTATCTAAAAAAGAGGACTCTGTATTAGAGAAAACCACAAAATGTGTTATACAGAATAAAGTTAAATATCTTGGAATATGGATTAGTAAAAGAAACGTAGATTTGTTTGAAAATAACTATAAAGTTAAATGGAAGGAAATTAAAATGGACTTAGAGAAATGGAGTAAATTAAACTTGTCGTTAACGGGAAGAATAGAAGCAATCAAAATGATAATCCTTCCGAAAATGAACTTCTTGTTTCAATGTATACCGATAATACATAACATGAAAATATTTCAGGAATGGAATAAGGACTTGAAAGGGTTTGTGTGGAAGGGAAAAAGAGCAAGGGTGAGATGGAAAGCTATGACTATGGGCAAAAAAGATGGTGGTATGAATTTACCAGATTTGCAAAACTATCATAAAGCTAACGCACTTGACTGGTTGATAGATTGGGTACAACTAGAAAGGACAGATATACTAAATGTGGAAGGATTCAATAATAGGTTTGGATGGCATGGATACTTGGGATATGGGAAAGCAACAGTACACAAGGAATTCAAACACCATGTCATAAGAAGATCTTTATTGAATATATGGGAGGGAATTAAAAAGACCATGTACAGAAAGCTACCGCTATGGTTATCTCCACATGAAGCCTTTTTTGGGAGATGGACAGCAGTAAAAACATGGATGAGATATAAGGACATACTAAAAAAATCAGAGGAGCAAAGATTTATTCTTAAATCAATAGAGGAAATGGAACAACTGGACCCTAGAATGCACTGGCTTTTATACACCCAACTGAAAGAGAGATTTAAGATGGACTTAAAATTGCAAGATTTTGAAGAGGACATTACAGATTTGGATAAACTGTTAATGCAACCTCGGATAAAAAGAGTAAGTAAAATCTACAAATTTTTAATGGAAAGGGAGAATGAAACAGAAAAAATATCTGAGAATATGATAAAGTGGGCAACAGACTGTGGAAGAATAATAGAACTCGAATGTTGGGAGAACGCAAGGACAAAAACTGGGAAATTTACTTGCTCACAAGACTTGAAAGAAAATTACTGGAAAATGGAGCAAAGGTGGCACTTAACTCCTTTAAAGATAGCAAAAATATACAATGTAAAATCAAGCAATTGTTGGAAATGTAACCAGAACGTAGGCTCATGGATGCACGTTTGGTGGAAATGCTCGAAAATGAAAACATTTTGGAAGAAGGTGCACATCTCAATACAAGAAATTTTGAAAATCAGATTCGAACTCTGTCCAGAGCTTTATTTGTTAAATATGACGAATAAGTTAGGACAGACACTTGAGAAGAGATATTGGAGAACAATACTTTATATGATAACGGCTGCTAGATTATTGGTTGCCCAAAAATGGAAGAAAGAGCAAACTCCTACAATAGAGGAATGGTTAACAAAACTAATGGAAATGAAGGAAATGGACAGGTTGACGGCTTTAATTAATCAAAAAGATATTATTAAGGTGGAAAAAGAGTGGGCTCCAATTGATGAATATATTAAAGCAATTTGGGGATGAAATAGCAAAGTTAATATATAGAGTTGAAATTGATTTTATTTAAAGGTATAAAATGACTAAAATGATAGTAGAATAATGAGAGCTAATAGATAGAAGGTATATGAAGTAGAAGAGGTGACAAGCTGAAATAAATCTGTACATACTGTCAAAGAACTAAGGAAGTTTTTGTTAAGTGGTGTTATGTGGTGTTATGTTAGGTTGTTAGATTAGTTATGTTATTTTGTTTATTGTTAAGTTATGGTTTTTTTATTTGTTTGTTCTTTTTTTTTTGTCTGTGTTATGTATGTTATATATGTTATTTTAATAAAAAATCTGTGGAAAAAAAAAAAAAGAAAAAAAAAAAAAAAAAAAAAAGAAAAAAAGAATCCTGAATGTGAAAATGTCAATGTGATTCTCATTTTTGGCATGTTTTACTTTATTTATCTGTTTGAAAAGCATCTTTGTTGTGCAAACTAGCCTTTTATAATCAAAATGCCAAATATATTTATGAAACATTCATGGAAAAAGCCTTCTCCTCACATTCATGACTGTGTTAAAGCAGAATGCAAATACGATGAAGAAAAGTCCAGAAAATCTTATGTAAGCTTGAATGTGTTGGTCTTCAAGGTGCCACAGGACATCTTCTTTCCTTTTCAAAACTGACTAAAATAACTACCCCAACAGATATTATTTTTGTTGGTTAAGTCTTCCTTCTCTTCTTTATTTAGCTAATTAGATATTATTTTAAATATTTTTGGGTTGCCTTTATGTATTAAAAGCCTTCCCCAAGTCACATGATGTACAACAACTTAAAGCAATAAAATGATCAGTAGAACCATTTAAATTGAAACATTGACATTTGATGTTTAATAACAATACAGCTTAATCTACTTAATAGCTTTGGATATGTTTAAAACTTTGCAAGAAGTCCCAGAATCCAATAGCCAATGCCAATGGTAGATGGGCAGTTCCAGGAGTGGTAGTGAAAAACAAAACAGAAAACTAACCACATTTTTAAAGGAGCACTGGGGCAGGGAAAATAAATGCCATGCTTATTTTAGCCATATCAGAGAAAACCTAAAGAGAAGGCCAATGAATTGGGATGACCATGTGAGGCTTCTACTTCCAACAAAGGTAAAACATTTTTCTAAAAACAAATTGGACTATTTGGCATGTTTTATCAAACAGCACCTACAAATGTTTCCTAATTGAAAAACATGGAGGGGTTCTTTAGAAATTTGATGCTCTCTTCCTAACAAAGGAGCACAAAGTACAGAGGCAACAAGAATTTCAAGAGGAATACCCCTTTTTGTCTTGTTAATGGAATTTTAATTTTTATTATTTCCTGGATTACCCACATGGTAAGACAGAAGAGGAACCTGACTGCATGAATTTCACTCCAGTATCACCTGAACTGAGAAGAGCCACATCTTGATAAAATGTAGGCTTAGGACTAATATCGTCATATTTTTTTCCTGTACAATTTTTAACATCTTCGCCTAATGAAGAAGCCAATAAAACTTCAAAATCTTGCAACATGTATTTTGTGCACTGTCATTGGTCAAATAAAGGTATCACTTTTTGGTGGATTTTGGATTTATTGCACTTTTGATATAGCAGCATTCCAAAAAAGAAATGTGAGAAGTGGAGAGAAGTTCACTTTTTCTTTCTTTTTTGCACCATTTACATGTCTCACCACTCAATACTTTTTAAAGAATATTATTTCAAAAATTATGAAACAGATGGCCTACCCACACAGTAGAGTGTCCACAGCCATTCCCCCCCTTTATCTGCTCTTTTTCTAAATGTGTGCATTAATTCCTACCCTTTTTCCAAATAGTTCAAAATGAGTCCAAAGGGTGATCACTATCTTCTTTCACAAGAACTTTGATGTCTGAAAATAAACTCATGTTTCCAGATGAAACACAGATATAATCCAAAACACTACTAGAAGCTCTAGAGTGACATGTAAAAGGATAAACAAAACTATCAGTATAACTCCCCAATATCTGAAGGTTACAATTATACACAAGCGAAATAAACCAGGAACCTCCTTGGTTCCTAATTCGATCATGAGAGTGCCATGTTAATTCATTTTGAAGATAAGATGCTGGAACAATCCCTTTACATACAAACTCCTGAAGTGAGGGCCCCACTCTAGCATTAAAATCCCCCAGTAGGACTTTAATAGCCCTAGGATATTTTAAATTTATTTCTAAAATTAAGTTTTCCAACTCAACCCACATCTCTTTAGAAAAAAAAGGATGAAGTAATTGGTGGTAAGTAAACTTTCAAACAAATTATATTCATAGATTTAAAATGGAGTTTTTCCACCAATATGTGATGTGAGGCTGATTTCAAAATTAATTCCTCACTCTGCCATCCCAGATACTAATTCACAAAGATATTTAGGCCCCCAGATGCCCAGAGCAGCTTCCTCAGGAGGATTCTTGGATTAGATAGATCCACTCCACCACAAGCAGTGAGAGCAGGACTTGGAACCTATTCAATCCAATGTCAGGTCTTGGAAAAGGCCTTTAATTACTGGTTAAAGATCCATAAAAGGAAGTTAGGGAGATTTCCCAAACTTTGTTTGAATGAACAGTTAGCTATTGGCCACCCAAACTTTTGGGTACGCCAGCTTTCCCTATCATTACATCGGTTAGGCTTGTCTTCTTCTTTTCTTCTCTTAGTGGATCGCAAAGCTCGGGAAATTCTAAAACAAAGGATTTGGAATTTAGTGCTCAAACAGATATAGCTGAGATGGCTGGCTGTAAATCTTTCAAATGGCTAGCCAAAAATAAAACTTTTTTGGCTCCGAAAAACATTTTAGACTACAGCTAACACAAAGCCAGAGAACAGCTTTCACAAGAGCCATATGGTCAGATTAGGTCAATTCTGAAAAATACCATACCACGAAAAAACATGTATTTGTGGTGCCTCTGCTGTGGAGTATACTACACATATCCTGTTTGATTGTAGCATATATGTTAAGAAGGGTTCTCACTTTTTACAATCTTACCTGGCTAGAACAACTAATTGGGATCATATTGCTAAATTATCTTATTTTCTTGCCAGGGAGAACTTACATTTAGTGAGATATACGCCAAAATTTCTTATAAAAACTGCTCATCTGAGAGAGCAATTCATTCAGCATGGAGTGTGATGTTACGGTGATGAGCTTATTTAAACTCCTTAGTTTTCAGTAATTTCCCCCAGTTTTAGCTTGTTATGTTTTATATTGTATTGGTAGTTTATTTTGTAAATCATTTTATTCATTTAGTGGTTTATTTAAACGAATATGTTTTAACCCCATTTAAACGGGGGACACCTGGCTGAATGACACTACATGTGAAAGGGATCTAGGAGTCCATGTGGACCACAAGTTGAACATGAGTCAACAGTACGATGCAGCAGCTAAAAAGGTCAATGCAATTTTAGGCTGCATCAGTAGAAGTATAGTGTCAAGATCAAGAGAAGTAATAGTGCCACTCTTTTCTGCTTTGGTCAGGCCTCACCTGGAATACTGTGTCCAGTTCTGGGCACCACAATTCAAAAAGGATGTGGAGAAACTGGAGCGTGTCCAAAGGAGGGCAACTAAAATGGTGAAGGGTCTGGAAACCAAGCCCTATGAGGAACGACTTAGGGAGCTGGGGATGTTTAGCCTGGAGAAGAGAAGGCTGAGAGGTGATATGATAGCCGTGTTTAAATATTTGAAGGGATGTCATATCGAGGAGGGAACAAGCTTGTTTTCTGCTGCTCCAGAGACTAGGACCCGAAACAATGGATGCAAGCTCCAGGAAAAGAGATTCCACCTCAACATTAGGAGGAACTTCCTGACAGTAAGGGCTGTTCGACAGTGGAACACACTCCCTTGGAGAGTAATGGAGTCTCCTTCCTTGGAGGTCTTTAAGCAGAGGCTGGATGGCTATCTGTCAGAGATGCTTTGATTGGGAGTTCCTGCATGGCAGGGGGTTGGACTGGATGGCCCTTGTGGTCTCTTCCAACTCTATGATTCTATGATTCTATGATACATTTGTTTTAGGATTGAGCTATTTTACTATTGATTGCATTTTGATACACTGTATTTTGTATTTGAAATACTATATTCTATTGTTGATACGGTCGGACGACTAATCAATAAAACTTTTTGTTGTTGTTGAGTCCAATGGGAAACAGCCAAACAACTTCCTAATTGAAATGTTTATGGCAGCTTTCCTGATGATAGCAGCTGCAAGCTAGCACATTGGAGGGACCCCATGTTTTAGAAGGCTTTTGCAAAAGGTAATGTGTTGGTGCAAGAGGAAGATAGAACTTAGGGCCTTTGCAGACTGCCAGAAATAGTGCAAATTGAGTCCACTTTAACTGCCTTGACTCAGTGCTAGGGAATCATGGGAACTGTAGTTTATTGTGGCACCAGAGCTGTCTGACAGTGAAGGCTCAATGTCTCAGAAAAAAATAGAATTCCCATGATTCCCTAGTACTGAGCCAGGGCAGTTAAAGTGGACTCAATTTGCACTATTTCTGGCAGTCTGCAAAGGCCCTAAGTCAATGGAATCTTGACCAGCAGATATTTCAGGCTATATATTTACAAGAAATTGCACAGTAGCTCATATTGGTAGACAAATCAGTACTCTGTAGTATTTGAAATCATTAGTGTTACATAGTCATCACGCCAGGAGTTCTTGAACTGTGTTTTACAAAATTCACCTGTGCACAAGGTAGGTGTTGGAAAATGGAATACTGTGAGAGGAAAAATATTAGTCTATGCAAGTTCCCTGAAAATGAGCAAGTCTTCCAATGTTACAACAAACCCAAACAAAGTAACACAGCCTAGTGGTCTGCTCTTTTATAATTGGGTCTTTCTAGTCCCAAAGCGTGACCCTGTTGGTGCTCTTAGACCTCTCAGCGGCTTTTGACATGATAGATCACGGCATCCTCCTGGACCGCCTGAGGGGGTTAGGTATCGGGGGCACTGCTCTGCAGTGGCTCTGGTCCTTCCTCTCGGGTCGGTCCCAGAGGGTGCTACTCGGGAACTGTAGCTCCAGTAAGAGGGAGCTCACTTGTGGGGTCCCTCAAGGAGCTATTTTGTCCCCGATGTTGTTTAACATCTATATGAAGCCGCTGGGTGAGATAATTCGGAGTTATGGTGCTGGGTGTTATCAGTACGCTGATGACACCCAAATCTATTTCTCCATATCTCGTTCGTCGGCCTCGAATTCCACTGGCATCTCCTCTCTCAATGAATGTCTTGGGGCGGTAATGGGCTGGATGAGGAAAAACAGATTGAAACTGAATCCTGACAAGACGGAGGTGCTCACGGTACAGGCCCCGAAACCAAGAATTGGGTTGCGACCTCCAGTCCTGGACGGGGTCATGCTCTCCTCCAGTGACTGTGTTCGCAGTCTGGGGGTGCTCCTTGACTCGTCGCTCCTGATGACAAATCAGGTTAATGCGACTGTCAGGAGCGCCTGTTATCAGCTTCGGCTGATATGCCAGCTGTGCCCTTTTCTGGAAGTAGGGGATCTTGAAACTGTTGTGCACGCGTTGGTAACCTCACGCCTCAATTTCTGTAATGCGCTCTACATGGGGCTACCCTTGTGCTTGGTTCGGAAACTGCAATTGGTTCAAAATATGGCAGCCAGACTAATATCTGGCACATCTAGGGGGGACCATATTACCCCTATATTAAGGTCCACTTAATATAGGGGTACTGGCTGCCTGGTAGTTTCTGAGCCCAGTATAAGGTGTTGGTTATCACCTTTAAAGCCCTAAATGGCTTGGGTCCAGGCTATCTTAAGGACCGCCTCCTCCCGTATAATCCTCCCCGCACCCTCCGGTCCTCTGGGAGGAATTTGTTATAGCCTCAAAAAACGAGGCTGGTGACGACCTCCCAGAGGGCATTTTCTGTAGTTGCCCCCAAACTGTGGAATGGCCTGCCGGAGGAGATCCGTCAATTGTCATCACTTGACAGCTTCAAGAAAGCTGTCAAGACGGATCTCTTCCGGCAGGCCTTCCCGGATTCTACCAGCTCTGACTCCAGAATCTCCCTCCGAGATGCTCCCCTTCTGTTGACCAGGTTCTCTTATAAGCCTGCATTTATATATCTGCCGCACTTTCTTCCTTTTTGTATTGTTTTGTGTTTTTATATATGGAGGAATCCATTCTTTATATCTTGTTTTAATTTGGAATTGGTTTAATAATTTTTTAAGGGGGGAGGGGGAGGAAATTGTTCTTAACTGTTTTGTTTGATTTTATTATGTAAGCCGCCTCGATTGCGCTCAGAGGGGCGGGGTATCAAATAAAAATTATTATTATTATTATTATTATTATTATTATTATTTTAAAGTATTATACTTGGTATAATAAAGGAACACAGAGGCTCAAGTGGTTATGATGCTTACTCTGTTGATTGTAAGATCGGCAAGTTGGCAATTTGAGGCCCGGGTGCTGCATGATGGAGTGAGCTCCCATTACTAGTCCCAGCTTCTGCCAGCCTAGCAGTTTGAAAGCATGCAAATGCAAGTAGATAAATAGGTACCACTTCAGTGGGAAGGTAAACAGTATTCTGTGCAATCGTGCTGGCCATATGATTACAGAGTAGTCTCTGAGAATGTTGGCTCTTCGGCTTAGTAACAGAGATGAACACCGCTCCCTATGGTCAGACAAGACTTGACAACCTTGTCAACAAGGAATATCTTTACCTTTACCTTTTACATGGTCTAATGTGTATAAAGTGAAAGTGCATTCTACTTTTACTGATGCTTTGTGAAAATAATATGTTGAGCCCACTGAATCTGTGATTGTTTCAGAAAAAATATATATTTTAATATTTTCAGAGAATGAGAAACCACTGAATAAATGCTACATAGTTCTACTCAGAGGTAATATGTATTCTCAATAAAAAAATCTATATGATCGCATTTTAAGATACTAGTTTACAAAAGAGAAACAAACTGGTATTAAGAGAGCATCTTCACCTTCTTCCAAATGGGGCAGTTTCCTAGTTTTTTTAATTTGTTAAAAAGGCTATACATTTTCTAAACAGCTGGTCCCACATCATGTGACAAGTTGTATGAAAACAGTTTGCTATGACATATGCTGATACAGCAAGCAATAAGGCTTTGTTAAACTCATGAAACAAATTTCCTACTTTTTTGGATCCTTTCTCCCACCCAAAGGCAGAAAGGAAGAGGAATAAAAGGGAGGGGAGCAAGAAAAAAACAAATTAAGAGATGAACAGCTGAAGATACACACTTTCTTGTGCTTTTGTAGGGAACAGTATAGGAAAAAAAATTGGACAAGCAGTTGTGCAGCATGAAATGCACAGTCGTCATGCTGAATCAGTTCTCCAGATACATCTATGATATTCTTAGTGCAAGCTGCAAAGTGTAAGCTCAAAGAACACAGTTGCTCCTAACATGGGACAGGTTTGTTGAGTCATGGAACTTTTACCCTGTTCCAGCATTATTGATGTTCCTGTTAATGGTTTGTAGGTCTGCTCTGCACAGAACTGAGAACTTTTCAGAGGGCTGAACAGATCAGATGATTAATTGGTGGATCCAATGAAGTGGCATCTTTACATAAAGAACATTCCTAATACTGTACACCTTTGCGGCGGGGGGGGGGGGGGGGGCAAAGGTTGCCAGTTATAGATATGAATGATGCTTTTTATGGAACTTAAACAAAAAGGACATGCTGACAGAGGCCTGCCATTCAATATGAGCCCAATACTGACTCATACTGACTAGAGCCCAATACTGACCATGGATGCATTTAATGCACTCTGCACTCTGAGTGATAAACTGATGCTTTTATTTATGTCACATTATTTTTTATAAAATAGCCTCAATTGGAGGACAATATTTGAGGAGAAAACCTTAACATACAATACAGTTGCTCCTTCGTTCTGGATCCCCTTCCCCTCATGAAAATGAAAACTCGCAGATATTCAAGCCCCATTGGCTTGAATGGCTGCACGCTCCTGTGTATGCACCATGGGTGCACACACCATTTTAGCCAATGGGGCTTGCCAGTCTGTGAATGATCAAGACCTCCACAAAAATGGAGGAACAACTGTATATACAAACTGGTACCAAGAGGAAGAATTACATACACCCAACCCAATTACAGCGTATTTTGTATAATTCAAATCTTTACATAATTTTATACTTCTGTGAAGAACCCAACAAGTGAAATTAGCATAGCTGAAATCATCTGCAAATACTTTTACTGAAAAAATGGTTGATGTATGATTTATTTATGTTAAATTTTGAATTCGAGTAGCCCAGTCCATGTTTGAGGATGCTATTATGACTTAAAATGCAACTGAAGAAAATAACTTCTAACTTTGGGACATGGCTGTAACATCCAATAGATCCTACTTTATTATACTGCTTCCACCCCCCCCCCCCATTATATACACTGAAAGGCAGACAAAAAGTGCAGTTTTTAAAGATAAATATGGCCCAATCTATTCTCTTCTAAATTTCTGATATTCCCAAAATATCAATCCAAACATGGCATTCTTCAAACTTCCATAGGATAACCATGACACCTTACACCAACTACTTTGAATGTCAAAAAGAAACTGATTCCTTTTGAAAGGCAAGCCATAATTCATAAAATTTGAATTGTTCAAATTATTGAAAACAACATTTAAAACAAAAATACTTGGGTTTTCATTTTATGCCAATCCTTCACCTATAAAATGTGAGGATAACAAGTTTGTATTCATACAAAGGTGTTAATTAATGAAAGACAAACCTTTGCCAATTATTGACACATTCCTCCGTAATCCTGTTAGGTGGGACATTCTAATGAAGTCATAGTTTATTACTAATGAACTGACTTGGGTTTTTTTTCCTTTGGAAAAAAAAAAAGAGAGGGAGACAGCGTGAGAGGGGCTTTGAAATAATTTATTTGCTGAGTTGTATTTTTTATCACAGCAGGTATGAATGCTGCATTTTGACTGCCGCATTGTCTCTGAGAAGAAGGGGTATGACCCCAGGAGCAGGGATCGTGAACGGGCTCTTTCACACTTCAGTGCTCACTACTGTGATCCAGCACTTTGGTCATATTATCGTCCGCACCACAAAGCTGTCCACTAATTATCTCTGAATAAGAATGTGATTGGACCTTAATTTTCAGTAATGGGCTCTGATAGTTGGCAAAGAAAGACAAAGGAGGCTTGCCTTTGTCTTTTCCTAAACAATAACTGTCTGCCACCAAAGGACGGCAGAACTCATTAAACACCATGTGCTTAAATATGATCACATTATTTTTGTCTTCTCCACTAAATAGGCTGTCCATCTGCTGGAAAGGGAATAAAAACAGTTCAGCTAATCCTACAATAGTTTTCTTTTGGATTACAAGCGTCCTTATTATGAGTCCTGAAATCTGGCCCTTCGCAACCTAGCAAACCAGTTTTATCAAAATCTCACATCCCATGCATTCAAACCAGCCCATAAAATTGTACTTCACAAATTACATGGAACCTAACTCTGGTAAATCACTTCTTCTTGGTAGAAATGTGGGAAAATATTAACAAGGTAAATTATGCCTATGAGAGCTGCACTGACCGTAATTCCAGGAAAGCATCCCATTAATGTCATAATGCCTAGTACAAGTCAAGAAGCAACTTTTAAAGTGATGATGGACATGACTTGTCTAAAGGCTTTCATGCTTCTGGGGTTTTGTGTTGTCTCCAGCCTTCTGAATGCATCTTCTTTTAAGCAATATGATAGGAAAAGGTTTGATGTCAGTTTCCTACCCTGAATCTTAGTATTCTGATACATGAAACCTGACATGCTATGACAAAGAATAAGCATAATTTCCAGGTTTCCATGCTTAACACCCTCTGCCTTTAGCTAGGTACAGAGCATAAATGTTTGTATGTATGCCACTTAGAATAAACACATTATGAAATTATTAGTTTCTTATTTAAATAAGAATAATATTTAAAACATTTAAGTGATCTTAAATACTAATTACTATTTTAAATTTTGCAGAGTCAGTGATGTTTTTCCTTATTAAATGATAGCGTATTAGACCTCCAAGCCTGTCCGAAAGAATGTTTGAATTGGTAGTTAACCATATACCAAAATTCAAATGAATCCTGGATTATCCTTCATGAGCTGAATGCTCATGCATGTGGCCCACTCTTTTCTACATGGTTACGCTCACCAGTAGTAGTGTCTAAATAACCACTTTCACATGAATACTTTGTACCATTTTAACTGCCTTGGCTCCATCCTACAGAGACTTTGGATTTATAGTTTCATAAGGTGTTTAGAATTATCTACCAGAAACTGCTAATTTGTCACCAAACTATGAACCCCAGGACTCCTTAAGATGTAGCTAAGACAGCTAAAGTGGTTTAAAAGTGTTACAACTGTTGCATGAAATATATCTAGGAATTGAACATTTCGCATAATAGCCTGGCTATTACAAACCAGAATTACAATCCAGGGTTCTTATTTTAGGAATTAAGGCTTGCGGTGGTATGCCAAGCCAAGGCTCCCACTTTAGACAAAACATTTTCAGATCCTGGTTAAATTCCTACTGGCAGAAACAGTCAAGTAGGAGTGATTGGATTGGGAACACCAGTATACCAGTGCAAATGGTAAGCCAAAGGTTTGGCTTACTGCTGTATGTTAATATGGCTAAAGAGGTAATCATGTCACAAATAACATACTTTGTATTGCTTCAGCCTCATCATTTTATCATGCACAACCTCCTTGTAAATGTGAATGTGAGAAACTCACAGTGCAGTGATAGAGCATATGCTTTCCATGTGCAAGGTCCAGTACAATACTCGCATGGATGCTTCCACATTCTAGCTCAATAAAAGACAACTTTCTGCATCATATCAATGATGCCACATGTCTGAAGAATGTATTTATTTGAAGCTTATACTCTATTTTAGTCCCCCCATTTCTTTAGAGCAGCCTAAAATAAAATTAAAAATACAAAATTAGAGAAATCAACGAATAACAAAGCAGCAATAAAGCAGAATACAGCATATCAAAATCCATCATTTAAAATTCAGTTTAGAAGCAATGTCTGAACATGTCAGGGAAATCAAAAGGGTTTCAACTGGCATCCAATGATATATGGGGGGGGGGGGGCAAACAAGACTTCCTGATGTGGAAGGTCCTGAGAATCCTGTCTCTGGCCATAGGCTGCTTTACTTTGCAAGGTTTTGACAGCATGAACTTAATACCTGCATTCATATAATTAAAGAGACACCCTCTGATTGCTAAATCATCCTCAGATTACTAAAGATCAAGTCTGGTGCACAGTTCTGTTCATTCCAATTAATCTTGTAGGGAACATCAAGGCTCATTGAAATGGAATCCTGACGAATTGCAGGGAACCTGCTGTAAAACCACACATGGTTGTTGACTTCCTTGCCTTCATCATTGCTATTTTTGTCCTGTTTCTTGTACATGCTTGCTGAACAGAGATGATTTTCTAAACTGATCAATAACCTTAATTTTACTTTTTTAAATACAGTCTTGTTTAAAATGATCTTTCTTAAAACACAAGTAACTTTATTTGTTTTGTTTAATATATCCTGCTTCTTTACGTTTTTAAAACACTTTTTAGAAATAATTATTTTTGAACAGTGCATTTGATAGTATAAGGCTTACAATGTATCTGCAAATATAAACAATGTTTGAAATACACTTTGGAATAATCGAAATAATGTTTTTGAAAGCACATTGAACACAAACCAGCCAGAGTTACTTTTATCACCATTTATGTCAATGGGAGAGTTATGTGCACAGGGCATTTAAGCTGGCTAAGCATAGCCATATCCATTAAAAATAATACTGTAATTTAAGGAAGATTTGCATGAAGAAAAATAGAATAGGAACTGCAGATCTTTTCCATGAAAACAGAACTCATGCACATCATTATCTGCATCAGTAGGCATCCTTTCAAATGATATAATTTACAATTTATGTCAGCTATAAAATTGCGATTTTTTTTCTTTTAAAGAAATACATTCCAAAAATTCAGTTGTGATTAAACAGTGCCAGAAGAGTTCCCAAAGGGTGTATGGTTTTAGAAGGAAGCAACCATTTTGCCACACAGTTTTATCAGTTTTCTGCTAAATGGGTTCCTGAAAGGGCACATGTCTGCATCCCAACACTGGAGCTGGGCTGACAATGGCCTTTGACCTAATAATGATAATAATTACAATCAACAATTATTTGCCAAGTAGGATTTAAAAAAAAAAGAGAGAGAGAGACAGAGACAGAGAGAGAAGAAAAGGATAAGTTAATTTTCACAATGAGGAAGAGTGCAGCTGAAGTTCATGAGTTTGTAACATTACGTATTAGGGCAGTTTTAATCGTATTGATTTCAAATTACAATATGCCATTTATCAAATGATTTTTTCAAAAAAATATTCAGAGATATGTTGTATTGTAATCATACTTTAAGATTCCTGCTTTGTTTCTGCCTAATTCAAAGACAATGTAGTAAATCCCTATTCCTACCAATGCTCTCCGTAACAGGAATAAAACAACAACATGAAGGCAATAATTTGCAGGTGTTTGTGTGTGTGTATGTGTGTGTAAATTATCTTGCTGTTTATCAAAGTGTTGGAAAAATGTTCAATAAAAATCAATATGAACAATTCATATCACTAGTCCTGATGAAGGTACACTTTGAGCAGAATGGTGCTTGCATATTAAAACTGGTGCTCTTAAAAAGATTTATGCAGTTTGTTTGATGATAGTTTCAAAAACATATACCTTGAAAAAGAATTGCATCAACAGATTAATCTATAATACAGTATGCTCACTTTAATAGGCTTTGGATTCCTAATGTGGCTTCATGTATTAACTGGGCACGAATAAGACAACAAGAGAATGTACTGTATATTTAAATAGCAGTGCTATGATGAATACTTCTCTGTGTCCTTTTTTTTGACTGCCATCACCTTGCAGTATTACAGTTTACAATTCCAAGCATTTAGAGATGTAAATATATTAAACAATACATCTGTTTGTGCAAAGCCTTTCTTATGAGCAGCTTTTAATCAGTTTCATGCTGAGTGAAGGAAAATTGCAAAACTATGCATTAAAAGAAGATTTAGCCAAAGTTATTTTGCAGTATCAACTGCATTCTAATTCACTGCTTCTTTCTTTTGCTTTCAGTGATAATGTACGTAATCTTCTGGCAACATTCATGAGGAAAGTTTGATGTGGATTTACACTAGTGGAGTTACATTACAATGGGTAGATTTAAGGTATTATAAAATGAGTTTTTGGATTTGTTACAGAGGTATGAAACCCCTAAGACATAGGCAGATAGGTTTTCTAACATATGGCAACCACTCTGATTATAAAACAAAATTGTGTTAAGTCAAAGTACCTGATTACAATTCGCTAGTGCTATGTAGCTGTGATAGCCAGGCTTATATTTAATACCCCAGAAACAATATCATTTATTTTTCTGTCTCTTCTTATCCCTTAGTTATTGGCTATGTGGGCTTTGAAACCTTAAACAAAAAGGATGAAACACAAATTATAGAAAACATCAAAGTATAGACAAATCACATTATACCACACAATCTTTGCCAAGATATAGACTATATTACATTGTTTGAGTGTGTGTGTGTGTGTGTGTGTGTGAGAGAGAGAGAGAGAGAGAAATATATAACATGATCAAATTGTGTTCGTTCAAACAATTTAGTGGTTATAATTAAAAGTCTGGTGGAAACCATTTGTATATAAACTTGAATTTCCAGGTTTAAACAAATACTTGATAAAATATATATGCCTGTTCAAATGTTGACCTGCTGTCAAAGACTGTTACAAAGGGACTGACATTACTGTGTCACATTTTAAATGAAAAATAAAAATGATGGTACTGTAGCTGTGATTTCACAGGAGCATTTCCCAATATTTTATGATAATCTGGTGATGGAAGACCTTGGATTTAAATTCTTGTAAAATAATCTGTATGAAAAATATGGAAAAGAATGCATATATATATATAATGGTCCAGATTAAAGCAACAATATCCACCTCTAACAAACATGTTGTAATGCATATTAAAAGAAGGAGCCATTAAGACAGCCATGCACCTTGGCTTTAGAAGTATCAAATAATGAGATAATTTATCACCATTCTGAGCTAAAGCCATGTTTGCTTGCCTTGGCCTCTAGTTCCCAGGCACTGCTATCTTATTAACAAGACTTTAATTCTAGTACTGACAGGCCAAAGTGTTGCACTCTAATGAACTGTCTTCTTCTTGCAGAAAATCAGATGGTAGAGTATGAGGTTAGTTACAATAATGATAATCTTTAGTATTTTTAGCTTGTCAGAACCTGCATAGCCAACAACAGTGTGTCTTTTACTAAAACTCTACCTCATCAAAGTAACTTAATTAGCAATTCAACTCCTTATTTTTGTTTTGGATTCCCCTCTGGCTACTAATTAAAGCTTAATCGAAACTGCTGAACTGAGGTTGTAAAGAATTCATTAATATTAAAATTAGCCCCAACAATTTTTGGGGGCTGGTGCAATTTGTATTTGTTACTGTCAAGGGTTTAAAACTCAGTCAAATGGCTTTGGAAAGCATTACAAGGAATCTGTTGTATATTCATATTAGGAGCTGACCAAATATGATGAATGCCAATGGTTGGGAAAAGTGCATTTTGTGTTCTGAGCCATACACTGATGTTACTGGTTAATAAAAATAGACATAATTACACTTTTTTTTCCTGAAGTCTTCCACATTTTCTTCATTCTCGTCAATGCTTTCATATTTTGACTAAAACTGAGTAAAAGGGTTCTGGGGATTTTTTTTTAAAGAAAACCCATGATTTATTTTATATATTGTCTTGACAAGAATAATATGTTTGAAAAATGACCAGATTTAGCACTTCACTTTGATTTTTCCACTTTTCTTAACATCAAAGATTATTGCAACTGCAATAAATAGTCAGTCTGAAGCCTTTCTTCAGCAGAAGCAGCTTCTTTTTCTGCTAAGCACAGAAAAAAGTGACTGGTAACATTTCTCATCACAATCTCTCTCTTTTTAAAAAAGTGATATATTGCTTTCCAAATTAAAAGGCATGTTAGTGTGTACTGTTATATAAATACATTCTTTTCTGAAATCATGTTGATTCTGTATAATTAGTTTAAATTGCATTTTTAATTGAAATTGCTGTAGTTCACAATAAGAAATTCTTTTATATTGGTCTCCTGCTCAGTATTCTGCAAAAGAGAAGCAATTGTACAGCTGTGTGGTTTGTGTGTGGAAGGTTTTTTTTTCCATAGTAAATTTCATAAGAATGTAAATAAGGAAAGCAACCTTTTTGTAGATTAAAATGATTTTCATAATTTGAGTTCACTTCATTTTAACTTTTAGATTTGATTATTATTCTTTATCAGAGCATGTATATTTATTTTACCCTACAGGAAATTTTTGCTGGTATGTTTGTAGGAAACAAACATGTTAAGACTAAAATATACAGCAACTGGTACCATTTATCATATTTTATTAAATATAAGCATTAACATATATTTGATGCTAAACTTTACAAAAATATACACAGGAATTACATATGCATCTAGGCTTCATTTAAATAACATTTATGACAAAACAATCATGCACACATTTAAAAATCAACATATGTCCATTTTTTACTCACTGACTAAATCAACAATGGCATACAAGGCACACAATTTAAAATCTTGGTGACAATTTCCATGAAGTTATTCAAATACAATTTGACTTCTGACAAGAGGATGTAATTTATAAAACAGAACATGCCTATCAGTGGAGCCCAAATTTGCATAATGAGGATACTTTCATTTCTGCACGCACAGTTTTTGACATCCCAACTTGGAGCCCTGGAAGACTCAAGTGGAAAAATGTCAATATAGATAAGTAGAAAAATGATGAATAAAATACCCGTAACATTTATCTGATTTGAACAAACAAAATAAATCTTTGTTTGTGTCTTTTTTTAAAAAAAAAAATAGTTATTTTTTTCAAACCACAATAAAGCACTTCTTAAACATCTCAAAAGATGGCATTGCCTTTAGCAGCAGTCACCCTTGCAAAAGAAGAGAAATGGTTTGAGGTTCTCAATACTTGACAAACTCAGTGTTGCGACATTAATGTTATGCATTTTTAATCAGTGTTTTGATTTAATTCTTCTTTGCACTTCCTATAAATACACAGCATGGGAACAATAGCCTGAAAAAATTGCCTTACTAATTCCCTCTGCACTCTACCCCTTCCCTATTTTGTTAACTTGGCCATCTGGGTGAAAGCAGAAGTTATAATTGTATCTGATATGAAGAAGTCACATCAGATAGCAACCCTCTTTCTGCTCCCCCTCTGATTCTCTGTCTTTTCATTTAAGGTAAAGTTATACTTCCAAAGATCTTTTAAGTCCACCTAAAAACAGGTTAATTTCATTACTTCCATTGTCATACTTTTTTTATTAAAGCCTACAATACCAGATAGCTATATCAACAATATTTCTCTTGTGAATTTCCATCAAACTTTCAGACGACAGTGTCAGCCATGGGGGAAGATAAAGTTGTAGGATGTGGTTGAAAGCACTGTATTTTCAAAATGCCTTTTTCCAAAGAAGGATTTAAATAAAACATCTGAAGGCTGGACAACTTCATGGAAACCTGTCCAGAAAAGTTTTGTTTCATAAAATAAAAACCTCAGAACAAATCAAATGGGAATATAGCATTGGAGTTTTATTTCACAGTACTTTTTAGAAGCCAATATTTTCTCTTATAAAACTTTTTTTTTATTTTGAGAACTGATCTATCAATTTGAGAACAAATAAAAAGAACATGTGTAAGGGTGTATTTTAAACTGAAGGCTGCTTAGTAAATAAAACTACACACACACACACACACACACACACAACTTGATACACACTGTTAATTTAAATACATACATTAAAAACAAAGTGTTCTTTAACCTAATAGGATGGAACCTAACAGTGCTTAGGTTTCATCAATTTCAGTGGGACCTAGCTGTGTCTAGTGTCACTAAACTACCTGCCATCGTTGGAAAAGTGATCTATAATGTCATCCTTTACTATTAGCTGTAATATGGATGAAATGTTATTTGATCCAGATTTGGGCGTGTGCTATGGAGCTAGTGAAAGTGGACTTGTTTGTCCAAACCTTTCCATAGCAGCTCCTTAACTCCTTGAAAATGCTACACAAAGTAGAATTAGAGAAATCTGTTGGATTGGACATGGGGAGAAGAGAGATTCTTAATTATTGGATGGAGGCATCTTTAGTGAATCCTTCTGACCAAGGACGGCAGACCCAGCCTTGTTTATTTTGATAAGTAAAAATGAACAAGGAAAGCAACTGCAAAGCAAAGGTGTACTTACAACATAGTGCTAGGCATGTCCTTGCAGAAGTCCCACTGAATTCAATGGGGATTTTTCCTAAATAAATTGGTATAAGAATGCAGCTTACTCTATTGATATCAGTGGGGTTTATTAAGAATGCTTGTGTTTTTGGGAGCCTCCTTTTACTTTTAATTTCCTTCATATTTTTAAAATGAAATTCTTGACTTTTGCAAGTAAATAAAGGTTGGGATCTTATAAGTGGTTTGGTTTAAAATTTAAACTTCATTCTGGCCAACTGATTTTTCTTTTTCTTCCTAGTAAAACACTAGTTTTATTAGGACCAACAGGACTAAGGGGGGTTGCAGACTGCCAGAAATAGTGCAAATTGAGTCCCCTTTTAGGGTTAGGGTTAGGGAATCATGGGAAGTGTATTTTATTGTGGCACCAGAGCTCTCTGACAGAGAAGGCTCAATGTCTCAGAAAAAACAAACAAACAATTCCCATGATTCCCTAGCATTAACCTTAACCCTAAAAGTGGACTCAATTTGCACCATTTCTGGCAGTCTGCAACCCCCCCTAAGATACAGTATGAAAGTTTCCAAATACTGCAGAAAGCTTCCTCAGGCTTGATGTCTTGTGTTGTTAGTGTTTTAAGGTATCACATATTTTCAAAAAAAATAGTTACATAAAAAGAAATGAAATATAGATATACCCAATCTATATTCTCAAATTTATAACAAAATTATCAGAAGTCTTTAAAAAAAACCTATTTCACCATCAAACAAATGTTTCCCCTTTCTCCTCTGAGGAAGAAAACTATAAACTCCCACCACACCATGTACTTATACATAGCTTGCCCACTTCTGCAATATCCAAAGCTTCAACGGCCATTCCCAAACAGATGAGAGGTTTGGGAGGATTTCTTATTTCTAGATCCAGTTATTTTGGCATATATTTTTAGATCTTGGGAGGGGGGCATATTATAATTCTATTTGTAATTTGTTACTAAACAAAATCAGAACAGTTCCATTTCTTACAACACGGCAACAATTACATTCTTACTTTGCTGAATCTTCAGAGGCTGTAAAGCTGTACTATCTTCCTGGATGTAGGACTGACCTCAGTGGGAGGGTTCTCTCAGTGGAGGGTTTCCATATTAATCTTTCAATATAATTTTGTTGTACGCAGCTAAGTAATTTGATGCCTACAATATTTTATTTATGAATTAAATATTTATATCCATCCCATACCACAAGATTTCAGGATATTATAAAAGTAAAATTGATTTAAGTATATTAAAACAATAAAAATATTTAAATAGAATAAAACATATTAATCAATTTAAAAAGTTAAAAACAGATTTAAAAAGTGAAGACACAGGAAAACTATATGCACAACCATTTTGCAGTACATCAGTTTGCATCTAAAGGTTTCTATAATTAGCCATATTTTCATTAACCTAACCCCTCCTTTAGCTTGACCCCAATGGCTAGAATGTGTAAAAATGTTCTATAATTTGGGATGATAGAGCAAATAGTATTTAATTGTTTTTGAAAAGGCATGATCATGCTTTTATGTCCACAGTATGCAAATGTTTATGTTAGAAGTATATTTCTATGCATTATAAAATATAGTTTTTTCAACAGCATTGAAAGTAGTAATATTCAGACTCAGACCTTGGAAGTAAATCTTTATAAATATTTCCTCTTATTTAACTCTGGGGCATAACAGAGTTACATAATGACTGTAATATAAAGAGGGATAAATGTACCTCTATTGTATTGTAATTGTTATGGGTTTTATTTACTTGTACAGTTAATTGGTGTCTGACTTCGCTGCTTAGATGTGCCTTGTACCACAAGCCAGAGGCTTCTAAATACCTGAAGGTTTTTTTTAGTGCCTCAGTTAACTAAATGATTTTAGTTTTAAAATTATTTCAGCTAAAATGCTTTCTCTTCGTTTAGTTATTTTTAAATAGTGAGATAGTAAATAAGATTTCTTTTAAAATGATACATTATCATTCCAAAGGGATTGGTATTACTATGGTTGGAATATTTTAAAAAGTTACTTTTAAATCTGTGGAGTACTAAAATCCTGTCTGTATCATCTCTTTATTTTTAAAATACAGCAAACAAATCCAACAACAGTGCAAAAGCAAAACACCCAAATAATCCATGCCCAAACAAGTTTATAAATTTAGCAGAAAACTCCAACTGCTAAAAGTACCTCCTAAAGAGCAACAATAAATGTACCAGAAAGATCATTCGAAACAGTAAGTAGTAGCAGGGAATTACCTATAGAGTAGAAGGAGGAACAGATACCTATAGAGTAGAAGGAGGAACAAATATTTTAAGAATATAGATTGTTTTTAACAGAGGAGCGGGGTATAAATTATTATTATTATTATTATTATTATTATTATTATCTTTGTTGGTGACTACAACAATGATGATTCAGGTGAGGCAGGCAGTACCAAAATGAACATATTTCTTATGTTTCTTTCCTTTTGTACACCATCTTCCTGTTGTACTCTTATGTCATGAGCTTATGTCACGAGCTTTTGTAGAATCTTTTAATTACACCACAATAAAATTGATTAAAATGCCCCAAGATTCTTTCTTGTTTTCATCATAATGGAGTAACACAGGAAGATGGTATACAAAACAAACAAATCACTCAGGTAACAGACTGGTCTACTAGGATTCTAGTCTTAGACTGCAACTTCTAGCCAGCAATTATAGTCCAAAACAACTCTTCCAAGGACCAGACAGCAATGATACATTCAACAGTCTGTAATCGTTTGACTCTGATTAAGTTGTAGTTGATAAATGGTTAATCTCACCAATCTGAGAAATGATCAGGCCATGATGGTAGCCATGAGTCCAATTCAGTGATCTGTTTAGAAACAGGAGCATAACTCTGTTGAATCTTTTGAACAGATGGATTAGCTCCCATCAGTGAAATGAAGGGAAAACCACAGAATACAATTCTGAACACAAATAAACCTCAAATGCCCTACAAGGACATTTCTCTGCATTAATACACTTGACACCATCTTTTTCATTCATTTCATTCTGCTTTTTCTTTTTTTGAACATGGATGATAGGCCCATTTTTAAACAAGAATGTACCAGTACATGTTGTTTAAACCGAAGCATGCAGAAAAATATATATGCTGTAATATTTCTGCTTGTAGCTTTTCAAAACAGGTCCTTCTGTTACTTTGGAAAAAAGGAATATTCCCACACATCAGTTCATCTGCACTTTTTACAAGAAAGGATTATATTACTAAAATGGGGTGGGAGAACTCCAGCAGTTCCATTGATTTGTTAATCATTGGAAGAGTTGTCAGGGATCGTTAATTATTCAATAACTAATAATTAATTGGGGGAAATGATTCAAAGCCCATGAGTCTCCCCCCTTTCTTTTGCCCTTCACTAAAAGATAGAATGAAATCTATTTTCTAAAGAACACACTACATGCCACTTAATATCCTTTTCAATTTGCGTCAGATGGTATTTCAAGCAACCTAACTAAATGTTTTTAAACTTCTAAGACAAACATATAATTAAGAGAAAACTTAAACATTGAATAAAGATAATTCCCTTCTCACTTCGTTTTTTTTTTAAAAAAAACCTCTCATCTTAACTGACAACTCACCATGTAGTAAATGTGAAAACACATTTTTAAGAATCCATCCATCTCTTAACTTACTATTATTTTTCATAGGCTTTTACATTTGGCATTCTCAGTCAGAGAGCTCATCTAGGGCCTCACCAAACCACAAATCCTAGTATTCCAAAGGATGGACCCATGGCAGTTATAGTGGAATAATGGCACTATTATTGTTTAGTGTGAATGGGCCCTTGGTTCAATGAAAATAAATCACAATGATAAAATAATTTTGTCAGACTGTTAAATAATTTTGCTTTCCCTTTGGTAGACTATCCATCCCACAATATATTTTGCACACTGGATAATTCATACATAACACCAAACTGATTTATACTTATATGAAAATCAATAAGCCAACATGAAATGTCAATGCTACTTTCCCACATATCCTCCTTTTGCACAGGAGAAGGAATACAGCAGCATCTAGTATCTCTTTTTCAGAGTTGTGACCTATATACATGAACCAGGAATTCTTTTTAAAAATGCGCAGCAGCAGCAACAACAGCAAGTCAATTACAGTAGTCCCTTGCTATCTGCATCCTGACTCCTACCCCATGGATAGCAAAAAACACAGATACTCAAATCCCATTGTTTTCAATGGGTGTGCACTCATGTGCGTGCAGCCATGTGCATGCACACCCATTTCAAATGCTGGAGTTTGCCATCCATGGAAGCTCATATCCACAAATGGCAAGTACGCAGTTGATGCAGGCTCACTGTACAATTCCAACAACTTCAGACTAGATGATTTTATGTGTTGTTTAGAATTCACATTAAACCACAATTTCGATTCATGCATAAAGGCAAGCCTGAAATAGGTTAAGGTGACTCTGAAACCCTGCTTATTCTTTCTGCCAGCTGTGTAGGGTTGGAAGTGAGAGGAGAAGAGAGGTTGTGATGTGAATGTGTTATCTAAAAAATGGTTTACTGCTGTAAGTCAACATGGCCAGTGACTAGTGAGCACCCTGTAATCTTAACCCTGCTTAATTCGGAGAAAATGTGGGGATTTAATCCCTATATTTTAAGATCTGTCTATCTTAAACCAATAGGTAATACAAAAGAATATACTAAAGGCACCAGATCCTACCTGATTTTGGAAGCTAAGCAGGTTCAGCCATGGTTAGTACCTGGATGGGAGAATGCCAACAAATACCAAGTGCTGTAAGCTACATCTCAGAGGAATAAACTGGCAAAACCACCTCTAAATATTCCACCAGTGGTGACAGTGGTGGATGGCACAGTAGGATGTATTGTAAAGTCTCTACATCCTCTGGAAAAATCTGATGGAAAAATCTGAAGCAAAAGGTGGCTTTTTAAAATCCATGCTAAGGCTAGTATACCACTAGTTTGGTGCTGAACTGACCATACATTGTCTGGACCATTTGCACCAGTGCCAAGGATTGGGTCCCATGCCATCTGCGATGGTTGCTGCGAAGACGGGGAAGGATGTGCTATTTGGCTTCTGTGGATACAGCCTTAGTTTTGCAGAACAGTCTTTTAATGGATGTGCTGTACCTTTATCTTATATGTACACATACTATACTTTTAAACTTTTAAAAATGTTTTAATACAGTTGCCTATTTAAGAGTTATTAAAGTTTTTTGTATCATATGTTGTTTTAACTACATTTTGTTGTATTTTTATACTGTAAACTTCCTTGGATCACATACTGGGAGAAAGGTGGAATATAAATAAACAAATCCTGGTTTGGAACTCCCATCACCCATAGCCAGTGGTCATGGACAATAGGGATTGCAGTCCATCAACATTGGAAGGGACACATGCTGTGCATCCTTACTATATAGATTTACCTGGAAGATGTTTCATTAAATGATTTCTGAATAATTCAGCTCAGCTTGGTTTTCCCTCCCCTCCAATCTTTGTAGGTCTCTGTTTGGAACAATTCCTATTTCCATAACTCTGTGTGTTGCAAGGTAGCCATCCCATGGCTAATTCCTGCTGACGTGTGTAGCTATAATTCCCACAATCTTTATAGCAGGCAGAAAATGAATTTTTATATACAAATTTCTTAGGTTTTTAATAATTAGAAAATTATAACTGAAATCTTTCTTGTTTGCAATTTCTTTTATATTTGCTTCTGTAACATAATAATACTGTAGCACTGTCTCATATTTATGTTACTAGAGACTAGTCCAATGTTAGTGCTTTTTAAAAATGAAAGGTGATATAATTTTGAGTGTGGGCTTTATCAGCCTTGTGAGGGCAGAAGTTCACAATTTGGTCTTGCTACTCCAAAGAAACACATCTCTAATTTGGAACAGATTTTCAAATAAAGGCAATGGAAGATAAATTATCTAAGGGCCTTTGCAGACTGCCAGAAATAGTGCAAATTGAGTCCACTTTAAGGGTTAGGGTTAGTGCTAGGGAATCATGGGAATTTTTTTTTCTGAGACATTGGACGTTTTCACACGGGGCTTTAGGCGGAGGCAATCCTACCTCCCGCCGGCCCCACTCCGGCTCCTCTTCCAGCTTGTTCAGACGCACGCCGCAGAAAACCCCGCCCCTTCCGGTGCCATCCCTGCGTACATCCGGCTTCTAGCTCCGTGTGTTCAAACGCACGGAGCCTTAAGTCCGGCGTCCTTTCGGCATCCCTCTGGCCTCAGCACGTCCAACTCCGGCTTCAGCGGCGGAAAGGTAATTCTGACTTTTAAAAGGAATTAGCCTGCCGCCGCCGGAGCCATTCTGGAGTGGGGCCGGCAGGAGGTAGGATTGCCTCCACCAAAGCCCCGTGTGAAAACGTCCATTGAGCCTTCTCTGTCAGAGAGCTCTGGTGCCACAATAAAATACAGTTCCCATGATTCCCTAACCCTAACCCTAACCCTTAAAGTGGACTCAATTTGCACTATTTCTAGCAGTCTGCAAAGACCCTAAGTTTTCATCTACAAGGATAATATCATAGAATATTACAATATTCATTTTTCTGATAGGGTTGGATAGATAGGTATACTCAATTGTCAAACTCCAAATCAGAACCAAATGACGCTACTTTAAATAATTTCTAAAGTTATCCAAATTGCAGTGGGAGTCTTCTAAAGTGGACTAAGGGTTTACCACACTGCAGAAATAAAGCTGTTTGACATCACTTTAAGTACTGTCATGACTCTTTTCTGTGGGATGCTGAGATTTGGAGTTTGGCGAGACATCAGATTTCTCTAATAGACCAGGCTGAATACTTCACCAAACTACAAATCCTCAGAGTGCCACAGAATAGAGTCATGACAGTTAAAATGTTGTGAAACTGCTTTATTTCTGTAGTGTGGCTACATACTGAATTTCATTCAGCATATGAGCACTCCCAAAGATTCATTAGCAGTTTCAGTTTGAAGGGATATAGATGACAATGTGTGCACAAAGACTGATTATTTTTCCCAAGAAGTGAATGCAGTTTTGTAACTGGGTGGCAACTCTAGCAACTAGTCACAGTGAATTGTTGGCCCCCCAAGCTTTTTAGTCCCAGATCTTTGAGTGGAGGGATGCTGCTGGAGTTATAGTATTCAGTGCTCTCAGTCCTCTCTCCATAAGATGAAATGTTAACAGTGTTTTGATGGAGTGGGTGATATGTATGAAGGATTAATACCCCCCCCCCCCCCATATCACAAATGAAAACTGGGACATGTGTGGCCAAGCAGCATCTGAATGTGATCAAGATGGCAAAGGTTATTAATAAGGAAGACCAGACAAGCTAGGAATGGTTGCAGCAGTTTGCTTTTGCCTGAGTCTACTGCCAAAGGCAAGATTCTGCCCCTGCTTCTCCTTCCCTCTGCTGAATTTATTGAGTGCAAAATCAGTTTGCATTTTGATCTCAGTTTGCAGCAACTGAAATAAGCAGAAGACAAAAGAGGAAGTGGAAAAAAGAGAAAGGGGTATATTTAAAAGCAGCTGAAAAGTTGGGGTGACAGGTGATTAATTGGGGCTGTCTGTGCCAAAACATGGCAGTTGGAGAGTTTGACATTGAGTACTTGTTTGAAGAATGTCCTTTGAAAGCACATCGGCTTCTTTCCTAGTATGCTTCACATTCACCATTAACCCCTGTTCAACCTACATTTCTTGTGACTTTGCAGCCAAATGAACAGGAAAAAAAACTCTATTGTAGCTTTAAACTGTTTTCATCCATCATAGTTTCTGCATGGCAAAATGTAAGGAGATTGGGGAGAAAACAAGAAGAGATGTACCATGTCAACTTATTGAGGGAGGACACTTTAGGCAAGCCATGCTGAAGGTTGGCCAAAGATCTCCAATTCTGCAGCACAACCTGTTCACACTGAGTAAAAGGCCAACAATGCCAGCAAAGCTTCTGTCTGGCCTTCATAACCTGGGCAAGATTCCACAAGATTCCATTACCTCACATTTGTTGGGAATCCCATCCACGAAGAGATGATCCTATAAACCAAGCCCCTGGTCAGCAACTCAAGTGATTGGGAAGTCACGATCCTGGCTTGGTGGAAAGTACCTCCTTCCAATATGACATGCAGATGAGTGGCATCTTGTGATTTTGAGGCCAAATAAACAGAACACAATGTATCCTTGTGACCCCCCATTTCTGATTTTCTGGCCCTTCATGATATACTTCCTTAAAAAGTCCATGATGAAGGAAAACAAATCTCTCCCCATGCCCCCCCCCCACATATCTGAACATTCCCTTCCACAAAACCGCTGCACCTTTTGTACTGATATTCTGAAGACTTCTTAAGTAGGCCCATCACTATGTTGTTTTTAATCTTCATAACCCCTTCCACCTTCTCACCCATACACACCATTGGCTGATCTTGAACAAAACTTCTTAGACCTAGTCTGAAAATCAGAAGCTTGATCTCCTCAGAAGGAGCATCTTGCCTTGTAAATTTTATTGAAATGTACCTCAAAATTATTTTGACAAGTTATTGGAAGTTCCTTAAAAAAAAAAAATTAATGATACATGGTGAAAGAATCCCCAGACTGAATTGCTTGAAACACTGGATTTATAAATCCATCATAAAGGGCACAGTTCTGGCAATTGTGAGTGAATTCTTATAACGAGATAAAAGCTATAGTAATATGTTTACTTCTTATGATTTCTAATGGTTATCAATGGAAGGTATAAGAATCTGGATTTCCAGCCTGAAACTTGGATTCAGACTCAAGCCAATATTTTCTGAATTGTTGATTCACAATTGGAACAGAATTCTGTGGTTGATATATAGCTGAAATTTGATATACCCATGGCACATGTATACAAGCATCTAGAGCATATGTGATATTTTTCAGTTGGAGGAGGGGGAGGAAGGAATGAAGGAATCATGCTTTCATGCTTTCTCCGAGTGCTAAATCCCATGTTACTTCTGCTGAGAATAGATCCATTGACCTAAATGGGACTTGTTAATTACAACTAACTGCAGTCATATTGATTTTAATGGGATTACTCTAGAAAGACCTAAACCTCGTGAAAACAGCTCCACTAACTATAATGTAGACAAGAGGTTGCACTGAATTTGACTTCTGTGGGGAGTCTATCTGAGCATGCCACATGTGGTCACCAGGGGTCAGTGTTAGTACAGACAGAAAGGGACTGATTGTTAGAAACAAGGCAGAGAGAAGAGTATATGCTTGCTAGTAATTTACATTACCATGTATAATACAAGTGCTCCTCACTTGCATAAAACAACAACAACAACAACCCTACTTACATTTTGCAAACCCAGATCATAAGCTATTCACTGGAAAACAGGAAAACAAAAGTTAAACACAAGAACCATCTGGGGATAGGATCTTTAGTTTTAACCCAATATCCACACAGACTTACAGTTTAACCCTAAGATTTCCTATTATTACAAATAATATATTTTCCAGGAAACTGTTAACGGAGTAACAGGGTAGAGATGGAGGGAGAGAAATGCAAAATTAGCAGCACAAAATGTTGATGTGTTTTTACATCGATATACATTACTTAACTTTTTATTGCATGATGGCTCACAGTCAATTGTGAGAGAAGTGACTTAATTGAAAGCATTGTGTTTCAGCCAATATGAGTGCAGCCAATATGAATGCACAGTCATCAAATCTTAAATCTTACATTGCTAAATAATCTATAAACAGACCCTCATTCTGCCAGGATTGGTACAGAAAGGGAAGCTCAAATAGGCTTCCCAAAGTATTTGGGACCAGTGGTAACAAATTTCTGTGAGGTGAGTTAACCATAATTGACTTACATTTGTAAACACAGGTTCATAAAAATTTGAGTTCCAATGGCACCCACCTAAAAGGGTGCACTGTAATAAATCAGGCCATGGGACAGAGAGAGATAAAAGAATCATATTTACCATTCTAGAAACCTTTCATTGTATATTCTGACATTCTCATCACATTGTGTTGGAGATCCTTTCCCATCGTTTCCCTGAAAGAACTGAGTGAAGATGGTTGAAAATTTCTAGAAAACATTTTTTAAAGAATTCTCTAGGAGCATAACTTCGGCCTTGTCTGCACTGGCAAGGATACACCAGGGGCAGCCTGGAGTATCCTGGCACCACTAGTTGGCTTGTTTCCCCCCCCCCCCCCCCATTATCTCAGCCTCCATCCCTGCTCCATGGTGTCTATCTGCATGGGCATCTTACTGGGGCATCCAGTGCATCCACTGTCACCATGGGTCACCTGCTGGGTGCCTTCTTCTGACCTCAAAATGGGCAACTTAAAACATACCTGTGTTTACAAATGTAAGTCAATTATGGTTAACTCACCTCACAGCAATTTGTTACCACTGGTTCTATTTACTTTTAGAAGACTATTTGTGCTTCCCTTTGTGCACCAATCCTGGAAGAATGAGAGTCTATTTATAGATTGTTTAGCAGTGTAAGTTTTAAGCAGACACAGACATCCATGGCAGTGGCAGACGGAGGGCTAGATCTGGAGCAGCAGATAATTTTTTTTTACTCCATTGTAACGTTGGTATAGTGGTTTGAATGGTGGACTACAACTGTGGAAACCAGGGTTTGATTCCCCATTCAGACATGAAACTCACTGGTGACCTTGGGCAAATCACATGCTCTCAGCCTCAAGGAGAGGCAGTGGCAAACCTCCTCTGAAGAATTTGTTAAGGAAAATGCAACATGGGACATACAGTGATAGAAATAAAATATGTATGTGAAAGTCACAATGACTAAGCAAGAGCAATTATGAAGCTACACAGGTGCAAAAGCTAATGTAATTTAGAAGTCTTGAGAGCCAAGGACAGAGTTATAGAATGCATATTGGAAACACCTGAGATTCATTAAGTGTACAAGGTAAAATGATGAAATACTTGGGTTGGTCTTAAGTATGGGTTGAACTATGTGAACCAATCAAAATAAATATACACACCCACTGGGTAGAAACTAACTAGTGGGTGGTGATTAACAATGGCTATAATAATTGCAGTGTTTGCCAATGTATTTTTGTGGAGTAGGTTTGGAGATATTGTGGGTAGTTGAGGAGATTTGTAGAGATTGTGATTTGTTGGGCATATAGTACTTGTATATAGTAGAATAAAGTAGATCTTTTCTATAAGACTACTGAGTTGTCTGGTGTCTTGAGTGAAGATACAAGAGCCAGCAGAATCCTGGAAAAGTTTGGAGACATCTGGGGAAGAAGAGTGAGAAGGCTTGGAGAGTTTGTCAGGGTCTTCAGCCTATTCTCTGAAACTCTGCTGCTTTGGAGAAAAGCATTAACCACTGATCAAAGCTGGTCAGCTCTGCTGCATAACAAGGTGGTGAGTTAGAGCCAGAGGTGAAGAGCTACAAGTCTCATCATCCATGACAGAATTTGCCAAAAACAACAACACCCAAACCATGATAGGTTCACCTTAGGGTCACCATAAGATGGAAATGACTTCAAGGCACACAACAACAACAACTTTTGTTGTTTCCCAGTTTGGGTGCAGGACATGCCAGATGTTGTCTAGACTGCCCACACCAGAATTGGGGTTTGGGCCATGCATTGTCTGAACAGGATGATAGCAGAATGAAGGGGGGAAAAACCAAGGTTTTTGGTTTGTGCAGACAATGCCTTAGTCAGGCTTTTGGTCCATCTAGGCCAGTGTTATCAGCACTGATTGGCAGCTATGACAGGTTTCTTCCCTAACCTTACCTGGAGATCTGTTATTTCCTGGTGATCTTCCAGTCAAATAAAAAGCAGGTTCAACCCTGTTTTGGTCCCAAAGCCAGATAAGATCAGTGGTGTTCAGATAGGTGTGGTGGTACACAATATAAAGGTAGCCACTATAGCAGGTGTGGCCAACTGCAGCCATGTATGGGGACATTTGCTGAATAGGCTAAGCTCTTGAGAGCTGTATTTTTGTTTAGGGATGTGGTGTTTTGGGGATGGGTTAATTTTGTTTTGCTTTACTCTTTTTTGCTTTTATTTTTAAGGTTTTAATATTTTTGTTGTTAAATTGCAGGAAATCCATCCTTAAATGGGGGCTGGGGATGGAAGACTGAATAGAAAGGGGACTTATTTCTGAGAAAACCCTGGCCACAGAAGAAGGAAAGCACATTTGTGACTGGTCTCCATCTCTGCACACTCGTTCACAGTCCTTATGATATTTTTGGACTCCAGCTCCCAGAATCCTTCAATCAGCCACTGTCTGTGCTGGCTAAAGCAGTTTGGGGAATTATTGCCAATAAAGGTAACATTTCCCTTTTTCCCAGTTTTTATGCCAAGGGTGTGGGTAACCAGTTTCCACTTCTTACTTGGTAAAAGTGTATCTGGAAATGGTTTGAAAACAGCTTCCTGAAATATCTGGAACAAAGGAATCATATATCTAAATCTATGTCTTGTGTTTTTTATTTAACTTTATCAGCTGCTTTGGGTTTACTTCAAGGCAAATTTGTTCTAAGAAGAGTGGGCAAAGAAGACACTTATCATGAAGAATTATTTCAAACAATGGCATAGCAGTAATTCTCCATAAATATTCTTAACCAAATTAAGACAGATTCTGCCTCCTGAAACAAATTGTAAGTTGATTTCTGCATGACTCAACAAGTGAAATGCAGATCATCCAAGGCCTATCAAATCATGTGTAAAGCACTCATGAAGTCTTGATGTGTGATGAGAAAAATGCTAGAAGAACTTGAATCTATTGTTTGCAGAACATAATCTTTCATCACAGCTAGATCTAATATATTTGTCATATCTGTTTGGGGAGTAAGCAAACATTTACCATTTTGGTTCTTTTTCTTGCCTCCATTGAAGAAAAAAAATGCTGTGCTATTTAATGCTCACTTTTCCTTTTTGCCTTTGTTATACACATGACCCATCATGCTGTGTTCAAGCTGTGTGGCATCTGCAAGCGCACTTTCTAGAGAACTTTAATTATTCATGCCCTCTAACACTTGGCAGAGGAAAATAGGTGCAACTGGTTTGTGTTTTGTGGGATAAAAGCATTTGTAATTAGACCATGGCATCTCAAAGGGGTGTGCTACTTCCATGTTCCTTGGAACATGTTGCCACAAAAACAGATCTTCAATAATAACTTTTGAATACACATTCCCTACAACTTTAGGGTGCATATCTTCACAGGCTAGGTGTCCCAAATATGTGTGCTTTGATCATCATAGGCATGCTAACATGTTTACAGTTTCAAAATTCAGAACAAATTGAAACACAAAGACTTCCTATTTTCTGTGAAGAGTATGTGTGTGCCTTCCCTCAGATTGTATCTGGCTTCACTCCAGTAATGCTAGAATGTTCAAGTTATACCGGAGACTTCCATTATGTGGTTATGGTCAGGGTGGATAGGTACTGCAGCAGGGTAAAACCCTCATTTCAAATGGCAAAACAAGAGGGGCATCAGATCACATACCACAGAGGTACTACTACTGTTATCATTTCCAGCCACTGTTGGTCACGCCAATGTCTCAGTCTGAGGACTATACAGCACAGCCTCCCTGGTACATTTTTTTTGACTCAGACTGCCCAATGCCTTGTTCAGAGGGGTCCTCAGAATGAAGAATCAACTAGACATCAGGAGAGAAGTATGGACTGCTGTCCTACTGTGGCAAAAGGTATAGAACTAGAGGTATAGGTTTGTATCCTCAGAAGATCAGATTGCCCAGAGGACAGCATTATTGGAGGCCAGTGGTGTCCCTGGCCCTGGTGTCACCTGGTGTGTGGGGTTGGGGGCTTCAGAGGAGGAAGAGGCAGGGGCGTCAGAGGCAGAAGGGCAGTGCTTTGCCAAGGAGGTGTGGGGCACTCAAAATGAGTGTGCGCCCATGGGCCAACCCTCCCTGCCACAGCCACCATTCTTGCCACCATCCCTTTCTCCTCAGGGGAGAAGGAGGCAGTGGCAAAGAGCCAGGAGAAGCACACATGTGCCTCCCAGCAGTCCTTAACATCACCTCCCTCTCCCCTGAGGAGAAAGGGACATTGGCAAGGATGGCTTCTCCCTGCTCCTTGCCACGGCATCCTCCTCCCCAGGGGAGAAAGAGGAAGTGGTATGAATGGCCAGGGAGCATGTGCATGCATCCTGGCAGTCTTTAGCATCACCCCTTCTTCGCAGGGGAGAAGGAGGCAGCAGCAAGCTGGGAGAAGCACTCACGCTCGCTTGTGGTCCTTGCTGCTGTCCCTTTCTCCCCTGGGGAGGAGGAGGCAGCAGCAAGGAGCTTCCATGACCATCCTTGCCCCCACCGCCTCCTCCTCCTCAGGGGAAATAGGGGCGGCAGCAAGGATGGCCAGAAGAAGCATGTGCGCACCTCCCAGCAGTCCTTAGCACCACCCCCTTCTCCTCAGGGAAGAAGAGGGTGGTGGCAAGGAGGAGCTGGTGTGTCATGCCCTCAGCCTGGCTTCTTGCTTCCAGCCCATTCTCCCTTAAGAATAAGGAGGAAGTGCCAAGGATGGTTGGGGGCATGGGGGATGATTTGGTGTCATCCCCCTCTGGGGTGTCACCCGGTGTGGACGACACTCCCCACGCCATCCTAGTGATGTTACTGTCGGAGGCCAGGTTGCCTTGACTGCCAAATGACTTGCTCTGAGAAGGGATGCTCACAGCAAGGTAGTGATGCATTGAGGTCTTATAGTCCAAGTCTCAAATCAAGTCTCAAGTTGCTACTTTGAAGTCTCAAGGCATGTGTCAAGTCGGTACAAGATACTTTCTTTCTTTCTTTCTTTCTTTCACTAATTTTTATTGAATTAAAATACAAACAAGTATACAAACAAACAGACATATAACATATATACATATATACATACATACATACAATGAACATACATTCTAAAACATACAGTACAAATACAGTCTAATATAAATACATAATTTAAACTTAACTTCCTGAACTTAGGCTAAATCCTTTATCTTATATTTTATCTTGCTCTCCTTTATTTTTATCATCTAAGCTATAAACCTAATCCATTTAATTCTAAAGTAAAGATTAACATATCCAAGAAATTTCTTATATTGTCATCCATTTTTTTTTTAACATCAGATAAATCGCTTTAAATTGTACAAGATAAATCGTACAAGATACTTTCAAGTTGAGTCTCGAGTCCTTACAAAGTATTTTCAAGCCAAGTTGCAAGTCGAGTCAAGTCTGGGAGCCAACTTTAGCAGAAAAATTGAGGTGTTCATGTTTCTAGGATGGGAACCACAAACACATTAGCAATGGGCTTGAGCTGGGGCTTAAGGTCTGCTTGGCAGCCTGTCCCTACTACACATCAGAGGAGCCTTCTAAAGCTTTCCAAAAGCTTTAGATTGGAAGGATCCTTCCACCTCAAGCCTGTTGCCTAACACATTTGCTTTTTGACAAATACACCCTGTGCTCTGGAGACAGTTCTGCCTGCTGATTGAAGTGAATGATACCAGTAAGTTGCTTGCTAAAAATATATAAATTGCAAGGTGAGATGAGTCAATGCATCATTTTTTTATTTTTTATTTTGCTGAGTTGAGTCCATGTTGAGTCATTGAAGAGATGTAAGTCTGACTTGAGTTTGAGTCAATTGACTCAAGTCTACCTCACTGGAGCAGGACACTGGAAGCCCTGGGGAAGGCCATAGAAAGGGGGTGGTGTGAATGTTCTCCTGCATCAAGAAAGTGAACATCTTGCCCAAGTTAAATCCCACTTTAGTGTAGTCTCGGCCACAAGGACAGTGGGGCTGGTACAGGAAGTTTCTGCCTCACTGGCATAGGAAATAACTGTGTCTTATGATTTTATATTTTGACATTCCTAGTGGATTGACAAGTGGCAACACAGGAACAGGCCACACATCTTATTTGCTCTATGCCTAACTTGATAAATAAGGATGAGCAGGTTTTCCTTGCTCTCTTTACAGAGATTGTGTTATCCAGGCATTCAAACGTATAACAAAGCTGTCTCAAGAGTGAACTAGTCAATATAAAGTCATCCTTTATTTCTGAAACAGGTCACAGCAATTAAGGAGAGATATTTGCTAGCACCACTTTTCAAAAACAATTCATTCTAAATATGTACAAGGAGAACCCATAACCGAAGTAGATAAAACTTAACTAAACAGCAAATAATGATTTGCCAGCCATCTCCTTTCTTTTACATTGTTGTCAGATTCATTCACTAAAGCCTGATGCCAACTCCAGTGAGACCAGAGCTGACGTTTGATATCTTGATATCTGGAGCTCATTCACATCGCATAGAATCCTGGGATTTCTAGTTTGGTGAGGCACTACAGTGCTCTAGCTAAGACTTTCTGAACTGTAAATCCAAGGATTTCATAGAATGAAACCATGGCAATTAAAGTGAAATCATAGTGCTATAGTTGTGTAATGTGTTTGGCCCTGAGATCTCAAGGTATATCATGTACTTTGCCATATCTACCTCATATTGTCAGTGCTTGAAGACCTGGGCTGCTGCCACACTGCAGAAATAAAGCAGTTTGAAACCACTTTAACTCCCACGGCTTACTGCTATGGAATTCTGGGATTTGCAGTTTGGTGGGGCACCAGCGCTCTCTGACAGGGAAGACTAAATATCTCACAAAACTACAAATCCCAGAATTCCATAGCATTAAGTAATGGCAGTGAAAGTGGCATCAAACTACTTTATTTCTTCTGTGTCTTGGATATGGTGATATTCTGCCAAGGAATACCAGGTACTGTTTGCTATATTTCAGAGGTAGGAACTGGCGAAACAACATTTGAGTATTCCTTGCCTAAGAAACCCCTATGAAATCCATACAGTTACTACAAATTGACAGGCAACTTGAAGGTGCATGTACACATACACACTTTTGGCTTGGGTACAGGTTATTTGAAACACCATATCTTCTTTTATGAGCCCATTAGCAGTCCAATATCTTTGCAGGAGGCCCTTCCCTCAGTCCTACCATCATCTCAATCATGTTTGGTGAGAACAAGGGACAGGGCCTTCATGGTGGTTGCTCCAAGACTGGAACTCTCTCCACAGGGAGGCCAGATGGCTCTGTCCTTGGTTATTATGCCAACAGGCTTTAAGAAAATGACTGGGATGGTGTTCTGTATTAATTTGTGGTTTGGTTCACCTTGTTGTTGTTTACTGCCCTCAAATCACCTTTGACCTCTAGTGATCCTGTGAATGAGGCACCTCCAAAACACTTTATCCTCAATGGACATGCTGGGCTATGCCCTTTTTGATTGAGTTTATCCATCTGGCACGTGGTCTTTCACTTTTCCTACTGCCTTTTATCTTTCCAACCATTATTGTCTTTTCTAATGAGTCATATCTTCTCATGATGTGTTCAAAAGTATGATACCCTCAATTTAGTCATCCTGGGTTCTAAGGAGACTTCAGATCTTATTTGTACCAGGACTCATTTGTTTTTCCTTTTATCCATCCACTGTATCCACAAAACTCTTCTCCAGCAGCACATTTCAAATGAGTAGATTTTCTTTCTATCAGCTTTTTTCACTCTCCAGCTCTCACAGACATACATAGTGATGTAAAATACAAAATGGCTTGAACAATCCTCACTATACCATTCAGTTGTATATCTTTGCACTTTAGGATTTTGTCTTCTCTTTCATACTTGCACTTCCCAGCCCTAATCATCTCCTGATTTCGTGACTGCAATTTTCATTCTGATCAATGATTGACTTTAAATGGAAAGACTTTTAATATTTCAATTTCCTCATATTGAAATTTATATCTATATTTGTAATCTATATTAAATTTGGATAGATCCTCCCTAGGTTGCAGCAACTATAGGACCACCTACAGGACCATGATTTCCCACACAAGCAAAATCATGCTCAAACTTCTACAGCATAGACTCCTGCCATATGGGTTGCCTTAGAAAGAAAGGCAGAAATAACTTGAATAACAATCAACAACAAATAAAGTCTCTTAATGAATTTTAATCGTTTTATCTTCATAAATAGTTTAATTCTTTAAAGTATATTTTATATTTATATTTAAGTAACTTTTTGTATTTATACTTTTATGGATATTTTTGTGTAGTTTAATCTGTATTGTTTTTACCATGCTATTAGCTGCCTTGAGTCCCATTATTGCAGAAAAGGTTGGATGTAAATGAACAAAATAAATAAGTAAGTAAATAAATAAATAAGTAATTCAAGATAATGAATTAAAACAAAATGAAAAAAACAACAACACCTTTCCAGGTTCTGCCAATTAAATGTTTGTTTACATGCATTCAAATCACCTGTCAACTTGTGGTGACCACATGAATTTCATATGAAATATGAAATACAGTATCTACAGTATAGGTACTATTCTGTAGTTAGTAACTAGGACAAACCTATGATCTCAGTATTTTTACAGGTTAAACTGCATTTGTGCCTAACACTGGAGCTTAGCTGTTGACTATACCTATTTACCATGAGATAAAATTTGAAATTTTTCATGAAGTTAAATTTATAATGGAATTTGCCCCACTGGTAAGAATACAACTGTTAGTATCCAAATTTCAGAATTGATTTTGCATGCACTCCTCAGAAGAAGCACCTATTGCAATACCTATTTCTGTACATATATGAATTTTCTTTGCTGTGCATGAAAATGTCAACCTGTCTTAAATGCAATGGGAATGTGATTTATTCAGCTGATCTTAACCTCATACAGATTCAGTCTCTCCAATTGCCAAAAAATCCACTGATGCTTACATTGCACATATTTTTGAACATACCACATATTGCTGGGCACACCCATTTATCTCTTTAGATGGCCAAAGATTCACCATTTCTGTCTTACAAGAAACATGAGCCCCTACTTTGTTTTAGTGTACACACTACATGGTACAAATATTTACCATCATCTCTCACCAGACCATTTAAATGGATGTGCTGGGAGACTATTGATCTAGTTCTCCTCTACTTGAGAATCTGGAGAGTCATAGAGTAGACATGGATAAATGATCTGAATCTAAAATTTACCTCAATTTACCATTGTTAAAATAAAGATGTTTTCACCTGCATTCTTATAATGTTCCCTCTCCCTCCCTCTTGCCCTCCATCAGCCTGCATTCTTGCATCCACCTGAAAGGACTGAGCTGGAAGAGTTTTTTTCTGATGGCTTAATCACATGATGGTGGACAGCTGAAATAGAGTATTTAATTGCTGTGTCCAAAACCACGGACAACATACATGGGGCCATGCATCTGAGGAAGTAAACTGAGGGGTGAAACAGATGGGCAAAATAAAGTGGTTTCCAGCTGCTTTGAAGGTGGGGCATTGAGACAACGCACATCTCAAAAGCTGCTGGAAATAAAACTGAAGCCATGCTCTGGGGCTAAAAACTGGAACCAAAAGAAGCCAGCATAGTCCAACTCATGACAGAAGATGCACATCTTTCCCTCTGTGTATAAACATGCCAATGTGTGTGAAGAGCTGTGGCAAAGCAAAAAAATGAAAGTGTGACAACTCCAATGGATGCAATTACAACATACACAAACCAGAAAGTCCAGCAGGGGGGCATGGGGTGAAGGGGGATGAATGAGGGGGGCCTCCATGATTGTGCTTTGTCAATGTATCACTCGCACACTAATGCACTGATGCCCTGTACTGGTGGAGCATCTCACGTGTGACTATGTGGCTAATCAAAGGGGTGGGCATTCAATGGAATGTTGTCTGAGTGGATGTGAAAGTTACCTGGAGGTCACAGGTCGTGTGTTTGGATAATGGTATGCTTATATGGTGGGGAGGCAAAAAAAAAAAATTATCCAGTTGCACAGCTTGATGCTGCACCATGTGGTTGGCCCATGCATATTCGGCCTGCCTTGGGAGTGGGCCGTGAGGGTAGTGGGGTTTTGACTGGCTTTGGGAAAAGTAGGATCAAGCCACTTTTTCCTCCCATTCTGCTCTGGCCCTGATTCTACGAAAGCTTATCTACAGCTTCTTTCATGCACTTAGGGCTGAAGAACATGCCTGGTAAAGAGTGGCTGGAGGCCACTCTGGCCATGATCAGGTTGGGTCCATGGCAATTGAATGGTCCACTTCTGAAATGGGCAGCCACCGCAGTCCCAAACCAGTGCCACCAGGAGCCAAATTATATCTGCTCCTTTTTGGTCTGGTCTAAAGGACCAGATTGTGGCATTGTACCGGCTTCCAGCTGCTTTGGGAGCATGAGTAATCTGAATGCCACACTGCCAAAGTGTCTGGAAGCCACCTTATTTACCCCATGTGTTTTGGGCCTGAGTCTCAAAGGTGCTTCAAGGTGCCTTTGCAGACTGATATTCAAGACTAACAAGGTTATGTCTATGCCTGCCCTCATGAACAGCAAATATTTTTTTTCTATATAATGTATTTGTTCAAAAGCAAGTAGCAAGAAAGTTTTATTACTCTCATTTTATGTCCCTTCCCAATAATTCTTTTCCTGTGATCATCAGAGTAAATATGGAGACCACATTGATTTTGATATTGATTTAGCAAATAGGGTGCAAGTAGTGTTTTGTTGTTTGTTGTTAACTGTCCTCAAGTCAATCTCAACTCATGGTGACCCTATGGATGAGACATCTCCAAGAACCTCTGTCCTCCACTGCTCCGTATAATTCCTGCAACCCCATACCTGTGACCTCCTTAATAGAGTCCATCCATTTAGCATGTGGCCTTCCTCTCTTCCTACTTCTCTCCATCTTTCCCAACGTTATTGTCTTTTCCAATGAGTTTTTTCTTCTCACGATATGTCCAAAGTATGACAGGCTCAGTTTGGTCATCTTGGCTTCCAGGGAGGTTTTCGGCTTGATCTGCTCTAGGACCCATTTGTTTGTCTTTTTGGCTGTCCATGGTATCCTCAGCACTCTTTTCTAGCACCACATCTCAAATGAATTGATTTTCTTCCTATCATCTTTTTAAACTGTCAAGCTCTCACATCCATACATGGTAATAGTGAATACGATGGCTTGTATGATTCTAACTTTTGTACTGAGTTGTATGTATATCTTTGTATTTTAGAATCTTTTCTAGTTCTTTGATAGCCATCCTCCCCATTCTTAATCTTCTTCTGATTTCCTGACTGCAGTCCTCATTTGCATTGTTCCCAGGTATGAGAATTCTTTTACTATTTCTATTTCTTCATTGTTTAGGTTGGACTTGTGAAGGTCCTTGGTGGTCATTATTTTTGTTTTCTTTATGTTCAGCATTAAGCCTGCCTTTGCTCTTTCTTCTCTGATCTTCCTTAGTAGGTGTTCCAGGTCTGTGAGGTTTTCTGCTAGTATTATGGTGTCATCTGCATATCTTAGATTGTTGATATTCCTTCCTCCTATTTTCACTCCTCCTACTTCTGTGTCCAAGCCTGCTTTTCTTATAATATGTTCTGCATACAAGTTGAACAGATAGGGTGATAGGATGCAGCCTTGTCTGGCCCCTTTGCCCAATTGGGAACCACTCTGTAGCTCTGTGTTCTGTCCTGACAATAGCCTCTTGTCCTGAGTACAGATTCCTCATTAGGACTATCAGATGTGCTGGCACTCCCATGTCTTTAAGGGCATTCCATAGTTTTTCATGATCTATGCAGTCAAAGGCTTTGCTATAGTCTATAAAGCACATGCTGATTTTCTTTGGGAACTCCCTGCTATGCTTCATTAGCTATCATATGTTTGCAATGTTGTCCCTAATGCCTCTTCCTTTCCTGACCCCCGCTTGGACTTCTGGGATTTCCCTCTCCATGTATGGTTGGAGTCTATGTTGCAGAATTTTGAGCATGATTTTGCTTTTGTGGGAGATCAGTGCTATGGTCCTATAGTTTCTATAGTCTTCTGTGTCTCCCTTTTTGTGGATGGGGATGTATACTGATCGCTTCCAATCTGTTGGCCATCATTTTGTTTTCCATATCTGTTGCTGTATCTTAGTGTGCACTAGAGTTGACTCTGTCAGCAGTTCAAATGGAATATAATTTGTTCCTAGTGATTTGGTTTTTGCTATTCTCTTATTGTGGTTTCCACCTCACTTTTTAGAATTCAGGGTTCATCTTTATATTCAAGTAGTGTAGTTCCATGATATTTTAATTTTCATTCTGTCTGATTTTAAATGCACTGGCTGCTTATATTTTTGCAATCTCTCTTATTCAATCAGTAGTTTACATTTCAGGTAAGATTCTGATAGGAGTGTGGCAGGATGCATTAAGTAGCATTCCAGACCCAGTCTAAGCCCCTTAACACTGAGGACCATGGTTATAAAAATATAAAGCAATATTCATGCCAGAAATACCTAAATTGACATCAGTTAATGAGGCATTCTACAGACGAGAAAGAATGAAAAAAGACCAATGGGTTTCCTACAATGATCTCTTAAAATATGACAACAATCAATATAGAATGAAATCAGTGGAGGAACTGAAGGTGGAAGAAATGAGCTGTAATTGGTTCTTATACAGGCAGATCTGGGAAAGATTCAAAATGGACATTAAATTATATCAAATTGAAAAAGAAGAAAACCAATCAGGGAAAATATTAACAAAAGTTATACTGGTCTAAGACCAAATAAATTGATTGATTGATTGATTGATTAACAAAAGAGACACAACACATTATATCCAAATTATATAAAGTTTTATTAGAAAGAAATATGGAGGAAGAAACAATTAAACAATTTATGGTATCCTGGTCACAGGAAATTAATAAACACATTATGTTAGAAGATTGGGAAAAAAATTGGACAAAAAGAATAAAGCATACATTAAATCAGGAAATTAAAGAAAATTATTACAAAATGCAATTTAAATGGTATTTGACACCAGAAAAAATCTCAAAGATATACAAATCTAAGAAAGATTCTTGTTGGTATTGTGATAAAGAAAAAGGCTCATATATACATATGTGGTGGAACTGTGATAGGGCTAAGAAGTTCTGGGTGCAAATTCAGAGTGAAAAAATTACTAGAATTATAAAAGTAAGAATAGAATTGGAACCTACAACATTTCTGCTTGGTATGATAAACAATGATTTAGAGAAAAAACACGGAAAAATAATTTTTTATATGTTAGCGGCGGCAAGAGCGGTTTATGCAAAAAAATGGAAAAACCAAGCAGAACCGCAGATAAGAGAATGGCAAATCAAATTGTATGACATGATGGAGTTAGATAAATTAACACGTGCTCTAAGAAACCAAAAAAGTTTGAAAAGAATGGCTACCGGTTAATGATTATTTAGCAAAGTTATGGTCACTATAAGTAATAGATTATAAAAAGAAGAAATTAACAGTTCAAATATAGTTTAACTGATGAAAATAATCAAGGGTACTAACACTGTTTAGAGCTGGAGATTTAAGAGAATTAAATATAAATGATTATGATGATTCCAAAGGAATAGACGACTTGGTATAATATATGATATTGCAATGACAATGCATCGGATGTGTTAATCATAAACAATACGAAAGTATGTGTATTTAATGAAAGTCTGATTATATTATTTTAATAACCAAGACAAAGGATGGGAAGATTTGTATGTAAATTATGTATAGATAGTTTAGTATTTTTTTTTTAGTTTGTGTGTTTGATTGTATGTCTTTGTCTATTTGTAAGTGTTATGTATTTGTTAAGATTATTATGTATAAAACCAAATTATATTATACACTGAGGACCATGGTTCTAAATACATTTTTGTTTTGCTTCAGAAGCTCATTGGTGTGATTTCTGGCTGGAAATCTACAGATCATAACAATACATGGTATTTCTCCATTTTGTCCCCTGTTGCGGAATAGAGTAAAAAAATGGCTAATTTATTTCACAGTCATAGCAATAATTAAAAGGCTGTACATTTATAGCGTAAAGTATTTATTTAGACCTTCCATGGCTTCATGATCAGGCACAACCATCTGATAATACTGTAGTTGTTAAGAAGAAAAAATAAGGTAAAATCTCACAGGTTCAAAGGACTCTTGGGGAAATGGACAAACAGCTGCTATTCTTTCATAATATCACTAGACTTTCATGTTAGCCTTAATGGCTATGGCATCTTTTTAAAATGTTGATGTAAGCCAGTTTGTTGATCTGTTTGAAAGATGAAATAGTAAATAAATTAACAAATACAGTACAAAGAAGAAGACCACTTAAGTTCAATGGAGTTTTATTTCTCAGATAAATAGGAAGGGATTAACTTGGTTGCCAGGTAGGGGACTTGCCTCACAGGATATATGAAAAAGATACATGACAACAAACATTACCGGGAATTTGGGAATCTTACTTTAATAAACAAGCATATCTATGAGCAGCACATGGGTACAGTCTGTTAATTCCTGCCATCATGCAAGTGGCAAAACTAACTTCAGCATTTGAACTAACGTTCCATCATGTCCAAACTGGTAATTATAATAAAGCATCAAAATAGATGGCCGAGATGGGGTGGCATGAAGCTGCCCTACCCAAAGACAGATGAGGACCATGGTAGTTGCATGCCATGGCCCAAATCCACCATAGCGCTGGCTGAAAAAGTGGCTCTTCTGTGACCACGTGGTGGCTTTGCAGTGTGTTGAGGGCTTGTGGTGTGTAACCACTATGTTCCCAAGATGCCTAGAAGCTGGCTGATGTGTGGCCACTCTGGGCACCTTCAGGGCATCATGGGGATGTGTGGCATATTCACACCACATCCCCAAGCTACCTGCAGCCTCCCCAAAGGTGGCGTTTAGAGCCGGTCTGTTCTGGCTCTTAGTGCTTTTAAGCAAGAGACAATCAATAAGCTAACTTCAGATACTGGTACAGGTTGAGCATCCCTTATCCAAAATGCTTAGAACTGGAAGTGCTTTGGATTTTGGAATATGTGCATATACATAATGAAATATCTTGGAGATGAGACTCAAATCTAAACACAACATTCATTTATGTTTCATATACACCTTAAACTCATAGCCTGAAGTTAATTTTATACAAAAATTTTAAATAATTTTGTGCATGAAACAAAGTCTGTGTAGATTCAACCATCAGAAAGCAAACTGCCATCCATGTGGACAATTTTGGATTTTGGAGTATTTTGGATCTTGGAATTCCAATAAGGAATATTCAACCTATATAAAGAAGGTTTTTAATTTGAGCTCTATTTAAGTTATCTAAGGGGAAAACAGATGGTCCTGAAAGGCCAACTCTGCACCACTCCTTTGGGCACTGGAACCACATGGCGCAGCCCTGATCTGGCATTTTTCTGGCCCAAAAAAGGAGCAGCAAAATGTGGGGGTGGAAAAAAGGCACTCTCTTCACCATTGTGGCTTTTCTCCATTTCTGCAACATGGCATGTGTAAACCATGCATACACCATGCCCCCACACCACCCTGAAGCTGGCGTTTCTTGCCGGTCTGCTTTGGACCCAAGTTTTGTTTAACAAAGCTACTCAAGGTAGGGAATGTGTGAACTTCCATATATCATTGTACTACAATTCCCACTAACCTCTGTCAATACAGACTGTGTTGAGGGGTGATGAGAGTGGAATTCCTTTCCCCCTGGTTTAAGTACTGAAGTTTGTGGGAATAAATAGGTATATTCATAAATAATGTGGTGTGTTCACCTAGGAGACCTTGCTTCCTGTTTTATATGGAAGTGTGCCCACTATATTTGTATACTGTTGAAAGCAAATATCAGCAAGTGGCACTTTCTGAAGCTGGCATGACAATTTCATTGGTTCTGTTTTTCCTTGAATACAATGTTAAAACTAAAGAAGTACTAATTTTCTTTGTTATTCTAGTGGAGAGGCACGAGGGGATAGAGTTTGGCTTCCAGAAGACAGGAGTTCCAAAGAAATGGAGAAACTGATTTTGAAACATAGATTATATAAAATACATCTAGTATAGTTTAATATTTATATTCAGCCTAGATTATACTTAAATTAAAACAAAACTATAAGGCTGAAATCCTATAGATATGTATTTGGAAGAAAATCCGATTAAACTCAGTGAGGCTAACTTCTACATAAACATACATACAATTAAAGTGGATATTTGATTATCACACATGACACTACAAATTTTAGGTTTCAGTAGTCTAATGGTTGAGAGATATGGATGAGACCAGACACTCATTATCATATTCCCATTAATATTCACATATATCTACTGTTTTGACAATTTTATGATAATATATCGGTACTTTAAGTGGTTGAATGGGTGAGCCTCTAGATTTGCTCAAGTCTGAAGTAAAGGGGGGGAAATTAACTTGATCCCAGTGCACTGCCTTTCTCTACGAGTTTCTATGTTAATAGGCATTAATTATATTCCTGATCACTACTTTCCACATTTCTGACATAAAGATTCTACATTATAGTATGAGTTTCATGTTCGTTTGCTAGCCCTCTGCAACTACAGTAGTTTTTATCAGCTGAATTCATTTTTTTACAAATTATATTTAATTAGTAACACACATACCAGTTAAGCTAAGGTTCTGGTCATGGAAAGCATTACCATATACCTATTTCATTCATAAAGATTAGGTATAGTCCCACTATTTTTGTTAAACAATGGGTGTGACACTTCAGTTATACTAGCCCTGCCTCCCACTTTTCACTTACAGAGATACAATACTGATTTGAACATGTAAAATCTTCCATTTCTTGAATTAATACATACATTAGGAATAGAATAAATCTATCCTGGCTCCTTCTTGTATATTATAAAAATTCATGCCTTTTTTTGTATTAAAGAGAAGCATGATTTGATTCGTCATGAGCTGAATATTCAAGTAATAGAACAGAGACATTAGTATGCTTCAAACCAGACCTTTGGCATAGGCCTAATGGTGAATTGGTAAAACAATATACGGTCTCCCTGGGGCTTTCAGGCAATGGGAAAAGAACCACAAGAGACAGTCAATTCCTTTAACCCCGAAGGAAGAGCATCTGGTGTTACTCCCCATCTCCATTTCTAGATGACTGAAGACAAGGATGTAATGAGCTCTTGCTCATTCCAGAACCAGCCTTTCCTTCAGGGAATGAAAGTCCCAAACCCTTCTCTGCATTTTGATGGACATGGCATATTTTTGTTGCTTGTTTTCCTCTGTTGCTCTGTTTACCTCAGAACAGCAATATCAATAAATATGCAGACAAAAAACAACAACATCTCCTTTAAACACACACACATCCCATAGGAGATGCTGGTTAAGAATTAATTAACAACCTCTGAAACATTTGATTCACACTAACCTGCACAAACAGGTTATGGAATTATATATCGTAGTCTAACCCCCATCTCTAGTAAAAAATAATAATTGTTTGATGTTGAGGTGTCTTGGTTGGATGATGTCTTGGGAGTATTCCTAACTGTTCTAGCTTTAGTATGTCTTCCCCTGCACTCAACACATAACAGATTTGCTATTATTCCCTTAGTCAATGGCTAAATATCACTAATGAAATTTTTGTTATACAAAGTTGTTTTTTAATACAAATATGAAATATATAGAGGACTGAACTGTTAAGATGCTTTCTAGATTATGGAGAGAAAGAGGAATAACACACCACAGGATGAATGGAAGGAGGAACGAAAGAGATGTAGATAAAATTATTGGACTTTTGGAAGGATGTTACATGTTGATAAACTCGCTGTGTCAAAAATTGCCCCTTTGCATAAAGTCTACTGAGACATTTCTTCATATTTAAATTGAAATAAAATATTCAATACTTATTTGAACACTTTTTCTAACAACTTGTTCCTTTAAAAAAAATTTAAAACCATTTTTTCTTAGGCTGAAGCAGAATATATCTTTTGTGTTTTGGACAGTAGTGAGGAGGAGAGAAACTGGTGATGAAACCATGGCATAAAATCATTGTTCAACTTTTTTGTAGGAACACTAGATGGAGCTGTAGCTTTATCAAGCAGCACAGAGGGGTTGATTTAAAAGCTTAAATTTAAAATTTATACATATATATTTAAGTCCAAGGCTAATAAATTATGTATCTTCTTGGTTACAAATTCCAACACATCTTTGAAGCAGGAAAAAGTAAGTGGGGTGATGTGTGGGGGGGAAGCAAAACTAAATGTTCAGTTATCCAATTGTCCAAGCAAATTATTATTTTTAAAATATACATTCTGATGCTTAAGACTTGATGAGTAACAGCATAATGTTATAAACTGCTTGTTTCAAATGCACATACATTTCATTTTATTCTCATACCAATTGTGATTGTCAGAGGCAAACAGGCAAAAACTACTAAAGTTTCAAGTGTCACCAGTGGAAATATGCCAGTAACTTGGCAGATTTGAGGTATGTAAGATCAAGTTTAGAGAACAGTTTCTCATTAAGAGTTGCTCTCCCACCCCAGTTTTCCATTATATTCTTATATATAAAATAGTTTTATGTTCCTTTTCAGCAGTACAATGTATTTCTTCTCTTTTATGCATTTTGTACTTTTTTCATCCAGGTCTGAAGAAACAGGGAAGAGAAACAAAAGTAAGCCTAGATTGTTTTGCTAATCTTATTCTCTCTCCTAATTTCTATGTCTTTGCTTCTTAGACTTCTCATCTGAAAGTTGTTTCACATGAAATATTGGTCTACACAATATGTGGGCAAACACAATGCACAATTCGTCTGAGCATGGATATCGGCCAAAGCAATTTTTATGATTGTAGCATATGTAAAAAGCATCACTGAGATCATGGGGATTCCTGTTCACTACATTTTCAATCACTCAGTTCACAGCTGCACACAGTAATATTTGTCTCCATAAATATGTACCCTGAATGGTTGGATGAGCAGAATGTGTGGATGAACAGAAAGTTAAAAACACTAGGTCTGGACCAGCCTAATAATTCATACATAGAGGTTTGGGAGAGACAACAGCACATTCAATGCAAATTTCACATGTTCTAGGATAAGCAGTGAAGCCTAAAACTTTGTTCTTTCTGGGCATGGACTGCCAGCCATTCATGGCCTCCTAACTTTGGCACTTTGTCCTGAGGTAGATATGTAAATGATAAACCATTATTAAGTTTTCCATCTGGTTGATAGTGAGGACATTTTGTGGATTTATATGGTGGAATGCAGTCCACTTTCAAAATGCCATTACAATTTGGGTTTGGGGCTCCTGTTTTGGGGAAATAATGATACTCTTTAAAATAAATAGACTACATTTTCAAAAAATAGTATCCGCTCTCTTCAGCCTTAGGTTTTCCATCTCTATGTAGAAACAGATGACTGTTTCGGTTAGCACAAGTGAACATAAGATGCCAGAGTAAAGTTTCCCTGATTCACATAATACCTGCTTTGTTAAGAACGATACTTCCTTTAACTCTGCTGTAATATTTGAGCACCAAGTTGTGAGTGTAGAAAACCTCACTTCCATTATGCAGAAAGGTAACTCCATTTTTTTATGGACTGATCTCAGCCATAGTTTACATTTTTCTCTGACTTGTACAGCATGGTCCACCTACAAAATAACCAAATCTTCTGTCAGTATAGTCTACACCCAGCTACCATGCAAACAAAGTGGGTGAGAATTTCTAATCTTTAAGAAGTCCTATTAGTTTATTTTAATGTGGTTTGGATTTCATAGTATCCTCTCCTTCTGCACAAACAATTTGTGATAGATTAATAACAAATGTGACCTGTAACAAAATCTTAGAGTGGACAGGGGGACACATATTGTCCACCAGATGCTTTTGGAAAGCAATTTCCATCATTCCTGGGCAATGATGAGGAATGCTGTCAGTCTCTGAAGCACCACATACTTGCCAAAATGTGGAAAAAGATACTCCTGTTTAAGCTCCAGCCAGCCATGCCCTTTGCTAGGACACTTTATTCTGTTTCCCAATACAACAGTCAAATGACACTCTTGGGCACAGAGCATGTTCACCCAGCTTGTGGGTCAACCTACAGCCCCCTACAACAGACCTTAAGATTTTTAAAATGATTTTTTTTGGGGGGGGGGTCCTGAAGGAGTTGGCATTTTCCCTAAGATTGCTGATGCCTCTCTCATGCATGGGTAGTACCATTTTGGGCCACATAAGTGCATGTGTGTGTGAAAGAGGGGGGAGGAGGGTGACATCCCAGGCCCTCAAAATTCAAGACCAAAACCTGAATCCAAGGGAAATCCCTTTGTGATGTCACAGGGGGTGAGTTCTGGTGATGTTCCAAGGTTGATGTCCAAGGAGTAGTCCCTGGCGATGTTAGTCCCTGGTGATGCATGTATGATATATTAAACATTAACTACATTTTCACAGAGTATGACATTCATTAAAAGCACACACACAAATGTAATAAACAAGAAACACACACATACATTCTTACTTTCAAGACAACGTTCACACCCAAAGATTCATTGTCCACAGCCTAAGGACCAGAGAAGAGGATCCATGTTTTGGGACCTGGGAACCCTGGTGTGTGTGTGTGTGTATGTGTGTGTGTGTGTGTGTATTCCTCTCAGTAATAAGGAGATAGACCAGGTTTTGTGCTATTTAGAAACCTCTGTAACATTCCCAAGGCTGTTAATTTAAAGAGGGCTGAGGATTCTATAAAACATTTCAGAACTTGGTTTGCTTCTATGAGACCTTGCACCAGAGTATGTTAGGGATCATGCAGTCCCTTCTTGTGCATGGCCCTGTGGTAGAAGTGTCAAGCTTTGACCTCCGTTTTGTCCTTATTTCTTTTGGAGACTTCTTGGTTTGCTGGCAAAATGCTGCATTATATTTCAGAAATTAAAACAAGTTGCCTGTTATGCTATCCTGTCTCCACCTCTACCCCCCAGCCAGGTCAGAAACATATTTCCAATACTAAGTGAAACTTCCTAGCATGTGTTGAAAAGCAAATATGGCTGCAGCAAATACCTGATCAAACAAAGAGATCAGAAAGATGTCTGTCTTTTGAGGAAGGGGAGGGAGGAGGCTTTAAATGCTCCCAGAATAAAAACACATGTGGTAAGAATTGCTATAAGCACAGTGTGATGGGAAAAGGGAGATACAACATCAGAAGCTAAATAGTAACAGAACCCCCCAGGAAGAGGCACCTTTCTAAACATTAAGCATTCTGGTTTCTAGAAAATGGACCCCTGCCTCCAAACAATAATGAGATAGCATTATATAGGCATTGACAATTGCAAAACCAGGATACAGGTGCTGGGCATACAGGCCATAATATTTCTGGGTTTTCCATCCCAGGTAAAATTACCTCCTGGCAATTTTACCTTTGAAAACAGACTTCTGAGGACAACATTATCCCCACAAATGTGTAAGACACATAATAGAGGCACAGTAGGATGCTTGCTGAGGGAGAAGATACAGAGAGAAATATTTTGCAAGAGTATATTAGGTAAGTCAATGAATAAATATAAATATTTTGGTAATTAGAAATATAAATGTAAATTCTCCCAGAATTTTCTAACAACCACTTTAAAAAAACACCCACAAGCCTCTTGGTTCTCCAACATTGTTGTGTGAATTAAAGTTGTTTCCAACTTATGGTAACCGTAAAGTGAGCTTATCACAGGATTTACTTGACAAGATTTGTTCTGAGTTTTGTCCTTGCCTGACTGAAGCAGTTGGCTAATAGGATTCATTAGACTCCTTGTTTTAGAGTTTGCAAGAAGGCACACTACAAATAATTAGTTGTATGATTTTCTTATGGAATAAGCTCACTTCCACTTTGGGATGGAAAGAATATTTGAAAATAGAAAAAAGTTGAAAAACATGGTTTTTGAGTGTTGAGAATCTTAGATTGACAAGAATCTTTTCAGTTTTGGAGCATTTTTTGTACAGAAAATAATATTTCTGTGTAGACATACCTACATGGAAAAAGTTGTTTTCTGTGGTGTAACTAATGATGTAACTGGGGACTAATTCTACACAAAAATTGCATGCGGGCGATTTGCATAGAAGTAGAGAAGGTACTGCAAAGCATGTCTGTAAGCAGACAACAAAAAAGAGACGAGGTCCATGTGTGGTCAACTGTTTATGCCTTTTAAAAATCCAATGAGTCTCAGCCTGCATAAAAAAGAGCCTTCTTCACAGAACACTAATACAGATCTGTTTTAAATATTTTGAAGACCTATCCCCTTAAAACCCATAGGATTACATTATTTGTCATATCAAAAACATACATACTGTATAACAGAAATCACCGGAGTTGTAACAACAGTGTTTAATGAGCTGTGCATTTATTTATTTATTTTTATTTTGCACAGGAAACAGCATTTTTTACACAGGAAATAATATTTATATATAGGAACAGAAAATGCTGTTTCCTCTACAGAAAATGCCTCTATCTGTGCAAAACAATGATGTGTGATTTTTTTCAAAGAATAGGTCCTGAATTGCGAACAGATTTTGAAAATTGGTTGGTTGTGAAAGTCTTTCTTAAGAGTGAAAAGAAAATTGCTAAAGTTACTCATTGCTTCCTTCAAGAAGAAACATATAGTGAAGAATTGTGTCTCAACCTCCACTTTGCTTAATTCTGAATGCAAAACTAATTTAATTTTAGTTTTTACCAGATCTTGGGGATGTTACCTTGGTAATAGAACTACCATGGCTGGCTCCAACTAGCCATGCAGCCTGGGGGGTTTGGGGTGTGGCAATGCAAGAAAGTAAAGCTGCCAAGTTTTGCTTTTAGTCCTCCTAACACATGTAAAGCTGGTAGGTAATTTGTTTTTTATGGTGGTGGTAGTAGACTGTTATAAATCCTGATTAAACATTTGTCTGTGTATTTCATTAAAATATATATCTATTAAAATATACCCAAATAGTTCTTGAATATTGAGAAATGGCTTTTGATTTATGCTTTTTCGCAGTTTTTTTTTTTTTTAAATAGAGGGAAGAAGGCTTTCTCACTGTTGGTGCAAGCTACAGAATACTCTTCTTGGCAAGTGATCGCTAACACCAAGTTTATAGTCTTTTAGGTGCTATGGTTCAGTCTCCCTTATCCAAAATGCTTGTGATCAGAACTGTTTTTGGATTTTGGATTTTTTTTTTATTTTGGAATATTTGCTTATATATAATGAGATAGCATGGAGATGGCACCAAAGTTTAAACATGAAGTTCATTTACATTTTGTATAAACCTTACACACATAACCTGAAGGTAATTTTATACACAATATTTTTAAATAATGTTGTGCATGAAACAAAGTTTGAGTACACTAAACCATCAGAAAGCAAAGGTGTCACTATCTCAGCTACCTTTGTGGGCAATTTGGAATATTTCGGATTTTATTCAGGCACTGATACATTATTGAATGACTGTATATGTTTGAAAGCTGTGACTTTTAAGCATCTCCTTGTTTCCCTGTATTTATAGTTTTGCTTTCTATAAGCATCCTTGAAATCCTTGGTAAAATTCAGTAATATACCATGCACCTTCAACTATTGTCAGATAGGCTCCTAACATCCTTTCTATGGGCTATGTTGGTTAAGGCTGATGGAACCTGCAATGATGGATGTAGCCTCTTTAAATTAGGAATGACACCCCATCTGTTTGCCTTGCATGTTTTTTTTTTTATTTTTAACAGCAAACAAAGGCTTGAAGGGCAAGAGTAAACTTAACTGCGTGTGCATATTTTGACTGTGGACTCAATTGGAAGGGACTGTGCTAACTATTTGCAATGCATGGAAAGTTTCAGGCACTTCAGAGAAGTCTCCCTCCAAAATGGGACTTGCAAAAGTACCTTCTCAGTAAGCTCAGGCAGTGTATGTGTTTGCCTTGTATCCTCCTAAATATAGTTTCCTGATGAAAAACTGGAAGTGGGAGATGTGTATTCTTTCTTCTACATTAGGATTTCAACTGAGGATTTGTTTTATTTTCTGTGTCTTGAGTCACTCAGTGAAGACTATCCACACAGCCAGCCTCGCCTCATCAGAGGATATGTCTATTTATTCATCCCACATTAGCTCTGCATGCCTCCTAATCATTTGCAGCCTAACTGCCTTTCTCTCTCACTTGTGATGATTTTGAAAGGGAAAGGAATCTTTTTTTTCAATATAAAGAGCCTCCCCCAATTCCCTCTCTCCCTTACATATGCCACTGTGATATTGAAATGCTGGGAGTTTCTGCTTCTGAAATGTGTGAGGGAATGAGATAGAGAGAGAGAAAGAGAGAGATTTTTGACTAGTTCTCATGAAAAGGAAGATTTGTATCAATGTGATTTCCTCCACTCCTCCTGACCCATTCCCACTAATCTCAACTAACAAGCTGAGTAGTACATAAACTGATTCCTGGCAGTGTGATGATTTGCAGCTCCTGGCCAATAATTTCTCTCTCTCTCTCCTTCCATCTTAACTCCTTCTCTGCTGCTCCTTAAGCCACACCTTTCCCATGTCCAATGAAGACAGGACAAATTGTCTGAGAAAGTGACTGAAAGAGGCAAGAGTCATTTGTTTAGCTTCAATGCTCAGCTGGCAGAACAATGACTGCTGGCTGTCTGGGCGACCAAATTCACAATATGCCACTTTTATCCCAAGCATCCTTCTCCTTAGATGCTCATGGCCTTGGAAAGGAGGCCTGAGTAAATGAGCCCATCTACCTCAAACAGCCTTGAGATTCTGGTTACACACAACACATATATTATATCGCATACTACCGTATGTGTACATAGTCACAAAAACACACACAGAGAGAAAGCGAACAGAGACTTTGAACTTTGTTTACCTGGGCCTGGGGCTGCAATCTACTCATGCTTATTTTGGGAAAAAGCCATATTAAACACTGTGGGTTTTAATCCTGAATAAACACAAAGAGTTTCAGACTGCCAATGCCTACTACACATGCCTACTACACAAGCAATAGATTATCCAACCATAGTTTCAATATTTTATTGTCTTTCTGTGCTTTTGGGAGGGCAGTTTACGAAGGTGTGTGTCTGACAGAGAGAGAGAGAAAAATAGAAAGAGAGAAAGAGAATCACATATATATCCATTGTAAAGAAAATAAAAAGGGAGCATGGGATTCCATTGCCTGCTAGTCAGACCTCAAGGGAAAAAATGGAATTTACTCCACCTTGAAACATTTTCTTTTCTCAGCTGAGAATACATTTTACCTCAACAATGTGCCATTCATCTTATATGGCTGTTTGTCGATCATAGCTACTGAAAGGATAAGCAAACCTTATGGAAAGACATTTATCTAAATTATCCTGATAAAATGCTATCACTTCATGAGAAAAGAAAAATGAGATAGAATCCTACTTTGTACACAAATACACTGCAATTATACTAACGGGAGGAGTAGAAAATAATTTGGCCTGAGCTAGTCTTTCTTTCTTTCTTTCTTTCTTCCCCCCCTCTCCTTTCTTTTCCTCCATGCTTTCAGAAGTTGACAATGCAGGAAATAATGGAATACTTTAATATTAAATAAAGTGAATATCAGTCACCAATGGGAGGGTGTTAACAAACTCTTTTGTGTAAACAAACATACATACAGTTAGTGTTTGTGACTCTGTCCCCTGACAAGCAGATAAGAAGATAAATGTGTGGTTTCTCTTAATTAGCCTTTCTTAATTAAAAACACCAGAGGTATTGTAATCATAATGAACTCTGCTGCAAGGATGGTCACTTTGTTCTTCAGGATGTCACTTCTGGAAAATTAGATTTTTCCCCCCTCTGCCCTAAACAAGAAAGGAATAAATTCTGTGCAGGAGAAGCAGAAATAAACGATGCCTGCAACACAGTGTCCCTTTGGTTTTTATCTGAGTGAGATGGATGTGCATCTTGTGGTTTTTAGAATGGTGTGGGGCAGTATTAGCCATCATTAGCACCCCAGTATGGATCCAATTCACTAATTACTTATGCTGTCTTGGTTCACTGAGATTTAAGTACCAAGTCAATCCCATTATCTGCACTCTCCCAAGCTTGCCAGAGTCATCCGTCTTTTATGGAAAAGAAGCACAAGGGTTATCAATAGGACCTTGAAATACTTGGGATTTTCCCACTTCAGGGGGAGGCAAGATTAGTCATGACTAAAGTCACAGCTTCTCTAAGCTGCTACTCTGGATGTGATAAAAGTGAACGGTGACAATTATCCATAACTACATAAAGAGCAACAGAGAGAGAAAGACGGGGAGGTGCAGAGAGCATGTGTGTGTGAAGAGAAACCGGGAGGGAGGGGAAAAAAGAAAAGAAGGGGAAAGAACAGAGGAAATCTGCCATATATTTCTGCAGCTGTCCTATGTTTTCGGGCGGCTTTTCATATCACCCCAGAGCTACAAATTACAATTCGTCTGTTACAAACGCACAATAATATAGTCAGAAATCAGAAATTAAAATATTCCAAAGGCCTCAGGCCTCCTTCGAAAGAGAGGAGGGCAGGGGGGCAGCAGGGAAGGGGGGGAGGGAGAACATGGAGTCTGCAAGATCCCTGTGTTGTTTGTGTCCTCCTCCCCACATCCTGCATGTTTAATGTCTGCAGCGGCCTTGTCTGTTTGGGATGGTTGATTGACATCTGCTCTGCTGAGAGGAAGGCCCTGGCAGCCATTGGCAGCACTGTCACGTTCATTTGCACACTTTATGAAGCAGCAGTGTGGCTACTAATACAAAAAGAAATATTCTAAGCAGCATGACATCTCTTGGAATGGAATATTTGTCTTTACAAATGATTGCACTGCTGCCAGTACTTGACATAGTGCTCACAAACATGTGTAATTGTTGGAAGTGTAATGATGATTATTTGCATATTTAATGTTCAAACAAGCACTGGAGAAGCAACTTAGGCTAAACCTTTTATAAGGAAGATTTAAATACGTTCAGCATCATCCTGAGTGAGTTCCAAAAGAGGATTCAAAAGGAGCTACACAAGCTCTGTTGCTCATATGAAGGAGAACTGAAGGAAAAGTGAAGGAAAGCATCCAAGGTTTTGCTTCACAAGCCCTTGTGAAAAGATTTGGTGAGGAAAGGGAGGCAGCAGGTCATTTTTAATGTCTAGAAATGTGCTCTTCTGCCATAATTTTAATGCATTTTCCCATCTATTTCTAGTATACTGCACCACAAAGAGATGGACCATTTCTATTTAATATACACATTATTTACTTTAATCAACCAAAATCAAAACTCCAAATGTAGAAAGCTCAAACTGGATTGACAAACTACAAATTTTCCTAACTGCTACTTCTGTTGTCACAGATCAGCTGAAATCTCACTTGAGCTAACTTTTTCTGAAAGAATCCAGCAAAGAATTGATTCCAGTAATGTTTTTGTCTAAGCCTGCAAGGGAAGTGAGAGTTTGTCACCAAGAGTGACTCAGTTCTTGGAACTTCTTAGGGCTTCTTTCAAGTAAGGAGAGAGAAATCTGTCAGTTTCACTTTCTCCTGCATTCTGTAATAAAACAAAAACAAAACACCCCAAATCTTTCCATCCTCAATATAAAGAACTTTGTGGGGGAAAAAACAAGTAAAATCTGATTTTTTTCATATATATATATATATATATATTTAGAAAAAAGGAAAATATGCAATGAAATTCTCCTCATCTGGAATTGCCAAATTCAATAGTACAGGTATTCCCACGATGCAGAGGATGCTTGATGCCTGCCATATTATTATAAAAGATTTGAGAGAAAAAAGACAGACTTTTAAGACAGAAATGCCCAACGCCATCAGTCCAGATGGATGAATTTGTCAGTTTTGGTTTCTTGTACATTCAGAGCCATCAAATCACAAGTTCATTCCATCCCACTGAATGATGAAATTTGGAAGCCTACTTACAGTTAATATGAGTAACTTAAGTATGAGTAACATACATAATATAGTTATGTATAAGTAACTGAGTAGTGTCTCCTAGCCCAACTTCCTCCCTCTTCTTACTTTTTTCAGTTCTCTCTGGTCACTTCCTATTTTCAAATAAGGAAATAAGGCTTCTCCTGGAATAGGTAACAGGAGTTACAACAAGGTCCCTGAACACAGCACAGTGGTTAGCATCCTATCACAAGTCTACGGGCACAAGCCCACCTTTTTTTGGTTGTTGCAGAGGTTGATATTTTCTTCCACTCTCTGCAATGACCAATCCCCCTGATACACCATTATCCTGTTGTAGCAACCCCCCCCCCCAGTCTGTTTCTGGCAGAGGAGAGTAGAGAAAAATCTAGGTATGTTTCTATAGCCAGAAGCAAATAGATGACATCATCTACTCAGAACACCAGTGTACTCTATTGGATCTTGGCAGAAGGCGTTCTTGGTCTGCCTCTGGCTATGACAGGTTTGGGTAACCTAAGGCCCTCCAGGTTCTGATGAACTACCCATCATGTCTCACCACCAGCCAAGTTGAAGTAAATTTTAGTCAGGCTCATGAAGGCTTGGTTGTAGCTCCTCCCCTTATGGTGATGCTATGGAAGGGGAGGAGCTACTACCAAGTCTAAATCCGGCATGCCAAAAAATGGGAGGAGAAAAATGAGAGAAAAATGAGAATTTCAGGGATTTTCTCATTTAGTTGAACTTACTTTTTGGTGGTGGTACCTCTTGTCTGTGGATCCCTTTGCAACATTCATCTGCGTGAAAGAGAAGGGAGGGAGTGGAATTACATATACCATGTTTGAGTGATTGGAGTGATCATGATGTTACATATTAGGATGTAGTATTTCATGGACACATGACTCATAAGCACCTTAGGCCCTTTTATACTACATAATTACAGTACTATGATTCTAGTTTAACTGCCTTGGGTGCATCCTAGCAATCTTGGAGTTTCAATGATGCACTGGAGAGTGGCTGAAAATTCTAAATAACCCTCCCTAAACTGCAGATCCCAGGATTCCATACTATGGAACTAGAGTAGTTAATGTGGAATCATAAGTTTTATAATTATTATAATGAGAGGGTTCCTTGAGAAAGAATGTTGTGACAGGAAATATCCATACTATATATTCTTGGCTGTCTCGTAACTCTTGAAAAATCTGGAGTTTAATCTTCTAGAACAGGGGTAGGCAACCTTTCCCCTTTAAGGGCTGAGGGACTTCAGCTCCCAGAATCCCAGGAGCTATTGGCCAACATGGACTATTGGCCAACATGGCTGAGGCTTCTGGGAGCTGAAGTCCCTCAGCCCTTAAAGGGGAAAGGTTGCCTACCCCTATTCTAGAATGTCACCTCTACTTTGTTTTATTGATTGCTTGAAGTGATGCACATGTTGCAGGGTTAACCTTTTCTCTTTTCAGGATCAGATCTTTTGAGGGATAATGGAGGGACAGCATGTCTTTCCTCTCTCTCCTACTCTCTCTTTGTCCCTCCCCCTGTCTTCTTCTCCCCTCCATGTTGACTGGGCTGCTAAGTGTAGGACAGGTCACTCTTGCAATGGGCTTTTGAAATCAGGCCAAACGGCCTATGAAATTAGGGCTAGGACCACAAGTTGATCAACTTAAGAACATTTTCCAGTGTGGTTCACAAAAAACAGGAATAAAAATCAACAGAAGAAATGCAATCATTGCTCATATTAACTCATATTAGAGTTGTGTAGCACATTTGCTGTTCATTTAAGTTCAGTGGTTTTCTCTCCTCTTGGCTTTTCCCCAAGAGCTCTTGGTTGGAAATCGTTTTGTTTCTCATAACATTTACTTCCCAATCCATAATGTTCCCTTTTAGCTGTAAGCATGGCAGAGCTCCAGGATTGGCTCAAAGCATTTTCTGCTTGAGCTGAAGATCACAGGGGCACTCTCAATTTAAGATATCAAAAGCTAGCCAAACTAGAAGCTGAATGTTCTTCCATATTTGCGATGGGATCCTTCTTCCACTGCACCTAAAGGTAGTAGCCTTGCTTGCAGGGCACATGGCAGCCTACATGGCACACATACATTTGTTTTCCCATACCTCATTTCCATTCTCCATTTCCTAATATTTACTTCACTCTGCCTAATAGTAGGAAAACACAACAGATTTCTTCAGCCACAAAAATGAGCCATTTTTGCTCATGTGTATATATTTAAATCAATGGCAGGCAAGTTGTGGGGGTCAATTTTCCACTGCCAGGACTCACTGGTGGTTGGATCATTCTCCAAAGTTGTAAAATGGAGAAGGTCACTATTCCACTTCTAGTTTTCAGTTTTATGAAAAAGTTTTAAAAGGTTCACTTGTTTAGGAGGAGCATTGTTAGGACTTTGGAGACCAGGATTCAAATCTTTGCTCAGCCATGTTGACCTTGAGGAAACCACACTCTCTCTCAATATCAGAAGAAAGCAAAGGCAACCCCCCCCCCCCTGAACAAATATGACCAGGAAAACCCTGTGATAGGTTTGATTTAGAGTTGCCACTAGTCAGAAACAACCTGAAGGCATACAACAACAATTCTCTATTCCCCATTTTTTCCCTTTTCTGATTTTTTTTTTTTTTTTTTTACACTGGGGAGATGGTAAAATTACCTTAGACCCACATGAAGTCAGGGTGCCACTGGATTCCATCCTTGACTGTCAGAGTTAGGATTCATTCACCATATTCAGATATTTCATCTAAAAAAGAGAAAGAAATGGGAAGGAAGGAAGGAAGGGGACTGAAAAGTGAAGAATTCTAATGCATATATGATACAAACTTTAAAACAGGATATACTCTCAGCATTTCTAGAAAAATGCAAACAAAATATTGGCCGTATAAAATTTTCTTTCTTTCTACACTACAATGACAATACAATGCAATTTAAAATACTATATTGTTTAATGGTACAATATCATTCACTTAATTATCATGTCATACTTTGACTTCTTAAAAATACATATACTGATGGATAAAGATGAACATCTTTGTCTAAGGCTCTGTTGTATTGTCAGCAATTCTTTGACAGAACTCTTCCTTGATAGACAACACCACTAATGAAAACTGTCTTAGGCCATGTAATGATTTACCTGCAGTGAACAAGGTTTGGCACCACTAAATTTGCATATCTATCAAAAGATTAATTTCTCAAAAGGAAAAGGAAAGATATATTGTCTTGAACCCTGATGAGGTCAGAACATTGATAAAAATGTGAAGCAAACTAATAACTAGTTGGGGATTCAATAAGCTAATCAGGTTTTCTTTACCATCTGCCTTGTTCCATACTGGAGTACTCCCTGCTCCATCAATTTGCTATTGAGCTCCCCATGTTTTGCAAGCCCTTGGAGCCTGACAGAAATTATTCCATAAAGCAACTGTCCACCATGAACTCTTCTCCAGAGTAAATGGGAGTTACAGTACTTTTTGGGAATGCCACAACATTTGATCATCCTGATGTGTAACCTGTACTCAGGACAACGGGCTGTCACTAGAATAGAATATGGAGAAACAGAATGGTTTCCAGTTGGCCAAGGTGTCAGGCAAGGCTGCATGCTCTCACCCTAGATATTCAACCTGTATGCAGAAAATATTGTATGCACAGCAGGCTTAGATTCAGAGGCAGGAGTGAAGATCACGGGAAGGGACATTAAAAAGCTAAGATATGCAAACAACACAATACTACCAGCAGAAACCTACAAGAACTTGGAGCAATTACTGAAGAAGGCTAAGGAGGAAATGTTAATGCTGAACATTAAGAAAACAAAAATAATGATCATAGAAGATCTACAAGAGTTCATCCTAGATAGTGAGAAAATTTAAATAGTCAAAGAGTTCCCATACTTTGAATCAAATATTGACCAGAATAGATATGGTAGTCAAGAAATCAGGAGAAGATTAGAACTGGGAAGGGCAGCTATGAAAGAAGCGGACAAGATACTAAAGTGCAACGATATAACTCTGAACACTGAAGTGAGGATAGTTCAAGCCATTCTATTATCCATCACCATGTATGGATGTGACAGGTGGACAGTGAAGAAAGTTGATAGAAAGAAAATAAACTAATTTGAGATGTGGTGCTGAAGAGTGCTGAGAACAGCTAAGAAGACAAACAAATGGTTTCTAGTACAGATCAAGCCTGAACTTTCACTGGAAGGCAGGATGTCAAAACTGAGACTGTCATACTTTGGGCACATCATGAGAAGGCATGAGTTGTAAGAAAAGACAATGATGTTGAGAAAGGTATAGGGATGTAGAAAGAGAGGAAGACCATATGCCCGATGGTTAGACTTGATCAGGGAAGGCATGGGCCTGAGCTTGCAGGGCCTGAACAGAGCATTTGAGGACAGGGAATCTTGGAGATGGTTCATCTGCAGGGTCGCTATGAGATCTGATAGATTTAATAATGACATTTCACTAGAGTGGGTAAGGATTTTGTCTTGAATTAAAGAAAATCATATTCATATCTCCACTCAGCTGATGAGTTCACTTAGGATTTTGGATAGAATCCTGTAGTTTTTACATGTATGAATAAGTTTTCTTACACAAGCAGTTGTACTTTTTTTGGTTATAGTTCAATGGATGCATTCAGGTCATAGTCATTTATGTAGTGTAACCATTTTACATGCTCCTAAATCCCATCATAAATCGTAATGAGAATTAATTGGATTTACCTATGTGTTGAGACCTAGAGCCAGTGTGGAGTAGTGGTTTGAGTGTTGTACTATGACTCTGGAGACCAGGGTTTTATTCCCAGCTTGGCCATGAAACTCACTGGGTGACCTGAGGCAAGTCCCACTCTCTCATCCTCAAGGGAATTCAATGGCAAACTTCCTCTGAAGAAATCTGGCAAAGAAAATCCCATGATAGGGCCACCATAACAGAAACGACTTGGAAGGCACACAACAACAACAAAATGTGTTGAAATGAACCATCTTAACAATTGATTAAAAGGGTGTTCTCTGCTGGGACTAAGCATCAGGCTTCTGGTCATACAGTTGCATGGTCTTGGATGGAGTTTAACTATTCACCCAGTGACTTCAATGTATACTTTTGTTCATTGACATTGCAGAAACAGCCAGTATACTTCACCAATGTATGGTAGGACAAGAAGGAGGCACATTGGCGGATGAAAAGTAAGTTACATAACTTTGATATTCAGTGGAAGGGTGGTGTAGCACAGCCACTATGTAACCGTGTGAGTGTAGTCTTGCACCTCAAAGGCTGGTTGTTGGGCCTCAGCTTTTGTGCACTCGTTGTTCTTAACTGTAGTAAAGAGTTGGGATGAGGACAAAATGCTGTTTGGAGGGTGGGAGGGAGAGGAGGAAAGCTCTAAGTAATAGCCAAAGGTAGTCTTTTGCTTCCCTATCTCTTTTAGTGGCCTGTTCATAAATTCAGCATTTTACCTGCTGTTATATTGCTATTACAGAAAATGTGAAAGCTAATTTAGAACAAAGACAAACAAAAAGGGAAAAAAATGGTGTGTGCGTGTGTGTGTGTGCCTTCAAGTCACTTATTGTCTTATGGTGACCCCATGAATTTTGTAGCATTTCTTAGGCAAGACATACTCAATTCCTTCCTCTGAAATAGAGCCTACAGCACCTGGTATTTATTGGTAGTGTCTCATCCAAGTATTAACTAGAGCAGGGCCTTTTTAGCTTCTAAAGTCAGACAGGATCTGGTGCCTTTAAACTGGCCTTTCATTCTAACAATGATTTGAGCATGATTTATTAAGTTGTAAAATGTGCATGTTTTCTTTTAATATCACAGAAAGGGGCTGAATCCAGGATCTTTTTGTCAAAGGGACTGCAGGCACCATCCCTTTGTTATGGTTGCTCTGCTGTGAACCCTGGAAACCTGCTCTGAGAGGCTGGGGGAAGTTCCAGAGCCATCAGGTGGTGCTGAGAGCTGCTGGTGAAGAAAGTTCCATCATGCTGCTAATTGGCTGTCATTGTGATATTGGATTGAACTCTATATATTGAGACTTTGATAAAATAAAAATAAAAAAAAACAACCGAGTTACATTTACACAGCAAATTGATTAATCAGTAAAACAATAACGGATTCATCTAGTAACATATTTGTAATAGTGCTAAAGAATCAGAGAGTGAGAGAGAAATTTTAAAATCAAAACTATTTTCTGGATGACACTACTATTTTTTAACTGTGATTTACAAATGCAGGAAAATCATATGCAAATTTTGGAATCACTTGAAGATCCCCTTGGAATGCCATTATATTTATCCACCCAAATTTATGCACAGATTCTGAGGTGGTTCATCCTGAGGGATTATTTAACCACTACTGTCATTATAATCGTTACCTCTTGTATAGTTGCTCTTGCTAAAAGGAACAGGAATGTATATTTCATGTGTATATGTGTGTGCAAATGCAATCAGATCCTTAATATCAGATGTCTGAAAGGCCAAATTCTTTTTTTCTCTAGCTTCACCATCCTGTATAGAAGATGAAATAGAGAGTTGGGTAATACCTTTTTATTTGGACTACTACACTTTTTGCAAAAGTGGTATATCTGTGGCAGAAGCTTTGAAGTTCTTCAAGTCTGATGGCACTAGCTTAGACTGCATCAACTATCTTTTTTAAAGCATTGGCTCTTTGGCTGATGGGGATAGAGAAAGAATTAACTGTGCATCCCAGTAAGCTGTAAACTGATACTTTAAAGAAGGGGTAGGCGACCTTAGGCCCGGGGGCCAGATGCACCCCCCCCTGAGGTCTTTGGACCGGCCCCAGGCCGGTCCTGCCGCCGCCGCCACCCCACCGCCCCCTGCTGCCACCCACCATGATGATATTGATTATTGTTGTTATTACTTGTTCTTGGGGTTTTATTGGCAAAATCTCCACAGGGGTTTTGCCATGGCTTTTCTGGGGCTGAGAGAGAGTGCATGCATTTTTTTTTAATTTTTAATTTAATTTATTTATTTATTTATTTATTTATTTATTTTTGGTGCTTCGGCCCCTCAATTTTCTGAGGGACAGCAACCCGGCCCCTGGCTCAAAAAGTTTGCCTACCCCTGCTTTAAAGCCTCTTCTTTTCACTGAGCCAACAGTAACCACTTTGCATGTACAGGAGTTACACATAGTGACATAGTGGCCAATTCATCATGCTAAGTTTTGGTACTCTTTGTTTCTTCCCCTCGCCTCTATTTATTTAATCATAATTTCTTCACAACTTCTTTCTTGAAAACCCAGATCTCAGGTCATTTCTGAAACATTTTAGTGATCCTAATAAAAGGTATTACTGAGCTTGTGTTTTGTCTTTGTTTACAGACTACACAACTGCTCTGTAGAGAATGTTTAAGAATTGTACTTTCTTTTAATCTAATGTAACAAAGTAATTGCACAAAAACTAGTATTTTCAACTCACCATAGGTTAAACAAAGACCATGTGCTTCTTTTTTCCTCTTATACATTTTTGCTCCCATAGATAGGTAGTAAAAGTAGGACCACATGTCAACAATACACCGTATGTGGCCAGAAGATGGTTAAAACACCATTGGTGAAATGCTTTTGAGAAACTCTGTCTACAAGGAGTATGGAAGAATATGGTTTAGATCTTTATTCTAATATGTTTTCCTGTTATAATAGTTGTGTCCTGATCATCAGTAGCACATGAGGTTATCCAGGAAGGAGATATAGCATAGCCAGTTAGTATAAAGGTTGGAGGGCCTCAGATAGTGATGCTGGAACAATTTCTTCTGACAAGGTCTCAAATATCATCCTCACTTTATATTGTTTACATGGAGCCTTGCCTTTTTTCCTATATGGGGTGCACTGAAAAGTCCAGTTTTCTGGGCTGCAGCCTAACTTTCCAATTCCTTTCCATTCATATTCTTAGTTTGTATTGGAATCCAGCAATGGTGGATCACGTTGGAAGGTAATTTAACTCCTTAGAAACCACTTGCTCAGTAGCTGTGAACTCTGGACTTTTCAGTTCAAGATATATTTTGGTGGAAAGATCCAGGCACAACGTAGGGTGGGGGATGCAATTCCTTGCTAATTTTCTTCTTGAAGGAAGCAATGAGTAATTTTACCAATTTTCTTCTCACTGCAAGAAAGTATTCAAAGTATTCAAGAACTAGACTTCAAAGACTACTGTCAATCTGAATTACTGCAGTGACCAAATTTCCCTCAAATCCACTTTTTAAGTGATGCCACCCACCAATAGGGCCATTTCCATGTCACTGGATAGTGAGATCAGCAGAGACAGCCCAGCTACTTTGCCTGTAGCTGAATGTAATGGATGCATTGAAAGGATGTCACCTGCAGGGATCTTCCAAGGTCTCCAGGAGGTCTCTGCAGATGTCTGTTGCAGCATGTCCAGTACCGTACATTACAAGAAAACAGCTGGACACATCTCTGATGATCCCTCTGCTCTCCAATAACATGGAAATAGGCCTTTTGCCCCCAAGGGGAAGCTGCATTGCTTAGAAGGTTGGTTTTGGAGGGTGGCACCAGGAAATGTTGCTATGGAGACAAAGGGCCTCTGCAGACTGCCAGAAACAGTGCACATTAAATTGAGGCACTGCCCTGGCTCAGTGCTAGGGAATCATGGGAACTGTAATTTATTGTGGCACCAGAGCTCTCTGACAGAGAAGGCTCAATGTCTCAGAAAAAAAAAATACAATTCCCATGACTCCCTGGCACTGAGCCAGGGCAGTGCCTCAATTTAATGTGCACTATTTCTGGCAGTCTGCAAAGGCCCATAGTTACATGCCAGATGTATGTTGTCCAATGCAGGATCTCAGCCAGTTTGTTGTAAGGCAATTTCTTCTCCCAGTATATCTATTTTAAAATCTTACTTCATGCAATGCATCTTAGAATCATAGAGTTGGAAGAGACTACAAGGGCCATTCAGTTAAATTTAACTTTTATACCTTCCCTTCCCTTTCCTCCCCTTCCACCACCACAACAATCCTTGGAGGTATGTTGGGTTGAAAGATTGAGACTGGCACAAGGTGAGCATTGTGAGCTTTATAAGGAAGCTGGGATTCCAATCTGCAAACTGAGTAGTGTGCCTTACAATGCACCTCATAGAGAGAAGGAAAGGTGACGCAATGCAGAACTCATGCTCTACCCCAGGGGTCCCCAAACTACGGCCCACGGGCTGGACCCGGCCTGTCGAGGCCTTCCTACTGGCCTGTGGCTGGTCCTGCCACCACTGCCGCTGCCACTTCTAGATACCATTTTGGCTTCCAAAATGGCGTCCGGAGACGTGCGCATGCGTGTGGTGTTGCGCACACATGCACACTACTCGGGCGCTATTTTGTGTTCCAAAATGGTGCCTGGCATCGTGCGTGCATGCGCACTACTCAGGTGCCATTTTGTGTTCCAAAATGGCACCTGGAGTGGTGCGCATGCGCACGACTCTGGACGCCATTTTGGAAGCGTAAATTCCATTGACAATAAACGTAAATTCCATTGACATTTTGAGTTAAAATAGGGTTGGGCAAAGTGTGAACCTCTGGATATATTTGGACTGTAGCTCCTAGCATTCCTCAGCATTACAGGGCAGATGGAACTGCTGTTCAACAATTTGTGGAGTGCCGCATTTCACCCTCTCCTCACTTAAAGGAATCATTTCTGTCTTTAACAGTTGGCATGTGAAAGTTTCCTCAGTAAACTTCAAAGATCCAGTCTGGTTTACAAGGTGAAGGCTACTGATCTTTTGCATGACATTGAAAGCTATCTACAAAGAGAGTTAATTTTCAAGACAGGAAGTCAGATCCCTTTTGAGTAAAATACTGCACATTTCTCCCTCTCTGTGTAGGCTCATTATGCAGTAGTGGCTGGAGCACAGGTACAGGACATTGTTAAAATGATTTCATCAGCTCTGTACTGGCTCACCTGGGTTACTCCTTTTATAAATGGCTGTTAGTTCAGATGATAATAACTGGAGTGTATTAAACCCATTCTGTGGGGACACAGTTAAAATGAATCTATCAGCTGATAATAGCTAGATGGGGCTAGTCCTCTTATAAAGGCCTGTTAGTTGGGATGAAAATTACAGGGGTGGGTTTCTTGGAGAAAGAATCATGTACTCTAAGCAGGAGATGAAAAACTTTTGCAGATTTGTTTTCTTCTTACGTTTCCAGTTGAAGAGGAGATGAAAGAACCATCTGATCATGTTTACACTCTTTGTCAGGCTATGTTGAACAACTTCTATAGGCTTTGATTGCTCGACCAGGAAGTCACTTATAGGATGCCAATTGTCTGAAGTGTAGCCTAGCAATGTTGATACCCATGTAAAGAGATAATTGCTCTCAAACAACTTCGGGGAGGCATGGGAAAGTGCACACCATAAAAGGATCATTTGAGCTGCAATGCAGAGTTTTGTTCTTTTTAAAATTCTTTGAAGGAAAGTGTTTAAAAATATGACAATAATTAGCCATATTTCTTTGGGGATTTGTTTGACCTTAGCCTTTTAATCTGTCAAATATGCTAATAAACCTTAGAGACAAAAAGATAAAATGAAGAGACAGGGGAACTAGTATTAGTACAATAGCGTATACACATGGAAAAAGAACAGAGCCCAGTTACTTGTTACGTGTTACCTGCTGACCTTCATTCCACCTCAATGACAATAATATAGCTGAATACAGATCTATGCAGTTAAGTGAGGGATGCCAAAGGTGGGATTTCAGTCTTTTTAATAGGAAATGTGGAAGCCCCTTAAATCTTAGATTGAAGAACCCCTTTTCACTAATATTTCATTGGAGCGGTTGAACCAGAATTCATGGAATTAGAAGAGAATTTTCTTTTCATTAAAAAAACAAGTTGTTGATTCTATAAGGATAGTTCAGGGCCTGTTTTTTTAAGATGTTCCTTTCCTGTGGTCCTAGCTAGAAACGTGCTGCGCTAGGAATTGCCTGTATGTTGGGGTACATCTAGAATGCTAATTACATGTGCATTGAGGTAAATGTAGGACCAAAATTTGAAAAGTTACTTTTAAAAATTAATTTGACCTGTAGTTCCACTACCAAAATTAGTGCCATTTTCACTATAGTTTTAACACTATTTACTTCCCCATTTCCCCAGATCAACCAATAGCAGAACTTGGGGAAAAAGTTACTTAGGGGGGCTTCATCTCCTATGATCTTCCATTTAACATGGCCAGTTTAGATCTATCATATGTATATCTTAGACGTACAAGGGATCTACTATGGTACTTTGAAGTAGAAGGGGTTCTACTATTATGGCGTAAGTAAATTCTGGAAGCATTTCAAATCCATCCTTTTGCATGCAATAATAGCAGATGATAGGAAAAGTTACCCTTTTGGATTACAAATCCCAGAATCCCGAAGAGAGCACAACCACTGGCAATGATGACTAGAGCATTCTAACAGTTGTAGTCCAAACAATAGCTTTTCTAAGGTCCAAGTAATAGCACTCATAACAATAATGAGGACTATTATGTTAATGATAACCCATATAAAGAACCAGTGTGGTTAAAGTGTTGGACTATGGACGTTATCACACGGGGAATTGAGGGGAGAAAGTGAAAATAAACGGGACGAGCGGAAGACTTTAATTTACGGGATTTGTCCCGTTCTGCCTTGTCTGATAACTAAATTCGAATTTAAAAGGGGGTTAATTTAAATGAAAACCTGATCTTTTCAAATCCTCAAAAATCCCGAAAATGAAAAGATCAGGTTTTCGTTTGAATTAACCCCCTTTTAAATTCGAAATTAGTTATCAGGCGAGGCGGAACGGGACAAATCCCATAAATTAAAGTCTTCCGCTCGTCCGGTTTATTTCCACTTTCTCCCCGTGACTCCCCGTGTGATAACGTCTTATGACTCTGGGAACCAGGGTTGGGATCTCCTCTTGGCCATGGAAACCCACTGGATTACCTTGGGCAAATCACACTCTCTCCAGACAGAGAAAGGCAAAGGCAGACCATCTCTAAACAAATTGTGATGAGCTTGCCTTTGGGTCACCATAAGTCAGAAATGACTTGAAGGACCACAACAAGAAATCCATATAGAAAAACAATCCACTCTTTTAAAAATAGCTTGATAATCACTGGATGAAAATAAATCAAATGGCTAAGATCATGAAAGGAAAATTGGAGGAGAGCAAATAACAAAAATATTTTTCCAGTTCCAAAAAAACAAAAAGAAAACACCTATGCTTCACACACAAGGGACATAAAGTTCAAGTCAGATTTTTAAATGTAATTGAAATTTACAGTTACATGACAGAAAGAATGACTGTATCCCTCATTAATTTACAGTTATACTGCAGCTTAAATATACAGTCAGCCTTCCATATCCACGGATTCTGCATCCACAGATTCAACCATTCTTGAAAACATTCAAAAATTTATATATATTCCAAAAACCAAACCTTGATTTTGCCATTTTATACAGGGGACACCATTTTACTACACCATTGTATATAATGGGTGTTGAGTACCCATGGATTTTAGTATCCATGTTGTAGGGTGTCCTGGAACCAAACTCCAGTAGATACCAAGCGTCCACTGTAGTACACTCATCCCTCCCAATTCAGAACCCTGCGTGAATCCAGAAAAACACAAGTATTTGAGTCCCCATTGGTTACAATGGTGGTGTGCTCCTGCTTTGTCCCTCTCTGTTTGCCATCCATGAAGGAGTGAGACTGTGGATTCCAAGTCCGTGAATGGGGAGGGACAAGAATATAGTTATTGGGGAAAGGAATTAATTGCAAATAGCTTGTTATGTGCAACTTGTTGCTGTGTGCCTTGAAGTCATTTCCAATTTATGGTAACCCCAAGGCAAACCTATCACATGGTTTTCTGAGGCTGAGAGTGTGTGAGTGTGGGATTTGAACCATAGTCTCCAGAGTTGTTTAGACCATGAAACCACAAATTCCTAGAGTGGTGCAATGCTAACATTCTGGTCCCACATGTTTTAACATGTTTTGACAAAACAAATGCTACTTTGGGCTTCCTTGGATCTTCTGCATTGAAAAGTTTTAGGTGGCATTAATGAAAAGAGAATAACAGATATTGGACTTTATTGTGTCTGTCATTTATACATAATACTGCATATCTAGAGTAAGAATTACACAATTTTCCAGATATTGTTGATCAACAGCTCCAAACATCCCCTACCCTTGGTTGTTCTGGCTTAGGGCTGCTGGGAATTGTAGTTAAACAATATCTGGAAGGCTGCAGAATTCCCATCTCTGTGGTATATGATGAGGGGCATGTTTTCAGAGGAGCAGGACCTCTAAAATGTAAGGTTGCCCTGAAAAAATTAATGTTCAAAAAAGAGAAATACTTTTATCTGTCAATCCCAAATTTGCTGTTCTGACTCAGCAGTGGTATCTGCATTCAATGTAATCATAGAATCTCTACTGGAAGTACAAAAATACCACTTAACTGAGTGCAAACATAACATCACAAGGAAGAAACAAAGATAAGTAAATTCCTCCACTGACAAATTGGCCATGCTGGCTGTGAGATTCTGGGAACTGTAATCCAAAAAGGTTCCAAGTTCTGCTCACAAATTGATCCATCAAAATTCCATAAAATCAGCCAATCAGAAATAATTAGTGCCATGCAAAAATATTTCTGTTGCACTAAGATGTCCAGCTGAAAGAAGGGCAGTGAAGAAGGAGACATGCTAGCCTCCCTAGAAAGGGAATTCCAAAGCCTGGGAGCAACTACAGTAAGACCCTCTTCAGTGTTATGATGCAGAGAAGAGCTTCCCAAGGATATTGTAGAGTTCCTGTGAAAAAATATGGTCCTTCTGATGATATCTATCTGTCTATCTACCTAATGAAGCAAATAATTATACTAAAACATTAATTTAAAATAGTTGCAAAAGGCCATTAAAATATAGTAATAATAAAAACAAATATGAATTTTAGAAATTTTAGAAGGCAAAGTGAAAGGTGCACTCAAAACAATTGGGAAGAATAATTCATTAGGAACAGATTTTTATATCATCATCATCATCATTATTTTTATGCTGCCTTGCTCCCAGAAATGAATCTTCACAAGGCAGCTCACAAGATAAAAAAATGGCATACCAATAGAAATACTACAATCTACAGAGGCAGAATCAAGCTCAGTTCTAACCAAAACCGGCCAACAATTATGGAAAACCAAGCAGTGGCTCACAGATTAGAAACGATCAGTATATATTCTTATACACAAAAAGATTGCAGTAACTACAGAACCACTGCACTAATTTCCCATGCAAGTAAAGTCATGCTCAAAATTCTGCAGCAAAGACTCCTACCATATATGGAGTGAGAAATCCCAGAGGGGCAAGCTGGATTCAGGAAAGGAAGAGGCACTAGGAATTATATTGCAAATATATGATGAATAATGGAGTGTACTAGAGAATTCCAAAAGAAAATATACATGTGTTCTATCGAACACCACAAAGCCTTTGATGACATAGATCACAAAAAGCTATGGAATGCACTCAAAGAAATGGGAGTGCCACTACATTTGATTGCCCTGATGTATAACCTGCACTCAGGACAAGAGGCTGCCATCAGAACTTAAAACAGAGAGACAGAATGGTTCCCAATCAGAAAATGGGTTAGGCAAGGCTATATCCTGTCACCCTATTTATTCAATCTGTATGCAGAAAAAATATGATAAGCAGAGCAGATTAGACTCAGATGCAAGAAAAGTGAAGACTGGCAGAAGGAACATCTACAACCTAAGATATGCAGTGACACAATAATACTAGTAGAAACCAATAAAGACCTGGAGCAAGTACTGAGGTAGGTCATGGAGAAAAGTGCCAATGTTGAATATTAAGGGGGGGGGGATGACCATGGAAGATCTACAAGAATTCTTCCTAGATAATGAGCAAACTGAAATAATCAAAGAGCAAACAAAGAGAGGGTTAACCCAGCCTCCCATGTGAGAGAATTCCACATTCTGGGAATAGTGACCAAGGCTACATTTACACTGCAGAATTAATGCAGCTTGATACCATTTTAACTACCATGGCTCAATGCTATGGAATTCTGGGATTTGTAGCTATAAGGTATTTAGCCTTACTTATCAGAGATGTCTGATGCCACAACAAACTACAAATCATAGGATTCTATAGGATGGAGCCATGACCATTAAGATGGTGCCAAACTGCATTAATTCTGTACTGTGGCAGCACCCCAAGAAAGCTCTTTCCCATGTCTTCACCAAATGTTCCTGTGATGGAGGGATGCAATCCTTGTTGGTCTAGTTTTTTCTTCTTCTCAGCATGGGTTTCTCAAAAACATGTCATGCCAGACTAATCTTATCTCATTTTTGTTAGGGTTACAAGCTTGGTAGATGAAGGGAAAGCTGTGGATGTAGCGTATCTTGATTTCAGTAAGGCCTTTGACAAGATCCCCCACGATATCCTTTCAAAAAAGCTAGTAAAATGTGGGCTAAACAATGTAACAGGTGGATTTGTAATTGGTTAACTGACCCAACCCAAATGGTGGTCCTAGACGGCTCCTCCTCATCCTGGAGAGTAGTGACAAGTGGGCTGTCATAAGGTTCTGTCCTGGACCCTGTTATATTCAACATCTTTATTAATTACTTGGATGATGGAATAGAAGGCATATGTATCAAAATTGCAGATGATACCAAATTAGGAGGGAAGCATATTTCAACAAGGAGAAATGTAAGGAACTACACTTAGGCAGAAAAAATGGCATGCAGAAATACAGGACACCTGGCTTGTCAACAGTATATGTGAAAGGGGTTAAGGAGTCTTTGTAGACCACAAGCTGAACATGAACCAATAGTGTTATGGGGTAGCTTTAAAAGCCAATGCAGTTCTAGGCTGTATCCATAGGTGTATAATGTCTAGTTTGAGGGAATTAACAGTACCACTCTATTCTGCTTTGGTTGGGCCTCATTTGCAATACTATGTCCAGTTCTGACTGCTATAGTTCATTGACAGACTGGAATATGTCCAGAGGAGGGTGACCAAAATAGTAAAAGGTCTGGTAACCATGCCCTATGGCTATCAGCTTAGTGAGCTGGATATGTTTAGCTTGGAGAAGAGAAGGTTAAGAGGTGCTTAAGTTTGTCAAAGGATGTCATTTTGAGGATGGAGTGAGCTTGTTTTTGGCTGCTCCTGAGACTAGGACACAGAGCAATCGATTCAAACCAGAAGAAAAGATGTTAGAATGTAGATGGGTTATACAGTCAAAGGTGAAATGTAGAGATGTGTGTGCCTGTAATTTTCCTCATGGGAACAACATCTAGGCAAATGAAAACAGCCCAGTCCAGATGGACAGAGAGTCATAACAAAATGAGGTTCTAACTGGGAAAACAGCCATGTTTAGATAACAAGAACAATAATAAAAGTCAGGATGGGAAAACAGACCACGTGGTGGATGATGAACAGCAAGGGGCTGGGTTAGCAAACATCATATACAGAACATTCAATCAACTTGGAGGTTAACACCCAGAAGGTGGAGAGGGGGCAGGACTGAGAAAGCCTTTGTCTGGGATTGTTTTTATTACATGTCCCTTCTGGAATGTCTCTTCTTCTCTTCACTTCTCGCAATGGATCTATAATATGCTTATATTGCTTTACAATGTAACCTTAGGATCTGGAAACATAGATCTGTAATTCTTTTGTTCAGCCACATAAGCAAGATGTGATCCTATAGTGGACTGTATTTTTATTTTGCTCATCTTTATTTGTTTCTGCTCAATAAAGCTCAACTTTTAGAAGCTTGGATTTTTTTTTTTGATTTTTTTTTTGGTTCCCTGGCTCTGCTGGTTCTACAAGCATGCTACACTACTAAACTCCAACAAAAGAAACTCCACTAAAACATTAGGAAGACCTTCCTAATGGTAAGAGCTGTTTGACAATGGAATATGCTGTCTTGGAGTGTGGTGGAGTTTCTTTGTTTGGAAGAGTTTAAACAGAGGCTGGATTGTCATCTGTTGGGGATTGGACTGGATGGTCCCTGTGGTCTCTTCCAACTGTACAATTCTATGTTTTTTTTACCATTTCCCAAATATTTTTAACTATTCCTCCTGCCGCACTAAGAGAAAGCCATTCCCTGAACATCTTAAAACTCAGACAGGGTCATTTTGGGAGATAGTCTTTTTATCTGTTGTATCAAGAAAACTGCTCTTTTATTGATTGTCAGTGGTGCAGCAATATAACCTGATGGACTGTTGGTATTACCAAATATTTCCAAAGTAAATCAGCACACCTTTCTGATATAGCATAGGGTCTTCTGTCCAGCCCACATAAATATACATATAATTCAAAGTGGGACTATCGGAGAGCCAAGCTCTTAAGAATTGTTTCAACTGTTGGAGAGATAAGGATGGTGGAAACAACTGATGTCATTTAAATTGACATGAGTGTAAAAGGAAAGAGAAAAAGGGAAGATATTTATTGTCTTTGATTCTTTGGAAGTCTTGCTGATCTGCACTCTAAAAGAACCAGCTAAATCCACATGAAAGGAATTGCTACCAGTTCCAAGGAAGGTTAGTTTTTACGGACTCCACCTTTGTGACTGCTTGTTCTGTATTTGGTCAATAAAAGATTTGCTTATGATGAAGTTGTTCATCACATGAGTCATTTATATGACATTTTTTTCTGTTGATTCGTCTATTGTAGTAGACTGTTGGTCCCAGCCAAAACCCTTACAAACTCACATGTTCCTAACTTCCCCCCCTTGTAATGTCTAAATGAGAACAAAGAAATATGTGCTAACAAGATGAGTCAATGTTAAAATGCTAAAAAACAAAGAATGCCATTTTAACTCTATCAAGTTCTTGTACTCAGATAAAGGGCACAAGCTGCTGTGATGTTCAACAGTGTACTGAAATGAATACGAATGACTCCTTGTTCCTGGAGATTATCACCCACTGCATATCTGAAGGTAAGCTATATGAGGGAGTATTGTAAGTTTTAATTATCACCTTCAAACATTTTTGACAGAAAGTTCATTTTGATTTGTAATTGTTAACTTATCTCTACGTAGTTCCCATCAAGATTTACACATTTTCCCCAGTGTTTCTTGACCCTTATTGTAGATGTCTGCAGATTGAGCCTTAAACCACTCTTCCACTTCATGAATGATGTCATCTGTGTTGTCATGTCAGTGATCCCACAATGGATTTTTAATTTTGGGGAAAAGAAAAAGTCACTTGGTGATGATGACAATGACAAAATTTCATCAATGTACCATCATAACTTCTGGGTGATAATTATTACTTTACGATACCCCCTTGTAGTAATCACTGCATGAACAGAGCTCAGAGAAGTTCCCATGAGGAAACAGTTCCCAAAGGATTCCATCTAGCATGGAACTGACCATGGTCACTGGGAGATTCTCAGATTTGTTGTTCAAAGTAGTAATACAGGTTGAATCTCCATTATCCAAAATGCTTAGGACCAGAGGAATTTTGGATTTCAGGTCGTCCCCCCCCCCCCCCCCCCCAGTTTTTGGAATATATATATATATATGTAGCATGAGCTGTCATGGAGATGGGTCAAAATCTAAAAGCAAAATTCATATATATTTCATATATACCTATACACATAGCCTAAAGGTAGTTATACAATAATTATACAATATTTTAAATAATTTTGCACATGAAACAAAGTTTGTGTACACAGAACTATCAGAAAGCAAAGATGTCACTATCTTAGCCACCCATGTAGAAAATTTGGATTTGGAATATTTCAGATATTAGAATCATGAATAAGGGAGACTCAACCTGTATATCCATGGCCTGAATGTTACATACTCATTAGCTATCACCTTGACCAACTCATGATGGCTTGTTTCAAAGTTTAGTCATTCAGTTGATGTGAACTCTGGAAAGAAAGAAAATCCCTCTGAAGCCAACCACTATGTTTTGTAGCTGTGATAGATGATTGCCATTATTCAGGTATTAATAGTCATATCCATCCTTCTCTAACTTTTTAACTCCAAATGTTCATACAGATGTTTCAGTATATTAGCCTATGACACTATCATAACATTGGAATGCCATGTCATGTTGTATCAATGTCTCTGACAGCTGGTGTAGGCGTTGTTCCTTGTTTCTCTCATTGTGTACCAACACAGTATTGGGGTATGCAGACTCATTTCTAACCTGCTGACAGCATCAATTGGCTTAAGAATATTCAAGGTGAGTTTCCTGGATTCTGAAAAGCAGAACGAAGACTAGGTACTATAATCTACTATTTTCATTTGACGTCCCAAAAATGATATTTAACAATTGAATAAATATTGTAGTTAATTTTAGATCAGCTTGCACAGGGTCTCAGTAGTCTCCCATTTAGGCACCCAAAGTGTCCAAATCCATTTAGCCCCCATAATGCTGTAACAAGAGGTGCTTCAAGATGGTTCATTGGATAGGATTCCGCATTTGGGTACCTGAAACTGAGGGATGGGGAATATTCAGATAAACTTCACTCTTTCCAATTTCATTCAATTCACTATTAATTCTCTACTGGGTGAGGGATGCTTCTTAAAGGTAACAACATCAACCAACAATACAACTCCTTGTCCATTTCCTCTTATCCCTTTCACACATACACACGCACATGCTTCCCAACTCTCCTCTTTTCTCCTTCATGATTTACTTTTCTTCAGTCTCGTTTCTTTCTTTTTTTAAAGGAAAGAAATCTGAAAAGTGCAGTGTGGTTAAGCTTAAATTTGCAAAGTCTAAAAAAGGGTGAAGGAGGAGGTGGTGAAGGAGGACTCCTTCTCTGGGGACTCCTTCTCCTCTTTGAAAGGAGGTGGGGGAAAGACTGAAAGATCTGAAGTTTGGGGGCCTGAATGAAAGAAACACTCAGCTAACAAAACAGTATGCCACAGAAGAAGTTTCATCTGGTCTGGCCAAATCCCTCCTTTCTTTCCATCTTTTCTTTCCTAATAACAGCTGCCCTCTCATTCCCTGTTACTCCGCTGTGAAGAACAAAACCTCCCTCTGACTATCTGTTTTTCTTTTCTTCCCCAGAGTAGGTCTCATTACTGGTGATTAGCAGATGATTAAAACCAATTCAGCTTCCCCCAGTAGATATTTTCTCCCTGTTTGTGACTAACGCGTCAGTCTTCAATGAACGTGCTCCTAAGCTTATTAACAGGCTCAGAGGATTAGCTGCCACAGAGCTTCATGGCTTCTATATTGTGATGCAGCGAGTGACATGGAACCATTTGCTGAGCATAGACGGGACCATGGGGACTACATTTCTAAATCACACTTTTATTTCCAGGCAGAGTGTTGGAGCAGATCATTGTGGTAGTGGTGAGGGCAATCCTAACAATAATTACAAAAAGTTTGAATATAGCCCTGCATTAAGGGCAGGAGCACAAGAAGTTGGAAGAAACAGACAATGGTGTGACTATATGGTGCTTTACTCACAGAGACAGTTTTGTATTATTTAGTCATGCTATTGTTGAAGCCAGTGCGGGTTTAGCTACTGTTGTGTAGACTTAGGGCCTACTCCTGCAACTCAGCAGGCAGGTTGTTGTTCAGGGAGGACACTGATCCCATTTGAGAATGTGAAATAGAAATACTCTGTCTGCAACTACCTTGGAGGTGACTCCTTGATTATTCCTCATAAGCCACCCAGTCATTCCCCTTTTTGAAAAGCCTGCCACATATATTCTGAACTCATATGTTGGTGTGATAGAAGATGCCATTCCATCATCAGCAATTAAGTAAAATACAACTACTAGAAATGAGGTGAGGTAGGGATCCTATTTTTTGTTTTAGACAACAAAATATCAGAGGTTTTGTCAACTTGATATGCAAATAGATTAGCTACTCTCCTTCTGTAACTCTTAACATTAGGTTTGTCTTCTTAGGCCCGAAACACATGGACCAAAAGAAGCAGCCTCCGGCTGCTTTGGGAGCATTATATTCAGATGACGCATGTCCCCAAAGTGATCAGAAACCACTCTGGTTCCATGATCCAGTCCTTTGGACTAGATCAGAAAGGAGGTGGAATAATCCAACTTCTGGTGGTGTCTGGCTTGAGACCAGACTTTAAAAGTGGGCCATGTGGTCACCATGGTCCCAGCACAATCATGGTGCGATCAGGGCCCAACTGTGGCTGGAGCGACCTCTGGCTGCTCCTGGTAGGCCATCTGCTTTGCCCCATAGTAATTTCGCTTATATACATAAAGGCCCTAAGTTTTGCAAAATTCTCTTTGACTTCAGAGATAGCTTTTCCCCACACATCCTTCCCTAGAGATGCTTGAGATACCAGTTTTATGTTCTATAAAGGCAAGTACAATGGACCCACAGATTTTGTTGCAATAAGATCCTACTAGTCAGCTAAAGTGTCTTTCTGCATGACAGATTTTTTGTGGATGTTTGTAAACATTCAGAATTTGATGGATTTCTACATCCACATGCACATTCTTGCAACCTTGTTTAAATAGTACTATTTTGAGAAGACCATGGTTCATTGTATCATACCATTCAACATTTCACAGATGAAAACCAGTCCCAGGGACTGTAAGAGCAGGGATCAGGCAGTACATCAGGACTCAGAAGGCCAAGGAGGGCCCCCTAAATTTCTGATGGTTTCCTCCCTCAAAAATATATTAACTGACTACAGACTTTGTAAGATATTTCCAAATATTTGCATTAGTTTGAGAATACTGTTGACAATTCCAACTACAGTGTCATTAGCAGAAAGATCTTTTAGCAAACTCAAACATATAAAAAACTTTTAAAGGTCTACTATGGTCCAAAACACCAGAGAAATAATCCAGTTTGAGACCACTTTAACTGTCCTGGCTCAGTCTTAGGAAATCCTGGGAATTGTAGTTTGTTGTGGCACCAGAGCTCTTTGACAGAGAAGGCAAAATGTCTCACAAAACTACAGTCCCCAGACTTCCCCGGTCTCAAACTGATTTATATCTACAGTGTGGTTTGGACCTAAGTCTCAAATGCAACTTGTTGATTTAGCAAGACTGAGTATTGAATAAAGCATTGCCAGAGAAATTGGAATTGCTATTAGAAATTTTGCAGACAAAAAAAGCTACAATTAGGCTTTTTGTTTCTTTGTATAAAGTATAAAATATATTGTTATCTGGCCATTCTGGTGTACAAGCAGTCATTAGACCATTACTGGAAAAGCCTTCCCTGGATCCTCTGGATCTTAATAATTGCAGACCAGTATCAAATCTTCCTTTTTAGATCATGGTCTCCTAACTCTAGGTGGTCTTGGATTACGCACATTTCCTCGGCCCATTTCAAACTGGCTTCAGGGCAGGATACAGAGTTGAGACTGCTATAGTCATTTTAGGGCCTAAGCAGACGGGCGGCTGTGGGCCGCCCCGGGAAGCTGCAGATTGGGGCCCAGGTAGCCGCACTCGTCGGCCCCAACCTGCAGCTTCTTAGGCCCTGGAAGGAGCGCTAAAATAGCGCTCCTTCTACAAGATGCCGACGGTGTGCCGCAAGGGGCCTTGGGCGCACCTTTGGCGTCTCTTCCGCCTCAGCGTGTGCGGACGCTGCAGCGGAAGTGTGTCGTCGGAGCGCCGGTCATGTGGAGCGACGGGTGCTCCGATGACGTGTTCAGGAAGGGGTTGGGGCACCCAGCATGAGGCTGCCCCTTCCCTTCCTTGCCTTGAAGATGGCGCAAAGCGCCATCTGCTTAGGCCCTTAGTGGATGACCTCCATCTTAACCCCAACAGGGGGAGTATATCCCTGTTGGTGCTCTTGGGCCTCTCAGTGGTGTTCAGTAACATTAACATGGTATCCTTCTGGAATTCTAGGGGAAGTGGGGATAGGAGGCATTGTGCAGTGATTCTGGTCTTACATCTCAGGCAGGTTCATGATGGTGGTTGGGGATAGCTACTCCTCAAAAAGTGAACTCTTATATGGCATACCACAAGGTGTTGTTCTATCCCAAATGCCATTCAACATCTACATGAAACTTCTGGAAGAGATCATCTGGAGGCTTGGGACTGGATGTTATCAGTATGCTGATAACACAAAAAATATACTTCTCCATGCCATGTATCTCCTCTGAATGAATGCTTGGAAGAGCTAATGGGTTGAATGGAGAAAAACAAATTGAAACTGAATCCAGACAAGACAGAGGGGCTTACTATCAAGGGCCCTAATCTGGGGTTAGGTGTGTCAGCCAGTTCTGGATGCAGTCACAGCCATGCGGTGGGGAGGAATATACATTAAACCAATCTTAAAATCACTCCACTGGTTGCCAATAGTATTGGTTATTACCTTTAAAGCCCTAAATGCTTTGGGCCTAGGTTACCTGCAGGATTGCTTCCTCCTGTATAGTCACCCTGTACACTCAGGTTCCATAGGAAATGTTTGCTCCAAATGGCCAGGAGTAGACTGGCAATGCTTTCCCAGAAGATGGGTTTTTGTGAGCTTTTCAGACTGTGAGGCCATGTTCTAGAAGAATTTCTTCCTGATGTTTCACCTGCATTTGTGACTGGCATCTTCAGAGAATGGTGGCATGGAAGTGAGTGAAGTATATATATATACTGTATAACCCTTGATTGAGAGGATGTGATTTGTTAATCTGTGTATTATTCTGTTGTTGAATGGCAAGGCCTCAGGGTGGGAGGATATGCGAGAAAGATTAGTGTCTATTTAATTAGTGGTACACTGTCTGCTGAGAAGTTCAACAACAGAACAATACACAGATTAACATGCAAAACACATTCTCTCAACCAAAGGTCACACAGGGATATATATATATCTCCCACTTACTTCTATTTCTCTGAAGGTGCCAGCCACAGATGCAGGCAAAACATCAAGAAGAAATTCTTTTAGAACATGACCTCACAGCCTGAAAAGCCCACAAAAACCCATGGATGCCAGCTGTCCACAGCTGCCTTTGACTTCACTTTCCCAGAAGACCTTTTCATCTGCTGCCTCCAGTTTATGGAATGACCTGCCAGAAGAAATACAACAGCTGAAAATGGTGATGTATTTAAAAAAGTTAAAGATGTATTTCTTGCGGCAGGCCTACCCGATCAATTTTAAAGCAGGGTTTTTAATTTGTATATTCTAAAGAATGTGCTCTTATGAGTGTATTTTAGTGGTTTTATAGTATTGTATTTTAACTGTTCCTTTTATATGCTTTTAGTTATGTTTTGTATTTTAACATGCTGTACCCTTGATCCTTGAAAAGAGGCAGGAAAGAAATAAAATTTATTGTTGTTGTTATTATTATTATTATTATTATTATTATGCATTTATGAACATTTACCAGTGGTCATATTCAGCTAGCCTGAAATTAGCCATCATGTTCAATTATGTTTTTATAATCATACACCAAAAGTGGCCTACTCTGTTCATATTTTATTGTAATCATATTTTCTAGAAAGAACGATTAACTACAAATTTACAATTTCATTTTATACCATTATACCAGTTTCCAAAGCAGCAACTAGCAAAGTCTTGTTTCTTTTGTTGACCACCCTGGACACTACATGGAATTAGCTTCATTAATATTTCTAATAAAGTCATTCAGAATTTTGACCATTCAATCTCTAATCTATTTGTTTGGTTGTCTTTATATTTCCATGGTGAAAAACTGGATATGATTCTTTAACTAACTGTAACTGTCATTTAGGGGGTTGAAGACTGCCAGAAATAGTGCAAATTGAGTCCACTTTTAGGGTTAGGGTTAGTGCTAGGGAATCATGGGAATCGGTTTTTTTTTCTGAGACATTGAGCCTTCTCTGACAGAGAGCTCTAGTGCCACAATAAACTACAGTTCCCATGATTCCCTAACCCTAACCCTATCCCTAAAAGTGGACTCAATTTGCACTATTTCGGGCAGTCTGCAACCCCCTTTAGTGTTGTGCCTTTGCCTTAGTGTTGTGCCTTAATGTTTTCATTTGCTGACCAACTATGGAAATAAAGAGACCAGACAACAATGATTAGGTTGAAAAGAGGCCACTTTATCTTAACTATTACCCCTGAGAGACGCAAAAGAGGGGCCAACTTAACCTGGGAGCAGCTGAGGTAGGTGGTCTTCCCAGCTTTCTAGCTTCTTCTGGGAGAAATACTTGAGCACCAAAGAGAATCCAAAAGCTGGTTGCTCCTCAGCCGGCCCAATATTGGAAGGCCAACCTGAGAAACCTTCCTACAAGTTGTGTGACTTAAAGGGAGGGCTCAGCCCTCAGGCCAGCCCCAAAGGAAGTCTCCTTGCCCATCCATCTGGTCTCAGGAACTAAAGAGGCAGCTCCAGAATCCTCTCCTTCACCAAATGGGTGCCACAAGTTTTCACAAATGTGAAGAGTCATCATAAGTATCAGAAAAGATGCTCACCCTTATACAAGGACATTTCTCATTCTCATGCATGAGAACAGTATAAGCAAGGATTTGCATCCCAACTCTAAACACTATTGCACAGAACTATGCAGATGATATGTTTATTTTTGATGTTCATAATTTTTTTAAAAAAATTACCTAATATTTATTATTCAGTTTATTTTAATAGCAATTAATCACATACACTAACTGACTAGAACTGATGTTTTTCTATTTTAGATCCTTCAAATTTTAATAAAAATGTTTTTTAAAACCCCAAGGAGATCATGTTTTTTGTCTCTTTCCCCCAAGGGAACCAGGTGCTAGACAACCAGCAGCATCCCATGTGAATATGGACAATTTGCTACAAATGTTGCAATGCAATTGCTCTGTCATAGCAATAGTCACAGAACAATTAAGAAAAAGACTTCCACTGAAAATCTCAGAATCTATAGAATCTGCCATATGTTTATATTTTATTCATGTTGAGGTATGACTATGTTTCTGATTTGTACTTGGTGAGATGATATTGCATGGATTAAACTGTCAAGACACTGTTTGCTGAAACAGTTTAACTGTCCTATGTCCACTTGCTGGGATAAAGCCTCCATTCTTTCTCTGAGATAACCTAAGAGCAGAGACACATAGGATGGGGTATGAGGATTTTCACATACAGGTTGAGTCTCCCTTATCTGGAATTCTAAAATCCAAAATATTCCAAAACCAAATCTTTTTTCATGGGTGGCTCAGCTAGACACCTTTGCTTTCTGATGGTTCAATGTACACAAACTTTGTTTCATCATATATATAAAATTACCTTCAGGCTATGTATATAATATATATATGAAACATAAATGAATTTTGTGTTTAGACATGGGTCCCAGGTATTCCAAAATTCAAATAAAATAAAATAAAATAAACCCAAAATCAAAATAATTCTGGCCCCAAGCATTTTGGATAAGAGAGATTCAACCAGTACTTTGTTCTTTTTAGGCCCAACTGAAGAGGGGACAGGAATATACTGAGATGGTAAGGATCTATGGTGATCCATATTCTATGATTACTACTTTTCAGCATTACCACTAAAACCTGCTGACCTCACAACTTTATTATGTACACCATAATTGATATCAGGAGATTTAAGCTTAGTTAAATGAATTAAGGATATGCCTAGTAAAGGTCAGAAAATGTGATCTCCTGAGTCAAACAGGATTCCCTGCTTTCAACCCCTTTCCAGCAGCTGTGCTACTCTTGGACCAAGAGTCTACCAGGGAATATTGGCTACTCTGTATATTCTGGGGATAGAATTCAAGACGATCAGATGAAAGGCCATGCAGTCAGAAGCACTAATTTACTTCTCAGATGTCTATGTGGACAATGCAAATTGAATAATATTATGGAGTAGAAGTATTAATGTGATTTTATACTGAATTGTCTTTTCAGACTTTTTCTGATATTTCAAGTAAATAAATAAATAAATAAATACCAAGAATGACCTACACTTGAGAGTGAGATTCTTAGCATTTTCACCACAAGGTGTTCTATCATTTGTTCTGGGAGAAAAAATCTTTAATTATGTACATAGGTTGAATATTACAGATGTTATATTCATACTACTAAACATATGGCTCAGTGACAATGGGTCCCCACTTTCTCCCTTGTCCTTGTTCTTTTAATGTACAGTTGAGTTTGGGCAAGAGATCTGGGTTTGAAGTGGCAAGGAACAAATATCTTTATCCAATGCAATTCTCAGAACACTCACCAAGGAACAACTACCTGTACTGTCTATTGAGAGGGCATAATTTGCACTCTAAAATCTTCAGGGTGATGGTCCCATTTCAAAATTATGCAAACATGTCTTAAACACATTTCAGAATCAGCCCAGAGTATCCTAGACCTGGAACTGACCTAAGTTCCCCACATTCCAATCCTGGGTGGCCGTACAAACATCCTGGCACAGCAGCCAGCATGGCATGTAACTTTGCCCTAAGATCAGACTGAGGTGCTCAACACTAATCATGTGGCTGGGTGCCTCATTCTGATCTCAGAGTGAGAAACACATTGCAGTGGTGGCTGTGCCAGGAGGCACAGTGGGACAGATTTTAAATAGTCACTTGGCATTGGAGCATAGCACTCTGGATCCTTTTGGAAGTTCTAGAGCAACTAGTGACGTTTAGTGATAGGAACCCTGGTGGCGCAATGGTTAAATGCCAGTACTGCATCCACAACTGCAGTTGTGAATTTGATCCCAGAGGGCTACAGGTTGACTCAGCCTTCTATCCTTTCATAGGTCAGTAAAGTTAGTACACAGTTTGTTGGAGGCAATTGGCTTATACATTGTCTATATTAAGCAGTATAGATATGTAAATGCTAAAATTTGCTATTCCTATTTTAAAACTCTATTTTAAGGGGGATATACCCCATTTTGTTGTGCTGAAAGGGCTGGGCATTTTCCAGATTGTTCCTAGCAGACTTGAAGATTGGGCCCTGCATTATCTGGACTGAGTAGATGGGGGAAATCATTTTATTTGGCACATGCAGTCAGTGGGGATGGTTTTAAGCAATGCATACAATTTAAAATATACACACAAGGATGCACTTTTTACAAAACAAGGTAAGGAAAAGGAGCTGTATATGAGCTGAACATGGAGGTGGGAACAGGAGAACATCCACACATGTGGACTTTAAAGATTTCTACGAGTAAAAATTGCTTCATGATATACTGTAAGGATGTCAAGAAAACTGCCTCCCTCCAATTATGCTATCAGTAAAGAGGTCTGAAAAACAAATAATCTGGGTTTTTCTCCCTGAATTAGAAATAAGATGTTATACATATTGTTAGTCCCTGAAAGTGACCAAGTTTGTTAGCCACATTAATTACAAAGGGATACCTTAAGTTCACAATTTCTGGAAATCTTTTCTGTAGCAAGTCATTGATGATATATGGCACACAATGGCCTTGATCCTATTACTTCTAACTAAAGTCAACCCATTGAATCAGTGTGATTTACCTACTGACTCATTTATTTGTTTGCTTGTTTGTTTGATTTGATTTAAATCATCCCTTACTCCCAAATGGGATTCAAAGAGAACAATTCATTCAGTGGGTCTACTCTAATTAAGAGCAATTAACTGTAGGCATATTTGGTATTTAGACTGCCGCCATGGTGATAGGTTTGCCTTAGGCTCACCGTGAATAAGTCAGAAATGACTTGTAGGCACATTTTGGCAGCCTTGGCAATCCTTGTAAAAGGGCTTAAACAAGGAAGTCATATTGAACTAGCCCTGTTACACTGTGCTTAATATTGTTGTATTAAGCACAATGTAGCAGGGCTAGTGCAATATGACTTTGTGATAGAAACAGGAGTAATTACTCAAAGTGCACTTGCAAGTGAAAAAAGGGGGAAAACCCATGCATTTATTGTCTCAGGAAATCCATTTTAGGATAGGAAAGGGCATAAACAAAAGAAGTTGACTTAAACTTGATTAGAAGAGTCCCTTAAAATCTGGTTTTTATGTGTAAGTGTAAGCTAGCATCCATTTTAAGGGCAGGAGTCCCATTGAACTCCCTGTCCAGGGAAAGAGAACAAAGAGATTAACTTCTTGAGACAAGGGAGAATTGACCTCTACAGGTAAGAAAGAAGCAAAAGGTTTGATCACATAGACCAAATAATGTGCTTCCCCTCTCTCACTAATCACTTTGTACAAGCATTCATGCCTTTTTGCTTCCAATACTAACATGATTCTAGCCTATGTGTTTTAGACATAAAAATATCTGGACCAATACTCTTGATAATAGAGGACTGCCTATGAAAAGAAACTGCCTTCCAAATAAAGTCATGTAATTTTAAGGGTAGACCTGAAGACAACACTCTTAGCCACTGCTGACAGGCCTCCACTCCCTAAGGGTTCATTTCTTATGCAGCCCTCAAAAACAAGGAAGTGAGGCTGAGCAGATGAAATATATTCACATGAGATGCATCTGAGTTTCAACCCCTTTGACAGTAAATGCTTAATAGTAAACCTTAATAGTAAGAGACTGTGCCTGGGAAGAAAAGATCACAGTTCCATCATACATGGAAGTCTGTTCCTCATTAGAAAAAAAAAAAAAAAGGGGGGGGGGAGGAAGCTCTACTATATATGCAAAAGAAAAGTGCCAAACTTGCCAATATCCTCAATATAACAAAGGAGTTTATCACATGGGGAAAATCAAGGTTTTAAACAGGCATTTTCCCAGGACAGTCACACAACTGTGGTGAAGATTTTCACACAACATCACAATTAGAAAGGACTTATCTCAGGAAGAACCAGGAATGCTCCAGCAATAAATAATTCATGGGGAAATCCTGTTTAAAATTTTAAAATGCCTGTTAAAACCCCTAATTTCTCCCCATATGATAAACTCCAATGGAGTTTCTATTTCAATTTAAATGTAGCTTAATATCAGGAAGAAATTCCTGATGGTAAGAGCTGTTTGACAATGGAATATGCTGCCTTGGAGTGGGGGTAGAAGTTTCTTTTTTGGAGGTTTTTTAACAGAGGATAGATGGCCATCTGTCAGGAGTGCTTTGATTGTATATTCCTGCATAGCAGGGGGTTGGACTTGATGGCCCTGCTGGTCTCTTGCAACTCTATGATTATATGAGTTGCATCCTTGTAGTTATGTCTAATGATGCTCCCCGAAGCAAACCTTTGCAACCTGACAGCACTTCCAATTGAAGTATTTTTGAGGCACTGCAGATAAGGGTACTGCTGAATGAAGTCTGCAGCACTCTCCTGGTCATAGAGTAAATTGAGAACAAGAAGCTGGAGGGGTCCCTTCAGGTCCTACCACAACTGCTTCTCTCAGAGTAGCCTGTGGTAGGTAGAGCACTGCAGACATCATTTCCAGCACCCTGATCTTCAGCATCTCCAGTCAGGATGTTGCCAGGCTGCAAAGATTTTTGGGGTCATGTTTGCTCATTCACAACTATAAACATGAACCTCCAGCAGTTACATGACTGCAGGTCCAATTTATTATCTCATAATGGTTGAACAGCATGCCACCCCTTAGTATTATTTTTTCCATATCTATTACAGGAAGTTACAGAGCAATTCCTAAGGCTGCAGCAGGTTTTTCAATCCTTCCTTGGCCATGCAAACCCACTGGGTGGCCTTGGACTTGGACAAGTTACACTCTCTCAGTCTCAGAGGAATGGCAACCCCCTCTGAACAAATCATGACAAGAAAATCCAGTGATAGAGTCACCTTAGGGTTGCCATAAGTGGGAAATGAATTAAAGGCCCACAACAATAACAACAACAACGTATTATGCTCAGAAAAGCTCTGCAACAGAACTAAGCAAGAATCTCAGTCCACTTCCCTTCATATATCTTGTTTAAGCCCTTTCACCAGGATTGCCAAGGCTTCCAAAGTCTGCTAGTGAATTCTAGGGCTTGAATGTCCAACAGAATAGCCTTTGCACCATTTATTTATATTTAGGCACCAAATTCTTCCTGACATTGGAAGTGAAGCAGGGTGAATCCTGGTTAGTACTTGGATGCAGGACAGCCAAGAAATCCCAGGTAGTGGTCATTATATTTCAGAGGAAGACAATGGTAAACAACATCTGAGTATTCATTAACTAAGAAAACTATATAAAATTCATAGGGTTGCCATAAACCAATCTATGATTTAAAGGCATGCACACACGCACATGCACAGATACACAGAAAGCATCCTTATTTGCCCTCTTTGAGAGAACATTTATCTCATACTAGAATAGGATGGTCCTGAGGAACTCAGTAAGGTCAGGAGTTCTGCTCTGTACAGTTCTAGTTGAAAACCATTTCTCAGCTATTTGGATTTCATTAGGAAAACTAGGTTAGTCTAGAAAACAAGCTGCTCCTGAATGGAACTGAGACCCTTATAGTACAAAAAAAGAAAGTCAAAATAGAGTGGGAGAATAGCAGTTTTCTCCATGCCTCTCCGTGTGCCGTCATAGCACTTCTGTTCTCTTCCCCAGGGAAATGATCATAAAAATGTGTCTTTTGTTGTGCTGGAAAAATCTGTTCAACCAAAGGAATGCTTTTCCTGTCTCCTTTGGGAAGATAATGGAAGTGCTATGATGGCACAGAGAATATTGCTTCTATCCTGCTCCATTTTGGCTTTCTTTTTTCATGCAATAAGACTTTAACTTCCTAATACCCAGAATCCACTCTGGACACTACAGTTCAATAAGTATTCCTAACTGAACAGACCTAATCCTACCTGATTTCCTGTTGATTTTGGTAGGGTCAGGAGATCACCCTGCAGAAATACTTTGCAATAAAATTCAGATGTGAAGGTGAGCACAGCAAAATATGTTTCTGCAAAAAGATCCCTTTTCCTTTCCAATCCCTCATATTTCTTCCATTTTCCATTTGTCCTCCTTTCCACTGCAGCTTAATTCTGGGTGTGCTGAAGCTTAAAATGTAGCTTCCGATTTATAATAGCAACAGGGCATGCAGCAAATGTCAACAAATCCCATGGCACCTTGGAATGTAGGAAATGTGAAAGGTAAGTCAGAGCAGTCTGCTTCAGAAGCTGAAAAGAAGGAGGAAAAAACACTTTCAGACAATAAATCATATGAGTTTGAAGGGAACAAAAAAATAAACTCCCCACTGTGAAGTAGGCAACTATCCACCAGGACTCCCCACTCTCCACACCTTCATCAGTTCAGACAGTCCAGACATGAAAGTGTCAAAAGGACAAAGAAGGCATGCTGCAACAATGTGCTTTCACAAAGCTGGCATTATACTATGGAATGTTAAATTATAGCAGTTGCATATAATTATTTGTACTGGAATAGACCAAGGGGTAGGACAGGAAAAGGGTTTTGCTGGATTTGAAATTCTCAACAAAAATATCTATTTTGTATACCCAAAGATCATTGGTAGGCACATTCCTAAGCAGTTGTTGATCTTTGTTTCTCTTCCAATATTGAATATGTAATGGAAAGGACAAATAGGGATGCACTTCTGCAAGCTGCTTCCCTTTCCCATTAGTATGTCTTGTCTGTGCTGGGTACCATCACTTTTTTTTAGATGGATTGTTGTATGTGCTTTGCTTGCTTATTCCCCTCTCCCCCACCAAAGTGTACATTTGTGCATATGTTTTAAACTGTGTATATTGTTTGACTACATTCCCTATTGTGTGTTAAAGTACATAGCATTAATGTTTGTTTATACAATATATGAATTTTGAATTTTCTATGTGTAATTTTGAAACATGCATTTTAACATCAGTATGAAGATTCTGGAGCACAAATGTTCTCAAGCTGCTTTGAGAACTACAAACAGGGTAAAGTTTGCAAAAATACCCAAATACCCAGTTACATACCTGTGGGATGGAGCCCTGGTGGTGCAGAGGTCAAATGCTTATATTGTAACCACTCACTCACAAACCTCAAGGTTGTGAGTTCAATACCAGCCAGGGGCTCAGGGTTGACTAAAATGAGTATCCAGCTTGTTGTGGGCAATTGGCTTACACATTGCAAACTGCTTAGGGAGTGCTTAAGTGCACTGATAAGTGGTATAGAAATGTACTTCTAGTGCTATTGTTATTCCTTGCACTTTCCTAATCCAGACAAGCCTTGAATAGCCTGGTTCTTGTGGTTGCTTTTGTTGTGGCCTTCAAGTTGTTTCCAACTTATGGTAACCCTAAGATGAACTCATCACAGGTTCTTCTAGGATTGAGAGTGTGTGACTTGCCAAAGTTTACCAAGTGGGTTTCAATGGCTGAGCAGGGAATTGAATCCTGATCTCCTGAGTCCTAATCCTATGCTCAAGTCACTACACCATACTGGTTCTTCTACAGCCTTATATCCTAACCACAAAAACATCTGAAGAAATGCAAACTCAGAGAAAATAAGGTTATCAGTGGCTAGTTATCATGATTTCTACCTGTTATTTCTAGAACTATATGTTTAAGTGCCTGTGGCATGTCTGTGAGAGCATGTGTATTCTGGAAGACAGCATATTATTATATTTGACATCATGACAAAAACATACACATACACACACACCTCTCTCTCCTCCATTGCTAGGATGACAGGCAACATGTTGCTAAATATGGGGTGCTGGAAACCAAGAAGAGAACATAACTTTTACATTTATGACCTTCTTATAGACTTACCATTGGCTTCTGGTTGGTCATTGTAGGAAATACGATGCTAACTGCATGAATCTCTGATATATTTAAAAACAAAAAGCAGATCATATTTGTGCTCAACACATGGATATTCACTGAACTTTGAGGTGCTTTCAATCTCTTCCATCCCCTTGATTGCCTTTTCTCTTTCAGCCAAGCTACTTAGTATACATTAACTCTTTCAAGAAGTTTAGTAGAGACTGAATGCTAGCAGTTTCACTCCCATTAGCTATTTAATTGAGAATAAATAAAGTCCAAGTGATTTCTATAATCCAGTCAATAGTGGCACTCTTAATCCTTTTGGCATCTTAAAGGCATTCATTGGTAAAAACAGAGCATTTACCTAATGACAATGGAAGGATGTAGATGGGTGGCCCAGGGCTGCCCTGGGAAGCAGAGGATTGGGGCTGAGGCTGCCCCATGCCTCAGCCCCAATCCTCCCTTTTGCCACCTCAGAAAGGAGCATGAAAATGCTGGTCCCTTCAGAAGTGGCAAATAGGCCACCCAAAGAGCCACTGCGTGGCTCTTCTGCACCCCTCCCGGTGCAGTGTGCCAAGACACTGCACAGGGAGGACGTCATGATGGCACACGCCATGCATGATGTCCTTGGCATGGGGTTGGGATGCCTGGTGTGTGGCTGCCCCTCCCCTTCCCTGCGTCCAGGACGGCACAAAGGGCCACCTGTAGAGGCCCAATGTTTCAGTGGAAAAGCTGGCTCATGTAGACACATCTCTTAGTCATGTTACCAAGTGCTCTCCTGCCCTATGTTAAGGGGAAGCTTCAAAAAGAAATCCAGGTATGTCACATGTGCTTAGGTACATAACTTGATATGTTGCACACAGGTAAGATATGCTACATATAACATGGAAAAGCATTCTGTTATACCCATTGGACAAGTCAGGCAAAGATTTAGGGAGTGACTCCTCACTTGTAAGATTTTGCCAAAGAAATCTTCTGGGAAACCAGTTAGATAACTTGGGAATGCTTCTTAAGAGTAATAGACAAGAACAGGTCATGTGATAATGCCTGGTTTTCATTAAAAATATCAATTATACCTTTCCAAGAAAGAAGTCACTAGACCAGTGACACATGCTATAACTTAAAACCATATAAAATAGAAAGGTTTGTTAGAAAAATATTCCATTGAATAATTGTAAAAATACTTTGACAGGTGGCATCATGTCCTGTGGGACTGCCATAGAATGTTGAGTCAGAGCACATGGCATGATGCAAACTCTGCAGAGGTTGCATCATGCTATGTGACACTACATGATGGCTCATAACCAATACTGTATATAAGTCATCCAGGAGACAGGTCACAGGTGGATTGTGGATTTTTGGATTAGTGTGGGTTGATCTGGTTGGATAGTTTGTGGTTTGGATTGAATAGGGAGGTAATAGTGTCACTGTATTCTGCTTTGGTCAGGCCCCACCTGGAAGACTGTCTCCAGTTCTGGGCACCACAATTCAAAAAGAATGTTGAAAACTGGAATGTATCCAGAGGAGGGCAACTAAAATGGTGAAGGGTCTGGAAACCATGCCCCGTGAGGAGAGACTTAGGGAGCTGGGTATGTTAGCATGGAGAAGAGAAGGTTAAGGGTGATATGATAGCCTTGTTTAAATATTTGAAGAGATGTCATATTGAGATGGGGCAAGCTTGTTTTCTGCTGTTCCAGAGAATAGAACTTGGAACAATGGATGCAAGCTACAGGAAAAGAGATTCCACCTCAACATTAGGAGGAAGTTCCTGACAATAAGAGCTGTTTGACAGTGGAACACACTCCATCGGAGTGTGGTGAAGTCTCCTTCTTTGGATGTCTTTAAACAGAGGCTAGATGGCCATCTCTTGGGGGTGTTTTGATTGTGAGTTCCTGCATGGCAGGGGGTTGGACTGGATGGCCCTTATGGTCTCTTCCAACTCTATAATTCTATGATTCTATCCCGTATGGGATAAAGGCACATTTATTTTTAAAACAGATTTCATTCATCTATGGCTGGGCAAATGCATCCTGGATGCCAGCTGGGCTTATCCTGCACCTTTTCAAGAATGGGATTTTCTTGAAAAGCCACAGGATAAGCCTGGCTGGCATCTGGGATGCATTCACCCTGCCATGGGCAAATGTGATAAAACCCATTTTAAAAATAAATGCGCCTTATCCCATCGAGGATAAGGTACATTAAAAGAGAGTGTACTAATCTCCTTAGCAAACCAGTTTTAAGCTTGCACCCATCTTTTAATAAATATGAAGAAATCTGGACTTGTCACACTGATATTTTCCTTAATCAGAACAATTACAGTATTTGGAAATGTTAATTCCTAAACTTCATTTCACAGGTAGTCCAACTAGAAACTTTTGCTGAGATATGCTGGGCAAGTTAACACTGCAGCCCAGTGTCTTAGATCTATACATAGTGGGATATAGCAGTGGGTCTCAAGTTTAATGTACTATATCATGTGTGAAGTATTTCATATGAGCTGACTTTTATTCATGTTTTAAGGATGTTCATGGTAAATTAATAAGTCTCTTCCCCAAGGCCTCTTCACTACAAAACAATGGTGAAAGGGTATTTAGGATGAATGTATTTATAAATGAATATACAAAACACGCTATGTAAGGCAGAAGAAGCAGCCCTCCATCCTTACACTGTCAATATAGATATACACCATAGTTATATTTGTCTTCTTCAGTCACTGAGCACTGCTCTCCCCAGAGTTTATTTAAAAACATTTATTTAAATAGTTTGTTAAAAATTATTGCTAATAGGACTGCTACAGCTGTGCCCTCACTTCCAACATTAATGAACAAAAAATGAGATCATGTGTCCCCAGCTCCTAATTTTGAAACACTGAGACCCTCAAGGTTTTCTTTATCCCCATTGTAGGGATGTGAATATTTTTCACTCTTGATTCAAGGATATAAATCTATGTTTATTTCATTCCTGCAAGAACGAATAACCTCAGGTTTCTGAGCAATTGTCAAGCACTATTTGTCTTCTTGACTTTGTTCAGGAAAATTAGTTTGAGCAAAAGTATGCATTTTTTGTGTTCTGAAAATACACAAACCATGTTTCCCATGTAAAAAGGATCCCCCCAAATACATTGATTTTTGTGCAAAAATATTGTTTCCTGGACAAGAAATTCATTTTCTTTACCAAAACACATATTTTTGTACAGAAAAAGTAAATGAACAAATTTTTCTGAATGAAATCCTGAAGTGTGAAGAATCTAGTAATTGTTTTCCTTGTTCTTGGTGCGTTTGTCTCAAACATTGAGGCACCTTAAAAAAATAAAATAGAGTGTCAATATAAATAAATAATCTTCACATGTGTGCTTAATGTCATTGTACGTTTCTGACTCTCACATTTTCTTCCCAATCTTGATTTGGTTCAACCTGCAAGACTTGATGTCTGTGTGTTTCCCATGGAAATTTATTCATATCTTTATTTATTTATGCATTATAAATACATGCATTTTTCTTAGTACAAGTATACATGTTTTGCAGACATTTTATCACTCTCTAAAATAGTTTTTTGTATATTTTTCAAAGACATGCATTCTGAATTATGCTCATGTATGTATATATAATTTGAAAAAGGAAAACAAACAAAGAAACAACACCGGCCACTTGTGGTTTATTCTCAATGTTAGGAAACTGAAAGATATGTACAAACTTTCACCAATAGTGTATAAATTGGAATACATTGGATTTATTTTAAAAAGCTAATTCAAGTTTCTCTTTCACCTCTACCTAAGATGTGTTAATTTCTATGACCCCATGCTTATTTTTTTCAGCAGCCTTCAATACTATGTTGGTCAGTATATTCTTAAACATAAGCCAAGGAAAGGTGGTCATGAATGTATCCATGCCATCAGCAAATGTCCTTTAATCATCTTACCATCCTTAGTAAACAATGGGCTCACATGAACTCTGTGGTCTTTTTATTTATATAAGTAGAAAATCTCTTGCTATTTGCCTGTTTATTCTGTGCAAGATTGGATTCCACTTGCCTTTTAGTCTGTGGAACCCCAGGCTAGCTTCTACATCCAAATAAAAATTGACACAATAGGGAAAATAACAGGAGCTCAGTTAAATCTTAGTGTCAACCTCAGGAAAAGTAAACCAACAATTAACAGGTAAACCGCAAAAAAAAAAAAAAATGCACATCAATTACACAGCTATGTCACATTTCCATATAATCTGTATTAATTAGGCACACATACCTATGCATATGGTTATAATTACAGAGCCTTTTTTGTTATTTTACCTATAGCTTAATGTACAGTGAACATTGGATTTAAAGTTGGAAGCAAGATGGAAAGAGTGGAGGGAGAACATTCTTATGTGATAAATTGGCCATAATCAAGACAACATAAAACTATTTCATTGACCTAGACTGACATAAATAAATAGGCAATTTCTAAAGAATCAACTCCCTTGTCACAAAACAATAGCCACAAACCAAGTACAGAACAGGTAATCAAATGATGCTGGAGGGTAGTATAGGATTACAGAGCAAAATAATGGTTTAGGAACAAGGAGCCAGGTTACCATCAAAGCTGTTTTATGAAGCAAAAAAGAGGCCTATGTTTGCTCTAAACTGAAAAGTTCAGGAGGAAAATCTCCCTGCCTGAAAAAGAGATATGGAAATTCTCTTTAGCCAAAACTTTGTGAAATGCAGCTCCATGATCCTATATTATTATCAATATATGACATTGGCCAAGAGGTAGATCACTTACACTTTTCTTTGTCAAGAATGTGGCATATGCATCTCTCCTTAGTGAACCACCACCCTGACAGATTCAACCATCCACAGCTTGAAAATATTGCAAAATGATATCAATTCCAAAAAGCAAACCTAGATTTTGCTATTTTATATAAGGGACACCATTTCACTATACCACAGTATATAATGGGACCTGAACATCCATTAATTTTGGTATTCACAGGGGATTCTGGAACCAAACTCGGCGGATACCAAGGGTTCACTGTACATCTGGTGAGAATACAGTGGCTGCTTCTGAGCTCTGAAATTCTCAGCCTGAAGAGGTTAGACTGGCTTTTTCCCAACTCTCTGTCTGTTAACAGCTAAAGACCTTTCTGTTTTGACAGGTCTACAAGGACTGATTTTATAGGCAGAATGAGCCTTGCAAAATGTGCTGGATTTGATCTTTGTTATATTTGTTGTGTTGTTGCTTTTTATACCTTATGTTTTTAATTGGTTTTAACTTATTTTGAGAGTTTAATCACTTTAACATTTGTATTTTGTGATTTTTAACTATTTTAAAAAATATTTTGTAAACCACATCGAGTCCTGAACTGAAGAAAAGATGGGATAAGATAACATAACATAACATAACATAACATAACATAATGTAACATAACATGAAACAGAATATCCTTGCAGAAGGGGCTTGGAATCAATGAATCAATGCATGTGTGGTGATGTTTTCTACCTCTCAGATGTCCTGTTGTTATGTGTGTTGCATGCCTTCAATTCATTTATGACTTATGGTGACACTAAAGTGACCCTATCAAAGAGTTTTCTTGACAATTTTTTTTCAGATGGGTTTGCCATGGCCTTCCTTCAGAAACTGAGAAGGAGTGGCTTGCCCAAGATTTCCCAGTGGGTTTCAATAGCTGAGTGGGATTTTAAATCCTGGTCTCCAAGTGATAATCACAACTGGCTGTATTTTTGTGGTGCATTACTATGGGTCTCATCATGGTGAGCATCTGCATTTCACAATTTAACCCTACACCTACTGACTGAATTAGAAGTCCAATGACATGGCTACAGAGAGATGCTCAAATGCAGTAGCCAGCAAAAGTGTTGTATTTGTAGGGGTGGGGGCAAAGTGGATAATATCAGAATAGGGAAAGAAAAACCTGGATTTTGAAACCATCTGCAATGTGATGCAATTGATTGGCAACTATCAGATTGCAAGCTGCACTTCAAAGCGAAACCCCATCCCAATCATCTGATTTTTTTTTTACAAATCAAACGGATGTTCATGCTTCAAAACTGTCTGGCATGTAAATCTTTTTAGACACCTCAGCACTTGGATAAAGCAAGCATGGATTAACCAGGTCTCACTATTTAAAGGGACTTATGTTTAGAGGCTTCTACCTACACTAATTTTAAATGCGGTGTTCTTGATTAGGGGGAGCCAAGTCTTATGAGCTCAATAAGCTTACAGGGCTTTATAGCCTCTCTGCAAGCTTCATGAGCTTAAATGAACATAAGAATATACAAACTCACTGTACTGGTCTGAAAAGGCAAATAAAAATGTGGGGAATATGGCATGATAGGAGTGGTCAAGAGAAAAGCCATTTCTGTATGTCGTGACCTATAGTGGCTCCTTTACATGGTATGTATTGCAGACAACAATCATTGTTGAAATGGAATATGTTGAAATAAAAGGTGTCCAGTTAATTATTTTTGTTGTTGTTAATTCCAATGGTAGTACTACATGATGAAATTGTGTCTGTCAACTGCTTAGATATTCAACATAGGGCAAGTCCCTAGCACAGGGGTAGGCAACCTTTCCCCTTTAAGGGCCAAAGGACTTCAGCTCCCAGAATCCCAGGAGCTATTGGCCAACATGGGACTACTGGCCAACATGGCTGAGGCTTCTGGGAGCTGAAGTCCCTCGGCCCTTAAAGGGGAAAGGTTGCCTACCCCTGCCCTAGCATTTCACAATGGAAGCTAAATCAGCACAGCTTCTCCTCCATCCCCAGGGAGTCAAGATTATCATTTTGGGAATGTAGAGGATTGTCTAGCATATAAATAAATAAATAAATAAATAATAAAAATTCTCAACAAACTCACAAAGATGAACAGACAACCATGTTTGCTACTCACATATTTTTGTCCCTTCCCATATAAAGCAAAGATAGAGTATACGTTCTTATTTTATTGTGAAAAGGAGCATATGTGTGAGGGACTCATACTCTTCCCCACATTGTAACTTTATATTTCATTGCTTCAGACTACTCACTTCTAGCATTGGAGTGCTGTAGTGGCATAACTAGGGGGTGCAGTGTGTGTGTGCAGGATGCACCAGATGACACCCTAAAGGGGAGTGACCCCGCTGATCCTCAAACATCTACCTTTTGACAAAAATGGGCTGTGGCTTTCACCTGCTTTCCTTTAAAGTTCTTTAAGAGATGGTGGGAGTGGGGGAAGCTTGGTGGGAGGAGAAAAGAGAGGGGCCAGAGTTTTTTAAAATTAAAAAAATTAAAATTTCACATTTCAAAATTTTAAAATTTGTTTTCTTATCAGAGGATCTATTGTATACCTCCAGCAAGTGCAAACTGTTTCCCTGTGTGAGGAGAAGGTGCAACAGATTAAGACCTGTGCAGCTTTTTTTAAATCAAAAGAATCAAAAGAATGGAGCAGACTCCTCTGGAAGGGTAAGAAATTGGGATGCCTCTAAAGACAATTCCAAAGAGGGAGATGCCTGGAGGAATGTAACATAGAGAAGCAGAACTAACAAGAGCCATGTTTCAGACTTGGAGTTACATAATAGATTCCAATTCCAAGGGGACTTAATGAGTAATTATAAGACACGGGAATAAGGGTAAGAATCTCATGCCTCTGAAGGCATGGAGGTGATCTTGAAGGGTGCTATGAGTGAAGAGTCACTGTTAATTCCTAGAGGAAGAATAATAAAATCATGGCATTGAAACAGACCACAAGGGCCATCCAGTCCAACCCACTGACATATGGTGGTAGTAGTTGATTTCCTGTTGGGAGGAACACATGCAGTAGTGTGTGGGCCTGATAAGATGACTCAAGAGGTGCACTGTCTTCTAGAGGAGAACCCAGGGGTGCAAATTTTGCCATCACCTTCAAAAAATGCAAATAAAAAGGAAAGAAAAGAAAAGAAAAGAAAGGGGATGCAAGCAGCTACCAATCAGTCAGTTTGATGTCAACACCAGGAAAGGTTCTAGAACAGGTTATTCAACAATCAGTCATGCTTAGGAATAAATGCTGTGCATATTATGAGCTAGCATGGTTTTCTCAAAAAACAAGTCATGCCAAACTAATCTTATCTTTTTTTCCTGATAGAGTTAGTTATTCAGCTAGTAGATCAGGGGAGTGCTGTGGATGTAGTATATCTTGGTTTCATTAAGGCTTTTGACAAGGACCCCCATGATATTGTTATTGCTGATGAATTGTGGGCTTGGCAGTACTGATTACGTGGATCTGTAATTGATTAACAGACAGAACTCAAAGAGTACTCACCAGTGGTTGCTGTTCATCCTGGAGAAAAGTGACTAGTGGGGTGCCTCAGGGTTCTGACCTGGCCCAGTGTTAACATCTTTAACAATGACTTGGATGATTGAATAGAAGGTGTGTTTATCAAATTTAAAGATGAATCTTTCTTTCTTTCTTTCTTTCTTTCTTTTTTTTTTTGAGGGAGTAGATAATACCCAAGATAACAGAAACAGAATTTAAAATTACATTGAAAGATTGGAGAGATAGTAAAGCAAAGCAGAGCACCTTTCCTGGTGTTGACATCAAACTGACTGGTTGGTAGCTGCTTGCATCCCCTTTCTTTTCTTTTCTTTTCTTTTCTTTCCTTTTTATTTGCATTTTTTGAAGGTGATGGCAAAGCATTTATATACCGCTTCATACCATGCTATGGGGTGTCTAAGTGGTTTACAACTGTAAGCTCATTGCCCCCCAACAGTTGGGTACTTATTTTGGCGACCTCAGAAGGCTGCAGGCTTGAGTCTATCCTGAGCCCTGGCTAGTATTGAACTCGCAACCTTGTGGTCTATGAGTGAGTGGATGCAGTACAGGATTTAACCACTGAGCCACCGAAATGAACAAAATGAATTTCAGAAAGGGATGAATGTAGATTATTACAAGTAAGTAGGAAGACTGAAATCCAGAAATATAGCATTGGTGACATCTGACTTGAAAGCAGTACACATGAAAAAAAATCTAGGGGTTAAACATGAATCATCAGTGTGATGTGGCAGCCAAATAAGCTAATGCAATTCTATGGTGCATCAACAGTATAGTATCCCAATCAAGGGACGTATTAGTGCCACTCTGTTATGCTATGATTAGACCCCATCTGGAACATTATGTCTATTTCTGGGCACCACAATTCAAGGATACCAACAAGCTGGAATGTGTTCAGAGAAGGGCAACCAAGATTATAAATGTTCTGGAAACCAAGCCTTATGAGGAAAGACTTAAGGAACTGTTTAGGTTGGAAAAGACAAGACTGAAAGGTGACATAATAGCAATGTCATGCAGAAGCAATGTCATGCAGAAGATGGATCCAGGTTGTTTTCTGCTGCTCTAGGGACTAGAACACAAACCAATGGATTCAAATTACAAGATATTCCACATAAGCGTTAGGAAGAACTTCTTTATTGTAAGAGGTAGTTGGCTGTGAAATAGACTTCTTTGAAGGATGATGGACTCTCCTGCTTTGAAGGTCATCAAACAATGGTTGTAGTCAGCTTTCAAGTGTGTTTTAGTATGTATTCCTGTATGGCAGAGGATTGGACTAGATTCTGTGATTCTCTACATTGTGCCAATGAATTTGCCATTTAGATCAATCCTTAAGTATATATACATATCACATTCCTTGTTTGCTGTTGTGTGTTTTCAAGTCTTTTCCAACTTATGATGGCAAATCTATTATAGGGTTTTCTGTGTCTGAGAGTATGTAACCCTCCAAAGGTCACCCAGTGGATTTCCATGGCCAAGCAAGGATTCAAACAATGATCTCCATAGTCACAGTCCAATGCTCAAACTACTACTCCACAATCGCTCTCATAAACCTACAGAAAAGCAAACTCACAAAGAAGACAGGTGTAAATGTCTGCTAAAGAAACTCTGTAATGAAAACCTTGCAGTAAAACAAACAGAGAACTTTTCATCCTGTTCTCTTTTTCATACACCTTCTGAGAAAGCATATATTATGCTGCCAGACAGATACTTAACTGAGGTAAATTTGATTTCAAAGTAAGGAACTTCAAGGAGTCAGTGCCTCTGTACCTAATTTTAGCATTTGCATCTTATTGAGTTCTACTAGAAAATATTCAGCTTGAACACATTATATTTTTAGATGACAGTTTCAGATAACAAACATGCAAGGGTAACCTCTCTTTCACACACTTTAATTATGGGATCACAGAAGCAGTTACCCTGAAGAACGAAAAGTGGGTGAATGGGTTCAGCATTAGAAGGACAGCATGATTCCACCTCAGAATTTCCCTTAATTTGCTGTACTTCAGTAACTAGATTGAATGGTTGGGTGGGTGTTTTGAAATACACAAATAGAATAACAAATATACATTTGCACTTCACAGTTATCTAGCTGGCTTCATCAAGAATGGTAAATGTGTGTTAATGATGATGGTAATAATGACATCAGACTAAGCTCTCATTTATACCTGAAACTGCCACACACAACATACTACAGCATTAAATCTGTACTAACCCCTTCCCAAGGCCCTGCCATGAAATATTTCTTTAAAATGATTTTTCTTACTTTTGGAGAAATTGTACATGCCAGCACATTTATGGTGCAATGTATGAGCCTTACTCTGGGAAAACCAGCTTTATACCACTTCTGGGTATGGTAACAGCTAGCTGACATCTCTTTATAGAGTTCCATGAAAGAGAGAGTTGCAGAGGATAAAATCACTCATTTGAAGGCAGGTTTCTGCTGGTGATTCTCTTCCCAGAGAAAGGGAAAGTGCAGAGTTTGCCTATGAGAGTCTGGGAACTTTGCCAAACACACAGGACTGTGAGCAAAGTGGGGAAGGGGGACCAAGGTAATATCAACACAGGCAACATCTGCCACTGTGTGCAAGTCTTTAAGGACATTAAGCCAACAAACATACTTTCTTTTGTAAATACTTCTTTTAAAACCTCTGGATCCAGTTGAGAAATAAAATATTCAACCCAATAGAGATATTAATACTCAGGTGACTTTTCTGCTTTCTTTATTAATACAGGGGATCCAAAGGACTATATTTAAGAATTGGTAAACTGAAATGAGAAAATCTCAAATTGTGAATGAAAAAGAAAAACTGAAAAGCGTATAAACAGATAAAGAGCATAATAACATGAAAAGATGAAAATCCTGTTCTTTCAAAAAGTGTAGGAGAAGTCCGGATCAGGTACAGGATGCCATAATTTGATATGGGATGCCTCCTGCCTGGGCACAGAGGTGTGCAATAAAATCCGTGTTTAGAGGTTTTCATCCTGTGCCTAGCTCAATAGGGAAGGACAGAGAAGGGCAATGTGATAAACTCCTTACATATAAAGATGCAGTCTTTCTGATGTGCTTTTATTTATTCTAGTTTTTCTTTTTTAAAAAAAGTAAAGTAAAAATTCTCATAAGTCTTCCAAGTGCTCCTACATGCAAAGTAAGAAGGAGGTCTGGAACAGACGGACCAGAAGTGCTGCCTCTAGTGCTGGCCCACGGCCACCTAAGGTGGCCCAAACCCAACACAAAAAAAGAGCACAAAAAGTGCTCCTTGCTGGTGGTACATTACAGACTGCGGTGGCAGCTGGCCTCAGGACTGCAGCATCTGGTCAGAGAGGTCTCTCACTAAATGGAGAGTGATCAGGGCAAGAGCAACCTCTGGCCGCTCCTTTTGCTCCATCTGCTAGAAGCCAAAGTCTTGTAGCAGGGTTGGTGAACTTGTATCACTGCAGTTTTTAGGGGGTTTCAAAATCCCATTAGAACATTCAGCCTGACTAATAATGATTAATAATGATAATATCGAAGTTTATCATTGTCTAGAGGGCCACCAATTCTCTACCTACTACCCTACAGTATCACTTTGTGAATGGCCACTGTTCATAATATGATTATCACTGTATGTACCTTCTTTATTTTATTTCCCTTTGACTTCACTGTTTACAGTCCCACACATCAATCATGTGCATATGGGCCTGTAACTCAGAATAACACTTCATACATTTGCCAAAGTGGGCTGTAGTCCACAAACACTTCTGTCATAATCAACATGTGAGTCTTTAAGGTTTCACAAGACTGTTTCTCCTTGTTTTCTACAATATCGTGCTGTCCCATAGCATCCAACTGCTCTGAGAAATGACCATAACATTATTAGAATATTAAGCTCTACATTAATAGGCCAGACTGAAATGTATTTTTACATTTATTAATGCTATATTCATACTGCAGGTTCACCACTGGATGTTTTCTTTCTTTCTTTCTTTCTTTCTTTCTTTCTTTCTTTCTTTCTTTCATTCTTTTCCTTTCCTTTTAAATATAGGTGGGTGCGGCTCTGGGCTGCCCCAGGAAGTGGTGGATTGGGGCCATGGCTACCCCACACTGTGGCCCCAATCTTCCCTTTTACTGCCCCCCCAAAATGCCGCTCCTTTCAGAGGCAGCAAAAGGGCGCCCTAAGAGCTGGCACATGGCTCTTCTTCGCCCTTTCCGGCACAGTGCATCAGAAAGCTGTGCCTGGAGGCCGTTGGCTTGGGGTTGGGGCAGCCAGCATGTGTCCCATCTCTGCCTCCAGGCCAGCCCTTTGGGCTGGTCTGCAGAAGCCCATAGCTTGTTTATATATATATATATATATATATATATATATAGTCTTTTGAATATCATTTTTTTCATTGAAGAGGCCTGAGTAGGCAATGTAAGTCTGCCCAAACTTTCTGAGGACTGTCAGGACAGGACTCTATCAAGAGATGAATAGCTGAAAGTTAAATGATTCAACAAATTTCTTAAAGACAATGCATTGTGTTAGGATACGGGAATATATGGCATAGCAATATCACAAAGCCCAAGCAAATAAGGGCAATCTGCAGATCAATGGTGAATTAACCTTTATTACGTCTTATTAATCTCTAGTATTTGATTTGCATTCATATTTACCAATGTATTTCTGACATTTAAGATATTGTAGCCTACATTAGCACTCATTTTGGGTTTAGCATCTTTAACTGTGCACTGTTGAGGCCCTGCAAATCCCACATTCCCCTTGTCTCTCAGGCTTAAAAAACTCATTTAACACTAAGGTCTAATTAATTAACTGGATTTTTCTATATTAATAGAGTCTATCTTAAACTGCTAAATAAGACAAGCTGAAATTTCATAGTTCATAGGAGTGAGTTGTAAATGTAGTCCTCTAAATGTAACATTGGCCTTACTTATTTGTTTTTAAAATCATCATTGCAATATAAAAGTATGAATGTATTTGTCTATCCTGGAAGAAAAAGATATGTATTCTCCTCTGAGGACAGCAGGCTTCTTTCCACTTTTAATTAAACTACAAAATGTAAGAAAACCCTTTAAGAAAACCCTTTAAAAATGCACACTGGATATTTGTTTTTGTAGTAATTGGTCAGGGAGAAGGAGGGCCCCATCTCTATATCAGATATAAAAAGTATTTTCACACAACTCCAGATGGTTGATTTACTCTCTATCTGCTTTTTGTTTATTTGCATTGTTCTTGCTGGCTCTTGCAGCATTTATTTTGGTACTAGGTGTGTGTGTACATGCATTTTTCTTTGTTTTGTTTATAGGTGTTTACAAGAGAAACTTGTGATTTTAGAACAGAATTCCAAAATATGCATAGCCTATTTCAATAGGGAATGAAGAAAAAGGTAGTAGAATCAACAAGAATGCCTGGGAACATCTGCTGTCAGTTAGAATGAAAAGAGAATATGCAGAAAAGAGACCTGGGAGGGATGTATGTGAGAGAGAAGTCAATTTGATCTGAACTAAATTGATTTGAATCCATTTGCACAAGATGAATGTTTCGTATTCCTCCAAAGGTGTGAGTGGAGTTAAAGGACTGCCAGGTCAGCAGTGTCCATTCCCTCAAAATTCAAGGTCAGTATCCTTGAGATGCCACAGAAACAGAAAAATTGAGACAGAGAGATTGGAAAGCCCTTTCAGCTGGATGATTGTAGAAATGGGCATGAGGTAAATCTGGGTAAAATCCAGCTAACCAGCCAACATAGCAACTCTGAGCCATGAAGAAAAAAACATTTTTGACACCTGCACAGATGACAAAATTCACCCCAAATCTTCAGGAGTAAGGAAGGAAAGACTATTCAAAAATATTTTTAAATGGTCCAAAACATATTTTTTAAGAGTCATGAAATCCTGAAATCAAGAATCCTGGACTGATGAAAAGCTTCTCATTTCAGGACTTATTTTGCACAAAATTCACATGTGATTGTTTCTTGCAGGAAACTGCATTTCCTACCCAGGAAACAGCATTTCATACATGGAAAATAATATTTCAATGCACGCTTCCCCCTGTGGTTGATTCACAAGGAAAACAGCATTTTTAAGCACAGTAATTAATATTACTGTATTGAAATATGATTTTCCATAAAGAAAATCTTGTTTTCTGCACAAATAACCATGTCTGAATTTTGTGCAAAACAAAGACCCAATTACAGCTTTTTCTGCTCCGAAAACAACATTGTTTCATGCAACAATTAATATTTTGGTGTTGAAATAATATTTCCCATGCAGAAAATGTTGTTTTCTGCACAGAAAAAAAAATGTGTGAATTTTGCTCAGAATGAGTCCTAAATTGTGAATAGCCTTTGAAAACTGTGTGGGTTTTGATTATTTTTCTCACAGCAGGAAGGAAATTGAAGAAATTACTTGTTTCTTACTTCAATTGTTTCTTTACTTCAAGATCAAACTGAGTGAAGAATCATGTCCCTATTCAGGAGCTGCCATCATTTTGACTTCTGAATTCTCCACTTTCCACTTTGTGCTAACAAAAGAGGAGAAAGTCAATAAAGTTGTGCATCTTGGTGGACTGGCAAGACTTCAATTCAAAAGATATAAAAGACTATCAATCTGGTTTATTTCTTTTTAAAGTTGTCAGGTCTCAGGTAGCGGCTGTATCGTCAGGTGGGGAGAGAAATCTCAGAACAAGTGGTGCTGGAGGAGAAAATGTGATATTGGGGTTGATATTGTGATATTGGGGTTTACATCAGTTTTAAAGTTAAACATCCATCTTTATTCTTTCCCAGCTAATGCTAGGGTTCACAGGCTCAGCTTGAAGGTGTCTGTATGTGTATAATGGTTGTACAATATTGTGCACCAAAGGCCAAGAGCAAAGAGAGAGGACTGGGGAGAGAGAGAGCTGTTGGTGGATGCATTTGAACAATTCATGATTTTTTTACAGAGAGGGAGGGAATGAAGTACCAACACTGTGACTTAGGGCTCATTCCCACTTGCATTTAATCAAGTTTCTGAGTCTCAATGACACCAGTTCACGTAATTGATTCAGGCTGATGCATAGTTCCCACTATGGAAGTGAATTATTTCCTTATTCCATGCATTCATGTCTTTTTTGACACAATTGTCATTCCCTCTTGGCGCTCCAACTGTCTTTTTTTAAAAAAAAGTCAGTCACATGATGCACATCTACATGTCATTGATGACACACGGAAGGAAGGAGAAGAGTGAAGGGAGGGCTGGGAGGACCAGGGACCCCCTCCAATGGAGGACTATTCAGGAAAACAAATATATGGAGGATGTCCTCAAATCAAAGCCCAAAACACTGCTAGGAATGTCAATGCATGCCTCTTATTTTGCTCAGAATTGAGGACCTTTCCAAACTACAGCCCAAAGCTCCCCTGAATGTCCTCCATTTTCTAAGTGATGCTCAGAATGGAGGACATTCAGGGGAATAAATAGGATGTGATCAGAATAATATCTGAAAGCCGAATAGAGGACCTGACAGCAAAAATGGGGGACAACACACACACGCACACACACACACACACACACAGCTAAAAACATGCATATAAATTCATGCTTCCCAGTCATGCTCAGAATGGAGGACATTTTGGAATTCATCCTGGGCAGAAGTTGGAATGTAAGATGGGTCTTGGGAAAGGAGGACGACCCTAAGGGAACCTTGCTGCAGAGTTTTCTTGGGCGGTTTCTTCAGAGGAGGGTTTGCCACTGCCATCCTCTGAGGCTGAGAGAGTGGGACATGCCCAAGGTGACCTAGTGGGTTTCCATGGCTCAGTGGGGATTCAAGCTCTGGTCTCCAGAGTCCTAGTCCAATGGTCAAGGCACTACACCAGCCTGGCTTTCTACTCAGATGTAAATCCCTCTATTGCAATGGCGCTTACTCTCAGGTAAGTGGCTATTAGGACTCTGGATTCTATAGGAGCCCAGAGCCCACAGAGGGGATTTCCCTAGCTAAGCGGGGATTTGCAGCCTGGGTCTCCTTGGGGGGTTTGATGGGCCTGGGTAGGGACGGGACACCCCTCCCCCCCAGAGATCCTGGAGTCCAGGGCCAGGGTGGATGGATGCCCTCACTGCAAAGGAGGACAAGGCATCACCAAATGGAAAGAGCTGCCAGCAAAAATGGGGGACATCACACACACAAACACACACAAAAGCTAAAAACATGCACATAAATTCAAACTTCCTAGTCATGCTCAGAATGGAGGATGTTTTGGAATTCCTCCTGGACAGAAAGTTGGAATGAGGGAATGTCTTCACAACATCAGGCCAGTTACTGGGTCCTGGGAAGGGAGAGGGGGGAAATGGTGGATTTCCCAAAAACCTGGGAGGGGATGGGTTACACCATTTTCCAACCCTCTACCATTAGTACCTCCCTTCCAGTTTGATGTGATTCAGGCCCATTGTTCCCACTTGCTGAGCATGCTTGCTAATTGGTTCTTTTCAAAAGAACCACCAAAAAAATACTCTTCAAAAAGTACGCTTTTGTGGATTTGTCTCACTTCAAAGCAAGTCAGAACGATCGCAGCCGCATCTGAAACTGTTTCCAGTGGGGATGAGGCACATATACAGTGATCAGCAAATCTTTTCAAATCATAGTGGAAATGAGCCCTTATATTGCAGAAGCTATAGCTCCTTTAGAAAAACTCTCCTTGTGGTCTGGCTCAGATCCTTGCAGAAGCTGCCTCAGCAGAACAGGGTCTGGAAAATCTCCCCATGTATCATGTATACTGAGAAGGCTGAATGGGATGCAAGAAGCAGGAATGGCAGCAACTGCTGCAGCTGCTGGGTATGTTTGCCATTTGCATACACACCAAAAATGGTTGTCTTTCCCCCAGTCACGCTTAGCTTTGGTTTATTATATTTCCTAGTTAGATGTTTTTTGTTTTCTGGTTTTTTTGGGTTTTTTTTAAAACTCATATTACCTTCATGTCTATTCTACAAATACCTGGCTGAGAAGGAGTTCAAGCTCCCTCCTTGGGGTGCGATGTCACTTGGATCCATCCTTTAGTGTCAGGTTTAAGCTTTGAAACTTCACGTTACAGGTTGTTGCTGACCTGGCAACCTCACATTTTGAAAATGAGGCTGCAACTTTACTCTTATCACAGCATCACTCTGGGAATAAACTACTCAGTACCAGGAGAAATATTAAAAATAATAATAGTTCATGTTTCAGACACTATGGGCATCTCTACATGGGCCAAATGAAGTGGTTTGTCTTGTACAGCAACCTGTCTACATGATGCAGGACCAAAACCCTGATTTGAGTGCAAACTGTCTTCACAATGTAAGGCCAGTTCTGCACTGAATCTATGTCATACCTGCCATACAATATGAGGAGAATCTGAGGCAGATCCAGGGCTAGAATACTCTGGGAGCATCATGGAGTATTCTGGCTAGTGTAGATACGCCCTAGGATAGAAAAAAATTACAAAATTAATCAAGCTAGGCTGTTGTTTCTTTTAAAAAAAATGTTACCAATTCAAAGACAATATATTCTTTTTAAACCTTAGAATCTATGGTTTACAAGTTAGTGCCATTACATAGTTGCATAGGGACATTAACACCTTGACACCAGATCTGAATAGGATCTGATTGTGTGATGTATTCTTACACAGGGGGATTATTTATTTATTTACTTGCTTATTTCTTTGCCAAATGGTCATTTTCTCACATTTATTATGACAACAAGATAAATGCCAAGCTTTGTCAACAACTTGTAAATGATGAGTCTTAATGAGGCAATCTAGCATTTCCACTCCTCAGAGGAAACTCCTAATAGGATGAGCAAAATATCAGGTTAACGGAAGTAGGATGGATTCCCAGAGGGCAAATCTTTTTGCATGTACAGTATATTCCTTGAGGTTTCACTTGGAGTGTGTTCTAGGATGCTGGCCAATTTGGCCTAACCCTCCCATACAATGTTTTAATTGTGTGTGTTTGTGTTTTAATCAGTACACTCTCTGTGTTGAATCCATTGGTAAACAGTTCAGTGCTGCTTAAAACTAAAGACAGCAGAGAAAACAAAACAGCTTTACTGGCTCTAAGCATGGTCTTCTGAGCATGGGTGAGGTGGAATACCATTTCAATCAGAAGGCATGCTAGGCTATAGAACTGCTTTGAATAGCAAGGATTTAATCATTTCTATCTCCGTGTACATCACACAAGCTCAGGCCTCTATCACATCTAGTTAGAACTTCAACCTTTACCACTAAGAACATTTGCATTCTACAGCTGGAAAAAACTGCAGACATTTCCCTAAAAACACGAGAAAGCAAAAGAAGAGGTACACTACAAATGTTAAAACACCAACCACCACACTGTTCCATTTCTAAAAGGAACAACCCTGCAAACGGTTGTGTGGTCAAGGTCCTGCTTAATGATCAAGAGCCATCAGAAGGGAAAATAGCAGGTTCATTGAAGTTGCCCTGGTGAGCTAAATAAGCTGGTGTGCTGGGGATAGTCCCCTCGCTTATTATGAGGGGATGTGTTGCATTTAAATTACAATAGGTATTTCTATATTAGTGCCTAGACATATAAAATATCACATGCAAAGTTTACATAAATCTCTATCCTCTTTTTTGCTCCTTTTTGACAGTACCTAAATTACTATCCTTATTGACATGCCATTTTAACTGTAGACCTTCCTCAGGAGTAGAATCTTCATGAATCTGAAATTATCAAAGGAGACCACACTAGTTTTCCTTGGCTCTTTATCAGAATAGGAACCCATCATACCCAGAACCTATCATCCTGGAGTCAGTGGTTATCACTTTAAAGACAGCACCGTGGTAGAGTTTAATCTGCACTGCAAAAACAATTCAGTTTGACATGGCTTTAACTGCCATGGCTTTAATCAGGGGTAGGCAACCTTTCCCCTTTAAGGGCCGAGGGACTTCAGCTCCCAGAAGCCTCAGCCATGTTGGCCAATAGTCCCATGTTGGCCAATAGCTCCTGGGATTCTGGGAGCTGAAGTTCCTCGGCCCTTAAAGGGGAAAGGTTGCCTACCCCTGGCTTTAATGCTATGAAATTTTAGTATTTGTAGTTTGTTGTGGCATCTGGTTGAAACAGACAATGAAACTCGCCATTAGCCACAGCACACAGACACGGATTCAGCAGCACCTACCTCAGCTGAATGGAGATGAGAAAGGGACAGGGTGCAGTGCTCAGAGAGTTTAAATCATAGAATCATAGAGTTGGAAGAGACCACAAGGGCCATCCAGTCCAACCCCCTGCCATGCAGGAACTCCCACTCCCACAAATAGAAAGCACTCATTAATCAAACAACAATTGCAGGAGGCTGACAAACCATATATATTCCAACAACTCCCTCAGGATGTTGTTGCTGACAACCAAACATTCTGGAAGAAGCAACACTTTCATCGTTTGATTCCTGGCTCATGCTTCTGAAGAACCTTGGACCTGCATTGCAAGTTGACCATGCTACTGGAGGCTCTATTGGACTGACACCTTGGATTTATTGCTGCACTGTGATCTGGACTGTCTGGACTTTGAAAACTGTAACCAGTAAGCTCCTGTACATGACTAGGGCTGCTTCTGTCTCATCTCTGACAGACTTTGCTTGGTACTTGGCACCTGGCTAATCTCCAAGACAGGATATTGGCACACAGACAACATGAGAGTTGTTATAGTTTTATTTTGCATAGCAAAAGGTATTTTCTGCTCAGAAAATAATATTTCAGAGCAGAAAACAGCAGGAGAAAAGTGGTAGAATTATTCAGTCTGCCTGCAAGAATGGAATTCATGAAGAATTTCACCCCAATTTGGTAAAATTGCTCAGTTCATTTCCCACTGATATAGATGGGGCTGTGTATCACCAACCAGGTGCATACATTTAGAATAGGATTGGGTCATATACAGCAGTGGCCATTAATTATTTTAATCCTCAAAAGGTGTGCAGAAATTCCATAATGAACGTCTGTCCTTTACCAAAAGTGTTAATAATTTGGACAGGAAGGAAGCAGCCCAGTGCATGTATAGAATTTTATAGACACGAATGACACCCAATTAGAAAGCTCTACTTGTGTCATTTCATAATAAAGAAGAAAGACTATTTCAACACTCATAGCATCAAAGAACGCATGTCACAGAGATTTGCACAGAAATGGGTTGATTAATTTTTAATGGATTATGCCATAAAAAAAGTTTCCTTATGGAAATCAGAGTGAGAATAGTAGTGATAACCAATAGGTTAATAAAGAGATTTCTAGAAAGCTGAATGTGTGGGTCTGCTAAGCAACAGGAATTTGTTACAAAGACCCATTATGAACATTTTAATCCCAGTTTATTTGCATTTCTAGAAAGTACTGCCATTAATATCACCATTTCCCTCAAAAAGATCTTCTTTTGTGATTGCTAAATATTCCCCTATCAATACATTTGCTAGTAAGGCAGAGCATAGGAACAGAAACTACCAATGGCAAAGGGCTATATAATACTACCTTTTAAAAGATGATTATTGTGACTGAAATTTTGCCTGGAATACTAGACACAATTCCATTCTCATTGATTTAAGCAGAGCTACTTATGAGTTGACACATATAGAACTGCACTGTTTATTGTCCATTTTTATAGACATTTTATTTATGAATTGCTGTCAGTTATCTGATCACTTCTGATGAAAATTTGTATCACCTATGTACAGTGTTTTAAAAATTCATTTCCATTATCACTCAGTCCATCAAATATTTATTGTAATTAGCAAGAAGGCATTATATAGACATTACAAATATTACCTTTGGTATTTGTATACAAGCATAGGCCAAAGTAAAGAATCTTATAGCTCTAAAAGTTATATATTTGTTAAGGGCTGCATCTTCTATGAAGAAATAATGCAGTTTGACACCACTTTAACTGCCTTGGCTCAGTGTTGTGGAATTCTGGGATTTGTAGTTTAGAGAGCTTTGGTGCCACAACAAACTACATTTCCCAGAGTTCCACAGCATTGAGCCATGGCAGTTAAAATGACATCAAACTGCATTATTCTTGCATTCCAGATACAGCCATAATCCCATAATAATAATAAAAAAACCCCACAGCTTTTCCAAAGGTGATAATCTGTTATTATCTTGCTCCTTGCAAGAATAATTTCAGCTAGGACAATTTTAGATTTCCAGATAGATAACTATGTTAATTGGTTTTACTGTGACATCTTAAAAACTAGTGTAGAGCATCAGTTTTTGTGAATCAAATTTGTTTATCATTAAAGAGCCACAAGATGGGAACTGGTGACATCTAGCTCTACCACTTTTTGTCATTGCTTTACTTTAGGGATGCAATTCCTTTTTAAAGCAAGCAACAAGTACTTTTAGCAATTTTCTTCCTATTGCCAGAAAATCTTCAAAATAATTGCACGGTTTTTGATTAGCGTTCTCAGTTCAGGACTAATCTTTTGCAGAATTTACATATGGTGGTTCCCCCTCTCCTTGGAAAACAGTACTTTATGTGCAGGAAGCAGCACTTCCTGCACAGGAAATGCTGTTTCCTTTGTAGAAAATGCTATTTTCTGTGCAAAATAACCACAGGCAAATTTTGTGCAGAATAAATCCCACTCTGCAAACACTTGATAAACACATTTTTTTCAACCATTTTTGAATGCTTTTGAATATTCATTTCTTCCTTACTCACATGGAAAGTCTGTAGAGGGTCTAGTTTGTGTGGAGGGTTTCCACATGAACAAAATCTATTATTTTATAGGGTTCTTGTTTGCATGGACCATCATTATGTAAACAGGAACCTTCATTTCCAGACATGTTGATTTCTATGTGACAGAAGCATCAAAGGCACACTTTTCTCTGCTCACTACTTTGGTTGGACAATAAAGGTATCACTGATGGATTTTTATTTGAATTTGCTCCTATGGTTAGTAACGTTAGTAACAGGACTGTGAATTGTCTATTAAAGAGATTCCAGATTAAGCACCATGATGTAAAATACTAGGATAGTGGGTCAGCTTGTTTTGGATCCATATTATTTGTTCATTCATAAATGTATTTCATCCTGTTCATGCATTAATATGTATTTTTAAAGAAAAAATCTGATGAGCATGAAAAAAGACTATTTATGCAAAATATGCATTTTTGTATGCACTGTATTCTTAAATACATATTTTAACATACAGTTTGGTACTGTTTTTGAACTCAGAACTATACTGCAACATTTAGAAAGTGTAAAGGCTAATACATGCATTACTTTGATACATGTATTACTCTGACACATATATTACACAGAGTAATATGTAACTCAGGTTGAATCACTTAAAGGCATGGCTCAATAAATTCCTTGAGCATTTTTGTTAATAAGTAGCAATTCTGGCAGTCTAATTCATGTAGTGGAGAAGCAGCATAGCCTCCTCCTATCCATCATGATTTTTTTGGAAAATTTTTGTAGAAAGAAGGCATTCCATGAAGTAGCCTTAAGTTATGAGAAATCATGCAGTACAAATGCAGTATAAATGCACATTTAAACCAGCTTCTAAACACAGAGGAAGGAAGGAAGGAAGGAAGGAAGGAAGAAGGGATTTTCTGACTGGTTGTAGAGGAAACAGCTTTTTGTTGGAAAGGTGTATTTTCTCATGGTTGTGTTTATTGATGTGTTTTAAATTGTTAAACTTACTTATGGTTTAATATTCAAACTTTATGTTTTCTTTTATTTATTTTTTTCTTCAGTCTAATTAGGAGCTACTTGAGTCTCATGTTGGGGAGTATAAACCTCATAAATTATTGTTAAAACAATAAAATAAATTTAGTATAGCCCAAAGTTCAGATGGCAGCTTGGAGTCCCATCTGTAAAAACACAGCCTTCATAAACAGACTCAAGATAATCAGAGATCTTATATCTCTGAGTACCAAATGCTTTAGTCAAGGAAGTGTGGGCAGCTATGGCCTCCTAATTCTGCTTTCTAGGAGAATGGTCACTAGGACTGGGTGATGCAGGTGAGGTAATTTGAGAGCCAGCATGGTTTAGTGGTTAGAGGTTCTGACTAGGACCGGAGAGATTTAGGAGCTTGACATGCTAGGCTGGGGATGTGGCAACTGCACATCATGCCCCCAACCCAGCAGTTCCACAGTGCAAAAAGAAGCAGCAAAAAGCGGCTCTTTTTTGTGCCACAGAAAGGGTGCCCTTGCCACCGCTCCTTTGTGCTCCTTTGGCACAGCATGTGTAGATGCTGCACCAAGGGAGTGTCCTGATGCCTCCTGCTGTGTGGTGGGGCGCATGGCATGAAGCAGCATGGGGGCAGAGTCAAGGCAGCTGGCATGCGGTTGCCACACCCTCACTCTGCCCCCAGGCTGGCTCTTTATGCTGGTCTATACAGCTCCTTAGTTTCAAAACCTATGAAGGTTGATGGGACTTCAGAAATGCATTCTTTCTCTCCTCAGCCTCACAGGGCTTTGCTCTGAGGATAAAAGAAATGTGTATGCTAATCTGAGTTCTCAGAAAGAAAGGTAGCATAGTGGCAATGACAATGAGGATGATGATACTGACAATGATAATCATAATCATAGTATTTTATGCATTCACAGAGTTTTATATCACATTCAGCCAATAGTCTTCAAGAAGGTTTAAAACTTTAAAATACTTTTGGTTTTTAAATATTTACTTTTTGAGCCTAAAAACACATTTCCTCTTTTAGTTTCTGTCATATGGATCCAAGGCTTATTATATTATTTGAAGACAGCTTGGCGAATTTCTCAGAATGTTGTTTCTGAAGATCAAGGGAGTGCCAACAAAAATCCAAGCTCATTCTAATTGATCTACCTGGTATGAATTTTCATGGTTTTCTCCCACTTCACATGAAGATAGCATTTTTACTTGAAGATCTGAACACACAACAGTATAGAATTATAACAGAAAAATATAGGTTAAAATCTACAGATGTGTGTGTGATCTGTAGCTGAATCCATCCATCCATCCATCTATTTATTACTATTTATTTATCTATCTACTCTTGAAAGAGATGACCATGTATAGGCTAACTCTGCTTCAGTAACACAAGTCTCCAGCCGTTTCGGACTCAGGGTTTATAACTCAGAAATTTCACTCAGTTAGACTAGTATATTTAAAGTTCAAACAATTGCCAAGGCAAAAGGCAGGGTATAAGAAATCAATATTATTATTATTATTATTATTATTATTATTAACAATTCACCCATTACAAAACTCTTTATCCCATTTGTCAGTAATTCAAAACATATTCATTCCCCCCCCCCTTCCTTGTTTTTCTTCTGTACCAAGCTACAGATTCCCACAAGAAGAATTTTGGTGATGCTTCCTCCTCATACATCTACTGTTTATTTCAGGCTGCGCCTAATACACAATCCTTACTTCTCCTAGCTTCACCAATGGGATATCATAACTCATCATTTGATATTTACACACATATCCAAAGACAGCAATAAGCATGGCAACAATTAAACCTGGTAGGACCATGTCTGGACCATGATCCTGACAGAGATTCATTTTATAGAAGAAATTAATTATTTAATTTCTTCTATTTAATTAATTAATATATACAGAAATATATATTATCATATATTGTCATAAGATGTGGATATAATATAATTATGCAATGAACAAGGGCATGATGCATATTCCAAATGTGTTGTAATGATGCAGATCTGAGGCTCTTTTGCACTACACAAGTTTAGCACTGTGAAGTTGGACGAGTTATGTGCTAAATAGCTTTCCCATATCCTCATAGCTAGCCTAGCATTTTCAGGTGAGATGGAGAATGCTCTCTCATTGGCAAGGAAAGATTCAACTGCCAGCCCACTCAGTTTTTGTACATATAATGGGAGGGGGCATCATTTTGTTCTTTGCTTCAGGCAGCAAAATGTCTTGAGCCACCCCTTCCCCATCACAACAAATTAAACATAAGGGGCAACATCACATATGTGAATTTTCCATTATTCTCACTAGTTTGGTTCATTAGTTTGATTCAGGTTGATTTGGCTCTCTCTATTGCTGATAGTAAAATAAATGTTGATGAAGCTACATTTCTGTTTTTCTTAATTTCACAATTATTTTCTTTAATTAGCTGATGACTTCTGTTTAACTGTACTTCCCAGGAAGGAAAAAAAAGAAAGATGTATTTGACCTACCTATATGCCTTGAAATATGTATTTAGCACAGCTGTTCTTTTGTGTTCAAACTCATCACAAACCCCCAGCTTAAATGTAACCCACCATTGATCTGCAGTAAGTGGAAACAAAATCTCTCCTTAATTAGTATCATCCAATCACTTTTTTACATTTCTATTGAACACATACTGTGAACTGTTTAATGGACTATTATTTAGGAAAGTGGAAAAGAGCTTGCTTGCATGCACACACATACACATACACACACTGCTAGTGAAAAAAAAATCCCTAACCATGCCAATGAAAAATGTGTTGGAAAAATAATGGGAGGAAAAAGATGTTTCGTTAAGATGGGCTTTGCTGGCATTTTACTGTATAGATGAACACTGCTCCAATTACTGCCAACAATGGAAAAAGAGATAGAGAGATATAGATTCATTACTTTCAACATCCTTAACTGTCTACCACTGAATTCACTTATCTGCTCCCTTTTTCTACAGGACCCGAATGGGGGAGAAGATGGGGAGAGGGATGAGGAATAAACAAAGAACTGAGTAGAGTGAATGTGTCACAAATTACCACAAACACACTGTGACTCAATGCACTTTTCATTTCTCTCCTCATTAACTGTGTCTTGCTCAAAATGAGAGACTGGGTCTAAACATAATCAAGTCCCACAGATAACAATTGACTTGACTGCTAGGGCAGTCATCACCTTCTAGCTACTGGGAAATAAATTTAGAAATAAAATGAGTTAAAATAAAATTCACTCTGCTCTCTTTTCTGTGCTCAGATAATTTGAAGGCCATCACGGCCTGCAGAAACAATCCATCTCGCACTGAATAGGAAGGCAGCCCTTGCCAGTACCAATAAGGCATGTCTTTAGTGTTATCAAGAGTAAGTATAATTACACAGTGGAAAGGCCATCAAAGTGTCTTGGGCTCTGGTATTTTTTTTCCTGAGGTCTTCATCAATACTGCTGTCTGAATGAAAAGAATAAGGGGTGTGGAAGGAAGAAGGGGAGAGGAGGAGGGGGGAAATGTCCTCCAGATTGGTCTGAATGACCTGCAATCTAAAAGAGCAAATTATAATTTGTGAGCAGAAGAGAAATTTCATAATAAGGAGGAGAGAGAGAGAATGAGAGAGAGAGAGAGAGAATGAGAGACACACAGAGAGAGAGATTGGGATCTGCTCTTCTATTTTGAATCAGGAAGGATTAATTTCAAGAATCTTTATGTCTTATGGCCTTGCAGCTGTTGGTTGCCTGATGAAGTCACTGAAGGACTTGTTGATGGCATTTACCTTGGCCATTGATTCTTCCAACACCTTCTTCCCTTTCTCTTTCCCTTGATTCTAAATGGTGCTTCATTTGTACAGTTTATTTTAAACCAACTGTAAATAAATAGCCAACAAAGTACTGTTTGCTTCTTTGGAACTAAAGCAATCCCAGTGTTCTTGTCCATAATGCACACTTTTACAATCTGGATTATTTGGAATATGACTTAGTCAAAGAACCAGAATATTTTGATGTATCTTCTTTTAGTGTATTGGAGTAAATACAAAACTCTAAATCAAGTGTGGAAATTATGTGGCCTTCCAGATATTGTTGGATAGCAACCCCCCGTCAATGTAGCCAATGGTAAGGAATTTCAGGCAAAGTGGGAGTTTCAGGTAAATAATATCTGGAAGGCCACATGATTCCCAATCCTTCTTTAAATCCAATTTCTGGTCCCAAAATGGAAACTTGATGGCTCCCTATGTAAAGTACTTACATAGACTCATTGATTGAATGGATCCAGCAAATGATGATCATGATGATGGTGATGATGATTGCTATGGTTTCCAGAAACCTCTATCCACGATGGCCCCTATCTTTATCTTTGTGTTTGTTCAGACACTTTCACTTTGGGATTGAATGGTCCATGATTTATATGGAGACTGCTGCATATTCCTGCCCTGCAAAGGCTCCTTAGGAAATCAAGTCACCCACAAGTTATTCATGTAGCCTATAATTCTTCTAAGTGGACCTGCTGCCTGGTTTGAGATGATTTATTGCATTAAAGTCCTGCCAAGTATCCATTGATTAAGTTGTGTGATTACGATCAGCAGTTCTAGTTAGACTATAAAATTTACACTCCAAACGCATACACTTCTGCCAACCCTGACAGGGACAGTCTCTCTTTTCCAGAACTTGAAAAGTTACTTTACAAAAGAATTAATATACTAGCATAGCTGAGCAGTGATAGAATGATGTCCTAGGTGCCAAAGTAGTATCCTATTATTTCTTAGCTATGGATGGTTTCAGCATATCAGTATGTTCATTTTTTGTAAACACTGAGCTTGGAAAAGTTAATTTTTGACTACAATATCCAATCTGACTGAGGTTTCTAGTAGTTTTAGTCTAAAGTATAACACTTTGCTTAAAAGTAATGTTTCTAACTGTGGGGTAATTTAAGTTTCCTAAGGCTTTAGACTTTGGTAAAGAAACAAAAATATTCAAATATCAAAATATGAAAGTAAAGCCTGTTAGAGTCTGGCTTTAAATTAGCAGAGTAGCAGAAGAGTGACTTTGCCTAACTATGAGCCGATGCAGACCGGCCAAAAGGGTCAGCCTAGGGGTTGAGTTGGGGCAGGGAGACCACACGCTGGCCACCCCAATGCTGCCATCATGCAACATGCCCGGCCACATGGCACGTGGCATCAGGGTGCCCCGTTGGTGCAGTGTGCAGACACACTGTGCCAAAGAAAAGCAAAAGAGCTGCGGCAGTAGTGCTAAGGGTGGTTTTTTGCTGCCTTAAAAAGGAGTGGCAAAAAGCCGGATCGGGGCTGTGGCATGTGATTGCCGCAGCCCCAATCTGGCACTCCCAGGGGCAGCACAGAGCTGCCCCTTAGGGACCATCTGCATCAGCCCTATGCCTCCTTAAGAACTTAGGCTGACTCAAAAATAAACATGTAACTTGTTGTGAGAGAGAGGGAGGGAGGGAGGAGTTTGCAAGCAGGAATCTTGCAATCTTTCCCTATCTAAGGAGAGGAAAAAGAATGCAAAGATCCTCCAACACTAACTCTGCTTAGGGGTCATTCAGATGCCCCCCCTTTTTTTTTTTTAGCAAAACAATGTGAATTACCTCAATCATGCATTCCAGGTTTATTATTCACACTATGGATCTGAATCTTTGGGTATCTCTGGGAGTTCAGTTGCTCACATGTGTCAGCCCTTGAATAAAGAGGGAGCCAGTGATGTGCATGCATTTGAAATGCATTCAAGGCATGCAGACTATAATCCTGAATTATCCTGGTCTATTTGCATTGGTTATTCACAATGGCGAGGATGTGAATCTTTAAACAAACAAACAAACAAAAAAACAAGGGAAAAATATCAATTATCCCTGGTTAAGTGGGTTTTTTTGCAGCCCCACCCCAAATACTGAATTGGGTGCATTTGGGTTGCATGTAAACAATGGAGATTCAACTTGGATTTATCGTGGATTATTTTCACCATCTGAATAGCTCCTTAGATATCTGATAAGCAGCAGTTCCTATTTTCTCCCTAATTTTGCCTGCAGATGATTTTTTTTTTGAAAAAAACCTTGATGAGCCCTAAAACAATGACTAGGGTAATCCTGTTTTCACTAGAAATGCTGGTATGAAAAGTCAGATGAAGAGACACTTGCTTTGCATTTTTGAGTCTGATTCAGGAAGGCCCTTGAGTGATCTTGTAGCTGCAGTTTCTGCACAGAACTCCAGTTCTTGGCAACAATTATATATGATTTAAGATAAAACAGCCACTCAGTAAAGACATACCTCATGGCAAGAATTGGGGGAGGGGGAAGGAAACACAACAACAATGATGGAGTATGAGTTGGAAGGAAACACAACAATAAGAATGGAGTGTGAGTTGCTCTCCTTAAATTAAAAATTTTGTGGAATATAAGAAACTTCTCATAAATTGATAGGCAAGCCAGTACCAAAACAATCAAGTGAGAAACTTTAAAATAATTTAAAATACAGCCAGACTTCCATATCTATGTATTCTTTATCCACAGATTTAACCATCTATGGATTAAAAATATGTATTCCCAAAAACAACCCTTGATTTTGCTATTTTATATGAGGGACACCATTTTACTATGCCACTGTATATAATGGGATTTGAGCATCCATGGATTTTGGTATCCACTGGGGGTCCAATTCAAATGGATACCAAGAACCCACTGTATTCAAATAATAAAGAGAATTTAAACAAGCTAGAAACAATTAACAACTATTAATCAATTTAACAGTTTAAAATGAGTTGAAATGGGTTAAAAACGTATAAGAATTGTACAGAGTACAAGGACCCCAAAGAATCTAATAATAAAATGAATTTAATTAAAAAAGCCATGTTTTGGCACTGGAGTGGGACAAGTCTCAACACTGATCAGGACTCTAAGGAGAGGACATTCCACATCTGGAGCTGCAGAATAGCAAAGCAGGCAAAAAACATGACAGATACTGTAGAGAAGTGACTCCAGGGCAATTACAGTCCTATTAATGAAGGTAAGGTAACTAAGCTTCCTTCTCCAGATTAGAGATTCAGTGTGTATTAGATAGTGGTGTAAATAATGGAAACTTAGAGCTAGGAAAGGAGAACTCTAGGGAAACAATTAATTAAAAGATGAAAGTGCCCCTGTGTAATTCAGCAGGAAATAATTTAGGAAAAACTAGGTGGCCCAGATAGAACTCTAGTATGGCACTGAACTGGTGCACCCTATGCTCCACTCTTCCTCATGATCTTTGCGATTGGTAAATATCCTCAAGTGCTCTGTCTGTCTGTCTCTCTCTCTCTCTCTCTCTCACACACACACACAGAGCTTCCTTCTCTCTATTTCCTTCCTACAGTCCATCAAACCCTGTTTCAATGCCTGCTTCCACTGGTGCCAGAGGCTCTGCTTCCCTTCTTCTTTGCCTCCCTCAAAGACAAAACTGCTCTTGTCTCTGGAATTCTTCCATTTCACTCTTGCCTCGTGAAGAATCAAATCCAGCTTGCTCCCTCACTCTCCCTACATTGGGTTGCTATTTTGCGCTCATCAACAACTCATTTCTTTCATTTATCCCTTTTCATTAACCACCTGGTTCGTGCATAGTCAGAAACCTGTCTTTTTCTCCCTGATTTGGTGAGTTTTGTTTTAGTCTGATTGGGAGTCCTCCCAATATTTCTTCTTCTTCTCTATGACTCCTTCTATAATGCCCCAAACTGGGACCTTCCTCTAAAAAACCACTCATTTACCTAGAGAAAGGAGGGCTACATAGTCAAAATTCTAGTAAAGATATAGACACTGTGTTCTTAATGCATATTGACTTCAGTGTATTGAATGATTGATGGATGTTTATTCTATACTCAATTTCATAGTTCATTTCAGTAAGACTTTGATTGGGATTTCAGTCTTTCCAGCTGGGTGGTCAAGCATTTACTTGTTAAGAGTCCTTAGCCTGGTTTTTTTGAGAATAAAATTGACCCTAAGAAGAAACATCTATAGGGTCTGGGGTTTTTTTACCCTCAATTCTTCTTGCAATAGCATTGGGAAAGCTCTTTTGGCCCAAGTTCATTTTCATACAAATTCTCAGGATCTGTGATGTGTGGTGGGACAAAGACAAAGGGGGAAAAAAGTGAGGCCAAACGTGCCAGTATATTTGATCTTAAGCTCTAGATAACAGTAACTATGTTTTACAGGAAACATTTATAATGGTTGGGGGACCCATACAAAGGCCGAATAAACTCCAAATGAAACTGCTATGGGATGTGGATGTTTAGTGAACCACACAGGATTGGTATAGAATCCTAGGGCCAGATACAGGTTCAGGGCCTGAGGTTGCCCACACCTGCTCTTGCAGATTGCCAATCTGTTCATTGCACAAAATGGTTCTAAGATTGCACCAAGGGTCAATAAATTTACTTTTTGGACTGCATGTATTATAGGAATAATTGTCTAATAAAGTAAAAAAAAAAAAAGTCTGTGAATTAGCCATGTTTTTCCTACTATTCCTTTTTGAATGGGCATAAGATTATGTAAAATGCCATAGATACAAAAACATTAAATTCCATCTATTCTAAATAATTTGGTTAATTTCATAATGTATTGCATTTCATTATGAAGCCTGAAAAAAATATCATAGGACATAACAGTAAACCAGCCATACCAAGGAACACATAAATCCTGCATTTCCAGTGAAATAGTAGAGTGGGTCCTTGGTATCCATTTGGGTTTGGTTCCAGGACCCACCGGAGATACAAAAATCCGTGGATGCTCAAGCCCCATTAAATACAATGGTGCAGTAAAATGGTATCCCTTATATAAAATAGCAAAATCAAGCTTTGCTTTTTGGAGTGTGTGTGTGTAAAATATTTTCAAGCTGTGGATAGTTGAATCAGCTGGTTGTAGTATGTTGTGAAAGGACTGTTTAGATGCTGCTAGAAAATATTAATCAGATAATCACAGGTATTTGTAAGTCAAACCACTCACAACAGAAGAAGCTGCCTGCTATGTCTCAAAAATGATTCACCATTCTTTTCTCATCCAGCCCATGCTGAACTGCCCTCCTTGCATTATATTTTGTGGGCTCATTCCAACTCCTGTTGCAGTTATTAATCAGTTTCAGATTAGGCTCCCTGTTAAGTCTCTGCATGAGTTATTGCTCTTAGTTTGCCTTTTTCCAATCAAGAGACTTGCTCACTTCAATGGCTTACACAAAAAAGATATATGAGGTGGACTGGGGGTGGGTGAGTAGATGCTCAAATTAAGCTGTATGATGGTTTCAGTTGCATTTAGGACTGTACATGGGACTACTGAGGCATTGAAACATCGAACAGTTGATTCCATAGTTTTAAAAATGTACAACCAAACAATGATCATATCCATCCTTAAGCAAAAAGCAAGGTTCCTGAGAGGAAGAAAAGTAAAGTACATAGAAACTAGACAAACCTATATTATTAAAACTGTTAGCTAATTTTAGGTGGAGTGTGTGTGTGTCTGCGTGCACTTGTCAATTTATAGTGACCCTATTAATTTCTTAGGGATTCTTAGGCAAATACTGTAACACTCAAAGGAGGTTTGCCATTGCCTTCCTCTGAAATTTAACCTAATCTGCCCCTGTTTAGCTCCCAAGATCAGATGGGTTCAGGTGTTTAGGTGGTATACTAGGGTTTATATATATATATATATATATATATATATAAAAGTCAAGGTGCTCCAAATTATCATTCTAAACTTGTATTTAGAAAACTTGGATTCTCAGAAAAACCCACCTCAAAACTCCATAAAATTCTATCCCTCCAGTTTGATATACTGCTGACCAAATTTGGTCTAAAGAAAGAGACAGACATTTAGAGAATAAGGTAGATTTTTAAAACCTCAGTAAACTCCAAAAGAACAATAAACAGAATAAAGGGACAGAGAGACATGGGGATATTAGGAAGAAAAGATATGTTGAATTACACAGGTATAGGAGAATGAGAGCTAAGACTAAAGAGAAACAGACCAGAACATTACCTAAAATAATTCAAGCTAATCCAATTTTCTTTCTTCTTGTTTTTCTGTATTTCTCTTCTGTTTACAGTTTTCCTTTCTTCACTTTCTTACTCTCATATTTTGTTAACATTACTGAAAAATTAACATTAGACCACTTTCAGTTTAAAATTATATAGATATAAAATAGACGTTGCAACTTACTCAATTGAATTAATTTTGATTGTCTGAGGCACAACTTCTCAGTTCTAGAGTGTACAGGAAACAAATACCGGTATGTTAAATTCATCTTATCCTGACTATGGGTGTGTTTACGCAATATTCCTATAGCATCCCATCCCTATATTTGTTTTGTTGTTGTTGTTTCAAAAAACTTTTTTTTTTGTCAAGCTCATGGCTATGTTTTGCCAACAAAAAAAATGTGAAAAGACTCCATTCACATTCATCTGTGGGGATTCAGCAATTAAATCAATTTGATTAACCAAAGACCCATTCTGCTGTGTATTTACATACTGTAATTACAAACTGGCAAATAGCGGAAAATGTGGGGGAATGAGAATGTTGTGCTGACAGTGGTTTGAAGGAAGAAAAAATAATTTGCTATTTGAAGATCCCCAAATGGAAAAGGTAGGACTTCATAAGTTTTGCAAACACATTCACACACATGTATGTATGTATGTATGTATGTATAATTTACAAACATAAGAACACACACTCTCCCCTATGAATCATAGTATACAAATTTTAGTGGGGTGCTCCCCCCCATTTTTTTGAGACTCCTCTTTACATGCTGCTACTGGCAGGGGATAAACTACATTCTGGCAGGGGATAAACTACACCTGGGACCAGAATTACTTTTTCAAGCAGCTCAATATTGAAGTCAGTCAAGTTTCTGGGTTTTTTCAGGGGCCATACAGGGAGTAGCTGAGGGCCACATGCAGCTCTGGACTTCAGACTGTATGTTGTTGTTGTGTGCCTTCAAGTCATTGCCAACTTATGGTGACCCTAAGGCAAAGTGATCATGAGACTTTCTTGGCAGAATTTATTCAGAGTGGGTTTGCCTTTGCCTTTCTCTGAGGCTGAGAGAGTGTGACTTGCCAAGGTCACCCAGTGGGTTTCCATGGCCAAAATAGATTCAAACCCTGGTCTCCAGAGTCCAAGTCCAATGCTCAAATCACTACACCATGCTATACCACGCAGATTGTATCCTTCTGATTTAATACATGATTCATTAGGAAATCATCTGATTCAACAGTTAATAGAATGAATGGGAATCCTGCCATTCAGGAACTGTACAGCCAGAGTTCCATTCATTTCAACAGAAGTTGTGCAAAGGTTACCTCAGGTTTGTTTGTATCCTTCTCTATAGAAATCTGAATTTTATCAAGAATTATTTATCAAGTTACTTCTTACTCTGTCTATAGTTTTCAAAGGACTCCAACTCACAGAAGCCCTCAGAGCAGCAGTAATTCAAAAAGAATTTTTTCCACATTCTGATTTTCTTCAGTTAGAAGCAGGAATGCATATCATGGCCTCTTCAGTGGAAATTCTCCTACAAACTTGGGCAGCAGTTCCAAAGACAGATAAGAGATGTCCAAGGCCTCTTCTGAGGTTACTTTTGTATAATTCCTGACTAGGGATCAGAAGAGCATTCATAATTATTCATTTCCCCAGTAAAAAAAACAAAAAAAAAACAGAAAAAAAAAACAAACCAAATTTTCTGACAGCTGGGAAACCCCATTGGAAAAAATAATAGAGAATTTTGCATATTTTTCTCCTGGTATTAGATATGCTGTGTTAGGGAGGAAAACATTTAGAGACATGTTTTCTATGCAAAAAAAGTGGGGAAGGAAAAGGAAAAAAGAAAGAAAAAGGGGGTTTTCTGCACAAAACACTATTTCTTGCACAGAAAACAGGTGTTTTCCTTTTCCTTCCCCACTTTTTTTCCTCTGCAATACTTCAGTACTTCAAATACAGGGAAATTCCTCTGCAATACTTCAGTACTTCAAATATAGGGAAAATACTATGGAAGAATATTTGTTTTCTCCCACAGCAGGCAGAAAACTACTGTCATTATCCATCCTCATGTATGAGCATGAAATATTTGAGGATTTACATCCCTATGCCTGTCTACTCTCCACAAGTGTTTATCCTTTCCAAATATTTTCCCTGAATAGTTTATCTTTTTCAGAAGGGCTGGTTTAATATCCTCATAGTTCTTTGGCATTGATGGTGTTCCATGTCATTAGAACACATAATGAAATAAGCATTGTAATAGATTGCATCAAGTCTTGGAATCTCCTTCTAACGAGTTGTAAAGGATAAAATGAGATATTTTTCATCCAGAATGTATAGAAATATAGATAATTTTCTTCTCTCAAATATCAGCTTTCTCTGTAAAAATATAATGTTGTTTTGCATTGCCTTCTGCAAACAGATAGCCCCAGTGGCTTTACTGCCATTCAGATGTTATGTAGTGAGTAGTTAAATGATTGTAACTCTATTCTGGAAGGCTAATGCCAATGCTATGATGGCACTATTTATTATGAGCCAATAATGATGCTCTTACAGCTGCAAGAAACTAAACATTTTGATGATGTATTAATCTGCAGTAATCTGAAAGGTGGCCTAAAAAATAACATCTTCCATTTTCATGCCACCTTTCCATGTTTAAACACTTATATGTGACTTGCCAAATATGAAAAATGCAATCTCTTCTTTTTGTCTCAGAGACACAGGATTTATTTAGGGAATCACATAACATCTGTTGTGGGCATCTCTGTTTCTCTCTCTTTCTCATCTCTCTCTATATATCAAAATCTGTAAAATCTGTAGGTAGTGAAGGATAACTCCACCCCTCCTCCTCTTTCTCCTCACTTGGACAATAATTTACCAACATTCACAAATTTCTTTCTACATATGATAGACAGAAACTGATTCCTCTCCCCCCCCTCCTACACACACAAAGAAAAAAAAAGAATGAGGGTGGAAACAATAGTGACAAATTCATCTACATATGCAGATGCTTCTGTTTCTCTCTGAAAAATCTAGTTTTCAGTCCTTGTATGTTCAACCACTGATATCTTACCATGCTTGCTGCATTGTTAATTTGTCTCTCTGCCCCTGACAGGCCTGTCTTTAACAGCTGTATGGAAGGCAGATGTAACATGGTCTTCCCCATGCAAAGAAAAAAACAACAACCTTGTACTTGTTCAATTTGGCCAGGAAGATATGTGAAAATTTAGTTTGGTTCAGTAGATGCTCAAGTTCCATCAAATAGAATGGCATAGTAAAATGGTATCCCTTATATAAACTGGCAAAATCAAGGCTTGCTTTTTGGAATTCATATTTTATATTTTTATTTGTTTCGGTAATGATGATACCTTATCAATATTTATATTTTATATTTTTATTTGGCTTGGTATTGATGAGACCATATCAAAATTAGAAAAACGAACACACAAATGATAAGAAATAGTATGCTCCAAAATGGATTGGCCATATGAGTGTCACGGAAGAGGAGGAAAAACAGAGAACAAAAGATTGCATAACATTTACATATGGTATTGTACAAGTAGGCAAAAAGTAATAATTATTGCAATTTACATAGAAATATATTACATGGCATCACATCAGGGAGAATTGTCCAGATTACCTCCCTGCTTGTCCAGTCTGTTGCCCAGGTAGTAACAACTGTTGACAGGCAATTTCTGTTTTCTTGTTATAGATTTACCTTTTGACTGGATTTGTACTGCAATTCAAACAGAGGATGCCTTCAAGTAGAGAGCGTTCCCAAGTAAAGTTGTATATATGGTCTCCCTCACTCATGTTCTCTTAAACATGTCTGCCCTTTCTCCCTGGCTACCTCTTAGGCCTGAATATTCTAGCAAGAATAAATATGTACTGCCAGTCCTTCCATTCTCTCCTTCAAATCCATCCTCAGTTGCTGTCTTTTCAGAGAAGCCCATGCATGGCTTTACTCATTAGTCCATAGCAGCATCTGAAACATAGTTTATCTACACAGATCTACATATGCTCACATTCCTCCCTTTAATTAATCTTTCCCAACCTAACAGTTTCCAAACATGCAGAAACGCCATCATCTCCAGGCAAAAATTGTATTGTTGGTTTTGTAGTCAATGGTGGTGGTGGTGGTGGGGGGGAGGAAATCTATATTGGGAAAAGGAAATTGTGAAATGAACATTTTTGAAAGTGTTAATAATAAATGTTCCCCTAAGATCAACAGTGACAACCTCTATGTCATTTTGTAAATCCAATGGGCTGCACCAGAACCCACTACTTTAAACAACATGGCAATCAAAGATATGCCAATTAATTTACTATTATTAGAATTGGCTATGTCATATTATTTTCTCTATTCATAATAGTCAGCGTTATTGAATTGATTCCAAAGTCTTGTTCCTAGTTCTTGTCAGATCAAATGTGTTTCTGTTCATGACAAGAAACTTCAGAAACTTAAATGGTGAGTGGAAGCCCAGTCTATCTGGCAGGATCTACTTAATCCTCTCACTTCCAAATGTCTGTCTCTTTTCTGACCCATCACTCTTTCAGCATAGGTAGGAAGGCAATGGAGGTGGAGAAACTCCAGGGAAAAGGGATTAAGATATAGCACCCCTCAGATTTCTGGTGGCCACTGCTTCCCATTTCATCCAATAGTACTTTTGTTTCAACTACAGCATCATTAACAATACTTCTTCCTGCCAGATATGTTGTAGGAAGGCCAGTAGATCCATACCTTTGCTTAAGAACAGCAAATCTAAATTGTTCTTCTGTTGCAATGGACAATAGCATAACATAAAACAAAATGTAGGTCAGTGACTCTAACAATGTCACCTTTGTTCTCTATGATTTTTAATATCTTTGCCTAATGAAAAAACTACTGAAGCGTGTATTGGAGTTGGCCCAATAAAAGTATCATTGCTTTGTGGATTTTGGATTTTGTAGGAAATCTAAAGCATTATTTTGCAAGATAAATATCCTTCAGTGGCCAGAAGGGCACATGGATCATACTGCCAAGTTGGGTGACACCACTACTTGCATACAGCCCTCTGAGAAAAACAACAGACATTATTCAAAACCAGCTGAAATGTTTCGATCAAGATCATCATAGGCACATGTTAACATCAAAACAACAACAACCCACTACTTGTTTAATCAAACAGCATTATATGAAATTCCTGTTTTTATATTTACTTGGTGTTGAAAGGATACAGTGAACTGTTGACTTATTTATTTAGAACTTATTTTGGTAGAGAAGGCTTATTTTAGGCTTTGGAAAATAAAGCTGAGCTGTGCGATTTCTTCCACCCTTTGGACTCATTGATTGAAGTGAAGACATTAGTAAAACGTAAAGAAGTTGAACAAGAGTGGCCTAGTGGGTCTAGTTCTCTCATATTCTCTCAAGCCCATTACATTCTTCCATAGTCTCCTCTACAGTATTTCCTATTATTTACTTGATTGTTGCTCCTGCACCAATCGCCACTAATTTTTCACCATATATGTAGGATGGCCTCAACATACACTCCCACCAAAGAGAGATAGAGAGAACAAAAAGACTTGCATACTCTAATTGATATATATTAATGAAAATTTAGAAATATTACTGCAATGTAAATATGATGAAAGTGCAAAGGCAGGCTTAACGCTGAACATAAAGAAAACAAAATAAAGACCACAGAAGAAATACATAAGCTCAACCTAGGCAATGAAGAAATTGAAATAGTTAAATAGTTCTTATACTTAGGATCAAACATTGATCAGAATGGAAACTGCAGCCAAGAAATAAAAAGACTAGGAATGTGAAGGGCAGCAATGAAAGAACTAAAAAAGATCTTAAAGTGTAAAGACATACAACTGATTGTAACTGTAATATATGAGCCTGGCTGCTCTCTAAGATCTTCATGGAAAAGTTTTCTCTACCATCCCAGGCACATCTGATAAGGAGAGAGCCTTCTTGGTGGCTGCTTCCTTCTGCAAGAGGTCCAGTTGGACACCACCCTACTATCTTTCCATCAGCAGGTAAAGACCTTTTTATTTAAGGATGCTATTGGTTTTTAGTGTGTTGTTGCAGCTAAGGCTTTTAATGCAGGGTTTATTGTTTTTATTTTATTATATTTTAATGCTGTTTTAGTGATGTTTAATGCTGTTTAATGCTTTTAATGCTGTTTTTAATTTAGGGCCAACAGTTCCCTCACTGCTACCACACCCTTTTAATTCTTAAAAAAAAAAAAAAAGGAAGGAAGGAAGGAGATTTTGGATGTGTGTCTGCAACCTGGAAATGAAAGGACAAACTCTGGGTAAACTAGATGAAATAAATGCATTTGATATAAATCAACATATCGCCATCCAATGAAGGACATTGCATTATGAGCAGAAGGAGGTCTGCATTTTTCAATTTAAAAAGAGTCCAAAAGTAGTATCAGGAAAAGTAGTAAACTTTTTCTCTATTGCTACACCACATATACATATTGCTATTTATGTGGTGGCTATATTATTCAGTTCCTCTGACCTGATGCAGGCGATAGTGTCATCATTAGGATGACTAACATCCAGGCTTCTACATCACAGGTTTTTTTTATCCCTCTTTCTCAAGATAGGATTATTCTGTTCACTTCACTCAGATATGTAACGTCTACTGGATGGTTACAAGTTCAATACTTGCTAAGAACAGCAATCTAGGGATAATAAACTACCCTCATGTACAATCATACATGCAAATATAATGCAGGCAAGGCTTGTTGATCAGTCTTTCCAAAAGAGTTTAAAAAAAATTACCAACGTCTCCCTTCCAACTTTTAAAACTTTTCTCCTGGCTTCATTTTGTTGTAATTTTCTGAACATTATTATGTACAAAATCATGTAATGCAAATATAAAATTGCCAATACAAACCTATGCAGCTTTATTGAGAAATAAACTCTCGAGTTTTTTTCAGAACAGTAAGGGAATACAATTGTAGCTTGTGTGGAACCTTGTAGCTATAGCAAAAGGGAAACAAGAACATTTCACTTGTTCTCTAATGTGGTATATAGGAATTCTATGTTTTTCATCAGATGCAATAACAGCTCTCATGCCGTCCCAGTGAATTATGGCTGACCCCAAACATGCAGAAGTTATCTTTTATTATTATAAATGTATTTAATTTGCCTTGATAAGGAGTGTGGGAACACAAAGAATTAGGGCTTGTCTACACCAACCAGTATACTCAGGGCTGCTCTTGGATATTCTGGTTCTGGACCTACCCCAGATTTGCCCCATTGCCTCTGCACTCTGTAGCAATGCTGAGTGACTGTCTACACACATATCCCACTGAGCCATCCAGTGGTGGCAGCACTGGCATGATTCATTCCTTTGAGGCCAGAAACAAAGTGCCTAGTATAGATCACATGGCTGGGTGATTTGTTGTGACTTCAGAGGGAATTATTCACACTAGCAGTGGTAGCACCAGGTGTGGCACAGAGATGTGTGTGTAGATAGCCATAATGCAAAATCCCGCAAAAAATCCTACAAATCTGGAACAAAAGATTATTTTTTACACTGTTTTAAGAGAGGGATAGAGAAGATTTGGTGTGGATGTGGGCTCACATCATGAGGACACTCAAATTGGGGATTTAGGCCTGTGTTATTTTCCAGTCTGCAGAAGAATCCCTCGGGTTCTCCCATAAGAAAAATCAAGACTGGTTTGATGAAAACAATCAAGAGATCCAGGAGCTGTTGGCAAAGAAGAGAACTGCTCACCAGACATACCTCGCCCAACCAACTTGCCATGTAAGAAAAACAGCTTTCCGTCTCATGTGTAGTAAACTTCAACAAAAACTCCGAGACATTCAGAACAAGTGGTGGATCAATATAGCAGAAAAGACACAACACTGTGCAGATCTGGGTGATCTTAGAGGTTTTTACGAAGTTCTTAAAACAGTGTTTGGATCTACTTATCAGGTCCAAAGCCCCTTATACAGTACAGATGGTCAAACACTAATTACTGATAAAGCCTCCATCCTGAATTGATGGGCTGAACATTTTCAAAGTCTCTTCAGTGCCAACCGAGCAGTCCAAGGTTCAGCTATCTAACATATGGTACAAAAACCGATGAAAAGTGAACTGGACATAGCTCCCACTTTGGAAGAGACCCTTAAGGCCATACAGCAGATGAAAAACGGCAAGGCAGCTGGGATTGATGGAATCCCACCTGAAGTTTGGAAACACGGAGGTCATGTACTCCATGCTAAATTCCACAAACTCCTTGTGAGTTGCTGGGAAAAAGGGGAACTGCCATCAGATCTCCGAGATGCAGTCATCATCACCCTGTACAAGAAAAAAGGAGCAAAATCCGATTGCTCAAACTATTGAGGTATAACACTGCTCTCTATTGCTGGAAAAATCCTTGCAAGGATACTCCTGAACAGATTAGTTCCTGCTATTGCAGAAGAACTCCTTCCTGAAAGCCAGTGTGGCTTCAGAGCCAATAGGAGTGCTACAGATATGGTATTTGCCCTTAGACAACTGCAAGAGAAATGTAGAGAGCAGAACAAGGGACTCTATGTAACATTTGTTGACCTCACCAAAGCCTTCGACACTGTGAGTAGAAAAGGTCTATGGCAGATCCTGGAAAGACTAGGATGCCCCCCCCCCCCAAATTCCTCAAAATGATTATCTTGCTACATGAGGGCCAGCATGGTCAAGTCAGATACGGCGATGCTCTTTCAGAGCCCTTTCTAATAACTAATAAAGTGAAGCAAGGTTGTGTTCTTGCTCCAACTTTATTTACAATCTTCTTCAGCATGATGCTCCAAAGGGCTACAGTAGAGCTCAAAGAAGAAGATGGCATCTATATACGTTACCGTGTTGATGGTAACTTGTTTAACTTAAGCTGTCTGAGGGCTCGCACCAAGACTCTAAACTATCTAGTCCGTGAGCTGCTCTTTGCTGACGATGCTGCCCTTGTTGCCCATACAGAAGCAGCTCTGCAGCGGCTAACATCCTGCTTCGCAACAGCTGCAGAAATGTTTGGGCTGGAAGTCAACCTGAAGAAAACGGAAGTTCTCTACCAGCCTGCACCACAGGACAAACACCACAATCCCCACATTGCTGTAGGCAAATCTGTGCTTAAGTCCGTTCAGCAGTTCACCTACCTGCGAAGCATCATCTCCTCAGACGGCAAGATTGACAAAGAGATCGATCACAGATTAGCAAAGGCATACAGTGCATTTGGAAGACTTTACAAAAGAGTCTGGAGTAACAAACACCTGAGGCGGAGCACAAAAATCAGTGTGTATAGAGCAATTGTACTGTCTATTCTCCTTTACGGGTCTGAAACATGGGTCACCTATCGCCAACACTTACGACTCCTCAAACGCTTTCATCAGTGCTGTATACGCACAATCCTAAATATACACTGGACTGACTATGTGACGAATGTTGCTGTCCTTGAGCAAGCAGGGATCACCAGCATTGAGGCCATGCTATTGAAAACGAAGCTGCGCTGGGCAGGGCACGTTTCTAGGATGAAGGACGATCGCCTCCCAAAAATAGCACTCTATGGTGAACTTGCCACAGGTCAGCGTAAGAGGGGCGCTCCAAAAAAGCGCTACAAGGACTCCCTGAAACAACATCTCAGGCTCGGCCAAAGTGATCACCAACAGTGGTCCACCCTGGCCTCACATTGGGAGGCATGGAGACGCACTATCCACAATGCTGCAGACTTATTTGAGAAGTCATGCCGAACAAGTCTCGAAGAGAAACGACAACGCAGAAAGAATCACAACCTCGAAACATCACCCAAGGAGATCTTCTGTTGTGCTTTCTCCAGCTGGACTTGTTTATCTCGGATTGGCCTTTTTAGTCATCAGCGTGCTTGCAAAAAGTGTGGGATGAGTCCTTCCTGAATCTTCGTTTGCGAAGAAAAGCCAGAGAGATGTAGACAGGTTGTGGTGTGGGGAAACAATTTAATTGGCTCATGTACACATGCCTACCATGTAGTAGGAGATAATTTAAATGGTTTTGCTGCTGACCCCTTTGAATCATCATTGTCATTGTCATCATCATCATCATCATCATCATCATCACCATACCTGCCTTTGTCCCAAATGTGGGACTCAATGTAACTTACAATTTGAAAAGACCAATGCACCTAAAATAATTAAAAAGTGAATATTAAAATACAATTAATCTAATCACAGTATCAAAACAATTCAAATCTATATTTAAAAGGATAATATTGTAATTAAAAAGCTATTAAAAAGTTTAATTGAAAACAATACAGTACTCATTCTGTTTTAAACAGTTATCAGAATAAAAAAATATTCAGCTTGCCTTAAGCTTTTGAATATTTCTTAGCGTTATGGGAAATTCTGATGAATAAAGGATGCACAAAACAGTGAACATATTTAAAAAGATGAGTGGCTACAATGCAAATAGTTGGGAAAGCATGCAGGTACATGTTTGGGTCAATGGTGGGAAAGTTGCATAAATTTAAGGAAGTGTGACAATAAATGCACCAACTAGGAAAATTGCATCATCTTAATTTGCACAAAATTCCATGCAGAAACTGAAAACAAAGTATCACAATCTGATATGAAATGAAACAAGGATGTGGAGAGTATATGGATGGGGTTTGGAGAAAATGAACAAGAACGGGACTGAGTGACTTTCACATCCCAGTCACATCTCCTTTGTCTGGAATTTCAGAAGGGTCAGCTTGTATAAAACATTGATATATGAAGTAAATGGAAATCTTTTCTGTTCATTCTCAGAATACTGCACAATTTCATCTTCTTAATTTATACTTACATATAACTGTTGCCTCTTGAGCCCATACCCTTTGCTTACTATCTTCCTAAATGTGTTCTTTTGCTTCCCAGCATATCTGAGAGTAATCCTGCTGTGGTCAACTGTTTTTCTGGCTGGCCCAGGACACAATATCATTCATTTGGGGATCAATTACCCATCCTATTAGGAAGCACCAGGTTTATGCTCCTCTCCAAGCAAATGTGTAAGGTTGTGACCCCAGTCAGCTTCTAGATTTCTTCAGTGCTCCCACTTAGACATCTGAATTCACACACAGAAGGACTGGAAGATGTAGAATTACATTGCCACATGTACAGTACAGAGAGTTGTATATCCTTTGTGTATTAAGCATTATTTTTATTGCAGTCCCCATTCCTTGTGGTCTATATTTCTGGACCCCAAAACATTGTTCGCAGGTGTCTAGCTGGGAATTGAAAGTTTTCCAAAGCTACACCAACATCAGCTGAAAAATACTTGGCTTATAATAAAAACAGCATGGCCTGAAATTACACTTCTTGGAGCCTTTTGGAGCTATCTGAGGAAACTGTTATTTAAAAAAACTGGGAAATTAAGAGCATGCAACTACAACCAGATATACCTTGACAATCCCATGGAGAATGCATCTGCAAAGGTGTTTTGGAAAACACCATGCAAATGTGGAGTGTATTGAAAGTTGCTATGTCCATGTCAAAAACACCCCTGATCTTCTTCTAGTGTTAGCATGGACAGAGAGAAGGGATATTGCCTAGTATTTTACATGATTATTTGCAATATTTGCATACCTAGATCATTTTTCAAATGATTTTTTTTAACTTTCCCTGTCCGTTAATTTTTATACCATTCTGTTTGATGAAGATTTCTGGTCTCCAAATCTCAGGGCACTTTCCACTTTTCTAATTATTTTAGTGCTCCTAATTTAGTGGCATTAGCCATCTTTGCTTTAGTGTTTAGTGTCCCATTTCTAAAAAGCAGCTCTGCATCTACTTTTAATTATTTCTTTTAAAAAATCTAAAGGACATAAGATGCTGCCCTGTATTACAGAATTACTTTCCCATCCTCTGCACCATTTAATAAGGCCACACCTCCAGGATTCTGAAAGTAACTAAAACATTACAGATACATCATGAAATTACTGAAGTTATCCTTCATTAAATTACAATTGTATCTTCAAGTTGTTTGTGACTTAACAGTGAGTCTAAGGCAAACCTATCATAGTTTTTTCTTGGCAAGATTTGTTCAGAGGTTGGCCATTGTCTTCCTCTGATAATGTATTTTAACTGATGGATTAGTTATGGAAAATCCATTAATCACAAGAACCAGTCATAAATAAGTAATTAATTTCAAGCTCTGGCAGCACTAAACAGACCATGGCCTCAGCAGTGAAGACACATAATGCAACATTAAACTATGGAGGTCTGCAGGTGAGATGCATCTGGACCTACCTCATTCAGTGCATTTTACTGCAGGACTACGCATCTCTTGTTGTTGTTTTGTGCCTTCAAGTCATTTCTGACATATGGTGACCCTATGGTGAACCTATCACAGGGTTTTCTGAGGCTGAGAGTGTATGATTCTCCCAAGATCACCTATGGGTTTTCATGATGGAGTAAAGATTCAAACTCTAATGTCCAGAGTTATAGTCCAGTGCTCAAACCACTACACCAAACTGGTTCTACTCAGGTGTTAAAGCCCACTGAATTTAATGTGCCTTCTTGCCAAGTAAGAGCATATAGTTGTAGCAGAGCTTGGGAGAAAAAGTATTTTTGGATCTCTGCAAGTGGCCACACTGAAGGACTGTGAGAAACAGCAGTCATTCCCCCCCCTCCCCTTAAGCTCTGCCAGGGAAAGGGCACCAGAACATCAGGACCGGCCATGGTGACAGAGAACTATTCATTTAATTCTGTTTATTTATATCCTGCCTTCCTTCCTGGGACATAGCGCTAGGCACCATTGGAACTTATAAGCTGCAAGGAGGAAAAAAACGTATTGCAGGATATTGAAAATACAGAGCAAATGCTTATCAATATGTACCCTATTCCTAGGCATGGCAGCTGTTCTTCATTTGAAGGACTTTTGTTTTTTAAGAAAATCCAGGACATTAGAGTACCATTCAGCCTAATGGATGCTCCCCATTTTCACACATGGTATTTTGAAGTGTTCATTCTTCTTGAAACTTTGATCTGTCGACTTTTCCTATCCCTGCCTTCCTTGCTAACTAGCCCTCAATTTTAGCTTCAACTTCTGACCCTCTTGGCCCTATGATCTTTTCCTTTTATTTTAAAATATTAGTTCAAGGAAAGCTTGTGCTTTCCTCTTCTACTTCCCCTTCTCTTCCTGGCACAGGGAAAACATATGCCACTTTTAATAAGCATATAGGGATGATATAACCACTGCTGTTGCCATGGATTTGAGATAAACACATATTACAAGTTACAACCCGTCTTATGCACTGCTGGAGCTGATTTAAAAATGCTGATTGATTTGGAGAACTTTTTTTTTTTTTTTTTTTTAAAGAGAAGGAAGATTCCTTATAAATGGCAAGAGTGGGGGGCTCTTAATTCAATAAAAACAGATGCCTAAAGTTCAGGTGCCAAATATTGCAATATGGAAGTTCAGTCTTGATCATCAATTGTACTGAACAACATGCGGGGATTTATTCCAGCTACAGAGTCTCAGCCTGCATTAGGCTGTATCAGAGCTTGAGAAAAGGTATATAGGTCCAAAACACACTGCAGAAATAATTCAGTTTGAGACCGCTTTAACTGCCCTGGTTCAGTGCTAGAGAATTCTGGGAACTATAGTTTTGTAAGACATTTAACTTTCTCTGTCAGAAAGGTCTGGTGCCACAATAAATTTTGACACAAACCTGAACAGAGGAACTTCTGTCTCAATTTCTGGAATAAAATCTTTTGTTTTAACCACACTAATGTTCTCTTGGTTATTGGGAACTTGAGTCTTCTGATCCTGACACTCTGTGTGAATTTTGCTCATAATAAATCCGCAATTACAGTATTTTCTGTGGAGAAAATAGGATTTTGTGCACAGGAATTTATATTTCTGTATTGAAATATTATTTTCCATGCAGAAAATGCAGATTCCTGTACAGAAAATGCTGTTTTGTGCACAAAACTGCCACCTGTGAATTTTGCCCAGGAATATGTCCTGAACTGTGAAGATTCTCATCAGCCCAGGAATCCTCTCATCAGGGTTTCCTCAAAACTTGAAAGCCATACTTAACACTTTCTTGAATATATTTGAATATTTCTACTATCGCTAATCAGCTGTGGCTAGGCATGGTGAAATATAAGAAGCCAATGTGAATGCATGGAAAGAGTTTAATAAGAAGCCCAAATCCATCACTTAAAAACAGTGTCATACCTGTTAATAGTCAAAATAGTTTTTAGTAATGTTGGTTGACATTCCTAAATGACTAAATTTAGTAATATAAGGGATGTGGTGGCTTAGTGGTTAAGACATCAGTTCTGACAATTGGAAGATTGGAAAGTTGGCAGTTCGAGGCCCAAGTACTGGATGATGGGGTGAACTCCTGTCACTAGTCCCAGCTTCTGCCAACCTAGCAGTTCAAAAGCATGCACATGCAAGTAAATAAATAGGTACCACTTCAGTGGGAAGGTAATAGCATTTGGTGCAGTCATACTGGCCACATGACCACTGGAGTCCTCTTCACACAACACTGGCACTTCAGCTTAGTAATGGAGATTAACACTGCCCCCTACAGTCTGGTATGACTAGACATTCATGTCAAGGGACTACCTTTACTTTAATGTTGGGTCATCCTTTATTGGTTAAGTGTGCTGGTTCTAGAATATGTAAATGTCTGTAACTAAAGGGCAGTACAAGTACTTATATTCATATGTGTACATGCCTAATTTTAATATGAAAATCACTAAGATATTAGTTTGGTGTATTATGTTCCTATAAATTCCTTATTTTTATTTGTCTTTAAGACTTTTGCCCTGAGCCTGAGATAATTTGGGATATAAATATATGTCACTGACATCTCTTGCCTGAAAAGGTTCCCTAATTATTTAAACAGAAGGGCTAAATCCAGATATGCAAAATGATATGTGCACTGATCTGCTGCTCCAATTTAAATGAATGAGACCACCCATGAGTTCATGCAGTCTCTTAATTATAGTGTCTATAGATTTTACATTCTAATGTATATGACCCACATAATTTTGATCACATGTGTGTAATTATACATATAAGTAGCATTTGAACTGGGTTTACATGTGTGTACTATGTAGCGCTAAAAATATTGCTGTGATCAAAGAAACTGGTACAAAATTGCCTATGTGTACCACTCACACCTATAAAACCTGACAGCTTTAAGTATCATCATATGGAAGAACCCTGATGAAAGTTTGAACCAGGGCCTGGATTGTTAAACATAATCTTCCGATTAAGCCTTTTTAGCTTGCACACTTCAAATTGATATTTAACATATCACCACACACAAAGGGACATGAGCACTGAGGTTGGTAAGTGTGGGAGGAGGGCAATGTTTGCAATCTAAAGGCTGGGGGGGCTGGACAGAGAGAGCACTTTGCATTAAAAGATGGATTTGATAGGTTAAGAAGTCATAGAACTTTGACAAAGCATAACTTTACTAATACAAATAAGCTCTTGAGCTACATTTGAATTCACATCACACCACACCTGGTAAGAATTAGTCTAGCACAGCATCATCAATCATTGTGTGGTTGTCAGTTTTGACATCCTTTAAGTCTAGGTTGTGTGCTTAATGACTACATTACAGAAAATGTAAACAGACACCAAACATACAGGTATGCCCTATTTTTTTAAAATCCCTCTTGATTTTTTTAAAGTCTCATGGTAAAAGAAAAACCTATACAAGCTCTGTGTGGATGTGTCCGGATGTGTTTGAAAATGCAGGCGTGATCGTTCCTATAAAAAGCATGAAGCCAGAAGAATGAGGATCCTAACTAAACTGAATAAAAAATTAAAATTCCCAACTTTGGTGGATTCAAATGTAGGGATACTGACTACAAATGGAGATGCATGTATTATTCATAGGTACAGAGGATGTCTCCCACTCTCTCTGTATCTATGGGTCTGCAGGCAACACTCATGAGTATACACAGTGGAGATATATAAGACACAGTCTCCTCATTAACAACTGTGATGAAGCTCTCATTTATCTGATTGTAGAACATTCAAACTGCATCCATATATATTCACATAATTTCTGTATTCTTAGCCATGATGACATGAGTTCTGTGTACAATGAGGAATCCAACCGACAATGGCAAGCATAGTTCATGACCTTCATCAAACATGTATGAGGAGAAAATACAGAAGAAGTGTTTGAGTTAATAATCTAAGATAAATGCTATGAGATGGAAACAATATACCCCCCCATCAGTTTAAGTGAGTTGCTGTAACCTGTGCCCCCCCACCACATACCTGTATGCAGCAATTAAAAATATAAAGTAGATTGCAGTTGGTTATATGCTGTTTTTGCAATAAGGTACCACAATATTTTTTTTTCTGGGTTTTGGTGATAGAAATATGGATGTCTTTAGGGCCATACTCCCTACCTCTCAGAAATGTATTTTCCCAGAAATCTTATGCTTGTTTTTGAGTCTCAACTAAGGTTAGAGGGAGATGATTGTAAAATAATAATAACAGTACAAAAATAACACAATAAGGGAAAAGAGGAGAGGAAAGTTAAAGACAACATCTCAATTTAGAGTGTATTTTCCCCATTCTTCAAATGTCTTTAAGAGCTAATAAGTCTTTAGTTGAGACAGTTCATCAAGCTAATACATTGTTGGTTGAGATGCTTCATCAAGTTTTAAATAGCCAACAAGAGCATTTGTGGATTTTTATTTGTGCACCAATATTTCATTAAAATACTGAATAATGAAGACCAATGCTATCAGTGTTGATCTTCCATTGATCTAAAATATATGAACAACTGTGCAATTCAAACTTCATAATAGTGTTGCTTCTGAAGTAATTATATTAATGGTAGAACAACAGTGACAGCCACAACAGCAAGAACAATTATATACCGTAATATATAACATATTTCAAGTATTTAAAAAATCAAGTATTATGTCAGTAATGATTTCAACAGCCCTGTAAGGTATGTTTGTACTTGCAGTTGTCTTCACGTTGTAGAATGCTAGTAAGGAGACTAATGCATAAAACACTAGCTTCTCTCTGTTCACCTAAGGAGTGATTGAGTAGCTACCTTTGTGAATTCATTTTGAAGTCACACTTTTCTCTGGATACTACATAGTATATAAATGGATAGCCTTTGCTTTTATAAGCAATAAAACCAAATCCTTTCCATTTAATATTAGGGATGTTTTAGCAGGATGCAAGCCACAGAGCCTTCCTATGAAATATGCTGTTTTGTAAGTAACATCCTTTTCTAAAGGATCATGTATTTAAGATCATGAAGAAAGATATTTGACTTCAAGTCACTGGAAATGTGTTGATGCCTTCTGAAGCTACTATTAATAAAAACCATATTCAGCGAAATATGGTTCTGAACATGGTGAAAGAGCATGAATGCATAAGAAGACTTTGGAAACACAAATATGTCATATTATACAATTGTCCATTTTTCAAGGGGATGGAGGGGGAGGAAGAGCTTTAATTAAGTGAAAATTTCAATGAAACTTTTAATTCCACCCCCCACAAAGGATCGTGGGGGGAATGCAAATGAGTATGCATGTGTTCAATCTATTTCAAGGAGAAGAACTAGTGGTTGCTGGATATATCTATTTTCATACATCTAATACCTGATTCAGACAAGCATTTGCACATCTTCCTTAGGTACCTCAACTCCCATAACGCTGTGAGTCTATAAATGACATTTAATTAATATATAAACATCTGAAATGTTTAAAATAGATTGATTTTAGATTAAACATTGTCTTAGTTCATACACAAAGATAACCCCCCCCCCCCACACACACACACTGCTGTAAAAAGTTTTACTCAAAAACATCAACACATCTGGGGGGGGAACTCTTTTTGCCTAATGGCCTAGTTCTAAAACAATTTCCATTTTGGGTGATACATTGAAAGATTGAGCTCCATCCTTCTCATTATTACTTCTTTGTATCACAAAACTCGCCAATAATCCATGTATAGAAAATGAGCAAATTGTAGGCTGAAACAGCCGTGTATATTATGCATCAAATGTGAAAAGAAAAAGTTTGCATGGGAAGAGAGGAGGAGGAGGAGGAGGAGGAGGAGGAGGAGAAAGGTAATCTTTCTTTGCAATGTGTACACATACAATTCTAACTGCTACTTTCCTCTTTCCAAAGGCAAAGTTTTGCAGGGACTATGCCTGAATCCAGACTATAACAGACTTCCCTTCCACTGAGTGTTAATAAAGGGTAACTCTGTCTTTAATGAAAATGTACTACGTTCACATAATTCAGGAGCTAATTAAAAGGATGGTTGAAAGGCAGGAGCACAGATATTGTTTATATTGATAGCTATTGTATTACTTCAGCATATAATATGAGCCTCTTCAGCTGACTGATGCCCAAAGGAGGCACTAACAAATCACTCAGCTGGTGGTTGACATTGGTCCTGAAGAAAGCTCCCAAGGAACACTCTGCCGTCTTTTCAGAGTCTGTACACCAGCTGTCACCCAGCTATGGGTGCTGAAAAGCCGCTGTCACTTCATCCAAGAGGATTTAGTTGGTCAGAAGGGAAAATTTAAATACAAAGCATGCAGCTAAGAAGCTAGTGAAAGGGATTATGAGTGCACAGGAGCACATGTGTATAAGACACTAATACATCTTTAGGAAATTTCAGATTGCCCCAAAGCCTGGATTAATGCCAAAGGCAGGGTGGTAGACATAGGCAGGGACCTTTTTCCCGTTCAGTTTATTATCTCACAATGATTCAATGTTAGAGGTCTTTCAGCATGCCATTTAAGCGAGGGGGAAATCTCCTCTGCCCCCCTCCCCCTCCAATCTCCTTCTATCATCCTGAAATGGGAAATGAGCAAATATTTCCTGACCCTTTATAAAAGAAGGGGATAGGAATCACCTAAGCATACAAAATGCCCTGTTTCATTTTTCTCCCCTCTGGGTTAAGTTGGTGGTTTTTTTTTTACAGTGGATGCAAAGGGGCACTCATATGCTCACATCTTTTGACGTTGTTTAGAACAATTTGGTGTACAGAGAGGACAGATGCCCTTGTTACCCTCAGCCACTGGCAGGCAAGTGATGACAGACAAGATATGTAGGTAGGTTTATTATAGTTTTGTTACTGAAGCTCTAATCTATTGGTAAAGATACTAGTAACTGTTAAGATGCATAAATAAAGTAACACCATACAGTTTCTGGCAGAACTAATGGGCCTGATTGTGCCTCACAGAATTTTGGAAGACTCTTTCTTTCTTTCTTTCTTTCTTTCTTTCTTTCTTTCTTTTCCCCTTCCCTTTCCTTCTTCCAGACTGGGGGAAGGGTGCCTTTTAAAATTTGTATTTTTAGCCAGCTGGGCAAGGCTCATCCCCATGTGGCTTTGCCTCGGGTGAGGCACTGATTTCCCTTGTCTGTGAATAGAACTTCTGGCTTGGCCTGCTGGCTATAGCCAACTAAACTGAGGATAAAGCTTCCAAGCTGTTTTGAGGGATGAATGAAGAAAGTTGATCTATAGGACAAGGTTCAAGGTACAAATACAAGGCCCTGTGGAGACTCTCATGCAAGATGTTATTGCTGATGGCCTGGCCATGCTGCCTGGACACTGCCTCCGATGTAGATGGTGTTCATAAATCTAAATGAAGATTGAGATTTGGGAGCATGAGGAATGGATGCTGAGAGCATTGATTAATAATAATAGTAATAATAATAATTCCACCACCAACACCAAAATGAAAAAAAATATGTTGGGGAGGAAAGGGAAAAGAGAAATCCCTGTTAATGAATCCATAAGCACATTAACAACATGTGCAGCACAAAGCCTTGAAAAGTGCACACAACTCAAAGCAGCTGCCTTTAGAGGTCAGTAGAACATCACTGCAGTATTTACAAATTTTCCACAAAGGATTAGAAGTTAGACTTAAACCTTTATAGAGATACACTCACACAAAACACACACACAAAATCTCTCTCCCTCTCTCTCCACATCCACGTAGACACACGTACCCCATTCCAGAGGATGCTGTATTACTGTTATCTAAATTTCTTCACATATACTATCATGTATCTGCCCCTGCAAAGCTGATTAGTAGAGCAGCTTGCTTCTGACACATCCTTTATGCCAGCCACAAGCTGCCTTCCACAGCCACCTTATTCACTGTGGAGACAGGCCTGAAGCAAGATTGTAACACAACATATGCAAATAAGATGAGCCTTACACCACTTAAAACGAGATGGCTATAATATGTAACAGCTTAATGTGCCCAGAGACGTGATTGATGCCCTTTCCTCATCTCTAAAGAGCTTTGGGGTTGGCTTCAGACACTCTTTCGAACTAAATATGTTTATTTCTTTTTAACAGTCATCTCTGGCAATGTATTTCTCTCTTTTCTTTAATCCTGCATAGTGTGTGTGAGTGCATGTAGCTGAAAATAAAATTGCTATACAGCGGCGTCAGTGTCAGATACAAGTTGGAGGGAACACAATGCAGGGCACATTGACAACATTAAAAGAGTTAAATAGCATTATTAGGATAGAAATAATTATTCAATCAAAAGTATAAAACAACAACAATTATTCAATCCAAACACCTATTTTCAGTGAAATTTTATTATTTGAAAAATGTCACCGCTTTACCTATTTCCATGCTGTGATTTGTGGGACACCACCCTGCTATTAGAACTAGATGTCGATCACAGTGTTACAAAACTAGTATCAAGTTCAAATGTGTGTGTCAGTGGGAGAGAGAAATATTGCACTTTGAAGAGAAAAAATAAATAAATTAAATATGCTGGCCAACTCAACTGCCTGTATACTTCTAATCAGTATTCATTTCCTGTCCTTAAAGCAAACAGAAAACAGATTTCTACATTTCTCCTAAAAATCAATCTCTCACTGTATGTCAGTTTCTTTCTCCCAATTAGTATTCTAAATTCATTTTATTTTTTGGTCATAAATTAGATTGTTGTTGTTGTTTTAAGTATACCTTGATGCTGCTTCTCACTCACTACTTACATGTAATGTGACAAACCTAACATCATGTAGCATAGTGGATTTTTCTTTTTTAAAAAGGTAACTTGTTAATGAATTGAGATGAATTGGAGGGGGAAAGGCGTATTAATTATTGCTTGCCTAGTAGGTTAAGCTTTTGGCTCTTCACCTCAGTGGCCCAGAGAACATTTTTTGCCTTTGGCCATGTCGGAGGGCCTCATTAAAACATCTCTTGGGAGGAGACAGAAATTGTTAGTGAAAAGCGTTGGTCAGTGCCTCTGCTAGAAGAACCCAGCAGGGGAAGGACTCCCTGATCTCAGAGAAGTAACAAGGCTGTGGATATTACACCTGTAATCAAACTGCCTGGAAAATGTCAAGAGACCAAAGAACTCTCTGGTTTTGACTGGAAGAGTTATCTGAAAATGCTGAATTCAATCCATGACTGATGTGCATATACAATTATACAACCCTCTAGATATATTATGATACTGTGTCCATAAATCTTAGAACATATATGGCAGATAACAAGGTGCTGGATAAAATAGTGAAGGTGGCTGCTAAGTGAAGGGACAAATCCTTTTAAAAAAGAACATGAAATTATTGTCTGATATGAGGGTGCATCTACATATAGAAATAATGCAGTTTGACACCACTTTAAGTTCTGTAGCTCCATTGTATGGAGTCCAGGAATTTAAACTTTAAAAGGTCTTTAACCTTCTTTTAAAGTTTAAAAGGTCTTTAACCTTTGGTGCCTCTCAAAACTACAAATAACAAGATTCTGTAAGATGGAGCAATATGAGTTAAAAGGTTGTCAAACTACATTATTTCCACAGTGTAGATGAACCCTTTTGTTAACTACCCTCAAGTCGATCTTTACTCATGGCGACCCTATGGATGAGACATCACCAAGACCCTCTGTCCTCCACTGTTCTGCTTAATTCCTCAAACCCCTTAATATCCGCGACCTCCTTAATAGAGTCTGTCTATCTAGCATGTGACCTTGCTCTCTTCTTACTTCCCTTCATCTTTCCCAGCATTATTGTTTTTTCCAAAGAGTCCTCTCTTCTCACGATGTGACCGAAGTATGACAGTCTCAGTTTGGTCATCTTGGCTTCCAGAGAGGTTTCTGGTTTGATCTGTTCTAGGATCCATTTGTTTGTCCTTTTGGCTCTCTCTGGGATCCTCAGCACTCTTCTCCAGCACCACATCTCAAAGGAGTTGATTTTTCCCCTATGATCTTTCTTAACTGTCCAGTTCTCACATCCACACATGGTAATAGGGAATACAATGGCTTGTATGATTCTGACTTATCTGCTGAGTTATATATCTTTGCATTTTAGAATCTTTTCTAGGCCTTTCATAGCCACTCTCCCCATTCTTAGTCTTCTTCTGATTTCCTGACTGCAGTCCCCATTCTGATCAATGTTTGATCCCAGGTACGGGAATTCTTTTACTATTTCTGTTTCTTCATTGTCTAGGTTGAACTTGTGAAGGTCCTCTGTGGTCATTATTTTTGTTTTCTTTATGTTCAGCATTAAGTCTGCCTTTGTACTTTCTTCTTTGATCTTCCTGAGTAGGTGTTCCAGGTCTGAGAGGTTTTCTGCTAGTATTGGGGTGTCATCTGCATATCTTAGATTGTGGATATTCCTTCTTCCTATTTTCACTCCTCCTCCTTTTGTGTCCAAGCCTGCTTTTCTTACAATATGTTCTGCATACAAGTTGAACAGATAGGGTAAAAGGATGCAGCCCTGTCTGACTCCTTTGCCAATTGGGAATGATTCTGTTTCTCCATGTTCTGTTCTGAGAGTAGGCTCCTGTCCTGAGTACAGATTCCTCATCAGGACTGTCAGATGTGCTGGCACTCCCATGTCTTTAAGGGTGTTCCATAGCTTTTCATGGTCCATGCAGTCAAAGGCTTTGCTGTAGTCTATAAAGCACATGACAGATGAACCTTAGGTGAGATGATTCTGCTTACAGAATTGCTTGTCAATGGAACCAGGAAAAGGTTAATCCATTGCCCCCCTTTTAGCCCCCTGATTATCTACAAAAATACATCAGAGAGCCAGGTGATCATCTGGAACATGGGTGGAAAATGTGAAGCCTGCTTGATGTAATTGGACTGGAGCACACATCAGCCTCAGCCAGCATGGAAAGAATGGGAGTGGAACAAAGTCCCACCACAGTAGCAGTCAGGCACCAGAATGATGTTGGATGTTGGTCACAGAGGCCACAGTTCAACATCCTCTCAGCATAGCTTAAATATCAGCAGGCAGAAGTATGCTACATGAGTACTATGCAAACCCCTTATAGAACAGCAACCTTGTGCAACACATGCTAATGACCAGTGCACAGTATAGGATTGACAACTGCTACACTCAATGTGCAGGCATAATGCAACTGGCAAAGATAAGACTCAGAGGAACATTTTGTCTTTGCAACTCTGGTTCTTCTGCTATAAGCAGAATTTGTACATTGCACGATGATGACTTCTCATATGAGGAGCATGATTTGCACATATGTATGTTTCTAACTGGGTGCCAGCCTGTATTTGCTAACAGGACCAAGAGAAATTGAGAGAATATTGGCTAGGCTGGTGCACTTGGATAACAGTTGGTCAAACCACTAAGGGCCTTTGCAGACTGCCAGAAATAGTGCAAATCGAGTCCACTTTAAGGGTTAAGGGTTAGTGCTAGGGAATCATGGGAATTGTTTTTTTTCTGAGACATTGAGCCTTCTCTGTCAGAGGGCTCTGGTGCCACAATAAAATACAGTTCCCATGATTCCCTAACCCTAACCCTTAAAGTGGACTCAATTTGCACTATTTCTAGCAGTCTGCAAAGGCCTAACTCTCAGACTAACCCATCATAGGACGTTATCACACGTGGGCCACAAAGCGATAATAAAGTGGAAATGACAAATTCTGAAAATAAACCGAAAATAAACCTTGATTCCGCAAATGGTTTTCACACGTAATTACCTTAATTGCGCAATTAAAGTAAGCTCCCGCTGAAACCGCATTTAACATTCACACACGAGAGAGAAAATCCTGTACATGTACTAGAAATGATCTTCTAGCACATGCGCACTATGCTTGCCGCGGTTGTCACTTGCCGCAGCTGTCACTCACCTCGCCGCGGCTGTCACCCCTTCCCCAGGTCGTCCTCAGAGCAGCTGGCCCTCCTCATGGCCAGCGCTCCGAGGAGGACCTCCTGCTGCAGCGTTCGCACACACTGAGGCAGAAGAGTCGCCGAAGGTGCACCGCAGCCTTTTGCGGCGCACCTTCAGTGACTTGTGAAAGGAGCGCCAATTTAGCGCTCCTTTCAGGGATGGCGAAGCTGCGCCGCAGGGCCGAGGTGTGGGAAGTCGCCAAAGGTGCGCTGCAAAAGGCTGCGGTGCACCTTCGCCAACTCCTCCGCTGCAGCATGTGCAAATGCTGCGGCGGGAGGTCCTCCTCGGAGCGCCGGAGCTCCGGCCATGTGGAGGGTCGGCTGCTCCGAGGACGACCTGGGGAAGGGGTTGGGGCGCCGATCGTGCGGCTGCCCTTCCCCTTCCCTGCCCCCAAGATGGCTCAATTAGCCATCTGCTGAGGGGGAAGGAAAGGAGACGCTGCCTCAAGGACCCCACGGAACCATGGGAAAATCCGGGAAAATGCTTCCAAATGCGCATTTGCTTTTCACATTACGGTGAATTTACCTTAATTGCGAATTTACCTTAATTGCGCATTTGCATTTCCTCCAAACAACCGAATTTAATAATAATAATATAATAATAAATTTTATTTATATACCGCCCTGTGGCGAGCCAATCCAGGCGGTGTACAACAGTAAAACATCATATATCATACAACTAAAATAATATAATTCCCTCCTCCCCCCTTAAAAAGTTATTAAATCGTATCTCAATTAAAACAGTTTACAATTTAAAACAATAACAATTTAAAAATAGAAATACAATAAAACATAAGTATAAATACAAACTAACAGTCCCCTGGAACTTCAGAGTTCTAAACAGGGACTATAAGACATTCCTAAGGAGCGGGGGGGGGGGGGGGGGTCACCAAAAGATCTCGGTTAACACCAGTTTCTGTCCAGTTTCTGTCCAGTTTCTGTGTGACGTCGTGTGAAAACACGGGGCACTAATCCAGTTTCTGTTTGGGTTTTGTGTGGATTAACTAGCAGATTTGCCCCCGTGTGATAACGTCCATAGAATATGAGGCCCATAAGATTCTGCTCAAAGCAATTTGGACTTCAGGAGCCAGTGTTGTAAGTGGTTTGAGCAGTGGACTACAACTCAAAACCAGGGTTTAAATCGCTGCTCAACCATGGAAACTTACTGGTTGATCTTGGGTGAGTCACACATTCTTGGCCCCAGAAAACCCTGTGATAGGTTTGCCTTAGGATCACCCTAAGTTGGAAATGACTTGAAGGAACAGAGTAAGAAACAAATGTGCAAGAAAAATGTGATAAATAAAACACAATAGTGTTTATAACAGAGTGGTGTTGGTACTAATTTGCAGTGCACTGAGTCAGCATGACAATCTTCATAGCTGTGCCCTGAATAAGAATCATGATCCCAGAACACACAGATATGCGTGCACTGTTTTTCTCTTCTTCATACTAACAAGAACTGATATTTTGATTAAAACACAAGATATCAAACAAACAAAACTAGGAGTTGTAGTCTGAAATAAAGTTTCCAAGCTACAATGTGATCATTTGGGGCAAAGATGTATTATCTAATAATATGTAAAACAATCATGGAACAATATTAAATTATATTCCCCAATTAGGGGGAAAACTCTTTGGATCCAAAAAACATATAGTTTGATTTCTATCTCCCAAAGCAAGAGAACAGCTCATACATACACCCCATGCTAAATCCAGCAATGGGCACTTTGAAGGAACGTTCTTGTATAGTAACTTTCACACCAAGTAAACATTACAGCATAATCCTACTAGTACATAGCATATCAGTAATGGTGTGAAGGAACAGAAATTACACACAGGCTTTGCAAGTATCTATATCAACAAACAGCAGATCCTCAGTGTGAATACATGCAGTTAGACCATCCTGACTAATCCATTTCAACTTAGATGTATGGTGGAAGAGGAAGTGTTATTATTTTTAATGTACTTAGTCCAAAGTAAACCAGATACATAGGATTCCACTTGTAATCATGGTGTAACTTGCAAATTGGATTGCACTATGTCACTTCGATTTCAAGGTCTAGACCCTTTTCTGTAGTCTTCAGGCTGAGGAGTAGATACCTCAGAACTTTGATTCGAACTGTGTGTGTGTGTTCCTAACTTGTCAGGCCTGGTGATTTTTATCTGAATTGTAGACTCTGTATGTGACATTGCCAGAGGCTGACCCTTATCACATCATTCTATAACAGGGGAAGGCAACCTTTCCCCTTTAAGGGCCGAGGGACTTCAGCTCCCAGAATCCCAGGAGCTATTGGCCAACATGGGACTATTGGCCAACATGGCTGAGGCTTCTGGGAGCTGAAGTCCCTCGGCCCTTAAAGGGGAAAGGTTGCCTACCTCTGTTCTATAACATAACTGCCCCTATGATATCACAAGGAATTGTCCCTTGGTCTCAGATTTTTGTGCTGAAATATTAAGGCCTGGGGTACTTCTGACCTGGCACCACTAGATTATATGCTTAGATGTAAAGATTCTGTTGAAGCTGCATCTGTACTGTAGAAATAATGCAGTTTGACACCACTTTAACTGCCATGGCTCAATGCAATGGAATTCTGGGATTTGTAGTTTTGTTAAATATTTAGCCTTTTCTATCAAAGAGTGCTTGTGACACAACAAACTACTAGTCCCAGGATTCCATAGCATTGAGTTATGGCAGTTAAAGTGATATGGAACTGCATTATTTCTGCAGTGTACATGCAGTCCTGGTATTGGCTATACAGTTATCCCTCTGTTTTCATGGACTTTGAGTCCACAGTCTCAGTCCTTCACAGACTAGCAAGCCCCATTGGGGCTTGTATATCTACAATTTTCTGTTTCCATGGGGGGTCCAGAACAGATCCGCCACAAAAACAGAGGGGTGACTGTAGTTCTTCTAACCATTAATGGTATCTCTTCTCATCTAAATCTCCCACAAAAAGAAAACAGGGAAAGGCACATGAAATCTGTGCAAAAAATTGGGCTGCCCCACTTATAACCCCCCCCCCAGGAAATAATTACATTTCTTCCTTTCTGAAACAATAGCAGTCTTCAGTAGCAGGTGGTGGAGCCCATATCAGTGGGGCACTGAATCCACTAGAATTACTGGGTAAATAAACTATTCTCTAGGTCTGACTGCTAGATGTATCTGAAAGCAAATGCCTCTTACAGAACCTTGTTTAGCCATTTGCTAAGCTTCCTTGATCTCATGGTGAACTTTATACTTTAGCTGACAAGACTTAAAAATGTCATGGCACATTGACAATGCCTCTTCTGGGACTGGATCTGAATGTTGGCTGAGTGAGGATGAAGGGGAAGGAAGAAACTCCACAGAAGGGCCTAGGAAGAGGAGCAGCTGAATTCTACATATTCTATTCAAAATAACTCAACAAATATTTGGTTGTAGATGCCTAATAAACATCAAATTGAATAAATCCACCAGCTGCTCCAGTAAGAAATGTCATGTTGGTGGATGCATCCACCCTTACCTTAGATATTTAATGCCAGGAAAAAAAAATCTGAATAGAGGAATGCTTGTGTTATTTAATTGTTTTGAAGCAGCGCCAGGAGCACCCTAAATATCACACTTTGCAAACATGGTTGAAAAAGACTTCTGACATGTTTTTGAATGACAGTGCCTAGCATTCTCCATCCAATTTCAAGTGGCCATGTTGATTTGACTACTCTAGGCTCTATAGTCCAAAAAGTAACTTTCTCAAGCTCTGAAGACACCAGAAATCTAAACAAGGCCTTGTGTTGTTACTTCATGACATTTGATCTGTCCTTATTTCACGTTGACACCATTGCCCTCCCACTTCACCCTCGGCAGTCTAATACTGTCAGTTCGATATATCAACCACTCTGTATAAAGGCACATTTTAAAAGAAAGAAAATCCTTGAAGTATGACAGGACTTTGTCATATGCACACACATCCATTTGAGGACTAATTTATATAACAGTTTATACCTTTAGATTGGCTTTGGGACAGTGATTTACATGACAGCTGTAGATAGTTTTTCTAGGGTTGTATTTTGTTGAATTCCAACCCTTCTTTAGCCGGCAGTGTATAAAATGAAGTGGGTTTTTTGTTGTTGCTTCATAAAACCATTGCCCATTTGGTCTGTTGCTTCTTTAAGTTCTCAGAGCCAGTTTATAAATTCAACAGAAAGAAGTCGTTGTTTTTTTTAAAGCCCTAGACTGTCCCATTTCAGGCTGCATAGAATCATGTTTGAAGATTCTGTCTAAAGAATCATATAGTTATGTAGGCTGTCTGCTTAAAACACAATTTCTTAAACTGGTGTTCTCCAGATTCCTTGGGTCACAGCTCCCATCATCTCTGGTCACAGGCCATGCTTCCTGGAGCTGATAAGAATTGCCATCCACAATATCAGATTTTTTTTTGGGGGGGGGGCTGCTCTGAAGTACAGTCATCCATTTTCATGGACTTGAAGTTCACATCCCTTGCCCATTTGTGGGAGGCAAACGGAGGGGGACAAAATGGGGCATGCACCACCATTTAAGCCTATGGGGCTTGAATATTTGCATTTTTCCATTTTTGCAAGGGTGGTGGTCCAGAACTGATCCCCTGCAAAAACTGAGGGGTAACTGTATTATATTTTCATTGGCAATAAACACACAACAAATCATATTTTAAAAGATAAGCTTTATACAGTAGGCCCAAGGTCTGTTCTGGATCCCCCATGGATACCAAAATCCATGGATCTTCAAGTCCCATTGTCCTCAGTGTGGTGCAGCCATGCAGCTGTGCCGCCATTAGTGACAATGGAACTTTGCCACTGCAGCAACCTGAAGCCCACCTTGCTGCTCTCACCATGGCAAGGGGTCACCTCCTCCTCCTCCTCCACTTCCCCCCCTCCTCCTCTTCCCTCTTCCCCCTTCCTCCACTACCTCTTCCTTTTCCAACTCTTCCCTCCACTGCCTCTTCTTCCTCCTCCCTCTGCCTCTTCCTCCTCTTCCTTGTGTTATAACAAAAACAATACAGACTATTTTCACTTCTTAGTACAGCAGCCATACCTATGTTTACAAAATTAGGAATCAAATTTGAGAGATAAATGCATATGAAATGGAATGTATTGCATGCTAAATGTAATATTCTATTTCTTGTGAAATAACAATCCTATCAAAAAATAATCATGCCTAAATGCTAGACTGAACCAGAATGTAACTCTGAGAAAAGGCCATAAATTGACCTATTGAAGGAGTGTACACCACAGCTGCAAAACCACTACTCCCCAAAGCCCTGCTTCTATCTAAAGGTAATCTGAATTGGATCCCCAAAAGATGGCACTTGGAACAGGGTTTCATTACCAGATCTTAAATCCCCAGGGGGAGAATATTTGCAGAGATGGCCAGGGTTCAAGCCACATTGAGCTTTCAGTATCAGAAGCAGATTTTTTTTAAACAAACAATATTTAGCCTTGTTTCTGGAGGGACAAGTTGCTGGGTCCCAGAGTGCTTTTGCTCAGCTTAAGCTGATGTACCATCTCTGCCCCTCATCGAGGAAGGAGGATCTAGGCATAGGGATTCACATCTTAATTATATCTATATCGTTCTCGTGTGTTCTGTGTTGGACTGCCCTTGAAAGGTGTCTGGGAACTACATCTAGTGCAAAATGCAGTAGCCATATTCTTGTATGGCATTTACTTTCTAGGTCGTACAACATCACTCTTGAACCAACTATACTGGTTTCTAAGGCTGCTAACACACTGTAGAATTAATGGTGTCTGACTCCTTCCAAAGTGATATATAGTGTGTTATTTATGTTCTCAGTGGCAAAAATGCATTTGCAAACTAAAACAAAAAAAATCTAGTTCCACTTTTCAACCAATTCTACTTTTTGCCAGTCATCTGGTCCCTAGTCCATCAGATAAGCAGGGATTTCCTGTATTACTTGAATAGTAGGCATTTTGTTTCATTTAGATTTGTGAAAGTATTCTACTAAGCATTTAAATGTGTTTGGTGGTACATCCTTTTAACTGTATGGAACAACCCTCAGTTTTTCACTGTGAATTTGGCTATATGTGATAAAATAGTCACATGACAATATTGGACACCTGTTAAATTTGGAACATTGGGAAAACTCATGGGATAGGACACAGAAATTGACACTATCACAAAAATTAAAAGAAAAGTGCATGGAAATGTTACATAAATAGTATTTAACTCCTGAAAAACTCAATAAAACGAACAAACAAATGCTGGAAATGTGACAAAAATATACTGGTGTTAACAGTCTGGATGATGTCCAGCACAGTCCATATCAGAACCGAGGTATGACATACTTAAAACAGAGTAAAAAGACTTACCTGTTGCTTCTGTTCTTCCAATCTAGATCTAGATCTAGAGCCCTCAATTCTCATGCTATGGCAGCTGTCTGCATGAGTGCCCCACTGGGCCACCTCTCCCATCGTCTGCCACCATAGGTAACTTGTTCTGAGAATGTGACACCTACCATGTGATTATCACTAGGTCCCTCATTCTTTTTTTTCTTTTTTCTTTTTTTTTTTAAAGATTTTATTTGATATTTTAAAAAGGTACATTCACAACATTCAATACAAACAATACATATAAAACGTTCATACAAACAATATATATATACACTCAGGCATGAGAAAAAGAAAAAAGAAAAACGACAACAACATATAAGCAGAGAAAGGAAGAAAAAAAAGAAAAAAGAGAAAAAAAAAATACTTCCTGAGCTTTGACTCAGTAGCTGTTTACCCCTCCAATATCTCAGCTCCGATTTCTAATTTCTAAAAAAAGAAAAACAGATTAATGCTCTTATTCTATATTTTAAATTCTTAATTTCCATTTTCAATTTCCAATTTTCCATTTTAACATTTTATATTATAAATTCAAAGTTTAACTTTCCCTCATTGCTTATTTACACGGAGTAGCGCTGCAATAATCTCACACTTACTTTCATCTAGAAGTTACGAAAGTCTTTAGTTTAAGTAGTTACTTATCTGCATTCACAAAGATAAAATTATCTTATGAGTTATTACAAAGTATTGACTAACACCTCCTTATATTCACTATTTTTTAAGAAAAATTCAAGTGGCTCCCATGTTTTCTTCTGCTTGTCCCACGATTCTCCCCTTAAACATGAAGTTAGTTTATCTACAGCAATCAAATCAGTTAGTTTTCTTAGCCATTCTTTGGATGTTGGTATCTCTTCACTCTTCCATTTGGCCACAAAAGTTAACCTAGCCGATGTTGTTATATAAAATATTAATTTGCCGTACTCTCTTTCCAAGGTCTCGTTTTCTACCATGCCCAGTAAATAGAATTTAGGCTCCGGTCCTCCTCTTAATGGCATAATCTGTGTTGTTATCCTGTGTATATCCTTCCAGTATTTACCAACTACTGGACAATTCCACCAGGTATGTATAAAGGTCCCCCTCCCCTCCTTACATTTCCAACACCGATCACTAACACCTTTCTGCATCCTGGCTAATTTAACAGGTGTTAGATACCAACGCAATTGCATTTTATGAAAATTTTCTTTCAACTCATAACAAAGTGAATATTTTAATCTTTTAGTCCATGATTTCTCCCATTGCTCAAATGCAATATTTTGTTTTAAATATGTAGCCCATTTCACCATATTATCTTTAACCGGTTCGTCTTCCAGATCCAATTTTAACAACAAATCATAATACTGTGATATTTTAGCTCTTCCTTCTCCAGCTAAAATATTCTCAAAAGCTTTTTCTCCTCTATCAGTTCCTATGCTACTTCTATCTAATCTAAACCTTGCCTGCAATTGCCAATACAGAAACCAGCTACAATTATACCCCTTTTCTGTCAATTCTTCTCTTGTCATCAATTTCAGATCGTCCATTCCCTTCTGCATTTTGAGTATATCCCGGTATGTAGCCCATCTATTTTCAGATAACCTTTCTCTATTAAAAAGGGCCTCATTCGCAGATGCCCAAAGGGGGATACCTCCACATAACCTTCCTCTGTACTTATTCCAGACTTTTATCAGAGCTCTCCTGATAAAATGATTTAAAAAGTCCTTGTTTACCTTGAGTTTGTCATAAAAAAGGTACGCATGAAATCCGTACCGTAATTCAATGCCTTCCAAAATAAGAACCTCTTTATTATTCAAATGAAACCAATCATTTAACCACGTGAAGCAGCAGGCCTCATAATAAATCTTCAGATTTGGCACAGCCAAACCACCTCTCTCTACTTTATCTTGCATTGTTTTTAGCCTTACCCTCGGTTTCTTCCCACTCCATAGGAATTTTGAAAGGTCCCGCTGCCACTCTCTGAAAGGAGCATCATTATGTAATATTGGCAGATTTTGGAAAAGAAAAAGTATCTTAGGTAAAACTGACATCTTAATAACAGAAATTTTACCTAGTAAAGATAAATGCAAGTTACTCCATTTCTTTAAATCTTTTTTAATCTCTAACCACTTCTTCTGATAGTTCTTCCTATATAAATCTACATTTTTGGATGTAATTATTAAACCTAAGTACTTTATTTCGCTCTTGATCTTAAGTCCTGTCACCATTGTTATATCTTTTTCCTCTTTATCTGTTAAGTTTATTGGCAAAATGCCTGTTTTATTTCTGTTTATTCTTAACCCAGATACTTCGCCAAAAGAATCTAGTTCTTTAATTGTCTCATCGATCTTTCCTGGATTAGTAACAGTCAGGATTAAATCATCGGCATACGCCTTAAGCTTCATATGGACTCCTTTTATTTTAATGCCCTGAATCATATTATTCTCTCTTATATTGTGATTTAGTATTTCCAATACCATCAAAAATAATAGAGGTGACAAGGGGCAACCCTGCCTTGTGCCTTTGCATACCGGGAAGGGTTCTGTAGCTTCACCATTAACAAGGACCTTAGCCATTTGAACATCGTATATAGCTTCCACCCACCTGATAAATTTGGAACCCACATTTATCTTTTTTAGACAATTTTGCAAAAAAAAGCCAGTTCACATTATCGAAGGCTTTTTCAAAATCTATACTAATTAAAGCCAATTTACGGTTAATATCTCGTTGTTGATATTCAATGATATTTAATATGTGTCTAATATTATCTTTTATGCTTCTTCCCAGTATAAAACCATTTTGATCATTGGTAATCCATTCTGATAAGATCACTCTTAAACGCTCAGCTAGTATACTAGTGAAAATTTTATAATCAACATTGAGCAGGGATATTGGACGATAATTTCTGATATCCATACCCTCAGTGCCTTCTTTGGGGATAAGGCTAATATTTGCCTCGGTCCAAGTTTTCGGCTCACCTTGCTGTTCTATGTTCCTAAAAACCTCTAACATGTATTTTGCCAGCTCTTCTTTAAACGTCTTATAGTACTCTGCTGGAAAACCATCCGGTCCAGCAGATTTACCTACTTTGCTTTTCTTCATTGCCTCATAAACTTCTCGCAATGTGATCTCTTTGTTCAAATGTTCCCTCTGTTCCTCCGTAAATTCTTTAATAGTACATTTTTGGAGATATTCTTTTATAACCTTGTCCTCTACATTCCCTTTTCCATAAAGTTGGCTATAAAACCTCTGAATGCTATCTTTTAAATTCATCTGTCCTGTTATCTCCTTATCATTCTCTTTCAATTTCCATATTGTCTTCTTTGCTTTTTCCTGCCTCAACCGAGTTGATAGAAACTTCCCTGGTTTGTTCGCATGTTCGAAAACCTGTTGCTTAACATATTTCATTTTCTTTGCTATATCTTCCATCAGCCATAATGTCAAATTCTGTTCGAGTCCTTTAATTTCATTCAATATGCTAACACTGTTGGGGTTTTTTTTCAGCTGTAACTCTTTAAGTCTTAATTGATTCTGAATCTCATTTATTTCTTTATCCCGTCTCTTTTTCTGCTCGTGCCCTTTTTTTATAAAGTAATCCCGGATCACCGCTTTGGAAGCATCCCAAATTATATTTGCTTTTATATTGGACTCTAGATTCTCTTGAAAAAAACATTTTAATTGAGTTTTTGCCTCCTTCACTATTTTTTCATTTTCTAACAACCTTTTATTTAACCTCCAATAAAATTGCTTGGATCCTTCATAAAATTCTATCAGCAAGGGGTTATGATCGGACCTAAACTTAGGTAAGATTTCCATCTTTTGAATTTTCGAACTCAGATTTTGTGAAATCATAAACAGATCAATTCGGGACCAGGACTTGTGCCTCTCTGAAAAAAAGGTGAAATCATTTAGTGAACTATTTATTACCCTCCATGCGTCAATCAAATTGAATTGTTCAGCCATAGAAAAAAAATCGTGAGGTAGCTTCCCTTGATTAATTGAAATTGATCTTGTACTTAGTCTATCAACTTTTGGTTCAATTACTCCATTATAATTGCCCATTATAAGTATATTATCCGCATTTAGTTCAACCAATTTCAGCGTTAGGTTTCTATAAAATTTCCCTTTATTTTTATTAGGGGCATATATGCCCAGAACCAATAATTTTGAACCAGTCCAGCTTATTTCCACAGCCACAAATCTGCCCTTAGGATCACTCCATACCTCTTTGGGTTCAAACCTATCCTTAACGTACAGTACAACCCCACGTTTCCTTCCTTTCGCTGCTGATATAAATTCCTTCCCTAGCTTTTTATTTTTCAACAAATCAACATTATCACTCTTAATTTTTGTCTCCTGAATACAGATTAGATCACATTTTAGTTTACTTACATAATGAAAGATCTGTTTCCTTTTTATCGGGCCATTCAGGCCTTTAACATTCCAAGTTAAAAATTTAGTTGTTTTTGCCATCTTCCAAAAACAGTCTTTCGTCATCATCTACCTTTCCTCCTCCTATTTCTTCCTCTCTTTCACTATCATTTTCTTCTTCATCAATTGCCGTCTCATCTATATCGTCTATATCACTATATATACCTCCTCCAATTTCCTTCTCATAACTTATTTCTGTTCCTTCACCTTCTTGAAGTTCTTGAGAGTCCTCTAATACTGGCTTTCTGTCCAGAAGAGTTACTTTTTTCTTAATTACCACTCTCTCCTCTCTTTCAGTTTTCCCTGGAGCTCGTCTTTCCTGTTTATTCTTACTCTTAAACTCTCTATTGGGAGCACTCCCTTTAGTATCTTCTTTATTCTTCTTTTTGCTCTCAAATCTTTCATCTACCTTGAATTCTCCTCTATACTTCCTCCAAAATTCCTTCGCCTCATACAGCGATCTTAATTCAATTTTTGTCATCTTAAACCAAAAAATGAGACCTTCGGGAATTAACCACCTGTAAACGATCTGGAATCTTTGAAGCTGACTTGTAAGAAAGGAATACTCCTTCCTCTTCCTCATTACTGATGGCGCTACGTCTTTAAATATCTTAAGTTCAAATCCCTTAACAACAAGGGGCGATTTAGTTTGTAGACCTAAAAGCTGATCTCGCATCTGGCGCCTAACAAAATTTACCACAATGTCCCTGGGGACGTTCCTCTGAGCTGCTATCTTGGAATTCAATCGGAAGACCTTATCCACCTCAAGGTCAAAAAGATGCTCTGGTCTGCTCATATATTTTGCTAATGATGGTATTAAAATATCCATTAAATTCTCACCATCCACTTCTGGCAAACCCCTAAGTTTTATAGATCTTTCCCTCTGTTTTGCATCATATCTAATCCTATCCTCTTCAAAACGGTGTGGTAGTTCTTTTAGGCCTTCTAGACTTTCCTCAAACTTCTCCTGTCTTTCCTCGATTCCACCTATCCTTGATTTCATCTTGTTAAATTCCAAGGAGATCTTATCTATTGCCCGTCCCACATCTTTCATTTCAGATCTTAATTCCTCCTTGATCTCAATTTTAAAATCATTTACATCTTGCCGTAAGTCATGTATTTCTCTGCTTAATTCTGATCTCATCGCCTTTATCTCCTCAAATAATTTTAAATATGGATCACCCGTCCCGGCCTGTTCTAATGATGGTCTCCTTTGTTGCAAGGCTTGTGATTTGAGAGTCTGGCTCCTTGAGCTCATAGACATTTTACCTATATGTGTTTAAATATCTTAAGTATATTGTCTTGTTATACCTTCCCAAAAACAGAAAACCAGCTAAATTCTTTACTTCACATCTAACTTAGTAGAATTGAGAGGAGACTCAAATTAACTGATTATCATAAATGTAACTTAACAACAGCACGGAGCATATGGTAGACTCAAAAGTCTGTACGTTAGAGAGTTTTGGAGGACAATTACTATTTTCAATAAGGGAGCCCTATCTTAACTACCTCTGCAACATCCAAAAAAAAAAAAAAGCAGTGAATAGAAACGAGATCATGAGCATCTGGCTTTTCATCAAAGCCCATAAAGCTGATCCTAAATATACCCTAAATTCCAAACACAACACCCACTGCTAGAATAACCTAATCCATATATATATATATATATATATATATATATAAAATTAGGGTCTCGCTATGATCTCTGTACAGACACTACTTCAAGTAAGCAGGATGGCTTAATCTATACTCCTTTTCTACCCACTCCTTTTCTTTTTTTAATTTTACTGCTAAATTTTACTATTTAATATCTTCCAATTCCCTACCTACAAATTGAGGTCAAGATAAGCAAACAGAAATTATCCCCGTTTCCAATATAATACACCCCCAAAGGCGAAAGGGAACACTCATGGCCTCCGTAAATCAGTTCCAGCTCAGCAGTTCAAGCAATGTAGTTCAAGGTCCCAAAAGTCCCAAAATGGTCTCTGCTCTTACAGCAATGAAAATCCACCTCTTCTTAACAGTAGAGATCAAAGGAAAAAAAAACCCACTCGGTTTAATGGCGGTTGAATTCCAAATCCCAGAAACCTCCGTTCTTGCTGGGCTCCTCCTCCCGCTGCCTCTACGCCAATCACAAAGCTGGGCACCGAGAAGGCGTTTCCCCACCAGCAGTAAGCGATTCCACAGACGGTAACTCCACACAGGCTGGCCAGGAACACAGGAACACAGCCACCCGGTTCAATGGCAGATGAACTTCAAATCCCAGAAACCTCCGTTCTCACTGGCAGAAACCTCCGTTCTTGCTGGGCGGAAGTTTCCTGCACCGGAAACGTCCACTCAATCTTGCCCTCACTCTCCTTCCGGCGCCGACCGGGAAAGGAGCGACCCACCACCGCTCCGTCACTCCCCCAGACTCCACAGACGGCAACTCCGCACTGGCTGGCCAGGAACACAAGAACACAGCCACCTCCAGCCCAAAACCGCCAGACCGACCGCCAATCACCTCCAACCTCCGAGTATAGCCCTCAGGTGAGAAAGTGGAGTCTTTTTTCAAGGCGCTCTACCCTGGGAGCCTCACACGTAGACTATGCCGCCTTTTGTTCAAGTCTCTCTGATTTAGTTGTTTAGTTATTTTTGAGGGGTCGGAGCTGTTATTTCTCAAAGGACTTACAGTCTCAACTCTGCTTCAACACGTTTAACCAAACACGCATTTAAAATTGGCGGTGTCCCCAACCGCTACCTGCGGTAGCCTCGGCAGCGTTAGGCATACAACAGCTATCTTCCTTTCTTCCTTCCTTTCCTTTCCTTTCTTCGGTCTTTATAAATTTCAATGCTTTTCTCAACCATCAAAAACAAGAACCACGCTGTCTCTCTTGTATTCCCCTTACCAAGGGAGTATTTCCGACCGGAATAGGTGTAAAACCGGTCTTTAACGCTGCTGAGCAGGACGGAGCTTGTTACAAATCCGTCCTAGTGGTCCGCCATTACCAACCGGAAGTCCCACTAGGTCCCTCATTCTGACAACATGCTGTGGTGGGAGATGTACCAGACAGCCCACCAGGCAGCCTCTATAGCAGAAGAAAGGAGGCCAAAGTAATGGGGACAGGTTGGGCAACTCTGGGGCCTGCATTCTCTGGGCTGCCCCCTGAGTATTCTGGCCAGCGCAGATGAAGCCTGAGAGGTGGCAGAGCTTAGTAAGGATGTAATTCTTCACTAGTTTTGTTCTCAAAGTAAGCAACAAACAATTTTAGCAATTTTCTGCCTGCAGCAAGCAAGGCCTCAAAAACTGTACAGAAGACTTTTGCAGTTCAAGGCTTACTACATGCATATTTCCTAAGATGAAAAAACTGTTTTCTGTACAAAAGAGCAACGTACAAATATTGTGTAGAACTGCAAATGTCCTCATCAGTCCAGGATCTCCTCATCACACTTTCCAAAAACTCAAGAAGCAGTTTTCTCCCCAACATTTTGTATATTTTTGAATATTCTTTCCATTCTTAGAGCTCAGAGCTTTTAAATCTAAAGGAACAGTAATGAAGTAAACTATAAATATAGGGTTACTTTTAAGAAATAGATGTCATCAGGTATATCCAAGAATACACATTTTTTAAAAAAATCTTACTAATTTTTACTACATAGAATATGTCCCTATACTAATACTGAACAACACTTCCTGTTCAATATATCTTAAGTTCTTTTCATATCAAGCACTCTGGTAATGCCTGCATGAGTTTTTGATATTCGCTTATCAATGCTGTTACATATTGTGTGCCTCTCTCAGCACCGTTTTTGTGCTAATTCTTTTCTAGGACTCTTCAGTTTCCTCTGTGGCCAGTTTTTGACTCTAAACTACTGATTCCAGTTTTCATCCTGAGAAAGTCCATGACTGCAATAGAGGAGCAAAATATGGATTTGGGGTGAAGAATAGATTTAGGAGATTATTGCACCCCAAACCCACACTGGGATAAACACGGGTTGTAACTGTCACTGACAGATCTTAGTGCACAGGATTTTCTCATTCTTGAAAAGCTGCAGGAGATGCTTGTATTGGATATTTGCTGCCTACTATCCACGCATGGAGCAGTGCAATAAGATCCATTGATGACAGTTACAACCTGTGTCTATCCCAGCACAGATTTGGCATGCAATAATCTCCTATGTTACGTTGCAAGTCAGGGTTCCTAAAAAGACCACTATGGGGTGAAACAGATGCCCCAATAAAGCGGCTTGCCTCCCCCCCTTTGCTCACCCGGTCGAGGAAGGGGCAACTGCATGCAATGCCCCCAACCTGCCATTTCCCCAGCGCAATAAGGAAAAGCTTTCCTTTTTGCACTGGGGAAAAGGTGCCTTTATAGCTGCTATGCTGTTTTTTCAGCATTTCTATGGTGCAGTATGTCTAAACACTGTACTATAGAAATGCCCTGATGCCCTCCTCTGTGCAGTCAATGGGGTAGCACCACACCGGCTTCAGGGTGGCATTGGGGTGTGCGGCATGCAGTCACCACCCACACCACCCCGGTGCCAGCGCTTTTTGCCAGTTTGTTTGGGACCTATGCTTCTAATGTACTGTTTCACTTTGCTTGTCATAGAAAGCACTTTCTATTTTATTAATTTACTATGTCTGCGGATCTGAATCCTTGGAGCACACCTACACTTAACCTATCTGTTTGTGTTTTGCACTTTGATAATTAGAGTTTTTGTAAGAAACTGCAGGGTTTCCAAAGCCTGGAAACTTTTTGGTAGTCTCAAGTGAAAACTATATTTCATGTCTGTGTTACTGTCCCGTGAATTAGGTTTCCCTTATTAGAGAAAACAGAATCAATGTTGTGAATCACATTTTACCTTGGGGAGGAATGGAATGTATATTTCAACCATTGGATTCATAGGTGTTGCATCTCAAATTAGTCAAGGATCTGTGTGACTTAACTCTGTGTACTTCTTTGTAACTCTGTGTAAATTATCCTTATTTGCATAGACAATCCATTGATTGCAAGGACATGTAGATAGCCCAGATAAGGGCACCACAATCTAATTTAATAAAAACCAAAACAGTTTCACAAAAGTGTTCCTTCCAGTAAATGATGCTTGCAGCCTATGGTCCCTGTTCTGAATGCAAGCAGGTGAGGAGTGGGGCTGCTATGTCCTTTTGAAGTTGCCAACTCCCATTTGCCACCCAACTTTTTTCTCTTCCAAAACCTCTTAACAAACTTCAAAGGCCTTCTTGCTTCTCGCCTTAATCCAGTGCACTGAGACCTCTAGTTCAAAGAACTTTCCTTAAACCCTCTTCTTAAACTGCAACCAAAACTTTTTCTTTCCTTTCCACAAAGTAGCAATTACAGCTCTGTTGCATGGTGATTGGGCTTGGGCCGATCAGCTCCTGCAATTAATTAATCTCACAAAGGGGACTCATTTCCTGGCATTCAAACTGACAAGAGACTAGAGAACAGAAAGCCCTTTCAAAGCTGTTTCAGTGAGCTAGGGAAAGAGGTATCATAAGAAAAAGGCCCACAGTATTTGAGGTAGAGGACACATTTGATACTGCTTTAACTCGCTTGTTGATTGAATGATTTTGTTAAAGTGAGACCTTTTCCTAATCTTTTACCTGCAAAAAAAAGAAGAAGGCATGAGCATGGGTAACGCCATACAAATATAGTGAAACTGCAAGGGAAAGTCTTTTGCAGGCTGTCCTTTCAATTTCTTTTTCTCATACAGTGCATCTTTCGGGAGCATTATGCTAACTTTCTTTAAACAGAAAGTGTTCCCTTACATGGCAAAAGCACTTGGAAGAGAGGGAGATGAAGAGAAGCAAAAGAAGAGAATAGCCAACAAGAGATTAAAGCTTTTTATTCAGTATCTCTTTCGTATTCAAATTGTGCTAAGAGCTCTGTGAGAGTTAGAAGCAAGCTTGTTCAGGAGGGCTTCTAAAGTGTGTACATGAATTTCATGGGAATAGAAAAGAAGCCATGGGCTGAGTAATGAAAGAAAGATAAGATGTCCTCTATAAAACAACTGGAGAGTCATTCAATTACTTCAGCAAGCTATCAAGGAATGCTTTGAAGATTGGAGAAAACACTGTTAAAATTTAACAACCCCCCTTTTTTTCTCTCTTACAGGTTTCAAACCAACAAATGTTTGTATACAGAATGAATTGCTTTGGCTACATTTCCTATATAAATTTTATTTACTTTGTTGGTTTCATCTCCTTAGCCTTGGAAGAAGAACTTTCTCTGTACTTCCTAGGTAGGGTATATGAGGTATTCAGGACGGACAGCTGTATATTTGGGACAGGGTGGTGATGTGATTGACATGAAATAGCTTATAAAGATATAGGCATGGTTTATCTTGCTGTTATAGCTGTTTTAAATGGTCCTGATAAAACTTAGTCCTGACCAAGACTTTACATATCATTACACCAAGCAGAGATAAGGCAACATCTGAGAAATCATGGGAGATGAATGAGTAACCAGAGGTTGGAAAAAATTTTTTTTTTGGGGGGGGGGGTACAGTTCTCAGCTTTACAAATTATTCTGGAGTTGTAGCTCTAAAAGACAACTTTTCCAAGTTATATGAATAGCATTAAAGGCATACACCTTGCAAACACATCAAAGCTTTCTTGAGCCATGTTGGATAATTTTAATATCATAGATTGAACCTGGGACCTTCTTCATGAAACATACATGTTCTGCTGCTAAGCTACAGTCTCCCCTTTTCTTATGTTATTATCATGATAACAGATATGACATTTTTGTACCCCAGAGTCACATTTTGTTGTAGACACTACATGTAAATAGAACAGCATGGCAAAGTGTGTATAAAACAAGAATGAAGTATTGCATCAGTGATAAAATTGTTTTTCAGGACATGTAGACTCTTTTGGAGAGCAGGCTTGAAGATGGTACACTGATCTAATCAGTAATGAACATCTGGTTGAATTCAGAGGTAATGCTTGATTTTGCTCGCCCTCATTCACTCAATTACTGACATCACACACTGGTTTAGAACTGGAACAGCTTCCTCAAATTTAGATAGAAAAGAGAAATAGAATTGAGTGTCATCAGTATATTGATGATATCAAACACTACATCTCCAAACAATTTCTCCAAGTGTAATGTAAATATTAAATAGCACAAGGGACAGCAAATATTGAAGACATTAGAAAGAAATATCTCAGCATCACCTTCTGAACCTGACCTTCCTAGAAGGATTAAAATCTCCTGGTACTGTCCCATAGAAGTGGCCTAGAAGATTATGACATTTTTATTATTCCCCTCTTGAAGATGACTGAGTGGTGGATGAATTGAGGCTTGCTTATTCCTCATAAAGGCAGATTTTAACGAGTACTTGAATACCTTAACTTGAACCATTTTCCAACCCCATGGAAACCTCATGGGTATTGCAGGGTTTTAAAAAGTCCAGGAATGTTTGTGGCTTCAGTATCACAGATATTCTAAGCACCCATTGCCAGTATACAGGTGGAAAATTTGTTTTGACTACCCATGGCAACCCTATGGATGAGATATCTCCAAGCCCCCCTGTCCTCTACTGCTCTGCCCAGCTCCTGCAAACTCATATTTGTGGACTCTTGAATAAAGTCCATCCATCTAGTATGCGACCTTCCTCTCTTTCTACTTCTCTCCAACTTTCCTAACATTGTGAAGTCGTAGGCTTATCTTTTTCAATGATTCCTGTCTTCTTATGATGTGTTCAAAGTATGACAGTCTAAGGGGCTTTGCAGACTGGCCTAAAGGGCCAGCCTGGGGATGGAGTTGGGGCAGGGCAGCCGCATGCCGGCTGGCCCGACTCCACCCTAACCCCGTCATGATGCTGCACACCCATTCACATGGCGTGTGGCATCAGGATGCCCTCTTGGCACAGTGTGCGCACATGCTGCACCAAAAAGGTGCAAAAAAATTGCCACTGTGGCTGAAAGGGTAGCCTTTTGGGGGCAGCAAAAGGGAGGATCAGGGCTGTGGCAAGTGGTTGCTGTGGCCCCGATCTGCAGCTCCCAGGTGCAGCTCTGTGCCACCCCAACAGGGAGGGTCTCCTGTTTTCACTCTTCCTTCTTTGATGTCTAAGCCTGCTTTCCTTACAATGGGCCTTTGCAGACTGCCAGAAATAGTGCAAATTGAGTCCACTTTAAGGGTTAGGGTTAGTGCTAGGGAATCATGGGATTTTTTTATTTTATTTTTTTGTCTGAGACATTGAGCCTTCTCTGTCAGAGAGCTCTGGTGCCACAATAAAATACAGTTCCCATGATTCCCTAACCCTAACCCTAACCCTAAGCCTTAAAGTGGACTCAATTTGCACTATTTTAGCAGTCTGCAAAGGCCCAATGTGTTATGCATATAAATTGAATAGGTAAGGTGATAGGATGCAGCCTTGCCTGACTCCTTTGCTAATTGGGAACCATTCTGCTTCCCTATGTTCTGTCCTGACAGTAGCCACTTGTCCAGTGTGCAGATTCCTCCTCACAACTATCAGATGTTTTGGCACTCCCATGTCTTTAAGAGCATTCCCTAGCCTTTTATGATCTATGCAGTCAAAGGCTTTGCTATATATACTCTATAGAGCAAATGTGGATTTTCTTTTGGAACTCCTTGCTACGCTCCTTTAGTCATTGTTTATTTGCAATGTGATTCCTGGTGCCTCTTCCTTCCTTGAACCCTGCTTGGACCTCTGGATTTCTCTCTCCATGTGTGGTTGGAGTTTATGGGCCTCGGCAGACGACTAATAAAGTCGTCTCCAAGGCAGGGAAGAGGAGGGGCAGCCGCATGATCAGCTCCCCTTCCTCCTCCCGAGGTTGCCCTCGGAGCTGCCGGCCCTCCGCACGGCCAGCGCGCCGAGGGCAACCTCCCGCCGCAGCGTCCGCACACGCTGCAGCGGAAAAGTCAGGGAAAGTGCACCCTACGCGTTTAGGGCGCACTTTCCCTGACTTCTGAAAGGAGCACCAATTTAGCGCTCCTTTCAGGGACGCCGCCGGTGCGCCGTGGTGCGGATGCCGCGGTCCCACAGCGCACCATCCCAGGGCGTCCTGGACGCCCTGGTCTGCTTCCCCCCTATGTTGCAGTATTTTGAGCATACTTTTGTTTGCAAGGGAGATTAGTGCTATGGTTCTGTAGTTGCTGCAGTCTCTTGTGTCTCCTTTTTTGTGTGGATGGGGATGTATATTGATCACTTCTAATCTGTTGGCCATCATTTTGTTTTCCATATCTGTTGACATATGTTGGTTAGCACTAGAGTTGACTCGCTCAGTGTGGATTGCAACAGTTCTATTGGTATATTATCTGTTTCTGGAGTCTTGTTTTTTGCCATTTCTTTTATTGCAGCTTCCACCTCAGTTTTTAGAGTTTGGGGTTCATCTTCCTATGGCTCTTCACTCTATATGTCCTTCATTTTGTATTGCATCCAACATCTTTTTATTCCTTACTGGTCTTGAATTATGTTTATTTTTTAATATATATTTTTATATTTTCATGTTTGTTTTATTTGTGTTGGAATGTTTATATTCCTGTTTTAATTATCTTGTCATTTAATACTGTTTTAAGGGGGGTGCGTTGGGGTATAAATTTTGTTGTATGGGGTTTTAACTGATGTAAGCCGCTTAGATTGTCTTCATTTAAGCAGGGTATAAATAAATTTCATTATATTATTATTATTATTTTATTTTTATTGTTGTAGAGCATCCCAGTCCTTGGTCTGAACTTTTCCTTGATTCCTGAATCTTGTGGAATCAGTCTCTCATTCTTCCCTTCCCTTCTATTTTTCTACATTTATAGTTGTATTTTTTCTTATCTTGGTGCACTAGCCATTGTACTGTTGCATTCATATTTCTTAGTTTATTCCTATCTCCTTTTTGTTTTGTTTCTCTTCTTTCTTTTGTTGCTTGTAGCATTTTATCTGTCATCTATGGTTTCTTCACTTTCCTTTTGTCTGTTGGAAGTGTCTTTATGCATTCTTCTGTTATATTACCTTGTTTAAATTTTTAAAAGAGTACACAACACAATGCAAAAGAAAATACAAAAAAGTAATACAAAAATTAACTGTAGTCTGTGTTGCAATCATTTTTATTTTTATTTTTATTTTTGTCTGTGGGAAAAAATTATACATGACAGGTGCCTGAAACCCAGGGACAGTTGAGATTTTCAGATGGGGAAAAAGGCGGGAGTAAAAGGCATGGTCTCAACATAATTGTGCAATTGCACTGAAGATTTTCAGATGATGTTGTGCTATGCACTATCCAGGACTTATCCCGTGAAGATCCAGGGATGCTCTAGCAACAAACCATTCCCAGGACTTCCCTGTGAATGGTTTGTTGCTGAGCATTCCTGCATCTTCATGGGATAAGTACTGGATGAGCTCAATGTGTCTGAAAATGTTCAGTGCAATCTCACAATTATTCCAGGAGCATGCTTTTTACTCCTGACTTTTTTTTCCTAATCTGAAAAACTCCATTGTTTACAACTCTTCAGGTGACATTGTTGTAAAATGCACCCCATGTACATCTGGTTTTATATGAAATCTGCAACAAAAGTAGCTCTGGGGGTGTAAAATGTTTCATCTGCCTAAATAAGAGTTAAGGCCACATGGTATCCTTCCTTCCTTTATCCTTTATCCATGGTTTCAAATCCAATTGAAGTTATACACTCTGACTGACATTAAAAGGGACCAGACTTGCCATTAGGGAGAATGAAACAGCTGTCATCAGGTTTGGGGTATGATGAAAGAGTAGTGAACTGTTAGTTATTTAATTTTTGTTATTCTGCTTTTACTGGAAGAGATGCTTGTGTGACTTTCTGCTTCAAGTGCCAGAATAACTTGGCAATATGAGCTCTGACCACCATACAAATTGCTGCTGTGACTCAGAAGACAAAATATCAGGCCTGTATTAACTATTATTAGTGTTTGTCAACATTTAGTGAAAATTTTTGGTCTCTTTGAGTTTCAACTTCACACTGATCCATAACATTCCCCTTCAGCTGCAATGCACACTAACTTATTTTGGGATCAGAACTAGTAAAATTACATCCCACAGAACTGTGAGGGATAGTAGTTTGGCTTGATGTCTCAGGCACCATTACCTTTCATTCCTTAGGTAAAAGATAACCAAATTCACTACGCATCATATGCTTAACTTACTCCTGAGCCAAGCCAATATTGTCTGTGCCCATTTCTTCTTTTCCTCAGCCTATGAATACTCCTGTGTCAGCCTAAGGTATCTGATAGCTTCATGCAAATATCTATGCATAATTCATTACAACTTCCTAAAGAGGTGTGCAAAAGTTATTATCTTTTTGGGCTTTCAATATATACCTGCAAATACCATAGTTAAGTTGTCATTTTGGGCACATTTTATTTTGATTTAACTTAATACTACTAGTTACAAAAAAGGAGGGGCATCTTGGCAATCACACCTACACACAATGGAAGACTCATGAGTCTCCAAATTGGAAGGCGCATTCATCTACTACAGGAATTGGGAAGCTCTGGCCTGGAATTCCTTCAGGCTTCATCTGATGTTATGTCAGGGCGTCTACACCTTGAAAAAAAAAAAGAGTCAGTTTGACACTACTTTAATTGCTGTATCTCCATTTTATGGAATCATGGGATTTGTAGCTTTACAAGGCCTTTCTTCTCTGCCAAAGAGTGCTGGTACCACATTCAAATCCCAGGTTTCTGTAGGATGGCAGTTAAAGTAGTGTCAAATTGCCTTATTTCTACAGTGTAGATGCAACCTAAGACTAGTGACCAGAAAATAAAGAGACAATTTAGTTGGAGTGAGGAAGGCTGTGGCCTTGGATCTCCGTCCCCCTTTAACAAATACTCCCCCAGCCTCCTGATCTCCTCAAAGCTTCAGAACACCCCACAAATCCCCCATAACCACACAAAATTGTTTTCTACCAGGCAAAAACACCCAGATAATCTCCCCCCCCAACATCTGCATCATGCCTCCCTCCTCCTCAACTAGCCCAAAATCAGCCAAAAACCAAAAAACAAAACAAAACAGGATTTGGAAACATCTTACTTTAAGGTTTTGCAATAAAAAAAAAACTGGCTGGTGTGTCCCACCCCAATCTACAGGGAGAAAAATTGGCATCTGTGCTCATCCTAGTTGCCCCTCCCTCATTTGGAGGCATTTATACTTTAGTTATTTTACATAGAATGAATACGTGCTTTGCTGGTAGGAAATCTGTTGCATGGAACTGAGCTGTGGTTCACAGGTAGGGAAATTATTGGATGAAGTTGTATTTTGCAGCAGAACCACTGTTGCACTGGAAGTGGAAAATAATTTCTTTGGATCTGACAGTCTTATAGTGAAAGAAGACTTTTTGCACCCCCTGAGACTTATTGTGAGAAGACATATATCTTGTCTTGAGGGGGAAAAAAACACTTGTGAGGTATACATAGTGTCCTGAAAGTATGGCAGACACACTAAAAAATGCACAGCTTTTAAAATAAAAATGGCTAAAATGTGGATAACTGGAAAAATCGTACACACATGCTTTAGTCAGTGAGAAATAAGCATACATTTAATTAATTCACCAATAAATATACGTATTATTAAAAATCCATTAGAGTGCATATGAATTTCAATGGAAGTAAAAACAAATCCTCACCGATGGAAAGACAGAAAGAAAACTGAGAGAATTCAGAGTTCAGAGAAATGCAGCACAATGGAGACTAGAAGATTTCACATCTCTGGAGTTTACTCTTCAGGAGACATACATAGACCAAGCTGCTCTTTAATTGATCCAATTTTGGTATGAATCAGACCCTGCCCACTTTGTTTTCCCATCCTCTGCTTGGGTCTAGCAACTGTTGGGGTGCAGCCCCTGGAACACTACCCCAACTTTAATTTGACCCTGTGGTCTGGAAAATGTTTCTCATCCCAATGCAGTGGCAGTGTTCAGGTTGGTGTTACTCTGTGTGGGGTGGGTGAGTGGGTGTGAGTACTGCCAGCCACCCAGACCACTGCTGAGCGGGGCACTGCTGAGACCCTGAAGACATCGCCCCCCTGAAAAGGCCTTCAGAGTCTGGGGCAGCTATTCTTCCAGTAGTTATGCTGGACCCCAAAGGCCACTCCCTCCCCCAAAAAGGCCTTCAGAGTCTGGCACAACTGCTGTCCCAGCAGCCAAGCTGGAAACCAAAAGCATCCCTCAAGCAGATGGCTTCTGCTGACGGGGATGTCCTTCAGCTTCCGGAGGTCCCATTTTTGGCCTGGTGTGGTTGCTGGGCAAGCAGGTAAGGGAGGCAACACCCTTTCTCACTCTCCCAGTAGCTTCACCAATCCCTCTGGATGTACCACCCTCTGGGGTGTCACCCAATGAAGTCTGAACCCCCTGCACCCCCTTAGTGATGCCTCTGCCCAATGTACCATATAAATGACAAAGAGGCCAACGCATATTGAGTAAAATAAGTGGAAATGTGGAAATGTGAAATGCTAGCAATACTAGTGAAATACTATTCACATGACACATCAGAACAAGCATAAATAAATTAGTTACAAAGGAAGATCAGAAAGAGAAATAGCAGAACTGGAATGTATCTACATGGCCTTTGCAGACTGCTAGAAATAGTGCACATTGAGTCCACTTTAATTGCCCTGGCTCAGTGCGAGGGAATCATGTGAACTGTATTTTTTTTCTGAGACATTGAGCCTTCTTTATCAGAGAGCTCTGGTGCCACAATAAACTACAGTTCCCATGATTCCCTTGCACTGAGTCAGGACTGTTAAAGTGGACTCAATTTGCACTATTTCTGGCAGTCTGCAAAGGCCCACAGATTCCAGACCATCAGCAGTGTGCTGAACAGAGACAATGGTTTCTTGGCACACTACACACACACCAGCACTATCTAACCCCCCATCCTCATGTGTTCATCTTTCATCACATTTCTTCTCTGGTTCCCACACCACTTCCCAATAGTCATTCATATGGTTATCTACTCTCCTTTGTTTTCAGCAGATCTTTCCTTATGTCTTTGTCCCCCAATGACCATAATTGAACTTGTTACCTTATCTTCATACTCATAAGGTTTTGAATTTCAATTGACATTCTCACACACAATTGTCTTATATAGGACTGTCTCTGAATAGAATAGTATACATCTTTATTACAGTCATAGACTGTGGATCTGTCTCTGGACTCTCCACCTTAGCATCTGAGGAAGTAGGCTCAAGTCTATGAAACTCATGCTACTGACTTCTTTCTTTCTGTTAGGGGAGATGCAGACAGGGAAGTGTAGGATCAAGACCGAGGCTGCCAGACACCTCAGCCCAGATCCTACCTTTTGTTGCCTCGGAAAGGAGCGGCAAAATGCTGCTCTTTCCAGAGCCGGCAAAAAGGGTGCCCTAAGAGCCAGCGTGTGGCTCTTTAGTGCCCCTTCCAGTGCAGCCTTTTGACAAGTTGCACCAGAAAGACATCCTGACGTCGTGCACTGTGTGTAATGGTGCGTGGTGTCAGGATGTCTTTGGGGAGGGGTTGAGGCTGCCCCTCCCCATCCTTGCCTCCAGGACGGCCCAAAGGGCCCATTTGTAGAGGCCCTTAGTCTCAAAAGTGCTACAAGATCCCTTTGCACACTGATTTTACAGACTAACCTAGCTATATTTTTGAATAAAGAAATGCTGTGCATTTTATGAACTATTTGCAGCATCTACCATCTAACATTACTTCAAACAGAATAATCAGAAAACTAGTTGAGGTATCAAGTAACGCCTATAGATAAGTTTTGTTTGTTTCCATTAGGAAACATTCCAGTTCCTCCTCCCATGGAAGTGAATGGGAATTTGTAGGTTTGTGGAACATTCTGTATTGTGGAGAGAAGAGAGGTAGAGGGCCAGAACACAACAATTATTTCACCTGACATTAGAGAGTCCTGCAATACATTAAAATTTGATTTAAAGGAAGGATAGAGTAGTGATCAAAGATCAGGAAGGAGGGATACATATACAGTTTTCTCAATGAAAGAACATAAAACATGGTGAAACCGTCCCCAATTATTTAGAGTGAGAAAAAGAAAAATAGATTGCAAAGAGCTCCAAAAGGATCTCTCCAAAATGAATGGGCAGACATTAAAATCACAGAAATATACTAATGTAAATGTACGTAAATGGAGGCATATCTAAATATTTACATAGTTGTGTGTTCTGAATAGTCTAGCCAATATTACATTTGCAGAAAAAGCACAATAGTATTATTTCAGAAAGTAGTAGCAGAACAAGCATTACTAGTGGAAATGTGTGCTCTCCTGAAATTGTCATGGCCTGTGCAACTGTTTCAGTGATAGTTTGTACAATGGGTAGTTCCCCAGCTTGTGTTACAATGAAACAAGAGTTTGTGTGCCATTTGGTGAAACTTTTTACATAAGTAGAATGAACATATTGGTTCTGATATTTGTAAAAAAATGAAACCAGGGCTTTCACAAGTATTGTAGCAAATCCTTTGCTGTATCACAATAGCACCACTGGATGCAACTCTGACACAGAAGAGAACTTGAGATCATGATGGATACAAAATGTCAACTCAGCATGGAACAGATGTGAAAAAGACATATTCCATGTTGGGAATCATTAGGAAAGAAACTAAACATAAAGCTGCCAGTATAAGTAATGGCTTTATCTAAAAATCATTTAAGCCTTTCTATTTGGAAAAAAAATAGAAATACTGGAAAAGCATGATACTGATATATAAAATCATACATGGTGTGCAGAAAGTGGATAGCAGAATGTTTTCCCCCAGCTAAAACCTGGATTCATTTTATCAAGCAGAATGACTATTGAGTTATGAAAGACAAAAGGTACATGGCTGAATTATGAAAAGGGAAAAATATCTCACAAAACTGCAAATCTCAGAATTCCATAGAATGGCACCATGGGAGTGGTGTTAAATGGCACTATTTCTGGAGTCAGACACAGCCCAAGGCTCTTTTTAATTGTCCTGCCTGAACCAGCCCTATGGCAAGTGGCAATGCACTTGCTAATTTTTATAACATTTATAAATGGACTCAACATTTATTGGGGAGCCTTCTAGATAGATATGTAGAACTGTCTATGAATTCTTTGCTATAAATGATACTAGGATAAGACCACCTTCTCACCACTTTAATGATGGGCTTTGTGTGATGTCGTGTGAAATCGTTGCACATAATTACAGGACTTTTGTGGGATTTTCACAGGATAAACTACCAATTCTCCCCATTTGATAAAGTCCTCTGTTTATTTTAGTGAGAACACATGTGGCAAAAAATGAACATCAGAGGAATACAATGAACATTTTAATTACCAAAGCCCCACTTCATTCTATTCTGAACTCCTCTTCTGAGCCACAGTATATAAAGCACTTATGCAAGAAAAGTCATGGCAATTCCAGTGATAGTTGCCTTGTTTTGCTTTCTGTTGGTCATATGGAAATTGTGTTGGCTCCTACACAAGGCAGAATTTTTTTAGCTGGCGCAATCCCACCACCACCTGGCAGCACAGCATCACCGCCACCCAGCAGGGCAGCAGCAGTATTGACAGCGGGGCCGGGAGAGGCCCAAGTGGAGGCTTCGGGGCCCGCCCAACACTACCACCACTCAGCAGCTGCAGCAGTGATGCTGGGAGCCAGGCTGGGAGCCAGGACTGGGTGGAGGCTATTTAGCCCGCCCTAACCCTTTGCCTCAAGCAGCAGCGAGCTGGACGGGGGTTTCCATCTAGTCCACCCAGCCCTTCCATCACCAGCAGCAGCCATGGCACTGATGTTGGGAGCCAAGCTGGGAACCAGGACTGGGTGGAGGCTAGTTAGCCCACCCCAACCCTCCTGCCTTCAACAGCAAACAGACCCCCCTGAGCTTTGCCATCGAGGGTCCTTTTCTCTCTGAGCTGCCAGGCAAACATGGGGAAGGAGGTTATTTTGTCTGCTTCAACATCTTCACCTCTTATAGTGTCCGGGAATGATCTGGGAATGGAAATTGAGGTGGTGGTGTGGGGGAAAGGAAGGTATGGTAGCAACAGAGTGAAGGGCTGTTACAAAATGTTCGATGTTTGAAAGCTATCCCGCCTTCAGTTCACTCTGTTGCCCAGAATGGAAACCAATCATTCCACAGAACCTTACCTTGCTCCTTTGTGATGCCAGGTTGGTCAAGAATAAGACCCATATTATTTATGACTTCCTCTTAGATGAGGAAGCCAACCTGGCTTGCTTTACAGAGACCTGGCTGGGAGAAGATAGCACCACAACTTAGATACAGGCCCTCCCAGCTAGGTACTCTGTCACTGAGCAGTTAAGGGAAAGTGGGCGGGAGACAGTGTGGTTCTGGTTCACAAGAACAACCTAACCTTGACCAGGATACCTGTCCAGAACACAGTCCGCTTCGAGTGTATGTACCTGAGCCTAAGGACCAAGGATAGTTTGGGGATTCTGCTAGTATACCGACCACCCTGTTGTCTAGCAGACTCCCTAACCAAGCTGACACAGCTGGTCTCATTGCTGTTGGAGTCGCCTAGACTTCTAGTTTTGGGTGACTTCAACATTCCACTTGAGACCAGTTTGTCAAGTCTAACAGGTGCAGCTCGGGAGTTCATGGAATCTATGGCCTAGCCCAATTGGTTGTCAAGCCCACTCATTGTGCGGGTCATACCCTCGATGCAGTCTTTAGTATAGAACAGTAATATTCATGGGTGGAGATAATAAAAACCTCCGCATTGTCATGGATGGATCATTTCCTGATCAAGGCTGAACTAAGAACCACTGCCTGCCCCACTGGGGGTGGTGGACCCATTAGAATGGTCTGTCCTAGAAGGCTAATGGAACCTATTGGAATCCTGAAAGCCTTAGAGGGTTTAATGGTTGGTAATGTCAGTGATTCTGTTGAAGCTTTGGTGAATACCTGGAATACTGATCTCACCAAGGCTATTGACACAATCACTCCCAAGTGTCCTTTCTAACCTACTTCAAACTGGAAGCCTTGGTATACGGAAGAATCTAGGAAGATGAAGCAGGTTGGACAATGACTGGAGTGCATCTGGCAGAGAAATCAACTCTTATCTGACAAGACTTGTCATAGGAATTTCCTTTGGTCCTTTCTAGAGGCAATAGGTGCAGTGCAGAGATCTTTCTTCTCTGCACATATTTCAGAGTCCCATCCAGCGGAACTGTTTAGGGTGGCAGGGGAGCTGACACAGGTTACACCGGTGCAGAATCCACTACTCAACCCGACAACGGCCTGCTGTGATGCATTTAACAGCTTCTTTCCAGATAAAATCTCTCAGATAAGAGCCGACTTAGATGAAAGTGTTGTAACAGAATCAATTGATGAGGTGTCCAGCAATTCTGTGAATGAAATTACACTGGCTCAGTTTCAATCTGTGAGTACCAATGCCGTGGACAAGCTCCTTAGTAGAGTGAGGAAGATGACTTGCTCTCTCGATCCTTGCCCATCGTGGCTGGCCGTCCGGGGGGTGGGGGAGGGGATGCATTGAGAATGTTCCTTAGGGACATCATTGATGCATCCCTCAAGGAAGTTTATGTTCCATCTTGTTTGAAGGAAGTGGCGGTTAGGCTGCTTCTGAAAAAACTGTCCCTGGACCTCCTGGATATGAACAGCTATAGGCCAGTCTCCATATTACCTTTTCTAAGCAAAGTGATTGAGAGGGCGGTTGCTCTTCAACTCCAAGCTGTCTTGGAGAAAACCGATTATCTAGATCCATTTCAAACTGGCTTTAGGTCAGGATTTGGAGTTGAGACTGCCATGGTTGCCTTGGCTGATGACCTTTGTCTGAGCATCGACAGGGGTAGTGTGACTCTGCTGGTGCTCTTAGACCTCTCAGCTGCTTTTGACACAATAGATCATAACATCTTCTTGGGTCACTGAGATGGTTGGGAATTGCAGTGGTTCTGTTCCTTCCTTTCGGGCAGATTCCAGAGGGTGTTGCTCGGGGACAGTTGCTCCACTAGGAAAGAGCTTAATTGTGGCATCCCTCAAGGCACCATCCTGTTCCTGATGCTGTTCAACATATATATGAAGCTGCTGGGAGAGATTATTTGGAGTCATGGGGCGGGGTGTTATCAGTATGCTGATGACACCCAAATATATTTCTCTATGTTCCGGTCATCAGCTTTGACTTCAGATGGCATCTCTCCCCTCAATGACTGTCTTAAGGCAGTAATGGACTGGATGAGGAAAAACAGATTGAGACTGAATCCAGATAAAATGGAGGTACTTGCAGTATTGGTCCGTGAAACTAGGCATTGGGATACAACCTCCAGTCCTGGACGGGGGTCACACTCTCCACTAAGGACTGTGTTCACAGTCTGGGGGTGCTCCTGGACCCATTGCTCCAGATGACTACTCAGGTAAATGTGACGGTCAGGAGCGCCTGTTATCAGCTTTGGCTTATACGCCAGCTGCGCCCTTTCCTGGAAGTAAGGGACCTTGAAACTGTGATGCACGTGCTGGTAACCTCTCGTCTTGATTTCTGTAATGTGCTCTACATGGGCTACCCTCGTGCTTAGCCCAGAAATTTCAACTAGTACAGAACATAGCAGCCAGGTTGGTCTAGGGAACATCAAGGAGAAACCATATAACACCTGTTTTAAACTCATTGCACTGGCTGCCTATCAGTTTCCAGGCTCAGTACAAGGTGTTGGTTATCACCTTTAAAGCCCTAAATGACTTGGGTTCATCCTATCTTCAGGACCGCCTCCTCCCATATAACCCATCCCGCGCACTCCGGTCCTCTGGGAGGAATTCGCTACAGCCTATAAAAATGAGGCTGTCTGCAACCTCCCAGAGGGCCTTTTTGGCAACCACTTCCAGATTATGGAACAGCCTGCCGAACAAGATCCGTAATATTACTACCTTGAGCAGCTTTAAGAAAGCTGTTAAGACGGATTTCTTCTGGCAGGCTTTCCTGACTAGATCTCCTGGCTTTAAGAGTTAGTCCATCCTTCACTTCCCCTACTCTCTGCTATAGCCAAGGTTATTGTTTCTTTTAATGGATTTTATTTTAAGTACGTTTTAAATTATGATATTGTTTAATACCTTTTAAAGGGTGGGTGGGTTTGGAGGTTCTCTGGGGTCTGATTGTGATTGTATTTTATGGAAATTTTTAATGCTGTAAGCCACCCTGATTGCTCTGCAGAGAGGCAGGATATAAATTTATTATTATTATTATTATTATTATTATTATTAGATCTAACAATTACAGACAGTTTGAGCTATAAAACCATAGTATAAATTTTAGTTAAAATTAAGAATATGTTAAGCACATTACCATAAATCAGTGAAAATTTTTAAAAAGTTAGATTTGTAAAAATTAGATTGTTGTTAGGAAAACTTTAATGTATCCTTAAAAGTGTTCTTCACTGAATTTATGGAACCACGAGGAAGGAAAATTTGAGAATTTGACAGAAATTAACAGTTCAATTTTGTGCTTGTCTTCACAGAAGTGGTCCTCATAGACTTCAATTCTACATACTCCCTAGTAAGCTTGTAGATCAGGGGTGAAGAAAGGGTGGCTCTAAGACCTCATGAACCTATAAGACTGCCTTGGCAGCCTTAACCCCTCCGGCATCTGACTTTCTCCCTCCATGAATTACCCCTTAAAGGGATCCCATTGAATTACAGCACCCCCGGAACTCTGCAGCCCATGTGCTCTCTCTGACACATAGATTTTCCTCCATTAATGGATTTCAGATTTTCCCTCTATTTCACTAAAATAGGATCAATATTGCAGAGAAGCATCCCTGCAAAGTAATTGCAACAGCTTTGAAGTTTGCGGCAGCTGCAGCTGGTTTTTAGAAGAAAGAAAGAAAGAAAGAAAGAAAGAAAGAAAGAAAGAAAGAAAGATAGAAAATAACGCAAATGGCTGCACTGCAACTCCAACTGCAAATTGGGTCTTCTTCTGTATTCAGCATGGTAGATGCACACTGGTCAAATCTACACCTTTTACCCACTCACCCTAATCTATAATCAATTTTCTCACATTTCCCTAATGCAAAGCATCAGAAAAGCAAGGAAATGCCCAATATTTCAAAAATGGTGCTTCGTTTAAGGGACAGCTGTAGACATTTTTCCAGTCCTAGATTTAAATCCCATTGCTAATAACATCTAGAGTAGACCCACTGAATCAACAGCTGAATGGTAACTCATGTGTATACTTACTCTATAGTTTCAGTGAGTCTATTCTAACCATGACTAGAAATCATTTTAGGTCCAAAGAGCATCCTGGCTTCCACAGCAGATAAGTCTGAAATATGTTTGGAAGTTAGAGTGTGCTGTGAATTTGCAACAGTTATTCCAAACACAGAGAAGACACTTATGTAGAATAAATTTGCGTCAACCTACTGTGAAAATACTTAGTGTTCAACAGCCCTTAAAATTTCTCATTTCTCACCTGTGGTGGAATGGTCTGGCTCATTGCTGCTGTGTTCAGAAGTTTCATAGGCAAGTGGAGACAGGGCAAGAGAATCCAAGACAAAGTTGCAAGGAGAGCCTTAGTTTGCACTATGTAGTTCATAAAAGCCACAGCTTAATCTTTCATTTCATTACATTCATCTTGTTTTCTAGTCTAATTATTTACACTAATTGGTGGTGGACAATATATTACTATGCAATTAATTTATTATTTATGTACACAGTATTGTAATGAAACAAAAGGCATGCATGATGGACTTATTGATCAAGATAATGAGAATATAAAAGGCATGTGGTGAATAGCAAATGTATCTGTAACAATGGTCCACATGCTGGTGAATTGGTTTGACTTGTTCCACCCCCCTATTTTTGTCCTACATCACTGAACACAAACAATGGAGACCAAAGAAGATGGGGGAATGAAGGGGGAGGCAGATGGGGTAAATAGGGGCCAGTGGATGGACATATAACTATAACAAAGGCAAAATTGGAGCAAAGCCAACTAGAAAGAGGGAGAATAGGCTGGCAAAACTGGGGCCAGCACTTTCCCAACAATAGCATAGAGAGGAAGAGGCCCTCCTGAGTTTGTGGTACTGAGGTTCCCATCAATCATACCTTGCATAGCCAATGCTGTGATATGATGAGAGCTTCAGTCCAATAGTACCTGGAGGGCCACCATTCTTTATAGTTCTTTGTAAAGTCTTTGGTATGTCTTTGAGATATCTTTTCAATATATTTGAGACCTGAATTAATTTGAAAGATATTATATTAAATCAGTACTAATATGAAAAGAGTCCAAATGAAACAGATAATGGGCACCTGAGTCATGCTTGTGACTGACTTATAGAGCCCTGGTTGCTGAGTTGCTGATGGATTGTAAGCATTGGTTTTAAGGGAGTGAATTGATAACATACCTGACACTTTACTGGATGACTGACTATAGTTTTTGATATGCATCTCCTCTTTTTCTTTGCTTTGAATTGCATTTTTAAAAAAGAAAATTCATACTGTTGGATTAAAGTAAATTTAATAGTCTGTTTTGAATTATTTTAATAAAGTTTGTTTTGAATTATTTTTGAAGTCAAATTATACTGTTGACTTGAAATAAATTTTAAGCCTTTTTGTATATAACATTCACTATCACTGATATTTATTGTTGTTGTTAACTGCCTTTGCATTGATCTCGATGAGACATCTCCAGGCCCCCTGTCCTCCACTGCTCTGCCCAGCTCCTGCAAACTCATATTCGTGATCTCTTTAATAAAGTCCATCCATCTAGCATGTGGCCTTCCTCTCTTTCTACTTCCCTCCATCTTTCCTAAAATTATTATCTTTTCCAACAATCCATGCCTTCTCATGATGTGTCCAAAGTATGACAGTCTAAGCCTTGTCATCTTGGCTTCTAGGGATATTTTTGGCTTGATCTGCTCTAGGATCCATTTGTTTGTCCTTTTGGCTGTCCTCAGCACTCTTCTCCGACACTACATCGCAAATGAGTTGATTTTCCTCCTATCTTCTTTCTTGATTGTCCAGCTTTTACATCCATACATAGCAATAAGGAATACAATGGCTTGTATAATTCTGAGTTTTGTGCCAAGTTGTATGTCTTTGCATTTTAGAATTTTTTCTAGTTCTTTCATAGCTGCCCTCCCCATTGTTAGTCTTCTTCTGATTTCCTGGCTGCAGTCCCCATTCCAACCAATGTTTGATCCCAGATATGAGAACTCTTTTACTATTTCTATTTCCTCATTGATTAGTTTGAATGTGTGTAAGTTCTCTGTGGTCATTATTTTGTTTTCTTTATGTTCAACAGTAAGCCTGCCTTCTTCTAGGTCTGTGAGGTATCAGCATATCCCAGATTATTGATATTTCTTACTCCTGTTTTCACTCCTCCTCCTTCTGTGTCCAAGCCTGCTTTCCTTACAATATGTTCTGCATACAAGTTGAACAGACAGGGTGACAGGATGCAGCCTTGTCTGACTCCTTTGCCATTCTGTTTCTCCATGTTCTGTTCTGACAGCAGCCTCTTGTCCTGAATACAGATTCCTCATTAGGACTATCAGATGCTTGGGCACTCCCATGTCTTTAAGGGCATTCTGAAGCCTTTCATGATCTATGCAGTCAAAAGCTTTGCTGTAGTCTATAAAGCACATGCTAATTTTCTTTTGGAAGTCCCTGCTATGCTCCATTAGCCATCGTATATTTGCAATGTGATCCCTGGTGCCTTTTTCTTTCCTGAACCTTGCTTGATCCTCTGGGATTTCTCTCTCCATGTATGGTTGGAGCCTATGTTGCAGAAATTTGAGCATGTTGCATGATTTTGCTTGCATGGGAGATTAGTGCTATGGTTCTATGGTTGCTGCAGTCTCTTGTGTCTCCTTTTTTATGGACGGGGTGTATATTGATCGCATTCAATCTGTTGGTCATTGTTTTATTTTCCATATCTTTTGACATATATTGGTTAGCACTAGAGTTGACTCTGTCAGTGTGGATTGCAACAGTTCTATTGGAATATCATCTGTCCCAGAGTCTTGTTTTTTTTGCCATTTCTTTTATTGAAGCTTCTACCTCAGTTTTTAGAATTTGGGGTTCATCTTCATATGGCTCTTCGTTCCATGTGTCCTTAATGTTGTCATCTCTTTTATATAACTCTTCTGTGTATTGCATCCATCATCTTCTTATTCCTTCCTGGTCTTGAATTATGTTATTTTTTATTGTCGTAGAGCTTCCTTGGTTTGAACTTTCCCTTGATTTCTTGAATCTTATGGAATAGGTCTCTCGTTCTGCTCTTTTTGTTGTTGTCTTCTATTTCTCTACATTTGTCATTGTAGTAATTTTCCTTATCTTTGTGCACTAGCCATTTTACTGTTGCATTGATGAGTCTTAGTTTATTCCTAACTTCTTTTTGTTTTGTTTCTTTTCTTTCCTTTATTGCTTGTAGCATTTTATCTGTCATCCATGATTTCTTCCATGGTTTTCTTTTTGGGGGGATGCAAACGGGCGGCCATGGGGAAGCGGAGGATTGGGCTCAAGGCTGCCCCACGCCTCGGCCCCAATCCTCCCCTTTGTCGCCTGAGAAATAGTGCTCCTTTCCCAGGCGGCAAAAAGGGTGCCCAAAGAGCTGCCAGGCAGCTCTTTTGTACCTCTTCCAGCACAGCATGTCCAGACGCTGCACCAGGAGGATGTCATCAGAGCGCTCGCTGTTTGCAACAACACACGCTCTGATGATGTCCTCGGGAGGGGGTTGCAGTGCCCAGCGTGTGGCTGCCCCTCCCCTTCCCTGGCTCCAGGAGGCCACTTTGTGCCATCTGCAGAGCCCCTTTGTCTGTTGGAAGTGCATCTTTATGCATTCTTCTTTTATTATGTCCCTGGCTTCAGACCAAAGCTCTTCCGGTTCACAATCTATTATTCTTAGTACTGCAAATCTGTTCCTTATATTGCCAATGAATTCTGTGAAAATGTTGTTTAAATTGTATTTTGGTATGATGACTGGTGATAATTTAAACTTAATAAAGCAGCCTTAATTAAATTATCAGACTTTATCAATGGCTAAACCAATAAATAAGATGAACTTCAGCCGTCTGCTCTGTGTCTCTCTGTGTGTGCATGTGCACATGAGAGAAAGAGAGAGAGAACTATGTGAACTTTACTAAGCACTCACCTACAGAAATGCTGTATCTGTCCACTACATAATACAAATGCACATTCAAATTCAGCACACATACAGTTTTGTAGAAAGAGTAGTATAGTTCACAAAAGGACTGAGGATATATGAATTGGGTTTTATTCTGATTCATGCCCTATTTGCACATATTCCATTTTAGATCTACTTCATCCAATTTCTGCATCATTCTTCAATTTACAAACCATACTTATGAAAATTCATGTGTATTTTCCTATGCAACTTTCCCTAATATAGGTATGTCGTGTGTGTTTCCCCCTGCTAGAGGTGACTAATATTCATCTGCTTCCTCATTGTTTCCATCACTGGCTATCAGGTATCATACCAATTATATTTCCAGAATTATCTTTATATAGAGTGTCTGCCAACACAGTGCCACATCACACCAAAGTGGTGAACATAATTCACCATTGTGTCTGTTCAGCTGCATTTACTAGCTTTTCAGTTGTTTTATCAAGCCTAAATACCCTAAAGATGCCAGATCCTATCTGATCTTGGCCCTGATTAGCCCTGATTAGTATTTGGATGGGAGCTGCTGTTGTGTACCTTCAAATTGTATCTGACTTATGAAGACCCAAAGGTGAATCTATCATGGGGTTTTCTTGGCAAAATTCTTTCAAAGGAGGTTTGTCAAAGAAGCCCTGGTGGTACAGTGGCTAGATGCCAGTACTATAGCCAAAACATTGTGAGTTTGATCCTGCAGGGGTCCAGGTTGTCTCAGCCTTCCATCTTTTCACACACTGGTAACCCAACTTGTTGGAGGCAACTAGTGAACACATAGTAAACTGCTTAGAGAGGGCTCAGCACTACAAAGTGGTATAGAAATGTAAGTGCTATTGCTATTCCTTCCCCTGAGGCTGAGAGCACTTGCCCAAGGGCACCCAGTAGGTTTCATGGCTGAGCAGGGAATTAAACCCTGGTCTCCAGCATCACAGTCCAACATTCAAACCACTACACCACACTGGATGGGAGACCACTAATGAGTACAGCACTACACTACAAGAGTACAAGAATCTGTAGGATAAATTTTAGAGAAAGGAACTTGCAAAATCACCCCAGAATATTTTTTTGCTGATGAAAACCCTATGAAAAATCCATGGGGTTGCCATAAGTCAACAGGCACACACACACACACACACACACACACAGCATGAGACAAGCCTAGTGGCAAAAGTCAGAAAGAGTGACAATGCTGAAACTGCTAGGCCTTATGCGGGTCAAAGGGCACCCCTTTTTCTTGTTGCTATTTCAAACATTTTTACTAGTGAACTACAATCACTCTGCAAAACCTAGTATAGCCTGAGGGTGCAGCTGTTTGACATTTAAATTTCCTCATAATGTCTCTGGATCCCATTCCATCATGGCTTAGAGACATCATTGGAGAAGAAGGTGGTGAGTGGATGCTTAAATGGTGTTTTACTTTGCAGCATGTCTTAACCCCCTTTTTAATGGAAGAAAAAGAAAGATTACCACTTACAGGGAAGAAATTCTGGATGGTACAGGAGGCCTTGCCCAGATCCACCTCGAGTCTGATGCCATTCCTGATAAATGGCACCCTGAAGGTAAGGAAAAAAACAAATGGATAATTTCATTTTGTGTGACACTTTTATTAATTGCAAACCACACAAATCATGACTTACTATAAACTGAATTTGTTAAGCTGGACAATAGCTGAAAACAAACTTCTCTTTCAATACATGATGGAAAACAAGTCTAACAGACAAATAATTGACCTTGAGGTGGTTAAATGGGAACATGATCACAACTGTAGAAAACTAAAGACAGAGGGCAAACATAAGCATGTGTTTTTCATTCTGAACAAATATATTGTCCAGTGTATCCTATGCAAAACTAACCAAGATAAATGTATAATCCTGACTGAGTATGATTGGAACTTCCAGCTAGCATTTGTGCTTAAGTTTTAATCCATTAAAGTATTCCCACTTAATATTTGCTTTATATGACTGAATAAATTGTATTTATAAATGCTAACAATCAGTATCCATTCTACACAAATCAGATCATTAAAATACAAATATTTTATGCGCACGAACTCTTAATTTATCTTATTTTAGCAAAATGCCATAGAGAGAGTTGTAATAAGAAGCTGAAAAAATTATATAATTTTCCTACCCATTTCAAAGAATTATATCAACTGTTCTCTAAACAAACCACCCTGCAGTGACTCTATGTGTAAGAGCATGAGCAGACTGCACAGTTTTATAGTGGCCTTCAAATGACCCATTAACTAAAGTTTGTAAGGAATATAGATGTTGCGCTCTCTAGTTTATAGCCCAACTTTGTTTTTTTCCATCTTTTATTTTTGTACAAGAGAAAATCTGCTTAGAAGACTTATACATGACACATAGCTATATTTTTTAACATTTGGGACAAAATAGGTTATAGTAATTAAAGATCTTTATATGTAGGGGTTCAGACAACCTGATTTATGGATAAGTATTTCGAGCATCTTCTTAGGGTGGTTTGGAAGGGTAATTTTTTTTTTGTTAAGAATTCACTATAAATATAAAATAAATGTTAACATTATTAAGGAAGGCCTCATGGGAAATTCTAGGGATGTGGAGTAGGGTTGCCAGATCCCAAGATCTGGCCTTAAGTCTCTAGTTTTTGAGTTCTATCTCCAGGTAGGAGACAAGGGTGCAGATGCTCCAATTTTGGGGGGATCAGCCTTAGGCAAGAAGAAAGGACTGGGTGCAAATCTACAGCTCAGTAGAGCAGCAGCTTGCTACAGTTTTCAAGGCTTAACTGGTTTCTTGCTGGGACATACAAACACACTGTATTTACTTTCTCTCATGGTTTTGATGCCACGGCTCACCCTCCACTTGGGTCTGCATCCACATTCAGGTTAGAAGCAAATCAGTTTATCCCATTTAGATATAGCTACTATGGTGAAGGCTTTTATCTTAAATTTCCAACAAGAAAAACTCTCTCTCTCTCTCTCTCTCTCACACACACACACACACACACATAAAATCTCTCTTTCTTGCTGCATTTGAAAAACAAGCTGTGAGCAATTATGGCTAATACATAATGCATAATACTTGAAAATATCACTAGGGGGTGTCCCTAGGTCTTAGATTTTGGCCTGGAAATCTCAGGGTCTGGGATGATCCTGAACTGCCAGCCTCCCAGATGATGAGATTTGGATCAAAACAAGCTGTCTTGACATGGCAAGATTTCCTGCAGGGGATTCTATAACATCTGTGAAGTTTTTACCTTCATCAAGAGAGCAAGGCATCATATTTTAATTGTACTTCCCACAATTTGTGCAAAAAAGTCTTCTTCTTCTTCTTTGCTGCTAATCACACACAGAGAGCTAGTGGAAAAGAACTGGCTGATTGATCAAAAAGATGAAAACACCTCAGCCAGTACTACTACTTTTTGGCAAACTATTGATCCAGTAAACATTTATCTTGGTTATTAATTTTGTACATATACAGCCTACTCTCCCCAACTGTGGGCTTGCCATCCATAGATTTAAGCATCCACAGACAGTAAGCCCCATTGCCCTTAACAGTCATGTGTGCACATGGCCATGGCAGAGTGACTGCGCATACACATGCCACCATTGAAAGTTGTGGCACTTGAGGGCCAGTGGATTTTTTAATCCCTTCAGATACTAAGGGCAGACTGTACAGAAATATGCATAAATCAGTCTCAGAAATGCAGAAAATATCTCAAATACTACTACTACTACTACTACTACTAATAATTTTTTATTTCTAGCCCGCCCCTCTGCTCTGCAATCGAGGCGGGTTACAACATTTTAAAACATACAGAGTTAAAATAAGCCTTATCCCCATAACCCCCCCACCCCCTAAAACAAGATTAAACTTTAAGAGATTAAAACATAATACAGTCTAAAACCAAACAAACAATACATTACAATAAAACAATAAACTCAAAAAATGAAGCGAGCTACAGACAAGGGACAGTTGAGACCATCTCCCCTCAGGTCAGAAGATTATTCCGGGAAGGCCTGCCGGAAGAGGTCTGTCTTTACTGCTTTTTTAAAGGCAGCAAGAGTAGTAATAAGACGGACCTCATCTGGTAGGCCGTTCCACAGCCTGGGAGCGGTTGCAGAGAAAGCCCTCTGGGAGGTCTGAGACAGCCTAGTTTTTATTGGCTGTAACAGGTTCCTCCCAGAGGACCGGAGGGCACGGGAGGGATCATATGGGGAGAGGCGGTCCCGCAGATAAGATGGACCCAAGCCATGTAGGACTTTAAAGGTTAACACCAACACCTTGTACTGTGCCCGGAAACTAATTGGCAGCCAGTGGAGGGATTTGAGCACTGGTGTTATGTGCTCCCTCCTAGATGTTCCTGTGATCAGCCTGGCTGCCATATTCTGTACCAGTTGAAGTTTCCGGGTTAGGCACAAGGATAGCCCCATGTAGAGTGCATTGCAGTAATCTAGACGTGAGGTTACCAGAGTGTGTACCACAGTTTCCAAGTCCCTCATATCCAGATAAGGGCGCAGTTGACATATCAGCCGAAGCTGATAACAGGCACTCCTGACCGTCGCACTCACCTGACTAGTCATGTGAAGCGACAGGTCAAGGAGTACCCCTAAGCTGCAAACACAGTCCTTGGAGGCCAGTGTGACTCCATCCAGGACTGGAGACTGTATTCCCAAATCTGGTTTCGGGCCTGTGACTGTAAGTACCTCCGTTTTGTCTGGATTCAACTTCAATCTGTTTTTCCTCATCCAATCATTATCACTCTTAGACAGTCATTAAGAGGAGAGATGCCATCTGAAGTCTGAGTCGATGATCTGGTCATGGAGAAATATATCTGGGTGTCATCTGCGTACTGGAGACACCGTGCTCCATGCCTCCGAATGATCTCACCCAGCGGCTTCATATAAATATTGAATAACATTGGGGACAGGATGGCACCCTGGGGGATGCCACAATTAAGCTCTATTTTGGAAGAGCAACTGTCCCCGAGCCTCACCCTCTGGAATCTACCTGAGAGGAAGGAACGGAACCACTGCAAAGCAGTGCCTCCAATTCCTAACTCTCTCAGGCGATCCAGGAGGATGGCATGATCTATGGTGTCAAAGGCCGCTGAGAGATCTAAGAGCACCAACAGGGTCACACTACCCCTGTCGATACTCAGGTGGAGGTCATCGGTCAGAGCGACCAAGGCCATCTCCACTCCATATCCTGTCCTAAAGCTGGTTTGAAATGGATCAAGATAATCGATTTCATCCAAGACTGCTTGGAGTTGGGAGGCAACTGCCCTCTCAATCACCTTGCTTAAAAACGGTAGCAAGGAGACTGGCCTATAGTTGTTTCTGTCCAGGGGATCCAGGGAAGGTTTTTTCAGGAGCGGCCTAACTGCCGCCTCCTTCAAACTAGATGGTACCAAACCTTCCCTGAAGGACGCGTTGATCGTGTCCCGAAGGAACACTTTCAACACGTTTCCCCCCCCCCCCCAGACAACCAGCCATGATGGACAAGGATCGAGGGGGCAAGTCGTCTTCCTCATCCTCCCAAGTAGCTTGTCCATGTCATCGGTACTCACAGATTGCAGTTGATCCAGTAAATTACCTTCAACAGAGTTGCTGGATACCTTGTCTACGGATTCTGCCAAAACACTGGCATCCAAGTCGGCTCTTATCCAAGAGATTTTATATGCAAAGTGGATGTTAAATGCCTCACAGCAGGCTGTCATTGGGTTAAGTAGGGGATTTGGCACAGGAGGGACCTTCGTCAGCTCCCCCACCACCCTAAACAGCTCTACTGGGCGAAACTCTGCAGATGCAATGTGTGCAGAACAGAAAGATTTCTGTGCTGCACGCAAAGCCTCCCTGTAGGAATCAAGATGCTTCCTAAGGTGAGTTCGATCAGATGAGAGACGAGTCTTTCACCATTTGCACTCTAGTCATTGTCCGATCCATTTCATCCTCCTAAGCTCCTCTGTATTCCAGGGCTTACGATTCAAAGCGGGCCGGAAAGGACGCTTGGGAGCGATTGTGTCAATAGCCTGATGAGATCAGTATTCCACGTGTTCACCAAGGCTTCAACAGAATAACCAGCGTTACCAACCATTAAACCCTCTAAGGCCTTCTGGAAACCAATTGGTTTCATAAGCCCTCGAGGGCGGACCGTTCTAATGGGTCCGCCACCCCCGGGAGGGCAGACAGTAGCTCTTAGTTCTGCCTTGATCAGGAAATGATCCGTCCATGACAATGCGGAGGTTGTTTTGACCTCCGCCCACGGATGTTCCTGCTCCATACTGAAGACTGCATCAAGGGTATGACCAGCACAATGTGTGGGCCCATCAACCAACTGGGATAGGCCCATGTTTGTCATGATATCCATGAACTCCCGAGCTGCGCCAGTTAGATCTTGCAAGCTGGTTTCGAGTGGAATGTTGAAATCGCCCAAGACCATAAGTCTGGGTGACTCCAACAACAACTCAGAAACCAGGGCAGTCAGTACGGTTAGGGAGTCTGTTAAGCAACGGGGTGGCCGCTATACCAACAGAATCCCCAAACTATCCCTGGTTTTCAGGCTAAGGTACATACACTCGATATAAGTCATTTTCCGGAGAGGCTTCCTGATCAAGGCAAGGGTGTTTCTGTAGACTAAGGCTACGCCCCCCCCCCCCCACTTTCCCTTATCTGCTCACTAACTGAGAACCCAGATGGGAGGATTTGCGCCCATGTCGCAGCGCTAGCATCCCCCAGCCAAGTCTCAGTAAAGCATGCCAGATCGGCCGCCTCATCCACCAAGAGATCGTGGATGAGGTGGGTCTTATTTTTGACCGACCTGGCATTGCACAGGAGCAGATTAAGGGTCTGTGGAATGGCTGGCACACTCTCCATGTTATCCTGGGAAACAGAGTGAACTGAAGGAGGGCTAGGTACCAGGCATCTATCCCTCTTTCTTTTTGTAATATTTGTTGACTCTGTTGCCGCCATACCTTCCCTGCCACCGCACTACCTCGATGGCCGCTCCCAGGCTGTATCCAGCTACATTATATAAAGGGGGAGAGGAAGAATCCAGCTAGTTTCTGTCCCCAGTAATGAGGATATTGAAATAGTTAAAGATTTTTTTCTATGGCATTAAGAACAAAATGGAGACTGTATTCAAATAATTAGAAGTAGAGCAAGGCTTGGAAGCACAACTATTCAAGAACTAGATAAGATCCTTAAGTGTAAAGTTACAATTGTCCACACCATAGTATTTCTGCTTTCTGTGTAACATGGAAGGATAGAAAATTGAAAATGATCACTCTGGATCCAGGTGTAAAACATGGTAAAAGCCATATCTGGAAGAATTTTGCATAACAAGGAAATAAAGGGTGACTTTTAATAATATAATATTAACTACTTTCTGAAAGTGTGATTAATTACTTTTTTAAAGAAACATTTCAAGCTCTGATATAAACCAATATATTTTGCCAGTTTCTCCACTTTCACAGAGTTTTCAGGGACAATTTCAATAGACCATTTAAACAAATGTATGCTTTGAAATCCTATTTCTCACTGAAGTCTCTGAGAGATTTAAATGTGAATTCAACAGACCTGCATTTTTTTTTTTTTGCACCAATATTTATAAAAACTACTGGCAGGTTCAGAAGCACCTTGATTACATTTGGAAGCTGCAGTTCCAAGACCTGACACTTCAGTCTCACATCACTCCCTTCGTTTCTACTAAATATTTGCAAATTATGTAAATAGTCAAGTGCACCCATGAAATGTGGTACAAAGAAGACAAACGTTATTGTTCATTATCATATTCATGTAGCTGGCACTGTGCTTTCAAGCTAGAGAAGTTACTGCTGGCTCCAGTCAGCAGAACTAGGGCCTACATATCAACTGTTCAGCTGACTTCTATTTGCAGCACGCCACCCTTACAAGGCTTATCTCCCTCACAAAAATGATCTGTGCTGAGAAGATCTCTTTGATCAACAGATGATTGGAATAAAAGATTTCCCTTTTCTTTTCTTTTTTAAAGTAAAGTCATCCGCAGACACACACACACACACACAAGTTCAAAGGAACTGCCGCGCTGTTGATTTGCATAATATTTTTCAGATTCATTTAGGAAAATGACAAATCACCCTTGAAAGCCCACTCAGTCAAAATATCAAGAAACATGTGCCAGCACTAGGTGCATAGCTCAAAACCCTAATATGACATAATTTGAAAAAAATTCCCAATCATCCTATTAATAATGAAAAGATGCAAAGTTGGGTTCATATAACATTTATCTGGAAATAAAATGCTCCTATTGAATTGGTAGGCAGTCTAATTCTAGTATCTGTTCAAGAGGCAGGGAGGTGAAAATATTAAATATCCATGATAGTCCCCTTTTCATTTAAGATTAATTCCCTTTCTTTGAATGATTTATCAGTCCACTTAAATTACAATGACTATGTTTTGTTATTATTTTTTTCTGGCTGAGCGTCACATAAGGTCACTAAGGGGAAAATAAGGCAATGTTAATCCCCCTTAATAACTATATAGTAATGGGAGTCTCCTGCCTTCCTGACCAGGAAGTGGTCCTTGTTACAAGATCCTCCCCTTGATATGACTTTTAAAGCAGTTTTCGGCAAAGTATGGATCCTGTAGTGTAGTCCCTCATCAGCCTGTGCATAATAAGTAATTAAATCACAATTTAAAGGCAAAGAAAGCCCAGCCATTTTTATATCCAATGATGCTAGGCTAGCTACCAAGGCCTTTTTAAGGGCGGGGTGCAGGGGACAATTCCTTTGGCATCACATATGAGGGAAGCCTCACACATGGAGTGAAGGGTGATATCAGTGTTCAAGCATTACTGTAACTCTTTTATTTCAGAACCCAACTTGTGTTCTATAAACATAATGGAAAATGAGGCAGCAGATGGAGACCTCAGATACATGTTCAAACCTTGGCTTCTCAGTATCTTAAAAAGGCCTTGCTTTCTACAAACAGAAGCTCAGCTTATGAAAGATACAGTATATGGAAACTGCCCAGTATAAGGTTGCCAGGTCAAGTCTACTCTAGGCCCTGAGATTTTAGAGCCAAAACCTGAGGCCTAGGGACAACCTCTTGTATTGTCACAAGGGGCAGATCCTGATGATGACACTAAGCATGTTATATTAATGACAGCTGCACAGAGTATGCCATTAAAATAAAAAAGGGGAAGATCTAACACATGAGGAACACACACACACAAACACACATGGAGGTTGATTCTTCCATATACAAAATGCTTGGGATTAGAAGTGTTTTGAATTTGAGGGGGTTTTTTTGGGGTTTTTTTTTTGGATTTTGGAATATTTACATATACATAATGAGATATCATGGAGATGGGACTCACATCTAAACATGAAATTAACTGATGTTCTATATACTCCTTATATGCATAGCCTGACATTAATTTTATACACAATATTTTTAATAATTTTAAGCATAATAGAAAGTTTATGTACACTGAACCATCAGAAAGCAAAGGTGTCACTATATCAGCTACCCATGTGGACAATTTTGGATTTGGGAGTATTTCGTATTTCTGGATAAGGGAGACTCAGCTGGAATATACCACACTGTTCATCCTCCTTACCCTGAGTACTGGAGAAGAGAAGTCAGACACTGATTAGGGCCAGGTTCTGAGATTTGAATCCCTACCCATATATTTTTGTTGTTGTTGTCTGATTTCAAGTAATTTCCAACTTTGACCCTAAAGCAAACCTATCATGGGATTTTTCTTGGCAAGATTTGTTCAGAGGAGGTTTGCCTTCCCCTGAGGCTGAGAACATGTGACTCGCTTGAGGTCACCCAGTAGGTTTCATGACCAAGTTGGGAATTGAATCTTGGTCTCCAGAGTGGCATTCCAATGCTCAAACCACTACACCACACTGGCTCTCCTACCAAAAGCCACATATATATTTGGATACAACTTCAGCTGTACCTGTGCAGACACACTCACAGAGCAACGGCACTATCTTTGTGCTGGATTGTTAGCACATTTAGTGTGTGTTGAGGTCCTCCAATGCATTAGCTGTCCTGTTCATATAGCTGACAGCCTCATAGATAGGATAGTTGCATCCCCTGGTTGCGAACATGTATGCATGCATGAGAGCACATGCATAGGCATAATTTCATGTTGGGTGTTTCATAAGTGGTGATAGACTAAATACAAGGGATTGAGGTGTCCTCCTTTCCATTCCATAGAGTACACCCAATGTGGAAGGGAAAATGCATGTTGTTCTGCAGTGTTACATGATATGATGCACTTCATCCTGAAACATTCGCCTTTTGATGCCTAACCTTCTTTTTGCACTGGCTTAAATACAGTTACCAAAGTACACCCTAGCCTTTCTTAGAATATATGCAGCTTTAGCTTTAAGAAACTGAACTAATTAGAGTGGAAAAATGCCAGATCGGGAAGGATGAGATCTGTTAAAGATACAACATAAATCCCAGTTTTATTGCTTCTTCTGATAGCAAATCTAAACAGAAGTCCTGAAGAAAATCTTCAAGCACCTAAATTTTATGTGTGCTCCGAAAGTGTTTTTCTCTTTCCCCCAGGGAAAGAATGATACCTCTGTGTGAACATCACAGAGACCAGGAAACTCATTGTTCCCACAAGTATAAATCTCTTTGTATATTTATCTATTTGACAGGGCTGAAAATCATATCAGAGTCATTCTTTAAAATAAAAAAGCTACAAACAATGTCTGTTCCATAAACCCATTGTTTCACTCAAGGTCTCTCACACATGTTGTCATCAAAGCCAGTGTTAACAATAGTGCTCTTGTGCCACTCTCAATTAAGTGGCCATGTGTACCAAAGAGCTTCCCACTGGCTTGGTGACTTGGAATAGAACAATACATTTTGCCAATTGTTTAACACCATCTGCATATTTAACAAACTTGACGTCAAGATTGCACATGTCGTTTCACACATTATCTAGTGAAAATTTGCATCTATATCAACATGTTTGCCAATATTAGTGTCCTGATGAGTAATATTAACATTATGTACTAAGTTTCCAACCACATTTGTCCTCTAAATACCTTTGATGTAAGAATGAAATATAGTGTAGTGAGAAGGATAGGAAGAGCTAAGTTTATGACCTGGTAAAGTAGGTTCCACTCAAATAATCGGGATCTAATGAGAAATCAAAGCCAATATGGTGTAGTGGTTTGAGCATTGGACTATGACACTGGGGAAAATGGCTCAAATCCCTGCTTGGCCATGGAAATTCACTGGGTGACCGTGGACAAATCACACTCTTTCAGCCTCAGAGGATGGCAATGGCAAACCCCTCTGAAGAAACTTGCCAAGAAACCCCTATTATAAGCTCATCATATGGTTGCTATAAGTCAGAAATTACTTGAGTGCACACAACAACATGAAAATGAGAAATCGTGACTGCATATTGATTAACAGACAATACTACATCAAGGGTTGATTTCCATTTCTGAAATGAGCATTGCGCAGGGAGAGCTTTCACACAAAATGCAAAGTGTTATGAGGTTTCAAGCCAGGATCTCCAGAAGACAATTTTGGAATCTTTTTGTACCCAAAGCACTCTAATTCCTCAGCAAACCATTGATAAGAGTGGATCAAGACACCATCTATGCATAGAACGGCTGCAGCCACATACGCCTAGCCTTAAAAGGCCCACCACTCCTCTGGCCCAGTCTCGCAATGCTGGCCAGCATTCTGAGCCTCAGATGGCCCCTCCTTACTGCCACATGGATGGAAGCAAACAGTGGGTCCCGCCCCCCAGGCATCTGCCACAACAGTGGCCCCTCTGTAGGTTGGGGCAGGACTTGCAGCAGGATTGAAGGAGTTGGACACTGCTTAAAGGGTTAGACTTGGCCACAACTTTAATGATTACATATTCTCTCATACATCATTTGCTATCCCATGGAGGGGTAACTAACCCTGATTAACAAATCAAGGGAGGGGCTGAAATACCACCACAGAAGGGGGTCAGCCTTGCTTGGCCACCCTACCCCCCCACCCTTCCCTTAAATGGACCCTCCAGTGGATAGTGTCACCACATCTAGGTACACCTAACAATGTGCCGGTGGAAGGTGGATGCCCCTGCCCCTGCACAGAACAGACCACTCCATCTGGAGCACATCCCTGTTAAGATGTCATCTTGCAGTGTTGATTGCAGTGTCACTTCTGGATTCACGACAATCTCTCCTGAGCATCAGCTTCATCCACAAAGTGGTTGTCTCCAGAAGCAAATAAAGCATCTTGTAAAGTCATCATTCCTACAAGCTGTAAACCAGGCATCCTTAACAATTTGTTTTTTTCCCCTGGTGAATCAATACCATGTCTGTCCTGATGGCCTTCACTGACATCTCGATCACCCAGGGTAAAAGATCCCACAGCATCCCATGTCGTCCCAACCAGTGCAGGTTCATCACTTGTGATAAGCCAATGCCATGCCCCCTACCAGGGTAAAGTGCATGTTGCTCGATCCTTGACACGATACTGAGCCCAATGATATCTGCAGCCAGCAGGTCATTGATTACAACAAAAGATATTGATGGGGAAAATCCCAAAAGAGGGAGAAAATTTTGAACCAATGCAGCAGCTCCCTTCTGCTCAGCTTACAAGCACAAGCACAGCAAAGTGTATGGCTCCTGTGTATGGCTTGCCCCAACTACCATTCCCACAGCAGAGAACTCTTAAGGCCCTAGCTTGGGATATGGAGGGCATGGGTATTGCAGAAAAAGATCCATGAGAGTGATTCATAAATTCACAAACACTACTTGAGGTCTTAAATATCTGGTGAGACAGCACTTGATGAGTCAGCTTGAAGATATCAAGCTGGCTTAACTTATGTGAGAAGATACAGTGTATCATATCTGTGATGGCTTATGATAATTTATTCAGTCATTCCTTCATGCAAGTCATCACTTGATATTGCAGTCACCAGGTAATGGAAATGTGTGAAGCAGCATGTCTAGTAGACAATCTTGAGCTTTTGTGACATTTCATCCAGGAAGAGAATGTGGAACTAAAAAGGAGAGAGAAACCTACCTCATAGCTATAAATATCCATAACACCATCTCGCTGAATTCTTCCCCATGATAAACCCTTTACCTTTCCTTCTGCAATGTCCCTACCTTTACTATTTTCCTTTTATAATTGGTTTCGGGTTGTGTGACAGGTAGTGAGTTTCTAAAAGAGCTGTTGTCCTTTCGACTTCCCAGGTGCTTCCTGATGCTCTCGGCTCTCTAGATGTATTTCTTGGGGTGAAATTATTTTTACTCCTGATGGTTAAAAAGTTGAACTTCTGGATGACCTCTAGCCAGGCAGAAGCTGACTAGCTTAAGTGTGAATGCATTCTCCCAGGCTGCCAGTGACCTCAGCCCTGACCCAGATGGACCACACTCTGCAGAGCAAAGATATAATTATACTTCTGTGCTGTTTCAGTCATGAACTTATCCTGAGGCTGTCAACTGTGTGCACTTGTGTTTATTTCAACATGATAGTTCAGTGTTCTTGGCTCTGAGTAATTGGAAAAGATACTTTTGTGTTCTTGCCTGCTGGGTAATTGGAAAGGTGAAATAATATATATCTATATATCTATATATATCTATACACACACACACACACACACACACACACATATATACACACACACACACCGTACTGCAAATTCACACAGGTGAAACAGGAGTACAGTAAGATTTGACTCTAGTGGCTTCATTGCACCGACACAAAAATGACACCGTACTCAACTTTATGGTTATAAAACTTGGCCACAACTTTATTTGTACAAGGTAATCAATAATTTTAACACTTTAATTTTAACCAAACTTTTCATTGTTCTTGACACATGTTTCTTTAATATCTATCCTTTTAATTCATGTGTCAAGAACATCAAGTACCAAATAAGCCCCTCATCGCAGAGGTCATCTCCCCCACACAAAATGACATCATAATTTAAGTCATGACGTAACTTATCAATGCCGTCATCAATTTGTTTTGTGACGACATAGGAACAAATGAATTAATCCATTGATGTATACTCTTTGTCCACTTGAATTTTAACCAATTTTGTAATCCCAATTAACTAACTTATCCCCGGGGGGGGGGGGATCTTACCCGCCATACGATTAAAACAGTTTGGTAAAACATAACTTCACCAGAACCCTGACAGTCAGTTGTGACGGATTAACTTCACTTGTCCAACGGGCAACATAAACAATAACAAGTATACATAGTTAAATCAAACCTTCTATTAAAGACAAGCATAACCCCAATTTATTCTCAGGGAGGGCGAAAAACCCAGGTCACAATAACTCTGGGAAAATTCCCTCCCGGCCCCAGGAAGGCGACCAGCCGCAGCCTAAGAATAAATATAAATTACTTGTTTTGTGACGACATAGGAACAAATGAATTAACCCATTAATGTATACTCTTTGTCCTCTTGAATTTTAACCAATTTTGTAATCCCAATTAACTAACTTATCCCCAGGGGGGGATCTTACCTGCCACAGGAGGGGGCCAGCCTAGCTTGGCGTCCCCTCCCCCCCACCTCGGAGAACTCATTCAATATGACGAGAGATAGACTCCCAATATACATCACATTCAATGGGGGATAGATGAACCCCATCTCCCCTGTACAAATGTGGCCTATCCTTCTGAATGTCCTTGTGCTCTACAATTTCAATGTCCAAAACTCCCATCTTCTTGACCATGAATCTATTGAGCCAACGACGTGCTGCATTTATCGACGAATCCTTCTTTGCTCCCACCCACGCTCGCTGTGGTAAAAACTTGGTCCACATCACTACTGTGTTCGGGAGTCTCTGCTTGATATCTTGCATGTCGTTCAAGATCATTTTGGCCAACTTGTAACAAGGAATCTTTACAAGGTCATTTTCTCCCAAATGTACCAAAATAATCTTGGGTGGTGAGAATGTCGCAGATAATTCAATGATTCGCGGAATGAGAGCTCCCCATAGCATTCCTCTCCTACCAAACCATCAAATCCGTTGACTCTCTATTAACACCGGATTCCAATCACGACCTGATTGGAGCACATGACGCTCAGCCCAAAACACCAGACCGTGTCCTATGATCCAAATGTCTTCACAGCTCATATCTGCTTTAAAAGAAACAACACATTAAGTATAACTCTAACACCTCAACTAGATAACTCTATGTCCAACCCATACCTTATGGGCGAATGTAGGACTTAAAAGCCCTGGACCACCACCACCCAATCCATTGTATTGTTACATCATCCAGACCCTGTGATGCAGCAGCCATCGCTGCCCCTATACGAAAGGAATGGGCTGAGAACTGGGCTGCTGGCAAACCAGCATGCCTCAAAGTCCCTCACAACACAGCTCTAAATTGGAACTGTGTCAAAGGAAGGCCCGAAACATGAAGGAACAAGTAACCTGGGCCAGTCGGGCGAATCTCAAGGTAATCTGACAAGGTTAAAATGAGACAAATTTGACCTGATGGTGCTCTGGACAGTGTAACTATTTGACCCTTGGCCAACTGGTCCGTCTTAGAACACCGAAAACATATCTGAACTCCTTGTTCAGTAAATTGAATGTCAGATAGGTAAAGTGCTCTGCAGGAACTATCTGAACGAAAGCAGGAACCAACTCGCTGATTCTAGTGGCTGCAAAAAACGCCACAGAAAAAACAGCTCTAAACAGCCTCACTTCTTGAGCTGAAGAACATACTTCAGGAAGAGATTGCCAAGTTTGGATTAAAATTGACCCTGTTACCAGCAAGCGAGTATCACGTGCTGGAGGAAGCTCCCTGGTCCATCCTTCTAAGGCCCTACGGACCCTAAAGTCCCCTGTCGGGTCAATAAACCCCCCTGCCCTGGAATAAAAGGACAGAGCCACTAACCTTGCCCTAATAGTGACAGGGGACAAACCTAAATGTCGAAGATGAACCTCAAAATGTAACACTGTCTCCACCCTCAATGGCCAAACCCCTACCTCCCTTTCCATAGACAAGAACAGCCTAAAAGCTCGCATTGCAAGCTCATAAGACTTGCGTGTCGATGGAGCGACAGACTGGAAGATCGCCCTGTTGATTTCTAATCTCCAAGGCTCCACAGATGTTTGGGTACCTCCAGTGGCAGAGGTGCAGCCTCCAGGGCGAGTTGACGAAACCTGGAAAAATGAAAACGAGAAATGGCGTCCGCCAATGGATTTAGTAACCCTGGCACATGGCGAGCCTGAAACAACACATTGTATCTTAAACATTGAGTAACCATTGCTCTAACCAAAGACATCACCCTTAATGACTTGGAGGTTTGAGAGTTCACTACATGCACTACCGCTTGGTTGTCACACCAAAACCACACTGTTTTATTTTTGAATTGAATTGGCTACAAATGAACTGCCACCACAATAGGGAAGAGTTCAAGAAAAGTAAGGTCATGTGTCCAACCCTTATCAACCCATTCTTGTGGCCATCTCCCAGCTGCCCACTGGCCCTTCCAATATAAGCCAAAACCATGGGCGCCTGAAGAATCAGAGTGTACCTGGAGGTCAGCCTTTAAAAGCATTTCAGACCTCCAAAATGATACCCCATTAAAATGATGGAAAAATGAATCCCAAACCTTCAAATCAGCTCTAATCCCACTAGTAATTCTAATATGGTGATGTGGAGCGGAAACCCCTTTAGTAGCATTGTAAAGGCGAGCACAAAAAGCTCGCCCAGGAACAATAACTCTACAAGCAAAATTTAACAACCCAGTCAGGGATTGAAATTCTCTAAGTGTGGCCTTGTTTCTACTGGTCATTATCCTTACCTGGTGTCTCATCGCTTCAAGTTTTTCTAGTGGAAGGCGAGAGATTCCCTCAACTGAGTCTAACTCAATTCCCAAGAAGGTCAGACGGGTGCTAGGACCCTCCGTCTTTTCCTCCGCTAAAGGAACTCCCATCTCAGTCATCAACATCTGAAATGCCGACAAGGTATCTGCACAACTTGTTGTACCGAGAGCCCCAGCGAATAAGAAGTCATCTAAATAATGAGTAATGGCTTGATTTCCTGACCTCCTGACTGCGCACCAGTGTAAAAATGTACTAAATTTTTCAAAGGCAGAGCATGAGATAGAACACCCCATAGGCATGTACATCCTTTCAAATTGAAAGCCTAACAAGTCAAAGTCATCGGGGTGTACTGGCAAAAGCCTGAATGCTGATTTTATATCAGATTTAGCCAAGAGCGTGCCCTTACCTAATGCCCTTACCATCTGTACTGCTGAATCAAATGATGTGTATTTTACAGATGCCAAAACTGGATCAATGGCATCATTAACAGAGTCCCCTTTTCGATATGACAAATTGTGGATTAAACGGAACTCACCCGGCGCCTTCTTAGGAATGACACCCAAAGGGGACAGCCTTAGTGTCGACATTGGCAGATGTTGATGAGGCCCAGATATCCTATTAGCAGCCAACTCTTTAGCCAATTTCTCCCTGACTATCTCAGGCGACTCTCTTACCGAACGCGCATTAGGCACAAATCGGTGCACCCTCAAACCTGTATAAGGAATATGAAAACCATTTAAAAACCCATCTAACAAGTATTGAGCAGAATCCTTATTCGGGTAAATCCGCAACCAAGCAGCCAACACATCCAGTTTAATTAGTGTTGGCGCCTTTCCCTCCCGCTGTTGTCTGTTGACCGGAAACTCTGGCCCCACTTTTCTACCGCCTGAAACAGGAAGTAAGTGGGTGGTTACCCCTACACTTGCTGCATTTGTGGTCGAATCTACATTGCTGTCTAGAACACTTACCGGCATTGAAGCCCCAGCATAAACCTGTAGCTGTTTTGTCCCCTGTGCTAGGCCTCGCATACTGCCCTTTCGGCAGCGTGACCATAGGCACAAAGCCATTATCACATCTGCTCGAAGGGGAGGCCCCCAGCATAACATCTGCCCAAAGTTCAGCTTGGACATGCTGCCATGACAAAGAAGGATCCATAGCAGCTCTCATCCTGAACTCTTCATCGTATTGGAGCCACGCTGCTCCCCTTGCATTAAAATGACAGTTTGTATAGGCCTTGATCATTATTTCTTGGTACTTTGAAAAATCAGGGGCCCTAGAGTGGTCGTTTTGTTCTATCACACCCCTGTATATAGTAAATCCCATTATCCAATTCACAAAGTTTCTTTCCAACTTAGGACGCTTGTGCGCCTGAAATTCTTTAGGAAGGCTGAACACAACCCCATCTTTGACCATAATTTGAGGTTCAGGATCACGAAAAGTCAAAGAAAATAAGTCGATATATTCACCTTTCCAAATTTTCTCCTTAGTAGATAGTCGAAGGTGAGATCCCAATGGTGTTGACATCCCCACATAGGGGTTGCATTCAACTGACCTATTGACTCCTGACAAACCTAAGGCTCCCACTAAGACCAAAGGCCTTGTACCACTTACCTTGTTAACCATAAGCTGATCAGCTTGCACCATTGGGTCGGGCACCCCCAGTGCCACTGATAAATTTGAAGGTGCAGCTATAGAAGCATTTTCGAAACTTGTCCCACCCACATTGTGCCCAACTGGGCTACCAGAGGACCATACTAATGTGGGCCAAGAAGTTGTAGCATTCAAAGATGTGGACAAACCTGAACTAGCCAAATGCTGAGCAGCCTGTCCCGCTGTTTGTGATGTTCCCACCGACTGTGCCTCAGCAACTGCTCGGGTGCCAGTCTGTGGAACAAAAGAAACACTTCCCCCATCTTTGTTAGCAATGTTTAAATTTTCAGGTGCAGACACACCTTCCTGACTTGAAACCACAGCCGTCTGTAATAAACTATATAAGTCTGCTAGAGTAGGCTGCTCAAGTCCAATAACAGACGCTCCCCGTTGCATCACACCAGGAACCTTCTTCACCAGTTCCATCACATCTGCTACGGTTGGCTGACCAACCTCCATAGCAGATGAACTCAGGGGGCCACATGACACATCATGAACAGACATGTCAGAAGAAGTACTGGGTTGTACCGAAGTAACCTGCTGCCCAGAAACTTGATCCCCACTCGAATTTATAGATGACTGGGACTCTATATTATGCCCGTGAACCCTAGTTTGAACTAGCTGTTCACATGCAGCAATACATGCTTGCATAGTGCGGCCTAATTGTGTTAACTGAGCTGCAATCCCATCATCTCTATTTTGAGGATCATTTGGTCTCTTTGGTGCTGCACGCCCAGAATTGGGCCCAGCAGAAGCTGCCCACCGCTTAGACTGTGGCTTACTGCATGGCATGACTTAGTTATAATTATCCAAGAGACAGTAACAATATTTAATTCCAAAGACTTAGAGTAATAATTTTAATTAGCACTCTATGTCATATATATATATATATATATATATATATAATCAATGTTTTAATACAAATCAATCTATATTATTATTATTATTATTATTATTATTATTATTGTTATTGTTATTGTTATTGATGTTATTATTATAACTGGGCAGAGTGTCAACCCATATGAAAATGCTCGTGGCCCCCAACAACCTTCCCCAAAATAGGGACCATGTTAATGGCCGAAGGCCAATCACTTCCCTTTGTGGGACACAAAAACCCAGCCAGAGTCTGCTGGCTAGTGTAGAACCACGAGGTAGAAACCCAAACAAAGGGCCTACCAATTACTTTGGCCACCAGAGGCCCAATTATTCCTTTTGGGGACGTAGACAGCAAGCCTTCAAGCTTTGTAAAGTGTATCTCTATGTTGATTTTTTTTTTTTTTGTAATGGGTGTGTGTGTGTTTTATTTTATTTATGTATTCATTTAATGTATTTATTTATTTATTTATTTATTTATTTAAATTACCATTAAACAACTCTATGGGCTCAGGGCCCTTAAACCAAGCCTTTGCTTCTTCAGACTGTAAGCCTCTCCCAGCCGGGAGAATGATCTGGGCCCTCCGCCCCTCAGGCCGCCCAGCAGAGCAGAGCCACTCCACCCGGGCCATTCTCTGCAAGGCCTATGGGCCCCTCTCCACAGTAATAACTGTCAGAGCTTTGCACTTGCCCTTGGCACCTCAGGCACCCTAATCCCCGTCACCTGGGCCTCTTTCGTGCCCACTAGGACAGTCCTCTCCCCGTCGGGGCCGTCCCACTTACAAGACCAGAGCCGGCGATCTCAGCCTGTCACCCGGGCCGCTGTTGTTTAAGCCAGCACTGGGCGTTGCCGCTGCCGCTGGCCAATAAGGGCCTTCTTGCGGCCCCTCAGGAGCGTGATCTGAGCCTTAGGCTCCTGATCGCGAGGAAGGTCCGCCAAGAAAAAGTGGCAGACCAAGCCAAAGAGGGCCTCTTTGCCACTTCTCCAGCGCTCGATCACAATCCCTAGCGCGAGGAGGTCCCTCAAAGACAAAAGAAGCAGACAAGCTCCTTGCTTGTCTGCCTGTTAAAATGGCTGCCACCACGAGGCAGCCTTGGGGCTTTATAGCCCTAAGATTTCGTTGGTAGTCTCGCGATAAGCGAGACCACCAACGAGACGGGATCCTAGAGATCCCTTCCGTGATTGGCCGAGCGGCAAAGGAAGGGGCGGGACTTCTCCCGCCGTCCAGCCAATGACGCATCCGGCCTCATTTTCCGGCCGGCGCAATAAAGAACCCCTCCCCAATGAGTCGGGGGGGGGGGTCTTTCTCTTGTGGGAAAGTCATGTTGGTCCTAGGGGATATGTTTCTACTCAGCTTTAGTCATGTACTAGAAAATGGTATTACTAGTAACAAACTTTGGGAGTGGAATCAAATTTGAATTGAATATTGCATTTCTGATTATCTTGAATTTACACAGAAGTTCTGGTGGCTGTCCCAGAGTTCATATTAATATTAACAAAAACTGCAGTGTTCGTGTGTGTGTGTTGGCTTTTACTGGGATATCCTGAACTTTCTTTATACTTGTGAGTTCAATATGGATATACAAAAACAAAAGAGGTCTTCCAACACTTACAAATGCACCATGACTTGCAGGCAAAACATGCAGGCTTGAAACTATTCAGCAACTGTGGCAGATGAGATATATGAAAATCTAAAAGGATTGCCCCCAATTTAAGTGGAGAATAGATGGATTTTCTAGGGAAACTAGGGGAATTGAATTTAAAATTACCCAAAGTAAACTGTTTGGCTCACTTCAGAATTGCACAAATCTTAAAAGTGAAACCATTTTTCTCGCGAGCTCAAGTCCCAAATAGATTATCTTCAGTCATATTGTATCACTTCTGTAGCCTCCTTGTCTGACTCCAGGGCCATGCTACTTCTATCCAGGAAGATAGCCTTCTATATCTCCAAGGGGTCTGGTTCCACAGGTGCAGCAGGTCTTTACCATCCTTGGACTCAGGGATGGAGGACAGTCTTCACCACAGGAGGAGTCTCTGGATAGAACATGGCATGTACTAGTGATAAGGTCCAAATCCACATATCCAGAAGACTACTTGCTGATCTGGATACACTCAGCCACTTGCATTTAGTTTCTAAGATAGAGAAAAAATTGGCAGAAATGTTAATACAGGTAAAATGGAAGTTCATATTTGAGCCAGACAAGTATGTACTTCAGTATTTCACCCACTGGACATGATGCATTTACTAATCACTCCAAAAGATGCCATTTAATTGGTGTGATAGTACCACAAGCTCTGAAATATCATCATCCAGCATCCATGGGCTATCTTGATATATTTGTTCATCTGTATAAAATGTTAAACTGGTCTTACGTTGTACATTATCTCTATGCAAGAGTGTCCACCTTTACTAGTATTTTATCTAATTTAAAGAAAGAAAAAGGGGACAGAAGTATAGAATTTTAAAGCTGGAAGGTATACCAAGGGTAATCTAGTCCAGCCCATTGTCAACTCAAAAATCTACATCTGAAATGCATATATACTCAAAAAAATGGAGGCTGAAAAGAGCAGGATTGAAATTTAATTCAAGTGTGCCATTTAGTTCACAGGGAAAGTATAGCAATAGAACAAACTGGGATTATTAGTAAACATTCTGCCTATATTATATCCAACTATGTGTTCTCTTCCATTTAGTATACTGTATTCCATTTACTATTTCTAAATTTATGCCACAAAGAAAATTGCAATTTGATTGCTATGGTATTGTGTCTGTTTACCTCAATGTCTTGCACAGCTGACAAAATTAACTACTGTTTTTAGTTTAACGTATATGATAACACTGGTTGGTCTAACAAGGAAAATGATTAGTTTACTAGGATACCTCAGAAAGCAGAAATTATAATGACATGTATTTTTAACTTGTAACTTTATGCTGTGATTTCAAAATCATTGCTTTGCCTGCAGTTCTTTTGTAACTATAGCTTGTATTTGTCCTATTGTTTGGAGAAAGACTGACAACTTTTCACTGAAAATAATTATTAGTTAATGTTCATGCACTATACTAAGTACAAACATTTAAATCCTACAGCGTCATGTACAGTTCATGCAAGTATTTTCAACTGCTGAGGCATGTATTGAATCTTGTGTTTCAGCTGATTTCCACTCATCACCTATTCTGTGTGTGTGTGTTTGTGTGTGCACGCATGCATGCATGTGGGCACATGTATGTGTTTTCAATGAGAGAATGCAGCTATATATTAAAATTTCAAGATTCCCCTGTTCCTCTAAAGTGTTAAAAGGGGAAAGTATATTATTTTCATTTCTGAAAAGAGTGGTGCTTTCTTGTACAAGCCATTAGTTTTTTTGAGGATGTTCAAAGGAGTATGATTTTGGCAGGGGTAGCACATTCTGGTGACTAATATGCTGGGTGTATTCCAAATGGCAACACTCAAGCAATCCAATTCCTCTGGGTTGCCGTTTCCCAGCACTTAGTAGCCCTATTCAGGCATTATAAATCTGGGAACAGGGAACACATGATGAGAAAAGAGTATTCTAGCTCTACTCCTTCAATCCCTCTTTGAGCAATTTTCTCAAGAGTAGAGCCTCCTTTTTTGTATGATACCCCCAACCCCATGCATTACAGAATGCTGATTTTGTGGCATTCTCCTTCTAAGAACAGTGATGGGAACACAACTAATGCACACCTACTCTTCCCATGTTTAAAGGAGCAGATCCATAACACCTAAATAGGGTTTGTATGTGAAATTAGATTACTTCCCCTACCATCATTCAGCAAGTACATTGATAGAATTAATTCACAGCAATTATGGTAGGAAATGGCTATAGGAGACACTGGATGGTGTCTGTGATGTCATGGACATTTGGGTGTAAAATGTTGTTTAATTGACTATAGGTATTAATGGTAATAAGGTAAGGAACAACCAGCATGATATAGTGATTTAGGTGCTGGACTGCAGCTCTGGAGACTAGAGTTCAAATCCACATTCAGCCATTGAAACCTACTGGGTAACATTGGGCAAGTCATACTCTCTCAGCCTCAGAGGAAGGCAAAGGCAAACCCCCACTGAATAAATCTTGACAAGAAAACCCTGTAATACCTGCACCTTAGATCATCATAAGTCGGAAAGCACACAGCAGCAGCAACAACAAGGTAAGTAGCTGTCCAGAGATCATGAGAGAATGGAATGTTAATGAGGGGTAAATGGTGTAATATCTGAAGGGATTTGAATAAAGTTAGTGAAGGAGGGTTGGGATGACAGTGGATATAGTAAGTTAGGGAGTTAGAAAGAAGAAAGAGTGAATTAAAAGTGAGTGAAGTGAGGATTAGGATTAAGAGGGTCCATCAATCAGGTTCAGAAATTAATGAGTGATGTTTAAAAGTCTGAATTAGCTAGGAGTAGCATAGTGAGAGAGTGTGAGCTGTGTTCTAAATGTATTAAATAATAATTATTTTTTTGTATTGCTTTTGTATTTATATGCTTTTGGCCTCAGGAATGTGATATGTTAAAAAGCTTGGATTCAGACAAGGTGTCTGTGTTAGCAGCAGTGAATAAAGAGGGGTGGTGTCAGATGAGAATATTAGTTGCATAATATCTCACACAGGTACCTTGAGGGTATCTAGGAGGTTCCCACAGTTGATGGCCACACCAGGAGGACAGGAGGAGGTTCTCATGACAGTGGCAGAGGTGAGGATAAGGGGGTGCTCTCACTCTTGGTGATAATAGTGAGATTTGTGGCAGTTTTCACATTTGGTGCAGCAAATTTTTTGGTAGAGTCTTACACCTGGTAGAAAAGCAGTGTGTTAACTGGTAAACCCCTACATCATCAAAGAAGTCATTAGCAAGGAGTGGCCTCACTGTTCAACTACTCCATCTGAGGAACCACATTAGGCCTGAATCTCACTTGTAATCCCAAACAGAATAGGCCTATTAACTGGCAGCTAGCTGGAAGCTTAATTCCAAAAAACCTAGTGGACCATAATCTGAGAAACTGGTTTAAAAAAAATCTGTTTTAGCCATTGAACTCTAAATAAGCTCATCACTCTTTTAGTCCCAGCTACCTGGAGTATATCTCTGACTTGGGAGTCACCAGCCACCATAGGACCTGTTGAGAAAACTATGAAATGGTGAGTCAACACCTATATAAATCCTATTGACTGAAAGGATCTATTCTATTTGGGACTGCCAAGAGGATCCAGGGCTTAAGGTTTCAGTCTTAACTTTTACCTTGAGCACTGCCTCTTGAGCAGTGCATCTGAGGATGTCTAGCAGTTTTCTTCCCCCCCCCCCCTTTTCTGCAAGGAAGAGCACCAGGGAGGAAGGGAACAACAGTTGTCACCAAAATATCTATTGATTATTGGTGATGGTGAGAATGTGAGGTAAAAGTTTATTGGCCATGAGTAAGCCAGGAAGCATAGAAAAATGTTAGTTACCAGGACAAGGAGGAAAGCAGTAAAACAAATCTGTAATATGAGTTCTGCATATAGCATGGTATGTTTACTAATGCCCTTCCCTCCCTGCTTCATGAAATTGGGAATTCCTATCCCTGGGGCTGAGGTCAAATTATGTCAGGAAGGGAAGAGTTTGGGTTGGATCCATACCCATTTGATTTCATCTGGCCAATAAGATGAGTCCCTGCATCACAATAATTCCCAGCCCTTAAAATAGGCAATGTGGAAATATATTTTATTCCCTTGGTCAAGTTTGCCCAGTCCATTTGATTTTATAGGAAAAGAACATATGAATAATCAGAAAGAGTGTGCATATAATGATAGCCAATACCTCCTTTGTGTGTTAAAGCAATGAAAAACAGGAAGATACAAACATTTGCATAGTAAGATGCACACATATAGCAAAAAATTCATATAGGAGCAGGAATATGCATGTAAGTCTTACCTAATCCATTCAAGTTTCCAAAAGTCAGTTGAATATTTGAATACAGCTCTACAACTTCATTTAGCTGAATGTGGTTACAAAGCTCCTGTGAAAGGGAACCCTGATGTTTCTGAACCTGTATAATTTATTAAGATCCTCAGAGGAGGGCTGTCCTTTGGACAAAAAACTGTCATAGGTCTATTTAGTAATAACAAATGAAAGGGCCTCCTCAGTGGCTGCTCCTTTCTCTTCCTTTCTTCTGCCAGCACATAAAAACCTTATTCTTTAAATAGGCATTTGATGATTAGCTTGATCTGCATCCCCAGCAGTTACCTCACATGTTGAAGAAATCTTCCATCAAATATACAGGTATCCATAGTACAGTGCAAAATATGATAGGTTAATACATAGTAAGCCTATGGAAATTATTGTAACAAAAGATGTGGTGGCAGCTGCCCAAATTAGGTGGCAGGGGAAATTAGACACATTTATGTAGGATAAGGCAATCAATATGACTACTTGTAGGGGCAGACAGTTCAATCTTTTTATAGGTTACATCAATTTTGCAAGTTTTAATTCATAAGTATGTCCTATGTTGCTTCCACTTTAAGTGGAATGTATAAAGAATCCACCTCAAAATCCAGTTATATACAGTTAAACATGCATTTTTTGCGGGGGGGGGGGATTATTTACAAAATAGATATTTTAAAATATATTTTATAAGAAGAACATTTTAACATGCACCTAAATACATTTTTTTGAGCAGTGAATTGTAGGGCAAAATGGGAAGAAGTGTAACATCCAAGATATACCTGCTTTCTTATATATGCTATCATACAGCAGATGCAGGTGAGGTCAGTTTGTATTGGAATTTCCAAAGAAGGAATTCTCAGAAATCCTTAGCTTCTAGTCCTGATGGCTGCTTTCAGGTTCAGAGAGGCATATCCTTAAATGTCATGTGTTGGAAAACAACTAGTAGAGGGCTATTGCCCTCATGCCCTACCCATAGACTTTTCACAGGTTTCTGGGTGGCCACTGTGGTGGAATGGAACCAGGGTAGATGGAGCATGTTCTTCTTATGTTTTTGCTCTAGCCTCTTCCTTATTCATTGTTAATTGATTTGATTTCTATCTCATCCCTCCTCCAGAACTAGAATCCAGGGCAGCTTACAAGATAATTTTTCTAAAAATGCTAATAACACAATAGGGTATAATTAATAGACAAGACTAGTTAGACTGTTAAAACTAAAATTAAAAGTAGCTTTAAATGATGATGACCATAATAGTAGTTTAAAAAATTCAGCAGCTCAGAACTGCTATTACTACCGTTAGGAGGAGGTCAATTGCCAAAGGACTGCCTAAACAGAAAGTCCTTTGCAAAGAATATACCATAAGCTATTGCATTATTAGACTTGTCTGCCCTTCTTACAGTCCTTTGTATTAGATGACTGTGCAAGGTCCAAGCCTGGGCTCATTCCTTTTCCTTCTGATGTTAATTGTATTATTTATTTATTTATTTAGAGTAGTTTTACCTCACCTTTCAGCCAAAAAGGCTGACTTTCTGCATAACTCCTCCCTTACAAGAAATAAAATCTGGTCAATGTAGCTGACTGATCACAGTTGCTACACAAGACATGTGTACAGCTTTGTGGTGAGAAGACTCCTTTCTACATCTGTCATGGTCAAAGATGTTAAGGCTATCAATGGCTATTAGTCATGATGGCTATATATTTTTTCCAGTATCCCAGGCAGCATTTTCTCCTCCCTAGCAAAGTATTTTTTCTCACACATGCACATTTCCCTCCTCACCCAGAAGTTTACTCACCTTCTTCTTTTCGGGTTGTAAATCTGCCTGTGTACCAGAATGGCTGTCTCTTCTCTGCTTTTCAAAAGAATAGTTGCATAGGCCTAATCCCTCCACTCTCCCTCTCCCCATCTCTCTCTTACACACACACTTCTCCAATGATGTGTGAAGTATGTCAACTAATAATTAGCAATCTGATGTAGCCAGGCCACATTTAGAATTGGCTCTAGAGTGAGTGAGGTGACCACTTCAGGTGCATAGGATGGGAAACAAGGAGTGGCACTCGGGTGTCATAGTGCAGACCTACATACCATGTAGTAGAATTCAAAGATTATAGAGAGATCTTGTAGCACCTTTGAGACTAACTGAAAGAAAGAAGTTGGCAGCATGAGCTCTTGTAGACTAAAATCGACTTCATCAGATGCATAGGGTGGAGTGGACTTTAGTCTACGAAAGCTCATGCTGCCAACTTCTTCCTTTCAGTCAGGTCCTCTGCAGACAGGCAGCTCTGGGCCACTCCAGGAAGTGGCAGATCGTGGCTGTGGCAACCCCACACCATGGCTCTGATCCTCCCTTTTGCTGCCTCAAAAAGAGTGGCAAAATGTTGCTCCTTTTAGGGGTGGCAAAAGGCTGCCCTAAGAGCCAGTGCATGGCTCTTCAGCACCCTTTTCAGCGCAGTGTGTTTAAACATTGTGCCGGAAGAGTGACCTGATGGCATGCACTGTGTATAATGGTGTGCAGCGTCAGGACGGCATTGGCATGGGGTTGGGGTGGCCAGTGTGTGACTGCTCCACCCCAACTCTGCCTCCAGACTGGCCCTTTGGGTCTCAAAGGTGCTTCAAGATCTTTCTACATACATATCATGTAGTTGTCTTGCTCTCCCTAAATTACCCTTTTGCCCTCTAGTGCAGCAGAGGATGCCGATTTGTCATAAGTCTTGATATATAATTCAATGACTAGTCAGGTCAGCATTTGTACATAGAATGGAGAAAGATCATTTGGCTCTGTCGGTTGAATACCTGCTTGCAATACTGAGTGTGCTGTGATGTCCTTCCATTTGCTGGTGGATTATTCTTCTGTTGATGCTGGGCTAAGGCAACATCAACATTTTACCCATCAACATTCTACCATTGCTGTGCTGTCTACATTCGTACATGGCTGATCTGGAGGCACTGAATGGCTTATGTATTGCTAGTTTTGACCTGGATGACAGTCGAAACTCCAATAATATTACATTATGTAGTTTAAAGTTGTATTGTTTTCTTCAGCTGTCTAAGGTTGGTGCATTGAACACTGAAGCTGCACAAGTGTTACATTTGCATTTAATGGCCTACTTTTGTTTGGACTCCACAGGATTGTCTTTCCTGGTTCCTAAACTTTCTTGAAGTATTAAAGCCTACATAAGCAGATCACAGATCTCCATATAAGTGCTCAAAATTTATATGTTGTCTTTTTAGACTGTTAATTTTAAGAGTACAGCTAAAAGTATATTGTGTGAATGAGACAAATAAGTACCTATATCATACAGGCATTGGGCCAAGGAACTGAAATAACTACAGCTCCCTGTTGACTATTCAATTGGTAGAAACCCAATTGTCCAGGCTTCATGCCATGTATTTGCAAAAGCTTTTAGCTTCATATTATAAACTGGTTGACAAACCTTTGTGGCAGGACAAACAGAATCTAAATGCTTATTTTCTTCTGTTTTCTCTATAAGTCATTTTATAATTATTTCAGTGGCATATTTATTAGTCAGTGAATGTGTTTAGGATTTGGATAAATGTTTACTGGTCAAAGTTGTGTTTAAGGCTAAAAACATACACTCTTATCTTTGACCTCAAAAATACATTTTTTTATCTTTAGTGCACCTTAGAAATCAGTATTTAATAAAGAAATACTAACTTAAAATTGCTTGTAGCAATCATACAATTGGCTTAGTGAACCGAAGCCATTGAATCACAGTAGATTAGAAAGAAAAGACATTCTTTTGCTGATGAAACAACTTATGATATAGTGAGTGAAGATAAAAGAGATAAGAAGGGTACACCACAGAGAAAAGTGATATAAACAATCATGATGAATAATGCTGCAAATTACTGTATATAATATGGCATCAATCAGTATTCATGAAAAGCTATTGATACAAAATATGCTTTGGAAAAAATTGTTTAAGAAGTATTAATGATAATACAAGGTGAACAATACTGATAATATTAAATTAACCCAAGAGGGTCCTAATCAGAACCCCAATGTAGGAAATCTGCTTGCCAACTGTCGTTCTTTTTCCCATTGGTTTAGTTAAGGGTTGAAGTTCTTCTTGAAGTTTCTTTTTTAATCATTAGATCCCGACCTTACAGTTTTCTCTGACTACTTTCCTTCAGGCTGTCTTTGCTCCTGTCAATTTAGGATTTCCAGGGAATTATTCTTCTTTGAAATGCATATTCCAGGCTTGAAATGCTGGCATATGTACACTGTAGAGTAATTGTGGAGGCCAAATGTTTAATTACACATGACAGCTGGAGCTGTAGGAGTCCGAGGCATGTTGAAAACAACTCATGCCCTATGCAGTCTTATGAAAATGAACAAAATAATGTATATTTAGTTGGTGTGCCACATGGTAGCTGCAGTTCAGTGTCTGTTTCCAGAATGGGCTGGGAGTACTGAAGAATTTGAAATGAATGTGTATGTGTGTGCATGCTTATATATGTATGTGTGTGTTTTCTTCTGCAGACTGCCTCTTAATTAATATACACAAAGTCTTTTTTCTCCCTCTGTGCTGATCCACAGACTAGGAACATAACCTTTCCTTCAGATATGATCCAGCAATAAAGTCTGCCTAGTTTGGGCCTCCTTTACTTCCACAATGGAGAAAAAAGTCTGACTTCTTTAACAAAGTTATTAGCAGAAAATTTTAATTGTTGGTGCATAATAAGATCAGCATGTTCATCCCAAATAGGGTTGTTTTGCTGTGGCTTTTGTTGTTGTTGTTGTTATTATTATTATTATTATTATTATTATTTTGCAGAAGATGCAAAAAGAAATTCATTGTTACCACCAGCCATTTGGACTCATTAGAAAGAAAGCTGTTGAGAGTGATCCTGATTCAAGTTATTTTGAAATACAACATTTTTGTCTCTCCTTGTTTCTATTTAAAACAACACCCAGAAAGGCATAGAAAGAATGAACATGGAAACCTGGAATGGATTAATCATTGTAACCAAGTGCTTGGTTCACTGTTTGAGAAAATGTGGAGTAATTGTACATACTTAGCATTTGCAAATTGGAAAGAAATGAATGCTTCAGTGTCTTGAATATGGATGTTTCATTTCCCATGCAAAAATGGAAAAGTAAAGGGCAGAGTGCCATACCATGCTATATGCATTTTTAACTAGCTGTTTTGCTTTCTGTTCCCAGTATATCCTAAATCCAGTAGTATTTCCCAAATAGAACATACCCATTGAGTATGAGTAATTTGATAGGTCAACACTTATGCAAGTTCCACTGATTTAATGGGTCTTCTCTTGTTGGGCCTAAGTCTTCACTACCAGCCAGCATGGACCAATTTCCAGTGCTAGGATTGCTAGCTTTCCACAATCAAAATGAGAAGAAGAATAACCTGCTCTGTTTTGATGTTAACATGTTCAAAGTAGCAGGTGAAGTTTTTTGAGACATGGAGACCAAATAGCTAAATCAAGCAAGACAAAAGATACAATTTCCAAACACTGGCAATCCTAACAGCCTGTTGTATAATCAGAATGGGAGTCAGTACACCCAAACATCTAAGGTCTGGAGGAAAAAAAAAAAACTTCCCAAGAAGGCACTTCCTTGTGGCTTATTTGAGCAGATAAATCAAGCAAGTGTTTCCTTGTGAAAAAACAGTAACCCAGATTGGTAATAATGCTTTTGCTTTCATAAACAAGAATAAAGGGATACAGGGCATCTGCATCTGCAGTCTCCAGTGCTGAGTATACAAAATCATGAGTTTTCATTGCTTTCTAAACTTCTCTCTCGTCTTTGGGGGGAAGCAGACCAGGGCGTCGGGGACGCCCTGGGACGGTGCACTGTGGGACCGCGGCAGCCGCACCGCGGCGCACCGTCGGCGCCTCTGAAAGGAGTGCAAAATCAGCGCTCCTTTCAGAAGACAGGGAAAGTGCGCCCTAAACACGTTGGGCGCACTTTCCCTGGCTTTTCCGCTGCAGTGTGTGAGGACGCTGCGGCGGGAGGTTGCCCTGGGAGCGCTGGCCATGCGGAGGGCTGGCAGCTCCGAGGGCAACCTCAGGAGGAGGAAGGGGCACCGCTCGTGCGGCTGCCCCTCCTCTTCCTTGCCTCGGAGACGACCCAATTAGTTGTCTGCCGAGGCCCTTTGTTTCTCAATCCAAATCATTCCTTAGGTTCCTTCTTGTTCGGAGACAGCCCCCAGAAATATAAAAGATGCATACTTCCATCCTCTCCTACAATATTTTCCATTCATTAAACCAACACTAGGAAGCAATTGTATAATTTGTGCACCATGGATTCAAGACTGTGGTTCTCAAACTGAGACTCAGCTCTGGCTTGTGATAATGCCAGAGGTATGGTTGCTTGTATGCCAACAGCAATGGCACTCCTGAAGATTATGGCTAATTCGCCACATGAATTTGACAAATTACTATAACTTCTTTGACTTTCATGGAGACAGGAGAAGGAACTGTAATCACAGTACTGAATGAATTGGAGGATGACAATTACATCACTCCAAAAACCATTCTCACTAATATTCTGGGTAAGTGTGCATTTCCATCACTGATGTCTTCCTGCTGCAGTTCTGATTTGGTTTTTGCTGCCTACAGTTTCCAGATTCTTTGCTCTGCCATTTCCCCCCGACTAGGAAGCTTCACTTTCTGTGCTTCAGTATGAGCACTTCAGAAAACATGATGTAAGATTTAATTACTGTAGGTGCTATCTTTACTTGACATGGAGATAACACCTACTGCTTTAACCTTGGAGTGATTGGTCTAGCCGTCAAAGGGGGAAATGCTAGCAATGCAAAATAAGTAAATAAATAAGTTTCACCCCTTTCAGAAGTTAATGAATGTCTGTAATGCTCTGATGTAGAAACAAACAAGGAAACAGCACTTTTATTTTTCTCCTGATGATTTTCCTTTCCTTTTGCATACACAGAAAAGAAAAAGCTTAGATTGCCTTGACAAATGAACTTTAAAGGAATAGATGTCAGTGGTGCTGGAAAAACAACAACAACACTGCTTTGTACAGTAAGTTAAGAATGAACATTCATCATTGAGTGAAGTTTAAAAAGAAACTCTGGCTCCCACTAGTAAACAATTACATTCCTTGGAAATTAGTGCCACACATCAGCAGGGAAGACCAAAGCACTCCTAAAAATGTAAAGCATACCATTAATTCAAATTACTGTGTATTTGAGAATCCAAGTAGTGTCTTTATTTTTGATGAGGCTGCATTGAGGAAGATGCTAATGACAGTAATCTGATGCCACCAAGGTCTTCTGTGCATCAGTGTCATTGGAGATCTTTGAAATAAGTCTAAGATTGGAGGCATTTTAACAAGTTCTAGACCTTTTAGATTAATAGAAAATGTGTGATTTCCGAATATGCTTCCTGTAACACAAACATAAGGAGATAAACAAGTAAAAGGCGGAAAATATAACTTTAAGAAGAACAACGGTGAATTACAAATACAAAGAGTATCCTGGTTGCAATGAAAGCAATGATAGCTTTTGCCATTCATATTATTGAACTTCTTCACACCTATTTTGCATTGGCTGTGCAAACATGTCTGTGTCTGGAAATACACTCTTGAAGCTTTTGGATGTTATATACCAGCTTCATTCTAGTTATAAAAAATGTCTTATCATTTCTGTGTGGTTTCAGGCTGCAAACCTGTGCATCCTGAATGAGTAACTTGAGTCTTTCAGATGATTTGGACTGTAATTCCCATTATGTATCACCAATAAGGACAGTAGTTTGAAGAGACTAGTAGTCTAACCATATCTTGATAGCTAAAAGTTGCCCCCTCCCACACTGTACAGACTTACTTGGGAATAAGTCCATTGGCATTAGTGGGAAATACATATGAGTAGAGATGCATATATAGAATTTATTTACTTGTCTGGTAATATTATAATACTATCAGCCCTCTGTATCCATGGATTCTTTATCCACGGATTCAACCATCCATGGCATGAAAATATTTTTTAAAAATATAAGAAAGCAAGAAAGCAAACCTTGATTTTGCCATTTTATATAAGGGGACACCATTTTACTATGCCATTGTATTTAAATGGGACTTGAGCATCCATGGATGTTGGTATCCATGAGGGATCCTGGAATCAAACTCCAGTGGATATTAAAATGGACACATAAGAGGCTTTCTCTCTCTCTTACTATACATCAGGGGTAGGCAACCTTTTTGATCTGGGGGCCGGGTTGCTGTCCCTCAGACAATTGGGGGGCCGAAGCACTAAAAATAAATAAATAAATAAACAAATAAATAAATATAAAAAATATTATTTTTTAAATTAAAAAAATATGCATTAATACTCTCTCAACCCCAGAAAAGCCATGGCAAACCCCCCTGTGGAGATTTTGCCAAGAAAACCCCAAGAACAAGTAATAACAACAATAATCAATATCATCATGGTGGGCGGCGGCGGCGGTGGCAGGACCAGCCTGGGGCCGGTCCAAAGGCCTCGGGGGGGGGGCGAATCTGGCCCCCAGGCCTTAGGTTGCCTACCCCTGCTGTACATGTTTGCAATATGGTCCCTGTTGGTCTTCTGTGGGTTAGGTCCATTCACAGAGCTTAATTCCCACAATATTAAAATTCAACTATTAGTATCTAATACTTCTGCTCAGTCAGAAGACTTTCATGATTTTGCCCCTTTTAAGTTGGACATGCTTTTTTTTTTCAGCCAGAGCAAACCATTATTTTAAGTCAGAATATTAATCAAATTAGCTTGAAAAGCAAGTACCATTGAATTTCCAGTCATCTCAAATTTCAGTCATCCAAAATTAAACAAAAGTGCCAATTTGTTGTTTTATCTGCCTTCAGGTTGCCTGTCAATTTGTGGGACCACATGAATTTTCCAAGGACTACCCAGAAGTGGTTTGCCATTGACAACCTCTGAAATATAGGCCCGAAACAGATGAGCCACAAGGGTTGCCATAGGACCATGTTGAGGTCATGGCATTTACGTGATGCATGCCCTGAACATGGCCAGAAGCAGCTCTGGGTCTGTCCCCAACCTGGAAGAGATGGGCCAGAAAGAGATGGACAAAAAATGCTCTTTTTTGGCAGTCAGTTTAGGACTGCAGCAGCAGCCCAGATCAGGACTGGGCACAGCGATCAGGTCGGGAGTGGCCTCTGACTATTCTTTTGCCCCATCTGTTTGAGGCCATAGCCAACAAGGCAGTACAAAATTAGTAAAAAATAAAATAAAAAATAAAGTTGGTATTTTTGTTCAAGCTGCAGTTTTTTTGTTCAAATTTTCATAATGTAAATTTGTAATGGCTGAAATCCAATACAGCCACACTTAAATTCATATAAAGCTTGGTTTCTTAGGGAAGAAGAGAGTAAAGACAGATTGTTATGTTCATTCAGAGAATGGCTGTGGGAAGAAGAAAATCTTATTTAAAAGAAGTTTTGCACTCTTCAAATCGCTCAAGCATTTTGTTTAAAGAAAAACTTCCAAATATTTTGGAGGAGGAAGAGCAAATTTAGTATGATGGCAGTACATTTGAAAAAAACTCATTTCATTTTTCATTTTTTTAAAAAATCTTTTTGACTTTGTTATTCCTCAGAAACTTTATATTTGCTTCATATTTCACTTTTGGTAAAATATAGGGACTAAAGTTTTGCTAGCCTTGTAGCAGTTCACCACCTTCTTTTGAATCTACAGAAAGGACCAATATATTCCCTTAAGAGTCTTCTGTAAGAATGTTGGTAATGAAGAAGACAGACAGAACTCAGATCATTAGAGAACAACGGGTAAAACTGTCTTTAAAAGTGGTAGTGGAACAAAAAGTGAGTTTATGAAACATAAGAAGAGATGCTCCACAGCACATTAAGGGCTGGACAAGTGGCCCTTTAAGGCTGCCATCTGGGTGGCTTGGGAATGTGGTGTTTATATGCCACAAATTCCCATGCTGTTCTGAAGCTGCCCAGAAGTTGGTTGGCCACCCAGGCATGGGTGGCTTCAAGGTGTTCCAGCAGTGTGGCGTTGATATGCCACATACCACCAGAGCAGCTTGAAGCCACCATGGGGCTGTGGCGGAGTGGGAAAAGCCACCTTTTCCCCAGTCAAAAGAGGAACGGATCTTTGCTGTTCCTTTTTCAGCTGGCTTCAAGGTGGATTGGGGCTGTGGCGTGTGCTTGCCACAATCCATTTTTGGAAGGGGTGGATTCAAGCCGCCACTTCCACCCATCTGTTTCACCCTTAATTCAACTGTATATTGGAGCCACACATCTTCATATTTGTTACTGGGTGCCTTGAAGTTGTTTCTGACTTATGGTGACCATAAGACAAACCTAGGAGGGGGTTTTCTTGGCAAGCTCATTTGTTCAGAGAAGGTTTACCCCCTTGCCTTCCTCTGAAGATGAGAGAGTGAAACTTTCCCAAGATCAACCAGTGAGTTTCCATGGCTCAGCAAGGATTAAAACCTTGGTCTCAAGATCCATAGTCCAGTGCTGAAACCACCATACCACATTGGCTCTCATCATGTATTTACTGTTGTGTGTGTGTGGTTCTTTTTAAAAAAATAAAGTCATTTAGGCTATATTAATATCAGTACCCACAACTTTGCAAGCCAAATGCTGAGATGTTTTTTCTCCCTCTGTGTAATAGTACTCAGGGTTTGCAAATCAATGATTAGGAGTTAAAACTCTTCTCAACTGGTTTTTAATTTATTGCAGACTTTGAAAGACACATGTTGACCTATGGGCTTTGTCAGAGTTAAATAAGAGCACAGGAAGTGATACTCTGAAAGAAAGCTCAAACACCTGTATAGGTCAATGTTGGTCCATCATGCTTAACTAATTTTAACTGACCTCTGATCTCGATTTCCACAGGCCTATAGGGATTTGTATCTTTCATCCAGAAAATCCTACACCTGCTTTCAATTAATGATACTCTACTTAACTTTGTTATCTGATCAACTGAAACTCATAGGGCTGTGGAAACAATTGTTTTATTATTGTACTGACAAATTATCCTATTAACAACCAGCTACTATGAAAATCAATTAAAATCTGGGTGAAATACTCAAATATCATTGGAGGTACAACTGGGAATAAACTGGTGAGTTAATGTTATTGTACATGCAGTTCATAAATTAAAGGCAACCAGTTTACTCCAAGCAATTCATATTGATAATTAGAATGCTAAATTATTATGTAATATGTAGAGAAGCATAGTATGTGATTTTGTTTTAATTTATGGACTGAATACCTGTATGAATCATATGCAGTACATTCCAAGCTATATTTCACAAGTTTCTCATTTCCATACTTATATACTCTTTCCCTTTCTAACACATATACAATAGTCTGGGATAAATTCTTGTTCTTAAAGGCTACTTCTTTAGCTAAGGCATTTTTGTATACCAAATCTTGCCTTCTGTGGTTTGAAATAGGACCTAAAACAAAAAAAGTAGCAGCATGGATTGCTACTTTTGTGCATGCCCATCCATCATTTTATTTATATTCTGCTTTTCTTCCAGATTGATATGCACAGTGGATCCCAAAAGGTAGGAGATTATCAGACAGGGAGGAAAAGCTGAGTAAAAGGCATACTTCTGGCAAAGTTGCACAATTGCACTGAAGATTTTCAGACACATTCACGAGAAGTTATCCTGGATCTTCATGGGTTAAGTCCTGGATAAGCGCGATGTCATCTGAAAATCTTCAGCACGATTGCACTACTTTGCTGGGAGTATGGCTTTTTCTTTCCCAATTTTTCTCCTGACTGATAATCTCCACTGAGAATTACAATAAGTACATATAGTTTTGTATAGTTACAACATACAAAACAGAGAATAAAATAGTATTAAACAATAGAGTGACAACCCTTTAAAATCTTGCTTTAAAACAAAGATTAAAAAGAGTACAGCACCATAAAAGCCCTTCTCTTGTTAAAAGTCAATACCAAAAGGGTTGCTGTAAAAGAAAGGTCATAGCTGTCACCCAAAAGACAACAAAGAAGGAACCATCCTAACTTCTCAAGGAAGGCAGTTTCATATTTGGAAGTAGCCACAGAAAAAGCTCTCTCCTGCTTTCCCATCAACCAACTTGCGATGATGGGATAGAGAGAAATGGGTCTCCTAAAAATCTTAGCGCTTCGGCAGATTCATATGGGAAGATGTTTCTGTATTAGAGACTATATGTTTCTGAGATTGTTGGATGGGATAGACTTCTAGTTTCAATTAGTTCTCCCTAGAAGTAGAAAAATAGTGGGGCAGGAAAATGAAGAAACTCTTTCTGGGGCTCATTCACACTATGATTTAACCCGGTTGCAAAACGAGTTAAACGTTCTCATTCACACTCAAACCAATCCCCCCCCCCCCCCCGAGTGTATCTGGGGTGAATCGGAGCAAACTGGCACAAGCCCTCTTGACCTGCATCATTTTGATAAGGTTCTTCTAGTACATCTTTTCAAAAGACGCTGGTTGCCCCAAATGTGAACAAGCTGCCGATCACATTCAGGCACCCGGGAAGGAGGGCCAATGGGCAGAGGGTGGCCAGAGGGCTGGTACTTACCCACCCCAAAGGTCTTGCCAAACTGTGCCCCTCTTCCCCCTCTAAGCTAGTGCTGGTTCTGTGGGGCTTCTTGTAATTTTAAATTTCCTGTGCTGTCAAAGTGGTCACTTTAAATCTCCATGCAACTCTGTTCCACTTCTGCTGGTGATTTTGTTCCCTTTTTCCCAGTGGGAGAGAGGTCAGAGAAGTTGGGGAGGGGGCCTTGGGGGTGCATAGTGTGGCATGTTTTTTTTTTTTTTTTAAACTTTGGCAGATCCTGCGTTCCTGCACAGGATCACAGTTCTGTGGGTTCATGGGTGAGGGGTCTCATGGGCACTGGGGGGGGGGGGGGATCTAGACATGCCATGAGGAAAAACTACACCCACAGATCATTGCTTCATTTTCGAATCACTTTGGTTTCAAATTGCTTTAATGCTTCGAAATGATCCAGTTAAGAAACCAGTTTATCCCCCAGTGTGAATGAGCCCCTGATGTCTTAGCTCTATAATTTGGAGTATGACAAACCTCTCTCTCACCTCTTTCTTCTTCTACTGATGTGGATGCCAAGAGTGAGGCTATTGTTCTAAGCAATATTCTGAATGAGGAGAGTAAAATCATATGCCTACAATGGTTTTCTTTTGGGCAGGATACATTTTCAACCAATAATTGCCATCTGGTGTTCCCAGTATCAAAGATTTCCCATGACACACGCTTTCTACAATATCTGTTTCAATAGGTGGCACAAAAAGAGGATATTTATGTGCCAGTAAGGATTTTCCAGTTAATAAGTGCTATAATCGCAAAGTGCCTTGGGATTTACTTCTGCCCTCTCAACACCCATCTCACACTCTGAGCAAAAGAAAAATTATAGCACAACATGAAAGTACATAGTATTCTCTGAAATGATCTTCAACTACTATACCTTAAAATGTGCTTTGGGAAGTATAATCAGTGAAAGTAGCACCTTAGTAAGAAACAATGAAACTTTTAAGGCAAAGTTATACTTAAACCTCAAGTATAATAAATTTAATGGGATTTAAAACCTTCTAAGTTGAATTCTGAAGCAGAGAAAGGGGAAAATAGCATTTTCATGACATAATTGCATTTAGATGCAAGTTTTAAAAAGAAGACATTTCTTCTGCAAACAAGATGCATTGCACAAATACATCTCTGCTTTGTTGCTGTTGTGTGCTTTCAGGTTGTTTATTGTTTATGGAGGAAAAAAGGTTTTATAGGGTTGAGAGTTTGTCACTCACCCAAGGTCACCAAGTGGGTTTCCATAACCAAGTGGGGAATCGAAACCTGATCTCCAGATTGTAGATTGCTCCACTACACCATTTTGAGGTCTCACCATTTCTGCTCTCAAAAGTAAATATCCACCCATTCTCAATTTCCATTCCATAATATGGTAGGGCAATTGTAATGGAATTTAGTAACTGAATTACTAAAATATTCCTCTCATTCAAAACAGGAAGCAACTGAAACTATATCCTGGTGAAAAGTTTTTTGGGTGTTTTTTTTTTTTTTGGTTTTTTTTTTTTTTATGAGGATAGCTAAATATCTGAAACCACTGATATTCCGAGAAAATCAAGTTATCTGTGACTTAAGCTGGCCTCCTTACAGGAAGACTGGAAACTGTCCAACACAACACCATTTTTAATAAAAGAAATAAAAAAATAACCATAGTACTCACTTAACACTGCATCTGGGAAAATTGGTGGAATGTATTTATTTAAATTTATCAAACATATAGAAGAGGAATGCGTAGCAATTCTTCTTTGAAGGGATGTCTTAGAATATTCACTCAAAATCTGAATCAGATAGGGTTCCCAAATCTCAGGACCCCCTTTTCTATTCCTCAGGGCAAGGAGAAGGAATCTGAGGGTGACACCAGTGGCTTGAAAATCATGTGTGGAAATGTGCGTGCACACATATGCACACATGCACACACACACACACACACTACAAGTCATTCTTGATTCCAACCCTGACATCTGCTTTAGAGTCATTCCTGTAAACTGTTTATTGTTCAAAGCAGAGTTTTAAAAACTCTTTGGCTGGATTACATTTCCCACATGTTCTTAAATACAGTGCTTGCAAAGGTCTTAAAAACAGAGCTTAGAAAAATGGTTTTAAAAAATATTTCTGGTCAATGCAGTGAGCTTGAAAACTCTATTCTCAACAGAGAAACATTTTCTTATTTGTTAGGCTTGTGTTTATTATCTGAATTTTAATATAGCTGATGTAATAACTTCAACAGAGGCTGTGCTCCAGCCTGAGATTTTGGCTCTGAAATCTCAAAGCCTGGGATTTTCCAGGACTGGCAACCTACTACCCGTATAGTAATCAAGCAGCAATATTTACTTAGGAGTAGTCCTGCTTATTGTCATGTGACATTCTCTTGAGAGAACTTTGAAGCTATCTAGATAGGTGGATCTTGTTATGAATTGACAACTAGTTAAAAACAGAAAGTGCAGACAGAAGAGGCAAATGTGTGCAATACAATTGATGGAAGTAATAAGTCATGTCCCAAAGAGCTGTACAGTCACCTCTCATTCTCAGAGACTTGGGATCCATGGCTCTCACCTATCCGTGGGTAGCAAATGTAGGGGGACAAAATGGGGTGTGCCCTGTGAGCGAGCACCTCTATTCAAGCCTATGGGGATTGAATATACACAATTTTCCATTCTCATAGGGGGATCCAAAATGGATCCCGCATAACAACAAAGGGTTGACTGTATTCTGTTTTTCCTAAATGTTCAGGAGTTATAGTCAAACAGAAAAGAAGTCATAGTTTGGGAAGATTGTCTTAATTGTCATGAAAATTCAAATAGACTTCAAAGATCTCCAAAGAAATTTCTCTAATTCTTTAAATGAAATAATTTTAAATTGAAATGGTGAATGGGGTTCAATGTAAGTTGAATGAAAATTAGTGAACATTGGACAACCCCCTGAGCTGAAAGGTAGCTAGTTACATACTGCCTAGCTTTCATTATACAAAACAAATACAACAATTATTGATAGATACATTCAGAATATACAATTTAGGAGTGAAATGGCAATTAACGAAGAGAAAGAAGTAGTTGTAGGCTTTCATGGCCGGCATCCATAGTTTTTTGTGGGTTTTTCGGGCTGTGTAGCCATGTTCTCGAAGAGTTTCTTTCTGACATTTCGCCAGCCTCTGTAGCTGGCATCTTCAGAAGATGTCAACACAATGAGGTCAGAAGTGTCCTGGAAGGAAAATTCATTCACCACAAGGGATAATAAGGTATCTCTTATTACTATCCTTTTATTACTGTGAAAGGATCTCTTTGAAGATTTTTTTTTTCCAAAAGTAGCATCTGTTTGGAACAATGAAATACCCTTTGGACAACAAAATACCCTTTAAGATGTGTACTAAAAGTGTTACATCATGGCCTTTTTGCCCAATTCCTTCATAAATATTGAGCTGCTTCTGTAAGAGAATGAGCCAGGGGATAAGGTTGGTAGGTGGTATGCTTATAGGCCTAGGAAATGTTGAGCATGGGTGACCTTAGTCCTGATATGAATAGCAATAACCTCTACCCTGGGTAAAAGCTTGATCTCTAATCTCAACAAAAAAGGGTCAGCAGGACTAGAAATAACAGGACAGAAGCACTAGAGACCACAATCATTAGGCCCATCATCCCTGAGAAACAGGTTGCCTCTTCCAATTGTGTGTTCATGTATCCATCCCATCATAGAATTACAAGTATGGAGAGGATGGATGGAAATGAGGTTGAATGACATGCTACATCTTCATGGAACAGAACACAAGCAGATTCTTTGACATTCTGTTGGCCAAAATTATCCCCAGTAAACCTTCAGTGCCATTTGAGATACAATTTGTATTTAATGTAATGGTTTTAGATAGAGGTTATGAACATCTTGGAATAACTGAAAATAACTGAAAATAAGAATTAACATATACCTTGTATTTTGGTAACTTTTTGCAACTTGTTTTCTGTCTCCTCGAGCCCTAGGTTTTGGGAAAAGGCCAAGTGGAAATTAGATGGATAAGTCTATCTACAAAATGTCTGCTAAAATGCCTAAAAATGCACCTGTTAAATTAATGTCAAAAGTGCTTTTTCTTGTACCAAACTCTTATGCCATTTTTCATAGCAAAATTAGTATATTTTTGAAACATAGCATCAACATACCATGGCTAACACAGAAAGTAACACATGACAGCCAGCTATATCACTTGTTACTTCTAATCTCTGAAACTTGAGTAAAGGCTATTCTGAGTTCAGCTGTTGTGAGAGTTGCAAAGAATTCAGTAAAGCTGGTTGTTGCTGTTGTTGTTCCTTTCTTCCATTCCCTGTGACATATAAGCTTATCACACGGCACTTAAGGAACAGGAACGGAACAGAATGGAAGGGAATGGAGAAAAACACATTTTATTGCATGGGAGAACACCACCAATGCTGCCAGGAGTCCCCAAGGTGTTCCCCAGCTGTTCCTGGCAGCCAATTTTGAAGAATGAACCATCCTTCAAAAATCGGCTGCCAGGAACAGCTGGGGAAATGCCTTGGGGACTCCCGGCGGCATCGGTGGCCATCTCCCGTGCAGTAAAATGTGTTTATGCTCCATTCCGTTCCCTTCCGTTCTGTTCTGTTCCCATTCCTGTCAATGCCATGTGATAAGCTTAATAATTTCATAATGTTTGCAACAGCAAATATTATCACTGCTCTAGGTTACACTGCAAGATTGTATATCTATTCAGGCACATTTCCTGTAAAGCCAAGATTTGAAAGAAGAGAATTAAACTCTGTTTTTTGGCAATGTACACTACTACAATAAGCAGCTTCTCACACCAAAAATGGCAATGGCTGGTAATATTTTAACCTCTGGCACGTATACAAAATAGTTGCTGAAAAAACAGGAAAATGATGAAGATTGTTATCATCATCATCATCATCATCATCTATATATCAACATTAGTATATATCAACATTCAATGGCTAGGTCTAGTACAGTAATCTGCAGCACCATATCCATAAATTATAATGTCTCTTTTTGTTTGTCTATTTATTAATTCATTTTAAGGATTGGGAAAGGTCAGATTTCGATATTTCTGATCACAAGCCAGTGCTTTTAAAAAGCTAGTTTATTAGGAGTTTTTTTTTGCACAGCTAAAAACCCCGACTCACCTTTCCCAGTTTGAATCCCCTTCTGGGATGAAGCTGGGTATTATCACACCAAAAAACTCCCAAATTTGCCACCAATTCTGCCAGCCAGGCTGCATCCCAGGTCCCAGGTGCATATTTTCAAAGCTGGAGAACTCCTGGTTTGGAAAAATGGTCGCTGAAGTGCACTTGGGAACCGGGATGCAGCTGGGCTGCACTCGGCTGGCAGAATCAATGGTGAAGTTTTTCAGTGTGATAATACCTGGCTTCATCCTGGAAGAGGATTGAAACTCGGAAAGGTAAGTTGGGTTTTTTAGCTGTGCGAAAAACTTCTTAGAAATAACCAGCTTAATAGAAATAAGCTGTCTTATTTCTTATCTTAAGATACATACAGTTTCCATTTGTTTCATATTTATTGCATTCTACAGGACCTGTGCAGGGGAATTTGCCAATGGATTTTTCTACCACCAGTCATTAACCAAGTCACATCATTGGTCCATCTAATTCTGTACAGACCAGAATAGATGCAGCTCTCCAGTATTTCAGTGAGATTTTTTTTTTTCTGAAGGCTTACCTGGAGATGTCAAGGAGTGACCTGTGAACCTTCTGAATGCACAACATATACTGTGTTACAGAGCCACAGCTTATCTCTAGAGTTTGGTTCACACAGAAGCAACAGAAATTTGTGAAATATTTTCCAACAATGATCCTCCTTGTAAGTCAACAAATATTTATTTGTCTCTATCATGTCCTTCAGCAAAAAGCAAATAACCAAGATGCTGATAGAGGGTTTTGGGCTTTCTCTTGTTTTCTGATTCCCATATAAAAAGATAGATGTATGTCATAAAATAATAATAATGAAGAAAAAATGCCTTTGGTTTGTTTTTAATTCTTTATTCATACTTATTGCATTTCTTTATACATTATTTATTTTTCAGTCTCTTACTATGTGTTTGTATGTGTGTATATATATATATATATATATATATATATATATATTAGTTTGTGAAGGTTCCAACTAATCCAATCATTTGTTATGAGCAAATGTGAATTTTATATGACATTTATATAATGTATATTTAACATTCACATAGGGAGCAAGAACACCATAAGCCAAATTTACATTTTACAGTTGAAATAACCATTCCCTATGTACAACCAATATGATATAACATTAAAAGAATATATCCCATCCCTGGAATATGAAATACTGTGCATTATCCAAGAAGCTGCATAATGATAGGTTCAGGGATATACATACAGTGAAACACACCAGTTTTTCACAATGCCTCATTTGTAATAGGAGCAAATTATGTGAGGTAATAAAATGGAACAAACTTTAGAATTTCCTGGCACTCTCTGATGATAGTCTAGCTAAATCTTACTCTTCAAAAGGGGAATCCTTTCATGGTTCAAATCAACTAATAACCCCTCTTCTTGTTTTACTTGTGATTTTTAAATAAAATTTCTTGTACTGTACTGAGCATTGGAAACCAGAATTAGTACAACCATGTTAGATTTAGCTGAGCAGATTTTTTTTTCTGTGAAAGATGAGGAGAAGGGGACTTTTACTTATGGGGATAGTGTGTTTCTGGGATATCTGGGGTTCCTTCACACTCCTTTTGTTTTCTCATCTTTTAAAAGAGTCTTGCACTTGCTCACAGACCATGAAGCTGTCCCATCCTCTTTGGAGGCTGTACTACCTGTAATGTCCATAACATGGTTCCTGGGGCATTCTAGTGAGTTCATGTGGTCTTAGTGGCTGTTCTGCTGTGAAAGAAAGAGTGCAAAAAGCACAGAAAGTCTGTCAGCCACTTTGTCAAGTTCCTGTTGTGTGCCTTAAGCCATTTCTGACTTATGGCAACCCTAAGGTGACTCTATCACAGGTTTTTCTTGGCAAGATTTGTGCACAGGGGTTTGGCTTTCCCTTCCTCTGAAGCTGAGAGACTGTGATTTTCTTGAGGTCCCCCATTGGGTTTCCATGGCCCAGTGGGGATTCAAACCCCAATCTCCAGGCTTGTAGTTCAGTACTCAAACCATTACACTACACTGAGTCTCTTTGTAAAGTAGGAGTGGGAAAAGTGCTGCCTGCCTCAACAAAATCACTTTTATATCTCTCAGTAGTCCTCGTGTTCCTTTGACCCCTCTCCCAAATTTTAGGGATGTTGAATTTTTAGTGCCCAAATAGCCAGCATAACCCTACATGTTTTGGGAGTTGGATTCTATTTGTCATTTTGTCATGATCTGGGACTTTTTTCAAAGTTTGTTTAAGCTCTCTCTCTCTCTCTGTAGGTTTCTTCTTTAAACCAGGAAGCTACTGTACTTATAGAAAAACTTATACTTTGAAAAAGAGAGAAGGAGGCTGTAATACCTGAAAAAGTGACAACAGCTTGGCATAGTTGGGGACAAATAGTATTTTCATTTCTTCTTCTTCGGAAAGTGAATATGAGAGCTGCCCAGGGGAATTTGGCCCTCCAGACACTTGTAATGATGACAGTGCAGTCCACGACCCCTGGCAGGTGCCCATCCCACTGGAAAGCCAGTTAAGGTAGTAGGCAGTTCCAACTCCACCCTAGAATTTACAAAAATAACCTCTCCCTTGGTGCATATGAACATTTCTATTCACTTTTACAAGGGAAATTCACTTGCAAAACTGTGGGGTAAGGATGCTATTTTAAGTGACATATTCCAATATTGTTAGCCTCTGAATCCCATTTGGGATAAAGATGGGATATTAGACAGACAAAATTAAAACAATGAAGTGAGTGACATTTGCTTGGATCCAAAGAGAAGTTAACTAAAGGATGTTCACAGAAGGAAAATCGCTCCCCCTTCCCAGGAAAAGCATCTCCAGAGAATCAGTGAGCCATCCTAAACAATGAAGGACAAAATACTGGACAGATTAAAGAAGAAAAGAATGGTCTCAGATTGTGTTTGTCACCTAAGATGTTAGCGTAACAATGTTCAAAGTAATCATATTTCCAGTTTCAATTCGGATGTTGTACAGGAAGGCAGAGGTGCTTTGGAAAGAGCATAGGAGGTTGCACAAGGCCAAAGGAATGGAAAATGTTCCTTCCATGTTGTTGTTGTTGTTGTTGTTGTTGTTGTTGTGTTTTGTTCCTTCAAGTCATTTACAACTTATTGTGACCCTAAACTGAGCCTTTCAGAAGGCTTTCTGGGGCTGAGAGTGTGTGACTTGCCCAAGTTCACCCAGTGGGTTTTCATGGCCAACCAAGGAATTAAACCCTGGTCTTCAGAGTCGTAGTCCAATGCTCAAACCACTACACCACACTCTCCCTTCCTTTCATGGGTCCACCCTTCTGAGAGGTGAGAAAATTCTATCCTTTCAGATGGGAGGTGGCCATTAAATATCATGGGATGACTTCAATGGATTTCACTATTTATTCAAAAGGTAGGGCCCAGGGAACCATATAAAATTGGTAGTAGTAGAGGCAGGTAGAATAGTTTATGCTAAAAAAAACAGGTGGAGCATTTCCCATGTGTTTTGACCCATCTCCTGTACTTATCAAAAGTAATAACAGGCACCCTCATTACATGCACACTCACACAAACTTGCACTTATATACAAGTAGTAGAACCATATGTTCAAGTCTTTACAATTATTTCGATTTTTGCTGCTTCAAACTGTTAACATGAGATGTTTATGAAAATATATAACAAATAATTACAATGAACACAATGTCTAATAAAGATGAAGGGGATAAAAACCCTCATGAATGTTTAATCTGGAAATAAAAGAAATTGGGACTTAATTATATCATCAAATATTTAAAATTGCCTCCTATACTAAATTCTATTTGTATTTAATATAGCTTTAAAAGAAAAGAAAAGAAAAGAAAATTATCTGTAACATTTTGACAAAGGTGAAAAAGCAGCGCTGCCTTAATGTGTTGCATCCTGGGAAAGCATATGAATGAAAGCAATAGCCTACAAAAACTTTACTGAAACTTCTGGTAACCCTTGAGAAATCAATTAGTAAAAGTACAGTATGGGTTTATCTGTATGTTGGAAGTATTTTACAAATGACTTGAGTACTTTCAAATGTTATGGCTTCCATGTAGTGGCTGTGCAAAAACTTCATTTTCCATGTATGGGACTAATATTTCAAAATTCCTTCAGTCTGTGCAATAAATAGTAAATCCTTTTACTGAAATATCATGCATTTTATATAGTTTGCTATGTATACATGGCAAGGAATTGTAAAATATGGCATCAATTTCATTTTTTTTTTTTAGTTGTTTGCATTTCTCTGTTGGCATTAAAGACATGTTGGCCCTCAATGGATGGATTGCTCCTTCTTGCTAAATACCAAATGGTGTAGAAACCACATTACTGGTCAACACATGATCATAATAATTAAAGTGAATTATATGTGTATAAGAATGAAAAGAATATTCAAAAATATTTTAAAATCATTTCTTCTTAATTGAGAAAAAACCCTGAAGACAATAATCCTGGATCAATGAGAATATCTGCAGTTGGTGACTGAGCAGCTATACAGACTGGCCAAAAGGACCGGCCTGGAGGTGGAGTGGGGGCATGGTGACTGCATACCACCCACCCTGACTCCACATCGATGCCGCCATCATGCTGCCCACCCAACAAGATGGCAGGTGCTGTGCTAAAGGAGCACTAAAAAGCTGCTGCCATGGTGGCAAGGGTGGTTTTTGCCACTCTAAAAAGGAGTGGCATTTGCCAGCTCTTTTTAGAGTGGCAAACCACCAAATCAGAGCCGTGGTGTGCAGTTGCTGCAGCTCCAATCTGGCAGGGAAAGCGGAAGCAGAATGCCACCTCTTAGGGGCCATCTGTTCAGCCCCATAGTCTACACAAAATTCACATGTGGTATTTTTGTGCAGAAAACAGTGTTTTCTGTGCATGAAGCAGTATTTGCTGTTTCCTCCAGAGAAAAAGCTGCTTTGTGGCCCAAAATGTCATATACAAATTTGCAGAGAATAAGTAAAAAAAATCTCTTGCAGAGAATAAGTAAAAAAAAAAACACCCCAAACCCAAACCTTCTTACAGAGGGAAGAAAATGGCTAAAATTACTTGTTTCATTCAAGAATGGAATTAGCAAAGAATTCCATCCGTTCATATGCATAAGTTTCTGCTATCATAAAAGGAGCCTTATGTGCATACCCCTTCTATGAGTTTAGAGCAGTGCTAATCATATCTGGCTGGCATGCAGGCTAGTTAGATGTCCAAGAGACAGCACTTAGGATGTAGCCACACTGAAGAATTAATGCAGTTTGAGACCACTTTTACTGTTCTGGCTACATTCCATTTTTTGTGGAATGCCACCCCTTAGGGGCCATCTGTTCTCTGACAGGGAGTTTAAATGTCCTTTTCTTTTCTTTACTTTTCTTTTTAAAACCCTACAAATCTCAGAAGTCCCTAGCATTGCAGTATGGTAGTTAAAATGGTGTCAAATTGCATTAATTCTGCAGTGTAGATGAGCTGTGTTCTAGACAATTCGAGAGCTTGGAAATGTTATTGTCAGTGTTAATGTATCAGCATTAAATTGTCAAAAGAAAATTAACCCATTATCATCAAAACATTGTGAAAGATTGTTAAAAATAATTTACATTTACCAGAAAGGATGTTAGCTACATAAACGTAATCAGAAGGTACTCCAGAAGTTACTCCAAAAATAAGGTTGCTTGATGTTTTAACAGAATAAGAAATTTAATTTCTAAGTCTAGTTACTATTTGCATACTAGTTGGAAAGCTAGTTGGATGCTAGTATGTGCATCCACCAGACAGGCATTTTTGGGAGGGGGGAATAATGTGCATGCTTGTGTAATCATGCAACCTTTATAGGTTTACTCAAAACCCAAACCAACTGTGTTTAATCAGACTTATTTCCTATGAAGCATGTTATTTCCCTAGCTAAGAACTAAGCACTAATGGTCCTGTGCCTATGACATAGGAATAAATCAACTATAGCCTGAATAATTAATGCATCAATGCATCACCTGAAAACTAAATATTCTATGCTGAACATCTGAAAATGAAATTAAAATTTTAAAATATAAGCATTTTTCCCAAAACATAATATATACTTCTATGTCTCTGTGTGTGTGTGATGCAGGTCTCCCTCCTCCTCCTGAGATATTTAATGGGTCTGTAAGCATTTTTCAGAACTATAACTACTGAATAAACATGAAAAATATGAGGTCTTAATAAATGGAATTTGTATTTTTAAAAAAAAAAAAAAGAAAAAGAAAAAGGAAGAAAGATGTAACAAGCCCAAAGTTAATTCATCACAACTTCCCCATCAGCCTTTGTTGGGTATCTGGCCAGACCCATCACATTATCTGTTTGACTCACTGAGTCACTCCAGCTAATAGAATTTTGCCCTATGTTTGTTGTTGCCATGGCAATGCAATATTATCAGGCATGTCATGTTCACAGATCAGTAGCAGCAGTGCTGCTGCAGACACACAACAGCTTTCAGCCTTTGACCATAAACAGGAATTCACTCCACAGTCAATCTGTCAAAAAGGAAGTCGGCTGTGGTGAAGAAGCACTAGTGCCGGCAACTACTTGCCTTTTCCTTTTCCCTTTGTCAGCGTCCAGGCTATTATCATTAAAATAACCTTGAATCGTCATGAATTCATTCATTCACAAATATTGTCAAAGAAGGTGCAAGAGTTCAAGAGAATCCAAAGGGGTCAAAGGGAGGACTAGGTTTAAATCTGCGCCTATTGAACCTGGAAATGACATAGGCTGTTAGATATAATCTTATTCTTACCATAGCAAATCAAGCTGTGTTGACTGGCACCAATGTCCAAGGCCATTCAGGAGCATGAAAGGTTACGAGGAGTAAAGAGGTCATATCCTTTGTGGCCCAGCTTTGAGAAATAAACTTAGGGATGTGTGGGAATATTTTACAAAGAATAGCTCTTCCCCCTCCCTCGACAAAAGTGAAAAGCAAATCCTGTTTGACATCTATAGAAACTTCAGGTAGTTCTCCTTCTGTGGAAAAATATTCATTTCTTTCCAATGCAGAGCAACTAATGTTCTAAAATATTTCAGTCAATTAAATAAGTGTTCTCTTAAATGTGGAGATGCAAAAATAAAAAGGTCAAATCTATTGTCAGATTGCAATCTTCATAATGATTTGAATGTGGCACAGCAGCTATATGCTCCTTATACTTGAAACACAGCAATGGATTTTATCATACCAGACAGCATTTAAGTATGTGCATTGCTATTCTTTTTCTCCATATATTTAGTAGAACTTGCAGACAAACAGTTCCAATTAGGTATTCCAGATCTGCATCAACATTTTTTTTTTTTAAAAAAATGAATAGCAGAGTAATGTTGTAAAGAGGCTTGGAGGACGGATTTGTTTAGTTAGATGCTAACTGGTCAGAAATAATCCCATTTATTTCAGTGAGACTATTTAAGAATAAAGAGGGAGAATGGCCATAGGATGTCATTATGAACTAATCCTTTGAAAGGATTGTAAATCTTTTCTCTAGTGCAAGGTCTCAGTTTGTCTTCTATAATACATAATATCTCATGATGAAATTGGAACAACACAGAAAATTGGGAAATTATTTGGAAGATGATAGGTTAAAAGACAAACATTTGCTTGTTCCAGACTTAATCATACTTAAACAAGAACCACTGGAATCAATGGATCTTAGATTAGTCACATCTAATTTCAGTTCCATTATTTTCAGTGGGTGTAGTCTATAAATGAAGCCTAAATCTAATTGTTAGTTCTAACTAAAGTAGGCCCACCAAATCAATGGGAGCTTGGTAAGGCAACATTTAGACAATTTCCATTGATTCCAAGGCATTTCTTTAGTTGTGACTAACAATTGGATTGAGGCCAGTGCGCAGCCCTCCAGATGTTTTCAGAAAGTTCAGTGGTAGAATGCTGTGAGTTGCAGATCAACATTTGGAGGTGCACACAATTCCCACTCCCATTGCCTGCAAATTGATTCCAGTTTTCATTCTATAAAATAAGGTATCAGAGGCATTCTCCCCAGGGCAAGACAATCATATATCTGCTCTCATATTTCAACTCCAGCTGTCAGCAACTCTCCTGAATCACCAGCAGAGAACCTGCCCCATCATCTGAAATCTTTTAAATTAGAGAAACCAGGTATTACATTGTCTAAATGCCATACATTTGGCAGGTTTCATCCTCTCAGAAGGAGGTGCTCTAGAAGTTTCATTTAATTCTGCCTCATTTTTTTTTAAATTAAAAGCCTTTTGGGAAAACAAAACCCTACAACCTTTCATTGATTTCTACTAGTGATGTACCAAGTCTTTTATTCCAAGTCTTAGGTCAAGTCTCATGTCTACCTTCAAGTCTCAAGTCGAGTCTGAAGTTTGGAAGCCAACTTTAACAGAAAAAAGGAGGTGGAGGTGTGGCATGTGTGTGTGTGTGGGGGGGGTGAGGGATAGAGTTTCAATAACTAGAAAATCCAGAAGATATGTATGAAGTTAGGTAAAATAATTTCTTGGAGGGGAACAGCAAATGTGTTGGGCACTGGTCTTGAGGTTGAAGGATCCTTCTAAAGCTTTTGAACAGCTTTCAAAGCCACCTCTGATGTGCAGCAGGGACAGGCTGCTGAGTAGACCTCAAGCTCATTGCCTAATATGTTTTCTATTCTGGATGAAGTAAGCCAGCAAGTCAGTCATTATAAATATACAAATATACAAATAAACTGAGTCAGTTTATCATTTATTGCTTAGTCAAGTCCAAGTAGAGTCAATTGAAGTGACTTGAGTCCACATCAATGGACTCAAGTCTACATCACAGATTTCTACCTCTCAGGAAGGTCTCTAACTGCAAAGATGACAAGTACAAGTATACCCTAAACTATATCTATTTGTAGAGGCTACTTGAAACTGAACCCAGTTCTGTCATTTTTAGGAAGGCCTCAATGGACTTTACTGGTTTCCCTATATAGTCAATAATTTGGAAGTCAATTGCAGTTCCTATCTTAATTTCCAGGACAAAATGATTTCGTATATAATCTTCCTTTCAGATCCACTAGTATGTAGTTCCAGCCAGAGTTCAGTTACAAGGTAATCAATTACAAATACAATTATTCTTATAATTAATTCTTTTTGCAATAATAGCATAGTTATGTTCAGTCATGACTGTGACATCAAGCGAGATACCTTATATTCCTTTATGGTGTAACTGTAGTTACAGAGTATGTGTGGTCTCAATAGTTAAATGTATTTTCCATCAGAGCCCAATGACTTGTAGCATTTTGATATTTAATTAGCTAAAAATAACTATTCTAGTCATATTTGAGAACAATAAAGAATTGATTTATAAAAATTATAGCTACAATGGTAACTAAATGCTTTGGGGCTGGAAATCCAATGGGAATGTATTTCTCTTAAAAAAAATGTTCTAAGCTCTGTTATAAGAAAACAAAGAAAATAAAAAAAAATGTAAAATGTTCTTGTCCTCTGCTCTGGTGCCACAACAAACTACAAGTTCCAGAATTGTATTGAGCCATGGCAGTTCAACTGGATTATTTCTGTTGTGTTGATTCAGCCTGTCTCACCACATGGGTAAGCCTTGGATAAGCTCAAAGGTTCCAGGGCTGAATCTTTCCTCTGGTGTCCTAGATTCCAATCTTATCGAGTCTGAATATGGTATTTTAAAGTAATGAAGTGGGGCAAATGTACCTTCAATGCAATTGCTTTTTTTCACTGTCGACAATAAATGCAAGATAAGATTTTTTTTTAAAGATTTCCCAAACCATTTTAATCCATAACTGGAGACATTTCATAAGTGATGTCCATGGTTTTATAAAAAAGAAAACATGAAGACTTTTCAAAGGAAAGTGGCCTGTCAATGTAGAAGACATATATTTTGCACTTTATAATAACAGCTTAGTAGCTGAAGCAACTAAAGTCCCTCTGCTCTGCTACTCTATGCTGCTAAGATGACTCCTAAGGTTGAAATAGTGCTTTGGGCTATGTATGTATTAAGTTTGTGAGATTTCTGTTAAGACTCTAAATCATGATGATTTTTAGAGATGTGTTATACCGTATATTCTATACTGTGCTATGATATGTACAAGTATAGCAAAACTTTTGGCAGTGCTGAAAGGGAAAGTGTGGATATTACACATGGAAATTTGTTCCCCCCAAGGCCCTTAAAGGAAAAAAATTGATATCATGAAATCTAGATATAAAATTTGTATTTTGGAAAAACTCACAAAACTAAATTTGATGTGTTAAATGAAATGTTAAGTATGATGCTGCATAGTGTTAATTAACCAAGACTTAAATTGGGTGAAAATACAAAAATCCTCGATAAAAACAGCAATGACAAAAATTCACTAAACTAGGAAGTAAAATAAACAGATATCTAATCCAAATAGGTACATTTTTGACAGGTGCCAAAATATCATCAGGGTTGTCACTTGCTATACTTCCCAGTTCGCATTTTATACAATTCTATGTATCAGATACCACATAGCCCCAAAATGGCCTCTAAAATGTTGGTGCACTGCAAGCAAATGGATGACCAGCCATTACTGGGTGCCCTTCCTATTCCTGGGGTCCTTTCACATTACATAGTTACAGTGTTATTAGTCCACTTTAAGTGCCATGGTTACACCCTAAGGAATCCTGGGATTGGCAGTTTGGAGAGGGGTAGTTAGAGTGCCAGAGTACTCCAGTCCTCCCCAAACTAGAAATCCCAGCATTCCATAGGATGTTTCCAAGGCTATTAAAGTGGAATCATCATGCTATAATTCTACAGTATGAAAAACCAACTTACTTGGAGCTGGGCCAGAATAATCATTTGCAGCATGGTGGCACACAGAACAACACTGTGCAGCAGTGGTAAGAAACGTGCTTTTTTCATTGCTCCAGAAACTTACAGCACTAGTTATTCAAAACTGGATAGTTCTGGTCACCTTCAGCATTTGTTTGCTTTTGTTGTATTTTGGACAGGATAACCAGATGTCCTCCTTTTCCAGGTCCTATATTGCAAATGTCTGTCCAGGAGGAATTCTAAAATGTCCTCTAATTTGAGCATGACTGTGGGCCTTTGCAGACTGCTAGAAATAGTGCAAATTGAGTCCACTTTAACTGCCTGGCTCAGTGCTAAGGAATCATGGGAATTGTATTTTTTCTGAGACATTGAGCCTTCTCTGTCAGAGCTCTGGTGCCATGATAAACTACAGCTCCCATGATTCCCTAGCACTGAGCCAGGACAGTGAAAGTAGACTCAATTTGCACTATTTCTGGCAGTCTGCAAAGGCTCTAAGAAGCATGAATTTATATTTATCTGAGGGTTTTTTTAGCTTTTATTTTGGCATGCATTTTTGTCATGACCTCCATTTTTCTTGAATGTCCTAAATTTTGTGGTGTCTTGTCCTCCTTTGCAGTGATGACATCTGGTCACCCTGATTTTGGGGCAGTCTTTGCAGCTCCTGGGGACAAAAAGAAAAGAAAATAATGACTCCTGGAACCACCACACTTATCTGTCCCTGCTCTAAATGTTCTAAGCTATTACACTGTGGAGCAAAACACACTCTCCCTTAGTGTCCTTATTGTCACTTCAACATGCACAACAGAACATGAAGGAAGCAATACAAGACACAATGCAAGCCAGCACTCGAACTATATTGTCTTCCTCCTCCACCATTCATTGATGCCACAAACTGAGAAAAGCAAAGAAGTTACAATGACAACACAAAAGAAGAGACATGAATCATCATCAAGTTAGAAATGCAATGTCATTTGGCTGCCTTTACTATTGGAAAAAATCATTAATTTACAATAACTCAGTATTTGTAAATTATCTACTGCATAATTTCCTGATTTTAGTCTGTGGGAGGAAGCAGGCTGTTCCTTTGAGTTGTTTACCCACTACTTTCATTCAAAGTATGGGCAAGCATTCTGTGCAATCAAGCTGGCCAGATGATCACAGAGTAGTCTCTGACAATGCTGGCTCTTCAGCTTAGTAAGGGAGATGAGCAAGGAAAATACAAGGCTGATATCCATCATGTTGTGTCCTGCAAATGAGAATAAGGTACAGATTACCCAGTATTCTTCAAACAAATACTTACTTACAGCAGTTTACCTGCAACTCCAATACTGTTGTAAATTTTCTGCTCTCTCTCTCTGTTTGATAAAATATTCCTGAGTGTGACTTACACTACATTGATTTTAATAAGCATTCTCTGCAGACCAATGTGTATAATGCTGGAAATTGTATAATACAATTTTCCACAAGTGAAATGCTATAGAAAATTGCACATTTTATACTGACATGTGCCACATCAATAATACAGTTTCTATATCTTATTTGTAGCTATTGATTTCAACAACATAATGAAAAATTGATTGCAATGAAGTGCACTACTTTTTAAATATAAATTTCAGTGTCACATTATTTTTATCTATGCTTCCCAATCATGCCTTTATATATTTATATATATTTGTTTTTACCAAAGTTAGAGATCAGTAAATTAGGTAATAAGACAAGAGACAGTCAATACAAACCTTGCTGTTTTGCTAAAATATGTTTTCCAGCACAGAATAAACTAATTCTACTTCTTCATTATAAAAACAATTAAAGTTTCCATTTATATCATCACCTTTCTGGAGGTAATTTCACAATCTAAAATAAGGCAATATCAAAAGAAGATACAGTGTACAAAGAATCATGAAGCCAGAAAGTCTAATATTAATAATTCTAAAAAGTCTTATTGTATCAACAATGCAAAATTAAAGCATTTAGTATTTATACTGTCAGCAAGTCTACAGCTGTTTGCAGGAAAATAATATGCACAATCTTGTGTACTTGTTCAATCTCTTATTTCTGCACCTGCCTGAATTGGGAGTTCCGTGCCATTTATTTAAATAATGGAAATGAAATCATATACCTTTTTGAATTCTATGGCCAAGTTTTCATATGCAAATCACAACTTGACACTGTAACCATGAAATCATGAGCATGTATCATGTGTGAACCTGTCATTTTTGGCTAATTGAGTGATTTTTAAAAATAAGTGCAGGCAATCCCATTTGATAGGGGCTCGATCCAGCCAACTATAAGTGTAGATAAAGAATAGCCACCATCACTGTTCCATACCCTTTTGCAAAAGCATGTACCAAAATTCATTTGCTTTTGTCATTGTTATGTGTCTTCAACTCCACCTTAAGTGGCACTATCATAGGATTTTCTGGGCAAAATGTATTCCAAGGAGGTTTGCCATTGCCTTTTTCTTAGGTTAAGAGAATGTGCTTTCCCTAAGACTACTCAATGGATTTTCACATGGGATTCAAAGTGGGGATTCAAAGCTTGTCCCCCAGAGTCCTAGTTCAATGCTCAGATCATTAATCATACTGACTTTTAAACGTTCACGCAGTAGTCTAATAGGTAACTCCTACACCTAATTTTATCCCTTCCCTTGTGCAAGAGATAGAATATGCACTACTACAAGCAGAACACAGCTGATCTGGGACATGTGTCAGCAAAAAGTACCCTTGGGCAACTGGTGGCACTCCATTTAAAAAACAATTGGCATTCTAGTTATCACCATGTACCTGGGTTTGAAAGCATGGAGGCCAACACAAGTGGTTTGGTGTGACATGCATAATTCCAGCCTCCAATAGAGGGCAACAGAGCAGAGAAGGAACAGCAGGGAGGTGGCCATTGCTGTTCCCTAAGTTCTGTTGTCTGGGGCAATCATCTTGCCATCCTACTGGTAGAGCTGGCTCTTCTCAACTACATGGAAGGGTTTCACCAGAAGACATTTTACAAAGCTCTAGTCACTCCTGCCTAATTTGAATTCAGTTTTTCCCCTCCGAGAAGTGTTTCTGTATGAGAAATAAAACAGTCCACCCATGATCAGAGATACCATCTTCATACAGAAGGCTACTTCTGAAACCATCCCATTGTACAGGATCAATATATTGATAGAACTAGAGATTTCCTGTGCTTACCTAGTCACTAAATTTCAAAGTGCTTCAGACTGGTTTAAGCTGGAACTTGTCTGAAGTTATGGAACTAATTGGAAGGCTGTATGCAGATTCTTGGCGAAAACAAAAGAATCCCATTTCTGAAGCAGAATATGTAGAATAAAAATCTACATCTCCTTAAGCAAATACTGCATCTTAAAATTATTTTCACTGTTCTAACACTGGCACTCATTTAGAGAGCAGTGTATATTATTAAGGCTGGCAGTACTGCATACTCCTGGCTTGCATCTCAAATGTGTTATCTTATGCTTGTGAGCTTAATTCCAGTTTTATGTATAACACTCACATTTCCAAAGTAAATTTTGTTATGACAGCAGCTTGGCTAGTTAATTTTACTATTTATCAGCTGTGCTGGTCACCTTGGATAAATTAATTGAAATCCACATTCTGTGTGGGCAGCATAAATTTAGGGAAAACTAAAAGAGGAAAAAAGCATTTGATTTAAAATAATACATCAAGGCATACCTGAATCAAGGGTTCTTAATCAGCGAAGGCTTGAAACAACAGTTGCTTTAATCAAACAGGTTAACACCCACATTTGTTAATATAATCATTACGAGGCCAGGCTGAGTAAGAAACTGAAAGCATAAAATGTAGGTTCTGGCAATGGACTGTTTTGAAGGACTATAATAAGGCTGGTAATAATTAATTTTGTTTTCAACACATAGAGAAATAGTCTTTGGTTTGTATTTATACATTACTTCATTTGTGGTTAAATTCATTTGTGGGTAATCCTTATGTTTTTAACATATATTTGGCCTGTTATTATGCATTTAAGCATAAATCAATTTAAAAATATTATTTTGCTAGCCAGAGGGAAATATCCAATTTTAAGTTTAAAACATCAGTAAAACTAGGCTATACCAGTTCTGGTGAATTCTAAGTAGAGATTCTTTGGGGATTTAAGTTTTGTTTTATGTGGCATCACACAGACGCACACACAACTGCTAATGTACTGGGGTCTAATGAATCACAGGGAAAGATTGCTATGCCACTCTAAATCTCAAGAGACTGACAACTCATGGGGCACAGCTGGAAAGAGTGTGAGAGTGTGTATGTAGAAATAGCTGTGAATAGAGAGGGGCTGACCCATCTGAGGCTTATGAATGAGAAGCCTAAAAGGGAAAATGTTGGTTTGATTTTTTAAATAAATAAATAAATAAATCTCAAGTTCTTCCCATTCTCAATTTGTGAATTTTGGTAAAGTCTATCTCCATGCCATATATGTACTACATTTAGTCCTTTCAGGACACACAGGGAGGTGAAGCTCAATTCATTACTAACAGTGATTCAGTGCTGTAGATCAGGGCACTGGGAAATTGTTGGGGGGTTGTACTGGGAACAGGCAGCTGGAGAGACTCTTTGGGGTCCTTCTACAACTGCATGTTCCTCTCTGCCTCATGACTGGGAGAGTACTGCAAATATGATTTTCTGGTGCCCTTATCTGCAGTGCCTTGGAAACCCTTTGATCAGGATACTGCCAGCCTCAAAAGGTAGGTTTGAGGGCCATTGGCAGTTTTTAACAACCATAAATATGAATCCTGTGCAGTTACAAGATCATGAAATCTTGTAACTGGACAGGATGCTAACCAACTCTTTGTAGATAGACTAGGCAACCTCTTATTTTTTAAAAAAGAAACAAAAGTAATAATAATAATAATAATAATAATAATAATAAAATTTTATTTATACCCCGTCTTTAGCCAAAGCTATCAAGGCGTCTTACATGTAAAATCAATCACAAAACCCAAACAATGCAACGAACATATAACCCCCCTTAAAAATAGATTAAATCAAATCGGCATTAAAATCTAATTTAAAACAATAAGACTTTGAAGCGTCTAACACAGATTAAAATGAGTGTCACTCTAGGTAAGTAGGGAAAGAAAGGTAAAACTATCTGATGACGAGGAACCGGTTGGAAAATAGTATTATTCCGGGATCATTCCTAATCTCTCTAAAACTTAAATAATAATAATAATAATAATAATAATAATAATAATAATAATAATAATGCCAGTGGAGCTTTGAAAGCTTGCATCATGTATAATGAGCATTTTGGTTGGCCCAATAGAGGCATCACTGTGTTGTGGATTTTGGATGATACTGTACTTTGCTATATGGCCAACATGGCTACCCTTGGATATCATTCTTAATGTTAAATACATTGCTACATTTATCTTACTTTCTTTAAAAGCAGAAAGCATTGTGTGGAAGGGCTAGAAAAAGTTTAAAGCTGCTCTTAGATGGACAAGATCTAGACACTCTTCCATTCCTTAAGAAGCTTTCTGTAGTAACTGGGGGGAATGGAAGAAGCTGTATGGATGGGTTAAAAATGGAAAACATCTGAGTCTCTCTAAAATATGATGAATGATGTTAAGTAATTGTACAATAAATACTTAATCTAAAAATTTTCTCTCTCTATTTCATTAAGGAGAATGATTTAGTGGTAGATAACCTTTGTGTGGACAAACCATCAGTGCTTCTTGGCTGAACTGGGTTTTTATCTTTTTTTTTTTTTTTCCTTACAGAGAGACCAAGTTCAGCCAAAAATAGTTAACACAGGTAAGACTGTATTTGGTTTAAGGAGCTCTCTTTAGAGGAGATAAAAGTTTTTAGCATTTCACTAGAGCTTTGTGGATAATACTGCAGTTCTTCTTAATGTTCCCTGAAGAGAAAAAGCACTATAAGTAGCAGTTTCTTTTTTAAAAAACAACAACAACAAAACTTTATTTACTAAAAAAAATCAAATTTACAATCTAACAAAGCATATAATCCATTTTCACACAACACAAATTAACATACCCTAACAAAAAGGATACATACATATAAAAACAACTTCCTAGTAACTTTGTTCCTACTTTTTCCTGCTTTATCTTCTGTCTTTTAATTTTATGTATCATATCTCTTGTACTTTTTCTTATTCTTTCCTGTTCAAAATCTTATTCCATTATTTACATTTTTTATTATTTACCATCATTCTATCTTGGCACCTTATTCCAGTATTTATACTCTGTAATCTACGGGGGGTTGCAGACTGTCAGAAATAGTGCAAATTGAGTCCACTTTTAGGGTTAGGGTTAGGGAATCATGGGAACTGTATTTTATTGTGGCACCAGAGCTCTCTGACAGAGAAGGCTCAATGTCTCAGAAAAAAAAAAAAACAATTCCCATGACTCCCTAGCACTAACCCTAACCCTAAAAGTGGACTCAATTTGCACTATTTCTGGCAGTCTGCAACCCCCCTAAATTCACTTTCTTATCAATGTTAATTATCTGCTGACTTCAATGCAGCTTGAATTTCTTCTACTGAGAAGAAATTCCATTTAACCATTCGTCCTTAAATGTATCCATTGATTTATTTCTGAGCAGACATGTCAGTTTGTCCATTTCTATGTACTCCAGCATTTTCTATAACCATTCCGTTTTAGGTGGATGATCCTCTGATCTCTAGCTCCTTGCATGTACCACCTTAGCCACTGTTGTCATATAAAATAGAATTCTACTGTATTTCCTTTCCGAAATACTATCTGACATACTTAAAAGGTACATTTTTGGGTCTTTCTTAATTTTGATTTTTAGCAGCATCTTTATTGCTTCATGAATTGAGGACCAGTATTTTGAGCTTTTCTGCATACGCACCACATGTGGACAAAAGTACCCTTCTCCTCCTCACATTTCCAGTATCTGCTATCCAAAGATTTATTGACCTTTGAGAGCCTAGTAGGTTTCACTAGAGCTTTGTTAGATGAGACCTTTTGTGGGCGTTTTCCATTTATTCTATATCTACACTTTTCCCGTACCCTCAACAAGGCTCTCCTTATTGAGCGTTTTTTTTAAAAAAATATAATAAACTTTATTAACTTAAATAAAAGACATAACAAGACATAAACAAAACTATTGAGTGTTTTTTTAAATCTTGACTTACCTTTACTTTCTCATAATATAAATAGTTGTGCCACTCACAGATGTTATCAACTCCGACATATAGAAGGCCTCTATTCTCTAGCCTTAACCACACTTTTATCCACTCTAGACAACTTGCTTAAAAATAGAGCTTTAGGTTTGGTAATCTCAGACCCTTTCTCAATACTTCATCTTGGAGTGATTTTACCTTAATTCAGGGGTTTTTTGCCTTTCCAAATGAAATCAGTAATCTCCTTCTGCCAGTCATTAAAGGGGATATAATTCATTTTTACTGGGATTGTTTGAAATAAAATCATCATCTTTGGTAAAACATACATTTTTACCACAGATATTCTTCCCTGTAAAGATATTTGTAAATTCTTCCATTTTCATAAATCTGTCTTTATCTCCTGCTATACCACACTGTAATTGTTCTTAAAGATGTCTGTATTCTTAGTAGAGATAGTGACCCTCAGATATTTCACTTTCTTTTCTATTTGAAAACCTGATCTTAACATGAATTCTTATTTTTTCTTATTTGTCTTATTCATAACAAGTGTTTTTGTTTTTCCTTATTAATCCTAAAACCAGAGACTTTATCATATTCTTTGAGTTGTTCTATTAATGATGATACAGTGTCCAATGGATCAACCAAATAGTGAATCATATCGTCTGCATAAAGCCTTATTTTAAATTCATAATCTCTTATTTTAATGCCTCTCACTCTGTCATATTTTCTAATTGTGTTAGCCAAGACTTCAAGTGCCAAGATAAAAAGTAGGAGCAATAATGGGCACCCCTGATGAGTGCCTCTTTGAATCTCACTTGTTTTGGTTCGCTCTCTGTTGATAACCACCTGTGCATTTTGTGTATCATATATCACCCCTATCCATTTATGGTAATTGCCTTCTTTTACTGTCCTGATAATAATTTCCTTCATAAATTTCCAATTTAAGTTATCAAATGCTTTCTCCACATCCAAAAAAATCTTGGCAATCTGTTGATCTGGTTTTCTATGATAGAATTCTATAATGTCCAGCAAATTCTTAATATTGTCTTTAATATATCTTTTTGGCAAAAAGCTTCTCTGGTTTGGATGTATCCGTGTGTCCAGAATTGTTTTAATCCTTTTAGCCAAAATACTTGTAAATAACTTATAATCTTGGTATAGCAATGATATTGGCCTATAACTGCTCATCTTGGCAGGATCCTTTTTTCTTTTTAATATTAATACTGTATTCATACCTTTCCACAACTCTGGAATCTTCCCCTCTGGGATTTTGTTCATTACATTCTGCAGATGTGGTCCCACAATTTCTGATGATGATTTGTAATATATGGCTCCTAACCCATCTGGTCCTGGAGCTTTAGATGTTTTCATCTCTTTGATCGCTTCCATTATTTCTGTTACAGAAATTCTTTTATTCAATTCTCCTATTTGATCTTCAGTGAATTCTTGGATTTCCTAATTGTTTAGCTACTCTGCTAGCTTGTCATCTTGTATCTGATTTTCATTATACAAATCTTTAAAATACCTATGAAAAAACATTTTAATTTTGTTTTGATCAGTGTATAGGACTCACTATTAGACAGAAAAGTGAAAAAAGGTATTAAAGCAATGCAAGGGAAACTCCCTAAAAGCTTTTTTTTTTAGTTTATTTAAAGAACTAGATGTAGAAGATGCTTGGAGATATCATTACGGACTGGCAAAAGAATACACTTTCTATTCAAATTATCATGATTCGTGGTCCAGGATAGATATGTTTTTACTTTCATCCTCCATTACTACAAAAATAGAAAATATGGAAATACTATTGAAAATACTATCTGACCATAATCCAGTTGTGTTAAAAATAAGGAGACCAAAAAAAAAAATAAAAAAAAAATAGATTATTCCCTTCTGAGAGATAAAAAGATTTTAGAGAAAGGAAAAAATACTTATTTTTTTTTAATGAAAATCTAACAGAAGGGATAAATATCAACATGGTCTGGGATGCCAACAAAGCCATGATGAGAGGCTTCTTCATTAAGCAAAGTAATGAATGGAAAAAACAAAGAGAGGAAAACTTTATGAAGTTACAAATAGAGCTTGTGCAAACAGAAGAACAATTCAAGACAAAGCCAAGTAACAAAGGACTGTCAACACAACTAAAAATAATACAAAAGCAAATCTAATTGTATTTAGTGGAAGAATTGGGAAAAAAATGAAGTTTGTGAAACAAAAATACTTCTAGCCTAATAAATGGCTAGCAATAAGATTGAAAAAAGAGAAGAGAGTAATATCAAAAATAAAACAAAGATAAGTAGCAGATTCTGGCCTGAAACAGATAGGACAAAAAGTGCAGCTTCTGGCCGCTTTGGGAACATGGTGTGCAGACAATGCACACCTCCAACATGACTGGAAGCTGCTCTGAGGCCACCAGCAAAAGGAGCAGCAAAAAGCCTGTTGGGACAGCAGCGGTGGCCCACTTTAAGAGCAGGCCAGCCACTTGCCCTGGTCCCAGGACAATCAGGACTTGATCACGGGCAGAGCAGCCAGCTGCTTCTTCATACCTGTCTGTAGTGCCCCTATGTTACTAATTTCTTTTGCCATTGGAAATTCAAGGTACATAGGATTTGGAAAGAAAATTGGGATTATACCTTAGAAACATCAGTTTTATAGCTTGGACATGCTCTGGGACACCAATTGCCAAGTGTCTGCTCTGGTCAGGAGTGCCCTTCTCCAGTTGTTTTGCCTAGGAAGGCTAGATCTAGTTACAGTGGTTCACACCTTAATTACTTCCCAATTAGACTATTATAATATGGCCTTTGTGGGCCTTCCCTTGAATTTTTGGTAGCTACAATGAAGGTAAAATTAAGCAGTCAAACTGTTTTTGCATGTATGATTTAGAGACAATACATCAGGTCTTGAAAGATCTGCACTGGCTTTAAATTTGCTTTCAAGCTTAATTCAATGCACTGTTTTTGATCTACAAAGCCCCAAGCATCTTGAGGTCAAGATATCTGAAAGACTGGTTCCTCCCATACTAAACCTTCAGCAAAGGCCCTGTTGAATATACCACCACCCTGGAAGGCTAGGTTGGTGAGCCCATGTGACAGGACTTTCCCCATGGCAGTCCCTCAGCTGTGTAACTCACTTGCAAGGGAAGTTGGACTGGCTTCTTCCCTTTTGAGTCTCCAGCAAACAGCTAATACTGTAGTCATTTGCAAGGCTTTCAATCTTTAAAGGTAGATTTGGATGCTCTGAATGCTTTGTCTGTAGGTTTAAAACTATTTTAAAGACACTGTTTTAGTCTGTTCCCCCCCCCCATGTTTTATTTGCATATTTAAGGTCTTAAAATGTCTTTATCTATGATACATTGCATCAGGGATCTTAGTGATCCGAGAGGTGATAGATAAATGCAATCTTGCCTTGGAAATAAATAGTCTTGTTAGGGAAGATCCATTACTTTTTTTGATTAAAATTTACAAAACTTCCTTCCAGAATGTTGGCTGGGCTGGTATTATTGAATTTTTAATTTAAAACAGCAAATTTTCCAAGTTCCATCAGAATTTGCCACACAAGTTAGCACCCTGGATATTCTGGTCCTACACAAGAAATTAAATGAATTTCATTTTTGGCCTTCCTTTATCTCATTTGTGACATACACAATATTGAGGCTTGTGAAGTGAATATAGTTAACCAAAGAATTACTAGTAGGTTCTTTGAGGATGTGATAAAAACAATATTCCTTTACTTTCTCAATATAACTGATTATCACAGATCAACTGCTATTCACAATATCTGGTTTGACAGTATTTCCAGAAAGGGTAAAGAGACCTTAGCCACCTCTTAACCAACTTATCTAAAACACTATTGACACTTTTATTTCATTTTCAATTATCTATAATGCCCAGAGACAAGAATTAAAGTACCAGTAGGCCAAACTCAGCAATTTTGGGGTTCATAACATTTGGATTAGATTGGTAAACTTGATGATTCTGCAGCAAAGTTGGTTATATATGTGGAAGCTGTCTGAACAATTTTGATTTCTCTCTTCTCTTTCTCCTCTTCCTCAGTTCATGCTCCTAGCATTTATGTTTAACTTCTTAGTACATATACTTGTTAAGCAACTTCACATTTTTGAAATAGATGAACAAATTTACACTGTACTTCTACAGGTTTGTTTTAGAAAATAATTATTTGCCCTGCAAATGTTGCAGGCAATTTTGAATGTAAGGTTATTATGCATGAACGTTGTCTGTGGTTTCCAGATTGTGGTTAAACCCTTGGTCTTGTCTACATTGGTGCTTTAACCTGAGTTTCCCCCAGGCTCGCTTGAGGATACAATACCAAACCCCCAAATTGGGTCTGGACTGTCTTCATGATGCCCACACCAAGTGGCTTCCTCCCCCAAACTGCATTTTAAAAATTCACCTTTTGGTGAAGGTCCAGGGGGATTTTCAGCAACGATAGGCAGATACATTTTCACTCATGGTCCCCATTCATTGCTTGGTGTTGAGTTGTGGGTGCAAATCATTCTCAGGTTAGAACGAGGTGCACCTCATTCAGACCTCAGCAGTGGTGCTGGGCAATGAACAGAGGTCATGAGTGGGAAGGCAGTCACTTGTTGTTGCTGCAAGAATAAAGAGAGGTAAGGGGCAAATTTGGGGCCGGAATACTCTAGGGACAGCCCAGAGTATTCTTTCAAGTGTAGATAAGGCCCATGTTTCCTGCTGGAGCCTCTATGCTTTTAGCACATAGCTCTCAAGAATTTGAAACCTTGTGGGATTTATGCACCGCTTTGGAATATTGTAGTATTCTTTATAAAAGGTATTCCGTCTCTTATTTTTGTTTTTACTTATGTACAACACAGCTCTGTTGATTTTTATTTAATTAATCTGCTTTTAACACTACATTTTATCAGTCAAATACTCACCTGAGACCACAGTCCTACAGATTATTTGCTCATTTATCAGAAAATCCACTGCTTTTCAAGAAATATTAACATTCTGTTGCTGAATCCTGGCATTCCATCCAAAATCAGCTTGGGCAAGACCAGTAGACATTGTAAATTGGTCCTGATTTTAGTCTGAAATTTAAAGGGGCTTTATTCAAGGTGCCCCAAAATAGGTTCATCATGGAAGCTAACAATCACAACTGGGCCTAACTTCAAAGATATACCACAACAAGATGGCAGCAGTATATTTGTGTTTTGGCCTAGAAAATCATGAGTGCTGTACCAAAACATTTTGTTACCTGAGTCAAAGGATAAAATGGAACACACACATTGCTCCAATTGCAAAGAAGGCTAGTAATTGGCTCTACATTCACAAATCATTCAAAGCCACAGCTCCTAAGCTATGGAACAGCCTGCCTGAGGAGATCCGTCTTATTACCACACTAGAAGCCTTTAAGAAGGCGCTTAAGATGGAGCTCTTCCAGTGGGCCTATCCACCTGATCTCCCCAATTTGTAACTCTAAAGACCAGAGGTAGGCAACCTTTCCCCTTTAAGGGCCGAGGGACTTCAGCTCCCAGAATCCCAGGAGCTATTGGCCAACATGGGACTATTGGCCAACATGGCTGAGGCTTCTGGGAGCTGAAGTCCCTCAGCCCTTAAAGGGGAAAGGTTGCCTACCCCTGCTAAAGACTAATTGTACCACCGGTATGGCCTCCCGGATACATGAAGATGAGGACCAACCTGTGCACCGGATGGGGTATTGGTTTTAATTATAAGGAGTGTGGGGTTTTTGTTGTTATTAGATCTTATTTACTGTATTTTATATTTTTGTATTTTTATATTGTTTTATACTATTCTGTAATCCCGCCTTGATCCACAGGAAGAGGTGGGAAAATACAAATAAAAACTATTATTAAACTATTATTATTATTAAATTGGGGGTTTAACAGAAAACCACGATCTACTGCAACATAAAATAAAAGGGGCTAATTTTTTAAGTCCCACCTCTTTCTTCCTTTGATTGTTTATTTCATTTGATAATTTTTCTGAAACATCAACATGTCACATACTGTGACCATTTTTCTGTAAAGACTTAATCTGATATGTGAGGAAGGGTGGCTTTTGTGCCAAGACGGCACAGTCAGCCCAGCCACTGATGCCTTGCAATGGCATTGCCATTGCAGGGTTTTGTGCATGAACCAATGTGATTCCCATTTGAAGTTTCTCAGGACACTAGGCCTTGTGAGATTTTTGTCAGGATTTGACAGGCCATATAGTGCCCAGCCATGAGGGATCCAGCCATTGTCATCTGGGTGCCGAGCTATGCTGGCTTCCTCCTGTGGCAATGGAAAGGAAGAGGGGACGTTGGTCACATATTAAATTGGAGGGAGGAGTTGACCAAGGAGTGGATAAAGGAAAGAAGAGGGGCTGCATTCCAGGTGGATTTAGGAGATCATACCCCCAACCTAGATTTCAGACATGATACATTGATTGCCTAATTTGAATAACCTATACTAAGATTTAACTGCCTTACACAGGTTTCCACCCCCACCTAGAGTAGTAGGTGGTCCTGTACCAATGTGCCACATGTCTCCTCTTCCTTATTGTTCTGTACCTATTTTATAACCATATGTTTTATTGTGATATTTGCATTAAAGATGTGGCCAAATTTACATCCCATAATCTGGTGTCTGGTGTTTTGTCTTAGTGCAATAGGCCACCCAATGTTTTCCAACATTTAGGTGCTTCATTATTTGCAACAGCTGATGCTAGGGAAATGCAATCCTGATTCAGCATTATGGCTTTGCAATAGTGCATATCCTGAGTGGTTATTTGTGAAAGAAGGTGTAAAATATGCTTCCAGTATTGGCTAACACTTAGACATCTAGTCACATATATTTTAGAGTGTCTTCCTTCTCATAAAGTGGCAGCAATAAGGGGATATTTAATTTAAAATATTTAGATAGCTGTGTATGATTTTCACATTAAAAATTCTTTCATTTAGGGAGATAGTGACCTGGAGGGTGGTTAGACAGAAGTGTGGTATCTTAAGAAATAATATCTTAATCTTTTTAAATTGTACCTGGTAGGAATTGGTGACTTTGGCCTAAATCCATTTGTTAGTCTCAAGCAGAATAGACTTACTGAATCAGTTATTGAACAGTAAGTTGACACTTATATAAATCTCATTCATTCAGTAGGTTTACTCCAGTTGGTAGTAGCAATTGGATTTAAATCTTTAAATGATTCAGTTCTCAGTTTAAATCATCAGATAATAAACTACTGCCTGAGTCAGTAAGTAAAAAAATAAATTAAAATTATACAATGTTTAGGGTCACATCAGTTTTTAAAGTGGATTTGTGTGATGGGGGAGGGCTATTGAGTTCAAGCTGTTTTACAGGATAACACAATAGCCTCAGGACTTTGAGTGCATAGTTTTCTTGTGTTCTGATGTTGAAAATCTCATGTAAACAGAAATGTCTTCCATTCAAATTGCCCAAGAGTATGAACTGATATAGTAGGGATTCATCAGGGAGTCTTTCCAACCTTGAAGAATTCAAAACACACTTTTCTTCTCTCTTTGGAAATCTTCCCTAGCTCCATTTTTGTTTAATTATGTTAAGTTTCATCGAAGTTGTATTTATTTTGTTAAACTGCACACCAGATGTTTCATGCTATGAGATCTATGCCATATTTCATATTTTCATTGTAAATGTTAACCTGGTGATATCAAGAATTTTAAACAGAAAGTAGAGATGTGTTGGTTACACTGCAGAGCTTTTTCATATATATATATATAGAGAGAGAGAGAGAGAGAGAGAGAGAGAGAGAGAGAGACTGCAATTGTCTTTCAGCTCCTGTTCATATATTGACCCTCATAGCTTGGAAAAGTTATTTTTTTTAAGACTACAACACTGTCAGAATCATACACTCATCATAGCAGTACATATTACTCTTGGAGGTGTAGTCCCATAAAGTAACTGTCACATGCTGTACATCTGATAATTGTAATGCAGGAGGACAAGCACAGGAGTGACATTTGTAATGTGAATGAGTGTGTAATCCATAGACCTACTTTTCATAACATTGGCCAAGATCCAGGTAGCTTACTGCCAAATCAGAAGTCTCTGCCAGCATACTTGCACTAGTCATATCAGGAGAGGGAATAGATGCTGGTCTTTTCCACTTCTTCCCCTGATCCACAACACACTGGAAGTGTTTGGGGTTCGTTTCCATTCCCATAGGCACTGACTGGCTGTAGTGTGCACCTGGGCACTTAGGTAAGAAGGAATAGTCTTCACCCTCCATTTAAGGCTGCTCCTTCTTCCTTGAGTAGGAGAATGCACTCAGATGCATCTCATGGCGGACCAGTGGCTGGGGAGATGGTGCTGCTGTTGAGCCTGTGAGATAACTGTAGAAGGAGGTACTAGACAGCTCCTTCTACACCCTCTTCACAAGTATGTAAATTGGGCAAAGCAGGGATTACACTGACATAAATCACCAGTGGCATTGCCCATGCACATCAGCAGCATTGCTCATGAATTATTAGCTTTAATTTGTGAAATAAAAAGTAGTGATCCTTTCTCAACATTGCAGCATATAGTACTATAGTTTTGTTTTCATGCAAAATTGACTCAGCTTGGTGTAACCCAGTGAATCACATAAATATTATACACACAAAACCTCCAAATTCTGAGATGATAGCAGAAATCATCAGGGCAGTTAACCTGATATTTAACTTGTTTGCGAACACACATGCAATGTACCTTGCTGGTGGTGTATATATGGATAGTTCATAAAATTATTTTAAAGCACAAGGACACTACTCTCCCATATTGTGAAACTGTAACTATCTTAAATATATAATATTTATTAAATATTAAAATAACTATCTCAATCTTTCTCTGTTTCAAATTTCTTCCCTCACTACTCAAATGAATGCTTCTTTCTTTTGATTTCCAGCTGGGTTTCTGTCCTCCGTATGATCCACTCTTTGGGATAGGTGTTCAGAAAAGCTAATTTTTAAAAAGATTTTTAAAATAATAATAATAAACCCACTTAAATTCAGTTTCAAATAAATCCGTTCAAATCTTAAATCCAATTCATTTTCATGGGATTACTCTGAGCATGACTAAGTATGGATCAATGAATACACTGTACAGATTCAGAGAAATCAAATAGAAAACTGGACATATGTTGTTAAAATGTGGATATTGGTTTTTAATTTAACAAAACATCTGTGTTGCAATTGTTTCAGGATATAGAAATTGTATAGGTGCCTTTATGAAAAGCATACAATTGTTAGATGAGTCAGTGTACATTACACCATGCTCAATCAGCTCTTCATATTCACACAAATCTAATACTTAATATCTGAATAGGATTTACCATATTTTACTTTACAAATTATGTATTTTGGTTGCTTTTATTAAAAAGTGCATGGTTTATCATATATGCTAGTATAGGCCCTACCATAACCTTCTGAAGTAGGAGTGGATGAGAATTTTATTTCAGCTCATTTCTATTTAGAATGTATAATGCTCTGGATATAAAGAACTTTAAACAAAGTAAACAAACAAACCCCCGAATGTTCAAAGCAAAACTGACAGATTTGCTCACCCAGACCAATAAAACTCATATTTGTCTGGGTTCAAATCCCTTTATATTCATCCAAGTTAGCACTAATGGAATCACACCATTTGATTTCAGATGAAATTCTGCCATTAGACATGCTGTCACTCTCTTTGGACATTATCACACGTGGGCCAGAAAGCGAAAATAAAGTGGAAAGGAGGCATTCCGAAAATAAACGGGAAATAAACAATAATTCCGCAAACGTCATTACCTTAATTGCAAATTTACAGTAATCGCATTAAACGTCCACACACAAGCAAAAAAAGCCCGTAAATGTACTAGAAATGAGCCTCTTGCACATGTGCAGATAGAGGAATGCTTGCTGGAACCATGGCAACAGCAGGGAAATGCTCCCAAATGCGCATTTATTTATCACATTATGGTAAATACGAAATTACCTTAATTGCGCATTTGCATTTCCTCCAAAGAACCGAATTTCAAAAGATCTCGTTTCTGTCCACTTTCTGTCCAGTTTCTGTGTGACGTCATGTGAAAACACGGGCCATAATCCGGTTTCGGTTGGGATTTTGTGTGGATTTTGTGTGGATTTGGCCCCGTGTGATAACGTCCTTAGAAATATAGAAATATTATCTTAATCTGAATATAAGAGAACATACAGAATTCCGATGTGCTTCTTTGCATGTCCAGCTAATAAATTCCCATAACATTGAAGAGTCTTGTATAACAGTTTAAATAAAAGCCTGGTACAAATTATTCCGGGCCTAATAAAGGCAGTTCCATCCATTCTGTTCTCATTAAATTTATCTCAGGAGGCATCACAGTATGTTTTCTGGCCTGCCATTTGAGCATGGTGCTATCTGGACATGAGTATCCAAAGTGCATTGTTTACTTCTCTTCAAGGAACACAGTCCTTTTGTTTTTGTTGTTGTTATTGACATAATGATTGTGCAACCCAAATGTTAAAGATGCTTCAATGCAGACCAAAGAAAATCCCCAAGCATCACTAAAGTTTGGGTTGCACGATCAATGAACTGACCAAGCTCTTACTTCCAGGACCAATATGCAGATTGGAATGAGTTAACCTTCAGCTTTTGCTCTTTTACAGATTTTTAGATATGCTGTTAATTTCAAAACATGTCAAAATATTGTAAAAATGCATGTTTTGTTGCAATAAATGCACATTTCATTATTAAATTACACACAAAATATGCATTTTAAGGTATATATGTACAATCACTCATATTTTGTGAAAACTACAGTAAAAACAATGCTGATTTTCATGTGCTGTTTAAAAAATACAATGGTTTGATGTGGAAATGAAACAGAACATGCTTATGAATGAACACATGTGAAAGTAATGTGGAACAGAAATAGACATCCATCCATTCTTAACACATGCAAACACTCGTGAGGGTCATCCTGGAAACCCAAGGTCAGGCAGCCTCTGGCATGCAGTGTTTCTATATGTCTCCAATTCCTCCTAAACAAAGAACTAGGAAATCTGAAGTCTGAATGGCACAGGAAGAACAAAAAGTGGGAAGGAGATACTGATGAAAAAATAAAGGGTGATGAAAGCAATTGATAGTGGCCCACTGAAATATGCTTCTTCCTTGGTTTTCTAACATTTATGCACTAATTTAAAATTGAGAATGGCTACCTATTTAGTAATTTCGTCTGGGTAGAATAGACAGTGGTTTGGATCCAAACCATAAAGCCCCTCAAACAGTGTTGGACACTGGGAACTGCAGAAATGCACCACCCAACCCTTTATTCTGTGTAATTGAAACTGTCCTGAGTACAAGTCTGGATCCAACCTGTATGTTCAAAGCTAATGATGAAAAACATTTCCCCTCCTTTTTTTTTTTTATCAAGCAGAAGTTAGAGGAGCTATTTCTGGGAATGTAATCTTCTGTATTGGAAAATCTCCAGGATTAGCTATCTGCTAACATAAAGTAGCAGGTTGCAGCTGAAGACTGGGTATGTTTTCAGAGTAGGAAAGGAAGTAAAATGGGGTAGCTTTGGCAAAGAAAAGGAAAAATATACAGTTATGCTATACCATATTAGTTATATCTTCCTGCGTTGTCTCATTTTTGCATGTCCAGCTAATAAATTCCCATAACTAAACCATCAGTCCATATACTAAACGTACAATAGCATTAAATATTTTTCCTAATGTATTCTTAATTTTTCTCTCTTTTTCCCAAAACTCAATTTTGAACATCTGAGTTTTCACTATGACTGCCTGGCAGTCCCTCACCCCCAGATCATTGAAACTCTGTCAACATGACTTGCTGATAATCTTGTAAACTGGGAACTGAAAGTCCCCTAGCTACTTTTACCTGATTTCAGATCTCTGCCTAACTGGTGGTACTGCTCATGAATCCATCCTTTAATAAATCTAGAGAATTAATCTCTCTAAACCTCTTGGCACTTAATGATAGGGAGCAGGAGAAGGGGAAAGAGTTATGAAAGTCCCATCCAGGGAGTGACAACTCAGAAGAGTCCAACATTCACCAAGACTGTTTTCACTCTATCGCTGAAGAAAGCAGAGTCTTAATCAATGATAGCATAATATTCAACGTGTGGCAAGATTACCTCCCATTCAAATCTTGTGAGTTTTATTTGAGAGTTCAGATATGAATCATAAAATCATAGGGTTGGAAGAGACCACAAAGGTCATCCAGTCTGACTCCCTGCCATGCAAGAATACACAGTCAAAGCACTCTGAACAAATGGCCATCCAGACTCTGTTTAAAAACCTCCACAGATAGAGACTCCACCACACTACAAGGTAGCATATCCCACTGTTGAGCAGCTCTTATCATCAGGAAGTTCTTTCTAATATTTAGGTGGAATCATCTATATTCCATCCATTTCAGTTTCAATGTATTCACCCGGAAATTCATTCCTCACCCTTCTCACGTATGGTTGCCAGAGTGAAAACTAGCAAGGGATCCTGTCCCTTTCATGGCCTTATAGAAGAGGGAATGTCCCTGATTTCACCTGGCAACTCTAATATGTAATTTTATCCCTTCATCTCAAAACTAACTTTTAAAACTCTGGAGCTAGCCAGAAATCAGAAATGTGTACATATTTTAGGTGAATTTAGGATGCATCTGGTGAAGTGGTCTGGAGTTTGCATGAGTTTATGCCAAACAAATCTTGTTAGTCATTAAAGTTCTAGAAGACTCTTTCTCATCATCTGTGATCAATGATTGTACAAGGCCCTCCCCTCTCAAATGTATAATATTGGCAAGCATGGTTGTCCAGCAAACAAAATGGAACCCCTCTTTGATATGCAATCTGACAAAAATGATTGGTTTATGCTGGAAGGGTGATGATCCTGCACAGAAATTCCTGTTCCAACAATTACTTCATTCTTCATGTTTTCCCTAGTTCATCATTGTATTTTTTTGAAATCTTTTGTTACAGATGTGTTTGTTTTTTCCTAAAAAGGCAGAGAGGCACAGAATTGTTACAATTTTGTTTTTGCTGTTGTTCATAACACCCCACAGTGTGGAGCATTTTGATTTTAGAAAGTTAACTTGAAATTGTGTTTCAGGCTGTTCCCCTATTATTTTCAAATGAAAACTGTGTAGTTCTTAGAAACTACTTGCTGTCAGAGGTAGATTCTTTGTTGATCAGTAAGGCCAACACCTATAATCAGATTTGTGTCACTGCTTTACATTATCAAAAAAGTGAAGATTCTCTCTGCCTTCATTTGAAATCCAAGCTTTAAAAAAATCCAGTAATCAATTTTTTTTCTAAAAAAGAAACAACAGTGACAACAAAACACCCAGTACTTGGCATTTCCTTAGCTCTCTCTCACATCCTGTTTAAAATGCCTGTGGCTGCCATCTAACTGCAGATAGGACTTATGTTAAAATTAAGAATCTTTGTCTCTCTAATTCAAATATTGATGGAATCCAAGGCCTAAAATACCTTTTCATATTTCAATAACATTCAGAGACCATGCCTGAAACCAAAATGAGCTCAACTAAGAAGCAGTAAGTTTGGCAATAAGATTTAATCTCTATGGCAATCGAAAGAGGAGGTTCGTTTTTATTGTTTGATCTTAATTGAATTAGAAGGAGGGGGGTGCCAGAGGAATGATATTATTTTATATTTTCCTCAATCCCACTTCTTGGCTTTGGAGACGAAAATGAAGCAAGCAAGCCATGGTTAGTAGGGAAAATGTGTTTGTTTTAGCTGTCTAATAATTCACAGCTTTGAGATGAAGTTAATATGCTTTAAGTAAAAGACTAATAATCTATCTATGGGAGTGCTTTTCCTGACCCATCTGGTTTGTCAGAGAAGTCTCCTACCTCTGATATTTATACAATATCATGCAAATGTCAAAATCTGAATGTCATCTTCAAAGACCCTTTTATGTCAGGCAACCCCTTTATAGGGGGAAAAATAAACAATTTTATGTATGCATGCTTGATGCCAGTCCAATTAATAAAAGCCTTTTTAGCTATGCTTGGCTACAAGCAAGTTTCTCTTTTGAAAATGAACAGAGGGAGAATGAGATAAAAGGTCTGCATTGTTTCCTTGCAAATTTTACAGTTTCATTTTTAATTTGTGTTTGGATGTGAGGATCTTGGTGCAGATGGTGTGATAGTCCACAGTATGTTCTGAGAACCTGAAATGATAACAAAGATATGCAAATTGAGAGGGTGCTTTGGATGAAAGCCAGGATATCCAATTTCACAATAGCTGAAAACAAATCGATGTGCCCGGCAAACTACTCAGAGTAGCACTAGGAAATGTAACAGAGCCAAAACAAATTATATTAATGACCTGAACAGTTTGTTGAATTCTATTGGCTAGCTTAATGTTGGTTACATTTGTCTGCTTTGGCACTTTATTTAATGCACAACTTTCCTAAATGGGGAAAAACACTTAATGAAAAATTAATCTCAGTAATTGCAAAATAAAGTTATACTAGCATTTGTTTTATATTTGAGAACCTTCCAGTACTGCTTCCCTTGAAATGGAACTAGAAAAATATTTACTCAAAAGATATAAATACATGATGGCATATGAACTAACAGCAATCCCTCACTTTTCTTTAACAATTTCACCTACAAGAGCCACATATTTTGCCTTTCTGATTGAACAATGATAATATTTTGCTACCCTCTAGAACAGGGGTTGGCAATGTTACCTTACCTGGGGCCGGTTGCTGGTCCCCAGGTCTTCTGGTGGGCTGGGGGGGGGAATGACAGCGTGCACACTCACACGTGCGCATGCGGCCCCCGCTGCCATGCACGCTGCCGCCATTGCTGCGCACGCTGCCGCCAACGCCGTGGTGTCACGGCCACCATTTTGTTTGCAAAAATGGTGGCCATGACTCATTTGCGCATGCACAGGAGTACTGCTCATGCACAAATGAGTCGCAGCCGCCATTTTGGCAACCAAAATGGCAGGTGTGATGCGCGCAGCAGTGGGAACACACGATGGTGATGGCGGGGAGTGGCGGCTGTGGCGGGGGTCGGCAGGGGCCGGTTGTTGGGAGTCGGCGGGCTGTGTGCAGCCCGCGGGCCATAGGTTGCCAACCCCTGCTCTAGAAAAGTCTCTAAATAGATGAGAGAACACTCCCCCCCCCAAATAATCTAAAAATGCAGCTCTTCTAATGCTACAATTCTGTTCACCATTTCTTGGAAGCAGGTAGCTCTACATTTCCTGGAATCTTCTTCCACATAAGACCACATCTGTACTGCAGAATTAATGCAGTTTGACACAACTTTAATGGCCATGGCTCAATGCTATGGAATTCTGCGATTCATAGTTTTATGAGACATTTTGCCTACTCTGTCAGAGAGCTCTGGTGCTACAACAAACTACAAACCACGGGAACTATGATAGTTAAAATGGTGTTAGAATTCAAAGATATAGCCATATTAGGCTGTTCAATCAGACTAGGGAGATTATCGCATCTCCTCCTGAACCCAGCTTATCTCTTGTGAATTAAACCCCAATTCAGGCTGGAGCTGGGTCTTATCACATGGCTTTTGCCCCTAACAGAGGCATCCGGGTGCATCCCCTCTCCAATGGGAATTGGGAAAGGTGGTCTGGCAGCCATTTTTTCAAGTTGGAAGCTTCTGACTTGGAAAAATGGCTGCTGGAGAGCATTTCCCAATTCGCATTGGAGAGAGGATGCACCTGGACAGCCCTTTTAGGGGCAAAAGCCATATGATGAGCTGGCTCCAGCCCAAATTGGGCTCTAATTTGCAAGAGGTAAACTGGGTCCAGGAGAAGGAGCGATAACCTAACAGTTAAAATGGTGTCAAACTTCATTAATTCTGCCTATGGTTGCACAGGATTCTTTTGAAGTTTGCAAAGCTGATATAATATCATTCAGAACAAAGATCTATTCTGTTGACCTCAAGTTGAAGACAGATAAAACATTATGATTAGTGAATGATGTGAATGCATTGGTTTCCTCTAAATGACAACTGTCAAAGCACATACCCGAAAATCTGGCTCTCAGAGGTGATGTTTTTTCTCTCCATCTCACAAGGAAAACTGATTTCTGATCTGATATTAGGACTCTTCCAGATTGGTCTGATGAACAGTGACTTTTTACAATATAGCTCCTTGTGTTTTCCAAGATTTTACCAGTTGTTTTTTGCCTCCACATGCTCTGTGACAGTGTGGGCTGTTCGCAATACCTTTATATATTTGCTCTTAATATTCTTCCAACTTTTTTTTTAAAGTGAGGCATGGTTTTCTTAGGTTCTTGTACAGTTTGAAGGGCACATTTTCTCTTCTCTGATTTTATTTATTTTTTAATAATAATAATAATAATAATAATAATTATTATTATTATTATTTATATCCCGCTTATTGGCAACAATCCAAGTGGCTTACAGTAAAAAATCCTCACAACATTTTATCCAAACCAACCCTAGCCCCCTAAAACAGCATTAAATAGCATATAATTAAAATTACAATAGACATAAAATAAAACATAACAATATAAACTAAACCTATTTGGGCAGGTACGGTACCTGAAAACCACCTCTACTGCATTTCCCATCCATTAACATGATGGGGCCACGATGGGGATGCAGGAGTCAGAAGGTCCTAAAATCCTTGCCAGGATAATTAGTCTGGAAAGGCCTGCCGGAAGAGATCCATCTTGACAGCTCTCTTGAAGCTGTCTAAGGATGTCAACTGACGGATCTCATCCGGCAGGTCATTCCAGAGTTTGGGGGCGACAGCAGAAAAAGCCCTCTGAGAGGTCGCTGCAAGCCTGGATTTTAGGGGCTGCAGCAAGTTCCTCCCAGAGGATCGGAGAGCACGGGGAGGATTATATGGGAAGAGGTGGTCCCTGAGATAGCTTGGACCCAAGCCATTTAGGGCTTTAAAGGTAATAACCAACACCTTATACTGGGCCCAGAAGCTAACAGGCAGCCAGTGGAGGGACCTCAGAACCTGAGTAATGTGGTCCCTCCTAGATGTTCCAGAAATAAGCCTGGCCGCCATATTTTGAACCAACTGAAGCTTCCGAACCAAGCACAAGGGTAGCCCCATGTAGAGCGCATTACAGAAGTCGAGGCATGAGGTTACCAGTGCGTGCACGATGGTCTCGAGATCCCTTACTTCCAGAAAAGGGCACAGCTGGCGTATCAGCCGAAGCTGATAACAGGCGCTCCTGACCATCGCATTCACCTGATTTGTCATCAGGAGCGACGAGTCAAGGAGCACCCCCAGACTGCGAACACAGTCACTGGAGGAGAGTGTGACCCCGTCCAGGACTGGAGGTTGCAACCCAATTCTTGGTTTTGGGGCCACTACCGTGAGCACCTCCGTCTTGTCTGGATTCAGTTTCAATCTATTTTTCCTCATCCAGCCCATTACCGCTTGAAGACATTCATTGAGAGAAGAGATGCCATTGGAATTTGAGGCCGATGAACGAGACACGGAGAAATAGATTTGGGTGTCATCAGCGTACTGATAACACCCAGCACCATAACTCTGTATAATCTCACCTAGCGGCTTCATATAGATGTTAAACAACATTGGGGACAAAATAGCCCCCTGAGGGACCCCACAAGTGAGGTCCCTCTTACTGGAGCTACAGTCCCCGAGCAGCACCCTCTGGGACCTGCCCGAGAGGAAGGACCGGAACCACTGCAGAGCAGTGCCCCCGATACCTAACCCCCCCAGGCGTGATCTATTGTATCAAAAGCCACTGAGAGGTCTAAAAGCACCAACAGGGTCACACTACCCCTGTCAATGCTCAGATGCAGATCGTTGGTCAAGGCAACCATGGCAGTCTCAATCCCAAAGCCTGTCCTGAAGCCGGTTTGAAATGGGTGTAGATAATCGTCTTCATCCAAGATAGCTTGGAGCTGAAGAGCAACCGCCCTCTTGATCACCTTGCTCAAGAATGGCAGCAATGACACAGGTCTGTAGTTCTTCATATCCTGGGGGTCAAGGGAAGGTTTTTTCAGGAGTGGCCTAACAGCCGCTTCCTTCAAACAAGATGGAACATATCCTTCCCTAAAGGATGCATTGATGATATCCGTAAGGAATCTCATCAATGCATCCCCCCCCGGATGGCCAGCCATGATGGGCAAGGGTCAAGAGGGCAGGTTGTCTTCCTCACCTTACCAAGCAGCTTGTCCACATCCTCGGTACTCACAGATTGGAACTGATCCAGTATAACTACATCGGCGGAGTCGCTGGACGCCTCGCCTATAGACTCTGTTTCAACAGTGGCATCTAAGTCGGCTCTTATCTGAGAGATTTTATCTGCGAAGTAGTTGTTAAATGCGTCACAGCAGGCTGTTGTCAGGTTAAGTAAGGGATTAGGTGCAGGGGAAACCTGCGTCATCTCCCTCACCACCCTAAACAGTTCTGCTGGATGGGACTCTGCAGACGCAATACGTGCAGAGGAGAAAGCTCTCTTTGCTGCACGTATTGCCTCCCAATAGGAACAAATAAAGTTCCTATGGCGAGTTCTGTCAGTTAAGAGTCGAGTCTTCCACCACCTGCACTCTAGCCATTGTCCAACCCACTTCATTCTCCTAAGCTCTGGTGTATACCAAGGCCTATGGTTTGAAGCTGATTGACAAGGGCGCTTGGGAGCGATCGTGTCGATAGCCCTGGTAAGAGTGGTGTTCCAAGTATTAACCAGAGCTTCGACAGGATCACCGGCATTCCCAACCATTAAACCCTCTAAGGCTTTCTGGAATCCCGCAGGATCCATTAGCCTTCGAGGGCAGACCATCCGAATGGGTCCACCACCCCCGGCAGGGCAGATATTGGCTTTAAGTTCCATCCTAACCCGGAAATGATCCGTCCATGACAATGCGGAGGTATTTATCACCTTTGCCCATGGATATTCCTGTACCATACTGAAGACCGCATCGAGTGTATGACCTGCACAATGTGTGGGCCCGTTGACCAATTGGGATAGGCCCATGTTTGTCATGGTCTCCATGAACTCCCGAGCCGCACCTGTTAGGCTGGTCTCAAGCGGGATGTTGAAGTCCCCCAAGACTAAAAGTCTGGGGGACTCCAGCAGCATTTTTAAAATTATGTTGTTATAGTCCAAAAGTTTCAGGGCTAACTCTTTAAAAAAAACTAAAAAGAGAAAAAGGGGGAGACCTTTTTGTTTTAGTATGCTTGGAATTAAAAAGAAACCTGTGAAAGTGGGAATAAAATTGGCATAAAATTATCTGGGACAACAGAAATGTTGTTTGGATATTGGATAAAATAGTGGAGGGAGAGGGAGAGAAAGAGAGATAGAAAGAGAGAAAGAGAACAGCAAACACGGCAAATTTCTAACACATTTTTCCCATCTGTAGGAACTCTGAATCAAATATTTTTTTGTGTACCTATTGGCCATCTCTTATGATGTTACTAGCACATTTTGCCAGACCCTTGAACAATCAAATGATTCAAAAGCAATGGACTGAATTTACTGTATAGTGATAATTTCCTTTAGGAAATAAAATAAAATAAATAAATTTAGCAACTTATCTGGACAGAATGAGTAACACAAGACTAACTTGCTGATCAAACAGTTGGTTTTTATTAAGATACTGCTATGTTTTGTCTCTCTTCCACACTTCCCTTTCTTCTTTAATACCAGCAGCCCAATGCACTCGCTTCCTAAACCAGATTTGTATTATATCAGCTGACAATAGACATTATGGTTAACAGATAATCATCACAATGGTACATTCTTTGTCTGTATGTGCAAACCTTCCATTGTAACCAGCAGCACAAATCTGCTCCTCAGTTCCGACTTGAAAACTGGCCACAAAGTGAGTTGAATGAGCTGGACTGCACTCGGGCTGCATTTGGATGGCAGATCTGGCAACAAAGGCCATGCGATAGGACTCAGATGCAGTCCAAATGTTACTTGAGTTCAGGAGAGTTAAGTCACATTTTTATGCTTGTGCGGTATTCTCCTCCTCCAAAGAAGGAGAGTCCATCACTCTCCAAGGGAGCATGTTCCACTGTCACACAGTTCCTACTGTCAGGAAGTTCTTCGTAATGTTGGGGTAGAATCTCTTTTCTGTAGTTTGCATCCATTGTTCCAAGTCCTGTTCTCTAGAGCAACAAACAAGCTTGCTCCATCTCAATATGACACCCCTTCAAATATTTAAACAGAGCTATCATATCACCACTTAATCTTCTCTTCTCCAGGCTAAACATAAACAGCTTCCTAAGGAGCTTGTCACATTCTTAAATAACTTGCCTTACCTGATCTAGCTTAAAATTAAATTTGGGTGATGTCCGGACCCTCTTGCAAGGGTTTTGCTGCCGAAATCGCTGCCCAAATGGAGCCTGGGGCCATCCCCACTCCTAGAGCTGCTCAGCACAGCTCTTTTTGAAGCTGGGAATTTTCTGGCTTGAGAAAATGGCTGCTGGAGCAGGTCTAGGAGCGGGGATAGCCCTGAGATGGTCCCAGGCATCAATTTCAGTGGCAAACCCTTGGGATAGGGTCTGGATGCTGCCTGAATTTAATTTTAAGCTGGATCAGGTAAAGCAAGTTATTAAGAATGCAATAAGCTTGTAAGTCTCTCTTTATAAGGCATGGGTTCCAGACCCTTCGCCATTTTGGTTACCATCCTCTGGACACACTCCAGTTTGTCAACATCTTTTCTGAACTGTGGTGCCCAGAACTGGACTATATCCCACTCTGAAATAGAAGCTTCATAATTAATTAATTAGTTTTATTAGCTGTAGCCTAATCCTTGAGGGCAAAAGTTTTACATATAAAGATCATCTGCACTGTCTAGCAAAGACTCTCTGGAATCTTGGATGGGAAGTACTTTCTTGGCTGTAATACTCAAAGACACTCTGGCTGCATCTATACTGCAGAATTAATGCAGTTTGATAGTACTTTAACTGAAATGGCTCAATGCTATGGAATTCAGGGATTTGTAGTCTTGTGAGATATTTGGCCTTCTCTATCAGAGAATTCTGGTGCCACAACAAACTACACATCTCAGGATTCCATAGGATGGAGTCATGGCAGTAAGCACTGTCAAACTGCATTAATTCTGCAATGTGGCAGCAGCTTGGGGGTGCATCTAGATCAGGGGTAAGCAACCTTTCCCCTTTAAGGGCCGAGGGACTTCAGCTCTCAGAAGCCTCAGCCATGTTGGCCAATAGTCCCATGTTGGCCAATAGCTCCTGGGATTCTGGGAGCTGAAGTCCCTCGGTCCTTAAAGGGGAAAGGTTGCCTACCCCGATCTAGATTGTAGAAATATTGTAGTTTGATGCCACTTTAAGGGCTTAGTTCTACCCTATGGTCTCCTGGGATTTGTAGAAAGAAGAGAAGACAAAAGAAGTGCCTCACCAAACTACAAATCCTAGGACCCATGGCAGTTAAAGTGGTCTCAAACTGCATTATTTCTACAGTGTTTATTCACCCTCAGTTAGAGAAGACCAGGGACTGAAAACATCATAATGCCCAACATATGCTTTGCCACAGTTCTTCCCCTTGTTTACAGCTTGACCAAGTGCATTTCACTCTCAGTCCCATACATGCCAATGTTCAATCAAGCTGAAGCAATTCCTTCTGCCTCCCACTGAGAAATATTTGTGCTACTTACATCTATATGAAATATTTTTAAACTGTCAATTATCTCTTTAATTTACTTTCCATCTTAAACACCCTGGTGCCACAACAAACTACATCCTGGTGTACTGGTGTACTACATCTTGGGGTACTACCACTGGTGGCACAGTGGTTAAATATCTGTACTGCAGCCACTTACATACAAACCATAAGGTTGTGAATTTAATACCAGTCAGGGGGCTCAGGGTCCACTCAGGCTTGCATCCTTCCAAGGTCACTAAAATGAGTACCGTTTTCTTAATTAAAGTATATCTACAGTGAGAGAGTACATCTTCTCTGTATATGCATATTTTCATAAGTAACAGAGTCCGCAGAGGGGCAGCTTATTGGGGGCACTTGGCTTACTCATTGTAAATCACTTAGGGAGTGCTTAAGTGCACTGATAAGCAGTATAGAAATGTACTTGCTATTGCTATTGCTTTTGCTAAAACCCAGCATATGTAATGGTGTTTTAAAACCCAAAATTGTAAAGAGAGATGGTGAAAATACTTTCCCTCCCCCCATTATGCCTATGACATGTTAAACTGTCTGAATGAAAGAGACTGAGCTCTAATTACTGAAAGCCAGTCTAAATAAATGTTTTGGAAATATGCTCACTGTTTCTTTGGCCAGCCTCCAGGATTAGCGTGTTCCTTAGCTGTTGGCCAGCCACCTTGTATGCCTCTCTACACACTCTGGTTCAAACCTGGTTCACAGATGGTTCAGTTTAAAGAGTGAGAGTGCAGTGGAGCACAGGGAAGTTATGCCCCATTGGGTTTGTGTATGGGGAGGGGGTGAGTCTCTTTTTCTGCTGGAGGAGGAATCAAACTATTTTAGATAAAGGCTTGGCTAAGGAGTTTTTGACTCACAGATAGGGCAGGATCTTGAAATCTGCTCTTCCTGACATCACAAAGTAAATCAAATGTTCAAGGAGTTACAAGAAAATATATATTCCTCTGATAAATTCAGAGATCTTGAGAGACTGCTCTCTCAACCTTCTACTGTTTTCTTTTAAAACGTTATCTTGTCCCACTGGTATATAGCACGTAGTCATTTTGTAAGGGGAAATGCCCTGTTTTTCCTTAAGGAACACTGGAGCATATAGGAACTATTGAGATGCTCTTTGTAGGCCCATTATTAGGATCAGGGTGAAATCTTGTTTAGTGAATAGGTACATTTCAATGGCTTACAAGTTCTAGTGATATTCAAAGTGGGGATGTTAACCCATAATCATTAATACAATATATTAGCCCTTAATTCATCTGTTGTTGTTCAGAAACCAACACCCAGGGAACAGAAATTCAGCTTTAAAATTCTACAATGCAGTAGTTTTAAAGGCTTTTTAAAGAACAATAAAAAAGAATAAGAAGGTAAATTTTAAAAAGCAGCAACTCAACCCTTGCTTTAAAGAAATACCTTGAAGCTGTCCATCAGTTGCACAGAAACACACAAATCCAGAGTGATGAGGCAGCGTGCTCTCTGCCTTCATGCATAATACATACAAAATAGGTGAAGTAGTATGTAAAGTGAATTTTAATTGGTTATAATTGTCATTTCATTTAGTAAAGTATTATCTGGAGACCAGGATATCAATTAGCACTCTGCGGACTCTGTTACTTATGAAAATATGCATATACAGAGAAGATGTACTCTCTCACTGTAGATATACTTTAATTAAGAAAACAGTACAGCAAATTAAAGACCTTTAAAGTATTAATTAATTGCTCTATAGATCAGTTTGGAGTATCAACTTAAGGAAGTTACAATTGCTGGGTCTGATGTGAATGAGATAAGAGAAGTCTTATTCTGGATCTTTGGTTAGAGCTGTATGTATGTGTGTATGTATATATAATAATGTTTTCAGGGTAGATAAACATGGACTTAAGATGCCTTCCCTCAATGGCATGCCCAAGTTTCACTTCAAGCTGAAATAGTTTTAAAGCATAATTTGAATCAGAAAATCAATCTATTTTGATTTTGTATTTCTGCCCCCACCTGGGCGCCTTGCCGGTACTGCCTGTGTATTTCTTTACATACGTCCTTCATAGTCCTGGCACTTAATAAACATCCCAGTATCAATGAAAGTAAGAGAAAAATGATTGACATCAGCTGCTATATTATTAAACTGTTGGTTGCCAAGGCAGTTTCTTCTCTCTCTTTTTCCATTGGGATGAAGAAGGACCTCTCCCTTTTTAACCACTTGCACTGAATGACTTCTACACCCAATATATAAGGGGGAGAAGAGGATGAATGTCACCTCTCTTCTCTTCCTGCTCCCGCAGAACATACTCTTGCCTTTGATTGACAGCTACTAATAACCTTCCTGCCCTAAGTGCCATGGAGACACTTTATTAGGACAAACAGCCAAGGAAATCTAGGAATGAAGCCAAGTCTGCAGTGAGTTATTATCGGGCTTGTATTTATCTCAGCTTTGTAATTTTTTCCCAGTGATATGCAAATCCTGAAATAGATCTTCCTCTGTTGAAGGACAGGTCCCTCTGTTAATTGATCCACTGAGATTCAGCCTAACCTCTTTTAGCTATCAGCCAGGGAAACATGCTACATAAAAGAGTCTCTGCACTGTATACAGTTCACATAAATTCACCACTATGCATGCAGCAAGGAGAGCCTTTGCACAGAAAATTGCAGTTTGGGAGGTTTTGTGGCTACATTTGCCATATCTGCATGATCTGCATAACAAATCAAAATGACTCATTTACTTGCTTATTAGGTGCTTTAACATTTATGTTATTTATTATAAACAAATATGATTTCACAGGAAGCTTGCAGGCTCCCTGTAAAAGCCAGAGCCAGACATATCTTGCAATGATAGCTCAGCCAAAACCTAACTGAACAGAATTTTAAAGAAACACTACCTATATTTAGAAATCAAATCTATGTGTAGATTTGTACCCCATGTTCCTTTCCCAATAATATATGTTTTGAGAGTCTGTAAACGTTGCCATTCTTTGCTTTCTTATGTAGATCAGCTTCAAACAGGAATAAAACATCAAGCCAATACTTTAATGGCATTAGTAGTAACGTGGACAGAAATGATTTGTCTACATTGGCATGGAGATCTATTTATTTAAAAGGTTTGAAAGAAGCACTTAGAAAGAAGAGCAGTATAGCTAACAAAGAAAAATATTCAAGCAAATAAAATTAGCAGGGAATAGCCCAAAGCTAAGGCAGGGTTGCATAAAGTAATGATAATATTAATGTTTTAGAATTTATACAGAACCTTAACCTTCTTGTCCTCAAGGAACCAAAATCTCTTCATTAAAAATATTACTTTACCTGATCCATAAATCTCTGTCTGGTTGGAGTACTTGGATTTGAGCCAGATTAGCTCTCTGAAATCCAAGGGACTTAACTGTCATTTTAAATTCAAGTAATCTGACTTATTTGGTTTGGGGACAAATGCAAATTACTATTCCAAAAGTGACAGTGTGGCTGAAAGTAGCAAGCAGTCATGAGAATGAACATATTTATATATTTGCTTATGGTTATACTCTCAAAGAAAAAAAAATCCTGAGGGATGACTAGATGTTATGCACACATGTATTTGCGTGCCACCGTTACTTACTTACTTACCTACCTACCTAACTACCAACCAACCAAAAACTGTTCAGAAAGGGCCAACTGAATATGGGGATGGTTTTTCACCCTTTGTATTTGGACTTGGTATGAAATTCTGTTTTAGGAGTTCTGTCTTGTGTGTTTTTGGTCCAATGTAGCAACAAAACTAGCCTCTTTCTCTATTAATTCCAAGCCACTTAGGTCATTTGGACAGTCCAGCACCAAACCCAAAATATACCTCCTTAAAATGGTGTTAAAATCCTCACTGTTTGCTCTGGAGCCCTCTGTTGTGGCATGCAGTGGCTGTTACAACATGTCATGCTGTGCCAGACACCCGTATTGCAATAGAGTGTCCAGGTAAAGGAGGTGTGCAGGGCATCTCTGGGGCCAGAATGTCTTGGTCTCCTCCTGGAGTATTCTGGCCCATGCAGACCCATCCCTAGACTGAAGGTGAGGAAACTTGGAGCATCAGGTGGTGATGGACCTCTACTCTAACCATTCTTCACAACCAACTAATCTGGCTAGTACTTGCCAGAATCTAGAGATCCTCAGGTTACTAGATGATCTGAGAGGGGAGGAAGAATTATCTACTCTTATTGTAATTATTGTATCTGTAGAGAGAATAAAAGTGTTCTCTCTTTGAAAATAATCCAAACCACATTTAACTGCAGAAACAAGAATTATTAAGGGGAACCTACATCTACCCTTTACATGACATTACCTATGACATGTTACTTGGCAGGGTGGGGGTGGTAAATTCATAAATTCATATTTTTTTGTGAAATAACCTAACAACCTGTGATAGCATTGATTCTTGTGTAATTAGTATGTCTTACTTCTAACATGTTGTCTTTCAAATGTTATCTAGCCATTTTTTCTCTTTTAAAAGTATTTTTGAAGGAGGAGAGGGAGGGTGTAGTATAACTTCCTACTCTTAAAGCAATTGGTGGACTGTTCGTTTTACCAAAAGTAATGCCTATTTCTAATTTATTACATCCTAGAGACAGTGTCCCTTAGCTGATTCCTGACTGGCTCACATTTGTTCCCGTATTGGACAACCTGACAGGAACAAGTTTTCTTTGGCTTGTTATCTGCACTGTGTCACATTTGCATCAGCTAAAACCTTCAAAAATACTATAATTGACAATTCTCTTTTTAAAAACCTCACAACTTTTTGAAGTAATAAATACCTGTGGCTTCCTCTTTCTCTTGCTTAGTAAGTGGAGTTAGGGACAGGGAAGAGTTGCCATAAGTCAGAAATGGTGTGAAGGTACATAAATGAAGATCCAACAAATAAAGAACCAAGCAGTTTCTGTCATTGTTTGAAGCAGTGTTTTCTGACTGAGACAAACTCTGCCTATATCCCTAAAGAGGACTGAATGAGGATTTCCAGCAGCTTCCTCACAAAGAGTCCTATGGTGTTAGAAATACTGAGGACATTATCACATGGGGAAAATCAGGGCTTTAAAGAGTCATTTAAAGAGTACGCAAGGAGAGGCAGGTTATAAATAAAATGTTGTTGTTGTTGTTATTATTATTATTATTATTATTATCCCAGGAAATCCACACTATTGCAGTGAAGATTTTCACAGAACATCACTATTAAAGAGGACTTATCCCAGGAATAACCAGAGAATAACCAGTAACAAATCATTCATGGGGAAATACACAAGAATTTATAAAAGTATAAGCAGAAATTGCTGTATGAACTGTTCTTTGTTTTATATGTGTATGTATTTTTTTTCTTATTGAATACTGGATAATGAATAAAAATATTTATAAAAAACCCCAAAAAACCCACCCGCACCCCAATTTCCCCCTGTGTGATAAAGAAAGCGTAATGACTCATCATTGCTTTTGCACTGTATCAACTGAAGTGTATCTATGCATCATTTCAGAGATATAGTGGCTAGCATCTTGTTACTGACATAAACAGGCGTGAATCCACCTGAATGTATCTCTCTTTTTTTCTCTCTTTTGTCATTCTGGAGACTGGTATTTTCTTTACAATGACCAAAGCCTTCCCCCTCCCCTCACACCCCAAACTCACCTGGAGATGGTGTGAGAAGAGCTGGAGTGGAGTCCTACAGGTAGAATTCTTATGCTATGCTCTGCCACATAGGATCCCTGCCAGTGTGTAATACACATTTCCCCCCAAATATACATGTTGTCAAAAATGTTTCTTTTCTTGTAGGTGCCGCTAATCCAGAACTGTGCATCTTTCCAGCCACACCCTTTGTCATTTTTTGGTCCATAAGGAGCCCTGTCCCTGTGAACACATATATGCCCCCTCCTCACTGCTTCCAAACACATAAGGCTGTGGCTGTTGCATATAATCTAGAGTCTTCACATGCCAGGAGAGCACAACGAAGAGGAAGTCTTGCACACACCCCGCTTTATGTTGAAGGAAAGCAGGAAATTTTGGGGGGGAAATATATTGAGCCCATACAGTTGATCAAACTTCCCTGATAGGAGTGCTGTCTTCCCAGAACAACTTGTTTGTGTAAATCATCCTGCCAAAATAATAGGGATTGTTTTAACTTGTAGCAGATATGAAGATACAATAAACTGTAGTAGCATGTATGGTGGTGAAACAACAGTCTACATCCAGTCACTGCTGGGACATTATGTATCTCCAAATTGGTCTTTCCTCCTCCAAAACACATCCACTTGCTATTTCATTTTAAAGGAGGCTGTAATGGAGACAAGCTTTTTGGCAGTTCCAAGCCATTTTCAGTTGAGTGGAACAACTGAGGCACTTGGGACTTTACTAGAATGACAGCTATAGATGAACCTTCCTGATAGACACCATAAGGACACCCAGAATGTCAAAGAAAGAAACAGGGGAGGTGTTTTAAAAGCTGTGCTTGTTTTAGTGACCTACAAAATTATTTAACAAGCAATATTTATTTTAAGGTTTGATCCCAAAGTCTACTGACATGGTTGAATGAGTGCCAGGGAGTTAAATGGGCAATATTAGCCCTTCCATGTACATTTTGGGATATGACAAATGAAGCTGAGGAATTTTTAAAAAATCATTGTATGCACTGCAGTGCTGCACCAGTCTATGTGAAATATTCTGACATGGCATCTGATGTACCAAAGTGTTTTTTAACATGTTCTATGTAGCATTGCCTCAGGAGAAAACCATTCATTCAAGAAAATGTGTAAGAAAAGTGGCAGTAGCTGACTGAAGTGGCCCAGGGCAATGTGTTCCCTGTCACCTGCTTTATTGCCTGACTTTGAGACATCCGGACTTCCTTTGCCTTGCAGGGATCTGAGCATTTCTCCTTTAGCCTGTCCACCAAGGAAAGCCAAGTTGCCTTATCCCAACTTTCAAAAGAGATGTTTTTTGACATTGCCTTTGTTCTCAGATTGTCTGAGTACACAATAGAAAAGACTGCATTGATAAATATAAAAGCAGGAATCACATCACAATTGGGTTTGTTTGTGGGTTTTTCTGATGTGTGAGCATGTGTTTTAAAGTATTCTGTTGGAACAAGCAATGCCTCAGCAGCATTTTAAAATTTGAAATGAGCACCAATAAAACTATTATCACCCATAATCCTAATCTGATAGCATTGTTCAAGGACCTTATCACACGGGGTCCCAAGCAGAAGGTATCCAAAGGCAATCCAAAGCTAAAACGTTTTTCCTTTCCTTGTGTCCACACATATCCAAAGGCAATCCAAAGCTAAAACGTTTTTCCTTTCCTTGTGTCCACACATATCCAAAGGCAATCCAAAGCTAAAACGTTTTTCCTTTCCTTGTGTCCACACATATCCAAAGGCAATCCAAAGCTAAAACATTTTTCCTTTCCTTGTGTTCACACATATCCAAAAGGCAATCCAAAGCTAAAACGTTTTCCCCCCCGTGATCTGAAGTCAAAGGGGATTCGGTTTTTTGGGGAAGTAAAGGGAGCTTTCGGAATAATGAGGACTTGCTAGAGCTCCTTACTGAATGGCATCCCAACACAAGACCTCTAGCATTCTCGGCACTCTGTACATGCTTATGGACACAACACAAATCAGGAATCAGTGAAAGTCATTTTATATATGGAGAGAAACAAACCACTCTGCCTGCTCAAAGCCCCATGCTGCAGAGTCCCCTTAGTGGCTCAGCTCAGTTTGAACTGCCGCCGCCGCCTCGGCCTCCTCCGAGGCCAGAACCGCCTCTCCGCCGGTGTTGAGGGCTGGCTGGAGGGCTGGTGCCAGAGGGAGGGCGAGGTGCGGGAGGGAACCGCCGCCGCCTCGGCCTCCTCCGAGGCCAGAGCCGCCTCTCCACTGGTGTTGAGGGCTGGCTGGAGGGCTGGTGCCGGAGGGAGGGCGAGGTGCGGGAGGGAACCGCCGCCGCCGCCGCCTCCTCCGAGGCCGGAGAAACTTCTCTGCCAGTTTTGAGGGCTGCCTGGAGGGCTGGTAAGTGCTAGAGGGTGGGGTGTGGGAGGGAACCGCCGCCGCCGCCTCTGCCTCCTCCGGAAAGGCCCCGGAAAGACTGCGCAGGCGAAAAAGTTCCTTTCGGATTTCTTCTAACTTCTGTTAGTCTTCAGTTAGTCTTCCCTTCCTGGCCAGCGTTTGATAAGGCCGTAAGGCAAACCTGTTACAGGTTTTCTTGGCAATATTTGTTCAGAGGGAATTTGCCATTGCCTTTGCCTGAGGTTGAGAGAGTGTGACTTGTCCAAGGTAACCTAGTGGGTTTTCATGGCTGAGCGGAGATTCAAACTCTACTCACCCAAGTCATGGGGGTTATTCACACTGAAAGTAATCCAGTGTTCAGAAATAATCCAAAAAATAATCTTGAATGTGTTCTGAATGCATTCACCATGTTGATTCCAGCTTTATTCAAGAACTAATATCTGTTGTTGTTGTTGTTGTATGCCTTCCAGTCATTTCTTATGGTGACCTTAATGCCATAGGATTTTCTTGGCAAGATTTGTTCAGAAGGAGTTTGCCATTGCCTTTGTCTGAAGTTGAGAGAGTGTGAGTTGCCCAAGGGCAGCCAATGAATTTCCATAGCTGAGGGGAGATTCAAACCCTAGTCACTTAGACACTACACCATGCTGGTTCTTCACAGTGAGGGAATATTGTTTATAAATTGGGGATGAGTGGGTCTATAAGCCTTTATTTTTATTATGGTTTGTGAATATCATGTCCTCTTTTGACACGGGAGGATTTGTGCTATTAACATGAAAAAACTTCAGCTACTGTGCTGCATTTTGCAGTTTAAGCCCAAACAAATCCAAAGAGAGTCCTTTGGTTTTTACCAAGAAATTCCCCACCTACGCTTGAACTGACATTTTTCCCTTGGTCTGCTTTTCAAATCTAAAATTATGCTCTCTAGAATAAGTGTCAATGTATTGTCACTACAGGCAGGAATAAATAAGTGATCAAACATTATCTAATTGTGTGTGTGTGTGTGCATGGGTTTGTGTGTGCAAAAGAGATGGAGTTTAGCACAAGGGTTTCCTGCATGCCATTGATGGAAAGAAAATGTTCTTGTGTGTTGTCCATTGACAATCTCTTCATCCTAATCAAATTGTAACCCTTCTAATGTGGTCAAGGTCGGTGTCAGTTTGTGTTACATCAAGCACATGCTGGCTAGTAAGGATTCTCTAATGGGGGCACCTTCACTTTTCAGAAAGGTTTGATTGCAAGTACTTCATCAACAGTCTGTACTCTCCTTTTTGTTTTTTTTTAAAAAATGATTCCATCACTTATTTATTTCTTTATTTTGGCATTTTATCTTCCCTTTCTTGGCTTCCATTCCTTCTCCACTGTGCAACAGAGCCATTCCTCATTCCCAACCTGACACCTGTGGTCTTGAATAGCACTTTGTTAAAAAATATCAGTCATACGCATGGCATACATTGCATGATTTTTCAGCGTGCCTACCCAATAATTGACCTCGCATTGACTATCAGTTATTCATGGCCCTTGCCTTGAAGGAGATCCTAAACAGCCAATCTCAATTTAAAAGTATATTATCCTTCCTTAAGCACATTTATTCACAGCCCCTTTCACAAGTTATTGGCTATTTTCTTTCCCAGAATTAAGGATTATTGAAGCATATGTAACAAGAACTTTGTTCTTCATAACTCATCTCTCCAGCTACTTGCTTATGCACTGAAGCATTATTATTTGCAGGTAGTTGCTTCAGAGGACTTGTGACTTCAGCGCCTCTTCAAAGAAGAGGACAAAGACAAGTCAAGAGGAAGAAAAACATTTACAACATAATGAGAAGGTAAATCAACTTACATTTACTGCAAATAGCTTGATGGGAAATATCACTAATGCTACCTTTTAACTCAGAGGATAAGGCACCTCTATATGTTTCTCTTTTAATAATGATGCAGTATCTACTCAGCTTTCTAATTTAGGAAATCAGAAAGTCCTTGCCTAACCCTTATTTTTGAGTTTTATATTGACATCAAAGGCAAATTCTGGAAGAGGGTGGGAAGGTGGTGAATTAATTTGGTGCTAATAACCCTTCACACACTTATATATTTCTTTATATTAAGGTTTTCATCCTACTTCCCCCCTCCTTGTGGAGGCACTCAAAATAGCTAATCAAATATAACAGATAAGCAGGATTAAAATGCCAGCAATCTATATCACTAAAACCATAAAATATCAAACACAGCAATAGCTTGGATCCAGATTCATTTCAGTGGATCTTGAAGAAATCTGAAACACTCTACAAACTAGAAAATAAACAAAAACAAGAAACACAGAGTGCAGCTACATTATAGAAATAATGCAATTTGGCACCTTTTAAACTTCCATAGATGCTGGGTGTTGTGAGGATTTGTAGTGTTATGGGTTTTGTAGTATTGTAGTGTTGTGTTGGACCCAGAGGTCCTAGCAGGGTTCACGAAAGGATGAGAGACCAGGGATCACATTGCAAATATATGATGGTAGCAGGGAGTTCTGAAAGAAAATCAGCATGTGCTTTATAGATTACAGCAATGGCTTTGACTGCATTGATTATGAAAGGCTATGGAATGCCCTTAAAGTCATGGCAGTGCAAATACATCTGATAGTCCTAATGAGGAGTCTGTACTCAGGACAAGAGGCTACTGTCATGACAGAACATGGAGGAACAGAATGGTTTCCAACTGGCAAGTCTGCATCCTTTCACCCTATCTGTTCAACTTGTATGCAGAATGTATTATAAGAAAAAATAGGTTTGGACACAGAAGAAGGAGGAATGAAAATAGGAGGAAGAAATATCAACAATCTGAGATAAACTGATGACACCGTAATACTAGCAGAGAGCCTCACAGACCCAGAACACCTACTAAGGAAGATCAAAGAAGAAAGTGCAAAGGCAGGCTTACTGTTGAACATAAAGAAAACAAAAATAATGACCACAGAGGACTTACACACATTCAAACTAGACAATGAGGAAATAGAAATAGTAAAAGGGTTCTCATAACTGGGGTCAAATATTGATTGGAGTGGGAACTGCAGCTAGGAAATCAGGAGAAGGTTAAGAATGGGGAGGGCAGGTATGAAAGAACTAGAAAAGATCCTAAAGTGCAAAGACATACAACTCAGCACAAAAGTCAGAATCATGCAAGCCATTGTATTCCCTATTACCATGTATGGATGTGAGAGCTGGACAGTCAAGAAAGAAGATAGGAGGAAAACCAATGCATTTGAGATAATGTGGTGCTGAAGAAGAGTGCTGAGGATCCCATGGACAGCTAAAAGGACAAACAAATTAGTTTTAGAGCAGATCAAGACAGAGATATCCCTAAAAGCCAAGATGTTATACTTTGGACAATCATGAGAAGGCATGAATCATTGGAAAAAACAATAATGTTAGGAAAGGTGGAGGGAAGTAGAAATAGAGGAAGGACACATGCTAGATGGATGGACTTTATTAAAGAGACCATGAATATGAGTTTTCATGATCTGGGCAGATCAGAAGAGGATGGAGGGCCTAGAGATGTCTCATCCATAGGGTCACCATGAGTCGAGATTGACGCGAAGGCAGTTAACAACAACAGAGGAACCAACTCTCTTTGACAGAGAAGGCTAAAGGCCTTGTAAACCTAGAAACTACGAATCCCAGAATTCCATAGGATGGAAAGACACCCTCACCCTTAGGATGCAGAAATCAGTGAGTATTCTTTAAATCCCTCAGAAGAACATATATGTATATATGTCTATGTATGTGTATGTGTGTCAGAGAGATAATGAGTGAGTGAGCATGTGTGGTGTGTGTGTGTGTGAGAGAGAGAGAGAGGGAGAGAGAAAGAGAAAGAGAATGAACTTGGATAGCTGTGTAGTTGAATGTATATAAATATGTGTGAAAGAGGAGTATACATGGGGGAATGCAGGTGAATGTGTTGTTTATATGGCTTTGACCCTATCCACCACTGGGATGTGAATCCTAGGAGAGGATCTTTTCTTTTCTTTTCTTTTCTTAGATATCATCCAAGATCTTGTCATCATTGGTTTATAACACCCTATCCTTTGCATTTTCCTCAGATGAATGTACACTCCTGCTTTGCATATAGTAAAGTTATGCATAGGATACCAAAGCAACAGGGAGAATTATGGTTAGTATCCATAATTTTTTTGTATCCATAATTTTTTTCTGTTTTTTTTCGAACTATGTGGCCATGTTCTAGAAGAGTTCTAGAACATGGCCACATAACCCAAAAAAACCTACAAATACAACAGACAAATTGCTTGGCTTTTTAAACTTTTGACCTACCGAAAGTTAAACTAGCTTTATTTTCCATTGAGATCAACAGAATTTGAGTGCAGACTTGATTCATGTGGGTCTTAGGAGGGGCTGTGTTTTTTCCATCCTAGGTGGGGGAAAATTAATCTTTTGTGCCCTGCAAAACGGAATCCAATGATTTCTGTAAATTATGAAGATTGAACATATTTGCATTTTTTTTTTTTAGCATGCTTTCCCATTCAAATATTGTTGTTTTTGCATAATTCATTCTACTTTTAGATTCTTCATGTTTCCATAGGATCACAACACAATACATTTCAGGACCAGACATGATCATCATGTTTATTGGATGACTGGATTACAATTTATGACTGATATTGTATCCTAGAGAGCTAATTATATAAAATAATATTTATATCTCAGTTAAGAACACACAGAGAGCCAGAATGGTGTGGGGATTTGAATATTGATCTATGAGCCTGGAGACCAGAGTTCAAAACCCTGGTCAGCCATAGAAACCAGCTGAGTGATCTTGGGAAAGTCACACTCCCTCAGTCTCAGAAGAAGCCAAAAGCAATCCCCCCTCTGAACAAATCTTGCCAAGAAACCCCCATGGTAGATTCACTCTTGGGTCATAATAAGTAGACCAAATGACTTGAAGTCACAAAAGAAGAACAACAGGGGCACAGAGATGCATTTTGCTAGCATTTTTAGCAGTGGCAAAAAGCAGTCCCTTTTCTATTATTTTGCAGGCACTTAGTTGAACGAAATAACAATTGTTTACTATAGAAGAATGAGCAATGCCAATATGTTCTTGAGTGACATTGGCACAGTGTCGCTGATGGTTTCCCTCAGGGCAGGTGGGGTGGAAGGCAATGCAATTAGTAGTTGGTATAGCCAAAGATTCACAGTCTGTATCAAATTCTAATGGACTTTGTATCATTCAGTATACTCACCCTGGCATCTCACATTGACTATGATCTCAGTCTCTAATTAGCCAAGAATGAAATTACTTAGCTTTTAAAAAAGGTGCTGAAGACTGAAGAAAGCAAGGTTAACACTGACACATTAGTTTCAGTTATGATTTCTCTTCCAAAGACTCCTCCTGGGTTTATTCTGAAAAAACAATGTGGGTTTTTGGTTTGACAGAGTTTTATAAAATGAACAGTTCAGCAGCTGGGTTTTATATCAGGTACATGCTCCTTTAAAATACATTGAACTGGTGGTCACCAGTCTCAGAACTGAGCATTTTAAAGGGATAAGTAGCTAATGTTAGAAGTATAGCAGTGCTTATTAATGTTATGCTTTGGTACCACACACATTTTTTTTAAATCATCATGAAGCCACTTTTTTAGCCAGGCCTGATTGGAGGACTGTGGGTTTTGTTTTGTTTCATTTTTGCCTTCATGGAAGAATTTTAGTTCATTTTAGTAGTGGCCTAAATCTTTGATCCTTGATGCCTGCTGCACTATATAGAATCATAGAATCACAGAGATGGAAGAGACCTCAAGGGCCATCCAGTCCAACCCCATTCTGCTATGCAGGAACAGAGAATCAAAGCACCCCCAACAGATGGCTGTCTCCAAAGAAAGAGACTCAATCATTCTCTGAGGCAGTGTTCTTCACTGTTGAACAGCTCTTACAGCCAGGAAGTTCCTCCTAATGTTAAGCTGGAATCACTTTTCCTCTAGTTTGAATCCACTATTCCCTGTCCTATTCTCTGGAGCAGCACAAAACAAGCTTGCTCCCTCCTCAATATGACACCCCTTCAAATATTTAAACAGGGCTATCATGTCACCTCTTAACCATCTCTTCTCTAGGCTAAACATATCCAGCTCCCTAAGTCACTCCTCATAGGGCATGGTTTCCAAACCCTTCACCATTTTGATTGCCCTCCTCTGCATGAGCACAAAAAATACAGGATGTCTTTTAAAAGTTGCAATGAAAGCAATTAGTCTCAGATGTATTTATGTATATCAGACATGTATTTATGTACATCAGGCATGATTGACATGAGAGTCAATCTAGACATTACCCTAGGTTGCCTGTAAAATAATAATAATAATAATAATAATAATAATAATAATAAGCTATCTACAGTCTCCACAATGTTCCATAGCAATGATACACCTGGAGAATTATGAGTAATTAAAATGATGGCTGGATCAAATACACTTTCTTGGTTTCAGAATGCTGATGTAATGACCTGTTAAGCCTACCCAGAGTTGGGAAATATTAGCTTTTGTACAACAACTCCCAGAATCCTCCAGCCAAAATCACCAGTTACCATAGGGAGAGATTATTAAAAAAAATAAAAATAAAAGCAACAATTACATATTCAAAGCCGATTCATCAGCCAAATGATAGGACTCTCACCAGGGAGCACTCCAAGCCTGTGGCCATTACTAGTAAAGATCCAGACCGGGACATGTGGAAGCTTTGTGCGGGATCAGTCCTAATCTCGGGGATAACTATGCAGTTTTGAAAGATTTTCTCACAGTAGGAAGAATATAGCTATAAAGTCACTCATTCCTTCTTTAAAGAATGAAATTAGCAAAGAATTATATCCCTGCACTGAAACCACCACCCCATACTGACTTTTTCTCATTACTTTCTACTAGACAATAAATTCTACTAGATAGGTCAGGATGAGGAAGGTACTAGTTTGTCTATGACAGGGGTAGGCAACCTTTCCCCTTTAAGGGCCGAGGGACTTCATCTCCCAGAATCCCAGGAGCTATTGGCCAACATGGGACTATTGGCCAACATGGCTTCTGGGAGCTGAAGTCCCTTGGCCCTTAAAGGAGGAAGGTTGCCTACCCCTGGTCTATAAGGTAATGCAGATATATTATTTTACTTTTTAAAGTATTTTGTATTAAAAGTGCATATAAGAAGTAGGGATGTATATGTGGGCTTTCCCTTGTTATCTGATAGAAATATCATTTAATTTTAATGGCATTGGTCATAGTTTATCAATACATAACTGCCCTGCATATCTGCACTTTTTTCTCTACTGTAGTTAACTGCTGTCAGAACAACCAATTATAATAGCAATGCATTAAGAAAATTAGATGACATCTTACATAGAAGAAGATGTAGCAGCTATTTCCATATCAGATTCTTTCCTTGCTTGGCTGTGTTCATCTGGGTGACCCTTATGTGGTAGGATCAGAAGGAATAATATATGATTAATTTCTTTTTGGAATCCCTGTTTGAAAGGTGCTTTATTTGCATTAGCATTCCTAATTACTTAATGACAAATCAGATATGGTTCATTGCTAGTAAGTGTAGAAACATGCTGTCTGAAGGATGTAGTTTAATTAGTAGACTCCTAAAAACATGTCCCTCATGACCATTGGATGTAATCATTATTTTATGTATTTAACTGTGAAATTTATATTTACTCAGCAGGCCGGAGACTATCTTTTTTTTTCCAGGGTAACTTATAATGTAGCATATTTGGACTTTAAAAGAATCCACAAAAAATCTCAACAGCAGGTACTAAATAATAAAGAAATTTAAATAGCTATTATTGCAATGAAGCAGATGTATTCTTTTAACAACAAACAAATAACAACGGTAATATTGCTCTCATAAAACACAGAGATTGGCTACATACATTGGGAAACTCATTTTAATTCCTCGGTTAATAATGTAGATGCAGGAGGTGCACATTCTCCTAGATCAATGAGGCAATTTGGGCATTCCTTTATTCATGATTAAGAAATCTGAACATGACCTCATTCCAAGGGCATGCAGTGATTTCTTGCCTTTCTAGAATGCCATTTCATATTCTCCTTTGAATATATCTGTGTGTACACTGAGTACTGAATAAGAGATTTTCTTTTTCTCAGAATATTTGTAAGAAGTTAGAAATCTTTACTATAATGTTCTTTGAGTCCTTAAGCTAAGTAAAGAAGTTGACCTTCCATTTCTCAAGATATTTTTCAGAACTTTATATGACCATAAATATACAGGTTTTCCCCACTTCCCCCAAGTAACCTATAATGCAAATTCTGACAGAAGGTGAGATGACAGAAGAAGAATGGGAAGGACAAAAAAAAAAAAAAAAAAAAAAGGAGTTGAGGATTAAAGGAAAAGGATTAAAGGAAAATTCTGAATAGGAATTTTCTCAGGAATAAGAGCTTGATAACATTCTATGTCAAATTCTTTAATTCAAGTATTATTATTATTATTGTTATTATTATTGTTATGAAAACCAGTTCTTAGTACTCCTCACTTCTCAAGTTAAGCAGAGCTATTCTTAGATGGTTTGGTTTAAATCAAGGAGAAATCGGCAAGAAAATACCAGTCTAATTTGTAACTATTTGTGTGTTTGTATGTGTGTGTATATACCTTCACGTCACCTGTAACTTATGGCAACCCTATTAATTTCATAAGATTTCCTGAGGCAAAGAATACTCAGAAGTGTTTTTGCTAGTTTCTTCCTATAAAATATAGCCTAAAACACCTAGTATTAATTGGTGGGCTTCCATCCAAGTACTAACCAGGACTGACCCTGCTTAAGCTTCCATGATCAGATGGGATCTTATGCCTTTAGGCTATTTAGGCATAACCAAATTGTTTAATACTTTCAGCCAGCCCCTGCATCAATTTGCTATTCTATACACATTTGCTATAGTCTCCTCTCTTTTCTGTGGCAGAATGGTCTTTAAAATATTCCCATAAAAGCTATTTTTTTATGAACACCACCTGTTGTGTTCAGAGTTCTAGAGGCACAGAAACCTTGGAAGATGAATACATACATATATATATATATATATATATATGTATATATATATATATATATATATATATATATATATATATATTCTAACTCCATTCCTGCCTGTTTCATTGCCATATCCCTCAAAATTTGCAACCAGCCAAACAGGCCATTCCAGCTGTTATGAAGACAGAGTTCTTTTCCCTAGTCAGAAAAGTAGACCCCATATCAGGAAAAAAAATCTCATTCTGTATGAATGAGATGTTTGGGTGCTTCAGAACTTGGCCTCTGAAGGTTGACGCTGCACTAGCTACAGTCTTATTATCTCTTTTGTTTGAGGAACCCATCTTCTATGGTTCTCCCCTGGCTTCCTGTCAAGCTTTCCATTCCATCAGGTTGAACCAGATGATGTTGAAGTTGGAGAATTTCACTCATAGCCTCTCTAAGGGGCTATTCAGATGGTGAAAATATTCCGGGATGAATCTGGGTTGAATCTCTGTTTTTCACAGGCAACCCAAATGCAATCTTCAGTTTTGGGACAGCCTGCCAAACAACCCACTTAACCTGGGATAATTGATACCAAGTTTTCCCCCAAGTTTTTAAAAAAGTTTTGCATCATCAGCAGTGTAAATAACTGGTGCAAATAGACCTGTGACAATTCAGGATTAAATTCTGCATGCCTTTAATGTGTTTTGAATACGTTGGCATCATTGACTCAATGTTTATTCAAGTGCTGGCACATGTGAGCAACAGAACTCCCAGAGATGCACATAGATGCGGATCCATAGTGTGAATAGCATACCAGGAATGTGTGAGTGAAGCCATTCGCATCATTTAGCTAAACAAACAAACAAACAAACAAACACCAACATCTGAATGAACCCTAAATGATTCTTGGTGGTAGATAGAGATTTAAGCCCTTCTATTTGCTGAGCACATATTTCCCAGTCTGGGTACAAAGGATATCAGCATGAGGTAAGCTTTGTTTATATATATATATATATATATATATATATATATATATATATATATATTACATTGTAAAACATAATGTCAAACAATATTCCCTTATCCTATTAACCCCCATTCCCACTTAGCAACTAAGGGCCTAAGCAGACGAGCGGCCGTGGGCCGCCCCGCAAAGCTGCGGATTGGGGCCGAGGTATCTGCACTCCTCGGCCCCAACCCGCAGCTTTGCAGGCCCTGGAAGGAGTGCTAAAATAGCGCTCCTTCCACAAGACGCCAAAGGTGCACCGCAAAAGGCCTTGGGCGCAACTTCAGCACCTCTTCCGCTGCAGCGTGTGCGGACGCTGCGGCGGAAGTACGTTGTCAGAGTGCCGGTCGTGCGGAGCGACCGGCGCTCCGATGACATGTTCAGGAAGGGGTTGGGCCGCCCAGCGTGAGGCTGCCCCTCCCCTTCCTTGCCTTGAAGATGGCGCAAAGCGCCACCTGCTTAGGCCCTAACTCTGCAAAACCAAAAAGTGAACGAAAAGAATGGTTCAAAATTAATTTTTGTCCTAACCTCCTACTATCATATAAAATATAAAATTATAGTAAAAGAGTCCAAAATAAAATAGAACAATCCAGATTACACAAATTAGTTCTCCTGCTTCAAACCACATTTATTTTGGCCATTCTACCCTTGTATTTATCTAGAACACTAGTATCTCTGTGTTTTCATCATTAACATATTGACTAAATGGGTACCAATTTAAATAAAATGCATCTGGTTTAACTTTTCTTTTACTCAATATGATATTATGAGACAAATTTTCCATAATAGCTATAAACCATATATATTTTTATATCACACAGATAGTAAATAATTGTGACCATCTTTCCATCCTTGAGCTATTACTAGTTGAGCTGCCACAATGCAAAATATCACGACATATTTTTTTTTTTGATATAAGACTGTTATTATTACCTTCAAAAAGACCAAACAGGCAATGCTTAGGATCCTTCATAACTCACATCTTCAGTATAAAGGAAAGTTCTGGAATAAATAATTCCCAGAAGGAAGTAACAATTGTGCAGTACCACCAAATATACCAGTTGGTACCTCAAGAACCCCATCCCCTCCAACAAATCTCTGATCCAGCACTTTTAATTCTGGGGTTATGGAGTGGTGTATATAATTGGTGTAATAGTTTTAATGAATTTTCCTGAATATTGGCTGAAACCAACTGAGATGGTTTTTAGGAACAAATTTTGATTCAGATTCTGCCTGATATGGTTTCCTGCAAGAGTTCCTATTAAGTGCTCTTTTATTTGTATCTGCTCGACCAAACTTTTAATTTTAAAAATATAAGCCTATTATTATTATCAAATAACATCAGTTAAAACACATTGGTTAAAACACATATCAATTTAAAAGGACAAATAAGATGTGCACATATTAAACAATCCACATCTAAAATTAATCATTTAAAATTCAAAATTTAAAAATCATCTGGATAAACCTGCTAGAATCCTTCGTGGATGTAAAAGTTATTCCTTCTTCTCAAAAGATAAAACTTTCTTCTCCATTAATTGATCTAAAATCTAATTAATTAATCTGAAATCAGAAAATGATGGAAGGTATCTTACTGGCATCAATGCAGTTAAAACTGGAGATATCTTATACTGCCATGATCTTCTCCAGGCATCCAGTGTAAGTAAAAGGATTTTATATGGATATCATAGCATTTTTTGTTTTGTTTTTCACATTCTATTAAAAATCAATTGCATCAATTCAGTTTTTAAGGGCGCTCTCCACACAGGCCAAAAGGCCCATGCTCCCCCCAGCCTTATGATCCTATTTAGATAATGCTGCCATTAGCCCTGGGCTGGGATCGAGCCAGGATTTGGCAGACCAGGCTCAGATCTAGTGAATCTGGCCCCATCCTGGATCAAAGAGGATGTGGGTGAAAATGACCCGCCATTTGTTGCAAAGTTTCATGGAAAACACATTGGAAGGATATGTTTAAAGACACATTTTGTGTCTGAATGTTTTCTTTTAAACCAATCTTTTTTCCAATGTATTTAAACAGTTCCATACCTGGATTGAGTGTTTGTAATATTTACTAAAATTGAAAAGATAAAAAAGAAGAGGAAATAGAAGAAAAAAATGAAATAAATGATTGTGACATGCTTTTATCACTACTTTACTTTTGAAATAACATGTAAATATTGTAATCCATTGGATTTGTTTTGTTTTGTTTGTTGCTAACCTGTTAATAAATATGGGACCATTATCCTTTTTAACAAATCTAGAATGTCATTTTTCCCCCGTGCCCCCCCCCCATGTGTACACAGTATTGTGGATACAGTTTTTAGATGCATCAGTATGATTATGTTGGCTGTAATGATGACCTAGGATTGAGAATAACATTTGCCAAAGTTTTATGGAAACTGCAGCAAACCCCAGCAGATCAAATGGCCCCATAAGCCCCTTACCTTACTCCGCCATTGCTGCTAGTGAGAAGACCCCTATTGCAGCCACATTTTTAGTAACCTATTTATATGATGGGAAAGGACAATCAAAATACTATTTCAAATGTATGAACAAAATTGTTCCTAAATATACCAACTGGAGATTAGTAAAAGGTAAATTGGCTGACTAATGATAGTTACTGCTGTTTTTTTTTAAAACCAAACGAGGCTGAGACAATAGCAATATTGTCATCTGACAATAGCAATGAATTCAGAACCTGTGATATGTTTAGCACATGTTGAGAAATAACATAAAATCCCAACAATTACTCTTTGCTAATCTAGTATCTATATTCTGACAAAAGGTATGAATGCTGAATAGTATGTATAATGTTGAATCAAGCAGTATAATCACAAATATTTGCCAATTCCAGCAAATGAACGAACATGATAAATTAAATATAAATGAAATCTAACACCATGTGTTGAACTGAAGACCTCATCAAAATACATGTAGGACAAAACCATAATCCATGTACAATTAGATTATCTTCAAAATCTGAAGGCAAAAGGCTGGTTTAATTTATTTTCATAAATATACTTGATGTCATAACCCTTGCAGTTTGATCTTTTAAAATAAGATACTATGGGGGGAAGCAGATGGGCGACCATGGGCCGCCCTGGGAAGCTGCACCGCGGGGCCAAGGTATCCCCACACCTCGGCCCCACGGTGCAGCTTCGCCGCCCCTGGAAGGAGCGCTAAAATAGTGCTCTTTCCACAAGTCGCCGAAGGTGCACCGCAAAAGGCTGGTGGCGCACCTTCGGTGACTCTTCCGCTGCAGCGGAAGACATCATCGGAGCCCCGGCCGTGCGGAGGGGCTGGCGCTCTGACGATGCCTTCGGGAAGGGGTTGGGCTGCCCCTCCCCTTCCTTGCCCCCAAAACGGCCCTTTTAGCTGTCTGCTTCCCTCCTATGTATCAAAACCTTTCACACAGGGAAAAAACAAGCTTGCTTATAAATGAGATGCCCTTTATATAAATGTTTGGTCCATTTCAAGGACCGATGCAATACCCAGTGAATTGTAGGGAAACATAATGGTGAACTGGGGTAGCTACTGAAAGACTATATGTATGACACCACCCTGCACTGGAGAAAGGGTAAAAGTAAATCGCAATCCATTGTGAGTTTGTTTTCTTGGTGACTGCTTGCTTTTCCTTACCCTACCAGCCTAGTCAACTGCTGCCTGTTCCTTCATCTCTGACTTAGAACATAATGGAGCCTTAAGAATCAAGCCCACTGCTTAGCTGCATAACTGCCTTGACTTCCATTCAATGGAATTAAAGTCCATGCACACTGTAGTCTTAATACTAGTTGACTATTTGCTTCCAATTCTCTCTGATTTCAAGGTGCTGCTGCTTATCTTTAAATCCCTAACTGACTTGGGGCCAAAACACCTGAACAAATTTCTCTCTAGAAACCAATCTGCTCATTTTTGAAGGTTTTCAGAGGGCTTGTCGACATGAGCCCAATAAAATGGTCTCACCCAGTCTTCACAGGGACCTGTCTACAACACACGGCCAAATCCTCAATTCAAGTGAGGACAGTTTTCACAACATATGGCCAGTTCCACAATGTGTCTGTGTCATACCAACCTTACATCGATTTAAAATAACTCATCTTTTGTTGCAAATTGTGCAGGAAAATCCAAAGTGTTCTATAGCAACATCATGCCACAGTCTACACACATGCCCTTGCTGTCATGTGCTGCTGGCATTGGCATAAGTCACTCCATCTCAGTGGCGTCACTAGAGATGGTATCACCTGGTGCAGTTACTCATAGTGTCACCCCCCACTGACCTCCTCCCATATAAATCATAATTTCAATATATCACTGACTCTAATGGTAAGAGTTGTGACATAAACAACTAGCAAAAATAAAATTATACCTTTAAATTGCAGTATCATATGCACAGTCAAAAAGTATTTACGTATACATTGTTTCATGTGGTTAAAGTGAAAAATTGGTAAAATGTGATGTTTTTAAAGAACATTTAGAAATAAAATTTATTTAAAAATTTAAAATTTTTGAACATTCTGAAATTTCAGTGTTTTTTTTTTTAAAAAAATCTGGGGCCTCTCCTTTGTCCTCCCAATGAGCATCACCCTAATCATTCCATCTCTTAAAACATTTTGAAAGGAAACAGGTGAATGCCAGAGCCCATTTCTGTCCAAACACAGTTGTTTGCTGAGCAGTGGTGTCACCTGGTGTGCTCCGCCACTGCTCACTCTGAGGTGTGGTGGTGGTCCTATAGGAATTTGGCCATTGATATTAGTCAGGGCCATGCTAAAACATACTTATTTATCCAGGCATTTTAAACTGGTATGTTGGCTAATATTTTGGTTCTCAGCTTTTCTTTTTTCTTTTTTAATGCTTACAGTTTTCTTTTATTATTCTATTCTATTGCATTATATAACAGTTTTGCTTATAATGCCTCTTTTGGTCTACTCTGATATCCTCTCATGAAATCAGAGTAAGAAATGACTATTAATAGAATCAGAAAGATGTTTGACAACAAGAGCAACAGTAATAATAGTAGTAGTAATGGTAAAAACCTTGACCCACAGTTTTGTAATGCCATGCAGGCTATGCAAGCATGATTTTTAACCAGAGAAACATGGCTTCTGGGTAATATTCAGGTTAGTGGGTCATAATTTATGTGACCTATGTTATGTACTGGGAAATATTTAGCTCTATTTCCCTCTAAACTTGTTCATTTGAATTAATGCCTCTATCTGCTCCTTAAAGGTACCCTAGGTCCCAACCATTTTAAAACATTCAGACATCATTTACATGGAAAACAACAACTTCATCACCAAGCACTGTAATCCTACTGCTAAAACACAACAATGGCCCTGCATGTTTATCCCTTGCCATTAAATGGCTATTCAGTAGAAAAATGTTAACATGCTTTCAAAAGATCTAAAAATTTAAGCTTAGTCTGGCATCCATTATCTGAGGGTGTTCTATAACTGAGTGAGCCAATGAAAAAGATGGCATGTGATTAGCAAGTCTCTTGTAACATTATACAAGGCCTGGTTGAAGGAACTTGGATGCTTTGCTTGTGTTCGGAGTGCTAATTGGGAAAATTGTGGGAAGGGCAGGTGAATATACAATGGAATGTGAGAAAAATATCTTGAGAGAGAAAAATGAGTGAAATAGCCATGATTTGGATGCAGATCACAATCTGCTTTTTTAAATTAAATATACTAATCCCTTGCAATCATCTGAATGTCTGTATTAGTATTAATTCTTCTTGTAGTTGGTACTGATTTTAAGGAAACAGGCGTGAAATCTGCAACTAGTGCTAACACATAAACACTGATTTCCTTGCTGCAAAGTGGTATAGCAGGGTTGAGAAGGGGGATCATATCAATTATGTGATGAAGCAAGGAGTGGCAGTGGACATTTATAGAATTGTAGAGTTGGAAAGGACCCCAAAGCCATCTATTTCAATCCCTGCCTTGCATCTAGAATCTAGAACAAACGCATCCCAGATAGATATCATAAAATCATAAGATCATAGAGTTGGAAGAGAACACAAGGGCCATCCAGTCCAACTTCCCTGCCATGCAGAAACTCTCAATCAAAGCATCCCCGACAGATGGCCATCTGGTCTCTGTTTAAAGACCTTCAAAGAAGGAGACACCACCATTCTCTGAGGGCCTTACTATCAGGAAGTGGCTCCTAATGTTGAGGTGGAATCTCTTTTCCTGTAGCTTGTATCCGTTGTTCCGTGTTCTAGTCTGTGGAGCAGCAGAAAACAAGCCTGCTCCCTCCTCAATATGACACCCCTTCAAATACTTAAACAAGGTTATCATATCACCTCTTAACCATCACTTCTCCAGGCTAAACATATCCAGTTCCCTAAGTTGTTCCTCATAGGGCATGGTTTCCAGACCCTTCACCATTTTAGTCGTCCTCCTTTGGACATGCTCCAGTTTCCCAACATCTTTTTTGAATTGTGATGCCCAAAACTGGACACAGTATTCCAGGTGGGGCCTGACCAGAGCAGAATACACTGGGACTATTACTTCCCTTGATCTAGACACTATACATCTATTGAGGCAGCCTAAAATCGCATTGGCCTTTTTCGCTGCCGCATCACACTGTTGACTCATGTTCAACTTGTGGTCTACTAGGACTCCTAGATCCCTTTCACACGTAGTGTCTTTGAGCCAGGTGTCCCCCATCCTATATCTATGCATTACATTTTTTCTACTCTAAGTGCAGTACCTTACATTTCTCTGTGTTGAAATTCATTTGTGGTTCCTTACCAAGAGTTTTCTCTGCATATACTGCAGTAAAATATCTTCCAAGACGAATCTTAATAGAAGGTGATCTAATAATGATCTGTGAAGATTATTTACCTAGTATCACGGTTTCACCAACTAAATCTGGGGGTAGAGAGAGTAGCTCTCTGTAGACCTCATTTAGGAGGGAAAACATGTTGCTAATCTCAGAACATATAAGAGGAAGACTTTTGTGTTGAGAGTTAAAATTGATCTGCTATTCACCAAAGACTATTTATTTTCCTGTGTCATACTAAAAACAGCATAGGACACAGGTTGAGACCCTATGATCTGCACAGCATTTGACTTCAGATGAGATCATCACTTTGTTAAATTCCTCACAGCTTGTGGGGCAGAGCTCTGCATGGGGATACAAGGGTACAATCTGAAGCACAGTCAGATCTGCTTTTCTATCTCTTGAACCAAACTGCCTGTAGATGACTTCTGCTAAAGGTCAGTAAACTTCCAGGCTTTGCATCTCATGAGTTCACCTTCAGATAAGAATAGAAACAAAACCAGAATGGTTCCAGATACTCAAAATACAATTTATCTGGCATGATTAGGACTCTATAGGTATGGGTGTTATTTGCTAAGTGAACAAATGAAGCCAACATATCTTATACACTCGAAAAACTTATAGGATAGTAAATTAGTTGAGAAGTGCTTCTGTGTCAACATGGGTGTGGCATAGCTACATTTTGGGCAACTGTCACATGCACTCCTTAAACATGGGAAGCAGTGGCCCTAAAGATAGTTTTTTTCTTTGATAAGTTGGCTGCTACATGCAAAGAAATACAAGTCAACATTCCACAACTACATTGATTTCATGTCTGTGGTTCCTGAACTTCTGCCCTAGCTGATAACCTCCCACATGTCCATACCATGCACATGCAACTGTTCATGCCCTTCATCTAACATCTGGATTGGAAGGCATTTATCAAAATAAAATTACAATGAAGCATTCTTCCCTTTATCCCTCCTTGCAGGTGGATGACTCAGAAATTACACATTGCTTTCAAACAGGTAAATTAGTAAGTATAAACAACGTGTGCCATGTATTCATTTCAACAGCACTAAGCAATAGTGTTTCCAATGGTAATAAAAATGCACTCTCTAGTTTCACCTTACAACCATTCTGCGCTCAAGAGAGAAGGATTGATATCACTTTATAATTTTATTCTAGCTAGTGTCACAGCAGATGCTCTTCTTACTCACATAATAATTGCCTAATCCTTTTCTGAGATTTGCTAAGCAATTCTCCATTTTAATTCAATAATAACCTGAAGCAGTTAGTTCAACAGGTTAATTATATGATGCATTGCAATATAGAGTATTTCATTTTATCACTTTTGCATTTGGTGTTTTGTGTTCATGTGTTGTTGTTTTTTTTACTTTTGACTATAAGCTCTCATTATTTTAATGCAGGACATAGTAATTGTCAATGTTTTTCTGTTCAAGTGTAACAACAAGGTAATCTAATATCCAGTGTTTCAGTTTAGTATCAGTTGTATGGCTATTCAGATTTTTAAATCCTGAAGGAATTTTCCATGGTAAGAAGAAGATGGAGAAATATGGGAGGGTTACATATGGAGGCTGATATAATAATATGGACAATAAAATGTTGTGAATGAAGCAGGATGATCACACAATAAAAAACAATTATTGTGTGGAAGCACCCTATAATTACTATTGTTTCATGGATATGCTTTTGGGACTACTAGAATAAAATAGCCTAAAGAGAATGTCACTGTCTAACAAACAATTGAAAGTCTATGTTATATAGCGTTTGATGTATGGTGTGTGCTTGTGTTTGTGTGTTTGTTTAATATCCTACCTTGCTCCTTATCTGAGATGCAAAATGATTTATAAGTTGCAACAAAATAGTTAAAATAATGTAGTACATACTATATTTCATTTTTGTATATAGTTCAAAAATATTTTTTATGAATATATAGTGGGGAAGGAAGGAAGGAAGGAAGGAAGGAAGGAAGGAAGGCCAACAGATACCACAGTCAGAAACAATACTGACATTTTCATTTGATGAACTTTTATGAGAAATAGGGATAGATGAGAACTTTGTTTCTTTTTTTTAAAATAAGAATTTACCCAAATTTGCAATTGTGGCAAAAACTTGGGGTTTAAAAACAATTCAGTATGATAGAAAATAAAATGGGCAGATGTTGTTATTGTTATTTCAAATACCACTTTCCCCCCAGCTTCAGGAATGAAACAGATATAGATAATAGCACAGAAAAACACAAAAATAAAATATAATGAATCCATCTATAGAATTAAAAGCAATTTATGGACACATTCATTAAAAAACAATACATTTGGATAGTAGAACATATGATTAAAATACTTTACTTCCCAAAGGTCTATTGGAACAAAACAAAACAAAACATCTCCATGTGCCTCCAAAAGCAGACCATGAAAGAATCCAGTTTAGCCTCTGCAGGAAGGAAATTCCAGAAATTCCAGGCACAGGAATACTCATCTCTTAAATGTCTGGATTTGAATTCCTGTGTATTCAAACATATTAGGATTGTCATCTTTGACAGATACATTACTAGCAAGTATAATATGGTCCTCTCTTTCCTGTCCACCCTAGCTGTTATCATTACTGGTTTGTGTTGACAGGGTGACATCAACTTATGGTGACACTATGAATGAGAGACCTCCAAGAATTCAGTTTTCTGGTGCAGAAGGAGATCCTCCTCCTCCTCCTCCTCTTCTTCTTCAAAAAGAGATCTACCAACAAACTACCCTTTTCTTCTTGTTTGGGATGGAAGCAATTTAGAGTTTTAAGAATTCAAACATAGGAGAAAAATGAAACTTTGAGATGTTACCATCCCTAAACAGGGCCAACACAGTGATATTTTAGCAGCAGCTCCTCACAAATATTCAATTCTGCTCTGAGATTATCCCTTTTCACACGACCCTATTTCATAAGCATTTAGGGATTGTGATATTTACATGGATTTGAAGGCAGAAACCACATTGTACAGTATTGTTTAAAGCCAAGAATGCCCCTCCCAAGGTGAACATGTTACCTTTAAACTCTCAGAGGCTGCATCTACACTGCAGAATTACTGCAGTTTGACACTGCTTTAACTGCTATGGCTCAATATTATGCAATTCTGGGATTTGTAGTTTTGTGAGATATTTCGCCTTCTCTGTCAGAGAGCTCTTGTACCACAAACACTACAAATGAGAATTAAAGCAGTGTCCAACTGCATTCATTCTGCAGTGTGGCAGCATCCAGAATCTCATATCCAGCATGGTTACTATGGAATGCTGGAAATTATTTTTTTCATTTCTGGCCATTGATTTAAGAACAAGGATTGGCGCCAAATCAGTCTTATTTATTTTATAAGTTAATGACTGAGAGCAAACACTCCCCCATTTTTAAAAATCAAACTCTTCTTTAATTTTTCAGTCTGTTTTTTAAGTGCGTACACATGCATACATACCTCATAATATCCCTATACAGATTGTGATTGAAAATCCTGACAGCTGAATTGATAGCATTTGAAATTAATGGTACATTTAAATAAATAGCTAAATTGCAGTGGAATTCCATGTTATATCTACATTAATAATATCCAAAGAATTAACTGTGATTAATGATATAGGGAACACCAAATGAATTAATAGTGACTGAGCACTTATGACTAAATGGGTAACCCTTTATAATAAGTGGCAAATCATTCTTACTTCCTTTGGTATTTCTTGCAATAACTTTAATCATGATGAATTCTTTTGGTATTCAGGTGGATATAATACATGATTCCACAGAAACTCCATTATAATTGAATGTAATATTGCCGAAATGATTTTCACTTAAAGTTCACTAATAGATGTGATGAAAGTATCAGGAAGTTGCACTTGGACCAGAAAGAATAGTGAGGATAAATGAGAAGACAAAATGGAAGTTTCCATACCAACCGTTATCTTTTCTTATCTTTTTGCAGTTGCTTAGATCCTAACTAGGTTTCAGTGAAGAAAATGACTTCACTGCAGAAAATCCTGCTAGTGAAATGAGGACAGAAATGTTTGGATTCTGTTGCCCACTACAGTTACTCCCAATTTTTCAAAGATTTTCACCATGCTCCAAAGCACATTTTTGTAGAGGCAATGTAAGAACAGCCAGTGGGTAGAATAGCATTAAAGCATACTAATGGCAACAAACTCAGTATCCCAGCCAATATATTTGTAATACTGAACATATGCATGCACCTTATTGATTTTTGACTGCTCATTGTGACACTGACACCTACTTTTCTTTTCTAGAGGGTATTGCTAAATATTTTATCTGCTTTCAAGAAACAGAAGTGACCAGAGTGCTGCCAGAGTTCTTAGAGGCCCCCCACTCATTGTCTGGATCCTTGCCTATCCTGGTTTGTGAAATCAGCCAGAAATAAAATGGGTATTTGCACTTGCAGAGTGATTAAATGCCTCATTGAATTGCTGGTTCCCACATTCTTAAAGAAAGCTGTGATTAGACTACTATTAAATAAACCTAGTTTAGCACCATTCATACCTAGTAATTACTATCCACTGTTCAGGGGTAGGTTATAGGTCAAGACAGTAGAAACACTTCACCTTGAAATGGTTTATGTTGCTGGTTGAGGGGGAGGAAAGTGATGTTTTTTTTGTTGTGCTCACAATTTCTAAAAGTTTAAAATGCAGTCATAGGCCTACAAAGATTAGGGACCACTGCAAATATACTGCATCATAAGACTTTATCACATGGGTGAAATCCCATGCAGAAACGGGGTTTTAAATTGAAAAAAAAAAACACAGCAAAAAGCGGGTAGATATCCAGACGACGTCGCTTTTAAAATGTGCTTAATCCAAACGGAAAGTAGTCAAAAGCTGCTTCTTTTTACTTTCGGAAAATCATGAAAGTAAAAAAGAAGCGGCTTTTGACTACTGTCCATTTGGGTTAGGCACACTTTAAAAGCAATTTGTGTGAAAACCTACCTGTTTTTGCTGGTTTCCTCCACCTTTTAAATCCCGTTTCTGCATGGGATTTCCCCCGTGTGCTAAAGTCCATTGTCTCCTTATGGTTAGGGTAGCCTGGCCTTTGGCACAACACAGACAGTGTGCTTGAAGTAAATATGAGACAATTCAATAAGGCCCTTGGGTCAAGTCTGCCAACCCTGTATCCGAATAGCTACAGTTGGCCCTCTGTATCCATGAATTCTTCATCCTTGCTTTCAACTATCTATGGCTTGAAAATATTTGCTTTAAAAAATTCTTAACACAAATCTTGCTTTTGTCATCTTATATAAGGCACAATTTTACTACACTACCTTATTTAATGGGACTTGAGCATCCACAGATTTTGGTATCCACAAGGGGTCTTGGAATCAAAGCTCAGTGGATACCAAGGACCCACTGTACTGTACATTCCAAAGGGGCTTGCATGGGAATCACACAGACCTCCATACTCAGGAATGAATACTGAGCAGTGGCAGCAATGATTAGTGAGAAGGTCCCAAGTGTGCAGTGCTTATCTTGAAAAGTAATATGACCTCTCTGTCTTCATTAACAATTCCTCTCTGAAGGTTTGTTTCATTTTTGAATGGCACTCTTTAGAAAATAAACCTTTGCCATTTTTCAAACAAGGAAAATGGGTCCTTCTGTTTAACTTAAGGAAGAGAGGGCTTCTTCTTCAATCGGAGTAATAGTGACCTGTCAGGGGCAGCAGAATAATTTTGAATGCAGATTTTGGAGATGTATTTCTTTAAAAGACTCTCCCCAGGAACTCTAAAAATGTTAATGAAAAGTTCTCTGTTCAGAGTCACCAGTGACATTAGGGGGCAAATCCTTGCTTTCTGATCCAGTAAGGTCAGCAAATGCTGTCTCTTCCTACTGTGCATTTTCTTCCCTTTTCCTGAAGAAGAGGCTGATGAATTATAATGCTCTTAGACACACACACACACACACACACACACACATATTCGTTGTGCAGTTCTTAAGTGAAAAAAGAATCTTATTCTCTCCTCATAATTTGTCCTTCTTGGAGAAAGGGACTAGTAATATCTGGGGCTGTGTGTATGTGTGTGTATTCCTTTTGTCATCAGCAAAGCTTTGAAGTCTGAATGCTTTCTTATTTATTGTCCAAAATGGTTAGGGCTATTCATTAGGAAAAGTATCTCTATTACCCTGACAGAAAGGTGATAGCCTTGCCTTCCAGAGGCCCAGTTATTTATTAATGACTCCCAGATACCATTTTCCAGTTCTGTGCACTGCAGTATTTTAATTTAATGACACAAATTAGAGACCATCCCATGCCCTCGATCTGCACACATAGTTCTCATTGATATCAATGTTGGCTGAGCTTTATCTATGGGCAGGATGGAAGGCTATAGTTACTGGAAACACCTAGCATAATACCTACAGTATTTTCAAATAAGAGGAAAAAGAGGATAAGCAAAAGGCAATTCAAGCTGGTAAGGATCAAAATAAATTCTGAGTGTACTCTGTTGAATACAAATAGTATCCATCAATACACCAAATATGTATTTGCTCTCTTGACTAATGAAGAGGTAGGGAGGAAGATGTTTTCTTTGAAACATTTCATACAGAAAAGGGAAAATGTATTGTAACACATGATGGATTGGTGAAAGGTATGGAAAAAATGTAACCAATAGAGGGTAATTTATTTAATGGTGTTGAAAGCAAACATATTTGTTTGTCTTTAAAAGAGAGCTAGATAAATCTCAGAGGTTTAGAGGCTGCATTCATCCAGGAACCTTGGCAAGCTGCATCAAACCCTCTAACACCCTTGTCCCTTTCAAAAATATACTCCAAAGGATCACTCACATCTTCAAGGGTAACTGAGAATTTTGCCACACACACATCCTGTCTAAGGACATCATCACTCAAGCCTTTAAATCTGCTATTAAAGCTAGAGAATAGCACTTTTGGCAATACTTCTCTCACAACATCATAGCTGTTTCATTGCTCCTTTGTTAGAACACAGAGCATCCCTTTTCATTGGCAGGAAGTACCCATCAATAAGGTCCCAAACATGCTGCTGTAGCATTTCTCCTCAAGTGCATTAACTTCTTAGTGTGGCTGTTCCAGTATTGTACAGTCACATGGGTTAGTAGTGTTTCCCCTTCCAACTCACCTTCCCTATTCCAGAGCAGGCTTCTCCATGCCTCCCTGTCTGCCATAGAATGACTGCTTCCTCACAAGGAGACAATCTCATTCCTTCTTGAAAGGAGGGAGGAGAAGAAGCAGGGAAAGCAGAGAGGCTGGGCTAAGAGGGAACATGGAAGAAAGTGCATGGGAACCTTTGATGGTGCAAAAAGCCCCATCATGTTATTGAAGAACAGTGAAGTAATAAGAGCTTCAAAACCAGTATGTTTCCATTTTCTGTTTGAGGCAAGACTAAGGCAGGACTGAGGCTCATGGGATAAAGTCCTTAGTCCTGTTTTATGACTATCCAATTATTTCTGGTTTTGAAAGAAAGACATCCATGGACCTGAAACAAGCCAATTGAACCAATGACATGACATGACCCACACATGACTCACAAGCTGTACTTGCTCATCCTTGCTTTAAACATTTCTTGTGAGCTGGTACTGAAATGATGCAGAGCTATCTGGGATCAGCTGTTGGCATGTAGTTAAATAAATATAACCCTGGATGATAACCATAGGGTGGATAGTTGATTAACTCTGTTTTCAAAGGATATTTTAAAGGCTTTGTAGCTTAATAATAAGTGTCCAGAGGAAGGCAAACAAAATAGTGAAAAGTCTGGAAAGATGTCCTATGAGGATTGGCTTAGGGAGCTGAGTATGTTTGGTTTGGAGAATAGCAGGTTAAGAGGGGACATGCTAGCCGTGTATACTTATTTGAAAGGATATCATATTGAGAATGGAGCAAGCTTGTTTTCTGCTGTTCCAGAGACTAGGACACTGAGCAATAGATTCAAGCTACAGGAAAAGAGATTCCACAGAAACATTAGGAAGAAGTTCCTGATGGTAAGAACTGTTCAACAGTGGAATATGCAGCTTTGGAGTGTAGTGGAGTCTCCTTCTTTAGATGTTATTAAACAGTGGCTGGATGGCTATCTGATGGGAGCACTTTCATTGTGTATTCCTGCATGGCAGGGGGGTGGACTGGATGGCCCTTGTGGTCTCTTTCAACTCTAGGATTCTAGGATTCTATGTGATGAATAGGAGTATGCATTGGCATCAATGTGATTTATGTATTTACTTTAGATGATAAAATAACTTCAAATGCATCAGTCACAATTTTGCTTGTTTTCTGGATTCAAGATAGCAGTGGGCTATCTGGAACACATTCTGTAAGCATTTTCTGTGCTGGGGAACAAAAACTGTTTCCCATGTCAGCAAGAGATCACTAAGCCAAGTGATTTCAGATGAATGAGCTTGTCTAAGCCTTGACTACTTTTGATTTGGTACTACTTAAAAAGAAAGTAAATAAAATTCATGAGAAAATAATAAAAAAATTTAGATAGTGAAGCCCAACTATTCCTATGGAGCAGGCAAGGGGACACTTGTCCACTTCGAAGCAAAATATGTTTTATAAGCTAACTCCATACCCTCTAACATCTCACAGATGAAAACTGGAACACAATATGACCAAGAATATAAGAGTTTCATCAAGATGGCAAAAGCTATCAATAAGGAAGAACATTCAAGTCAAGAGAAGATGCTGCAGTTTGCTTTTGCCTGAGTCTACTGGGAAGGACAACGTTATACCCATTTCTCTCTTCTCCTCTCACCCCAATTGAATGCACACTAATTTTTCTTGTTGAACTCAATTTCCAGCAGTTGAAGTAAGCTGAGGACAAAGAGTAAAAGTGGGAAGAAAAGAAATTGAGACATTTTTAAAGCATGTAAAAAGTGGGATGATAGAGGATTAATCAGACTGTCAACTTAAACACTTGGAGGCCATGTAACTTTGACATGGTGCTTCTGATTTCAGCATTGGCAAAAACTTGTTTTATTTTGATACTTACTTGAAAAGTAGCACACGTGATGAGCTAAATGAATTATTGTTGCTTTAGTGTCCTAGAATTTACTCATAAGCCAATGTATTATGTGGGATGGTTGCAGTGTAGTCCAGTATGTGGTGTGATCTTGGAATATATAGTGAAAATCCCATTTCAAGCATATACTGTCTAGAAAGAAAAGCACAGTGTTTAGGCTTCAGTTTTCATTTTTCAAAGGTGAATGAGAGTGACTATAAAGTTATATATCAGGAGAACACATTCAGAATCTATGCAAGTGTTTCTACATGGGGCCAAACAGGACTATATAGATCTATTTACCTCTGGAAATGGGCTAAGATCAAGCGTAGTATCAGTTTACCTCTGACAAAATAGTCGGTGTCCATGAAAGCTAATACTAAAAATATCTTCTCAAAAGTGCTACTGAATTCCCTGATGTCTTTTAATACTAAAATGACTAGCAACACTATTCTTTGAATGTATACTACATACTTTTACCTTACTTGTAATCCTGGGACCAAGCATGTTCATACTCTAATTGGTAAAGAGAGTTATGGTCCATGACAGCCCAACTGTCATGGCCCCAACTTGAGAGTTCAGCTTCAGAAGGTGAAACAGACCTACCACAATCATGCCCTTCTTCAGCTCAGTGTGACAGCCACCTGAGTTTTCTAGAGGAGGAGGAGGAGGTAGGACAGAAAACTCAAAGTTGTCAAGAAAAGTGAAGGCTTCAGCGTTTTTCACAAATTTCACCCTCAGGCAAAGTGAGAGGCTATGCACATGCAGCTAGAAAACACCCTCTTGAAATACAGTCTGTAAATTGGGTGGGGTTAGTTCAGCTAGCATTATAATTCAGTGGACTTTCCCCTTTTGAGTTTTGGAAGCAAACTTGATTGCTCTCTCAGCCAGTGTCTACTATGAAATACAACCCCGGACTGTTTCTTGACTCAGATAACTTGCCACTTCTATGTGGGCTCTGCTTTGATTTATGGATACTGACACCAAATTGTTATCAGACACCACATATTCCTACTTCTACTGCACATTTGGCACTCTGTGTTCTGTTGCACTGTGAGGACACCAAGGTTTGTATGATTCAAAATTGTGATTTGGAGATTCCTCCTGCTACTTGTATCTGGGGAACTTTTACATTACAGTCATCCCTCCCAATTCACAGGGGATCTGTTCCAAACAACCCCACCTCCCCGTGAATTGGGAAAATTGCCAATATTGGAGCCCCATTGATTCCAATGGGGGCATACACCTGCATGCGGCATAGCATGTGTGCCTCAGGCACATGCACCATTTTGTCCCTCATGGCTTGCCATCCACAAAGGAGAGAGGGACACAAATGGCAAGACCACAAACAATGAGGGATGAGTGTATTTAGGTTTGGGGGTAAATTGCATGGGAGAGGAAAAGAGGAAAAGAAACATTCCAAGCTGGGGAACCACTCCCTGCCCTGAATATACAATCCTGGTAGTAGTGTTCTTACAACATGGGGGGGGGGGGGGGGACACAATTTTTATCTATTAAAATATATATTGGATAAAGAAAGAATGAAAAAATGCTTTTCACTTTTTTACAAATGTCTATTTTAATTATTGGAAAATGCTTTGTACAATAAGAAGCTATTCTGTGCTTTAAAAAAAAACTACCCAAAAACATTACAATTGAAGCAAACCTCCTCTGAACAAATCTTGCCAAGAAAACCCCATGATAGGTTTGCCTTAGGGTTGCCATTAGTCAGAAACAACTTGAAAGCACACAGCACACAAAAAAGAGAACAAGTTAATATTTTTACTGTTTTTATTCGTCTGCATGCATTCTGAAAAGTGCTTATTTCATAGATGCACCAGTATATTCTCTACAATACCTTAGACCATGAATCTCAATCCCTGCTATTGCTATAATATAGGGATAGGGAAAGTGTAGCCTTTGGGCTACATGAAGTCCCCAAGGCTATTTTTGCAGCCCCTGATCCCCTCCCAAGACCAATGGAGCACCATTGTTTGGCAAAGGATGTGTATAAATGGTCTTTCCTGGAATGCTCTAAATAGCTTACAGGATTCCTACACTGTTTACCTTTTAAAAAACATAAACCTACCCACCCCCCACCCCCCGATAGAATCCCAGCCACTTCTGGATTTTCTTTGCCCCCCCCCCCTTTGTTTTGCAGCTCTGTGAATCCTGTGGAGTCCTTGAAGCAAAATATTGGCCCCTAGATATGCCTAGTTCTTCAGTGATTTGCTGATTTTTTGTCTGTTATTATCAAGCCCCTTGAGGAATGTCATTATTTGTAAGAACAGATACATGCTGCCTTCAAATACTTTGAATTATAAGTGTATATATATATATATATATATATATATATATATATATAAATTTAAAAGATGAGGGAATTGCTGGGTATAGTAATAAAAAAGTAACTTTTCCAAGCTGTTGTCAAGAATATGCAGTTTTAAGATGAACCTGGTTAGACTGATAACACACAAGCTGAAAAGAAACTGGCAGGAAAAGAACTGGCAACTGTCCACTCATTTATCAAAAATCTGGTCTGCTAAGGAAATGTTAAATATATAATTAAATATTGCAGCAATAGACCATTCTCTTGGTGATCACAGGAGCCTCTGAAGTGAGTTATTACAATTTCAGTATCAGAACTAAGGAAAATATACCTCTTTGTACAGCCTGGGTGTACTAATGTCCTTTGTTCTCTTCTATAACTCATTACTGTTGTGTTTAAAAGTCTATTCTTCATTTGCTTGTGATATCAGTTGAAAAGGTAGTATGATTCAACATTCTTTCTGAAATAAAGAAAGATAGTTTAATAAATAGATGGGAAAGCTTCATAATATATTGCCAGGGAGCCAGGGTCCTACACTGTAAAGTGATTCCATGTTAATGGAAAACACATATGTAGTTGAGTGTTGATCATTAAAAAATCCCTCTATTTTCAATGTGTAATTATGGTATACCTTTTCAGATCAATCAAGGTTTGGGCCATTATCAGGAAATGAAGTTTCAGGAATATACAAATGATTTATTTCAGGGTGAGATATGAAGTTTGCCATACATTTCATGGTTATACAGAAAAGAAAATCTGAGGAGGTCCAGAGGTGATTTTAAAAGTATTTTTTCTAAACTTTTATCCTGTTAAAGACATACAAACCCTTTGCCTTGTAGCCAATGGCAAAAAAGGCCAGCTAGTATCCTCATAGCATCATCACTCCATCACAGTTATTATTCCACATATGCATGTCTGTTTCTCTTTATCTTTCTTCTTTTGTTTTATCTGCACATTTAAAAGACAGAGGAGATATCTCACAAAGCTTCCTTCCCAATGCTGTTGTGGCTTTTTAAAGAGCTGAAACAGGAATTATTCTGTTCACATTATTCACATTACCATGCAATTGCAAATTGATAACAGATTGTTGATGCATTTTATCACACTTGTTAACTGCCCTCGAGTCGATCTCGACTCATGGTAGCTCCATGGATGAGACATCTCTAAGATGCTCTGCCCCCCACTGCTCTACTTAATTTCTGCAAACCCTTAATACCCGTGGCCTCCTTAATAGAGTCCATCCATCTGGCATGTGGCCTTCCTCTCTTCTTACTTCCCTCCACCTTCCCCAGCATTATTGTTTTTTTTCCAAAGAGTCCTTCCTTCTCATGATGTGTCCAAAGTACAACAGTCTCAGTTTGTTCATCTTGCTTCCAGAGAGGTTTCTGGTTTGATCTGTTCTAGGACCCACTTGTTTGTCCATTTTGCTGTCCATGGGATCCTCAGCACTTCTCTCCAGCACCATATCTCAAATGAATTGATTTTCTTCCTATCATCTTTTTTAACTGTCCAGCTCTCACATCCATACATGGTAATAGGGAATACAATGGCTTGTATGATTCTAACTTTTGTTCTGAATTGCATATCTTTGCATTTTAGAATTTTTTCTAGTTCTTTATAGTCACCCTCCCCATTCTTAGACTTCTTCTGATTTCCTGACTGCAGTTCCCATTTCTATCAATGTTTGATCCCAGGTATGGGAATTCTTTTACTATTTCTATTTCTTCATTGTCTAGGCTGAACTTGTAAAGGTCCTCAGTGGTCATTTTTTCCCCTTTATGTTCAACATTAAGCCTGCCTTTGCACTTTCTTCTTTGATCTTCCTTAGTTCCAGGTCTGTGAGGTTTTCTGCTAGTACTGTGGTGTCATCTGCATATCTGAGATAGTTGATATTCCTTCCTCCTATTTTCACTCCTCCTCCTTCTGTGTCCAGGACTGCTTTTCTTATAATATGTTCTGCATACAAATTGAACAGATGGGGTGAAAGGATGCAGTCTTGTCTGACTCCTTTGCCCATTGGGACCCATTTTGTTTCACTGTGTTCTGTTCTGGCAGTAGCCTCTTGTCCTGAGTACAGATTCCTCATCAAGACTATCAGATATGTTGGCACTCTTATGTCTTTAAGGACATTCCATAGCTTTCATGATTTATGCAATCAAAGGCTTCACTATAGTCTATAAAGCACATGTTGATTTTCTTTTGGAATTCCCTGGTGTGCTCCATTAGCCATCATATTGTAGCATATTTCCATTGATCTGGGTGATGCTCCCCTGTATAATTTACAACTGCCCTAATATGTTCTTCAACAAAGGATCCTTCAGATGGCCAAGGTAGTTGAACATTAAAAGTTGGCCATTCTAATTCACAAAAAGTTTTTAGCTTGCCCTTACTTTTGGATCCACCACTTATGAATCCCTTGAACTTTCCCCAATTATCTAACATACATTGTAAGGGGGCAATCTTTTCCTTTCAATTCATTCCTCCCATTGCCAATAGGATCTTGGGGCACCCTCACCTACTGGTCTTTGTAGCTACAATCACAAATACAATTTGTAACAACAATTTCCTGCTTTAATCCCGATTGATCGAGTGCTGGATTTCCTCCCCTCAAGTGGTTGCTTTCAGGACCATGAACTTCGGTGCAGACTGTCTGAGTCCTCCGGAGTCAGGGCGCAGGCTGGCCACTGGTTGTTTGGTTGGGGCCCCTCTCAGAGCACCGCCATCCATCCTGACTCGAAGGAATCTCCTGGTCTGTGATACCCGCAGGGGTATCTCCCTGGTCTTTGGTTATGGGGATCCCGGACGAGCCCCCAGGAAAAATGTAGCATAGTTGAGCCCCAAGAATTGAAGACGAGAAAGACCAAATTGATCCAAAGCAAGCACTCCTTTATTTTCTGGCCAGGGTGGCAGCATGCCAAGATAGCACTCAAAGAGCCACCGCACCCAGCTATTGTTCTCCAGAGTTTTTAAAAAATTGCTTATCGCAGGTTCAAACTGATTGGTTACAAGCATCTACTGTGTCAGCATCTGATTGGTTGCATGCTCTGTCCATGAGCTGATCACGCAGCTCCTGATTGGCTATATACTACAGATCATGTACCAACTTCGTAACTCCTTATATGGTGTTGCTTTCAAACTAAGCAAAGCAAGTAGGTGAAAGACAAAAGAAGTAGATGAAAGGTAAAGACCCTTCTCGAAGCATCTCCAACTTCCTCTGTTTGAACTGAGCAAGCAGAAATACAAAAGCCAAAAAGCAATGGTTAATGATTACTATACTATATCTCCTCTCAATATGTTTGCAGTGTAGTCCCTTGTGTCTCTTCCTTTCCTGAACCCTTCTTGGATCTCTGGGATTTCTCTTTCCATATATGGTAGGGGTCTATGTTGCAGAATTTTGAGCATGATTTAGCTTGCATGGGAGATCAGTGCTATGGTTTTATAGTTGCTGCAGTCTCTTGCATCTCCCTTTTTGTGGATAGGGATGTATATTGATCACTTCTGGATAGGGATGTATATTGAGCCAATCTGTTGGCCATCATTTTCCATTTCTGTTGACATATGTTGGTTAGCACTAGAGTGGACTCTGCCAATGTAGACTGCAGCAATTCAATTGGAATATCATCTGTTCCTGGTTATTTGTTTTTCACTATTTGCACCAGCACAAAGGACACGAGATGCCTCTTTTTGGGTTTAAACAGGCCACAACTTTTATTTTTTGCCGTCCAGGGTCTATTTACAAAATTTATAATTAAATCCCCAAGACTTTGTCACATGTGGGTGTGAAGGTGTAACCCAACCGGATGGGTGGTCCTTCACACATGTGACAAAGTATGTAAATAAATATCAACAACAAATTTACAACCCCCCCCCTGCTGGAAATGACGTCATATTACATCATATGACATCATTAGTTAATGATGTCATGCGTTTAATTGCATACATCACTTCCTTTAATTTAACCTTTGCCAAATTTACCCCAATTAAATTTAATTAGCCAGATTAATTTTCCTGTGGGGTGGGGTTCATTACCCACCCCATCACAAACACAAGCAAATTTCCAAATATAGACTCTAAACCTTAAGTTGTGACAAAGCTAATAACAACATAACAATAACACATAAGTTATTATTAATCTATGACCCATACCCAACAATCTAAATATACATTAATCTCAGGGAGGGTGAAAAACCCAGGGCGATAACCCTGGGAAAAAATTCCCTCCCGGCCCCAGAAGGCGACCAGCTTAAGCCTGAGAGTAACCAAACATAATTCTTTAAATAAGGGTGGGTGAGTTGGGTCGCTCAGTTGAAGCTCTAAAATGCCTGCCGCCTCGTGGAAGCTCAGAGCTATAAAGGACAAACTCTTAGAGGAAGTCTTGCAAGAGTACAATCACCGTGAGACTTCCTTAACTCAGGGAAGCAACATGATTGGGCGAAGCATGCAATTACCCAGCGGTCCCTGCGCGCTTGCCCAATCAGGCCTCTCATGTCCTTATATGGCTGGAGCAACAAGAAACCCCTCCCGACTCGTCGGGGGGTGTCTTTGCACTGGCACAAAAGACACGAGATGCCTCTTTTTGGGTTTAAACAGGCCACAACTTTTATTTTTTGCAGTACAGGGTCTATTTACAAAATTTACAATTAAATCCCCAAGACTTTGTCACATGTGTGTGTGAAGGTGTAATCCACCCAGATGGGTGGTCCTTCACCACATGTGACAAAGTATGTAAATAAATATCAACAACAAATTTACAACCCTCCCCCCCCCCACCGGAAATGACGTCATATTACGTCATATAACATCATTAGTTAATGACGTCATGCATTAAATTGCATACATCACTTCTTTTAATTTAACCTTTGCCAAATTTACCCCAATTAAATTTAATTAGCCAGATTAATTTTCCTGTGGGGTGGGGGTCATTACCCGCCACAAGAGGGGGCCAGCCTAGCTAGGCATCCCCCCTTCCCCCCCATAAACTGCTTTTTTGATATCTTCAGAGAGTGTATGAACATAAATCTCCGAACCTTCAGCAGAGAGCTGCACTCCATCCCCCCTGTACAGCTGAGGCCTATCCAATTTAATTCCCGAATGTTCAGTTATGAAAATGCCAAGTCTTGATAACTGCTTGGCCACATGATGATTTAGCCACTGTCGAGCACTATTAATGGTGGCATCTTTGCGAGCTCAAGGCCAACTACACCTTGGCAGCAGCTTAGTCCATAGCAGTATAGCTCCAAGTAAAATCTTTCTGATTTTCTGCAGGTCTTTCAACATCTGCTTTGCCAGCTGAAGACAAGGGACTTTCACTAAGTCATTTTCCCCCAGTGTACAACTAAACCCGGGGTTGAGAGTAAGACCTCGACAACTGGATGATCCAAGGAAGCAGCACTCCCCACATCATACCCCTGCAGCCAAATCATTGAGTAGCGCCGATGTTCGCCAGGCCCAGGTTAACATCGCACCGGTGTTCAAGAAGGTGGCATTCCACCCAGAAGACTAGACTGTGGCCCACAATCCAAATCTTGCTGTGGAAAAAGCCAGCTGAAATGCATGTAAAGCAAATTCGTGTAGCTGATCGGGATTCTTGTTCCCAGAAGGCCAAACATAGGACTTAAATGCCCTAGAACGCCACCAGCCAATTCGGCAAATATTGGCTTCACTCAAACCGTGTGTGGCCGCAACTATTGCTGCTCCAATGCGGAAGGAGTGAGAAGAGAAATAAGCTTGAGGCAACTTAGCTTGCCTTAGCGTCTCCTTCAACACTGCCCTAAATTGAAATTGAGTTAAGGGTATGCCTGATAAATGGAGAAAAAGGTAACCAGCCACTTTTGGCCTAACCCTCAAATAATTGGTCATTGCTAAGACTGGGTAAATTTGCCCACTAGGCACTTTGGCTAAAGAATGGACTGGCCTTTCGCTAAATGATCAGTTAGCATTGGAGCATTTGCAGATTAATGCAAATCTGAATCCCCTGTTCTGTTAAGATAACATCCGAAAGTAAAAGTGCCCTACCAGACTGATCATTGAGAGATCCGGGCACAATCTCACTGATTTGTAAAGCTACAAAGAAAGCATTGGCAAATACTGCCCTATATAATCGTGCGCATAATGCTCGTCCCGGAACTATTACCTTACAGGCGAAGTTTAGCAGGCCTGTAAGGGATTGAAATTCATGAAGTGTAGCTTTCTGTTTCCCCAACATCACTCTAACCTGCTCCTTCATAGCTACCAATTTGTCATTTGGTAGTCAAGAAATCCCAGCTATGGTGTCTATCTCAATACCCCAAAAGGTAAGCCGTGTGTCAGGCCCTTCAGTTTTTTCTTCAGCTAGAGGAAATCCCAACTCCAACATCAATTCCTGAAAATCATCTAAACTGTCCCTACGTTGAGAGGAATTGGGATTTCCAGCAATCAGGAAGTTATCTAAATAATGGGTTATAGCCCTATTACCTGACCGCTTGACTGCACACCAATGAAGAAAGGTGCTGAAAGTCTCAAAAGCTGAACAAGAGATCAAGCACCCCATTGGCATGGCTTTATCAAAATAATACTTTCCATCAAACTGAAACCCCAGTAGGTCAAAATCATCTGGGTGTACCGGGAGCAGCCTGAAGGCAGATTTTATGTCGCACTTCGCTAAGAGGCCTCCCTTGCCTAAATTCCTGACCATCTTGGCCGCTGAGTCAAATGATGCATACTTAACAGATGTAAGCTCAGGATCTATGGCATCATTCACAGAGTCACCCTTCGGGTAAGACAAATTGTGAATCAACCTAAATTCCCCAGAAGCTTTCTTGGGTACCACACCCAAAGGAGATAAACGAAGGGTTGGATCTATTAGGTAACTGATCATGAGGTCCTGAAATCCTTCCAGCAGCTATCTCTTTTGCTAGCTTGTCCCTTACGATATTCGGCAATTCCCTCAAGGAACAAGCATTGGGCGCATAGCAGTGTATCCTGGAACGTGTAAGGGATATGAAAGCCCAAGGAAAAACCATAAAATAAATAAGATGCAGCCTCCTTGTTTGGGTAAGCCCTCAGCCATGCTACCATTGCATCTAATTTAATTGGTGACGGAGCCTTTTCCTTCTGGTGATACTGGCTGGGGGACACCTCCCACTCCTGACTACTTATCTCTGCTGCAGGAAGCACTGGGGTGACCACTCCCACAGGTGTTACACTTGTGGTCAAACCTGTAGGGCTGCCTCTTGCACTTGCCTGTGTTAAAGTCCCAGCATGTGCCAAATTGCTTTCTTTCTCCTGTGGCAGGCCTCGCATTCTGCCCTCTCGGCTGAGTAACCATGGGAACAAACCCATTGTCACATCTGCTTGAAGGGGAGGCCCCCGCCATTACATCAGCCCATAATTCAGACTGTACATGTCTCCAAGACAAGGAGCGATCTTGGGCAGCTCTCATTTTAAACTGCTCATCATATTGCAGCCAAGCTGCACCCCTAACGTTATGATGGCAGTTGGTGTAAGCTTTTATCATGATCTCCTGGTATTTAGAAAAGTCAGTAGACCTAAGGGGCTCTTTCTCCTCTATAACACCCCTGTATATAGTGAAACCCATAATCAAATTCACAAAATTACGCTCCAGCTTAGGGTATTTGAGTGCCTGAAACTCTTTTGGAAGGCTAAAAGCAATCCCATCCTTTACCATGATCCTTGGTTCAGGATCCCTAAAAGTAAGAGAAAATAAATCAATATAATCTCCCTTTCATATTCTTTCTTTAGTGGAAAGAGGAAGGTGTGAGCCAAGGGGTGTAGACATTCTAGGATACGGAATGGATTCAGAATGCAAAGTTACTCCTGATAGCACAGGAGTCCCCAAAGGAGACACCGCAGAGGTGTCGCTAGCCAAAGCAATTGGCTGACCAACCTGCACCCTAGGGTCAGGCACCTGTGAAACCGCAGGTGCCTGCACAGGTGTACCTGAAGCTGCAGGGATGGGGCATTCCATACCCGCACCCTGGTTAACCTGGCCACCTGGAGCCCATACTGAGGTAGGCCAACTTGCCTGTGAAGGATTAGTAGGAGACAAACCTGATAACGAAGCTTGCTGGGAAACAGCACCAGCCAACTGCAAAGATTCCCCAAAGTGTGGCCCCGCAACAGCTTGGGTGTCGGGTAGAGATGAAGCACCACCTGCCTGATCTCTCCTCTGCACATCACGGGTTTGCTCCACTGCACCAATACCTGGAAGAACCACTCCTCGCAAGAGGTTATATAAATCTGCCACAGTGGGCTGCTCAGAAACAGGGACAGCAGCACCCTGAATCTCCACACTAGGAACTCTTTTCAGGAGTTCCCACACATCGGCTATAGTGGGTTGCCCAGCCTCTATAGCCGAAACCACCAAAGGACCTGGTGTAGCAACAGTTACCTGAGAGTCAGGTGCAGAAGGAGGAAACAGCACTTCTGTGTCAGGGTTACCAGAAGTGCTGGTAAGAGGGCTGGCAGCTGTAGCCTGTAGCCCCTTCTGGGCAAGCTGGTTACAGACCGCAACACAGGCCTGTACTGTCTTGCCCAGTTGTGCTAGCTGAGCAGCAATCTCGTCATCTGTACTGGTAGACTGAGAAGGCCTCTTCGAAGCAGAGTGACTAGAGCCAGGCACAGCCAAAGTTGCGCGCCTCTTGGATTGGGCCTTACTGCGGGGCATGACTCCCCCCAGTGAATGCAACACGGGTCCTATGCACAATCACCCAACCTTGGATGATTACCACCAGGCCAAAGGCCGCCCTTCCCCAAGTCTCAACAAGAGACGCAAATAACCAGGAAGTGTCGCTGGCAAACAACCAACGGGGGGGGGGGGGGGGGGTAGTGTCCACCAAGGTTCCTATTAGGCAACCTGCCCGAAGACAATTATTGCCTTCCCACACTCACCGCTGGGGAGAAGTGTAAAAACCCTCCCGAACCAGCGATGTAGTCCTGACCTTACCAGACCGGAGTAGCCGGGGCCTGTTGGGCCTGAGATCAAGCCCCAGGTCCACGCACCCAGCGGAGAGGATGCCTGCCACAGCACCCACCTTGGTAGAGCACCCCTCGAGTGTTGGAGTTGCAGAGGCCCTTTCAGGCCCGAGGGGACCGGCCCGAAGGCCTCACTCGGCCTATTCCACAACAAATATGCAGGGAGACTCAAATTAAGACCTCCCTCCTTGAAGAGAATGAAATAAATAATCAGCAAGAGCCAATTGCAGCAAAAGCCAAGAAAATTCGCTAGGCCAATGCCAAGCTAATAGCCCAGAGCACAGAGCAGAGCGAAGTGACTCGCTCAGTTCAAGCTCTAAAATGGCTGCTGCCACGTGGCAGCACAGAGCTATAAAGGACAAATTCTCGGAGGAAGTCTCACGAAAGTACAATCACCGCGAGACTTCCTTAACTCAGGGAAGCAACATGATTGGGCCAAGCACGCAGTTACCCAGTGGTCCTTGCGTGCTTGCCCAATCAGGCCTCTCATGTTCTTATATGGCTGGCACAACAAGAAACCCCTCCCGACTCATCGGTGGGTGTCTTTCTCTTATTGCAGTTTCCACCTCTCTTTTTAGAAATTGGGGTTCATCGCCATATGGCTCTTCATTCCATGTGTCCTTCATTTTGTCATCTCTTTTGTATAATTTTTCTGTGGATTGCATCCAACTTCTTTTTATTCCTTCCTGGTCTTGAATTATGTTATTTTTATTGTCCTAGATGGTCCCAGTTCTTGGTTTGATTTCCCAGATCTTGTGAAATAGATCTCTTGTTCCTCCCTTTTTGTTGTCATCTTCTATTTCTCTGGATTGGTCACTGTAGTAATTTTCTTTATCTTTCCACATAAGCCGTTGTACTGTTGCATTCATAATTCTTAGTTTATTCCTATCTCCCTTTTGTTTTTCTTCTTTTCTTTATTGCTTGTAGTATTTTTTGTATCATCCATGTTTTTTTCTCTTTCTTTTTGTTTATTAAAAGTGTCTGTCTGCAGTCTCTGTTCTGTTTTCTGGTCAACTATCCAAGATTAAATAAGCAGTCTTGCTTTCATTGGGAATGGGGTGTGTGCAGTGAAGCCTGTTTAAATCCCCTTTCTCCTGCTTCCTCATGAGTAAGAAGTCTTGCCTTCATTGGGAATGGGGTATACATAGTGAAACTGGTTTAAATCCCTTTCTCTTGCCTCCTCATGAGTAAGAAGTTTTGCCTTCATTGGGAATGGGTTCTGTGTAGTGAAAATGGTTTAAATCCCCTTTCTCCTGACTCCTTGTGAGTAAGAAGTCTTGCCTTCATTGAAAATTGGTGGGGTGTGTATGCAGTGAAACCTGTTTAAATCCCTTTCTCATGGCATTACACCAGAATGACCCATCACACATACTTCAATAAAAGGTTAACTGCAGGATTGACAGCTATTCACAGGATTTTCCTGTTCATTAAAAGCAGTGGCAGAAATATAGATTGACTACAGGATACTTATTGCCTAGCCATGTTGTGGTGCAATTATCGTTGATTACAGCTTCAATCCCACTTCTATCCCATTATTTAGGAACAATGTGATAATCTCCAGCATATTCTTATAGAATAGGTATTGTGGCTATTCTACCACAATTTGAGGGATTAAAGAAGTATGGGCAACTGTGGTGGAGATGGGAAACCATTTTATTCCCAGGCCCCCATGGTGGGGTGTACCAGTGGAAAACCAAAACTAGAAGTCACTTCCAGATGCAGTAGGACTTTAGTAACATCTTTGTGTGTGTGTGTGGATAGGGTGGGATGGGATTAAGGAGTGTGAATAAGTACAAACTGCTACTCCAAGAGCAACAGTTTCTCATTTATTGTCATTTGGGAGCAAAAGATTTCACCTCTGAAATGCAAAATGTGCTGCAGGGGCTTCTGAGGATCTTTCTTTCTTTCTTTCTTTCAAATCCTCTTTTCTCCATCATGGGATTCAAGGCAGCATCTTAGGGAAGCCTGGCAGACTGCAAGAAAGTCCCTCCATACTTCCCCCATCGATGGGTTAAGAAAAAGGAAAGTAGCATAAGAAATGGATTGAATCCAATCAGGGCTGTCACATTACACACTTATAGCATTATGATTCCACCTGTTTGAGTCCACACTACCACTGAATTTGCTTCTTCTGCCACCCCAACAATTTAGGAGAAATTGTCACATTCACTCACCACCACAGTTGTCATCAAAATTAAGCTGTAGATGCAATGATATTCTCGGGGCCTTTCTCATTATACAGTTATAGCACTATGGCTAGCATCCTCTATTGGAGTTATGACTTTGTAACCTAGAGTTCCAGATCTGCAACTGCTCTGTATTCACTAATGCTATATAGTCACAATCATGGCACTATTGCCACAATTATAAAAACTCCCCCTAAACCTACAATATATGGGTCACAAATATATGTGGCAGTTGAGATGGAGGGAGGGCCTTTTTGGCCTAGGCATGATGGAATAAGTCATAAATTAGTTGAAGGCATACAACAACATTCAGAACAGGAACTTTGCTTGTGTTAATATCCTAAAATGGAGGTCCACCATACAAAAATCATTCAATCTAGCAAGACAAACACATTCTGAAATAGCAAAGATTTTACCAAATGGTGGTGGTGGTGGAGAACAGAGGTAATCAAGTGTATTTCATGAGGTGAAGTGTTTAAAAAACTGGATGTGGCTACCAAAAAGGCCCTTTGACTTGTTCCAGTTAAATATGATATGTGCTGTGTGTGTAAATACTTTTCTCCAAATCCTAATACTGTGGAGTCCTTGCCCCCACTCGCTGAACTTGATTTAATAACTTTTTAAGGGGGGGGGGAGGGAACTAGATTTTATTGCTGTATGTTATATTTTACTGTTGTTAGCTGCCCCAATTGATCTCAAAGGGGCAGGATACAAATAAATTTTATTATTATTATTAATTTAAATGCCAAAGACATCACTTTCTGAAATGTGATCTGAATACTGTTATTAATTCCATCTATTGGGATCAATTGAATCAATTGGTTTTATCTACATTCAACAATTTACTTGATAGGTCTACTCTGATTTGGAATAATCAACAAGATTCCAGACAATATATTTTTATTTTGTTGTGTCCTAGCCTCTCTCCATATAAATAGAGTGTTTTCTCTATTCCAGATCTCTACACCTCACATTTTAAATATAGTAGAGATATATCTTTATCAACACAAAAAGAAGGAAGGAAGGAAGGAAGGGAGGGAGGGAGGGAGAGACAGATCAACATAAAAGAAATCAACATTTTCAGATTTCTGTATGATTTGGGTTAAAGTCTTAAAGTGTAAATCACTTTATTGTTCATGCAGAAAAAAAGATAAACCGAGGGGTCACATGAGGGCAAAAGGATATAGACAGAGATTTCTCTTTTTAAGCAAAGGGCACCTGGCAAACAAGATGAAAACAAAACAAAACAAAAACAGCAAGAGTAGATATTATTGTGACAAGATTCCTGTGCACACCTGTAAACTAAGATATCCTCCCCTTCATGGTTTGTATCTTTTAAAAAAACTATCATATATTTGAAAATATCTATTGTTATTGTTTTGTGTTTTGTGATTTATCGAAGTATGTTTTAATTGTTTTATGTTTAATACTATTTTAAGAGGTGGATGGGTTTTTGGGATTTGTATCACATTTTTATTGTAGTTTTAATGCTGTAAGCCACCCCGGTTGCGTTTGCAGAGGGGTGGGATAATAATAATAATAATAATAATAATAATAATAATAATAATCTGATTATCTAGATCAATTTCAAACTGGCTTTAGGATGGGATTTGGGGTCGAGACTGCCATGGTTGCTCTGACTGATGACATCCGTCTGAGCACCAACAGGGGTAGTGTGACCCTGCTGGTGCTCTTAGATCTCTCAGTGGCTTTTGATATAATCGATCATAACATCCTCTTGGATCACCTGAGTGGGTTAGGAATTGGAGGCACTGCGTTGCAGTGGTTCCGTTCCTTCCTCTCGGGTAGTTCTCAGAGGGTGTTGCTTGGGGACAGTTATTCCACAAAAAACCCAAAAAAAACCCCAGCTTAATTGTGACATCCCTCAAGGCGCCATTCTGTCCCCAATGCTTTTTAACATATATATGAAGCCACTGGAAGAGATCATCTGGAGACATAGGGCTGGGTGTTATCAGTATGCTGATGACACAAAGATATATTTCTCCATGTCTCGGTCTTCAGCTTCGGCTTCCAATAGCGTCTTTCCCCTCAATGACTGTCATAAGGCAGAAATGGACTGGATGAGGAAAAACAGATTGAGACTGAATCCAGACAAAACGGAGGTACTCACAGTAGTGACCCTGAAACCAGGCATTGGGATACAACCTCCAGTCATAGACGGGATCACACACTCTGTGAAGGACTGTGTTCGCAGTCTGGGGGTGCTCCTGGATCCGTTGCTCCAGATGACTAATCAGGTAATTCCGACGGTCAGGAGTGCTTGTTATCAGCTTCGGCTGATACACCAGCTGCGCGCTTTCCTGGAAGTAAGGGACCTTGAGACTGTGGTACGTGCGCTGGTAACCTCTCACCTTGATTTCTGTAATGTGCTCTACATGGGGCTACCCTCATGCTTGGTCCGGGAACTTCAATTAGTACAGAACATGACAGCCAGACTAGCATCGGGTACATCTAGGAGAGATCTCATAACATCTGTACTAAAGTCTCTCCACAGGCCCAGTATAAGGTGTTGGTTATTACCTTTAAAGTCCTGCATAGCTTGGGTCCAACCTATCTCCGGGACCACCCCCTCCCATACAATCCACCCCGCGCACTTCAGTCCTCTGGGAGGAATTTGCTGGAGCTGATAAAAACTAAGCTGTCGGCAACCTCCCAGAGGGCCTTCTCAGCAACCGCTCCCAGACTATGGAACAGCCTGCCGGACGAGATCCATCAGATTACAACCTTAACTAGCTTTTAAAAAGCTTTTAAGATGGATTTCTTCCGGCAGGCCTTTCCTGACTAGACTTCCAGGCCTTAGGAGTTCTGCCCTTCGTCTCCTCCCCTATTTTCATTGTAGTCGCTGCTGTTTCTGTTTGTCTTTTGAGATGTTTTATGAGTTTCATTTTAATATGTTTTAATACATAAATTTTTTGAATAATTTTTAAAGGGCGGGTGGGTTTGGGGATTTTTAGGTTTTATCTATGTAATCTGCATTATACTGTACATAATTTTAATGTTGTAAGCTGCCCCGATTGCTTGTCAGAGGGGCGGGGTATAAATAAATATTTATTAGTAGTAGTATTATAGCTATAGGGCATACAGTTTTTAGTCTTTTTAAAAAATAAAATTACTATTATTATTAGTGAATTGATGTGGCCTTTTTGCTACTTTATACAAACTGATGTTTGTTGTTGTTAACTGCCTTTGTGTTGATCTCAACCCATGGCGACTCTGCTGATGAGCCATCTCCAGGCCTCCCCGTCCTCCACTGCTCTGCCCAGCTCCTATAAACTCATTTTCGTGGTCTCTTTAATAAAGTCCATCCATCTAACATGTGGCCTTCATTTCTTTCTACTTTCCTCTATCTTTCTCAACATTATTGAGTTTTTCCCCCAACAATTCATGCCTTCTCATGATGTGTCCAAAGTATGACAGTCTAGAGGGCTATGCAGATGGGCAGCTCTGGGCTGCCCCTGCTAGCCACAGAGTGGGGGCGCGGCAACTGCATGCTGTGGCCCCAATCCTCCCTTTTGCCGCCCCTGAAAGGAGTGGCAAAAGGTCGCCCTAAGAGCCGGCGTGGCTCTTTAGCGCCCCTTCTGGGGCAGCAGATGAGGATGCTGCGTGGGGAGGATGTCCTGATGCCGTGCACTGTGCATAACATTGTCAGGCTGGGGTTGGGGTGGCCGGTATGTAGAGGCCCTAAGTCTTGGCATCTTGACTTCTAGAGATATCTCTGGCTTGATCTGTTCTAGGATCTATTTCTTTGTCTTTTCAGTTGTCCATAGAATCCTCAGCACTCTTCTCCAGCATCACATCTCAAACGAATTGATTTTCCACCTGTCTTCTTTCCTAACTGTCCATCTCACACATTCATATGTGGTAATGGGGAATACAATGACTTGACTATGATTCTGACTTTTGTGCTGAGTTGTATGTCTTTGCATTTTAGGTTCTTTTCTAGTTCTTTCATAGCCACCATCCCCATTCTTATTCTTCTTCTGATTTCCTGACTGCAGCCCAGATTTCTATCAATGTTTGACCCCAGGTATGGGAATTCTTTTACTATTTCTTTTTCTTTATTTTCTAGGTTGAACTTGTGAAGATCCTCAGTGGTCATTATTTTTGTTTTCTTTATGTTCAGCATTAAGCCTGCCTTTGTACTTTTTTCTTTGATTTTCCGTAGTAGATATTCTAGATCTGTGAGGTTTTCTACTAGTATTATGGTATCATCAGCATATCTCATATTGTTGATATTTCTTCCTCTTATTTTCACTCCTCCTTCTTCTGTATCCAAGTCTCCTTCCTTACAATATGTTCTGCATATAAGTTGAACAAATAGGGTGATAGGATACAGCCTTGTCTGACCCCTTTGCCAATCGAGAACCATTCTGTTTCTCCATGTTCTCTTGTGACAGTAGCCTTTTGTCCAGGGTACAGATGTCAGGGATGATGGGAGTTGTAGCTCTTCACCTCTGGCTCTAACTCACCACCTTGTTATGCAGCAGAGCTGACCAGCTTTGATCAGTGGTTGATGCTTCTTTCCCAAGCAGCAGAGTTTCAGAGAATAGGCTGAAGACCCTGACAAACTCTCCAAGCCTTCTCTCTCTTCTTCCTGAGATGTCTCCAAACTTCTCCAGGATTCTTCTGGTTCTTGTATCTTCCCTCAAGACACCAGACAACTCAGTAGTCTTATATAAAAGATCTACTTTATTCTACTATATATAAATACTATATGCCCTACAAATCACAATCTCTACACTTCACAATATCTCCAAAACTACACCACAATGTACATTAGCAAACATTGCAATTTATAGCCATTGTTAGACACCACCCACCAGTCAGTTTCCACCCAGTGGGTGTGTACATACATCTTGATTGGTCCACATAGATCATCCCATACCTAAGACCAACCCAAGTGTTTCATCACTTTACCTTGACCACTTAATGAGTCTCAGGTGTTTGCAATCTATCACAGGTGTTCTCAATATACCTTCTATAACTTTGTCCTTGGCTCTCAAGGCTTCTTAATTATATTATCTTTTTCACCTGTGTATCTTCCTGATTGCTCCTGCTTAGTCACTTTGACATTCACATAAATATTTTTATTTCTATTACTGTATATCCCATGTTGCTTTTTCCTTAACAATAGATTCCTCATTAGGACTATCAGATGTGTTGGAACTCCCATGTCTTTAAGGGCATTCCATAGTCTTTCATGATACATGCACTCAAAGGCTTTGCTATAGTCTATAAAGCACATGCTGATTTCCTTTTGGAACTCTCTGCTGCATTCTATTAAAGATAGGTATTCCCCGTTGACAAGGTTGTCAGATCATGTCCAATTATAGGGGGCAGTGCTCATTTCCATTACTAAGCCGAAGATCAAGTGTTCTCAGAGACTACTCTGTGATCATGTGGCCAGCATGATTGCACAGAACACTGTTTACCTTCCCACTGAAGTGGTACCTATTTATCTACTTGTATTTGCATGTTTTCTAACTGCTAGGTTGGCAGAAGCTGGGACTAGTGACAGGAGCTCACCTCATCATGCAGCACCTGGGCCTTGAACTGCCAACCTGCCAATTTTACAATCAACAGAGTCAGTGTCTTAACCACTTGAACCACTGCATGCTGTGTTCCATTAGCCATCATATATTTGCAATGTGATCCCTAGTGTCTCTTCCTTTCCCGAACCCCTCTTGGATCTCTGGGATTTCTCTTTCCATATATGGTTGGAGTCTATGTTGCAGAATTTTGAGCATGATTTTGCTTGCATGGGAGATCAGTGCTATCGTTCTATAGTTGCTGCAGTCTCTTGCATCTCCCTTTTTGTGGATAGGGATGTATATTGATCACTTCCAATCTGTTGGTCATCATTTTGTTTTCCATTTCTGTTGACATATGTTGGTTAGCACTAGAGTTGACTTTGTCAATGTGGATTGCAACAGTTCTATTGGAATAACAACTGTTGTACATTTATGTAGCATTCTCAGCCTGAATGACACTAAAGGGTAGCTACACACTTTCCCTAGAATTCCTGTTGGTCAGGCTGAAGAACATAAGAAGCTCTGGATTCATACAACTGAAGCAGGACAGGGTTGCTACTGCTTAGCACCTGACTTTATATTCTAGAAGGGTTTTGTCCCTATGTTTATTTTCATCAGTGATGACAGCCTACTGGTGGGATAACCCTTCACAAAGAGGCTTGCCTTATATCCACCTTGTTAGGGCCAATTTTGCCATTAGAAAGATTGAGATGGCACTCTTAGGTAATGTCAGCTCCCCTCCACTCTCTAAAGGAGCCTGCTACCCCCAGGGACAGAATATTGTTCGATGTTTTTCAATCACAGTGTTGGGCTTAGATTCAGCTGCCAATCCTGCTTCTGCACATAGAATGAGGTGGGTATGTCATCTTGTACTCCACCTTAGAACATGTCTACATGTGCCAAATGATCCATTACCCCCACACACACACACACACACACACATACTCACTCACATTTCCCTGTCCAGATGACACATGGCTAAAGGCCTGATTTGACCGTGTACTATCTACATGTGGGAAAGGCAGTCCCACAGCAAATCCATTCCTCCCTTAACACACTTTTAAAAGTTTACCATTTGCTCTGAGTCTTCCCAAAAATCTGATGCACTCCGAAGCAACACTGGGGAGTTGTCCACAAAGTGATCTGCTGTGCAATCTGTTAGGGCAAGTCACTCTTCTAAGGTCACAACGAGGCACCCAGCCATGTGATTGACATTGGGCACCTCATTTCTGGCCTCAGAGGAAGCAACTCATGATGGCAGCAGCAGGCACCACAGTGGGGCATGGTATAGACAACTATATGGTACCAGTCTGGTAATCACATTTAACAGAGGAAGTTAGGCAGCTTTGGAGCCAGAATACCTGGGGAAGGGGGAGCAGCCCAGAATATTTTGGCCAGTGTAGACCCACCTCATATCAATGCAGTCATTTCGTTTTGGCTCTATACATTGTGGTCTTTTCACCTGTTTAAGAATTTCTCCCCAGGTATTTTAGACCAATAAATAAATAAATAAAGTGTTAGCTGCTTTAGAAAAAGCACTGTTATCCCATGGAGATGGGTTTTGTTTTGGCTTTAGCTCTTGGTTTGTTTGTTTGTTTTAAATTCTCATTTTTATTTTTATCTTGCATTCCATTATTTTAATCTATTAACTCATTAGTCAGAATGATGTTTGTTGGGTGATTCTAAAATGTAAGACAAATGTTTCTAGAAGTCAGCCTCAAGGACTGCAGTTTCCTCCTCAAAGATGGTTTTAATACTGCAGTAAGTAAGAAACCAATCTTTGGCCTGCTTCCCAGTTTTAATGTTGTAGCACTTGTAGGTAAAGACAGATATAATATAGAAGGAAAACTCACAGTGGGTTCCTTAACCTCTGTGTCAGTAGGGTTGGAAAAGAATTTTCCAGGATTCAACATTCATGATGAAATTAGCCTTTTAGCACCTCCAGAGACTTGTTATGAGAAAAGGTATACTTTGCCTCAAGGATTTGCACATTTCCAATAGTTATGGAGTGCTTTGGAGAAATAAAGTGTATAGAAAATAGCATACATGCTGATGGTAGAAAGATTGCATGAATTAGGTAAAATATTTCAATAAATGTGCACATTAGACAAAATCTGTTTAAAATGTAGATAGACTTTATGTGGAAGGAAGACAAATGTTATAATCCAATACAAAAGAAGGATGGAAAGAAAATTCAGAGAAGCACAACAAAAGGCCTAAGCAGACTGCCAGAAATAGTGCACATTAAATTGAGGCACTGCCCTGGCTCAGTGCTAGGGAGTCATGGGAACTGTATTTTTTTCTGGGACATTGAGCCTTCTCTGTCAGAGAGCTCTGGTGCCACAATAAATTACAGTTCCCATGATTCCCTAGCACTGAGCCAGGGCAGTGTCTCAATTTAATGTGCACTATTTCTGGCAGTCTGCTTAGGCCCAAAATGGAGATAGGGGGACTTTTACACCCCTACATGTGAGCCTACCTTTGTCATCTGAATGATACAGAGTGAGGACATTTTCAAATCAGACATTGTTGTTTGTTTCTGTGTAGCTTTAAGTTGTTTCTGACTTATGACAAATCTAAGTAAAAGGTATAATGGGGTTTTCTTTGCAAATCAGACCTACTGCTTTAAAAATCTCTGAATCAAAATTCTTCACCTTGAGTATGTTAAATGGAGGAAAAAGCAGCATGGATTTTTGTTCAGATTTTAGCTCCTAGGATCTTGGGAATTACAGTCCAAAAAAGGAACTCGTCCAAGCTCTGGGGAAAATAGGCACATCAGCCTGATAGGTACAGGGATAGTAAAAGCTCAAGTTGACTTCAGCAGGTGATCTTAAAACCACAATGCGAAGAACATGAGGAACAACTTTGATGTAGTTGAAAACAATAGCTTTTCACTACTTAAAAAGTAAAAAAGGTGGGAGAAGTGGAGAGGAAACTCTTAAAACCTGAGAGCATTTTGAATTTGGGTGGGGGAAAGGAAAGAGTATAAAATGGGCTACAGAAAGGTGAATAACTCTTGTTAAAATGGAAGTGATAGAAGAAAGAGAGTAATTTAAAATAGATTCTTCACATCAGAGAGAGAAAAACCACTGAGAAGATGCCCCAGGCTGCTTCTTTTTTTTAACCTACATTTTTTGTGGAGCTAAAATTAAACTGGAATGAGGGTAAAATGGCTTTGGGGTTGTTACATACATTTGATGGTCTGTGTTTGTTTGGATCAGTAATAATGCCATGCACAACAATTCAATTTAGCAAGGACGAAGTCTTTTCACAAGTGGGAGATAAAAGTTTGAACTCCTTTGCTGTGCAAAGAAAATGTATATGCATATATTCATCTTTTGCATTCCTGTCTAAAAACATTTCATCTGGAAGTCGGGACTGTAGTTTCTTTTAAAAGGATACCTTATAATTTTCCTTTTCTGACAACTATGTTGGAGAGAGCGCAAGAAAAAAGAGAAAAGAAATGGAGATGGAGATGGAGGAAGAATTACAAATATATATTAACATTTGAAAATAATTTTGGACTTGGATCAACATGCACTTTTTGAAGGCATTACAAATTGGAGCACAGTTGTTGGTGTCCTCCAAGCTACATTTATAAAGCCAAGTACAAGATATTCATGTGGAGCTATAAATATTAATCTGAGACTCACACCAAGGATATCCACTAAGAGAGATTCAGCAACCTAATGCAGATTTATGGCTTGCTTTGTACACAGCTGTATTAATTTAATTACTTACATTGTACGTAGGAAGACATATAATAATTTAAAATAATCCACATGCTTGGTGAATGTCTGCTTCCACCACTACTAATCACTACTTTGGGGGTAAGGTCTGGAAATACATAATGCTAATATCCAAGTCCAGCATTTTGGGAGTCTTTTTAAAGGCTCAGAGCCTCAGAGGAAGGGAATGGCAAATGTCCTCTGAACAAATATTGCTAAGAAAACCCCATGACAAGTTACCTAAAGATTGCCATACAGTAACATTGTGTTCAATGACTGATATCCCCACGTTCCCCAAAAGCCAGGCTTGAACATCAGTTGTAGACTCATTTGTGCCCAGCTAATGGATTCAAGTTCAAATTATACTGCATCCATTGCATTCAATTAGGTTTTACAAGTGTGATGTTTCAGCATGTAGACAAACACTCATTGGTAGCTAGGTGTTTCCATGTCAGTGAGTGGCAAATCCACTCTGAGTTTTAATCCAACCTTTAAAAAGACTCCCAAAATGCTGGACTTGGATATTAGATCTATAGATCCTTAAGAGGAATTACTTCATGTCATCTTTGCCTCAACTTTACTTGAATGGCAGGAAGACAGAGAGGCTGCAGTCCACAACGTGGTTGTACGAAGACAGGATATACATAGCCCTTGTATGTAAATAGTAGGGGGGGGGGAATAAAGTCACCCATTGGTTCTTCCCATTTATTCTTCTTTGAAAAACATTTCAGAATCTTTTCCCCCCTGTCAGTTTGACTGAGGATCATTAAAAATGTGGACAATGTTTTGGTACTAATTACTAGTAGTAATCACATGATGGCTTGTCAATGTCAACATAACTTATGGCAAGGATATTTGCAAGGTAGATCCAGCATTGTCAGTTGTATCAAACACACTAATAGATTCATTGCTATCACACCATCAGATTCCAGGGAGGATAAGACTGATGGTACATACACACCTGTCCCCTCTTCACAGCCATGTTTTCTTCTTGTTTGTTTCTTTTGTGCAATTTCCCTGGCTACCTAGAAACTGCTGCCTCCAATGGCTCTTAAGAGTCTTCTCTCTACCTTTCTCAAAGGGATGATGGGGGGGGGGGAGTATGCTTTATTGGAAGTCTCCATCTTAAAGTATCTCATGCCATCTTGAAGTAGTAGTTCTGCCTTTCCCACTTCACCCAACAGACAAGTGAAGTAAACTCTACTGGGACCCATTGTCTTGAGTTTAAATTTTAAGGGCCCTTACAAGCCATCCTATGATAACTATTAGTCCTATACAGCTTAGGGCCAGGCTATCTGAAAAACTGTACCTCCTCATGGGGGAAGGCTTCCTCTCAGTCCCTCCACCATCACAGGCTCAATTGGTGAGGATATGAGAGAGAGCTTTCTCAGTGGCTGCTTCCATTCCCTGAAAAGTGCAAGAGAGTAATAACCAATAACATGTGAGCTGATGTGAAAAGTTCACATTCTATAACAAGCACTGAAACACGAAGACCATTTCATACACTACTTTTTGAAATCATGTACAAAAGGCACACATTTTTGAATAGAAAAATGCATATATAGCACACCAACAGGTACAACACACATTTAGACACATTCTCTTTTGCTCAAAAATAAACAGAAAACAGGAAAATATTGGTGCAATCTATTTACAAGACTGCTTTTCTGCATTAATTGTGGAGGAATGTACTAGCCATTTTCATGTGCACATGATTATTCTTTGCATGCATTATGGTATTTGAACTCCTTGTGGGGCAAGCTAAACTCTCTCTCTCTGTTTCTCTCTGTTTCTCTCTGTTTCTCTCTGTTTCTCTCTCTGTATAAACTCTGTTTTCAAAGGTTACAACAATCCCAGGATGTAAGAGGGATCAATTATGCATATTGTCACAGTGCTTGTTGTAACATGTGAAAGTACTCTCTGTTTCCTGCACAACTATACTTAAGCACCATTGGTAGCTTTCTGTACTTTATGGAGTTCAGTGGAATAATCCTTTCTCTCTTAAATTAGCAACCACAATAATCCTGGTAAACAAACTGCTTGTGACCTTCATGGCCCATGGGGAGACTACCAACTACATGCTACTGCAGAAAGTCAGAAAGTGAAATGGGAAATGTATTAGTTTATTGTCCAATTATTGTCAGTGCATAAATAGGACAGCTATTATAATTTTGTGTACAAATTTCCATTCACATTTCCAAATGTCCATTTACATATTTAATTACTAAGCTTAAGCATTCAGTAGTAGTAAATGCATACTAATAAGGTAGTCAAGCACATACATATTTTAGGTGTTTAACTACATAGGCCCAGGTTTAATTCAGATTTAATATATGTACACATATATCTATATATCTATAAACACATAAACAGTATATAAACAAAAACAACCTAGCAACTTAGTTGCATACTAATTGCACAAATTATTGTTTTGCTTGAGAATCTATTGGCTAAACAAAAGAAGTGCTGACTGCAATATTTCATGGATTGTGAGACATAAATTTCACTTTTTTATACAACAACAGTTGATAATTCAGCCCCCTCCATTTGTGAGATGACTGCTTCTTTTACTCTTATTAAGGTCCAAAAACACACTGCAGAAATAATCCATAGAATCATAGAGTTGGAAGAGACCACAAGAGCCATCCAGTCCAACCCCCTGCCATGCAGGAACTCCCAATCAAAGCATCCCCGACAGATGGCCATCCAGCCTCTGCTTAAAGGCCTCCAAGGAAGGAGACTCCACTACTCTCCAAGGGAGTGTGTTCCACTGTCAAACCGCCCTTACTGGAGGTGGAATCTCTTTTCCTGGAGCTTACATCCATTGTTTTGGGTCCTAGATTCTGGAGAAAACAAGCTTGTTCCCTCCTCAATATGACATCCCTTCAAATATTTAAACACGGCTATCATATCACCTCTCAACCTTCTCTTCTCCAGGCTAAACATCCCCAGCTCCCTAAGTCGTTCCTCATAGGGCTTGGCTTCCAGACCCTTCACCATTTTAGTGGCCCTCCTTTGGACACGCTCCAGTTTCTCCACATCCTTTTTGAATTGTGGTGCCCAGAACTGGACACATATTCCAGGTGAGACCTGACCAAAGCAGAATAGAGTGGCACTATTACTTCTCGTGATCTAGTCACTATACTTCTACTGATGCAGAGTAAAATTGCATTGGCCTTTTTAGCTACTGCATCACACTGTTGACTCATGTTTAACTTGTGGTCCACCTGGATTCCTAGATCCCTTTCACATGTAGTCTCATTCAGCCAGGTGTCCCCCATCGTATATCTGTGCTTTTAGTTTTTCTGCCCTAAGTGCAGTACCTTACATTTCTCCGTGTTGAATTTCATTTTGTTAGCTTTGGCCCAACTTTCTAGTCTGTTCAAGTCATTTTGAATTTTGATCCTGTCCTCTGGGGTATTAGCTATTCCTCCTAATTTGATGTCGTCCGCAAATTTGATAACTATGCCCCCAATATCGTCATCCAAGTCATTAATAAAGATATTGAATAGCACTGGGCCCAGGACAGAGTCCTGTGGCACCCCACTGGTCACTTCTTTCCAAGTTGAAAAGGAGCCATTGTTGAGCACCCTTTGGGTTCGACCAGTCAACCAATTACAAATCCATGTAACAGTTACTTTGTCTAGCCCACATTTTACCAACTTGTTTGCAAGAATGTCATGGGGAACCTTGTCAAAGGTCTTACTGAAATCAAGATATACTATATCCACAGCATTCCCTTCATCTACCAAGCTGGTAATTTTATCAAAAAAAGAGATCAGATTTGTCTGGCACGACTTGTTTCTCTGAAACCCATGTTGACTTTTTGTGATTATGGAATTACCTTCCAGGTGTTCACAGACTCTTTGTTTAATGATCTGCTCCAGCATCTTTCCTGGTATTGATATCAGACTAACTGGACGATAATTGTTGGGATCCTCTTTCCCCCCCTTTTTATAGATGGGGACAACATTTGCCCTCCTCCAGTCTGCTGGGACTTCTCCTGTTTTCCAGGAGTTCTCAAAGATTATTGCCAAGTCTGAGACTGCTTTAACTGCCCTGTCTCAATGCTAGGAAATTCTGGGAACTGTATTTTGTGAGACATTTGGCCTTCTCTGTCAGAGCTCTGGTGCTGCAACAACCTACAGTCCCCAGAATTTCATATCATTGAGCCATGGCAGTTCAAGTAATGTCAAAACTGGATTATTGCTGCAGTGCAGATACAGCCTAAGTTAGATCTACTTACAATTTTGTTCTTACAAAAATTATGTGAAATCTACCTGTTTATGTTTCAAAAGATTTCTAGCATGCAAATGGAGCATATGAATATATACTGATAATAGGCCAGCAAGTACTCTAACATTTTCCAAAGGGTTAGCCAAGTTTGTCTTTTATTTCGAAAACAGCTGAGTCCCAAAGCATTGTAACACAATATATTCTTTGACTTTAATGTGCCTCTGGACTTTTTGTAACAATTGTATGTAATACAAGCTCTCATTGGTTAAATTCCCATAAAGCACCTTTATTAATGAAATGATTTTTCTCAAATTAATGGTTTGCCCATGGACTACCATAATAAGCAAATTCATTAATTTCATGTCCTAAATATGCTTCTAAATTGTAGTATAAAACACACGCATTCAAATAGGTGCAGCAATCTAAACCAGCACCAAACTCTTTTGGAGGGCATACTTGGTATACTCCATGCTTTAGGTGATTAGATCTGGGAAGCTATTTCAGAAGTTACTTCTTTCACAGTACCTCCCTGAGGTTATCTTGCAGTTTGCTCTAGTGACATTTAAAATATGCCTGGACAGCTCACCACGTGAAATAGATATACAGTTGCTCTCCTGCATTTTGGACCCTCTGCTTTGCTTTCGTTTGTTCCAAGCATGCATTCTGTACTCATTCCCCATTTATCTATGCACTGAATGTCTGCTCACCTTTTTTTCTTCAGTCCATCCTCTGGTTCTTTACATGTTTTTGTCATTGCTATCATTGGAATATAATCAATGGCTAAAATATGGTTCCTTGCCAGCAGATCTCAAACAGAATGGTTGCATTTATGAAAATTCATGAAAATTTGCAAATTCATGCTAAACCCAGTCCTCTGTGGACTTCTAACAGACACAAGCAGACACATTTCTATTGAAATTGTATTAAAGTCCATTCCTTCATGTTGTGGCTCACTTGAGTATTTAGCAGAGCTTGGAAAGTTATTTTAAAAGCAAGTAGTTACAGTTATAGTTTTAGGGTTGCTTCAAAGACAGTTACAGTTAAAGTCTTAATTTTTACAAAAGAACTCTTGATATGCACAAATAATTAGTTATTTATAGTAAGTTTTTTTTTTAAAAAAAATTCTGAATGCTACAACTTGCTGGTTTAGCAACCACAACAAAGCAAAACATAGCAGTGCAAGGCACAGCAAAAGCTGTGATGATGAATTGCTACAATCCACACAGAAAGAATCAATCCAAGTGCTAACTAAAATATACCAACAAATATGGAAAACAAAACACTGGCCAACAGACTGTAAACAATATACATCCCCATCTACAAAAAGAAGACACAAAAGCAACTATAGGACCATTACATTAATTTCTCACACAAGCAAAATTATACTGAAAATTCTGCAGCACAGATTCCAATCATACATGAAGAGGTTTCAGGAAAGTAATAAGCACTAAGGACCATATTGCAAATATATGATGGTTAATGGAACACACCAAGGAATTCCAGAAGAAAATCAATATCTGCTTTATAGACTATAGCAAAGCATCCAACTGCATAGATCACAGCAAACTATGAGCAGCACTTAAAGACATGGAGATGCCAACACATCTGAGAATTCTGTTGAGAAATCTGTACTTAAGACAAAAGGCTATTGTTAGAACAGGATTCAGAGAAACAGAATGGTTTCCAATTGACAAACAGATCAGGCAAGGCTGCATTCCATCACCCTACTTGTTCAACTTGTATGCAGAGAATATCACAAGAAGAACAGGTTTAGATTCTGAAGATTGGAGAAAGGAACATCAACAACCAAAGATATGCAGATGACACCATACTACTAGCAAAAAAAAATCTTAGATTGGAAGAATTACTTTTAAAGAAGTAAAAGAAGAAAGTGCAAAGACAGGCTTACTATTGAACAAGAAGAAAACAAAAATAATGTCCACAGAGAAACTACATACATTCAACCTACACAATGAGGAAATTGAAATAGCTAAAGAATTCCCTTAACCTGGATCAAACCTTGACCAGAATGGAGACTATAGCCAACAAATCAGAAGAAGACTAGGAATGGGAAGTGAAGTTGTTAAAAACTAGACAAGATCCTAAAGTGCAAAGATATTCAACTGAACACTAGAGTTAGAATTGTCCAATCTGTTATATTCCCCATTACCATACACTGCTGTGAAAGCTGGACAGTGAAGAAAGCAGACAAGGGAAACAAAAACACCTCTTTTGAGATGTGGTATTGGAGAAGAGTGCTGAGGATACCATGGACAGCTAAAAAGACAAAGAAATTGGTTCTTGACCCGATAAAGCCATAAGTTTCACTGGAAGCCATGATTAAGGCTCTTGTACTTTGGCCACATCATGAGAAACCATGACTCCTTAGAAATGACAATAATGCTAGGAAAGGTAGAAGACAATAGAAAGAGAGGGAGACGACACACCAAATGGCTAGGTTCAATCATGGTGGTCATGGCCATGAATCTACATGATTTAAACAGAGCGTGGGGGGATTGGGAGGCCTCATCCACAGGGTCGCCACGAGTTGGGGGTGACTCCGGTTAAACAAGAAGCATCACTGCATATAGGGGAAGGCAAGTTACTCCTGAGTAAACATGCCTTGGATTTTGCTTTTAATCCTTCCTGCTCCCTCCACACACCCAATATACTCATTGTGCTTGTTTTCATTAAAAAGAAAATCTACATTATGACAAGGAGTGGGATAAAATAAAATCTCTGATGAAGTTTTATTACAATTCCAACTTTGCTTGTGCTTCAGTTTTAAATTTAAATTATTTGCTTCTTTTCCCAATACATCAACTTTTTTTTCTAAGTACAAAAATATGTACACTCCATTTTGCAATACTTTTAATGGCCCTGTAAAGACACTGTAGATCCATCAATCAGTTTTCAGTTATTCAGTTGCTAATCAGGTTTGAAAAAAAACAGCATTGCAATAAACCAGGCACTAGCCATTAACTATTCTAGCAGACACTACCGTCTGTTGAATGGAATCAAGATGCAATTAATCATGAAGCCGCTCTGTTATCTACAAGGATAGAAGATCACCACAACTCTGGTGATTTGAATGTACTTACTGTAAAGTCATTGGGACATTTGAGAAAATTACTTTCCTTCAAAAATGGCTGCTTTTAAGCAGAGTAAATTGTTTTGCTCAGATTTTTGTTTTGTTTTTGCTTTACAGAATGCTCTTCTAACTGAAGTATTCATTTTTAAAAGGCTATTTGAACCCATTTTCCCTTACTTTAAAAGAATAGTTTTTAAATACTGCCATCAGAACAAGACTTTGACGCAGAAGTCACATGCTCCAGACAGCAAATTGACTGGGGAAGTTCCCAAATGCAGCCAAGGAAGTTTACCATTTTGAAAAAAATGAAACAATAAATGAAACATTTCAATCTAAAGATGGAAGCCATTACAACCCTTACTTAACTGCAAGATCGCCTTGTCATATTTTCTAGCAAAATCTGATACCCATTTAATATTTATTTATTTATTTATTTATATGCTGCCTTACTCCCTTTGTGGGCAGCTCATAAACTAGGAAGAATATCAGTCAAAAACTAACAATTAAAATTAAGATAGAATTTAAAGATCATCACATTAAAACTGTAAAAAGCATAACAACCAATAAAAAGCATAACAAGGTTAAAAAAATAGAGTACGCCCCACCCCTTCCATAAAAAGAATTCCTGGAAGCAATTAGACACTAAACACAATTAATCATGAAAAGCCTGCTTGAACAAAAAGGTCTTTGCTAGTAGTCAGTGAAAGGAGAGCAGAGAAGCCTCCTATGAAAGAGAATTTCACAGCATGTGAGTACTTAGGTTATATCTACACTGCAGAACTAATTCAGTTTGACACCACTTTAACCACCATGGCTTCATGTTATAGAATTCTGGGGTTTGCACTTTTGTGAGATATTTAGCTTTCTTGGTGTCATACCAAACTACAAAACTCAAAATTCCATTAGATGGGGCCATGGCAGTTAAAGTGGTGTCAAATTGTATTAATTTTGCAGTGTAGCAGCAGCCTGAGAAGGTGGTCTTCTGTGTCCTCAACAAATGAGCCTGTGAAGGTAGTAGGACTAAGAGAAATCCTTCCCCTGAGGATCTTAGGACTCTGACAGGTTTGTATAGGGAGAAAAATGTCTTTTAGGTAGTCTGCACCTAAGCCATACAGGGCTCCATAGGTCATGACCAGCACTTTGAACTGAATTTGGAAATGAACAAATAGTCAGTAAAGCTGTTTTATTAAGGGAGTTATATGTTTCCTGTGACTGTCCCCAGTCAGCATTCTGTGTGGAACATTTTGGATCAACTGAAATTTCCAAGCAGTTTCCAAAGGCAATCCCTACATAGAGTATGTCATTGTGTGGCTTCAAGTCATTTCTGATATGATGACCCTAAGGCTAATCTATCATGGAGTTTTCTTGGCAAGTTTCTTCAGAGGAGGTTTGCCATTGCCATCTTCTGAGGCTGAGAGAGTATGACTTGCCCAAGATCGCTGAGTAGGTTTACATGGCTGAGCCAGTAAATTGTTCTCCAGAGTTATAGTCCAATGCTCAACCCACTACACTACGCTAGCTCTTACAGTAGTCCAAATAGATGTTTGGGTTACTAAATCCTGACTAGAATCAATTGGATTTTCCTATGTGTTGACTCACCATTCAACAATTGTTTCAAAAGATTTATTCTACTTGAACTAACCATTATTCCAAATGTTGCATGTTCCACAAAGTCCAATATATAACCAGAACTGAGGGACTCTTGTTTTTTGGATGAAAATGGTAGTATAAGGAGAAGAAGTTTAGAATTGTTAGGCCCTGGACAAGTTTTTAAGACAAGCTGGGCCCTATAAATGGGTTGAGTTCTCTTAAATGCGAATAAAACCAGACTGCTGGTGCTAAACATAACTCCTCCACATAAACACCGAAGAAAAGATTTTTAGTGAAGCTTTTAAACTCCTCTGGGGAAATGCTGACTTGAGCTAGGGAGTCTTTGGCTCAGAATGAATCCATCTCTAGGGATGAAGGTGACAATGTTCTTGGGAAAAAAGAGTAAAAATAGGGCACAAGCATATTGAAAAGAAATAGGCCATAGTAGAGTATGAAGGCCAGGCAAATGGGCCACAGGGGACAAAGCACATGCTAGAGTCATTTGGAAAGAGACACGTGCACATATATTTCTCAGTGATTAATTTTGTTGATGTATCACTTACCCTGTTGTGCAACAGTCAACCTTCCTGTGCTGGTTGAGTTGGGCTTGCCTGGGGTGTTTGAGTCCCCTCATCTTGTTGTACTGGGGGACTTCAACATCCATCTGTTGAGAGCAGCTCAGGACTTCATGTTCTCCATGATGATCATGGGGCTGACCCAAGTAGTAGCTGGTGCTACGTATGCTGCAGGACACACACTACATCTGGTTTGCTGTGCTGGGCAGGATGATGGTCATCTGGGTGTGGTTTCATTGTCATTGACAGATCACCACCTGCTTGAGTTTAGACACAATGAGACTCGATCATCTGCGGGGGTGGAGGGATAAATTAAGATGGTCCACCCTAAAGGATTATGGATCCCAGATGAATACCTGATGGTTCTTGGGCAGTTCCTGTTGCCTTGGCATGTGATTCTGTTGATACCTAGCTGATCTCTGGAATAGGGAAATGGCCAGGGCAGTGGATATGATCACTCTTAAGTATCCCCTCCCATGGATCAGAGCCAAATGAAAACTCTGGTTCACTAGGAAAATGATGACAATGAAACTAGTGAGACAGAGACTTGAGCATCAATGTCAGAAAATAAGGAGCAAGTTCAGTCAAATGTCAGCTATTGCTAATTGAAAAGCCTACTCTGTGGCAGTGGTGACAGTGAAGAAACCATTCTCTTCTGCTTGGTGTTATGTAGCAGGGCTATCTTGAGGGTCTGCTTGGTGTCATTCAGGACACTATTTTGAGTGGTCAGACTACATTTACACTCTGCCCCACAGGAACTGCAGGTAGACCAGTTGGCAGCTCACTGTGAAGAATTTGCACAACACTTTGTGAATAAAATTGCTCAGATCTGCTCCAACTTGGATGGTGTGGTTGATATAAATTCAGTGAATGTAATCTTGGCTCCTGCTTGACTCATGTTAGAGATATATTTCAGTTTGTGCAGCTTAAGGATGTGGACAGCATCCTTGGAGATGTAGGGGTCACCATATGTGTGCTAGACCCTTACCCTTCCTGGCTTATAAAAGCAGACAGAGAGACTGGCTAAGTGGGTAGCAGGAATAGTGAATGCCTCACTGAAGTATGACAGAGTTCCATCATGTCTAAAAGAAGCTGTAATGAAGCCCTTACTAAATAAAACTCTCCCTGAACCCAACTTCATTGAATAACTACTGCCCAGTCTCCAATATTCATTTACTGGACAAGATCCTGGAGCATGTGGTAGCCTCATAACTCCAGGGATTCCTGGATGAATTGAATTTATTTTCTAAAATCATTTCAATCTGCTTCAGGCCTGACTTTGTAATGGATACAGCTTAGGTCACCCTGGAATATGACCTGTACAAGGAACTGGTCAGACAGAGGGCATCCCCATTAGTTCTGCTAGAACTTTCACTGGCTTTTGATACCATTGACACTGCCTCTCTGGGATGAGACTTGGAAGCATTGTTCTTCAGTCATTTCATTCCTTGGAGAGGCAGACTCAGAAGGTGGTGCTGGGGGATTCCTGTTCAGTTCCATGACCATGGTCCAGCAGGGACCTCAGGGCTCAGTTTTGTCACCTATTGTATGTAATATCTACATAAAATAATTAGGAAGGTTTATCCAGAGTTTAGGGGTTGGATATCACCATGCCTATGACACCCAACTCTATCCCTCTTTTTCATCCAGTTTCAAGGAAGCTGTCTCTGTGCTAAACCAGTGTCTGCAGTTGGTAATGGACTGGATGAAGGCAAAAACTTTGAAGCATAATCAAGACAAGACAGAAGTGATTTGGTTCAGCTGAAAGCAGGTCAGGAAATAGGGGTTTAGCCTGTGTTGGAGAAATTTATACCGCCCTTGAAATTTCAGCTTTGCAGCTTGGGTGTGCTCCTGGAGTCAGAACTAAGCCTGGATGCCCAAGTTTTGGCAGTGGCCAGGAGTGCATTTGGACAGCTAAAACTGGTGTGCTGACTGCAATGGTTCCTTGAAACATCAGATCTGGTTACAGTGACACATGCCTTGATTATATCCCATTTGTATTATTTTAAGGCATTCTACATGGGGCTGCCTTTGGAAATTGTTTGAAAACTTTCCTGGGTTATATCAATCATGTAGCCTTCTTATTGAAACTGCTCTACTGGCTCATGCTCCATATCCAGGCACAATTCTGGCCTGGCTTTTGTCTTTAAAGCTCTACACGACTTGGGTCCAGACTATCTGAAATAACATATATGAGCCTGTCTGAACTCTAGGATCTGCAGAAGAAGGCATTCTCTCAATCCCACCACCATCAGACACATGGTGGGGGGGGCTTTTCAGTTACTTCATGGCATTGATTTTTCATCTTTTCATTGCTTCTTCAGCTTTTTGCACACATCCCCATCTGTTCTTGGGGTATAGTAGCCAGTGAAAATTATGTGGGACAGGGTAGAGGGGGCTATAAATGGTGGATGGAATTGGTAGAAATCTAGAACTCCTCCCTCCACCACATAGCCATTTTTCTTACAGGAGCCAAGCCTTAGTTATTACAGCACTGCCAAAATGATAGGTGAGGGGACCAAAGTGCTCCCTGTGTCTCAAGGAATAATAGATGTGTGCAATAAAGTCATTCATTGAACAATTTTCATGAGATTAGATTCCTGACTAGACCACTCCTCTCAGAACTGAGAGCAGGTTTTGCCCCTCTGGGATATTTTCCCTGAATTGAATACTGAATTTCCCAATAGCAATCAACAGCACCCTCTTTATACAGAGAACACAGAAGTGTGGACTCACAGACACAACTGGAGAGAAAACTAAACATATCCCCTGTTCTTGGTGACTCCAGTTTCTTGAGAATGACAGGTTTTGCCCCATCTTACAGGTTGCTTGATGTACTCACTCTTGGTTTTATTGTTTTGGTCCTAACAATAAAGTGGGATGGAGCTTAGAATTGCATTTTAAATATATGGTTCTTTAAAAAGATGTTCAATAATCTAATTTCTCTCTTTTTCTCTTTTCTCAGTTTGCCTTTGCTACTAACCACACCAATTACCTGGTTTAGATTGAAATAATTTTGCAATGTTGTGCTCATCTACAGTCCAGGAAAAGTTCCATACAATATGTACAACTAGATTTCATGAAGAATTCTGTCCATTCCTTCATCACCTCCATGCTTATATAGTTCAATATCACTGTCATGATTGTAAGATAGGAAGCAAAACTCCAAGTTAAACTTCTTTGGCAGTCAACATCTTCCAATGATGGTTTTGTACAACCAAGTTTGCCACATGATAACAGTAACTGCTTTGGGATGGCTTATCTATGTCAAATGTCTATCACAGACCAACTCCCACAAATAGCACTTTCTTATCATGTGAATGCAGCATCCATCAATGGCAACAAGCTTATCACTGATAGTGTTATCACTTGATGCATACCATCACAGCTGATCATGGTAACTGACCTTAGTTACATTTGCAAAAAGTTTGGAAATGAGAAAACCAAGAAAGTTCCTTGGAATATTTAGATGGCTAATTTAAGTGAGGTAGCAACCCATATATTCCATGTTCACTAGCTTATTGAAATAGTGTATCATAAAGAAGTTTAATTTCACTGGAATTACAGTTATACAGAATCATAGTGCTTGTCCAATTAAAATTATTTAGTGGAAGATGGCCTGTGCTATTTCTCTGTGGCTCACCATGCCTTTCTTGCTGTGAAAACACTGCCACATTTGATTTATAATTATGCAATGTTACGCAAAATTTTACAAGTATGGAAAAATTTCCTCCCATAGTGTGCAGTCGTTGGATGTAAGAAGTAGTATTGCCTCTGCAGTGGGAGGGGAAAGGGACCAATTGAGTGGCAATAGTTCTGAGCTGGAATGTAACAATTCCATGGACATATTATACAACTTTAATTAAAGTGCCTGTGTTTTATGAATTTATTTACTGGCACAGTTACTGAAAAAATGATGATGAAGATGATGATGATGATGATGATGATGATGATGATGATGTAATAGTAGCAGTAGCAGCAGTAGCAGTAGACACATAAAATAAATGAAGTACTGAACATAGAACCACATAATGTGGAAGCTGAAGAGTGAAGAAATCTGGCATGAAGAAAACAACAGATTTGAAATGTAATACTGGAGGAGAGTACTATGGACACAATGGACTGTTAAAATAGACAAATGAATGGGCCCTAAAACAAATCAGGCCTGAATTCTCACTAGAAGTGAAAATGACTAAACTCAGGCTGTCATACTTTGGACATATCATGAGATGATGGGACTCATTGGAAAAGACGATCATGCTCAGCAAAGTGAAAGGCAAGAAGAAAAGAGAAAGATCACATTGTAGGGAGATTGACTCAATCAATCTTTATTATGGTCTATGACATGCATTATAAAAGGGGAAAAAACCATACAAGATTAAATAAAATAAATAAAAGAAGCCATGGCCCTGAGTTTGCAAGACCTCAGCAGGACAGCAGTTCACTAGAGATCTTGGATAATCCTCATTCATAGGATTGCCATACGTTGAAATCAAACTGAAATCAAATTGATAATAACAACATAGACAAATTCTTTAGCCAGAGCTTCAAAAAGTAATTTTGGGGACAACACCTCCCAGTATCTTAGCTGGAAATTCTGCAGACTTTAGTCTAAAATGTAGCTTTTCCAAGCTCTCTCTCTCTCTCAGCATTCAGTATAAATCTCAAAAGGACACAGGCGGGAAATGGAGGGATGACAGAAAAAGAGATTGAAAATGAGTAGTCTTAACACATCATTTACAAAGCACCACATTTTCATCTAAGTGGACAATCATTCTTACAAGGTAATGGAAAATTCTCTCTCTCATTCTCTCTCATTCACTTGTTTAAAAGAGATATATTCAGAGAAGGAAAACACTAGGAAGTTAAGAAACTTTTAAAAGAAGGAAAGTGGAGGGAAAGTAGAAGAGGTTCATAAACATAGGAAAGAAGTAAGAAGAGTATCAGGAAAAAAACTAGTCCAAAACTGTTAATTGATAAATATTTTACTTCCCTTCAGACAACATGCAAAGGTCTTGTCACTCATACACCACATTTATTGTGAAGAGGAAATAGACAAATCCCCAGCCACCCTGATTCACCCTTGGACATTTCATGAGTATTTCTTATCGCTCAGTTGAGCATAAATTCATAGATTTTACGGTTAAGAGAGCTTGAGATGGGCTGCCGTATTTTCTGCACTTAGTCCTGCCACTTCTTATTGGACCATCTGCTGTCACCTTAAAGAGACAAGTGCATATTATCAAGGTAAACATACAAATCACTCTTGCATTTGATCCAAGGAAGAAGGGGAAGAAGTGGAAGAAGGGGGGGGGGGGAACCCAACCTCTTAAACATATTGATTGGAAAGTGTCAATAATGCTATAGGGATGAGTCCTTGAGAAAGAAAAGAGCACAAATATTGCTCTCTTGAGTTCAGATTGGAGGGTTATGCCAGAGGAAAAAGCTGCTCTGCATAGGAATTTTTGTTTAATTGCTTTCAGTAACATGACAGGATTTGGGTCCAGGTTCCTTTCCTTAGAGGGGGAAGAATTCAATATAGCTGTTGTTCTTACTAAAACGATAAAGGATATTACGTACTTGGAATAGCTAACACATTCATTTCTCAACTGGTGCTTTATACTACTAGTCCCAACACTTCTGGCTAGCAGGGTCAATGATCATGGTGACATGGGATGATGGACAGATGCCACATCTGGGAATCTCTAAGTTCAGAAATCCAGGCTTCAGCAGTAAAAGTAAAAAAAAACTTTATTCAGTAACTAGAGATGCACACCCAAGACTGTTGTTGTCAGAACTAACCAGCAAGCATTAGCAAGGCATAATTAAAGGACATACAATTCCAAATATTTGGCAAACTATCTTCTAATTCATTTCAAAAGCAAAACATTCTTTACTTTCCCTTTTTCCATGGAGCCACCCTCTCTCCCTCTGTCAAGATAATGGCCTTGGGATTTCTAGCAATTAACATCCTATTGTATATCCCATTTGTATATTGTATATTACTTCCTGCAGTACAGTATAACACATTAATATGAAGAAATAGCAATCCAGTAAAGCTAGATTATTTTAACTTAACATTTTACACCATGGCAGACAAGCTGAAACATTTGGCTCCTGTCGACAGGGTTATCCAACACAACCAGTAAACATTATCTGGGGTGTGTCTGTGTTTGTGTGTGTTTTGGGGTGATGGTGGAGGCTATGCTTTAATAATTACCTTGAAAACAAATTTGATAGCTGTAGCATAAGTTTCAAAAGATGATGTCATGCCACCATACCAGAAATTCTTTGTAAGACACCTTGACTTCTGCTGGTATTCAACAGCTTTTCCACAGCAGCTTGACATCACTTTAACTATGATAGTCCCATCTTGTGGAATCCTGGGATCTGTAGTTTGGTCAGGTATTCAGCCTGTTCTGTGAGGGAGGTCTGGTGCCTCACCAAACTACAAATTTCAGAATTCTGTATGATGGAGTCATGGCAGGTAAAGTGGTGTCAAACTGCTGTATTTCCAGTTTGATTGCACTGGGTGGCAAAAAAGGCAGAGTATAAATATCATCATAATCATCAGGAGGGAAAACATTGCTATTTGTTTTCTAACAAGATACTCCATCCATTGCTCCAAGGATGATATTCCAATGAGGCTGGTTAAAACATTGGAAATCAAGCTGATGAAGGCCAGGAAAGTCTGCAAAAGACAGGAGCAGTTAAAGGCAGAAGATTCATCTCATTGTCAGCAAAATGGCTAAGGTCATACACAGTTGGCCCTCTGTATCCATGTATTCTTTATCCATGGATTCAACCAGCATTGTCTTGAAAGTATATATGTGTGTGTGTGTGTGTAATATACACACATTCCAAAATGCAAATCTTAATTTTGCCATTTTATATATGGGACACCATTTTACTGTGTCATTATACTCAATGGGACTTGAGCATCTATGGCTTTTGGTATCCATGGCAGGATTGGTGGGTCCTGGAACCAAACCTGAGCAGATACTAAGTACCCAATATAATTGTATATGATCCATTCTCCAAAATACCAGTGTTGCAGACTGAAATTTTCCCCACAACTGGTAACAGCAATGTACAGCCCATAGCAAACCATAATCCCCCCCACACACAAAAGAACTGATAAAAAAGGATGAGTACAAAGGTCCAAAGATGCTCTCATGACAAAGTTTATTCTTTTAGTTAGGGCATAAAAATCACAATTTAGGACATGAATAGTCACATTGGGAAGATCTAGGGAGTAATTATCTGTCCCTAAGATCCTTTGGCATTCACATAAGCTGTTCAAATGTTAAAAGAGAAAATAAATTCAGTAGTGGTTGTAAGTCCACTTCTGATTTTTTTAAATTGTTTTTAAATATTCAACACAACATGGGTGGGGCAGGTAAAGGATTCTTTAAGCTATTTAAATGATGAATTGCCATACCTGGAGGCTTCTAAGGCTGCTGCCACACTGCAGAAGGAGTGCAGTTTAACACCACTTTAACTGTCATGGCTCCATCCTATGGAATAAAGGGATTTGTAGTTTGTTGTGGTTTCTGATGGAGAAGGCTAAATATCTCACAAAACTGAACATTTGAGAATTCGATAACATTGGGCCATGGAAGTTAAAGCGGTGTCAAAGTGCATTAATTCTACAGTTTGAATGCAGCCTAAGCGAGGTTATTTGGGGGGAGGGCAGAAAAGAGCTACACTTATACAAACTCTGAGAAAGCATAACTGCCTCCGCAATTATTTCTGTACTAACATAGTGGTCCAAGAAATTCTGGGCTTTGTGTGCTATCTTTGCACACTGTCTTTGGAAGAAAGGTTATGATAGAAATTTAATAGACAGATAGCAGAGAGACCATTGTTTTGTTTTCAAAGACTGTTTAATGAAGATGAATTTGTTAGTTTTACTTTCTTTTCTTTTTTTAAAAAAAGGGGAAGGTTTGTTTTTCAAGTCTTCTTGACTTGGTTGAGTCCCTATTTCTGTCCTTGTTTGTCCATATATTGAGTGAAGAAACTTGGAAACAGGCTAGTGTCCAGGGACCAAGGAGCAAATATCACAGTATGTCTGTATCTTACCATTATGTCTGGTTGTTGTTGTTGTTGTTCATAGAATCGTAGAATCATAAGCTACAGGAAAAGAGATTCCACCTCAACATTCGGAGGAAGCTCTTACTGTCAAGACCAGGGGTCGGCAACCTACGGCCCGTGGGCCGAGTGGGGCCTGCAGAGGACTTGAACCGGCCCAAATGGCGCCTTGTGTCGTGCGAGCATGCACGCGTGATGCAGAGCACCACTTTAGAAGGCCCAATGGCACAGGCACCATGTGAATTCACATGGCGCCGGCAGCATTGGGTGTTCCAAAAAGGCACCCCCCCCACGCTAGCACGCATGCGCACGACAGTGCCATCCCCCCCCGGCCCCTGGCAACAAAAAGGTTGAGGTGGAATCTCTTTTCCTGTGGCTTGTATCCATTGTTCTGTATTTTAGTCTCTAGTCTCTGGAGAAGCAGAAAGCAAGCTTGCTCCATCTTAAATATGTTGTTATTGATGTTAACTGCCTTTGCATTGATCTCGACTCTTGGTGACATCTCCAGGCGCCCCTGTTCTCTACTGCTCTGCCCAGCTCCTGCAAACTCATATTCATGGTCTCTTTTAATAAAGTCCATCCATCTAGCATGTGGCCTTCCTCACTTTCTACTTCTCTGCACCTTTCCTAACATTATTGTCTTTTCCAATGATTCATACCTTCTCATAATGTGTCCAAAGTATGACAGTCTGTCATCTTGGCTTCTAGGGATATTTCTGGCTGGATCTGCTCTAGGACCCATTTGTTTGTCCTTTTGGCTATCCATGGAATCCTCAGCACTCTTCTCCAGCACCACATTATCTGAAATGAATTGATTTTCTTCCTATCATCTTTCTTAACTGTCCAGCTCTCACATCCATACATGGTAATAGGGAATACAATGTCTTGTATGATTCTGACTTTTGTGCTGAGTTATATGTCTTTGCATTTTAGGATCTTTTCTAGTTCTTTCATAGCCACCCTTCCCATTCTTAATCTTCTCATTTCCTGGCTGCAGTCCCCATTCCGATCAATGTTTAATCCCAGATATGAGAACCTTTTACTATTTCTATTTCCTCATTGTCTAGTTTGAATGTGTGTAAGTTCTCTGTGGTCATTATTTTTGTTTTCTTTATGTTCAACCGTAAGCCTGCCTCTGCACTTTCTTTGATCTTCCTTAGTAGGTGTTCCAGGTCTGTGAAGTTCTCTGCTAGTACTATAGTGTTGTCAGGATGTGTCAGATTGCTGATATTTCTTCCTACTACTTTCACTCCTTCTTCTTCTGGGTCCAAGCCTGCTTTCCTTACAATATGTTCTGCATATAAGTTGCATAGGTAGGGTGATAGGATGCAGTCTTGTCTGACTCCTTTTCCAATTGGGAACCATTCTGTTTCTCCATGTTCTGTCCTGAGAGTAGCCTCTTGTCCTGAGTACAGATTCTTCTTTAGGACTATCAGATGTGTTGGCACTCCCATGTCTTTAAGTGTGTTCCATAGCCTTTCGTGATCTATGCAGTCAAAGGCTTTGCTGTAGTCCATAAAGCACATACTGATTTTCTTTGGGAACTCTCTGCAATTCTCTATTAGCCATTATATATTTGCAATGTGATCCCTGGTGCCTCTTCCTTTCCTGAACTTGCTTGGACCTCTGTGATTTCTCTCTCCATGTATGGTTGGAGGCTATGTTGCAGAATTTTGAGCATAATTTTGCTTGCATGGGAGATTAGTGCTATGGTTCTATAGTTGCTGCAGTCTCTTGTGTCTGTTTGTGGATGGGGATATATATTGATCGCTTCCAATTTCCTTACCATTTCCTTTATTGCAGCTTTCATCTCAGTTTTTAGAATTTGGGATTCATCTTCATATGCCTCTTTGTTCCATGTATCCTTCAGGTTGTCATCTATTTTATATAATTCTGGGTATTACATTCATCATCTTTTTATCCCTTGCTGGTCTTGAATTATATTATTTTTATTGTCGTAGAGCGTTCCAGTCCTCAATGTGACACTCCTTAAACAGGGCTATCATATCACCTCTTAACTGTCTCTTCTCCAGGCTAAACATACCCAGCTCCATAAGTCTTTTCTTATAAGGCATGGTTTCCAGATCCTTCACCATTTTGGTCGCCCTCCTTTGGATATGCTCCAGTTTGTCAACATCCTTTTGAATTGTGGTGCCCAAACTGGACACAATATTCCAGATGAGGCCTGACCAAAGCAGAATAGAGTGGCATTATTACTTCCCTTCATCTAGAAGCTATGCTTCTCTTGATGCAGGCTAAAATTGCATTGATGTTTTTAGCTGCCACATTACACTGTTGACTCATGTTCAACTTGTGGTCTACTAGGACTCCTAGAACTGGGCTTTAACTGCTCTGGCTGCCTCCTGTTGCATTCTGGAAATTGTAGTTGAGGAAGGGGCATTTAGAATATTCAGCCAGAGAGCCTTTAAGCCTCACTGAACTACAAACCCCAAAATGCAATAGCAGGCAGTCAGAGCTGTTAAGGTGATCTAGCCCCGTTTTAAGAGTGTGTTGTGATAAGCTGGGTAGTCTCGTTAAGCCAGGTGTCCCCCGTCCTATATCTATGCATTTCACTTTTCCCACCCTAAGTGCAGTACCTTACATTTCTCCATGTTGAAATCAACTGTTATTAATGCAGTCCCCTTCTACATCAGGCTATAGTCAACTTGCGGTCTTTTAAGACTTCTAGATCTCTTTCACATGCATTCACATCCATCCCTTTCACATACATGAAATATTTATGCATTATTTTTATTTTTATTTTTTGCCTAAGTCCAGTACCTCACATTTGTGTTGAAATTCATTTTGTTAGCTTGGGTCCAGATTTCTAATCTATTAAGGTCTTCTTGAATTTTGATCCTGTCCTCTGGGGTATTAGCTACTCCTCCTAATTTGGTGTCATCTGCAAATTTGATAAGCATACCTTCTATTTCTTCATCTAAGTCATTGATAATGATGTTGAATAGCACTGAGCCTAATCAGAACCCTGTGGCACCCCACTAGTCACTTCTGTCCAGGAAGAAAAGGAGCCATTGCTGAGCATCCTTTGAGTTCATTCGAACAACCAATTACAAATACACCTAACAGTCACATTGTCTAGCCCACATTTTACCAGCTTATCTGCAAGAATATCATGGGGGAACCTTGTCAAGGACTTAATGAAATTGAGATATGCTATATCTACAGCATTCCCTATGTCTACCAAGCTGGTAATTTTATAAAAAAAGGGAGATCAATTTAGTCTGGCATGGTTTGTTTCCCAGAAACCCATGTTGACTTTTTGTGATAATGGCATTACTTTCTAAATATTCACAGACTCTCTGTTTAATGGTCTGCTCTAGAACCTTTTCTGGTATTGATGTCAAACTAATTAAGGGGTGTTGCAGACTGGCCTAAAGGGCTGGCCTGGGGATGAAGTTGGGGTGGGGCAGCTGCACACTGGCTGCCCTGACTCCACCCCAACACCATCCTGATGCCGCATACCCGCTAGCACAGCACATGGCATCAGGACACCTTCCAGGCGCAGCGTATAGACATGCTGCGCCGAAAGGGAGCAGAAGAGCCATGGAGCCAGCTCTTAGGACGACCTTTTGCCACCCCTAAAATGAACAGCATTTTGCCACTCTTTTAGGGGCAGCAAAAGGGAGGATCAGAACTGCAATGTGGGGTTGCCACAGCCCTGATCCACCACTAGAAGGGGCGGCCCAGAGCCTCCTGACTGCATATCCCCTGAATGATAATTATAGGGATTCTCTTTTTTTCCCTTTTTGAAGATGGGGACAACATTTGCCCTCTTCTAGTCTGCTGGGACTACTCTTGTTCTCCAGGAGTTCTCAAAAGTTATTGCCAATGGCTCTGATATTACATTTTCCAGTTCTTTTGATATCCTTGCATGTAGTTCATCTGATCCTGGAGACTTTAATTCATTTAGATTAACTTTACAATTCTGTGCTGCATTTACCCAATTGTGTCCTCTGCTCCAATTTCTTCAGGTTGAGAATTCTTTTCCTTTTGTGAGAAGACTGAGGCAAAGAAGGTGTTGAGTAGTTCTGCCTTGTCTCTGTCCCCTGTTAAGATTTCACCATCTTCTCCACGTAGTGGCCCTACCATTTCCTATTTCTTCCTTTTGCTATGGACTTACCCCCAAAAGCCCTTTTTATTGATCTTAACATCTCTAGGAAACCTGAGCTCATTCTGTGCTTTTGCTTTTCTGACTTTCCCCTTAAATTTGCTCACTTTTTGCTTGAATCCCTCCTTGGTTATTTCTCCCCTTTTCCATTTCTTACACATGCCCCATTTAAAGCTTAGCTCAGTTGAAAGTTCCATGGTCATCCATCCTGGTTTCTTAAGACACCTCCCATTTTTCCTCCTCATTGGAACTGTTTTAAATTGTGCCTTCAGTATCTCCATTTTGAGAAACTCCCATCCATCCTGAACTCCCTTCTTTTATACTATTCCTGACCACAGGATCACCCCCAGTAATTCCCTAAGTTTACTGAAATCAATTCTCTTAAAGTCTAAAATGTGTGTATGACTATGCCTGGCTTCTCCTTTCCACTGTATAACAAACTCAAAGAAAACATGATCACTCCCACCTAAGGACCCCACCAATCACACCCTCTTAACCAGGTCAACCTTGGGCCTCTACAGATGGTGCTTTGTGCCATCTTGGAGGCAAGGAAGGGGAGAGGCAGCCATACGCCAGGTGCCCCAACCCCTCCCTGAGGATGTCATGATGGCACACGCCATTACCTACGGCGTGCACCGTCAATATGTCCTTCCGGCGCAGTGTCTTGACGTGCTGCACTGGAAGAGATGCAGAAGAGCCGTGTGGCGGTTCTTGATGCGTCCCTTCTGCCGGCTCTGAAGGGAGTGGCATTTTAGTATTCCTTTCAGGGCCAGCAGAAGGGAGGATTGGGGCCAAGGAATGGGGCAGCCTCGGCCCCAATCATCCACTTCCCAGGGCGGCCCATGGCCGCCCATCTGCATCCCCCCCCCCCTTGTTGGTTAGGATCAGATCTAAAATGGCTGATGCCTTTGTTGCCTCTTCCACCTTTTGGAAAATAATGGAATTTGCTAGACTTTAATGTTTTGGCTGAGTTTGATTTCCAACAAATATCAGGATAGTTGTAATCACCCATCACTACTACATCTCTCCTTTCTGAGTGTGTGGTCATTTGTTTTAGAAAGGCATCATCTAATTCCTCAGTCTTACTTGGGGGGTCTGTACTAGACTCCCATAATAACATCCCTGTTGTTTCCCTTCCCTTTAACTTTTATCCAGATGCTCTCCACCTGACTCCCTGGATTTGTGATCCTTCAAGTCTTTTCCGATTTATGGCAGCCCCAAGGCAAACCTATCATGGGATTTTCTTGGCACATTTCTTCAGAGGGGGTTGGCCATTACCATCCTTTGAGTCTGAGAGAGACTGAGGGCCTTTGCAGACTGCCAGAAATAGTGCACATTAAATTGAGGCACTGCCCTGGCTCAGTGCTAGGGAATCATGGGAACTGTAATTTATTGTGGCACCAGAGCTCTCTGACAGAGAAGGCTCAATGTCCCAGAAAAAAAATACAATTCCCATGACTCCCTAGCACTGAGCCAGGGCAGTGCCTCAATTTAACGTGCACTATTTCTGGCAGTCTGCTTAGGCCTTGAATTGCCCAAGTCACCTAGCAGGTGCTCATGGCCAAGGTGGGATTTAAACCTTAGTCTCTAGAGTCATAGTCCACATCTCAAACCACTACAGCATGCTGGTCTGTATCATACTATTTTGTCATGGCACCATCCTATGAAATCCTAGCATTTGAGTTTGGTAAAAAAAATGGTCTTCTCTTTTGGAAAGCTCTGGCATACTACTTTGAACATCAATTGCAAAGCTATCTTGAGTGCCTGTCTGCTCTACAGAACTAATTTAATCCTGAATTCCTCTCTTCTCTTAGTTTCTAAGTACCTCACAAAACAATACATCCCAGGATTGCTTAGAATAGTAGCATGGACAATTCAGATACTATGGAACTATTCCAAGTGCATAGAAATGCAGCTATATCCCACATTAAGTAAAGTGTGGAATCACTGCTGTAAAGCCGCTTGCAGCTGATAGCAAAAATGCCCTTCCACAGCACCACTAAGAAAGAAGCTCTCAGTGTGTTGCTTTAAACTGTGCAGAGTATACTCTAAAGTTATTTCAGTTTTCAATGTATATTTGAAACCATTTGCATCTCTTGAGAGGCATGGGAGCACTCATAACCACTCAGGAGAGATGTATTACCAACAAACAGAAAAGCAAGTGAAAATAGCATGCATGTTAAGGGAGAGTACCAGGTTTCTGCAAGTGAACCTTGCATTTTGGAGTTCAAAGGACAGTAAAAAAAGACATGGTGAGTCATGTGATTTTTGTTCTCCCCTTTTTCACCCTGATAAATGGCAGGTCAAGGAGGGTTGTGTTTAATAGTATATTCCTCAATGAAATGTCACTTTTTCCTCAATGTGTCCTCTGTGTGAGCTAATTAAAATGATGTTTTACTGCAATGTCAGCACTCCAAGTTGCTGACTTTCTTGTTGTCTTCTGCATAGTCCAAAATGAATGTTGTCATTTGATACATTCAGGATCTCAAAGGCTCTGTCTTATGAGGCCTAATGTATGCTGTTTTATGTATGCTTTGATACTTGCATATTGCTGCCTTCTCTTTTTCCACTAACCCCCAATGGTGTGATTTATGCTCTGCTCATTATATTCTCCAGTGCCCTTCCTATTGTCTATATTTCCAGAAATCAACAAAAATTATATATGGGTTGGGGCAATTATACAATTATTTCTGCATCTATCCAAAGATACTTAAATGTGGACCCATCTTTCTTTACAAAGCCAGCCAGTAGTGAATATTGAAAATCCAGAAGCGTTTTCACCAGTTACTATCTTCACAATAATCACTGTTGGTTTACATTTCTCCATTCATACACTTCCAAATTGAAGTCAAATGTGGGAAATTCCTGACTTGCCTTGGATATATTCCATTTTCATAAAAGTTATTTTAAAATTGTGCCTGGAATCAAGCAATGTTCAACTAATTTGGTTGTTGTTGTTGTAGTTGTTCTTGTTGTTGTTGTTCTTGTTGTTGTTGTGTGCCTTCAAGACATTTCTGACATATGGTGACCCTAAGGTGAATCTGTCGTGGGGTTTTCTTAGCAAGAGTTGTTCAAAGAAGGTTTGCCATTGCCTTGCCCTAAGGCTGAGAACATAATAATAATAATAATAATAATAATAATAATAATAATAAATTTATTTATAACCCGCCCCTCTGTGTGGCAATCGGAGCGGGGTACAGCAAGTTTAAAAACAGAACAAAGTTAAAAACCATTCCCTCATCCCATAATCCCACCCTCCCATCCCCTTAAAATAGGATTAAACTACAAGCCAAATTAAAAATGCCACATAGTTAAAATTAAGAATAATTAAGAACATACAATAACACAGGAATGAGAGGCAGCAGATTAAAAACTCATCTCTCAGCTGAGAGTTATTCTGGGAAGGCCTGCCGAAAGAGATCCGTCTTTACTGCTTTCTTAAAAGCAGCAAGAGTAGTAATAAGACGGATCTCATCCGGCAGGCCATTCCAAAGTTTGGGAGCGGTTGCGGAAAAGGCCCTCTGGGAGGTCTGAGACAGCCTAGTTTTTATTGGCTGTAACAGATTCCTCCCAGAGAACCGCAGGGCATGGGGGGATCATATGGGGAGAGGCGGTCCCTAAGATAAGATGGACCTAAGCCATGTAGGGCTTTAAAGGTCAAAACCAACACCTTGTACTGCGCCCGGAAACTAATCGGCAGCCAGTGGAGCGATTTGAGCACAGGTGTTATGTGCTCCCTCCGTGATGTTCCTGTAATTACCCTGGCTGCCATGTTCTGCACCAGTTGTAGTTTCCGGGTTAGGCACAAGGGTAGCCCCATGTAGAGTGCATTACAGTAATCCAGACGTGAGGTTACCAGGGCATGTATCACAGCTTCCAAATCCCTCACATCCAGATAAGGGCGCAGTTGGCGTATCAGCCGAAGCTGATAACAGGCGCTCCTGACCACCGCATTCACCTGACTAGTCATGTGAAGCGATGAATCTAGGAGCACCCCCAAACTGCGAACACAGTCCTTAGAGGAGAGTGTGACTCCATCCAGGACTGGAGACTGTATTCCCAAATTTGGTTTCAGGCCTGTGACTGTGAGTACCTCCGTTTTGTCTGGATTCAACTTCAATCTGTTTTTCCTCATCCAACCCATTACCGCTCTAAGACAGTCATTAAGAGGTGAGATGCCATCTGAAGTCTGAGACTATGATCTGGTCATGGAGAGATATATCTGGGTGTCATCAGCGTACTGAAGACACCGCGCTCCATGCCTCCAAATGATCTCACCCAGCGGCTTCATGTAGATATTAAATAGCATCGGGGACAGGATGGCACTCTCAGGGACGCCACAATTAAGCTCTATTTTGGAAGAGCAACTATCCCCGAGTCTCACCCTCTGAGATCTGCCCGAGAGGAAGGAACGGAACCACTGCAAGGCAGTGCCTCCGATTCCTAACTCTCTCAGGTGATCCAAGAGGATGGCATGATCTATGGTGTCAAAGGCCGCTGATAGATCCAAGAGCACCAGCAGGGTCACACTACCTCTGTCGATACTCAGGCGGAGGTCATCGGTCAGAACAACCATGGCAGTCTCAACTCCATATCCTGTCCTGAAACCGGTTTGAAATGGGTCGAGATAAACGGTTTCATCCAAGACTGCTTGGAGTTGGGAAGCAACCACCCTCTCGATCACCTTGCTCAAAAAAGGGAGCAAGGAGACTGGTCTATAGTTGTTTCTATCCAGGGGATCCAGGGAAGGCTTTTTCAGGAGTGGCCTAACTGCCGCCTCCTTTAAACAAGATGGTACCTTGCCTTCCCTGAATGATGCATTGATTGTGTCCCGAAGGAACACCTTCAACGCATCCCCCCCCTGGACGACCAGCCAAGATGGACAAGGATCGAGGGGGCAAGTCGTCTTCCTCACCATTCCAAGCAGCTTATCTACGTCATCGGTACTCACAGATTGTAATTGATCCAGTAAAATGCCATCAATGGAGTTCCTGGAAGCCTCGTCTACGGATTCTGCCAAAACAATGGCGTCCAAGTCGGCTCTTATCTGAGAGATTTTATCTGCAAAGCGAATATTAAAAGCCTCACAGCAGGCTGTCGTCGGGTTAAGTAGGGGGTTTGGTGCTGGAGAAACCTTCGTCAACTCCCCCAACACCCTAAACAGTTCTGCCGGGCGGGACTCTGCAGATGCAATGCGTGCAGAACAGAAAGATTTCCATGCTGCACGCAAAGCCTCCCTATAGGAATCAAGATGTTTCCTAAGGCGAGTTCTGTTGGATGAGAGTCGAGTCCTACGCCATTCACACTCCAGTCGTTGTCCAGCTCGCTTCATCCTCCTAAGCTCCTCTGTGTACCAGGGCTTATGATTCGAAGCGGGCTGGAAAGGACGCTTGGGAGCGATTGTGTCAATAGCCCTGGTGAGATCGGTGTTCCAAGTGTCCACTAAGGCTTTGACAGAATCACCGGCGTTGCCAACCATTAAACCCTCTAAGGCTTTCTGGAAACCAATTGGTTCCACTAGCCTTCGAGGGCGGACCGTTCTAATAGGTCCGCCACCCCTGGGAGGGTGAACAATAGCCTTTAGTTCTGCCCTGATCAGAAAATGATCTGTCCATGACAGTGCGGAGGTTTCCTTGACTTCCGCCCATGGATATTGCTGCTCCGTACTAAAGACCGCATCGAGGGTATGACCAGCACAATGCGTGGGCCCGTTGACCAATTGAGATAGGCCCATGTTAGTCATGGTATCCATGAACTCCTGAGCCGCGCCAGTTAAATCTTGCAAACTGGTTTCGAGTTGGATGTTGAAATCGCCCAGAACCAAAAGTCTGGGCGATTCCAGCAGCAACTCAGAAACCAGGGCAGTCAGCTCGGTCAAGGAGTCTGTTAAGCAACGGGGTGGCCAGTATACCAACAGAATCCCCAAACTATCCCTGGTCTTCAGGCTAAGGTACATACACTCGATGTGAGTCGTTTTCTGGATAGGCTTTCTGATCACGGTTAAGGTGTTCCTGTGGACCAAGGCTATGCCACCCCCCCTTTCCCTCACCTGCTCTCTGACTGAGTACCCGGCCGGGAGGGCCTGCTCCCAAGTCGCGGAGCTGGCATCCCCCAGCCAGGTCCCAGTAAAGCATGCCAGGTCGGCCGCCTCATCCACCAAGAGATCATGGATAATATGAGTCTTGTTTTTGACCGACCTGGCATTGCAAAGAAGCAGGTTGAGGGTCAGTGGAATGGTTGGCACACTCTCCAAGTTATCCTGGGAAACAGAGTCAACTGAAGGAGGGATAGATATTAAGCATCGATCCCTCCTTCTTTTGTAACATTTGTTGACTCTGCTGCCGCCATACCTCCCCTGTCCCCACATAACCTGGATATCCGCTCCCAGACTATAGTCAACTCCAATATATGGAGGGAGAGATGAGTAGCCAACCAATTCCAGACTTTAGTCCCGGCAGCGGCTGCATAGATGACAGAGAAAATGCGAGAGGGAGGTAGTCCCTCAAGGCCATCCAATTCAGTCCTCGGATGGGAAGTAGGGGGGATGAGGCTTCAAGATCAGCTGGTCCCGCTTTCCTCCTCCTCCGCGCCGCGCCGACCGGCCAGGGAGTGTTGGGGCCTTCAGGGGGCCAGATGGTAGTCCACTCCCCGCCTGCCGTCGCCGTCGCTGCACGCCTCTGGGGGGGGGGGGTGAGGCTCGATGGGCCTTTAAAGGCCAGCTGGTCCCACCTTCCTCCTCCTCCGCGCCGCGCCAACCAGCCAGGGAATGTTGGGGCCTTCAGAGGCCCAGATGGTAGTCTGCTCCCCGCTCGCCGTCGCCGTGTCACTTGCTCATGGTCACCCAGCAGGTTTCATGGCTGAGCTGGAAACTGAACCTTGGGGGGGTTGCAGACTTCCAGAAATAGTGTGAATTCAGTCCACTTTTAGGGTTAGGGTTAGAGTTAGGGAACCATGGGAACTGTATTTTATTGTGGCATCAGAGTTGTCTGACAGAGAAGGCTCAATGTCTCAGAAAAATAACAGTTCCCATGATTCCCTAGCACTAACCCTAACCCTAAAAGTGGACTGAATTCACACTATTTCTGGCAGTCTGCAACCCCCCTTGGTCTCCAGAGTTGTAGTCCAATACTCAAACCACTACTCCATATTAGGTATGTATCCATCAGTGTACCTTTGTGGACTTATCATGTTCTAGTTCAGTAGTGAAACAAGGAGTTCAGATAAGTTCCAACAGTTCTTTCATGGGAGGAGTTGAAGAAAATCTCAGAAAACTTTCTGGTATTATTGAAATAATTAATAATTTTTTCTGAGTGGGGAGTTAAAACTAGAGCTGAGCTGAAATGGGGCCAAATGACTTGTACAATGTGTGAGGGATGTTCTACAGCTCCTGCACTGAATGGCTCCTTCACACTACACAATTATAGCAGTAATTCCACTTTAACTGCTTTTAACTGGTATATTGGCACTTGGAAAAGTCAATGGTTTGGATTACAGCTCCCAGAATTCACCAGCCAGCATGACCCCTTTTCAGGTCCTGTGGACAGATAAATGATGCAGAACAGATGGAAGGTTCATAAAGTACTGGGGTAGGAACAGGATAGTGGGTTAGAAATATGTAGTGGTAGAGAGATCTGACAAGGGAAAATGCCATTTTGGAACCTATCTTTCTATATACCTATGTTGTTTCATCATGGAGATTTCCCTTTGATCACCTTGTGAGTCAATATGTATCATTAGGAGTAAGAAAGGGACTTGTTTCCCCCAGGGCACAATACGTTATTATTATATTTCTTTTTTTCATTACTGTGGCAATGGGATAGCTAAATTCATTATTGCTACGGGTGTACTCAATACTCTGGTTCATTCAATTTGTAGTTCTTTATCCTCCCCCCCCTTTTTTTTTTGTCTTGTTAGAAAGTACAGGAGAATGTTGTGTCAGTGTTTACAGCAGATGACAAAGAACAAACAGGCTCAAATTGCCTGCAGCCACCTAACCTTTAGTTATGATCTTGCCAGATTTTACAAGCCTTGGACTGGGTCTGTTCATCAGTGGAATAACTGCAAAGAACATCTCCCTGAAAGTGCAAGGGGATTTGACAACAAAAGAAAAACTTCACTGAGCCAAACTGTGTATTAAAAACAGAAGGATTGCCTCTGAATTATGTTGACAAAACTATATGGCTTAAGGCTAAAACCTTGAAGGAACTCTACAACTTGCTACCTGCTCAGCTTCCCTCTGTCCACACATTTTAATGTCATGGGAAAGGGTTTGCCAAGGGTGCAGGCATATGTGAATAGTATATCTGCAGCTCCACTATTATCTAGTATTCTATATTGTTGCCTTCTTACACCAGTACTTGTTGAAATGACATTTCATTGTATGGATGGCAGGGAAGCATTCCTGCTACAAGTGCTAGGGGTAGAAGTTGTAGCTGGAATGGGCTTCACTAACTAGCTTTTTAGTTTTGCTCTTTGACATTCCCCTTGGTTCTGCACTTCATGACCAGAAGTAAAACAAGGAGGTTTAACATTCACCTGAAGGCTGCCGTACTATGGCTAGCATACTGTAAGTGGCACATGTAGACATAAGTCTGTGTTTTTCTCTCTCCGTCCTCCATCTTCAGGCACCCATCCCCAATTTCTTGTAGTGGGCTGGAACAATGGAGTGTGTGTCAAAAACTTATATCCCTGACTTTCTATTGTAGCAAAGCACATTCCATCAACAAAGGGACAACAATTGGATACAATCCCTATGCTGTCTCTATTGTGAATTTATTCACTGGGGATAAATAAGAATAAAAAGCTTTGAAAAGTAAATGTGTGTGTGTGCACATCACGTAGAAAACTCTAAAGCTAAATTTAATGTTTCTGCTTGATCTTACTGAAGCAGACAATAGTACTTCAGAGTAGATTACCATATTTCTTTAGATAATCCATGACGGACTCACACAATTTTGTCTTTTTATATAAAACATAATACTTAACAGGGCATTGGGTGCAGAAGATGGAAGAATGAGAGACAATAGAGAAGATCATTCATGTTCATACAATATGCTGACACAAATAGTGCTTTTCTGTTGAACTTAGGACTACTAGTAAGAGATTCAGCAAAGAGTTTAAAGAAGCTGAACTCTTCTTAGCATCAAAAACTAAACAACTTTATATTTATACACATGATACAGGGAGATGCAAGCAAAATACCCTATCCAATACACTCCCACTGAGTCTCTTCAAATGGCTTAGTTGTTTCCTCAGGGAGGAATGCAAAATTTATTTTAAATGTTCATTTAGATGAAATCCAATGACAGATGACAGACATTAGGATATATGACATACTAGCCCTCCAGAGAAATGTTGCTTTCTCAAATTCCCCAAAAGTTTTACCTCAGTGAGGTTGAGAAGCTGCCAAATTTACTTCAAAGTAGCAAGCCCAAGCAAGATTCCTAACAAACAAGAGTGTACTGTCATATTATTATTATTATTATTATTATTATTATTATTATTATTATTATTATTATTCCGCCCCTCTGCAGACCAATTGCAATTATAGACTGCAATACAATTTAGACTGGAATACAAAATCCCTGGAATACTAAAATAGAGTACATAGAAGATTTTGCCATACCAACTCAGAACACTTGTCTAGCTATTCCTGGGTGGACAACTTTGGGTTATTTGGGGACCCACTTTCTACCACAGTCACTTCTGCCTTTTAGAGATCTAGTACAGTGAACCCTTGTTATCTACTGGGATTTGGTTCCAGGACCCCTGTGGATACTAAATAATCAAATTCCATTAAATACAGTGGCATAGTAATATGGTGTCTCTTATATAAAATGGCAAAATCAAGATTTGCTATTTGAAATTTATACTTTTTTTGAATATGTTCAATCCATGGATGCTTGAATCCATGAATAAAGAATCTATGGATAGAGAGAGTCAACTGTACTTTACTTTAAGAGGTGTGGGGGGGCATACCTTGTTTTAGAGAGAGAATTTACATGATCCCTCTCATGTGTTTAAAACATGAAAGCATAAGACTTATGAGGAATGGCTTAAGGAACTTGATACGTTTAGCTTGGAGAAGAGAAGACTAAGAGGTGGCATGACAGCTATCTTTAAATATCTGAAGGGATGTCATGTAGAATATTGAGCAAGCTTGTTTTTTTGCTGCTCTGGACCCTACAGAGATCAATGGATTCAAATTACAAAAAAAACGATTCCACCTAAACATTAGAAAGAACTTTATTACTGTATGTTTGGCAGTAGAATAGACTACCTCAGAGGGTGGTGGACTCTCCATCTATGAAAGTCATTAAGGAGAAGTTTAATGGATACCTTTCAGGGGTCCATTAGTTGTGTATTCTGCCTGGTAGAGAATTGGATTAGATGGCTCTTGTGGTTCCTTAGATCTTTAAGATTCTATTATTCTATACGCAAGAGATTATACATCTGTGATGACTAGTTCCATGAAATTCCAATGCATTGCATATATACCTTTGCTTACTTCATTCTTGAAAACAAAAAATAATGAAGTCAACAGTTTTCTCCTCAGTGGATGAGATAATGGGCCGATACAGATGGCTTGTTTGGGAGCAATGGATTGGGGCCGCGACAACCACACACTGTGGCCCTGATCCTCCTTTTTGCCACCTGCAAAAGAGTGGCAAAATGCCATTCTTTTTGGGAGCAGCAAAAGACCACCCTTTCAGCCGCTGCAGCTTTTTTGCGCCCTTTTGGTGCAGCATGTGCACACGCAGCACCAAGGGGCTGTCCTGATGCTGCATGTCATGCAAATGGGCACGCAGCATCAGGATGGCATTAGGTTGAAGTCAGGGTGGCTGGCGTACAGCTGCCTCGCCCCCAACTCCACCCCCAGGCTGGTCCTTTGTGCCAGTCTGCCTCTCCACAATGAAACTTTTGTTTGTTTTTTGATGACACATTTTGCAATTCTTTTGCTAAAAAACCCCCAAATTTGCCCATATTACCTTGTGTTTTATTTTTTTTTTAAAGCCATGTTTTTGCACAACTAAAAGTGTTTTCTGCAGATCATACACTTATCTCTGTTACTAAGCCATAGAGCTAGTGTTGTCCCAAGACAACTCTGGTGGTCATGTGGCCAGCATGACTGCATGGAACACTGTTACCTTCCCACCAAAGTGGTACCTAGTTATCTACTTGTATTTGCATGCGAACTGTAAGGTTGGCAGAAGTGATGCTTGGGCCTCAAACTGCCAATCTTCTGACGTTATGATTGTCAGAATTGGCTTCTTAAGTCCAACTGTTGGTAGTGCTGTGCAAATATCAGGGAGTTTTGCTCAAATGCATTTTTGTGCAAATAATAATAATAATAATAATAATAATATCTGAAATGTGAAAAATCTCACAGTTCAATTCTCAATTGAATGTCTTAATTTGTCAAAATATCTATTCTCACCAAAGGCAAGAATATTTGCTAGTAATCTTTTCATACTAATAGGGCTCACTTGCAAGCAGTACTCCTGAGATAATCCTTTGGGGAGGCTCCCCATGAAGCACACAGTGGCCAGTTAATGCAGACAGCAAATGCATGGTTAGAAAAGGCCAGGGTCATGCTCTGTGCCTAGTGATGTGAAGGTGGGGCTAGCAAGTTCTTGGTTTTTCTTGTTTTGAGGGAGGTTGTATGCCCACACATCTGAACTCAGGCTTGTGGAAGGTAAGGAAAGGTCATAGTAGGATAGATAAATTGTATGGAATTTGTATTTTCTACCTGCAAGCCACATCAGATTTATCCAGGCATTAGATAAGAGGAAAATGAACACACTCTGAAAACCATAGTTTGAATTGTATGGGGGCCAATAGTCCATATTTTCTGCATGTTGTGAGAAAAAGTTTTCATTCAGAAAATATTAAAATGGGAACTTCCATCCCTTTGTATATATTCGCTCCTACCTGTGTAATATGTCCCCTCCATCACTAACATATGTTAATGGGGGGGGGGGGAATCAGAGCTCTCAATTAATTGGTCTCATGTCTTCAGACTCTTCAATGAGCACTTAAACTGTCTCACTTCAAAGATCTCATCATAATGTTGAATTGACATTATAGACTAATCTATTTGATGATTAAGATTTCTCCGCCAACATCTATCTGTCACATCTACCTCTTGTTATTGATGACTCTCCACAAGCAGCTTTCAATGCCTTTTGGTTTCTTGATACAGTTAGGATCAATTGTTAACTCCTTTCATGAGGCAAGTTACCTGGATTGACATCATCTACATCTTCTATTAGGCTCCTTATTTTAATACATGACATTATAAATAAAGGAGAAGAAAAATAACAGACCCTTAAAATACAAGCATTTTTAATTGATTATTATCAATAAAATGTAGGATGCATAAACCCTGTAGAAATAATGCAGTTTAACACCACTTTAACTGCCAAGGCTCCATCTTAAAGAATCCTGGAGTATGCAGTTTTGTGAGCTACCAACACTCTTTGGCAGAGAAGGCTAAAGATCTTTTTAAACTATGAATCCCAGGATTCCATGGCATGGAGCTACAGCACTCAAAGTGCATTATTTCTACAGTGTAGATGCAGCTGTAGAAGCCAAAGTTTAAAAAAACTGGATTCCTCCTCCTCTTCCCCATTCACCACCGCTGCTGCTGCTGCTAGCCATACGTCAATATTTTAATGTCATCACACATCCCCACTAGCTTTTTCATCCTGTCTAATTTCTGTAACAGCTTGCAAGAATGCCTTTTTCTTCCTTCATGGAAATTGATGAGTATTTTCATACATAATTTTTAAAAGTAGGCTTTATGGTGTACTTTCCCCCATTGGCTAAAGTGTACTTGTGCACATCTTTAAGATGTGTATTCTTCTTGTTTTTGTTATGTGCCTTCAAGTGATTTCCAATGTTTGGCAACCCTAAGGTGAATCTATCATGTTATTATTATTATTATTTTTGCAAGATTTGTTTGGAGAGTTGCCTTTGTGACTTGCCCTCAGTTAGCCAGTGGGTTTCTATGGCTGAATGGGGATTTGAATCTTTGTCACCAGAGTTGTCCAATCCTCAGTTCTCTATACCAAACTGGCTATGTACATATGGTATGTAAAGGGGAGGGGGGAGAGAATGTCCCCCCCCCCCCTCAGTGACAGGAAAATGAACATTGTACATTTCAATTACCAGTTTCACAGAACATGAATTAGTTACCTTTATGTGTATAAAACAAATGGAAAAATAAGTTATTGTGAATGTCTTTTCCACCTCCTGATGGATCATGCTCAGAGGTCACAAAAGACCTCAGCAGTCATAGAGATCCATGGGCAAAATCTATTCCCACAATTTTCCTGGCCTATCCTGTTTACAACAGTTTTCCTCAATCCAGAGCCTGCAGATTTGTTAGACTGTATGTCCCTTCACTTGGGGATACTGAGTGGGGATGATAAGAGCTGCAATCTAACATGTATGGAGGGAACCCAGGTTGGAAAAGACTGGCTTTGAACATCGGAATTAGAATCCATCTGGGACCAGAAGGTGAATGACATGTGCAACTAAATTATCAAATATATATAAGAATGGAAAGACTATCCAGTAATATTGGAAAAATAATGATTTAAATGCATGCTTCTCAGCTTTTGGGAAACCCTGATGAGAAGAATCCTGGACTGATGAGAAGCATCATAATTTGGGATTTAGCACAAAATTCACATGTGGTATGTTTCCTACACAGAAAATGTTGTTTTCTGCACAAAAATTTATTTGCAATTTTTTGTTTTTGCAGAAAAAAATCTCCAACTGCAGCATTTTCTGCCCAGAAAATAACATTAGCTGCCATGCAATATTACAGTTGTGTATTAATAACTTTAATCAGGCCTCAGCCACATTGAGAGTGAGGCAGAAGAATTTCTTTAATTAATGTTTTATATGCCTAAATTAGAGATGTGTGCTATTATAAGTGCAAAATAATGGCCAAGCAGCTATGCAAAGGGAATTCTGGGAAGTGGGCCTCTAAGAAAGATGCTGGAAGGTTTAAACTCAAAGAATGCTAAAAGGTTATTTAGACAGGCTGACCCCAGACCTGGTAACCTGATGCATTAAAGGCCTTCATTAGGAGCCAGCGTGGGCCAGAGAGCCATAATAAATCATTGGCAACTACTCTTGTTTGTGCTAAAGGGCTTTCTGCCTGGTACACACCAGTTTGGTTACTGAAAAGAGATTTTGGTATGTAGTTGGCATGGCAACATGGTAACTTAAGCATATTATAATGTATTCTGAAATCTGTATTCTCATTGCTCCGGATTCTGTGTGTTTAAAGTTTAGAGCATCCAATAGAATGTCAGCTTTGAGTTTCTTTGTCTGTGAGTGCATAAAACTATGGCCATCTTGGCTTATCCTTTGCCCCAATGATCTGAATGCTAATTCCATTGGGACCTTGCTGGCAATAAACCTATGCTTTCAAACTATTTTGATCCTCAGTTTTGCCTCAAGCTCTGCAAGGAACTGTGGATGCTGGGAGTGAATTTGCAACAGTTGGTTTTTCCATTACAAGAGGAGGCCCATTCTGCAGGGGATCAAGGATTGGTTGGGATGTTTTCCCCTCCCACCAGTGACCAAGACAGCAACAATCAGAAGTAGGACCCTAACCAAAATTTCATGTTGCAGCTTTGCTCTCTGACAGGAGGCTGGTAAAAACATCATCCACCCATTTCCCAATCACTAGCAGAATTAATTTTCTTTTCTCAGTGCACCAATAAAGTAGGTGTGTGGGGATGGGTGGGTTTAGGAGACATTATTTAGTTACACAAATGTAAATATGGAGTTGATGAAGAATTCAGGCCAATGTTTTCTGCCCTGAAAATGCTGTTCCTTGTGCAAAAATACCACATGCAAATTTTGTGCGGCATATGCCATAAACTGTGAATAGTCTTTAAAAATTGCAGGAAAAATGCTAAAATCACTTGTTGCTTCCTTCTAGAACAAAATTAGCAAGGAATTACATCCCTTAATACAGATTCCTTTCCTGAACCACATTGGCCAATAAAACAAGTAGATTATGTACCCTCTGAAGCTTGTAAAATTGATTGCTGTTAAAGATGCCAATTTATCAAGTTGTTTATTTCAAAGTACAATTGTACTTTTTTTTTGGTATGGGTCATATGATGGATGAAATCTTTACAAATCGAGGTGGGTTATTCCATTCCACACAGTATAAAGGTAAATGACACACATATTAATTCAAACAGGGTATGGCTTGGCAAACTGCTGTTCATTTGTTTACCTACTATGTGATTGAGCAGATACAGCATAAAAGGATGAGGAAGAACAACAATGAAGTTGCTTCGTTTGCAGGGGCGGGGGACAATTAACACTGCTCATAATGTTACTGAAATATCTTACATTGAGTTCTCTGCCACTTTGTTGATGCTTCAGGGTCTTTTCTCTAGTGTCTCTTCCATATCAGAGCACCATCTGGCACAGAGATTATGGACACTCCAGTGTCTTTATCTCTGTGCGGCACTGAAAATTGCTTGTGCAAAATGGTTGCTGAGAACTTACACAGGGAAGACATAATGTGACAGTGACTGAAATGGTAAGTTTAGTGAGCTGGTTAAAAGAGGTAGGGTTTAGCAGTTAGTGATTGCTCCTAATGTTTTAGGGCATCCAATGTTTCTGTAGTACTATCACACCACCCACAACATTTCCAAGAAAGGAGTCAGAGGGATAAGACTCTTACTAGCTGTTTTGAGGACATGGAAATGTGATATTTTTGTTGTTAGCTGAGATAGATGTAAACAAATAAGTATGCTGAAGCTGCAATTCTGTGAATATTTATTTGGAAGTAGGGAGTGGCAGCTATTTTTAAGTGGATGTAGTGGATTGGGTTGTAAAATAAGTAGGTTACATTAAATGAGCATGAGCCCCGATATGTCTGACAACAAGGAAGGGCGGTTTGTGGTCATGCAAAAAGTATGATGCACATCAGCCCCTAAAAGTATCCTTATTTCCAGTATTCCAGTATTTCTGAGAATCTGTTTCAGGATGTGAGAAGGGCATTTACATGGATTCAGAGGAATGGCACCACTTTAACATTCATGTGAATGTATCACAAAACAAAACAAAACATAGGCTATTGAAGCATAAGCTGAACCAATCTCAGCAACTAGCAGAATTATGGAATTGCAAAAACCATCTGAGAATCCCTATTATTTCTGTAGCACCTGAGAAATTCTGTGGAAGCACTGAGGTCAGTGCTGTCAAGATCCTATTCAGTTTGGATGATTTGGTCTATTCTAGGACTGTGCAGCCAATTCAGCCAAATTTCAGTTGCTGCTTGTTTTCCATCGAGGAACATAGAGGGAACTTTCCACTGCTGTAGACTGCTCAGGCACCTTAAGAGGCCACACCAAGTGATTCTCACATAAACAAAAAAGTTCCAGCAGGCAGGCAATAGGAATAAAGGAGGAAAAATCCCTTGGCTATGGAAGCTCTTATTCTTTCTTCCCACCGCCACAAAAGCCTTAGGCATGAAATCCTGGAAAAGGCAGTTCCCAGAAATCCATAGCATTGAGCCATGGCAGTTAAATTGGGGTCAAACTGGATTATTTCTGCAGTATGGATTCAGCCTCACTGACCAGTGCTGTTGAACACTGCAGTCTATATGCCTGATGCTTAGATGTTCCTTGATGTATAGTACTAGAGGTACAGTCTAAGTACTAGAGGTACAGTGTCTGGATCATAGCAGCATGATTGAACAGAAAAAGAAAAACAGCTTTTTACTTTTTAATTTTAACTGCCTCTTAGGGGAACTTGGGTTTTTTAATTTAATGAAGCACTAGAGGAGTTCTCTGGTTGAAAATTCTAAATACCTTTCTCAAAACTGCAAATCCCATGATTCCATAGGATGGAACCATGGCAGTAAAATTGGAATTGTAGAGGAGATGCAAATGGGGAGAAAGGAGTGGCCAGAGGATGCTCTGGCCCCAATTGCTCTGGGACTGTAGTGACTAGACAACACGGTCCCAAAGCCGGCCACTGGCATGGTCCCCAATGAGCCCCCAGCATGAGCAGCTTTTTGCCACTCCTTTTTAAGCCGGCTTTGGGCCACCTTAGGCAGCATCAGAGTGACTTCCAGGCAGTTTGGGGGAGTGCATTGTTTGAATGCCATGCCCCAAAGTGCCTGGATAGCACTTTAATAGGCCCGTGCATTTCTGGCCCTAGCTCTTAAATTGTGGGATATAAAAGCACCCTATATCACTCAAATCAGTCTCTGTTCTGAAAAAGGGGCCCTGTGTGCAGCTTTAGTCTATTCCTAAAATAAAAGCCTGTAATATTGCTATGTATGTGGTGTATTTTTTTCCTGTTCATGTGTATGGTTAACCTTCATTCCTAATTTCAGCATGCTACTTTATTCACTAAAGAAAATACATTTTGCTTATATTCAGAGGTTCTAGATCCCTAACGGAGACTTCTCCTTCTTGTTGTTCAGCAGTCTCCTTTCACTGAGTTTATTTTTCACATAATCTCAGTAAGTCACACTCTCTTTGCATCAGAGGATGGCAATGGCAAACCCCCTCTGAAGAAATTTGCCAAGAAAACCCCATAGCCTTAGGGTCACCATAAGTCGGAAACAACATGAAGGCACACAACAATAATAACAATCCCAATCTCCCTAGATTTAAGGATGCCATCTTGCTAGGCCTGGCCTGGACATAAGACATACTCAGCCACTCTCTTCAGAGGATTGGGTTGAGAGGAGTGGCAGAACAAGCACCTCCTCTTGTTGCCACTTGTCTGATGTGCTGCTCCTCTACCACCAGAATAAGGATCTAGCTTCTCACACACAATTTGTGAGTGTTCAGTGAATTACCCACTGGCTGCTGCATGAGATATCTTGATTGCATTGGCAGCTTCCATGACTGGATGCTCTGTGGCCAGGCTGGAACTCTGCTGCATTTGGTCATGGAGTTTCTCTTCTCATTCATGTGTCACAGTTACTACACTCAAAACAGAAGGGATCAGAACAGAATGAATAAGCTGAGTGTCTCCACTGGTACCCAGCAATACTTCAGTAATACATTTGCAATGAATCATTCAAAGCCAGGTCACATTCTCATTTTTCTGAAATGGGTTGGCATCCCAGATGTATGGTTTTCAGATCAGCGTGAACCATAGAATCTTTAATCAAGAATTGAAATGCTGTTCACATTACAGTTGCTCACATGAGCAATGTAACAAGAGAAATGGGTGCTTGTGAATCTGAAGTAGTCTCAATATGGACCAACATGTACCTGGAGAATCACAGACATATTTATAATTTGAAGGCTGCATTCTTATATGCAATGTTGCTTGTGTATGTCTGAAGGTGTCTAGCACCAGTAAATAAAGCATCCCTAAACAGCCTAAACACAGTGTGTGACCAGACTCTCAGAGCAATTTGACAAGTATTTGTAGATATAAATACTTTATTTCCCTACAGATAACCTTCAGTTGAATCTGCTTTGCACATGAGGATGTCTGCTGGGAGAAGAAAATAAAAATAAGGGGAATAAAATTCATTATTAAGCATGCACTGGGTATCACTATGGCTCAGATTTTGGCAATCAGCAATCTGCATGCTGTGTAGTAGGTCACACTAGAAATTTTGGGTGATGTTTGTAAACAGATGATAAAGGCCTTAGTTATCTCCATGGTTATCAGGTTGTTCATGTGTGTAATTGCTTCATACAATGCTCTAATCCTCTATGGCCTGAGAAAATTGGGAATAATGTGGCACTTTCTAGGGTTTCTTTTTTTAAAAAAGATAAAGATAAAATAAACCTGGATCATTGGTCTGACAGTAGTAATAAGTTATTCCCTAAATGTTACCCCCCCCCCGCCCCAGTGACTGTGAAGAAACAGGAAGAGACAATAGTTGCAGGAAGAAAATATAGAAAGACATAACAAACACACACAAACTGACACACACACATTCTTCAGGAAGTTAAATGATGCTGCTTCAAAGAACTGATTCAGTGAAATAAGAGCTAAGTGATGTGAAGAAGAATCTTCCACATGCACCAGCCACCTTGATAGGAGAACGAGGGAGGTCAAAGAAACTCACCCCAAATGAAGAAGCCGTTAAAAAGTCTGTGCTTTAAAAGTGGGGTAGGAAGGGAGGGGGAGAGAAAGAAATCAATTTAATTTGCCATATTAAACAAACAAGACAAAGGCAGTGCCAGATTTAATACAGTGTTCCTTGCAGCACAATGAGAAAATAAAGACATTTTCTAAAAGGAGAGAAGCTTTCAAGGAAGAGAGCCTAGGAGTGCTTAGATCAGGAGATGCTGTCTCTTTGAAGGGCAGGCTCCGTAATAGTATTGATTGGCTCCAAGGCCATATTAGAGATGAAGACAGGCCTCCAGAGAGAGGTTGTTGTCACCTTGACCTTGGGTCAAAGCTGGACTACTGACCCCTGACATCCAGAACTTCAGCACTGAGATCCGTGATATCTTTCATGCCTACAGAGTATGTCAGCAGGGGGACATGTGTCAATGTGGCTGTTACCAAACCAGAATTGACCGGCAGGAAACTGGAGAGCAGTGGGAAATGTGGGTTAAAGTATGTCAATAATGTTTCACAAGAACAATTTCTCCCAAGAATTGTAGCTGTTGGAATGTTTTGACATTTATTCGGTAGAGAAAATGTAGCATGTTTTGTTGAGGCACTTCAAGAGAGCTGCTGCTAACTGCTGTGGTGTATTGATCTTTCTGTTAAATTGCATGGGCACACTTGGGAGATCATTGAGATTCAGGCTATGGGACAGAAAGGATCGGCTGCACCCGATGGTCACTAATGGTAATTGGTTTCGATCCTTGCACTTGACGAAGCCATGATTTACTTGGTTCACAGATGAATTGTAGTCACTAAATATTTTGAAAAGGGGAACAAATACTTTGATTTATTTTCTTTCTTTCTTTTCTTTCTTTCTTTCTTTCTTTTTTCCTGTCATTTTACAAATTATTGTCTTTGCTTCTTGGTTTAAAGACAGGCTACAGATCCATATTACTGAATTTTTCTAAACATAAACATAAACAACACAGAAGACAATTTTTAAAGAATCTTGCCCACTCACTAGAAAGATATAAATATGTTTTATTAGTGTTAAAATATAAAACAGTTAAACAGGAATAAGAATATGCTCAACTCAAAATCTGCTAGAGTGTTGTCCAAATTCTTAGGGTGCTGGTATGCTTCTGCTGATGGAAGCTATATGCTGACCACAATGGAACTAAGTATTAATTTAATTCCATGAATTTCTTCTGAGTAATTATAAGACTTGGGGACTCCTCTGGGGAACTGTGTACAAACATGCATAGGAATGGATTGCACATTACAATTAAGGGGTTTGTGTAAATGATTGAATTCCTCAAACATACTTATTTCTAATATATTCTCCATACAAGATTTTCACTCACATATTTGATAAAAAAATTTCAGTTCTTTGTTAGTTAACAGAATTCATTTTCTATAGCAAGTGAAGGCATGGTTAATAAGATTATTCTATGCTAAGGTGGTAATTTCTTTGGGCTCATCCTCTCCCAAACTCTTTCTACCCCAGATGGTCATTAGAAGCACTCTGTAACTTTTAGATTTTTTCTCTGAATTTACTTTTTTCATCTTCTCTCTCCAGCCTCCCTGTCCCTCACTTTTGTGTCATGTATTTTAGATTGTAAGCCTCAGGGCAGTGACTGTCTTGTTATCTCTTATTGATCTATAAGCTTCTCTAGGAACCTTTTGGTTGACCAGTGCTTTTATTGAGGGTTAAATAAATAAATTAATTAAAATGTACATGGAGGGACATATACAGTCAATGAAAGATGCTATTATTATAAAAATTTACTTATTTACCTACTTACTTACTTATTTATGGGAAAGATAACAGGGAGAAAAGCCAATAACATCCAAACAATGATACTTTTATTGGACCAACCAAAATGCACAATTACATGTTGCAAGCTTTCGAAGTCACAATGGCTTCTTCATCAGGCAAACAGGAGGAAAAAAAATGAAGATGTTAGTCATAGGGTTGCATTTTCTATTTCTGGTCTTAGTTCAGATGGTAGGGAGGGCTATCTGCAGGTTGGGACCTCCCCCTTTTTGGCCATGTGGTCACTGGAAGATTTTTAAAGTCAAGGAAATTTAATATCCATTTGCAGTTCAAAGAAGATGTTGTGATGAAGAGAGAGACAGCAGGGAGCTGTGAAGACCAGAAGACAGCTGACCAATCCTGAGACAGCTGGAATCAGCCAATGAGAGAGCAGCTGGAAGGAGATAAATAGCTCAGGCAGTGAGGGATATAGTCAGTTAGGGAGTTAGGCAGTTAGGAACTGTGGAACAGAAGACTCAGAACCTTCGAGAGTGTCAGATGGATCTGACTTAGACAGAGGTACAGTGAGGCAGTACCTTAAGCCAGAGGCTGTGGATTGTTCCTGAAGGAATTAAGTGATACAAAGCTAAGAGTGAAAAGAAGAAAAAAGAACTCTATGTGGTTCAACAGAGCTCTGGTGTAGAGAGTGTCTGTGTGGTTAGATTGTGAACATAAAAACAGCTGGAGGATTGTATTTGAAATAGCTACAATACACTTGAACCTGTAACCAAGTTATATTATTACCAAGTTTGAAAACCAAGAAACATTGCCTGTATGTTTGAAACACAATAAAACCATCTTATATTTTATAAAAACATATTTTGGCCTTGGTGTGAAAATTTTGAACGAAGGCTACCAGTGTGTTTTAATAGTTGTTGGACCAGGAGATGATGAGGACTATGAAGCCAGTCACATAAAACTCTAAAAGAGAGAATTAGTCAAGGTGGCAGGAGTGGTTCGTCACAGATGTTTCCTGGGAATCCAGGATGTCTCCTTCCTTTGTGAAACCATAGGCTCTTATGTATGTAGAGAACACTGAATTTGTCAAGAAGTATTCATATTTTGCATCAGGAAAACTTTAGGTGGCATAGGGGTAAAGCATGCCAATCAGTCTCAATATTAGAAAAAAATTGCTTTACCTTTGTCGGAGGCAGAAGCCTCAGATAGCAGGGTTCCAGTGCACTGGCTCTTTCTTTAGGATTCCCCTGAGGTGGTTAAAATGCAGTATTTTGAAATTCAAAAAACATCATGGGGTAGCCATGTTGGCCATATAGCAAATCCAATAACATCCAAACAATGAGAAAAAGGGAGAAAAGCATACAACATGTGATTATTTTAATAATATATAACTTATGGATGCTAATTTGGAATATTCTGTCTTATTTTTGTTCAAGGAAAATAAGAGAAGTGCAGAGATTGCTACTTATACAGTCAGGGGACCTATGCTTGCACAGTGACTCTTGAATAAAATCCATATGCTTGCCTGACAAATGGCAAAGAATGCCATTCATCATAATGTCTCCTAATGCTTATTTGTTTGCCAGATTCAGTTCCGCTGTTCTGTTCAGAATGGCTGTAAATAGTCTGTGATTTCAAATTATAGTAAATCATGCATTATAGGACTTGAATCACTGAGAATGGTAATAGAGAAAATAATGGTGACTAAATGCTGTTGCACCTAGGTGTAATAGCTTTAGGTGGCTTTTGAAAATGATTACCTGCACTCCAACTATCTGAAATATTTACAAATATTAGAAAATGAAAACCTCTAGAGAAAATCTAGAATACAGAAGGTATAGAGGAGATGGCCCCAGGCAATCCATGATGAGGTCAGACCTCAACAGTGTGTGTGCTTTACTTGAAAAGCATTCTGCTAAAAGTGTCTTTACAAAAGGTAGAGGGTTTGGGGATATGGCAACAAGCAATCACTAGGGAACAGAGATAATTTATTTACTAGGATCAGGATTCACAAATTCAGTACTGATGCCAACAAAAAGGTTGTAATCTTATCACACATTAAAATTACCACACTGTTTTGACAACTCTCCTAGCAAGAGACTCCATCTTTAACAATTCAAAGCAATCTGTCAGGTTAAAGTTTCCATGATCGCCTGAAAACATTGCTCAGTATTAATCGAGCAGTCTTGCTGCAGGGATCATGGAAGATGTAGGTTACAGTATTTTTCAGGTTGCAGGAAGTATACATCTTTGTGTATGTCCTGTGTTTAAAAAAATCAGGGAGAAACATGAGCATAAAAATGGTAATTTCCTACTCAGCAGTCATCTATGTAGCTGCAGAAATGAAACACCTCTTTTTTAAAAAAAAAAAAAAATGGGGGGAGGGGAATAGAATTGGCTGTTATATCCAGTGTCTCCTCTCCATCAGTAACTTCCCATGAACAGACAGATCTGGTAATGGGAGCAGGTGCAGCTTGGGCTCCCGTGTCAATAGGGCAGTAAATCAACTCTGGATTTTAGTCCAAATTTTAAAGGAGAAATCCCAGGTGTCAAGTTTACTTTTGGAAATAAGACTTGGCATTTGGGATTGGTCCTCTAAAGTTCAGACAAAAACTGATAGTGGATTTACTATACCCTGATGTGAACAGCTACCATCTACCACTGCATGGAAGTGATGAACATCTATAGTAAAAAACTAATTGAATTGGCTTTTCAGTTGAAACGTACAGTTTTTTAAATGGGGGAATATAGTCATAAATATCTTGTAGGCTTCCCAAAGCCAGTATAAGGGAGGGGCTCTCTTACACTACAGAGGTAAAGCTCTATGACTCCATTTGCACTGTCATGGCTGCATTTTATGAAACTATGGGATTTGTAGTTTGGTGAAGCACTTGAGCTCTCTGATTGAGAATTGTAAATGCCCCCTACTGGAAACTAAAGATTCTATGATAGGATACCACCAAGGCAGTTAAAGAAGAATCATAATGCTATAATTGTGTACCATGAAAGGGCTCCAGGATGCTGGATCAGATCAACTTTTGGTACAACACTGAAGAATCCGTACAATAGTAAACATGTGTCTAAGAAAAAATGAGTCTAAACTTCTTCTAAATTCAAAGTTCAGATGTGCATTTCTAGGTTTACTTTGTTTAAATTGGCTCTCTCAGGAGCCAGGCAAATAAAGGATAGGCAGATCTCTTCCCTTAAGGAAGGTGGATCACATCTTCCTTTCTTCCTCACTCTAGATACAGGTGCTGAATGCAGCAGAAGGCATGGGAGCCTTGCCTCTCAAGCTCTGGTAAAGTGGATTCTTATGCATTATACATGAGAAGAAGAAATGTGTCACACACACACACACAAAAAAAAAAAAATCAGGAAAAAGAGGACCCAGATTTGCACAAAAGTTGTACAGTTAGCCCTCCGTATCCATGGATTCTGAATGCACAGATTCAGCAATCCAAGGCAAGGAAATGTTATTTTAAAAATAAAAAAATCTAAAAAGCAAACCTTGATTTTTGCCATTTTATATAAGGAACAGCATTTTGCCATTGTAGGTAATGGGACTTAAGCATCCATGGATTTTGGTATGAATGTCCTGAAACAAAATCTCAGTGAATAATGAGGGCGCACTTTATAGACTAATATATAGGTATAAATGAAAATGAGAAATTATTACTAAAATTAACATACACATGCCATACATCTCACCATTGTGGGTGAGACTGGTACCAAGTGACCCATGTGCCTGCTCAGTTTTTCTCTGGTTGCTAACAACTGATGGTGGTGGTGACTCCTAAGGCATTGAATCCACTTCTAGGTTTTAATCCAGGAGTTATCCAATATGATATAGCCAATCCTCTAAGGTAGTTCAGCACCCTGGATAGCTCCTTGAATTCACAGAACAAACCTGAAATGGATTCACTACCTCAGTGATAAAGGATCTCCAATCACCAATGGTAAAAGGCAAAAGATTTATACAATCTGCTGAGAAACCAGTCACCAGTGGTTGATGGATAACTTCAGTGAGCCTGCTCTTCCTTTTTACAGTCCCTCCTCTTTAAATAGTACTTGAGTTGAGCAGCCTGTCTAACGGGATGCATTAAAATCAAGAAATATCTCTTTGGGTAGAGGACTGTGCTCTGCAAAGTTGGACACATTACCATCTAGCTATACTAGGGTCACCGGATGTCCTCATTTTCCAAGACATGCCCTACATTTCTGCCTTCTGACCAGGGAAAAAAATAAAAATGTCCTCCATTTTGAGCATGACTACGAGGTCTGAATTTATATGTGTTTTTTAAAGCATTTATTTTGTAGTCCTATATTTTTCTTGAAGGTCCTCCATTTTGTGGTGCCTTGTCCTTCTTTGTGGTTAGGATATCTGGCCACCCTGAGCTATACACAGAGCAAAGGACAGAGGGTCGAACAGAACTGGGAAATAATTATGTACACACTGCTTGTAATTAATTATATTTCATAATAATTAAAGTGCAACTACATTATGAATTTAATTTAATGGGGAGAAATCAGTTCCTCTTGCAATACAGCTCTTTTTGCCTGCTTTTGTACTTATATGGGTGTGTCTTCACTAAACACTTGAGGAAAAATAGCTCATGGTTCAAGTGAGGGAGCAGCACTTGTGTTTCTGGTTCATGCACTGCTATGGCTGTTGGGATGTTGACAAAGCAAGTTAGAGGAAACTGTATTTTGTTGCAGATGCAGTGGCCTGTATATTTTTAAAAGGTAGCTAACACATATTTTAGTTGGGGTGCTCACATCCAAGGGCCTTGTACCATTCACAATCAAAAATCTTTACAAAGCTATTCTATCTTTAACAGATTTGCTTAGGAAACAAGGAGGGAGAAAACATGAGGAGGCTGTGAACTGAAGAGGACATAGTGTAAATCCCCTGTACAATTGCATGACTAGTGCAGTGCCATCGCACAGTAAATCTTCCTCTTCTGGAAGATTTCCCCTCCCTCCCGCAAAGAGTTTCTTTTTAGAATTTGTGACATGAAAGTAACTAATCATTTCTGTGGATCCTGGAGATATCACTGTAATTTGTCAAGTTCTGGCCTATTTTTCTGGCCTCATCCACTTCTCCATATTTCCTGGAAAAGTTAGGTCAGAACTGCAGGGTTTAACTTCTGCCAAACCAAAAAGAGCAGAAGGAAAGGAGACTGGGCTTGCCTAATTTCCAAATTTCAAACAGTTTAAAGCAAGGAAAGGGGTATTTTGACAAAGGAATGGGTGCTTCTGCATTCTTCTTCCTACAGAGAGTGCATCTACACTGTAGAAATAATACAGTTTGACACCAATTTAACTGTCATGGCTCCATCCTACAGAATCCTGGGATTTGTAGTTTGGAGACGCATCAGCAGTCTGGCAGAGAAGGCAAAAACTTTGTAAAATTACAAACCCCAGATTCCATAAGATGCAGCTGCAGCACTTAAATTTGTATCAATCTGCATTATAGTGGAGATGCACCCTATGTTAGCCCCCTGCAAAGGTTTTACTTTGTCTTCTCTGTGTAAAGCAGAGAAAATGAACAAGAGACGTATACTGAAATCTATATAAAAAAAGATAATGACTCTGTGTTTGCAGGTTTTGCAGCACACATTTCCCCTCCAGCTTGTTTGTGGGTGAGGGCAGGTGGGAAGAGTTATTTTATGCTGATTTTTAGATTAGATTGTTGCAAGAAATCTCCAGTCTGAGCAACTACAGTCTTCTGCAGTTATCATACTATCGCACCTTATAGCACAGCCTGCTTTAACCTTCAGGAGCTATATGGACTAACAGCCATATAACAGTGGAAATGCATCAGGAGGGTACTAATGGCATTGGGGAAAATATCTTTTTAAAAGAGGAAGTGAGAGAAAAACTGAGCTTGAAAGAGAATGTAGTTCAAAGAGGTGGACATGCTTACTTTGATGTTTCCCTCAGGTGCACATCCATTGATAATAGCCTTTCTGGAAGTATAGGTGTGTGTGTCACTGTGCGTTTGAAAGTTAAACAGCAGCTATCACTCTTTTTTGAGTGTAAACAATTGAGATTCACATCTAAGTGTGATACTGCTTTTTAAAATTCTTTTAAAACAGCAGGAATATACAAACAGACTTATTTAGGTGTTTTCCTTTTTTTAAAGAAAAATCCTCTGGAAATGATGTATCAAGTGGCTGAAAAACAAATAGATAAAATGGCACCTTCTCTTCACCAACTCACATGACATCATTGCCAGAAATGGATGGGTTCCCAGGTGATTCCTGTGATGGGATAAGCAGGAAAACAGGTTACCTAAAATAAGTCACAGAAGAGATTTAATACTTGATAATCATAGGAATGAAAACTTGATAGAATTGACAGAAAAGGATAAGCATGAACATAATTACAAGATGTGCTCAAATAAAAGATGCTTGACAGATCAGCTGTTGTGGTGAGCTTGTGGTGTGGTACCACCAGTGCCCATTCAAGCAATGGTAGCCTCCAGGAATGAAGATGTTCTTAATTGTACCAACTCAGACATCATGTGGGGAGAGGTGTCTGTGAGATCAAAAACATTCTACACATAAAAATAAATAAATAAATCACAATTCCATAGACTTAGGCTATGGAAAAAACAAGGCTTGGAATACTGGTCTTCCATCACTAAACAACTCAGTGGTTGTAACCCTAAAGAATGAAGATTTAGTGCACAGGTGTGGAGAGAATGACCCATGCACCATGAGCACCCCCCAAGGCTAATTTTGAAGCAGAATTTTCTAACATCTCAGCCCAAATTTTCAGAGCACTCTGGGGAGCACTTATGACCCACTAAAAATAGAAAACTTTTTAAAAATTTCAGGACCAAGTGGTTGGCAGTGGGAAGAGTATACAGCCCTGGCATGCTGTCCACCATTAATTTAGTGCGACCTTCTCAAATTGATGAATACCTTCAGTAAAAGGACTCATAATAAATGCAAGTTACCTTTAAGCTTTGCACACCAGTCTCTTTTAATTCATGCCAGTTGTTCAAATGTCTCAACTGACAGATACAGTTAAAAGAAAGAATTGAACCTCCAGGGTCACTCACTTTTAGTTGTAAGGCTCTTTGTGTTTTCATTGTCTGAGCTTTAAGCTCTGCATCTCATTGTATTGTATAGCCTAGGTGAATATGCTAGATGGTCTATCTCAAGGTCATTTTCAAATATTTGGCTATTTTTGCTCCCCTTCCTTCTACAGTAAGTCTGTTAATGAGCTAAATTATTGTTTTGAAGTAAAGAGATAGAAGTTAGATGAACCTTGACGTAGCACTTGGGGTATAATATCATATTAGCTGGATTTAGAAACTAAACAGTTAACCTAACCATCTCTTTTTATTGTTAATTTAGAAAAGCTTTCTGCCCCTCCCCCAGTACACTCTCACTTTGCTGAATTCACTGCATGTGACCTCCACCTTTTGTCCACTACACCATTACTAACAGCTAATCCCTCTTATTTATTGATAATTGGAACAAACTGAACAACATGCCAACTCCTGAAAACTGAACGGCACTAAAGGGTTCTATTCAGGTTTCTCCTTTTAAAAAAAACCCAACCACATTGCTTTCCAAGTTTTGTTCCATTGTAGACTATCAATGGAGTTGGTGATTTTCTCATTGCTTTGGAATTCCATTAAGCCCAGCTTGAAGATTGCATAATGTTTTGGAAAGCAGGAATGCCATGTACAAGGGGCTCAGAATGCTTTCTGGACTTTAAAAAGTTCAGGCAATTTGCCATTTCAAAGTGAGTGTGAAACAGAGAGCGTTAGATTTCCCTCTGAACAAGCTACATTTGTTTTAACAGCCTTTGCAAAGCAAATACCAGTGGAGTACAAGAGCCAAAATCATTTGCATTCTGATCTTTATCCATATAGTTCAAGCCAAAGCAAAGTTGTAGCTCAGAAGTTTCATGGCTGGCATCATCTTCACCCATTGAAATATCATGTCACACATAGTTATGCAGCCCTATCTATCACACTAAGCTATGGATTACTAGTATGGCTTACTATTTAGCTCTTAAAGTTATATGGATCAGACTAGAAAGTTGGGGAATTAAAATAAAGAACTGACTGCCACTGAATAATTGTGGCCACATTTTGCTCACCCTTACCAATCTGTACACATTCAGAATAGGAAGGATGTACTTCTATGCCAGACTGTTTACAAATTCCAGACAGGATCACCATAATGCTGCAATTTTTTCATAAATTGACAGCTACTAATATTAACCAAAATCCTTTTGGCAGTCCCTGCATTGAATCAATGAAGCTGACATAAGTGTTGACTTACCATTCAATAATTGATTCAATGGGTCTACTCCAGATGGCACTAGCTACAGGATTTAAGCTGTAATATGTACAACAAGCAACTGAGAAAGTGGGTATAGATTGAGTCTCCCTTATCCGAAATGCTTGTAACCAGAAATGTTTTGGATTTTGTTTTATTTTTTTTTCTAGAGTTTGGAATATTTGCACGTACATAATGAGATATCTTGGAGATGGGACCCAAGTTGAAACATGAAATTTATTTATGTTTCATATACACCTTATACACATAGCCTCAAGGTAATTTTATACATAATAATATCAATGGTTCCATGCATGAAACAAAGTTTGTGTAAACTGCAACATCAGAAAGCAAGGACGTTGCTATCCCTGCGGGACAATTTTGGATTTTGGAGTATTTCAGATTTTGGAATTTGGATTAAAGTATACTCAACCTTTATCTCAGTCAATGGTCAGGGAATTTGTTCTGTTTGCATAAACTTCAACTCGGTTTAAATATATTTCTGTGGTGTGTATCCAAGAGAGAGCAAGATGAATTCAAAAGCAAAGCAAAACAGCTTCATTTATACACCGCTTCATACTGTGCTATGGGATGTCTAAGTGGTTTACAACTGTAAGCTCATTTCCCCCCAACAGTTGAGTACTCATTTTAGTGACCTCAGAAGGATGCAGGCCTGAGTCTAGCCTGAGCCCTGGCTAGTACTGAACTCGCAACCTTGTGGTCTATGAGTGAGTGGCTGCAGTATAGGCATTTAACCACTGCACCACCAGGGCTCTTCTAAATTATAAATTACATTATAAAGCAAGGATAGCTTAATATCCTTAATCTGTTGGGGAAATGTGACAGATCATATTGTAGTTCATAAGCAGATTAATTAGTATTTTCAAGCAGAAGGTGATCGACAACAAGTCCCATATCTCCTCACAGGGTTTAGCAGGTAAAACAGAGTTAAGTCTTCATTGCAAAAACATACAGTCGGCCCTCGGTATATGCAGATTTGCCATCTTCAGATTTAAGCATCCGCAGATGGCAAGCCCATGTTGTTCCCAATGGCAGTGCAACCACACAGCCGCACCACCATTAGGAACAACAGGACTTCTTACCTGCCTCTCCTGGCTGGACCACAAAAAGTTAACTTGGGGCCCACTGGGCTGCCTCCATCCCACCTCTTCCACATTCTTATCAGCCATTGGTTGAAGGGAGCTGTCAATCACCTGGACCTCCTGCCTGGGTGATTGATGGCTCCCTCCAACCAGTGGCTGATGAGAATGTGAAAGAGGCAGGCATGGAGGCAGCCACTAGTTGGAAGGAGCTGTCCTTGAAAAGCCATGGGAAAAGCCCAGGTTATATATGGACTACGTACAGGAGAATGTGGTAAGACCTATCTTTGAAGTTAAATGCATGTGTATCCTGTTGGGAAAATGGTGGGAATTACGTGTGTGCAATAATCTCCTATATGCTGTGCTTAGGTTCTCAGAAAGATATGAAAACTAGAGTCTAATGAGTATAGGTATGCTAAGGTTGCTGTATATTACACCATTCAAATCTGTATCAGTTGTCCATTTGTTTCTGGCCTTAATTTAAAAGTGCTGGTATTTACTTTTAAAACTCTAACAGTGCAATCCTATATAGATCTGCCCAGAAGGAAGCCCCATTCAGTTTACTTCCAGTAAAGGTCCACAGGATAGCAGTTAGGTTGTTTTCGGAATTTGCTTGGCGCAATATTATTTAATTAATCAAAATATGTATTAAACTGAAACCTGAAAGTTTTCAAAATGATTTAAATATTAATTGGCTAATTTAAAAACTTTAAAACAATGGCATCCAAACAAAACAAGAAAAAAAACAACTAACTTTACAAACAGATAATCAAAATCATCAATTGCTTTCCATCCTGCAGTTCCAGACACTCTAAAAACTTGTTTGAGTGGTCAAGGAAACCACATAGCCTGTGTTTTTGGCATTACAGAGGGTATAGGAGTACAGTGTCAAATTTTGGCTGATGAGTGGAACTACATTAATATTACTTTTTTCTGCCTTTGCTTTAAGCCATAAAAAGTGTTTAAATAATAAACTGCACTAAACCAGGATAAGCCTATAAAATAATTTCATACCTGCTTCTAACTAGCCAACTGTTTGACCAAACAATTCTTTTCTAAGCTAGGATTGGAAAGTAAGGAACTCTTTCTCTACAATGATTCATTGTGGTTTTCAAGGAAATGGGGAAATATTATTCTAAAACTCTATTTATTCTAAAAATACTAATCTGAAACAAATCTCCCCACCCTGCCTCTCTTCTATATTGATAGTTCAAGAGAGAAAAAAAAAAGGTAGGAAAAAACACTCACTGTGAGTGCTCAATCCTTCATTGTAGGAAAGTAACACAGAGGAAATGAGATGGTCTGTAGAAATTTAAAATAAGTGTATATAGCAAAGCATCCACCCAAGAGTTTATACACATATTTTCTGGTAGGGAACACAATACAACATAATCATGCATTCTCTATTAAATTAATCCCTAGGTGTTGAACAGATCAAAAACAAGGAACCTCCACCATGAACCTGTGTCAGGTTCCTTTTTTTTTTTTTTTTTTGTCTCCCATTTAATGCATAGTAATGAAGTGCATGGTGTCATCAGGGATGGCATTCTGTGTTTCTCCCATCTCCCCATCCTGCATCACTGGCTACCACAAGCAGTGGGAGATGCATAGCATGATGATGTTGGACTAAACATTTATTTAATATGCTATACAGGTGAGAGAAAGGGTGGAGGGAGACCCATAGTATTTTGATAAACACCTAATGCTGTCCTAAGTTTCACACTGACTGTTCACAGCCACACTGGTGAAATGTGCCAGGAACAAAGAAACAAGCACTCTGACACAGGCAGATGAAACTGTCCATCACTTTTAATATGGGTCCGAAAGTGTTAAAAGGAGTAAAACTGTTTAACAGGGTTGCAGAACTCCTATTAAAATGGCAGTACTATAAATGTTCTAGTATTGTCAGGAATGTTCTGTTGGATGACACTAGACTGTGATTTGTACACACAGCGGACCAAAGCTGATGGGTGAATGAAATGATCCATAACCCTCACTGACACATTTAGAGCAGTTCAGCTGCACACAGAGAACAGTCCATCATTTGCACCCTTCTGTGAAAGCTGGCTTTACCAAGTGTTTCAATGAAATATGTGCAACTTCCCATTTAAATTAGTACCACATGAACCATGAAGAGCACCACAGGTATCTGTTGTAGTACCAGCCTAATGCAAAAGTGGCCTGTCTTGTAATGCTCTAACAGGAAAGACATACAACCATTCATCTGTAACATATTAAAACCAGAAGAAATAAATTACTCTATAGATGAAGAATTATGGCTCGTGGAGAGAAATGTGCAAAGGTAGTTCAAAAAGCAGCTTTTACTAAAAAATTATTGCAACAGCATTTGAATTCCTAATGCATATTAAACCTCGTTTGCATAATCATAAATCATCATTTTTTAAAACATTATAAAAATGTGGCTCAAACTTTTTAGAGGTCTGGTTTACTTTTTGTAAAGCATTTTAAGTAGTGGTATTGAGGCAAAATCCTGTATCAATGAACAGAGCTGTGAAATATAAAGCTTAAACCATTCAACAAGGAAAACCACAAAACACCATGTTATTAGCCTTCTCAAAGCACCTGGGAGTGAAAACCTCAAAAACATTTCTCTGATTACTTAGCTGAATTAAAAAAAAATGAGGTTTTTCACTGGCTATTTAAGCCTCCCTTTGCCATGAATGCTCTAATTATTAATTATGCTTACAGGAATGTGCAATGAATCAGTCCAAGAAAATATTATCAGAAATAATAGAAAAATTACCTCTTTTTCAGCTTCAGTCAGTTGATTGGTCTCTCACAATTCTTCACTCTTCTTTGCCTAGTAAAAAGCCATCTTTCCATGCTGATATACATTCCATTCCTTTTCTTTCTCCCTTTTTAAATTTGCTTTATGTAGTTGAACCTAAGTTTCTCTTGCTGTTCTTCCACCTTCCCTTCAACTGTATCTTAAACTGCTGTCACCTACTTTCCTTTGAGGAGTTAGAGAGAGTTCATTCTGACTTCATAATTTTAAATAGTAGCCTATGAAAACACATATCTGATAACTAACATTTCATTGAAAGCCAATCATCCACAACACTATGCTCTTCTCTTTTGTCAATGATGGTGGTTGTAATGAAAATATGTGAATCCAACCAATTGAAACACATTTTTTTTCACTGAGAAAGGACTTTAAATATAATATTTCCATTGAGCTCCATGACTAGACTGAAGCCATTGGTGTTTCCCAATGTATAGGACTTTTCAATAGATTCAGAAAGCTACAATAAGCATCTCATAAATAGCTACAGAGGGCTGTAGTTCCATTAGAATGAGAAGCTTAAGAATTTTATTTTAAAAGCATACTGAAAGAGAGGGGATGACCAAGAATGAGAGAGAGCAAAATAATCTTGATAGGTGATAGGTTCTGCCTCTTGAGTAACAAAAACAGTGAACACAAGGAGGTTCCAATTTTCATTGGGGTCACAGCTTGAGAAAAGGAAGATCTGACACTTCCCTACTCAGTTGGAATTCTGATGATAAACATTCCCTACCTCAGAAAAAAAAAATGACAACCATGAGAGCTTTCCTACATCTGCCTCCCCACCCCACCCACCCCAGACTTAAGAGTAGCATGGGGATGAATTTCTTCACGATCACAACCTGGGAATGAACCTCCCCATGTGCTGCAATTCCACTGAAAATCTTGATGAACCCAGTCACAGCAACATCTTTTTTTAAAAAAGAATTTCAATACAAGCAATGTATTTAATATTATATATTCTTTGCCCTCAGCATCTGCAGAAAGGAAATAAAGGATTCTTCAAGAGTGAGAGAGAAAAAAAAATTGCACAAGCAGCGAGTAGGACGTCTGTACACTAATGCCCAAAGCATGGGAAATAAGCAAGATGAACTTGAACTCCTAGTACGACAAAGCAAATATGATATAATAGGCATCACTGAAACCTGGTGGGATGAATATCATAACTGGAATGTAATAGAGGGGTATAACCTTTTAAAGAGAAACAGATCAAACAGGAAAGGAGGAGAATATGTCAGGGATATTTACATCAGTGAAGAATTCTAGAATTTCAATCCTGCAAGCCAGGTGGAGAACATCTGCATCAAAATTAAAGGGGTGGGAAACAACAGGGATGTTATTGTGGGAGTCTACTACAGACCCCCAAGTCAGATGGAGGAACTGGATGATGGCTTTATAGAACAGATGACCACAGAATCAGAAAGGAGAGATGTAGCAGTGATGGGTGACTTCAACTATCCTGATATTTTCTGGAAGTCAAACTCAGCCAAAACTAAGGTCTAGCAAATTCCTCACTTGCCTCAAAGACAATTTCATTGTACAAAAGGTGGAAGAGACAACAAGAGGATTTGCTATTTTAGATCTGATCCTAGCCAACAGGGATGACCTGATCAATGGGGGAGTGGTTGGATCTTAAGTGAGAGTGATCATGTTCTCCTGGAGTTTGTTATACAGTGGAAAGGAGAAGCCAGACATAGTCAGACACACATTCTAGACTTTAGGAAAGCTTATTTCAGTAAACCTAGAGAAATTCTGGGAATGGTCCCATGGTCAGGAATACTAAAAGAGAAGTAAGTTCAGGACGTATGGGAATTTCTCAAAAGGGAGATACCGAAGACACAATTTCAAATAGTTCCAATGAGGAGGAAGAATGGGAGGTGTCTAAAGAAACCAGGATGTTTTCTGCAGACTTCCAGAAATAGTGCAAATTGAGTCCACTTTAAGGGTTAGGGTTAATGCTAGGGAATCATGGGAATTGTTTTTTCTGAGACATTAAGCCTTCTCTGTCAGAGAGCTCTGGTGCCACAATAAAATACAGTTCCCATGCTTCCCTAACCCTAACCCTAACCCTTAAAGTGGACTCAATTTGCACTTTTTCTGGCAGTCTGCAAAGGCCCTAAGGAAGTTGCAACTGAGCTAACTTTTAAACAGAACATGTATAAGAAATGGAAAAAAGGGGGAACTCACCAAAGAGGAATTCAAAGAAATAGTGAACACATGTAGGGTTAAAGTCAGAAAAGCTAAGCACAAAATGAACTCAGATGGGGCATGTCCAAAGCACAAGAAAGAAGAAGGAAATGGTAGGGCCACTGAACAGAGAAGACTGTAGAATGCTAACAGGGGACAGAGAAAAGGCAAAACTACTCAACACCTTCTTTGCCTCAGTCTTCTCACAAAAGGAAAAGGGTGTTCAACCTGAGGAAAATGGAGCAGAGGACACAATAGGTGAAATGCAGCACAGAATAAGTAAAGAGGTAGTACAGGAATATCTGGTTAATCTAAATAAATATAAATTTCCAAGACCAGTTGAACGGCATCCAAGGATATTGAAAGAATTGGCAAATGTAATATCAGAGCCATTGGCAATAATCTTTGAGAACTCCTGGAGAACAGGAGAAGTCCCAGCAGACTGGGGGAGGGCAAACATTGTCCCCATCTTCAAAAAGGGGAAAAAAAAGAGGATCCCAACAATCATCATCCAGTTAGTCTGACATCAATACCAGGAAAGATTCTATAGCAGATCATTAAACATTTAGAAGGCAATGCCTTAATCACAAAAAATCAACATGGGTTGCAGAGAAACAAGTCATGCCAGACTAATCTGATCTCTCTCTCTCTCTCTCTCTCTCTCTTTTTTTTTTATAAAATTACCAGCTTGGTAGATGAAGGGAATGCTGTGACTATAGTATATCTTGATTTCAGTAGGGCCTTTGACAAGGTTTCCCATGACATTCTGGCAAATAAGCTGGTAAACTGTGGGCTAGACAATGCAACTGTTAAATGGATTTGTAATTGGTTGATTGGCTGAATCAAAGGGTGTTCAACAGTGGCTCCATTTCATCCTGGAGAGAAGTGACCAGTGGGGTGCCACAGGGTTCTGTCCTAGGCCCAGTGCTTTTCCACATCTTTATCAATGACTTGGATGAAAGAATAGGGGACATACTTATCAAATTTGCTGACGACACCAAATTAGGATTCAAAATTCAAATTCAAAATGACCTTAATAGATTAGAAAGCTGGGCCAAAACTAACAAAATAAATTTCAACACAGAGAAATGTAAGGTATGGCACTGGGGGGGGGGGGGGCGATATGAAATGCTCAGATATAGGATGGAGGACACCTGCCTTAGTGCAACTACATGTGAAAGGGATCTAGGAGTCCTAATAGACCACAAGTTGAACATGAGTCAACAGTGTGACGTGGCAGCTAAAAAGGCCAATGCGATTTTAGACTGCATCAATAGAAGTATAGTGTCTAGATCAAGGGAAGTAATAGTACCACTTTATTCTGCTCTGGTCAGGCCCCACCTGGAATACTGTGTCCAGTTCTGGGCACCACAGTTCAAAAAGAATGTTGAGAAACTTTGTGATGGGAATGTGTTGAGGCAATTTTTTTGGAATGTTATAATGGAGGTATAAAAGAAATATTAGAAACTCATTTACAATTTAGTTCAGAGATTTTGCTACTGAATATGACAGAAGAAAAAATAGAAAAGAAATATGGTAAGACTATCACACAGCTAGGATCATGTATGCAAGATGTTGGAAAGTTTAAAAAGATATACAAATTGACGAATGGGTCCTTAAGCTGTTTGATATGATAGAAACAGATATGATGTCAAAAAATTTAAATGAAAAAAATGAAGGAATGTGATACAGAAGAATGGAACAAAATATTTACATATATAAAGAAGAAATGACCGAATCTCCTGATCGTATATAAAATTGGAAATAATGGAGAAGAAGGTTGAAAACTACTCAATATATATTATAATTTATAATATATCAAGGCATGTATGTAGTTATAAGTCAGGTAGACTGATGTAAAGATTAAGATAAAAGCTGATAAGCAGAAAAGTAAAGAATATATATATATATATATATATATATATATATGAATTAGTGATAGGGTGGTATACAGGAAGTTTTGTTTGTAATGTTTTAATGTTGGTAAAGTTTGTTATGTTTGCCATATTTTTAATGATTGTAAATGTTATTAGTGTCATATATTTATATGTGTTATATGTTTAATGTCTTGTAAATGTTTTTATTGTTGTATTGTTTTTCATTAAAAAAAAGAATTTAAAAAGGATGTTGAGAAACTGGACCATGTCCAAAGGAGGGTGACTAAAATGGTGAGGAGTCTGGAAACCATGCCCTATGAGGAACAACTGAGGGAGCTGGTCATGCTTAGCTTGGATAAAAGATGGTTAATCAAAGAAAGCAAGCAGCTTAATTTATATACCTCTTCATATCGCGCTATGGGATATCTAAGTGGTTTACAACTGTAAGCTCATTGCCCCCCAACAGTTGGGTACTCATTTTAGCGATCTTGGCTAAGAGGTTAAGAGGTAATATGATGGTTAAGAGGTAATATGAGAAGGGAGCTAGCTTGTTTTCTGCTGCTCCAGAGACTAGGACCCGAAACAATGGATGTAAGCTCCAGGAAAAGAGATTCCACCTCAACATTAGGGGGAACTTCCTGACAGTAAGGGCGGTTCGACAGTGGAACACACTCCCTTGGAGAGTAGTGGAGTCTCCTTCCTTGGAGGTCTTTAAGCAGAGGCTGGATGGCCATCTGTTGGGGATGCTTTGATTGAAAGTTCCTGCATGGCAGGGGTTGGACTGGATGGCCCTTGTGTCTCTTCCAACTCTATGATTCTATGAGTGGCAGAGGTAGTGGTAAGAGGAGAAAGAAAGTGAGACACCAAGAGTAGAAATACCAAATAATGTACAGAGGAAGAGAGATGACCCTCATATCCAGTTGAGGAACTATAGCTGCTTAATAAAAAAAATAGATGACAAGATTGGAGAAGGCAATGGAACACCACAAATGGATTGTGATGACAACTACATGGACCTCACAAAAATAGAAAAGAGAATGAAAATTTTCAAAGGTAGGAGATTTATAGCAGCCAGAAAGAAGGGAAGGAGACAGTAAGAAAAAAATAAGTTGTTCAGCACAAATATTAACAAGACTCAAAAAAGTCTGAAATCATTTTGTTGGTAACATATTATTATTATTATTATTATTATTATTATTATTATTATTTATATCCCGCCCCTCTGAGAACAATCGGGGCAGCTAACAAAAAAGTATTAAACCAAGGAACTATTAAAACATCTAGTTAAAAGACACAGAATAAGAACTAATTACAATTAACAATATAATAATAAAATAAAACACACGGAGCAGGGGGACATCAAAATTGTGAGAGGGTGGGATAAGAGGCCGGGAAATCTATTCTGGAAAGGCCTGCCGGAAGAGATCCGTCTTAATAGCCTTTTTAAAGCTATTTAGCGTTGTAATCTGACAGATCTCATCCAGCAGGCTGTTCCATAATCTGGGGGCGATTACCGAGAATGCCCTCTGGGAGGTTGCCGACAGCCTAGATTTTAATGGCTGGAGCAAGTTCCTCCCAAAGGACCGGAGTGCGTGGGGAGGATTATTATGGGAGGAGGAGGTCCCAAAGATAGGTTGGACCCAAGCCATTTAGGGCTTTAAAGGTAATAACCAACACCTTATACTGGGCCCAGAAACTAATAGGCATCCAGTAGAGGGACTTCAATACCGGAGTTATGTGGTCCCTCTTAGATGTCCCCAAGACCACTCTGGCTGCCATGTTTTGTACTAGCTGAAGTTTCTGGACCAAGCACAAGGGTAGCCCCATGTAGAGTGCATTACAGAAATCCAGACGGGAGGTTACCAGTGTGTGCACAACAATCTCGAGGTCCCTTACTTCCAGAAAAGGGTGCAGCTGGCATATCAGCCGAAGCTGATAACAGGCGCTCCCGACCGTCGCATTTACCTGATTAGTCATCAGCAGTGATGAATCAGGGAGCACCCCCAGACTGCGAACATAGTTCTTTACGGAGAGTGTGACCCCGCCCAGGACTGGAGGTTGCAACCCAATTCCTGGTTTTGTGAGCACCTCAGTTTTGTCTGGATTCACTCTCAATCTGTTTTTCCTCATCCAGCCCATTACTGCCCTAAGACATTCATTGAGAGGAGAGAAGCCATCGGGAGTCGAGGCCGACAATTGAGATATGGAGAAATAGATCTGAGTGTCATCAGCATACTAACACCCATTCATGACTCCGAATGATCTCACCCAGCGGCTTCATATAGATGTTAAAGAGCATTGGGGACAAAATGGTGCCTTGAGGGATGCTGCAGGTGAGCTCCTTTTTTCCGGAGCAGCTGTTTCCGAACAGCACCCTCTGGGATCTGCCCAAGAGGAAGGACCGGAACCACTGCAACGCAGAGCCTCCAATTCCTAACCCACTCAGGTGATCCAAGAGGATGTCATGATCTATCGTGTCAAAAGCTGCTGAGAGGTCTAAAAGCACTAACAGGGTCACACTACCCCGTCGATGCTCAGACGCAGGTCGTCGGCTAAGGCAACCATGGCAGTCTCAACTCCAAATCCTGTCCTAAAGCCAGTTTGAAATGGGTCTAGATAATCGGTTTCATCCAAGACAGCTTGGAGTTGAGGAGGAACCGCCCTCTCGATTACCTTGCTCAAAAATGGTAACAGAGGGACTGGCCTATAGTTGTTCATATCCAGGGGGTCCAGGGAAGGTTTTTTTCAGAAGCGGCCTAACAGCCGCTTCCTTCAAACAAGATGGAATATGAGCTTCCCTAAGGGATGCATTGAGGATGTCTGTAAGGAACATCCTCAATACATACCCCCCCCCCCCCGGACAGCCAGCCATGATGGGCAAGGGTCTAGAGGGCAGGTTGTTTTCCTCACTCATTGGAGCTTGTCCACGTCATTGGTACTCACAGATTGAAACTGATCCAGGATAATTTCATTAATGGAGTCACTGGACACCTGTCAGTTGTTTCTGTCAAAACACTGGTATCTAAGTCAGTTCTTATCTGAGAGATTCTATCTGCAAAAAAGTTGTTAAACGCATTACAGCAGGCTGTTGTTGGGTTAAGTAATGGGTTCTGTGCAGGGAGTACCTGCGTCAGTTCCCTTACCACCCTAAACAGCTCTGCTGGATGAGACTCTGCAGACACAATACATGCAGAGTAGCAGGATCTCTGTGCTGCACGTATTGCCTCTCAATAGGACCAAAGAAAGTTCCTATGACGAGTCTTGTCAGATAAGAGTTGAGTTTTCCGCCAGGTGCACTCTAGTCGTTGTCCAACCCACTTCATTTTCCTAAGCTCTGATGTATACCATTGCTTTTGATTTGGAGTGGGTTGGAAAGGATGCTTGGGAGCGATTATGTCAATAGCCTTGGTAAGTTCGGTGTTTCTAACATTATATTGAGAGAATAGCATATTTTTAAAATTCAGAGACATAGCTGTGTAGGTCTGGAATATCAGCATGCGAAGGGATATTGTACCACCTTTGAGACTAGCTGAATAAAAGAAGTTGCAGCATTAGCTTTCGTAGGCTACTGCCACACTGCAGAAATAAAGCAATTTGACACCACATTAACTTCCATGTCTCAGTGCTATGGAATTCTGGGATTCAAAGTTTTGTGACCTTTTAAGCCTTCCTTGTCAGATTGCTTTGGTGCCCCACCAAAGCCCAAGTCTTATGATCATCAGGGGAGGGGGCTTTGTTTCCATCCCACCTCTCTCACAGGCCCATTTGGGGAGGATATGGGAGAGAGTCTTCTCAGTTGCTGTTCCTGGGCTACAGAACTCCCTCCCAAAGAAAGTTTGCTTTCCTCTTGTCTGCCTTCTTCTGTTGGCAGACAAAGGCTTTCTTGTCTGAAGATACGTCCAGATTTTAGGTGTAGGATGATGGATAATGAAAGGAGAAAATGGACATGCTGTTTTTATAACACATGCTTAATATGTTTTTAATTGTTGTAAATTAATTTTTGCATTGAAATGATTAGTGCTTCCTGATGTTTATTGTACTGGATATTGTTTTAGCCAGTGCTACTCAAATTTGTTATCCTTGGAACCCCCTCTTTATACCTACATCTACACACACCCCTGCCACCTTTACATCTTCATGCAGATTTTTCATCCCTCCCACACTTGACGTAGTATGTGAATAAAAATATTTTGTTCATTTCATGTGCATCTTTTCATTCACACATACATGAATATTCACATTTTAACTTTTTATGAGGAATCAACTTCATTCAAATTAGAACAGTTTTATTTAAGTAAAATTCAGTATTTAATGCAGTATGTGAATGCATGTGTAAATTTTACACATGAAAAGGTTTGGAAAGAGGATGAGGATGAAGAGGATGAGGAAGAAGGAGGGATTAGAGCCTCCAAGTCTCACACACCCATTGAGCAAGTCTTTCATGCCCCCTGGAGAGCCATCTCATAGTTTGAGAACCACTGGTTTCAGCTCTTCTCTTTTTTAAAAAATTACATTGTAAGATGCTCTGGTCACATATTGGTAGAAAGGGAAGGAGGATATAAATCAAATCAGTCAATCAAATAAATAAATAATAGTCCAGCTGTCCTTTTCAAATGACATTCCCTGGCTGAAATCCAGCATCCTCTCAGCATCGCATAAATCCTCATATGGAGATATGCGACACCAACAGTACACAACCCTCATGCAGAATAGTAACATTGCACAACACTTGGCATTGGCTGTATTTGCAACTTCAGTTCTACCACTGTCAGCAGAATATGTCTGTTGTGCTATGATGAATAATTTGTCCCACATGTGTAGAGCAACCTATGCACGTCTATCTCACTAACAGAATGTCAGGCACTATGTGTCATTCACTCTGGCTCTGCCTACTGTCCCATCTGACTCTCTTACTTTCACTCATTCTTCTGACACAACCATATAGACCAGGGGCGAAAAACATTCCAGAATTGAGGGATATAATAAATCTTCCTGGAAACTACTGAGGCTTGCACCATAGCAGAATTTGAAGTCAATGAAATTTGGTGGTAAGGAATATTTGCAAATGATCTTGTCTGGGGTAAGAATCATTTTGCACATTATCTTGTTTTGACATGTTGTAATCCCCAATAGAAAAAATATTCACCTAGCACAAGATTTTTCATTGCTTTGCTGGATCTATGTCTCCTTACCTTATCATAAATCATCCTGGTGATATTATGAAAGTCTGGAACAACCAGAAGTGGATCTTTGTGTGGAAAGTCTGCAAGTTCAATTTAGTTTAGGAACTCAAAACAAAGGCCCGTATTCATTTGGGTGGATGGTGGATCTCAGGATATAATAATTCACTATATTTCTTCTTGAATGTAGCAACAAATAATTTCAGCAGTTTTCTTTCAATGATAAGAAACTTCAAAAACCAGTTTCTGAAGACAATTCGCAATTTCAGACTTCTGCACAAAATTCACATGTGGTTGTTTTGTGAGAAAAGAAGCATTTTCTGCACAGAAACAGGCCTTTCTTCATGGAAAATAATATGTATTTCAGTACATAAATATTAATTCTGGCACAAAAAAATTGTTTTCTATACAAATCAATAATTTCTTGTTTTCTGTGCAAAACCTACATGCAAAATGTGCACAGAAGTCCTGAACTGGGAAGATGCTCATCAGTCCAGGATACTTGTGGTCAGAGTTTCTCAACTGCCAAAAACCATTATTTTCAACCATTTTCCAAATATTTTCAAGTATTCATTCCATCCCTAATCTCAGGAATCAATATGAAAACAAAGTAGATGTACAAACCCAATATTTTTCCTATTCTAGGCCATCTGGTAAACATCTTTATCAATGATCAGAAAGGAATAAATTCTCCTGAAATATCAGTTAAATATATTTTTATTGTTCTGCTCAGGTAATGCAATTCTGGGTATTTTGAGAAAGATTTGATTAGTGGTGATCAGTAAAATTCTGCAAGGGTTTTTCAAAGTGTTGAAGCTTCTGCAAAAGTAAAATTTGAAATAAGGATGGAGGGGGGGATACTTAACAATTATGTAATGTTTGAAGGAAGACAATTAATAATGAGAATGAAATTATTCATTGGATTTTATTGCCTGTTCAGATGATACAGGCCTTATTCCCTATCAGTTTTTAAAATCTCTCTCTCTCTCTCTCTCTCTCTCTCTTTCTCTCCCTCCCTCCCTCCCTCCCTCCCTCTCACCTCTAACAGAAGCAAGTTATTATATATATATATATTACTCAAAAGTGCTGGATCTATTGCATATGCATTGACTTGGGCTACAAGGGCATCTCATTATTTTGTCCAAGAACCTCTACAGAAATCTCCCTGGAATCATTGTCAGAAAGGATTATTTTTTCCCCCTCTTGGCCAGATGAGAGTACATTGTCATACCAATGAAAACAGCATTGAAGGCACATTGCCATAAATATAATTTGCCACAAACAAAAACAAACAAGATATGAGATTGGAGATCAAATATTGGCAGCCAAGAGTTTAATTTTTGCTGAAGATGAGCAGGCTTTCCCCGAGCTCTTCTGAACATCTGTATGCCAAAACAAACAACAAGATATCCACACGAAACATAATAGACTGGTGGGGAGGCATTTGTTTACATTCTAAGGTTAAAATGAGGTAATCAAGCAGATTGTAGAATTCTAACCTAGAAGTAAGTCCCATTGAAGTCAGTGCAGCATGCTTCTGAGTAGATGTGCCTACAATTGTAGTTAATCATGCAAAATAAATTAGTGGCAGTAAGGTTTTTGCCCTGATTGGGAGAAATTTTAAATTGTAAATGCATTGCATATTTTTGTTCACTTTCTATCCTAGATGGTGCAATATCTCGCTATTAAAACTTCTATATTTTGTTCTTGTAAACTTCTCTTCTCTCACTTCTTTGCTTCTCAAAACTCCCAATGCACAGGGAACATTTTCCCCATCTACTTCATAGAATTATAGAATCATAGAATCACAGAGTTGGAAGGGCCATCCAGTCCCACATCCTGCCATGCAGGAACTCTCAATCAAAGCATACCCAACAGATGGCCATCCAGCCTCTGTTTAAAGACCTCCAAAGAAGGAGACTCCACCGCTCTTCGAAGGAGTGTGTTCCACTGTCGAACAGCCCTTACTGCCAGGAAGAGTCTCCTAATGTTGAGTTGGAATCTCTTTTCCTGTAGCTTGCATCTGTTGTTCTGAGTCCTATTCTTTGGAGCAGCAGAAAACAAGTTTGCTCCCTCCTCAATTTGACACCCCTTCAAATATTTAAACAGGACTATGATATCACCTCTTAACCATCTCTTCTCCAGGCTAAACATACCCAGTTCCCTAAGTCATTCCTCATAGGGCACGGTTTCCAGACCCTTCACCATTTTAGTCACCCTCCTTTGGACACGGTTCAGTTTCTCAACATCCTTTTTGAATTGTGGTGCCTAGAATTGGGTACAGTACTCCAGGTGGTGCCTGACCGAAGCAGAATTTGTTCTTGTTAGCTGTCCTCAGTTCCAACTGACAGCGACTCTGTGGATGAGGCATCACCAAGAATCCCTGTCTTCCACTGCCTTGCCCATAACCCCCCTGATTGAGTCTAGCTATCTGGTTTGTGGTCTTCTTCTTTTTCTTCTACCTCTACCTTTCCTAGCATTATTGTTTTTTTCTAGTGATGTGTGCCTTCTCATTATGTGGCTAAAGTGCGATAGTCTCAACTTGATCAACTTTGCTTCCAAGGAGAGCCCTGGTCTGATCTGTTCAAGAACCTGTTTGTGATAGTCTCAACTTGATCAACTTTGCTTCCAAGGAGAGCCCTGGTCTGATCTGTTCAAGAACCTGTTTGTTTGCCTTCTTGGCTGTCCATGGGATGCTAAGTACTCTTCTCCAGTGCCACATTTCAAATCAGTTGATTTTCTTTCTGTCTGCTTCCTTCACTGTCCAGCTCTTGCATCCATACATGGTAATTGGGAATACAATGGCCTGAACGATTCTGACTTTAGTGCTCAGTTGTATGTCTTTGCTCTTCAGTATCTTTTCCATTCCTTTCATAGCTGCCCTTCCCTTTTCTAGTCTTCCTCTTATTTCTTGACTGGAGTCTCAATTCTGGTCAATGTTTGTTCCTAAATATAGGAATTCTTTAACTATTTCAATTTCCTAGTTGTCTAGATTGATTCGTGTATTTCTTCTGTGGTCATTAGTCTTGTTTTCTTTATGTTCAGCATCAGACCTGCCTTTGCAATTTCATCTTTGACCTTCCTCATTAACTGATCCAATTCCTGAATGTCTACTGCTAATAATATGGTGTCATCCACATATCTCAGGTTGTTAATGTTGTTTCCTCCTATCATAACTCCTCCTTTTTCTGATTCTAATTCTGCTTTTCTTATGATATTTTCAGCATTAAACAAGTAGGATGCAGCATTGCCTGACCTCTTTGCCTATTGGGAACCACTTTGTCTTCCCAAATTCTGTTCTGACAGTGGCCTCTTGTCCTTGGTACAGAGTCGTCATTAGGACTATCAGATGTAGTGGCACCCCCATGTCTTTGAGTGCATTCCATAGCTTTTTGTGATCTATACAATCAAATGCTTTGCTGTAGTCTATGAAACACATGCTGATTCTTTTTTGGAATTCTTTGGTGCTCTCCATTAGCCATCGTATGTTTGCAATGTGGTCCCTAGTGCCCCTTCCTTTTCTGAATCCTACTTGCACCTCAGGAATTTCTCTCTCCGTGTATGGTTGGAGTCTATGTTGCAGAATTTTGAGCATTATTTTGCTTGCATGTGAGATTAGTGCTATTGTCCTATAGTTGCTGCAGTCTTTTGTATTTCCTTGTATTTTTGAATTGTGAATTGGTATGTATATTGAGTGTTTCCAGTCTGTTCGCCACTGCTTTGTTTTCCATATTTGTTGGCATATTTCAGTTAGCACTGAAGTTGCATCTGTCTATAGGCACTGTAGCAGTTCAATTGGGATCATTTGTTTCTGGTGATTTATTTTTCCCCATTTCCTTTATTGCAGATTTCACTTCACTTCTTAGAATTTGGGGTTCATCTTCATATGGCTCCTCATTCCAAATATCATTCATTCCCTCATCTCTTTTGTATAACTCTTCTGTCTATTCCCTCCAGTGTCTTTTAATTTCTTTTTGTTCCTATATTATGTTCTTTTCTTCTCTATAGAGCATCCCTGCCCTTGGTTTGAATTTGGCTTTTTAATTTCTCAGATTTTTTGATAGAGGTCTCTCATTTTCCCCTTATTGTTGTTGTCTTCTATTTCTCTGCATTGGCCATTGTAGTATTTCTCCTTATCCCTGCATGTCAGATGTTGGACAGTTGTGTTCATACTTCTGGCTTTGTTCCTGTCTCCCTTTGCTTTTGCTTTTCTTCTTTCCATTTATTGCATGAAGTGTTTCATCTGGCCACTGTTAGTGTTTTCTTGTATTCATCCTTAATTATTTCTTTGACTTCTGTCCACAGTTCCTCAGGTTCCCAGTTGATTATACTCAATAGTTCAAATCTGTTTCTTACATTGTCCTTGAATTCATCTAAAATGTTATTCAGGTCATATTTTGGTGTAGTAATGGTTTTTGCTTTCTTCTTCAGCTTAACTCTGATTTTTGTTATGAGCAGTTCGTGGTCTGTGCCACAATCAGCTCCTAGTCTGGTTTTGGCCACAAGGATAGAGTTTCTCCATCTTCTACTTCCAATTATATATTTTATTTGTTTTTTGTTTTTATCATCTGGTGCTGTCCAGGTGTATAGTCTCCTATCTGGTTGTATGAAGCAGGTATTTGAAATGAATAGATTATTGGCCTCATAGAATTCTATCAGATGCTCTCCTGCTTTACTTCTTATTCCTAATCCAAATCTTCCTACTGATTTGATTCTTCTTTGTTGTCAAGTTTAGCATTCAAGTCTCCAATGATTAGTTTGAAATCTTGTGATTGTATGTTGTCAATTTCTTCCTGGACTGCATCCTAGAATCTCTCAATTTCCTTTTCATCTGCATCTGTGGTTGGTGCATATTATTATGATGTTTATAGGTTTACCCTGAAGCCTTATTGATAATATACAGTCTGACTTCAAGTTGTATCCTTTGAATGCTCTAGCTATATCTTTCCTTAGTATGAAAGCCACCCCATTTCTTCTTGTTTTTCCATTTCTTGAATAGATTAATGTATAGTTGTCTGAGTCAAAGTGACCCATTCCTGTCCATTTTAACTCCCTCACTCCTAGTATTGCTATATTCATGTGTTTCATTTCCTTCTTTACTATGTCTAGTTTTTCCTGGTTCATGCTTCTCATGTTCCATGTTCCAATTGAATGTGTAGTGTTGATTATAACTATGCTTGCTTTATTGCAGATGTTTAATGTCTGGCCTCCACCTCTCTAGTTGTTGATTTTTGAGTTGTCTCCCCTAAAGGTTTTCTTGGTGAAATGGTCTCGCAAGGAGAGACACCATTTGCCTCCCTTCACACAGTGCTGACAAGTGTCAGCTATGGTGACACTACTGTTGTCTCCATGAGAGTTGACTTCAGTGTCACACACCAACTGCTGCAGCCCAGTAGCTGTTCCTATATTTTATGCCTATTCCCTTCTTCCCTCCCTCAATTCTCTTTTCCCTTTCCTTTTTAAATTCCTAGATGTCCCCTCCCTCAATTCTCTTTTCTCTTTCCTTTTTACACTCCTGGATGTTTTTTCCACCCTCCCCATCTCCTCCCTGCCTCCCACTTTTTCCCCTTCAGTGGCATCAGTGGCCTTCTGGTCTTCACATTTGGGAAAATCGCAGGGGTCAGCACATCCAGAGTGCAATGGATGAGTCTTACCATGGGAACACTGCCTTTGTGATCATGGTATCTCCCCTTGATCTAGACCAGGGGTAGGCCACCTTTCCCCTTTAAGGGCCGAGGGACTTCAGCTCCCAGAATCCCAGGAGCTATTGACCAACATGGGACTATTGGCCAACATGGCTGAGGCTTCTGGTAGCTGAAGTCCCTTGGCCCTTAAAGGGGAAAGGTTGCCTACCCCTGATCTAGACACTATACTTGTATTGATGCAGCCTAGAATCATGTTCGCCTTTTTAGCTACTGCATCACACTGTTGACTCATGTTCAACTTGTTGTCTACTAGGACTCCTAAATCCCCTTCACATGTAGTCTCATTAAGCCAGGTGTCCCTTGTCCTATATCTATGCATTTCATTTTTCTGCCCTAAGTGCAGGACCTTACATTTCTCTGTGTTGAAAGCAACTGTTATTGATGCAAGTCCCTTCCACATCAGGCTATATTCTTTGCTGAAGTAAATGGAGAAGCCTCATTCTAGCAAACTCTGTGAATAAGCATGTAGCTTTCAGATGAGACAAGACACCACAAGAATATCTGATAAGAAACACACCTCATAACCGCTCTGATTTCAGTAAGTAATGTTGCTTGTTAAAAATGTTGGCATATATCTGGCATTGAGTAACTGGTTCAAAGAAGTCTGGAGATATAGGACCATGCATGACCTAGGTAAGCAAGGAAAGAGTCTGGAGGAAATTAAAATATATCTAAGCATTTTTAAAATGTATTAGTATACTAGCAGAAAAACTCACAGACCTAGAACAACTACTAAGGAAGATCAAAGGAGAAAGTACAAAAGCAGGCTTAATGTTGAACATAAAGAAAACAAAAATAATGACCACGGAGAACCTACACAAATTCAAACTAAACAATGAGAAAATATAAATAGTAAAAGAGTTCTCATAACTGGGATCAAACATTGATAGGAACAGGGACTGCATCCAGGAAATCAGAAGAAGATTAAGAATGGGAAGGGCAGCTATGGAGGAACTACAGAAGATCCTAAAATGCAAAGATATATAATTGAGCACAAAAGTTAGAATCATACAAGCCATTGTATTCCCTTTTCCCATGTATGGATATGTGAGCTGGACAGTTAAGAAAGAAAGAAGATAGAAATAAACTCGATTAATTCAAGATGTGGTGCTGGAGAAGAGTGCTGAGGATTCCATGAACGGCCAAAAATACAAACAAATGAGTCCTGGAGCAGATTGGCCCAGAAATCTCTCTGGAAGCCAAGATGACAAAGCTTAGGCTGTCGTACTTTGGACACATCATGAGAAGGCATGAATCACTGGAAAAAATAATGCTAGGAAAGTAGAAAGAGAGGAAAGGCACATGCTAGATGGATGGACTCTATTAAAGAGATCACAAGTATGAGTTTGCAGGAGCTGGGTAGAACAGTAGAGGACAGGGGGTCTTGGAGATGTCTCATCCACAGGGTCGCCATGGGTCAAGATTGACTTGAGGGTATTTAACCACAACAAACAAAAAAATTATTCTTGCTGGATTTTGTAATAAGTATCAAATGCACCATAACAGTCTGAATAAACAGTGCAGGATTAGAGGATGTGAAGTATATTGTGGTTACAAACAACTGAGAAAGGACTGAGAGACCCAATTGTGTCAGCCTTAAACTAGCCAGTCAATTGTATTAACAGGTGCCTTTATGCAAACCACTATATACATACCTTATTTTGTGATGTTGTTTAAGCTTGGAAGGACCTGATTCAGAATACATCCAAACCATAAAGCTTGACAATATTACAGATTGAAGACAAATGCATGCTAGAAGTTATTCTCCAACTTAGATCAGATAATTAAATTAAATTATGTCCATGTGCAGTTAGCACTCATTAAATAAGCCAGTTGCTTTAGGTGCACACACAAATGTTCTTTAATATTAAATTCCTTTCTTATAATATTAAACTTCTTTTCTTTAATTGAAAATTTCACTGATTGCTATGAAGCCATGTGTATATTACAAACTCATCCATTCAGTACATGTGCTGAATCCGCCTATATAATACTATCTAACATGTTCTGTAAATGTGAATCCTGAACCTAAATCTACTTTTAAATCTCAGCTAGAACAGACCCACTGAATCAATGTTAAATTGTTATGTAAACATTTATGTAAGTTCTGTTGATTCAATAAGAGTATTCTAGTGGGAACTAATAATTGGATTAGGCCCTTATATTGGCAGAATGGCATGGTGTACACACAAAAGGGAGGTATTCAAAAAGCTTGCAGGAACTGCAGAGGGTGTAGAAATTTAAAAGCACTTTACAAAACAGACCAGTGAGAAAGTACCATTTGGTAATAGAGAAAGGACAGAAAATTGGGAGGGGGCAATATGTTTAGGAGAGACCATAAGCAAGAAAACAGTGGCATCACACTGACAGGAGGGAGAGTAGGATTGCCTGGCCCTGGCCATGAGTCTTCAGTTTCCAAGGGTCATATCCAGGTTGAAGATGAGGTGGCAAATTCTCCACTTTGGTGGGTTTTCCCCAAGCAAGAGGAATGGGCTGTGTGAAAATCTCCAGCTCAGCTAGAAGGATAACAGCTTCCTATAGTTTGCAAGTTTTCATTGATTTGCTCCTGCAACTTGCAAAGACTCTCCAGGGATTGTATGTGTTTATTTGGTTATCTTTCTCATTCCCACCCAGTACTTTTAGCTCCGGGACTCACCTTCCACTTTGCATCTACCTGCTGCCTAGAAGCAAGTAGGCTAGATTAAGGTACAAAGGTACAAAGTTCTTTATTACGACCAATCGGTCAGCACATAGGCTAGATTAAGGATTTCTTATCCCTTCTCTTTTGGTAAATGAGAAGGAATAATCCCCTCCTTTCACTTTGATCATGGTGCAGCCTCTTTGGTTAAGAATTTCTTCATTTCCAAACAGGAACATATGTTCTCTCTGTGTGTTTGAATTACAATCTGTAAGTAACTGTGGTTAAGACTTAATGAATAATATTTAATGACATCACAGGGAGCTGTCCCTAGGTTTCAAGTTTTGGTTCAGAAACCTCAGGGCCTGGGACAGTCCTGAAATGGTAACTCTAGATAGGAGGGAGGAGCAGCATTTTTCTCTTTTGATTTCCTCGTTTAGACTCTCTTTCTGTTTTACAGTTCTCCTCCATTCCTTGCTTTGGGAAGGAAATTATATATGTGGAGTTATGTTTCTGTGAATTCCAGGGACATGTCAGGCAACTGAAAGCCAGGGGTCCTGCCGATCATATTTTCCCAACTAGCCTAACCCTCCTATAAAATGCCAGTACTGATAGTGGCCACTATACAATACAAGGAAGTATTAAAATTATACCTTATCCAGCACTGCCAGCTTGCCTGAAAAGCTCAAGAACAAGAGACTGGAAGGACATGCTAGTGAAAAGTGCAAACACACATCACAAAGCAGTCTACTGTATGTGTCTTTGCCCAGGTCAAGCCATCCATGCATACAGATTCACTTTAAAGTAGCAGAATACATTGCCCCACCACACAGCAAACAACACTGCAGGGACGGGGGCATTTGATGACCTCCGTGAATAAATGACAGAATCCCCTGCAATTGGCTTTGGTGCCAAGTGCTGGTCAAATGAACGGGGTAGAGGTAAAAGCTATTTAATGCACCCCCCCCCCATGAGTGTTCTCTTTGCTCTTCTTACCACAACCCAACCACTCATCCTCAGTGCAGTGAGAGCTAGGCAGGTTGCTTCAGGGCTGTGTAGGATTTTTTTCTTCTTTACCTGTTTCCCACCCCACCCCCATCCCACAATGTATATGATGGGACTTGGAGAAGTGGCTATGGATGGTATCTAAATGGGTTCTCACATGGCAGATTACAAGGGTTTACAGCAGGGATAGGCAACCTTTCCCCTTTAAGGGCCGAGGGACTTCAGATCCCAGAATCCCATGAGCTATTGGCTAACATGGGACTATTGGCCAATATGGCTGAGGCTTCTGGGAGCTGAAGTCCCTCGGCCCTTAAAGGGGACAGGTTGCCTACCCCTGGTTTACAGATATATTAGACCTTGACATCCTTTTGGTGAAGGGTTGGGCTCTGAAACCATCTTTACCACCCCAGGTTGTGGGACCTGGGGAATTGGAGAAAGAGTCACCCTTGAGGCCAACCTGGGGTTTTACTTTCTCTTATAAAGTCTGGAGACATGAGAAGGAGAGCCCTCTGGGTTTTATTTCCAGTAAAGAACTGTCTGGGCAGCATCCAATGATTTTTGGATTGATCCCAGTGTCTGGTGTTTCTCTCAGGGGAAGGATGGGAAGGTTGGTCAAAGGTTGATGTCTGGACCTCAACTGAACCAACATAAGGTTGCTCCCCAGCCTGTTTTATTTATCCCCAGATCCAAATTCAGTTAAATATGGTATAGATCAGTAGAGTGGCCCTTAGTCAAAGGGAAAGGGAAATCCACTGAAGTCCCAAGTCTCTTCTTGCACTTAGTGAGGTGACATTTCCAGAATTAGAACATCTATTATTTTAGTGTCATTTTCAACCCTTTTAGTTATTAACTTATTATGCCATTCATTCAGTCCTAAAGGAAGAATAAACTTTAAATAATGATGTATATAATATTCACATGAAATTACACTACAACAAGCAAACCACAGGAACTGTGAAATAGCCCATGGTAATAAATTTATTTCAGATTTGTTATGAATGTTTAAAAATGTTGCATGTCTTCATTGATACATGTAAGCAACTGGAAGATGATTATTTATTACTAATTTTGATAGGCTTTTTCTTATGCAAATCTTATGTAAATGTTGGTCTTTCAAAATATTAACTAGCTGGAAAATAATTCATATACATTTGTGATGTTTAATAAATATAAAACAAAACACATCAAACCATTTTATGTCTTCTTCAAAGCCTCTTCTAATTCAATAATGAAAGCAACATTATAGCAATATTCATTAAACACTTACAGGTTATTGACCTCCATAGCTGAACAGAACTGAGGCAGTCAGCCTTAAAGGACAAATATATCTTAATTTTTGTCATGGTTGGATTAATGGCTTGCCTTTATATGATAACATTTTCTATCCAGCTGTACAGGAGATGTACAAAACAGACTGTAAGAAAGGGATTAGAAAACAATGTGATAATGAGACTAGCTGGATACAACCACCACTCAGTTTTATATATACTATATACTATTTAGTGATGTTTAAAATCAGTGTAACATACACTTTGGTAATGTTTTATATTTCAGCCGTTGTTGATTTTTCTCCATAACAAACTTAAATAAGAAGAATAAATTTAAGGAAGAAGAACAATGGGCAATGTCACCAGTGCAGTAACCATCGCAAGACACAATAATGATGCATAAAGATGGGAATCCTGATGGTGTCTTACACATGTGTAACTTCCCTTACAGAAGTGGTGAGACATTTTAGTTCAATGCATTCAGTCCAAGCTTCCAGAAGCAGAGTTGAACGTGAAGTGTCCTTATGCATGCAGATTCACATATGCCTGAAGATGTTGATGTGCATTTGTTTGCGTATTTTGTTATAACTTCAGTTCACATTCAACATGTCACCATTCAACACAATAGTTGTGGGGCATACTTAATGTGTAGCTCCAGTGCAGAGATTTATGCTACATGACTCCAGTGCAAGGATCACAACCAAAACTTTAGAAAAAGTGAATATGCATATAATCTCGAAAGTGTTCGCTTTTTTTTTTTTTTTAAAGACAAACAGAAAAACAAAACTGAAGAATGGGATTCCTGTGTCATCTGGAAAGTTTACATAAACCCAGCACCTCTTCAGACAAGTTACTCTGAAATTAATGCAATATAGTAGATTGGAGAAATGAGATCCAAATACTCTCTCAACAATGATATTCACAAGGTGACCTTTGGCCATTTGGGAACTGTCAGCTTAGTCTACCTTATCAGATTGTTGTGAGGCTTTTCTTCACACAACTCATAATTAAGTTTAGACAATCATTATCTTACAATCATTTCAGCTGGAATCCTTTTTATGTACAGTCAGATCTCCTTATCCACAGATTTTTTTATCCATGGATTCAAGCACCCACAACTTGAAAATACTTTTAAAATATACAAATTCCCATAGGCAAACTTTGATTTTACCCTTTTAGATATAAGGGACACTATTTTACTATGCCATTATATTTAATGGGACTTGAGTATTTAATGGGATTTTGGCATCCATGGAGGGGTCTTGGAATCAAACCCCAACAGATACCAAAGGCCCACTGTATTACTGAAAGTTGTATGCTATACTTTTCACAAACTTTGGTCAGACAAAAATTGAGACTGTCCACTTATGACTAAATTAGCAAAACATGTAACAGTAAGTGAAAGGACAAAAGAAGAATAAATTGTTGTTGATGATGGTAGTAATGTGTTGTTATTGTTGTTATTTCTTATCTGCCTCTCCCGGTGGAATTAGACCACTGGTCACCATTTATTAATTCCTCCCCCATCCCAGTTTTGAGAGTGTATATACCATATTTTTCATGTATTCTTCATTATGCACACACACACACACACTCTCTGAAAGAAAAAAGTGGGGAAAATAAATGTAAAAAACTAATCTAAAAATACAAATGTATGGACAATAGATTCTCAATGATGAACCATCCATGTATAAACTTCTAGAAGAGACAAGTAAATATCCAAATAAGTGTCCATGTATCTATATACCATATGTCCTCTAAGAGTGGACATTCATCTTTTCAATGCTGCAATATAATTTAAGCCACCAAAAGTGCATGAAGAATCAATTTTCATTAATTAAAACTTTATTTCCAAGATGCCTGCCAAATTGAGAAAATGCAAATCAAAGAATGTTGCAAAACAAAAATTAATTCAATGGATGATGTTTCTCCATGAGAAGACTACTACGGGGTATAACCAGATCATACATCTTAGAGATGCATATAATTCATTGGCAGATGATAATTTACTATGGTAAATCACATATAGCAATAGGAGAGTACTTTTCCCACTGTCAGTCCTTATGTAATCAAAATGTTTCCACACAGAAACAAGAAATGCATTAATAGAGTTGGGGAATACCAAGATTTGTAGAAAAACATGAGCATAAACCCTTATAGAAAAAAATATTGGAGAGTGAAATGAGTTGGGTTTGCAGAAGATCAGCAAGAAGTTTAGGCATTAGGCTTCTCATCATCAAGAATTACACATACTAGTCTGCTTTAACCATAGAGATTTTATAACTTCACTACAGGAATTGCTCAGCAAAGAGGCCTTAAGCCTAAAAGTAAACAGAGATGCAGCTAGGGTGATTGCACTTTTCTTGGGGCTGATAAGAAGGTTTCTCTGAGAGCAGGAATCTTCCTCCACTCTCAGTCTCTGAGGGAAAGGAAGAAGGGAGGGGAGGGAAGGTCTCTGCAGACTTAGAGCTGGGGAAAGTGCAATTTACCCCCCTCAATAACTTTTCACTAACTTATTAAATAATATGAGATAAATTAGTAAATGGTGGCAGTTAGTTTCCAGGAGTTCCCTTTCCTATTCAGGCACAGGAGACAGGGCCACATGGTACAAACTTGACCACTATAAAGTTCTGAAAGACCCATATCACATTATGCAGCCCTTCAAAAATTTAGGGCAAGGTCATGATTTCTATCTTTTTGATTCCTATTACATTCTACCCCATTCCCACAACAATGGGCCTTTACAGACTGCCAGAAATAATGCAACTTGAGGCCACTTCAACTGTCCTGGCTCAGTGCTAAGGAATCATGGGAACTGTAGTTTATTGTGGCACCAGAGCTCTCTGACAGAGAAGGCTCAATGTCTCAGAAAAAAAACACAATTCCCATGATTCCCTAGCACTGAGCCAGGACAGTTAAAATGGCCTCAAGCTGCATTATTTCTGGCAGTCTGTAAAGGCCCTATGTAAACATGTGAAGTCGTAGGCTTTCATGGCTGGCATCCATAGTTTTTTGTGGGTTTTTCAGGATGTGTGGCCATGTTCTAGAAGAGTTTCTTTCTGACATTTCGCCAGCATCTGTAGCTGGCATCTTCAGAGGGTGATGGCATGGAGGATGCCAGCCAGAGATGCTGGCGAAACGTCAGAAAGAAACTCTTCTAGAACATGGCCACACAGCCCGAAAAACCCACAAAAAACTGTGTAAACATGCTTTCTACCTGAAGTTGTATTATCACCCATTAAAAGTATCCAAAGAAGTGGGCTTATATCCACCAAAGTGCATGTAAAAATAAAAACAAGTTTCAAAAGTGTTGCTCCATTTCTTTCTCTTTTTCTCCACTTCTCCTTCCTTCCTCCTTTTTACCCCACATGAGAGGATACCTTTTTCATGGTCTTGGAAAAGGCAAATCTTGGCACCTTGCCCAGGAACCTGAAGATACATGTGGAACTAAGAGAACAGTGTAATAACAATGCAATGTCTAACAGCATGGACTCAAAGACCATCTGAAATCAAGACTTTGGCAACATTCAGCCAAAGGGACATGAGGCCATTCTCTTTGTCTGTTCTTGTTCCTGTATCCTTCCCCCATCTTCTGGTCACTAATAGAGCTATAACCTGTACTCCCAGTGACCTTTTGTCTTACCTATGTATTGAACAGGGGCTGAGTAGATCAAGCCCTTCAATTCAATGCAAGGCAAGAAAGGTCTCAATAACAACCAAAAGAAGAATGATCATGCTTAATAAGTGTGAAATGCTGGTTGACTGTTGAGTAAAGAAACATGGAAGAATGGAGTATTTGGCATGAAGGCATAGCTGCCTAGGTAGAATCCTGAATAACAATGCTGTATGCACTGACATATTATTACAAGTTGCACTTTTAAGACTCTTAACTATAAAGTAATGTTTGGCAAGAATTAATGGAATTCAAGTTCTGCTGGTGTAAGGTAAAAATGCAAATTCACTTTAGTAGTGAGAGTGGATGGGATACATGATGCAGTGTAATCCTTTACAAACTGGCATATATGAAATCCTGTTCTAGTTGTGATACTGCCTTTGTACTATATACATAGCCTTTCCTAGCATGAATCCTACAGTAGCAGAAGCAGAAGCAGCACGATTCTGTCCTGATGCATGTTTTAAATCACAATGGATTGCTTTGACATTTTGCTTGAAATAATGCAGGATGAACAAATTTGAATGCCCTTGATTTGAAATGCAAGGTCAAACTCTTAAATTTTTTCCTCTGCATATTTTTCTGTGTATGAAATTTCCTTTTTTCTGGGCCTGACCCATAAGAGTTCACCCAAAATTGCTTATATTTTTTACTTGATGATAGACATTTATGGCTTCTTTGCTGCATGAGCTTTTAAATATATATAGTATTTAGGCATTTTGAAAATGAACCAAGATAGGAACTGTCAATTTTTTATGCACCTGTGTATTTAGGAGCACTTTCCAAAGGAGCTCTTTCACTTGATACAACTTAATAGCTCTGTTGGAGGCTGGGAAGATGATAAAAACTCTTGGAGCTTTTAGGGCCTGCAAACTCTGTGAAAGCCATACATAGAGAAGGGACTCTCTGAAAGGATTATTACTATGATAACCTTTAATAGCCCTGAAAGTTTTACTGCTTGAAAAAGTTTGGTCCTGATTTTTCACCCATTAAAATTAATGGAAAGTATCCCATTTCATTCAATTGGAGTTGAATAGTCCCTCTCTTAATATATATGAAGTATAAAATGCTTTTCAGGGTGGGCGGAGAAAAAAAAAAGATCTAAGCCTCAGTTCTTACTAGTTTATTTATTGTTCACATCATCACATTTAAACACATGTTCAACTGTGTGCAGAATGTCTACTAAATAACACCTGAAAGCATGACTAAATGTTATGAATTGCAGACATCACCCTCACATACGCCTGATAGTGACCAAAAAAGCCCCCCCCCCCAACGGTGACCTTACAGAATGGGAATATGTGGTAAGCAATGACAACTTAAATAAGAGCATTAGGCACTACTGTGTCTAAACCCCAGAGCTCTATCACCATGGAATGTCATGGCAGCCCACAATCCTGGCCATCTCGAGATCTGGAAGGTCAAAATTTCATGATGTGGAAATTTCATCTCACAAGAATAGATCTGAGAAGGCCTATAAAATGCCCTGCCCTACATGACCTGGCCTCATCACAATCTCAGTGAGCTATGCATCACAACCATGCATGTGCTGGTTGTCCTAGAAAGAGCTGTTCCCCCTCCTCCAAACAAGGTTGCCATGTTTACACATTCCTTAGGTATCACCTCTAAAATGTCTATATAAGCTATTTTTGTTATTTTGTAATTGCATCCAATTATCACAGCATTGATGGGTCCAGAATGGAGGGAAGAGAATTGGTGTCCATACTTAATAAAGCTAAGATACATAATCAGGGACAGTGGGGCTATCTAAGGACCACCCAACGCACTTCGAGCAACAGTAAAGGCTGAACTATCATGAACCTACTGAAATAACCAAATTATCGCCATTCCATTACATAACACTCAGGCATGAACCAAACACCTGAACAATTATAACCAGTTGCTTTGCCACATAGTTAGCTGTAATAAACACTGAGTTCACATCCCAGAAAAGAACAGATTTTGGATATATAGACTGACCTTTTATTATATAGTAGAGTAGGAGTATACAGAGCTACAGAGAAGGAAAATGTAATATAATGGTACAACTCAGAAACATAGCTGTGTTAGAGGCCATACAGAACGCCCCTAAGGGATAGCTGCACACCGCCCCTGGGAGCACCAGATCAAGGCTGCGACAGCCACATGCCGCAGCCCCAATCTGGCAGTTTGCCACTCCAAAAAAAGCTGGCAAATGCTGCTCATTTTTGGAGAGGCAAAAAGCCACCCTTACTGCCGCCATTGTGGCTTTTCTGTGCTCGTTTTCATAATTCACCTCTGCATATTAGTTAATTTGGTTTTAGAGGAAAATAAACAAAGAAAAGCATGTCTAAAAACTGTGCCAAGGGAGTGCCTTGATGCCGTGAACTGTGTGTGTGTGTGTGTACGGGGGGGGGGGGGAAATGTGGCATGAAGATGGCGTTGGAGTAGAGTCAGGGCATGCAGTCGCCCTCCCCCAACTCCACCCCCAGGCCAGTCCTTGTGGCCAGTTTGTACAGGCTCTTAGTCTGGGATATCAGTATACAAAGGGATTTTGCAGTACCTTTGGGACTAATTGTGCAAAAGAAGATGTATCACAAGCTTTCATATACTTGGTCTACTTCTTCAAATGCATGTTGTAAGTAACTGGGATTGATGTTGTTGAATCACAAAAGGACTAAATACAACTCTTCATTGGTAATTCTTTTCCTTTTCAACAGCTTTTCTTTTCTTTGTTTACTTTCCTCTAAAACCAAATGAACTAATATGCAGAGGTGAATTATGAAAACTTGAAAGTTTTGTAATAGCCCACTCTTTTATCTGAGCATCAGTTTGTCCATACCATCAATAGTTCTTGAAACACATAGAATTAAAATGTTATTGCAAGGTGTATCTGATGGAAAGGGCATTTATAACCAATGTCAATGAAGGGAGAAGTTAGCATTCAGTAGTCTTCTATTAGTGTAAATCAGATTGCAGTTGCTTAATGTGAATGAACTCCGTCTTTGCATAGAAGCAATCAATAAACACTGACGCTGCCTTCATGCTACCTTTATATTTCTTTTCAAGGAAATAAGAATTATAATGTGTGTGAGAAATCAGATTTACATGGAAGCCACTTTTTGTTGTCATTTTAGGGACACATGGAGATTATTAGGCTGAAACGAACATTCTTATTGCTCTTAACAAAATAAATTGAATCACATGATACTGAAATCATTACAAACAAGGTGTGCACAAATAAGCTAGACTGCAATCACTGATTTTATTTTTCTAAATGAAATTAGTCTAGCTAAAAGTAATAATGTGGCTAAATCCTTGATATAACATCTTCTACAAATAATAAAGTCCTTTCCCTTAAATCAATAATTGTGTCCTGATATTATTTAGTCAGAACAAGGATCTCTATTTGTATATTTCACACTTAAATTTTAACACTTAGATATCATCTTTTCCCAAATATTTCAGATATAGTGATTTACTAACTTTTTCTGGGACTTCTTTTATTTATTTTTCCAGTCAGGTAATGGGTTGAACTTATGGGGTTTTATGATTAGACAGTGGCAGCATTTGCAGGAAAGTCTAAACCAGTGATTCCCAAAGTAGGCAGTATGCCCCTCTTGGGGGCAGTGGAAAGATCTGGTGGGGGGAGTAAGGGGAAGTAAGGGGAAAAGGTGGCAGCAGAGGGGCTTTCAGGCAAGGTATTTATGTGCAAGAAAGACAATGGGAGCCAGCAGCCTTTAGGACTATGGTGGGGATGAGGGTTGAATAATCCCTTAAAACCACCACACAGCCTCACTGATTGCTTCATGTGGTAGTGTCTCCTGCTCTTCACCTCCATGCACAATCTCACTCTCTTAGCTGCATCTTTCTCTAGTAGTGGTGGTTAGGAAATTCTCACATGGCTTGGTGCAGGGCATTGTTTCTATGGCTTGGAGCAGTGCCATTTTGGGACATACTGACTCATGAAGCAGATTCCCTCGATTCCTCCTGCAGCCCACTCATGAATCTGTAGACTGCTATCCCCTGTTCTAACAACAGCCTTCTGTTTCAGGAGTTACAAAGAGGAAGAATCCTTGGATTCCTCCTGCACCCCACTCCTGAAGCTGGAGACTGCTCTCTCCCATTCTAACAACACCCTTCTGCTTTGGGAGTTAAGAGGAGGATGAATTTCTGGTTTCCTCCTATACTCCACTCCCAAAACTGTTGTGTCGATGGTATACAGCAGCTTTCCTCACACTCACTGACTCCCTGATACTCCTACCTGATTCTCCCTCTCTCACAGATAGAGCCAGGCCATACCAGGAGGATGGAAGAACCCAGACAGTCCTTCCCTGTCTCCTCCTCTACTCTGAGAAGTTCTTTGAAGTTCAGTGGTGGGAGAAAGGAGAAGCCTTGTTTGCTCCATTTTCCAGCCATACCTTCTTTTCCACTAAGCTCCTCATAACTTGCAATGTATTCTAATGCTACACCCTGTTTCTTCCAAAAGGCAGATATTTAGGGTAGGGTGGTGGTAATGGAGTCACGCCACTTATGGTGTTACCCAGTGCAATCCACACCCCTTATGCCCCCTAGTGATGCCTCTTCTGCAAGGCAGGGACAAGCAAGAGGATTCTCAGTCACTGCTCACCCAGTTACGGCTGACTGGGTGACAGAGGGATCATCAACTGAGATTGGTTATTTTAAATGTACAGTAGTAGACATAATATCAAGAAATATGTGTAGGGAAGGGGGCATAGGGATGTCATCCAATTGCCTCCCAAATTTTAGAGACCACTAATCTAAACAGTAGTACATCCAGAAACCTATAGTTCCCTTGCCTTTCTAACATGAGTGCATGATTTTCAATGAAGCACAGTTTGGGCCTCTGCAAACCAGCCAAAAGGGCCAGCCTGGAGGCAGAGATGGGGTGGGGCAGCTACAGGCCAGCCACCCCAACCCCACACTGATGCCATCCTGACATCGTGCGCCATTGTGCATGGCACGTGGTATCAGGACACCCTTCTGGCACAGCGTTTTGACACGCTGTGCCAGAAAGGGTGCTAAAGAGCCGTACGCCAGCTCTTAGGGTGGCAAAAGGGAGGATCAGGGTCATGGTGTGCAGTTGCCACAGCCCCAATCTATGGCTAGCAGGGGCAGCCCAGAACCGCCTGAAACCTAGGCACACTGTGGTTAGTGTTAACTGTTATTGTTTTTGTTACTGCCCTTGAATTCAACTCTGACTTATGCTGAACCTATCATAGCATTTTTATTGGCAATATTTATTTATTTATTTATTTATTTTCATTTTTATGCCACCTTTCTCCCCAAAAGGGACCCAAGGCAGCTCACAACACCTTAAAAACATTTTTTATAAAAAAAATAATTAAAAATAACACAGTTAAAACAGTATAAAACTAAGATTTAAAATGTACAAAAGCTAAACCACATAATCTAATACAGCTGCCCAATATAAAAGCCATCCTGCCATGATTTTAAAAAGTTTTTACTTGCCAGTGAAAAGTCAGCAGGGAGAAAGCCAGCGGAACCTCCCATGGAAGAGAGTTCCAGAGGGTGGGAGCAGCCACCGAGAAGGCTCTCTCTTGTCCCATCACCAAGTGAGCCTGTGATCTTGGTGGGACTGAGAGAAAGCCTTCTCCAGAAAATTTTAGGGCTCTAGCAGGTTTGTATGGCAAAATATAGGGGGGCTGCAGAGAGGGGCACAGAGCCGCTCCAGGAAGTGGCAGATTGGGGCCGCAGCTACCTCACGCCACAGCCCTGATCCTCCCTTTTGCTGCCCCAAAAAGACTGGCAAAATGCCTCTCCTTTCAGGGGCAGCAAAAGGGTACCCTAAGAGCCTGCGTGCAGTTTTTCGTCACTCCTTCCAGGGAAGGTGTCCTGATGCTGCGTGCTATGCATAATGGCATACAGTATCAGGATGATGTCAGTTTGGGGTTGGGGCAGCTGGTGTGTCGGTGCCCTGCCCCATCTTTGCCTCCAGGCTGGCCCTTTGGGCCAGTCTGTAGAGGCCCATAGTCTCTCAAATAGTCTGGAACTAAGCTGTGTAGGTCTGCATAAGTCATAACCAGCACTTTGAATTGTGTCTGGAAATGAACTGGCAGCCAGCAAAACTGTTTCAACAAGGGAGTTACATGCTCCCTGTAACTGGCCCCGGTCAGCATTGTGACTGTGCCATTTTGAACCTGCTGATGTTTCCGAACAGTTTCCAAAGTTAACTACTCTATCAATATTGCTTCTAACTAAAATCAATAGGCAAAGCTGGACAGAAGTTTGATTTCTTAGTGGCTTTTAAACTTTATTGTAGGCAAGAACACTCAAGTTATGTTAACAAATATGTGTTATATATTGGCCTTTTTGTTGAAAGGTTCTTCAATTCAAATAATAGACATTTGCATTTTAACTTAAAGCTCTTCTACGTTCGACCAATAAAGCAGAAAACTTAATTTAAATTCATCCAAAAATGTTTTGTTCATTTAATGATATAAAGATCACCAGATGCATTTTAAAGCAATCTTTGATGTTTGTCTTGCATAGAGTTCATAATGTGTAAAAGTAAAAGTAAAGGCATAGGTGCAAAAGTAAAATTCCACTCATTTTTTCCCCTTTATATGTTAAGGTGCTGTTGAAAATATTCAGTACAATCTAGTTTGGAACTAAACATGCTGAAGTTTCTCCTTTAGAGTAGGTGGAGCTGGGGAAGCAAGCTGAGCTCTTTCTTTCTTTCTTTCTTTCTTTCTTTCTTATGCCACCTTTCTCCCCAAAATAAGACCCAAGGCATCTAATAGCTAAAATTGGATAAAAACGTACCACTAAATTTTTTAAAAAGCAATTAACATATTTTTATTATGACAGTATAAAATTATGTTTAAATTATGCACACATTGAAAATATAAACAAACAGGCACCCCAAGAAAAAGGTTCCCCGAGAATGATTACGCATTAAAAGCCTGCTTGAACAAAAGGGAAGAGGTCAGCTTAGCCTCCTATGGAAGGATCTCCGAGGGTGCAAACAGCCACTAAGAAGGCCCTCTCCTGCGTCCTCAGTATGTGAACCTGTGATGGTGGTAGGACAGAGAAAAAGTCTTCCCCTGATGATCATTAAGTTCTGACAGTTTTTATGGGAAGATATAGCTTTCAGACAGTCTAGACGCAACCTACGGCCCACGGGCTGGGTGTGGCCCATGGAGGCCTTGAGACCGGCCCGTGGCTGGTCCCGCCGGTGCCAGCGTCGCTCCGCACAAGCACCATTTTGGCTTCTAAAATGGCACTCGCGCTCATGCGCGCATGCACACAGCAGCGGGTGCCATTTTGAAAGGCCCCACAGCGGCTGTGGGGGGCCTTTTCCAAGGCCCAGGGAAGCCCCCCACCTGCAGCAGGCAAATTTGTCTGCCGTGGGTGCTGGGGGCCTTGGAAAGCCCCCCCCATGCCCACGGCGGGTAAATTCACCCACCACAGGTGCGTGGAGGCCTTCCAAAATGGTGCCTGCATCACACGCAGGGCAAGTGCGAGCATGAGCGCAAGGGTGCACAAGCACGCCCAGGCCCCCGGGCCATTCCCCCCCCCGGCCCCCCGGCCACAAAGGTTGCCAGCCCCTGGTCTAGACCTAATCATATAATATATATGTTCCCTAAAATTGCCCCCTCTTCCCCATCATCATTCTGGCTGTGTGGCCTTAAGTTACACTCTCTCAACTTCAGAAAAGAGAAATGGAAAAATCCCTGAGAAGATTCCACAGCAGGTTCACCTTATGGTTACCCTAATCTGAAAATGAATTGAAGGCACACAACAACAACAACAACAGATATTAGACCATATTCACAGATACTTCAGAAGGTAGTAAACGCTTCTTTGCCAGGGATTTCCAGAGATAGAATGGATTTTCATCTGTCAGGCATGCTGTAGCTGTAGATGTCTGCAGGATTTTGGATCTGACAACCTTTGGGGCCTTCCCCAAATCTATTGTTCTACAATTCACCAAGGGTTATTTAGGATTATTCTCCTTCCCCAACTAAAACTTTAGATTGGTGAGGGTTTGTTTTGTTTTTTTAGGAAGATCTCAAAAGATTGTACGTTCTCATTATTTATGTGGTTTCTGCATGGGCCAGGATACTCCAGGAGCAGCATAGCGTATCCTGGCCTGAGAGCTGCCTCAACTTCCTCCCATTACCTGGGGGCCCCCATTGCAATGGGGTGTGTGTGTGTGGCAATTCGCACATGTGTTGTGCTGTGCTAAGACAACCACTGCTGTGCTGAGGTCAGAATGAGGTGCCCATCACTGGTCACCTTGTTCTGACATCAGAGCGGTGGCAATGCTTGGTGGCACAATGGGGTGTATTGTAAACAGCCACCTGGCATCACAATGGAGGGCACTGATTATTCCAGGAAGATTCTTTTTTTTTTTTACTCTGTTGTAAGGTTTAGTACTAAAAAATGAACCGGACATTATCTGGACTGTTTGCTCCAGAATTGTCTGGAGTCCCTCACAAGAGGTTGGGCCAGGGGGGGTGGGGAGGCTGGTTGATTTGGCCTGTGCAGACAGGGTCAAAGTCTCTAAATGGTTCTGCAAATAAATATGGTATCTAGACATTTCAATCTTCATACACTTCTTTCCTGAAATATTCTCCCCATTGCATGAGAACTAGAAAACTGTGTTGTTCTCAGTCATTATTTTCACTTTGGTAAGTATTTATCTGTGCAGAAATCATAATGTCTGGCATCCTGTTAGTGACTTATTTACTTAGTATAAGCCCAACATGCCATCACAAGCCACATCAACATTGTGAAGTCGTAGGCTTTCATGGCTGGCATCCATAGTTTTTTGTGGGTTTTTCAGGCTGTGTGGCCATGTTCTAGAAGAGTTTCTTTCTGATGTTTCGCCAGCATCTGTGGCTGGCATCTTCAGAGAATACTGGAATGGAAGAGAGTGGGTAAAGCAAACAAGGTTTGGCTACCAGGACAGGAGAGACCCTCTCACAGCTGCAGGAGTTTACCGCATACCATGCAGCTGTGGACAAGTCCACATAGGGACCACCAAACGCAGTGTCCAAACACGAGTCAAGGAACATGAGAGACACTGCAGACTGGGCCAGCCAGAAAAATCAGCAGTAGCAGAACACATTATAAACCATCCTGGGCATAAAATGCTGTTTGAAAACACTGAAATTCTGGATCATGCCAACAACTATCAGGTCAGAATGCACAAGGAAGCCATTGAAATCCACAAACACTTGGATAACTTCAACATGAAAGAAGAAACCCTTAAAGTAAACAAGGTTTGGCTAGCAGTCCTACAAAATAAGAAAATCAGCACTCAGCAAATGCAAATGGGAAACCAACCAGAGTCAGGGGCTTTCCCAGCAGACAATAGCAGACAATATCCTTGATTGCATATCCTCTCACCCTGAAGCCATGCCATTAACAACAGAACAATACCTATTCAACACAGAACAATACACAGGTGAAACATCAGAAAGAAACTCTTCTAGAACATGGCCACACAACCTGAAAAACCCACAAAAAACTACACATCAACATTCTTAAGATACTCAGTGCTCCAGTCACTCATTCTTCCAGCTTCTTTTAGGAGATAATGGAGTCATCCCTGTCACCAGTTATAATGGGGGGGGCAGTTATAAGGAGAATATAACTCCCTTGTTAAAACAGTTTCACTGGCTACCAGTTTGTTTTCAGGCACAATTCAAAGTGCTGGTCATGACTTATAAAGCCTATTCCTTAAGCTGCAGCAACTGCACTGCCTGCCCTGGTGATGGCCTAAATGGGGCCATCATTCAAAGGATATTGAATTGTTCCAATTCAAGTGGCTGTGCTTTATTGAATAACCTGAGGCCATGCCATTAACAACAGAACAATACCTATTCAACACAGAACAATACACAGTTCACCTGGGAACCACTCCTCCCTACCCAGGGTCTCACAGTATATATAGACCCATTCCCTTCCATTCCAGTTTTCTCTGAAGATGCTAACCACAGATGCTGGTGAAACGTCAGAAAGAAACTCTTCTTGAACATGGCCACACAGCCCGAAAAACCCACAAAAAACTATGGATGCCGGCCATGAAAGCCTACGACTTCACACCTACTCCATCGTCCTCCACAAAACATGTCCCACACAGATCAGGGGGGAAGGGACAGGGACATGTAAGAGAGGTTTGTGTGGACAGACTGAATACATGCAACTGGTGGTTATGCAAGGGACATGGTCAACAGGACACACAGACAAACGTCACTCCAGGATCCTCCCTCCAGTCATGCCAGGAAGTGGTGTGCAGGTCTTAGGCACACCTGCACACCTGCTCAGAAGAGGTAACAAAAGCCTCCTTCATGCATACTACTGTGCATGATGACAACAAGCATACATGCAATGGAATGCACTTATTGTCACAATAGAGAACAGTTGCTAGGGTGTATGTGTAGGGTTACAATTAGGGTTAGGGTTAGGGCTCTAATATTCAAGTTCACCTGCAGCCAAATTAAAGCCTGCATTGTAGGGCATATGCTCTGGTTCACTGACTCAATTTCCGCCGTATGTGCAGCAGTGCATTTATACAACCATTTTAAATCTCTGGCGCCCTTTTTCTGATGCACCAGTGTTGCTGCATACATAAACACATGCAAAGGTGCACATCTTTCTGTGGTGTAAGCTTTTCTCAGTATATGGCATCTAGAGAGCACTTTCCTGCCAGCTTTTGGGCGTACATTGTCTAAATGCCATGCTTCCAAGTCAGCCTGAAAGCACCTCTTTTTGCCCATCTGTACAGCCCCTGTATCTCCCCATAGGAACATGCTAGAGTCCTAAGATCTTCAAGAGAAGGCTTTCTCTCAGTCCCCACATCATTGCAGGCTCACTTGGTGAGAAAACAAAAGAGCACCTCCCAGGTGGCTACTCCCACCTTCCAGAGCAACCTTCCATGGGAGGCTAGGCTGGCCCCTTCCCTGCTTCCCTTTTGCCAGTAGGCATAAACATTTTTATTCAGACAATCTTTTTAATATATAATGATAGCAGGATGGTTTTTATGTGGGGTATATAGTTTAGTTAATGTTTCTAACTTGTGTATGTTTTTATGCTGATGTTATACAGTTTGACTGGATTTTTATTTTTTTTAATTTCTAGTACAAAGTTTTTAAAGTCTTTTTGTCTTGTGAGCTGCCTGGGAGAAAGATGGCATAATAATGAAATAAAGGAAATAAACATAACAACTACACAAATAAAAGAAATTGAATAACTATGAAGGGGGGCTTGTACTCAGACTCTGCAATGAAGCCAATAGTCCTCTGTATGTTGAGTAATGCAATCTGCATTCTCCCAAATTATTTCTGATCAAACCTGATGGGATCTATCCAGCCATCATGGGAAAAAGTGAGTAACAGAATTTGAATAATCTATGAAGAAATTAGCATACCAGATATAGCAGAGACTAACTTTGTCAAGGAGGAAAACTCGTGTACGTGCTGTGGTGTAAGGCTAAACTAGGTGAGCAGATTTACGTGTTAATTTGGTCAAAAGGAATCTTGCCTATGATGAAACTTTTGGTAATAAATGCATGTCACAGAGGGAAGTACTTATTAAATGGAATGGTAAACAACTTATGTAAATAAGCTCCAAATTACCCAAAAGGATTCTAGTATTAAAAGCCTATATTGTAGTTGGCGTGTCCCAGTAATCTGCCTATTTTTTTACTTTCTGAACTGTCACAGCTGGAGCATGTTAAAAGAAAGAGAACAGGAAGCTAGTTTAGGGGAATTATTAAGCATACATTGCCTACAAATTTAAGAAGACACCTAATTGGGAGAGCAAGGAGAGCAATGCAAGACCAATGAACTCCAGGAGATGATTGGCAAGTGGCAAACCAATGCATCTTCTGTTTATTTTTTCTCCTGCTGAAGGAGAGTTGCAGATTAAAGCTCTGGAAGTGCAAGAGCATGGATGGAGAGTTTGCTTTGTTCACATTTTAATGCCTAATTTTCACACTTTTGAAGAAAGACATAGGGCCTTTGCAGACTGTGAGAAATAGTGCAAATTGAGTCCACTTTAAGGGTTAGGGTTAGTGCTAGGGAATCATGGGAATTGTTTTGTTTTTTTCTGAGACATTGAGCCTTCTCTGTCAGAGAACTCTGGTGCCACAATAAAATACAGTTCCCTAACCCTAACTCTAACCCTTAAAGTGGACTCAATTTGCACTATTTCTCTCATTCTGCAAAGGCCCATAATTGCTAGTCCCAGCTTCTGCCAACCTAGCAGTTTGAAGGCATGCAAATGCAAGTAGATAAATAGATACCACTTTGATGGGAAGGTAAACAGTATTCTGTACAGCCATGCTGGCCACATGATCACAGAGTAGTCTCTGACAATGCTGGTTCTTCGGCTTAGTAATGGAGATGAGCACCGCTCCCTATGGTCAGACATGACTTGACAACCTTGACAACAGGGAGTACCTTTTCCTTTATAATTGAATGAAAGATAATTAATAAGTTATCCTATGAGCTTTGTGCACCTTTGAATTTGGCAGTGGAGTCCTCCCTTGCCTTCCAAATGTATTTGAATGCTTATACTGGGAGAAATTAACACAGAAATGTTCATGAAAACAGTATGCAAATTAAATTTTATTTAGAAACTATATAATATTTGAAATACTGCTTGTTTAATACAGAAAACTATAATAGGGAGAGATGTATAGAGCACTGCAAGTATTATGAAAAGAGAAAAATAGTTAATGTTTCTTGCAGTCCCAGTTATTTCCTGATGCCAATGAATTACAAAGTTTCTCCAATGGAAGAAATGATTATTTCATCTGAACAGATCCAATCTCCTGATAATCAGAGCATATCTCTGCTGATTTACACAATCATGGCATGGGGCACCTTATTCCCATTCTGTTACATTGCTTGGGGCAAGAAACATAACTCAGGGCCCAAAGGGCCGGCCTGGGGGTAGAGTTGGGGTGGGGCAGCTGCACGCCAGCCACCCCGACCCCACCTGATGCCATCCTGATGCTGTGTGACCATATGCATGCCGCCCGGTGTCAGGATGCCCTTTTGGTGCAGCGTGCTTAAACACACTGTGCTGAAAGGGTGCTGAAGAGTTGCAGTGCTGGCTCTTTGCCACCCCTAAAAGGAGTGGCATTTTGCGGTTCTTTTCAAAGCAGTAAAAGGGAGGATCAGGGCCGCGGTGTGGGGTTGCCACAGTCCCGATCTGCCACTTCCCGGGGCAGCTCTCTGCCACCCCAAACTGTCAATCTGCATTGGCCCTCAGTGGCAAAATTCAACATATCTGCTAGTGTTGTTTTTACCTGTTACTGGTGGCTTGTTTGTTTTTTGGTAGGGTTAAAGAAACCTGTACATGGCAAGTGACTGAAACCTGAAGACATTAGTTACAGCTCTTCAGGTGACAATCTCATAACATGACTTCCTTGTAGATCTAATTCTATGTAGGTCTAGTTATGCAAGAAATATTGGTTCTGGGGGACTGAAATTTCCCATGCAAGTGGATAAGATTAACAGTGTGATCCTATACCTATTTATTTAGAAGTAAGCCTTTGACTGCATAGATCATGAAAGGCTATGGAATGCCCTTAAAGACATGGGAGTGCCAACACATCTGATAGTCCTAATGAAGAATCTGTACTCTAGACAAGTGGCTACTGTCAGAACAGAACACAGAGAGACAGAATGGTTCCCAATTGGCAAAGGAGTCAGCCAAGGCTGCATCTTATCACCCTACTTGTTCAACTTATATGCAGAACATATTATAAGAAAAGCAGGCTTGGACACAAGGAAGGAGGAGTGAAAATAGAAGGAAAGAAAATCAACAATCTAAGATATGCAGATGACACCATAATACTAGCAGAAAACCTCACAGACCTGGAACTGGAAAGGAAGATCAAAGAAGAAAGTGCAAAGGCAGGTGTCGCGGGGCCGCAAGGGACTCCTCCCACTCCATGCTTCTTGGAGGTATCCATTTCGACGAAAGAAAGGGCAGACCACTTAAGGTGTATGCTCGGTACCTTTTAATCAACTCAGAAGCTCATTCACCAGACAGTGGCTCCCCTTCTGCCAGCGTTCCTCTCTCCCCTCAAGCTCCCGTACTTCTCGCTTCTCTTTCTCTTTCCCTTCCACCGTCCGCCTCACCGAGCCTTCTTCCGCGTTTTTCCTTCTCCCCGAACGCCTCCTCCTTTTCCCTTTTATCCCTGGGCCCCTCCCTCCTGGGCCTTGCTTCCCTTTCTTCTTTTCCAGGTGCCGTTAGACCTTGTAATTCCCTTCTCTGGCTCCCCGCTCTTTCCCTCATTAACCCTAGCTTTCCCGAACAACCCTCTTCCATGGGCCAGCCTTCCTTCACTTTATCACATAACCCCCCCGACAAGAGGGTTGTTCCGTCTCCGCAAGCCCACGGGCCCTGTCGAGAAAAAAAATCAGCATTAGTATGATGTCTCCCCGCTCGATGTTGGACCGTAAAGGCATAGGGCTGCAGAGCTAAATACCACCGCGTCAGCCGAGGATTAGCATCCTTCATGGTATGCAGCCACTGTAAAGGGGCATGGTCCGTGACCAAAGTAAACTGAGCTCCCCACAAATAATAACGTAGAGCCAAAACAGCCCATTTCACTGCCAGAGCCTCCCGCTCAATGGCTGCATACTTTCTTTCTCCCGGCTTCAGCTTCCGACTCAAATAAAGAACAGGGTGCTCTCCATCTTCCCACTGTTGAGCCAGAATGGCCCCAATCCCTCTCTCGGACGCATCCGTTTGGAGGATGAACGGTTTATCAAAATCCGGAGCTCGTAAGACCGGCTGACTACATAACAGCCGTTTCAGGGTGTTAAAGGCCTCCTCCTCCCGGACCCCCCACCATTGTCTCTTATTCCGCGATTTCCGTGTTAAATCTGTCAAGGGTCCTGCTATGCTGGCAAAATGAGGGATAAACTTTCTATAATACCCGGCCAACCCCAAAAATTGCCTCACCTGTTTCTTATTCATAGGCCGTGGCCACTTACTAACCCGGTTGACCTTATCTTCCATGGGCCTTAACTGCCCCCTTCCTACCCAGTATCCCAAATATTTCACTTCTTGCCGTGCCACCGCGCACTTTGCGGGGTTAGCCGTCAAGCCTGCCTCCCTTAATCTCTGCAGCACTTGTCGGAGGTGTTGAACGTGTTCTGACCATGAGTTGCTAAAGATAATTATATCGTCAATGTACGATGCCGCGCAGTGTTCTAGAGGGGCCAGGACCCGATCCATTAGCCTTTGGAAAGTTGCTGCTGCTCCATGAAGGCCAAAGGGCATTCGTACAAAATGAAATAGACCCTTAGGCATCGCAAAGGCCGTCTTTTCCCTGTCCCCTTCCGGTAATGGAATCTGCCAGTAACCTTTTGTTAAGTCTAAAGAGGACAAGAACTTAGCCTTTCCCAACTTCTCTAGCAATTGTGTAGTCCCTGGCATGGGATAAGCATCAAACCGAGACACCTCATTGAGCCTCCGAAAGTCTATACAAAACCTAATCGACCCATCAGGCTTCGGAACCAGTACCGGTTGACTTCGCCAGGGACTGTTAGAGGGTTCTATGACCCCCAGAGCTAACATCTTATCCACTTCCTCATTAATCCCTTTCTGCAATCTCCACGGCCAAGGTCTCGCTGGAACCCTCACCACCACCCCGGGCTTTGTAACTATTCTATGGCAAGTCATGGACGTGAAGCCCGGGTCCCTAGAGAAGACATCTGCAAAGTCCCGTCTCACCTGATGGATATGTCTAAGCTGTTCCTCCGAGAGATTAGAGCAGATAGGTAGATCATCAGGACCCTCTTCGTGCCCAGCCTGTGGGCCTAACTCTTCTTCTCCCTCATCCCCCGTTCCTACTTGGGCCAAAAAGGCTTCTCGCTCTTTCCATTCCTTAAGGAGATTAACATGAAAAACCTGTAACCGAGGACGGGCCCCCAGCACCTCCACCTCATAGTCCACAGGGCCCACCTGCCTTTTGACCTCCCAGGGGCCTTGCCACTGAGCAAACAACTTCGCTCTCTCCGAGGGCAATAACACTAACACTTTTTGTCCCACCTGCAAGGACCTAGGCCTGACACGCCGGTCATATGCATCCTTCTGCCTTCTTTGGGCCTCCTCCAGATTCTGTCTCGCTATCTGCCCAATCTTTTCCAACTGATCCCTCATCCGTAGCACTCTTCCTAACACCGTAGGCCCTTCACTAACCTCCTCTTCCCACCCTTCTCTAACCAAGTCCAGCACTCCTCGAGGACGCCTTCCGTACAACAGCTCAAAAGGTGAGAACCCCAAGGACGTTTGTGGGACCTCACGATACGCAAACAAGAGAGGTCCTATCAACAAATGCCATTGGGATCCCTGTTCCACTACAAACTTTCTAAGCATGGCCTTTAGGGTCCCATTGAATCGTTCCACCAACCCATTGGCCTGTGGGTGATAAACGGAGGTCTTTAGGGGTTTGACTTTGATAATAGACCACATCTTTTGCAAGACTCTACTCATGAAAGAGGTGCCCTGATCTGTGATAATCTCTCGTGGAAACCCCACCCTCGCGAAAATTGCCAACAACTCCTGAGCCACCCTACCTGCTTGCATGGATCGTAAAGGGACTGCCTCTGGGTACCGGGTGGCGTAATCCACCATCACCAAAATAAACCAATGGCCTGCTGCAGACTTCCCCAGAGGCCCTACAAAATCAATGCCCACCCTTGTAAAGGGTTCGTCTATGATGGGCATAGGAATCAAAGGCCCGGCGGGAGCTCCCCTTCTTTGGGTCATCTGACAGCGGGGACAAGAGGCACACCAGTCTTTCACCTCTTTCCACACCCCCGGCCAATAAAACCTCTGCAAAATGCGACTTGTAGTTTTATCCACACCCAGGTGTCCCGCCAGAGGAATGTCATGAGCTAAGGAAAACACCGCAGGACGTAGTGGTCGGGGCACCAATATTTGCCAGTGTGCCGCCTCTCCTTCCTTCATCTGTTGAACCCTATACAGTAAATTATTTTTAAAAACAAAGTAAGGTCCCTTCTTTCCCCTTTCCTCCTCTGGAACCGCTTGCTTAAGCGCTTCCTGTAGGGTCGCATCATTTTGCTGCCAAAATGTCACTTGTTCTCTATTAACCCTGGTGATATCTACCCCTTCCACCCTGACCTCTGCCGCGGCGTAACCCTCCTCCTCCTGGAGTAATTCCCGCCATTCGGGCCAATCCCGCCCTAGGAGCATGTCTCTTCCCATTGAGGGTACCACCCCCACCCTCATCTTTCGCTCCATCTTTCCAACTCTCACCCTCACCCTGGTGGTAAAATAGGTTTTCACCTCCCCATGGATACATTTCACCGCCACCTGGGGACCATCCGCCTTTCCTGGTACTCTCCTCACCAAGGTGTGGCTACAGCCCGAGTCAACTAGGGCTTGAACTCTCTGTCCATTGACCCAGGCCGTGACCACCCGAGCATCCCTACCTAACACGTCCCTACTTACCTGGGCCGCCTCCCAGGCGTCTCCCCATGCACACTCCATGAGAGGACAGTCCTTCTTAATGTGGCCCTCCATCCCACAGGTGAAGCAGTTGATTGGACGCCGGGGACCTTCCTGGGCACCCAACAGCAGCGGTCTTCGGGCAGGGTTAGCTGGTTTGCCTCCCTCTACTCCTCCTGTCAAACCTTTGCTCGCGGTCCCCTCGGCTCCAAATCCGTCTCCCGTCGACAGTCCCCGCCGTTCTGGTGGTCTTCCCCCGGCAACTCTAGTTCCCCGCGGTACCTTCGGTTCCCCCGGTCCCCGGGGGTTCCCTAATTCGGCCTCCTCAGCCCCTGCAAAGGCCTCCATCAAAGCCACAGCCTCTTCCAACTTGGAGGGCTTGTGGCACCTCACCCAACTGCGGGCTGTCATTGGTAAGGCATTGATAAATTGCTCAACCATCACCATTTCAGCCACCTCTGGCGCCGATCGCACCGCCGGCTTCAGCCATCTCACCTCGCTGGCTCTAACCTTTTGCCCCAGGGCCCGCGGATGCATGCCCAGAGTCCACTTTAACTCGCGTAGTCGGCGTCTATAAGTCTCCTCCGAGATGTTGAGAGTAGTCAAAATGGCCTCTTTAACTTTCTCATAAGAAGAGGCTTCCTCGGGGGCTAAGGTATCCACTATCTCCTGGGCAGGCCCCGTAAGACATGGGGTTACTATCAGAGCCCATTGTTCCTTAGGCCACTTGGTGGCTATGGCCACCCTCTCGAAAGCATGTAAAAATGCCTCCGGATCATCATTAGGGCCCATCTTGACCAATCTTATTGGGGCTGGGGCCCCTACCAGCGACTCCAAGGTAGGCTTTCCCCCCCCCTTGGGAGCTTCATCACCTCAGCCATCTGCGTTACCAACTGCTGTTGTGTCACCTGTTGTGCTGCAAACATTTGCTCCATCAACTGCACCTGGTGAGCGTTCACACTCCGCAACAACTTTTCCTGTTGGTCAGCCAACCATGCAAACCAAGACTCGCTGGGTCCTGTAGCCCCGCCTTGTACCTGAGATCCCACTTCTGACACCAATGTCGCGGGGCCGCAAGGGACTCCTCCCACTCCATGCTTCTTGGAGGTATCCATTTCGACGAAAGAAAGGGCAGACCACTTAAGGTGTATGCTCGGTACCTTTTAATCAACTCAGAAGCTCATTCACCAGACAGTGGCTCCCCTTCTGCCAGCGTTCCTCTCTCCCCTCAAGCTCCCGTACTTCTCGCTTCTCTTTCTCTTTCCCTTCCACCGTCCGCCTCACCGAGCCTTCTTCCGCGTTTTTCTCTCTCCCCGAACGCCTCCTCCTTTTCCCTTTTATCCCTGGGCCCCTCCCTCCTGGGCCTTGCTTCCCTTTCTTCTTTTCCAGGTGCCGTTAGACCTTGTAATTCCCTTCTCTGGCTCCCCGCTCTTTCCCTCATTAACCCTTGCTTTCCCGAACAACCCTCTTCCATGGGCCAGCCTTCCTTCACTTTATCACAGCAGGTTTAATGTTGAAAATAAAGAAAACAAAAATAATGACCACTGAGGACCTTCACAAGTTCAACTTAGCCAATGAAGAAATAGAAATAGTACAAGAATTCCCATACCTGGGATCAATGCAAATGGGGAGTCAGGAAATCAGAAGACGACTAAGAATGGGGAGGGTGGCTAAGAAAAGATTGTAAAATGCAAAGATATATAATTCAGCAGAAAAGTTTTAATCATACAAGCTATCGTATTCCCTATTACCATATATGGATGTGAGAGCTGGACAGTTAAGAAAGATGATAGGAAGAAAATCAATGCATTTGAGATAATGTGGTGCTGGAGAAGAGTGCTGAGGATCCCATGGAGGCCAAAAGGAGAAGCAAAGGGGTCCTAGAGCAGATCAAGCTGGAAACCTCCCTGGAAGCCAAGAGAACCAATCTGAGGCTGTTATATTTCGGGCAAATCCTGAGAAGGGAGGACTCATTGGAAAAAAAAAAACAATGAGGAAGGTAAGTAGGAAGAGAGGTAGGCCACATGCTAGATGGATGGACTCTATTAGGGAGACCCCAGGAATAGGTTTGCAGGAATTAAGCAGAGCAGTGGAGGACAGAGGGTCTTGGAGATGTCTCATCCATAGGGTTGCCATGAGTCGAGATTGACCTGAGGGCAGTTAACAAGAACAAAAAGTTAAACTGAATTCACTAGAGTTTTAGCTCTAAGTTGGTATCTAAGTATATAGGATTATGTTGCAAATTATGCATCTTAATTATTTGGTAGCTGTCAATCAATCAATAGCTTCTTTGACAGGGTGATTGCAAAGTGAAAAGTGAATTACTGCATCTGCTTTCTAATTTAAAAAGTGCTATAGCATAAGAATCTGGATATTTTTAATTAGAAATATAACACCACTACTTAGAACTTAAAAGATGAACCTTAAAACTATGCATACTATTTCTAATCTTGTACAAAGGCTGTTAAAATAATCAACTGAGGACTTTGTTGCATGAGGGGAAGAAAAGGTGAACCAATTGAGAGTGCACCAGCTTTCTCCCTGTCAGTCTGCATGACTTTGCAGATTCTTCCTGTTCAACAAAAGATACACTGATGATCTCAGAAAGAGAATGGAAGTGATACGACATTATATGGAGCAGCATGGAGAAAACCACTGCACTCCCAATCGGTTTTTCCTTTTTTTCCTTGTGTGGTAAAATCCCAAATGTTTACATCTATTCATGCTACAGTTGTTATGTAGTTCCACATTTTAAGATTGCCATTAACATTATAATCATGGTCGCAGTCCTGAACATAGTCAAGATGCTTAAATCTCACCAAAGTCAATGAGCTTTAGGCACCAACTGTGCAGGATTTCAACCTATAGCATTTTATGTTTGGATTTCTATCTACCATAATAGCAGTAACCTAAAATCATTTAAGCCACTTGGATAACAGTCTATATGGCAATAAACTCCTTCCACCAAATATTAATTGTTATAATGTGCCAATTAATGTTTCCATACTTACTGACCAAAACCTATGTTATTTTATTTACCATATTGTGAAACATTCCTTCAGTGTTCTGGGGTCCTTGACAGCAGAGGTTGGTAACGCTTTAAAATTTCTGAAAAGAACTTTGTTTATAATTTATAAACTATAATTATATAAAATATAATTTTCAATCTATAATTTGCATTCAAGTGGTGGATGTGGTCAAAAACAGTACTAGGAAGATACAGAGCCAAAATGGCAGGGCTATCCTTCCTCTTTCTTATCTATCTCTGTCACTCCATCTCTCTTTTTCAAACACACACACACACACACACACACATTCTCCCTCCTCTGAAAACATATGACTCTTCAACAGGAGTTCTCCCAGGGAGCAGATTAAGGAGGAGAAGGAGCAAGAGTGGAGATGTTTACTTTATATCTTTCCATGCCCCATGGGTACTTTCTCCCCATCCCATTGAGCCCCATGAAGGTGTCTGCTTTTCTTTACCATTCCTACTCCTTTGTTATTTCACCTATTATATGAGAATTACTGGTATGTATGCAGGGGAGTGGCAGATGATCCACAATAACCATGTGGCATCTTACATATACTTTAAAAGCTTTTGCTTTTTGAGGACTTTCCAAAACAGTTATTCTCTTTTCTCACAAAAGCATCTTTCTTTGAGTTTCATTCTGGTTTTCTTTGCCCTCAGCATGACCAGACTGTATTGATGATGTTATGGGAGGACATCCAAATCTTGGAAAGAGGGGGGGAAACAGACTGAAAAATGAAGATTTATTCTCCTGAGTTTATTATGTGTCATCAGTAGTTCAGACGCCAAGATCCTTGTGCAATGAACACTACTGGCAGGCATGAAACAGTGGGATAGCTCCCAAAAGCAGATGGAAATGTCAAAGAAATGATGGAAGAAATCTGGTAAATAACTGAACAACTCCAACACTCATTCATTGGCCCAGGAACAAGAAATATTCCCTCTCAGATATAACAAGCAGTTACATAGATAGAGCAAAGGTTATGAAAAGATTATATAAAGAAGTATTTAAAGAAAATCAAATATCCTTGAGCCAGTTACTCAAGTGTAAGAAAAGGTACCCATGATCCTTTAAAATCTGTCAGTATATTCCTTCCTGTGTCACAAACCTCCTGTGTGGCATTTGACAATTTTATTTTTATCAGTCCACAGGCTTAATTTTAATACTGTAGAGCCAGTTAGATAAAATCAAGAATGATGTTTATCTTGTCCAATAGCACTTGTTCCTCAAAGGTGATCTATATAGCTTGCCCTCCACATTTCCAGGCAAAGTACAAAGTGTTGGTCTTAACCTTTAAAGTCCTACATGGTTTGGGTCTAGGTTACCTACAGGATCGCCTTTTCTCATACAATCCACCCCGAATACTGAGGTTCTCTGGGGGGCAGCTACTACAGCCTGCAAGAACTGCAAGAATAATTATTATTATTATTATTTCCCCTTTGACAAGATTGTCTAGACATGTCTGACTGTAGGGTGTGGTGCTCATCTCCGTTACTAAGCCAAGGGAGGTAGCGTTGTCAAAGCTGACTCCATGGTTATGTGGCCAGCATGACTAAATGCTGCGCACTTTGGTCCTCTAGGAGGAATTTGTTATAATCTATGAAAACGAGGCTGTCGACGACCTCCCAGAGGGCCTTCTCTGCCACTGCTCCCAGATTATGGAACAGCCTGCCGGACGAGATCCGTCTTATTACCACCCTGGACAGCTTCAAAAAGGCTGTCAAGACGGATCTCTTCCGGCATGCCTTTTCTGAATAATTATCCTGGCCCAAAGAGTCAGCTTTCCCCTCCCCCCTTCGGTGCTGCTGTTGATTGTGCTGTATTGTTGTTGATTCTTAGTTTTATACTTTGCTTTAAGTAATGTTTTTAAATTGTTTTAGTTTTAAGGGGAGGGTGGTTTTGGGATTGGATGTATTTACTGGTGTTTTTACTGTTGTAATCCGCCCCAATTGCATCGCAGAGGGGTGGGATAGAAATAAATTTTATTATTATTATTATTATTATTATTATTATTAAGGCACACAGAATGCTGTTGCCTTCCCACCAAAGTGGTACCTATTTATCTACTTGCACGTTTACATGCTTTTGTACTGATAGGTTGGCAGAAGCTGGGACTAGTGATGGGAGCTCACTCCATCACATGGCATTTGGGTCTCAAATTGCTGGCCTTGTGGTTGTTAGAGTTGGTGTCCTAACCACTAAGCCACCATGTCCATTGGGGGAAAGAATACCTGAAACTTAGGATGCATCTGTCCAATATAGTTCTAGCTGTTGCACACCACTTTTCACGCTACACAATTATAATGCTATCGTTCAACTTTTAACTGCCATGGTTCCATCCTATGGAATCCTGGGTTAATAGTTGGGTGGAATATTACTGCTCCCTGGCTGAGAATTCTAATTGCCTCCCCAAAACTGCCGATCCCAGGATTCCATAGGACAGTACCAAGGCAGTTCAAGTGAAACCATAATACTTTTTATGTGTAGTGTGAAAGGGCCTCTTGCATCATATCCAATTGTCATAGTGGAATTAAAAATAATCGCAAGTTATCCTGAGAAAATAGAGGGGCTTTTTTGGTTTATGAATATATATGTTTACTTGATTGATAATTTCCTAAGTTGAGGCAGGTTTCTAATTTATGTAGCCCAGGATGGTCAATGTTTTCTCAAGGCAAAATGTTGTAAATGCAGGGCCTTTCTGAGGATTGGGCAGGCAGCAGCTGATTTGCTTCCATAGAGGAGTGCCTGGTGTTTGTTTTTCTCTCTATTTGTAAATAAAGTAGTCACATTAGAAAAAACAACAACACCTTAAGGGTGTTTCTGCACTACACTGTTACAGGAACATCATGCCACCATCCTGCAGAATCTTGGGACTGGTTTGGTGAGAAGTAAATGAGTGCTAGGACCTCACTGGCAGAGAATTCTAATTACCTCACCAAATTGCAATCCCAAGATTCCATAGGGTAGAGTCATAAAAACAAAAGTGGTGTGCAACTGCTACAACTACCGTATTTTTCGCCCTATAGGGCGCACTTTTTCTTCCCCAAAACGTGCGTGGGGAAGTGAGTGCGCCCTATAGGGCGAAGGGGCCGAGGCCGTGGGGAGAAGGAGCCCTCCTTCCCCCCGCGACCTCAGTCTTTGAATGGACTGGTGCTGGGATCGAAGCGATCCCGGCACCAGCCCATTGAAAGACTGAGGCCACGGGGAGAAGGAGGGCTCCTTCTCCCCGCGGCCTCAGTCTTGGAATCGGCTGGTGCCGGGATCGAAGCGATCCCGGCCCCAGCCGATTGAAGACCGAGGCCGGCGGGGGAAGGAGCCTTCCTTCCCCCCCCCCCCCGGCCTCGGTTTGGAATCGGCTGGGGCCGGGATCGTTTCAATCCCGGCACAAGCCCATTGAAAGACTGAGGCCGGGGCGAGAAGGAGGGCTCCTTCTCCCCCCGGCCTCAGTCTTTCAATGGGCTTGTGCCGGGATCGAAACGATCCCGGCACAAACCCATTGAAAGAATGAGGCCGGGGCGAGAAGGAGGGCTCCTTCTCCCCCCGGCCTCAGTCTTTCAATGGGCTTTCGATCCCGGCACAAGCCCATTGAAAGACTGAGGCCGGGGGGGAGAAGGAGCCCTCCTTCCACCCCGGCCTCAGTCTTGGAATGGGCTTGTGCCGGGATCGTTTCGATCCCGGCACAAGCCCATGGAAAGACTGAGGCCGGGGGGGAGAAGGAGCCCTCCTTCCACCCCGGCCTCAGTCTTGGAATGGGCTTGTGCCGGGATCGTTTCGATCCCGGCACAAGCCCATTGAAAGACTGAGGCCGGGGGGGAGAAGGAGCCCTCCTTCCACCCCGGCCTCAGTCTTTCAATGGGCTTGTGCCGGTATCGTTGAAAGACTGAAAAACCCATTGAAAGACTGAGGCCGGGGCGAGAAGGAGGGCTCCTTCTCCCCCCGGCCTCAGTCTTTCAATGGGCTTGTGCCGGCACAAGCCCATGGAAAGACTGAGGCCGGGGGGGAGAAGGAGCCCTCCTTCCACCCCGGCCTCAGTCTTGGAATGGGCTTGTGCCGGGATCGTTTCGATCCCGGCACAAGCCCATTGAAAGACTGAGGCCGGGGGGGAGAAGGAGCCCTCCTTCCACCCCGGCCTCAGTCTTGGAATGGGCTTGTGCCGGGATCGTTTCGATCCCGGCACAAGCCCATGGAAAGACTGAGGCCGGGGGGGAGAAGGAGCCCTCCTTCCACCCCGGCCTCAGTCTTGGAATGGGCTTGTGCCGGGATCGTTTCGATCCCGGCACAAGCCCATGGAAAGACTGAGGCCGGGGGGGAGAAGGAGCCCTCCTTCCACCCCGGCCTCAGTCTTTCAATGGGCTTGTGCCGGGATCGTTTCGATCCCGGCACAAGCCCATTGAAAGACTGAGGCCGGGGGGGAGAAGGAGCCCTCCTTCCACCCCGGCCTCAGTCTTTCAATGGGCTTGTGCCGGGATCGTTTCGATCCCGGCACAAGCCCATGGAAAGACTGAGGCCGGGGGGGGGGGAGAAGGAGCCCTCCTTCCACCCCGGCCTCAGTCTTGGAATGGGCTTGTGCCGGGATCGTTTCGATCCCGGCACAAGCCCATGGAAAGACTGAGGCCGGGGGGGAGAAGGAGCCCTCCTTCCACCCCGGCCTCAGTCTTGGAATGGGCTGGGGCCGGGATCGAAACGATCCCGGCACCAGCCCATTCCAAGACCGAGGCGGGGGGGGGGGAAGGAAGGCTCCTTCCCTCGCCGGCGGGTCTTCAATCGGCTGGGGCCGGGATCGCTTCGATCCCGGCCCCAGCCCATTCAAAGACTGAGGTCGCGGGGGGGGGGGGGGAAGAAGCCCTCCTTCCCCCCCCCCCCCGCGACCTCAGTTCAATGGGCTGGTGCTGGGATCGGTCTCCAATCCCAGCACCAGCCCATTGAACAACTCCGGCTAAAGGGAGGAATCCTTTTTTCTTGGATTTTCCCCCTTAAAAATTGGGTGCGCCCAATATGCCGGAGCGCCCTATAGGGCGAAAAATACGGTATATTGGGCAGATGCACCCTAAGTTTCCAGTGTTCTTTCCCCCAAAGGGAACTAGACCTAGTTTAATACTCCTACACATTCATCATTCACAAAATTGGAAAGCAATCAACAATATTCAGCATCAGAATTTTTCACTTTGATGCCATCTGCCCTAAAACATATCCTTCATTTTAGTGGAACCGGAAATGACATCTTTGGCTGAAAGTAAAGCACATGTATAATTCAAAGAATGGTGATTCATTTCTTCATAATTGTTCACCATGACAGCATGGGAAATTAGTATTATTCTCTTTCATCCTCAAACCTCAGCATATCACATACCAGACCTTTTATGCAGTTCTGAGATAGCCCCATGATGCTCAGCTTAAATAACAACCAGCTTAAAAGGAAAAGGTAAGTATTGGTATGAAGAGGTAAAGGTAAGTATTGGATATAGTATTGGTATAATACTCTCATATTAGGCTATTCTTGTCTCAAGAAGAAAACCACACAATGCCCTGTACAGACTGGCCAAAAAGGCTGGCCTGGGGGTGGAGTCGGGGTGTGGCAATCACATGCCAGCTTTTTAGAGTGGCAAAGTGCTGGATTGGGGCCACAGTGTGCAGTTGCCATGGCCCCAATCTGGCAAGGAAAGGGGCAGTGGGACACCACCTCACTATATATAATCTTATTCCGATTTGTTTTTTAAAAGGCCATGACAAAATACTTCCAAAATACTAGCCAGAAGTTTTTTCTGTCTTTGCAAGTGGGAGTGCTGAATCAAGTTGATGGCTGACTCAGATCAGTGGTTCAGAATGCTGCTGTGATTCCTGGCTCACCTCCAGGTTTCATAATAGAGTCTGCCAACTTGGCAGGCTGGGGAGATCAAAGTGGCAATTTTTCAAATGGGAAGAAATGGTCCAAGGAGGAGCTGTAATTCTATATAAACTGTCTAGAACTGATGACAAGAGCCTTTGATTCAAAGGGTCTGGCCAAGAACAGAATGAACTGTTATGTCTTGCTAAAGATGGACAAGCTGCTCATAGGACATCAAGTACCATGGGGCACTCAGCACTAAAGCACCAGCCAAACTGGTAATGGAATTGCAAATCACAATATGACTCAACAGTGCCTGCTAATTTATTGTATATTCTATTAGATATAAGAGGCTGAGACCTCTAAAGGGATTTTTATCTTCTTGCTGTCCTCATAAATACATGGAACAAATAAGAAACCTAAATGTTTAAAGAAGATCAGAGTGATATACGTAGCAATGTGCCATGGTGCAGCACATGCAGATCAGTCACAATGCTTTATTTTGACTAATACAACAAAATTTGATGAAATCTGCCAAAGATTCCAACAGTATTTGACATGAAGTCTTCAGCTACCTGATGTGATGCTAAATGAACATAATGTGTTGCATTACCAGAATTTATAACTTACCAATGAGTCAGATTTTGTATAACCCATACCTGAGAAACCAGTTTTGTGTGCCTAGTCAAGACCCAGACAATCTGTGACCCTGTAAGGCACCTGCAAACCTATTCTACTCAATCCCCTTCTTTGATGTATAGCAGGTAACCTATTAGCTGACCGATTGCTGATTTTGATGCCTGCTAGTTCAATAAAATATATCAAACTTCAGTACAACAGCTTGCATCCTTTAGTCACAAGAAACATATTCTGTAGTCACAAGATCACAGTGATAACAACTAATAAAAATCAATTAAGTCACTAAGGGGAGATGCAGACGGGCCGCCTGGGCCGCCTCGGGAAGCGGAGGATCGGGGCTGAGGCTGCCGGACACCTTGACCCTGACCCTCCCTTTTACTGGCCCAGAAAAGAGCGGCAAAATGCCGCTCCTTTCAGGGCTGGCAAAAGGGCACCCTAAGAGCTGGCATGCAGCTCTTTAGTGCCCCTTCTGGCACAGCGTGTCAAAACGCTGCTCCAGAAGGACATCCTGATGCTTCGCGTTGTACTTAATGGTGTGCACCATCAGGACACCACCAGCGTGGGGTTGGGGCACCTGGTGTGCAGCTGCCCCTCCCCATCCCTGCCTCCAGGCCAGCCCTTTGGGCTGGTCTGTAGAGGCACTAAGTTAGAAATTTTCTAACACAAAATGGCAACTTAATTGAACTTATTTTTAAACTGAATTGATTGACCTAAGTTAGAACTTCAGCCTTTACATAATTCCAGGATTAAGTAGTTATGTTATTAATTGATTGCATGACAGCCCAAGCCAAAGTCCGTACCAATTTTACAATTCCCAATTGGTCCTTTACACAAGACCTCGGGGGCAGGGATTGGATTTTTGAGAGTGCCCCTTAGGGCCATTGCAGACTGGCCCAAAGAGCCAGCCTGGGGATAGAGTTGGGGTGGGGCAGCTGCATGCTGGCCAACCCAACCCCACCCTGACACCGTCCTGATGCCGCTGAGCCATACACATAGCGTGTGGCATCAGGACGCCCTTCTGGCTCAGCATTTAAACATGCCTGAAAAGGCATGGAAGAGCCATGGCGCCGGCTCTTAGGGAGGCCTTTTGCAGCCCCTAAAAGGAGCAGCATTTTGCCGCTCTTTTAGGAGTGGCAAAAGGAAGAATCGGGTCTGCAGTGTGAGGTTGCTGCGGCCCCAATCCGCCGCTCAATGAGGCACCTCTCTGCCACCCCAAATGGGCTGTGTGCATCGGTCCTAAGTCTTGTTAGTCCGTGACACTGGGAAATTACCATGTTTAGATTACAAAATCCAAACCAGGGGTAGGCAACCTTTCCCCTTTAAGGGCCGAGGGACTTCAGCTCCCAGAATCCTAGGAGCTATCCCATGGCCAACATGGCTGAGGCTTCTGGTAGCTGAAGTCCCTCGGCCCTTAAAGGGGAAAGGTTGCCTACCCCTGATCCAAACGCATTGTAAATGCACATAGGCTTCCCTACTCATGTCAATATGTTTTGCAAAATTCATTCTCCAAGCTGACTTTGGAACAAATTAAGAAGCAGAGTTCTATAATCATCAGCTAGTGTTATGTTTTAAAAAATAATTTCACAAATGACACTGAATACTTGTATGATATAGAATTATGTATTTGTACAGCATATTTATCTTTACAACTACTTAACACTATCTTCACGTTTTCTACACATAGCATAATCCCTAACTGAGTAAACTCTAGTGTATCCAAAAGTTAATTGATTTCAGTGGGGTTCCACAAATTCACATATACAAACATACATGCACACTTATGGGACTGAGAATGTTCTCTGAATTCCAAATTAATGTCTATTTGTCTTTCTTTGTCCTTTATTCATTTCCATTTTCACACACCTACTTCACACACATCTGCTCCATCCATTATATTCTGGTCAGTAATAACAGAAACATATTAATTTGAGATGCCTTGAAAGTATAGCAATAATTAATGTTAAGTGCTGCTTTTTATGATTATGCTCTCATTTTTAGACCAACACAAAAGGACATTTTTTTAACTTTTAGGAAGAGCTTTTTGGCTGACACAGGTGGCCTAAGAGATTTCAGGCAATGCTTTTGAAAATATTATCAAATACATCTAAGTTGGTTAAAGGCTATGTTGAACAAGGTTAAATGGTTTGTAAATCACACCAACAATCACTGTTAAAGGGCTTCCCAACATAAAGACAGTTTGCAGATGGCATGGCATTTACCAGGGTTTGTCACTCTGGTAGAGGAAGACCTAATTAATTTGAGTTTAAGGCAGTAACATTTGCTATTTTAAGATGGCTTACCACCAATACATACTATAGTACACTACTTCATTAGTTCATTTTAAGGTTGCCCACCTGTCTTGAAGTGACTCAGTAAAACTTGCTTCTGAGTAAGCATGTAAAAAATTGATTTTGGGACATGAAAACATAAAAAAAATCAGTGGACATTTTAATATATGTACTTCATATAGGTAGAAGACATGACTTGTTAGAAAATATAATAATGCTATGTAAGGTAGAAAACAGTAGGAAAAGAGGAATACTGCATTCCAAATGCCACAAGGTTCTGATCTGGGCCCAATGCTATTCAAAGGTGGCAGCAAAGAAAATCAATGCAATTCTAGTCTGCATCAATAGGAATATAGTGTCTAGATCAAGGAAATAATAGTACCACCCTATTCTCATTTGGTCAGACCTGGAATATTTTGCCACCTGGAATATTGTGTCCATGTCTGGGCATCACAATTCAAGAATGATGTGGACAAGCAGGAGCATGTCCAGAGGAGAGTGACCAAAATGGTATAAGGTTTGGAAACCATGACCTATGAGGAGTGGCTTTGGGAATTGGGTATGTTTCACCTGAAGAAGAAAAGGTTAAGGGGTGACATGATAGCCATTATTAAACATTTGAAGGACTGTCATATTGAAGATGGGGCAAGGTTGTTTTCTGCTGCTCCAGAGACTAGGACGCTACAAGAAAAGAGATTCCACCTAAACATTAGGAAGAACTTTCTGATGGTAAGAGCTGTTTGACAGTGAAATATGCTGCCTTAGAGTGTGGTAATATCTCCTCCTTTGGAGGCTTTTAAACAGACTGAATGGCCATCTGTCAGGAGTGCTTTGATATTGTGTTAATGCATGGCAGAGGATTGGACTGGATGTCCCCTGTGGTCTCTTCCAATTTTATGATTCTATGATTCTATAGATACACTCAATCAAGGAAGCCATAGCCCTGAGTCTGCAAGACCTGAGTAGGGTGGTTGATGATAGGGGGACTTGGAGGTCTCTCATTCATGAGATCACCATGAGTTGAAGTTGACTTGACAACAGTTTAAAACAATATCTGCATGTCTGTACACATTTATTTGCAAAGCATAATTGATGCAAAGTAACTAAGGGTATTCCAAATGGAAGGATCCTACCACTATCAGACAAAAAGCACATTCATTCTTTTCTTCCTTGACTGGTTTTTGTTTGTTTTTGTTTTACTCTATTTTATGATTTTCGTTTTTGTTTTTTTTGCAGGAGAGAAAAGATGGACAGAGAAAATACAGGAAGGTCTGTATGTTTTGTACTTTCAATTAATTTCTGACTTATGGTGACTCGAAGGGTTTTCCTGGCAAGATTTGTCCAAAGTGGGTGTGCTTTAGACTTCCTCTAAGGCTGAGACAGTGTGACTTTCCCAATGTCATCCTGGTGGGGTCCATGGCTGTGTGGGGATTTGAACCCTGGTCTCCAGAGTTATAGCCTAATGGTCAAACCACTAAAGGCAAAGGTAAAGGTAAAAGTAAAGGTAAAGGTAGTCCCTTGACATGAATGTCTAGTCATAACCAACTGTATTTGTTTCTAAGCCGAAGAGTCAGCATCTCCAAGGACTACTCTGGTGGTCATGTGGCCAGCATGACTGTACTGAACGCTGTTACTTTCCACTGAGAAGTGGTACCTATCTATCTACTTGCATTTTCATGCTTTCGAACTGCTAGGTTGGCAGAAGCTGGGACTAGTGACAGGAGCTTACCCTATCATGGAGCACTCAGGCCTTGAACTGCCAACCTTCTGATCTTCCAATCATCAGAACTGGCATCTTAACCGCTACGCCACCACATATAGTCAAATCACTACACCAGGGGTAGGCAACCTTTCCCCTTTAAGGGCCGAAGGACTTCAGCTCCCAGAATCCCAGGAGCTATTGGCCAGCATGGGACTATTGGCCAACATGGCTGAGGCTTCTGGGAGCTGAAGTCCCTTGGCCCTTAAAGGGGAAAGGTTGCCTACCCCTGCACTACACCTTAGCTTTTCCAAATAGCAACTCCCTTCTCCTACTTTTCCAGCTTTATTTTTTACCTTTCTTAGTGGAAGGCAGAGATATGAGTAACCCAAAATAAAACCTCTTTCCTCTTCCCTCCCCCTGGAAAAGAAAGGAACCTGTGTGTAAAACAAATAGCCAAAAGCACTCCAAAGCTTAACCTTTGTAAGCTCTACAAAGGTTTTTTCTAAGTAATATGGATTACATCAGGCTTCTGGCTAGCATCGCTTTGAACATCCTTCCCCTGGTATAGTTTAGACAGTTTCAAAGTTACAGTAAATGATTATATTCCAAGACAACCATCTAGGGAGAAATATCTGGTGCCCTATGACTAAAATGGTCCCTCAACAATTACATAAAAGTACAATAACATCCAAAATCCAGAAAACATAAGCCATTCTTTCTTCTCTCCCAGAACTCACAAGGAAGAGTGTCCAGGCTACATGAATACCCCTCCATACCATCTTAACTGAGAACAAGAACAACATCAACAACAAGACAAAATGTAGGCCTGTGACTCTTAATATCATTCTATCTTTCGTTCTCCTCTGTGATTTTTAACACCTTTGTATGATAAAGAGGCCATTGGAGCTTCAAAAGCAGATCATTAAACAGAGAGTCTGTGAATATTTAGAAGGGAATGCCATAATCACAAAAAGTCAAAACATAGGTTTCTAAAAAACAAGTCATGCCAGACTAATTTGATTTCTTTTTATTGACAAAATTACCACCTTGGTAGATGAAGGGAATGCTGGGGATATAACATATCTTGACTTCAGTAAGGCCTTTGACAAGGTCCCTCATGACATTCTTGCAAACAAGCTAGTAAAATGTGGGCTTTACAATGCAACTGTCAACTGGCTGAACCCAAAGGATGCTCAGCAATGGCTCCTCTTCATCTTGGAGAGAAGTGACTAGTGGGGTGCCACAGGGTTCTGACTGGGCCAAGTGCAGTTCAACATCTTTTTCAATGACTTGGATGAAAGAATAGAGGGCATGCTTATCAAATATGCAGATAACACCAAATTAGGAGGAGCAGTTAATATCCCAGAGGAGAGGGTCCAAATTCAAAATAATCTTAATAGATTAGAAAGCTGGGCCAAAAATAACAAAATGAAATTCAACATGGAGAAATGTAAGGTACTGCACTTAGACAGAAAAACATGAAATGCATAGATATTTCAATCATATGAAAGGGATGCATGCGAATGCATGTGAAAGAGATCTAGGAATTTTGGAAGACCACAAGTTGAACATGAGTCAACAGTGTGATGTGGCAGCTAAAAAGGCCAATGTGATTCTAGGCTATATCAATAGAAGTATAGTGTCTAGATCAAGGGAAGCAATGATGCCACTCTATTCTCCTTTGGTCAGGTGTCACCTGGCATACTGTATCCAGTTATGGGCACCACAGAGAAGCTGCAGCATGCCCAGAGGAGGGCGATCAAAATGGTGAAGGTTCTGGAAACCATGCCTTATGAGAGGAGACTTAGGGAACTGGGTATGGCCCAAAACAGACTCACACAATACGCTAGCTTCCTTGGGGACACATGCCCCCAAGATGCCAGGAAGCTGGTGTCATGCCACCCTGCTGACCACACAGTGACCAGCTTTACAGCATTCTGATGGCGTGGCATTTAGACACTGCATGGCAAAGGAGTGCTGCAAAGCCACAGTGACACACAAAAGCCGGATTTTTGCCAGCTCAAAAAGGAGAGGCAATTTGCCACTTCTTTTTGCATCAGCAAAGAATTGGAGTAGGGCTATAGTGTGAGGTTGTTGTGGCCTCAACCTGGCATTTGCAGGGGCATTCAATGCCATCTGTTTTACCTCTGGTGTTTAATATGTTTAGCTTGGAGAAGAGAAGGTTAAGAGGTGATATGGTAGCCCTTTTAAATATTTGAAGGGGTGTCATATTGAGGATGAAACAAGCTTGTTTTCTGTTCCTCCAGTGAATAGAACTCAGAGCAATGGATTCAAACTACAGGAAAGCAGTTCCAACTCAACATTAGGAGGAACTTCCTGACAGTAAGATCTGTTCAGCAGTAGAACACACTCCCTCAGAGAGTGGTGGAGTCTCCTTCTTTGGAGGTTTTTAAACAGAGACTGAATCTGTTCTACAGTTCCCAGGATTCCTTGCACTGCACCAGGGCAGTTAAAGCAGTCTCAAATGGGATTATTTCTGCAGTGCATTTTGGACCTAAGTAACGTGATCACTCCATTACTGCCTTACGAAGCAATGAAGTAAATTCTTCTGCTGTCACATTCAGATACTACTACATTTTGATCCCTTTTTTCCTCAAAGGAAGTTTGGGGAATGTACATGAATCTATTTCTCTCTCCCTTACACTTACAGCAACTCTGTGGGTGTATCCACACTGCAAAATAAAACACTTTGAGTGCTGTGGCTCTATCCTGTAGAATTCTGGGATCTGTAGTTTGGTGAAGAGCCAGAGCCCTCTGACAGACTAGGCTGTATATTTCACCAAACTACAAACCCCAGCATTCCTTGGCAGCTGAAGTGCTACCAAACTGCTTTAATTCTGGTGTGGATAAATCCTGTGAGAATGTCTTCCCCATGGTCACCCTCTCAACTTCACAAGAGCCAAAATTCCCATGCCCTCATGCCATATTCTGACCACCACACTTCATTAGGGATGTAATTCTTTACTAATTTTCTTCTTGGACTATTTAATGAGTAATTATATCTCTTCATCTTGGAGAGAAGTGGGGTGCCACAGGGTTCTGACTGGGCTCAATGCTATTCAATATATTTTTCAATGTTTTGGATGAAAGTAGACTATTCAAAGACTATTCAAAGTTCAGGACACATTCTGTACAAAATGTTTGTATGGGTTTTGTGTATGTGTGTGTGTAGAAATATTATTTTCTGTGCAGAAATGCTCTTTTCTGTATAGATGTTGATGTAATTGTGACTTGTTTGGTGCAAAATTCAACCATTTTTGCACACAAAACAGAATTTTCTGTGCAGGAAATGGCATTTTCTGCCCATAAGATGATATTTCTGAGGAATATCACTCTGTGTGATTTTTCTCCAGACCAAGTCCTGAACTGCAAAGATTCTCATCAACTGATGATTTACTGACAATTGAGAAAATATTTTCAATTATTTTTCTAATTTTTTTTAATATTCTTTCAATCCCTACATCACACTGGCTCCTTTGTAAACATTTACAATCTTCCCTTGAAAGCTGGGGAGGCTCATAGTACAAGCACCGAGATCCATCATCCTATTTTGGTCCACCTTTGCTCATAAGGTCTTTTTTGCAAATCAGTTTAGAGGAGAAATGTCCAAATCTTCATGTGCACTTCTGATAAATTGGTACTTGGGTGCTTAGGTATATATAGGTAAAGGTATTCCCATTGGGAAGGTTGTCAAGTTGTGTCCAACCATAGGGGGTGGTGCTTATCTCTGGGCGTTTTCATACTAAGGTCCCTAAAGCCACCTGGAGCCTTTCCGGAATGGCTCATGCCGCTCATTCCGGAATGGCTCTGGCGGCGGCAGCCTAATTCCTTTTGAAAATCGGAATTACCTTTCCGCCACTGATGCCGGAGTTAGCGCTGTTTCGGCCGGAGTGAGGCCGGACTTACTGCTCCGTGCATTTGAACACAGGGAGCAAGGAGCCGGACGGACGCAGGGATGGCACTGGAAGGGGCGGGGTTTGCTGCGGCGTGCGTGTGAACAAGATGGAAATGGAGCCGGAGTGGGGCTGGACGGAGGTAGGATTGCGTCCTCCTAAAGCCCCGTGTGAAAACGTCCTCTGTTACTAAGCCAAAGAACCAACATTATCAGAGGCTACTCTGTGATCATGTGGCCAGCATGATTGCACAGAATGCTGTTTATGCTTATGTACATATGTACAAAAAATATTCCATTAAATATGAATAGGGATGCAATTCTTCACTAAGGGGCTACGCAGACTGGCCTAAAGGGCCTGCCTGGAGGTTGAGTTGGGGTGGAGCAGCCACATGCCGGCAACCCTAACTCAAACCTGACGCCGTCCTGACACCGTGTGCCCATCTGCATGGCGCGCGGCATCAGGTCGCCCTCCTGATGCAGCGTATACCTCATAGTGCAGTTGCACTGGCACGGTGGCAAAAGGGAGGATAGAAGCCACAGTATACAGTTGCCATGGCCCTGATCTGCTGCTCCCAGGGACGGCTCTGTGCCGCCCCTTTAGGCAGGTCTGTAAAGGCCCCAAGTTGCTTTTCAAAGATAGCAACAAGTAATTTCAGCAATTCTCTCCCACTGTGAAAAAGTCTTTGAAAACCTGGCAATTTTTGAAGAATATATATTATTCCATGCAAAATTCACATGTGGTCACAGAAAACAGCATTTTCTGCACATGAAACATCATTTTTTTCTAAAGAAAATAATATTCCGAAGCAGAAATATTATTTCCACATTAAAAATGCTGTTCTTTAATCAAATCACCCTTGTGTGAATTTTATGCAAAATTTTATATAAAGATTTTCATCAGTCTAGGATTCTTGTTATAAGTATTGTCTCAACCTTTCGTGTCATCAGTCCTGTCATCAACCATTTTTCAAATATTTTTAAATATTCTTTTAATCCCTAGATGAAACAATGACTTTCACCTGAACATATAAGGCAGGGGTAGGCAACCTTTCCCTTTTAAGGGCCAAGGGACTTCAGCTCCCAGAAGCCTCAGCCATGTTGGCCAATAGTCCCATGTTGGCCAATAGCTCCTGGGATTCTGGGAGCTGAAGTCCCTTGGCCCTTAAAGGGGAAAGGTTGCCTACCCCTGATATAAGGAGTTCTCTGTGTATTAAAGAGAAAGTATAGGTGGTAAGAGGGTTTTTTTAGGTGGCTTTCAGTTATGCCTCATTAAGGTCACTAGAATAGCCATTTGTTTTTATTTTTCTAAAAAGTGATGGTTCAACCTCATATCATTTCCCCAGGTATTCAGTCTATTGTCTGTTGTCATCCTGAGACACACTATTGAAAATGACATGATCGTCCATAGTTCCATAGAATATGTCCTCTCTTTTTTCTTTTGACTAACATTCTTCCATGACATCATAGATTTCTGTGGAGCTGACATTCTTGCATGTCTTTTTTTTTTCACAGCACCCTGAAAAGTGCTATCAGAATGTAAACATAATAAAGAGAGAGAGAGAGATTTGTGATCTTCCTTACTGAAAGCTGCCTACACAAACTTCACACATTCTTCTTCTCCCTCCTGGGAGGGGGGGGGGCGCTTTCAACACAGGTCAACACTGCACATGTTTAGTAATGGGCACAAGTTACAGTGACCTTGCTGGTATGTGCTGAAGCAAATCTTTGCATTCCATTTCTACAAACTCTAGCTTCTTGGCCAAGAAGCTACACTTACTGTATGCCATGAGGATAAGTATTTCTACATCCTAATCAAAGTCTTTGGAAGCCATTATTTGAACTTAAATTAAATTAAATTAAATTAAAATGAATTAAATTAAATTTTATTTGAATGCATGGGATTATATATGGTAGAAACATGGCACTTAAATAGTATATAACTGCTATAGATACATGCCTGGATCCTGAGATGACAGAATAGGCTGTATTCATTCAAAAATGCTCAATACTTTTGATCATGTGCGCAAAGATCATGTCCATAAATCAAAGAGAAACAAGGAGCAAAGTCTAGCTCAGATTGTTTCCTATTCTGGTGGTTTTCTACATGTATAGAACAATGTCTCTCAAGCATAGGGGCATCAGATGTTTTGGACTTAAATATCCAGAATTCCAGACCACTGGCTAAGTTGGTTGGTGCTTCTGTGAGGTAATATGCAAAACATCTGGAGGACCAGAAGCTGATAATCATTAGCATAGGCCAGTATTTACAAATACAATCTTACCTTCAGTTGGAGGTGATTCAGTCCATTCTGTAACCATTGTTGTTGTTGTTAACTGTCCTCAAGTCAACCACAACTCATGGTAACCCATGGATGAGACACCACCCACTGTCCTCCACTGCTCTGCTCAGGTCCTGTAAATTCATACCTATGGCCTCCATAATTGAGTCTTTCCATCTGATGTGTGGTCACCCTCTCATTGTACTACCTTCTACTTTCCCTAGCATTATTGTCTTTTCTAATGAGTCATGACCTCTCATGATGTAGTCAAATTATGAGTGCCTCAATTTAGTTATCTTTGGCTGCATCTGCATGGCAGAAATAATCCAGTTCAAGTCTGCTTTAGTTGCCCTAGCTCAATGCTAGGGAATTCTGGGAACTGTAGTTTTGTGAGACAATTAGCCTTCTCTGTCAAGAGAGCTCTGGAGCCACAATCAACTACAATTCCTAGGATTCCACAGCACTGAGCCAGGGCAATTAAAGCAGTCTCAAACTGGTTTATTTCTGCAGGGTGTTTTGGACCTTTGTTTCCTGGGAAATTTCAGACTTGGTCTCTTCAAAGAGATTTCAGGAATGATCTGTTTCTCTTTTTGGCTGTCCATGGTATTCTCAACGGTCTTCTCCAGCACCATATCTTGCATCCATTTTTTTATTTCTTCTTGATCTTGTAGTATGTTCTTTTTCTTGTCATAGAGTATCCCAGCCCTTGGTTTGAACTTCCTTTTGTGTTTCCAGATCTTGTAGAAGAGGTCTGTCATTCTTCTTTTTCTTCTTCTCTTCTGTTTCTCTGCATTGATCATTATAATAGGTTTTTTTATTCTTGCACACTAATTGTTGTATAGTTGCACTTAGAGTTCTGGTTCTTATCTCTCGTTTCTTTTACTTCTCTTCTTTCTTTACTGCTTTTCAAATTCTCAACAGGTCCATGATGTCATGTCATGATAGGTCATTGTGTATTTTATGTGGGTTATCAACTACATGTGGTTCAAGCCTGTAACTTTTTTCACACAGGTTTTAGGCATACAATGGACTGAGTCTTATTAGTTGTCCCTCTAGAGAAAGCTCACCTAATCAACAGAATTTAGATAAGAATTGGCTATCATTCAATAACTGAATAATAACTACAAAGGCAGATTGGAAAGAGAAACAGCAGAATTGGAATTCATCCATAAACTACAGTCCCTCAACAATGAATTGAACAGGAATAATGGCTTTCTGGCTCACTACACAAATTTCAACACTATCTGACCCCATCTTCAGGGGGGCATCCTGTACTCATCTATTCTCTTCACCTACAGGCTAGTTTCCAATGCCAAACTGGTCTTGCCTCTTCATTACCTTACACATTGGCCAGTTCCCAATGTCTTTGTTCACTGGACTTGCTACTTCATTTCCATACACAAAGTATTCAGAATTTGAATTGACTCTCCCACAGACCAAGGTCTGTCCCTGGTTTCTATTTCACTAAATGTGTCTGAGGAAGTAGACTGGAGTCCACAAAAGCTCATGATGCCAACTTCTTTATTTCAGAACAAGATCTTTCTATATACTGATTCAATAATTGGTTTATTCTAGTGGAGCTTTCAATGCCTGCTGCCACACTGCAGAATTAATTCAGTTTGACACTATTTTAACTACCATGGCTCAATCCTTTGGAACGTTAGTATTTGTCATTTGCTGTGGCATCAGAGATCTCTGATAGAAAAGGCTAAATGTCTAACAAAATTCCATAACATTGAGCTGGCAACCAAAGCAGTATCAAAATACATTAATTTTGCAGTGTAGCCAATAATCCAGACCAATTTCTTTTATACATGGATTCCGTCAGGCCCCAGTGGGATAAAAATGTCCAGTGGATGAGAAGGAAGGGGGCTGGCCCATGTTCCCTTCTTATATAGTCCCCACACACATCCAGCATCACATAAGCTGGGCCTAATGTGTGCTTAAGTATTTTCACTAGCAAAAATCCCAATCCAGAGTCTTTCTCAAATATCTTTATGCTTAAAAAAGTTTGCTTCAGTACATATATAGTTTGTTGCAAGAACTGCTGCTAATGTTCCAATTTGGGGGTGGGCAAAATCTGGCTGTCCAGATATTGTTGGATTACAGCTTCCGTCATGCTCCACCACTGGCTGTGCTGGAAAGGGCTGATAGGAGTTAAAGTCCAACTTTATTCAGATTTCTGCAGAGGTGCCAAGAACAACGCGGTGTGCCATTGTGGTTTTATTTTTAATGCACAAACAGTCTTTGTGTCACTTTTTAAGGAACACCCTATAAATATTACTTTAGTATACACAGTGGACAGATGTGCTACAGCACTAAGGTCTGATAGATAGGTGAGGTTTTTGTGACACAATTACAGCTTAGTCAACCTCTGCTATTATGCATCACTGTGTGCAATAAACATTACTTTGCCCTGGGTGTTTTAGTAAAGTCATCAAGAAAACTGCAGGTCTGTAAATCACCTGCTAAACAGAACTGCAGCAAATGGTTCTTCTCCAGAGTTACAACCTCAGGCAAGCCAAATGAGAGATGCCCAATTCAGTTTCTGTTTTGCAGTCATGATCTCAAATACCTCTCTATGCTGTTTCTTGATGTGTTTACATTTTAGAGAAGCAGCATGAAAATGGTGTAAGCTGTGATCTGTATGAGTTTGTTCTTGTTGTAAGTGAATTGGTTTCATCATTGTAAATCTCTTATATTTCAAGACAATCCCTTTTTGTTAAGTGCAATATCAACATTTAAGAGACCTCCTGGACTAGGCCATCCTTTTCAGCATTTAGTTTCATCTAGTGACTGCCCATATATCCAGCTTACATGAAGGCAACAGTATTCCTCCTATGGTTTGTATCTAACATTTAGTACTCAAAGGAATTTTACAACTGAATACAGAGGTTCCATTTGGCTAATGCATTGATGGAAGATATCTTTATTAGCAGCTATGAATTGCTAATAGTTGCTAATATATCTATGATCCTTGAATATATTTAATTCTGTTTATAATGTATTTAAACTCAAAATCATCACTACAGCTTATGACAGTGAATTCTACACATCACTGATTTTTTGGGGGGAATAATTCTTTCTTGTCTATCGCAGTTGTTCTGTGCAAAAACTGTGAATTCTTTTTGCCCTCCAAGATTGAAATCCAACACTTTTTCCATGTATATTTAATTTGACAGGTCTTGCCCCTGAGAAGTATTTGTTAGACCATGTTGAAGGATAATCCTCGTGCACTTTATAAAATGCTGTAAATAATCATTCATTGCCATTGTGGGGTGGGCTGATGATGTTGTATGCCTATTCTCCTTCCAAATTATGCAATAAAATTGCAGAGTCTCCTTTCTGTTAAAGTATTTGCATAAATTTACATTATTTATTTTTGGCAGTTATAACATACCCTCCAGTAAGGTCCCAGGGCTGACATAGCTGAATATATAATTAAAATCCATAAAAGGTGCAATATATAACACAAATCTGTTAGAAATGCAAATGTGGTCTTAAAAAAGAAAAAAGAAGAAGATGACTGGGAAGATTATATATCTGAATCTAAAACAAATAATGCCTTAGAAAATTAATCTTTCCCCTTTGTGAGATCAGAGTAGGTACCTGGTAAGCTATACTTGGGAAAGATTTCCAGAGGTGAGGGGCTTTATCAACCTCATCTGGTCAAGACCTTGGAGAAATCTCTTGAAGGAAAGCCAAATAGATGCATGTGGAAACTGAAAGTGTTCCAAGACCATGAGTAGATTTTATGCAAATTATCAGTAAACATATGGATTTATATATTTCCTATGGGTTCCATGCATTCTCCTGGAGACTTGTGTGGCTTAGAAATCTGGTACCCCAGATTTATTACCTAGCTGGCTACTCTTGGACTGGGCCATCCTTTCCAGCATTTGGTTTTATCTAATGACTGCCCATGTATCCAGCTTGCATGGAGATAACAGCATTCTGCCTATGATTTGTATCCAAGATTTAGTATTCAAAGAGATTTTACCACTGAATATGGAGGTTCCATTTGGCTAAAGCATTTATAAATTGATGGAAGATATCAGTTCCCATAATTCCATAGCATGGAGCCATGGCAGTTAAAGTGGTGTCAAACTGGATTATTTATGCAGTGTGGATGCAGCCCCAGTTACAAATCCATACCATAATACTGAATATCAACCTTATTCTTTAAGCAGTAATAACCAAAATTTTTGAGAAAGCTAGTTTCTGTATGAGGTGCATTCAATCTCATGGGAAGTATTGGAACATAAAAGTTATTTAAATTGTGTTTAAATATTTTTAAGTTGTGTCAGAATAAACATTTTGAATCATTTTATATAAATTACAAAAAAATAATTTATAAGGAATTGATTTGATTTATTTTTATTTATTTTTTAAAAAAGATTTAAAATCTATTTTTACTATGAGACCTAGAAACATACTTTTTTCCTAATTCACTGAAAGCTGTAGTCTATGTTGCATGCTGACTTCAGCAGCCCAGCTTTGTTGAATAATACTATTTCTCAAACTATCTGCCATGATTTCACATTTGAGGGGACATATTGATATCCACATACTTGTTCTGTGTTATGTAGATATTTTATTGTATGTGTACAAATACCAGTGATTTATTTTCCTTTCCAAATTGCTTCTTATGACAACTATATTCAATGACTCTTTCAAAAGAGATGCAATTCAGCCTGCTGAGACTTGCAAATAACTTTTGTGAATAGCATCCAATTCAAAGATTCAAATGCCAAGCCATCATATGCTGATGTGCAGTAGCTATTTCCTACTTATGTTTGCAAATACACCTTACTAGAGGTGATTTCTTAGTTTAGAAGTATAACAATGATAGTTTCAGGATGTCTCCCTGGTTTCTGAACAAAAAGTGGGAAGACCATAATTTTAAATTATTAGATACAGAATACATTTTCTTTAGACAAAAGTATGAAAAAAATCAGCTGGGTATGGTGAATAGCTACAAGATCCCCACTCTTGCATAGTACTGTTTTGCTTACTTTTTAGGTTATTTTTCTATGGCAAGAGAAATGCATTGTCTGAAACCAATAGAGTAACCATATACAAAAAATGACAGAAATTTCTACACCTCTGATAGCCAAGATTTCAGAATGTAAAGGCCTTTTTCCCCACTTATAAATGGCATGGTGTGCTTGCCAGTTTTTCTTCTTCAACACAACTGAGCCTTCTCCTTTGCATCCAACTGGCAAGAGACATCAGGATAGAGAAAAGGGAGCACTTTTCTTGCACAGTATGTAATTAATTTATAAAATGTGTTATCATAAGAAAGGGTGGTTGCCACTAGCCAAACTAATTTTACCAGGGAACTTGCAAATTAATGTAGTAAAGCACCAGATCCCATCTGATTTTGTAAGTTAAGCAGGGCCAGCTTTGGTTAGTATTTGGATGGGAGGCCACCAAGCAATACTGGGTGCTGTAGGCTACATTTCAGAGGAAAGCAAGGGCAAACCACCTCTAAATATTTCTTGCATTAAAAAAATATGAATTTTATGGGATCATCAAAAGTCACCAAGTGACTTCAATACAGAGAGAGACACAGAGAGATTTATCAGTAGATAGGGGACATGGTAGCTCAGTGGTTAAGATGTTGACTCTGACAATTGCAAGATTGGCAGGTTGGCAATTCAAGGCTCAAGTGCTGCATGACGGAGTTAGCTCCCATCACTAGTCCCAGCTTCTGCCAACCTAGCAGTTCCAAAGCATGTAAAATTGTAAGTAGATAAACAGGTACCACTTTGGTGGGAAGGTAACAATGTTCTGTGTAGTCATTCTGGCCACATGACCAAAGAGTCATCTTTGACAATGCTGGCTCTTTGGCTTAATAACGAAGATGAGTATAGCTCCCTACAGTAGAACACGACTCAACAAACTTGTCAGAGGGAAATATCTTTACTTTTATTGGCAATGATAATAATGTAGAACATCCATGTTCACAGAGGCAGCATAGTATAGGGCAAGGAAATATAAAGAACTATTGCCTACATATCTTCCTGGTGAAGGTTACTGCCCTCACATCTTTCTATTTGGTCAATGAGAGAAATAAGACGCTGGACTACGTGGCCCTTTGGTCAGGAATTAATTTCAAGGTAAGTCCATAGAAACTGAGCCTACTCACTACTTTTCCGGGGGACACAACACATATATGTCAATGCTATTTCAATAAGAAATAAAAATATGCATTTAGTTACAATATAAGAATTGAAAATTTCTCTTTTTTTCTTTCTCTGTGTTTTGTATTTGTTATTGTTGTTGCTGTATCCCCTCCCAACCACTTCAAGCATTTCAAACCTTCAACATCCTTGCAGTGCTCTCTCTCTCTCTCTCTCTCTCTCTCCTTTAAGACCTTGTGGGTTTTTCAGACACAATGTTTGCACAAACCTTTTGTTTATGTGCAAAAAATTTTGCACAGACTACCATGTATTTTGTACAAAAGACACTATTTTATGTGTAAAACACTGTTTTCTGAGCAAAATGATTGTGGCTTCATGTTCAAAAACTAAGATTTTTTTTTCACAAATTATTCCCCCCCCCCCCACAAAAATATCCCAAAATGTCCAAAAAATGTGCAGGAATGTAGACAATTGCAGTCAGTGGGATTTTTTTTAAAAAAAAAATTATATCCTTTTCCATGTAAGGAAAAAAAAAGTATACGATTCCATCTTCCTATATGGCAATGTCAAACCAAGAAAAGGATCTTGGCAATTGCAGTGAATAATTCAGTCAAAACGTCAACCATGGTTAGAATGAGGCTGTTAAAAAGGGAAATTATTTATCAGAGATTGTAAGGAAAACAGTTTAAATGCCAATATCTTAATACTATTACACATATTTATGAGACAACTACACTTGGAAAACTGTATACCAATCTGGTTACCTTAAAAGAAAAATATATTGTAGAGATTACAGCTGTAATTCTTCACTAACTTTCTTCTCAAAGGAAGCAACAGGTAATTTTAGCAATTTTTGTACACCTGTGAGAAAGTCATTGAAAACCACAGTTTTCCAAGACTATTTGCAGTTCAGGATTTGTTCTACATAAACATCAGCATGTGGTTGTTTTGGACAGAAAACAGCATTTTCTTTTCAAAGAATAATATCGCTGTGTAGAAACATTATTTCTCATACAGAAAATATTGTTTCCTGCTCAAAAAATGCTGCTTTCTATGAAAATCATCCACATGCAAATTTTGGGTTAAATATATTCCCAAGTAAGCTTTACTGGATATGATACAGCTTTTTCTGTGAATGAAATAGCAGAAAATGCTGTTTTCTGTCCAAAACAACCACATGTAAATTTTGCACAGAATAAGTCCTGAATAGCAAAGATTCCCATCAGTCCAGATATATTCTTCTCAGGGCTTCTTGATACTTAAAAAACATGTTTTTTGTTCATTTAAAAATATTTTCAGATATTCTTTCCACCTTTAGTAGAGACACGAGTGCTTAAGGAAAGGTAATCAAAATGATCGAAAGGCTGGGCCATGACAGAATTGTATAAAATTATCCAGATTGATAATTTCCAATTTGATAGGCAGAAGGTTCCCTCTTTCATAATATTACAGACTGGTGTGCAGCTCAATGGTGGTGGTGGTGGGGGGGCTCTGAAAAGATAAAAATAACAGAATTCATTACAACAAAGTCTGGAGTATAAAGCACAGACAAAATAAGTCAGTCTTTCCAAGAGGTGATGAGTCTTTATAGATGTGGAATGGTGGCGAAGAACTGGAGGACAGTATTAACCTAGTTAGTAGCTCTCTATTTCAGGTGTGGTTAAGAATGTTGTTCTTTCATCAGTATGGAAGTAAAATTCAATTTTTATTGTGACTGGCATCTCTAGGTGAAATTGGCAATGAGACACCATCTTCTCCTTTTTCTATGCTGGTTGGAACATTCTGGGAGTGCAAGAAAATAATATTTCCTACCTATATTTCTTTAAATAAAAACAACAGAAGAACTCTGCAAAGTATTGTTAATGCTTTTAAAAAGAAATATGGTATTATTTTATGTGGAATACTTTATTCATTATATGTTATGTTTAGTTTGTTGGCTCTAGGTAATAAACTTTTTAAAAGAGAGAAGTGGGATTGTTATATACAGACATACAGGCACAAGAACCATAGAGATGCTTTTGTAGATTGACTGAGGCAGGTCTATGATTCAACTGCAATTCCATTTGAACACCTAAGTACAACTTGTATGTCTGTGTCACAATTATAATCTCTGCAAAGGTCTAGGCAGTGGCTCCCAAACATCCTTAGGATGTTTGGGACCTCAGATCCCAGAGTTCCTGACTGCTGGCCAAGCTGGTTGGGGTTCTAGGAGTTGAAGTCCAAAATGCCTGGAGAACCATTGCTTTGGAATTTTGCATAAGTGAGGTATCTCACAGCCCTCATCTATACCTCTGAGCTGTTTTCCACAATGTGTGTGGTACAATACTACTAACCAACATTTGAACAATATACAGAGGTCTTGATACCCTTGGAAGGAAATTAACTTAAAATAAATGGTCTCTATTAGTGAAAAACTAGAGTATTCAGAAAACCGTGACTTTCCTTTTAAAGAAAATTGAAGTGTGAATTTTAATTTACTACCCCACCCCAAAATAATCTTCCACAGTACCACTTCCTTCCTACAGATAAGACTTCAATTTAACTTGAGTCCACATGGGTATAAGATTTTCAGTAGCACTTGTATGGTTTGCCAGGAGATAAATTAAGCAGAAAATATTATTTACCCATATACATACCATTGCTGTGTCATATTTAAAATATAAGCCTCTTTGGAAAAGAAAGGAAAGGAAACCAAGAAAAAAAGGAAGTAAGATGGTGTGGAAGTGCGGAAACTTTTCTGAGCTGGTTCTCAAAAGGAACGAAGCTTGGGCGGGGAGAATGGCCTGCAGAAACAAATGCAAGTTCAAACACCAAAGTTAGAGGATTTGGGATTAATTGAAATCCTCAAGTGGTGCATGGTAAGTGACTGCCTATTTAGAACCAATAGATAGGTTTCCGTGAGGTTAAGGAAGCGAAAAATCCCATACGAAGCTAGTGAGATGTTAAATTCTAATTAGAAGTGTTAATTAAAAAAAAAACATTTCCAATTTCATCAGTGAGAGTGCCTTTGTTGTTCTGATTCTCTTTGCTACAGTGAATTCTAAGTATCCTAACTCGTTTTGTCCCAATATTATTTACCACTTCTATAGGGTATAAAAAAGTAGACTCCAACTATAGGAGCATGGATTATTAGACTGGCACCTGCTAGTGTGCTGGTGATAAGAGGCCAGGAAGGCGGCTCTTCTCTTGCTCGATCCTATTTTCCCTGAGCTTTAAAAACCAGTCATAAAAATTCACACTAGGCTAAAACTTTCGCATATAAAAAGCTCACACTGTAAAGGAATGGACTATAAATTGCCTTGGTCATCTTCAATTAAGTGGGGCCAAGAGCAGCCATTCTACTGGCATCTAGGAACCTGTCTGTGATTTACTGTAAGCAAAACAAGAATACCATCATTTAACATAGCTCTCCCCACACATACTCCCTGCACAGGCTGTTAATCTGTAGTACAGGAATAAACACATTGGAGGGGTAGGTGCCTAGATAAGACATATGGCTGCTGTCACAGAGAACTGTGGGTACCCAACACCCTGAAAATGTAGGTCAGTGCCTCCTGTGAAAATGAGCTGCTGCACATATGGAGGGTTTTTTCATCCTAATTATAAGGCCAGGGTGGTGGAGACCACTTTGTGGTACTTTCTGAGGTAGATGCACTTTTAGGACTCCAGGCAACTGTGTGCCATCTCTGGTGCTGTCAGGATTCTCAAGTACTATATGTCCCAAACTGACGAAAGTCAGCATTATGCAGAGAAAACAAGGTTAATGTGCACCTTGAGGCTGAAATATATTGACAGGTCCCTGGATATCTTCCTCCAACCTCTTTCACCCACAATAATGCACAAAAGCCTTTATAGATGAAATTTATGCTGGATTCCCAATCAGGATTGCCAGCAGGTAAGTCTGGGTGTTGTCATTTGCACATTATTGCAAATTATATATATATATATATATAATAACACTGTTTTATTATCATCAAAATATTTTACAAGGGCAGTTTAATGTTTGTTCTGGTCTGGCTAGGTAATGGGATGTGAACACAGGGATCACAGAAAGTCTTCCAATTTGCTGTTTTTCAGTGACAGGGAAGAGAGGAAAGGTATGTAGGAATCCAAAGAGAAATGTTGTTAGGAGAACTGACCCAAATTTTGCTTTTTTCAGAGCAGCACTAGCCAAAGCAGGGTAGATTTAGGAATTAACTGCAAGTGGCAGATGTGAGGAGGCAAGATGTTGGAAGTTGGAGAGCTATGTAGCCTTCTCTAAACCCCCTAGGCTATTCTGTTTCAGCATAGTGGAGGATACGGGCCTATCATCATTTCCCCCCAAAGTCCAGGTAGCTTTTCATATGGGATATGTGGAGAGAAGGAGCCACCATCTTGTTACTTTCTTTTGGAATGAAATTTCTTAGTTCAGCCTTGCCTCAAAGTTCCCCTGATATTTAATAATAATAATAATAATAATAATAATAATAATAATAATAAAATTTATTTGTACCCCGCCCCTCTGCATAGCAATCGGGGTGGCTTCCAACATAAAGATACAATACAATAAGATCAACCCCAGCCCCAACCCTCACACCCCTAAAAAGTTATTAAACACATTAACTTTAAGAACAATTTTAGAATAAGGCAAATGCCAACAAATTACAAATTAAAAATTACAATAACTAGAAATTACAATAACTACAGCAGCAATGGATACAATAGCAGCTGGGATGGGGGAAAGAAGAGGTACAAGGACAGGTTCTGTGACAGGTTTTGTAATTGTATATTAAATACAATTTGCCCTATAGCATCAAAAACACACAAGTCTTTCTTTTTACAGTATCTCCTATGACATGCCTCAACATTTACAATAAAAATCCATTCTTGATCTGTCATCCATTTTGTGACGTTATAGTTTTTTTTTTCTGATTGTGAATGGCAAGTGACACCCACTGATCAGGTTCACCTGAAAACCTGCATTATGTTCTGGGTTCACATGGAAGCAATGGACATAACTTCCATGAAAATATCCCCAACTATTTCAAAAAACCTCATGCTTCCCTCAAAGATGTTATAGTCATATATTTTGGTTTTCCAAGAACATCCAAATTAATTTAAAATATTTGCTTTGCACTATGTTTCCTAAAAGGCTATCAAAATAAATGGGATGATCAAGCAGAGAGTCTACACTAAAAAGCTGCTAGAATAGCTAAGGAAGCAAATGTAGCCAAGCCTACATACCTGGGCTGCCTATATCCACTGCAACTAAACAAGATTAGTATCTTCTCTTCCCCATCCATACAATGAAATGTTTCAATTGTACCTTACAGGAAACAGGATAATATCTCTTTGACATTGATCTGCTAGCAACAGTTGGCAACTGACTGATAAAACATACTGTATATGCTTGTTTTCTTGTATAATTTTTTTTACTGGCTTTCACAAGGAAGCTAGTCACTAAAATACAGAAAGTAAATACTTGTCAGTGTAGATAAAGGAATATATGGATTATATAGGGCCAGACAATCCAGAATTTGTGTGAGTGTCTGGGAGGATCCCTAGAAGATCTGTTACAAGTCACAAGTTTGAATGTAAAACACATACATACATATGTAAACACATATGTAAAGCATATAAAAATATGTAAAAGCCAGAATGTTATCCAGGTTTCTGACATTTTTTAATTAAACTCTATTTTTCAACAAAATGCAACTATTTTTCCCCCTAGTGTATCATTATTGTTGTTTTTGTTGCTACTATTACAGTGAACCCTTGGTATCTATTGGGATTTGGTTCCAGGACTCACTGTGGATACTAAAACCTGTGGATGCTCAAGTCTCATTATATACATTGGCATAGTAAAATGGCAAAATAAAAACTGTGCTGTTTTTAACAACTGTGCTATTTTTAACTTATGTTTTAATGTGGTTAATATTAATTGTCATCAATTAACTTTTGATGACATTAACGTTTGTCATCAGTGTTTTAGTTCTGTCTTTTTTGAATTGTTGTAATTCGCCTTGAATCTCATTGTGGGAGAAAGGTGGGATATAAATACTTGAAATAATAATAATAATAATAATAATAATAATAATTCCTTATATAAAATCAAGGTTTGCTTTTGGGGTTTTTAAAATATTTTCAAGCCATGGATGGTAGAATCTATGAATAAAGAATCCATGGACACAGTGCACTAACTGTATTGTCATTTCTTACCTGCCTCTCTGCATGGATCGAGGCAGATCAAGTGTATAATCTTAAACTGCACAATTTACATAAATATCCACTGAGGCTGTAGATCTCAAACTTTCCTCTCTGTTTTCATAAGGCCCTCAAAGTAAATGCATACATTTCCTCCATCATTGCCCACTTTTAAGTTTTATTGAGACAAAGGAAGGGGTAGGTGGCACAGCAATATAGCAAATCTTGTGAAAGATGGTCATAAAGAGTGAAGTAGTGTAAAATTATGAAGATCAGGGACTCATCATAACTGTCCCCATATCCCTCCCAACCTCCTGAGATGACTTTGTAGTCATAGCTGTACACATCTTTTGTATTATTTATACTACAAGGAACTAATGTTCTGGTACAAATGTCCAAATAAACCACTAATAACATCTCACAGTTAAGCATACAGGACATAACTGTATAACTGCAATCTTGTGCCTAGTTACCTGGGAATAAGCTGCACTTAACTTGGTGGAGCTTCTGATTGTGTAGATTCAAAGCACAATTCAGCTTTAGCAAAACATTTCCAGCCAGGTGAAAAACAATATTTACCTTCTGATGAAAACAACCTTGCCAAAATATATGTTACTGTTTAAACTATTGAAACTTGTGCTTATTTTTTCTCACCTCCTGACTTCCTTTGCTAATATATCACAACCAGAAAGTAAAACATTAAAACATTGCTATCACTTTATTCTGTTGCCCAAACAAGAACAGTCTATCATTTACTCTGGCATTCTGGGCAATGATATCACCAATACTTCTCAAAAACAAATATAGCACACATAAAAAGTCCCAGAACCATTGGTAACCCACAATATGGGTAATGATGGCACCTAATCACATCCCTGGGGTGTGTATGAAGGAGATATCCCCCCTGCATGAACCATAGGCCACCAAGACCCAGAGCAATGACACTGCATGTTAATGGGGAGATGAATCATCTGTCTGAGCTTTAAAAGCACCTGTCTAAGGTGCTGAACCTATAGTGGTGGTGGGGCTCAGATCCTTCGATAGCGCCTTTAAATCTCTGGTTAAAACATACAGTAGACATGACAAGACATGGCAAGACATTGAAGCCATTAGCCACCACTGGCCCAGAGTGCCACACCACAATATTTGCTTATGCATTCAAGTACATTTCTGCTCATGTGTTCTGCACCTTCACCGTACACCAGAATTTAAGCACACACCTGTCAGTACCATCCAGAAGTCTAAACAGAAAGCTTTTTTAAAAAACTTTTCCTAGCACAGTCTACCTACCTCTACTCCTATCTTGTGCTGGGATCCAGCTTTCAGACTAGCCAGGTACCTGACTCTTGGAATCACAGTTGACAAAATTCTAGTAAGAGAGAATCATTGAGTTAGTTTTTAGGATTTTTTTTTAAAAAAAATAGAACATATGGTTGGGATCATCCAGCGTATGAACTGGTACAGGAAAACATTCCACGACAATTAAGCCTCCAGAATTTTTCCCCCAACTAGCCATACCATAAAGAACTAAGGGGGGTTGCAGACTGCCAGAAATAGTGCAAATTGAGTCCACTTTTAGGGTTAGGGTTAGTGGTAGGGAATCATGGGAATTGTTTTTTTTCTAACACATTGAGCCTTCTCTGTCAGAGAACTCTGGTGCCACAATAAAATACAGTTCCCATGATTCCTTAACCCTAACCCTAACCCTAAAAGTGGACTCAATTTGCACTATTTCTGGCAGTCTGCAACCCCCCTAAGTCAGTTCTTTCAGCTCCCCTAGCCATCAATAATATCCAGTTTATTTGCTTTAGATGCAACTGGTGCCTTTGGTCAGCATTTCAGTCATCTTCTATGTGGTCCACTTTTTCCTTTCCCTGACACAATATTACACTAAGCTGTCAACATTTTCAAATGACTCCAATTTTTTTCCTGAGAAAGCTGCCTGCTCCTGTTTCAGAGGCATCAAGAAAAGCTCTTCCAATAATCATTTTAAAGACCAGAGTTCAATAGCAGACAGGTATTAGGCTATATTGCACATCCACCATTTTCCTGTGATGGAAAAGTCAATAATATGACATCAGGCTTATCCATGTCCACCAGTCAGGTATCTCTGAGGCTCCCTTGATCACTACAGACAATTGGCTAACTAGTGATATTACCAGGAGAAGGAGGAGGAAAAACAACTATTGCATTTTATAAATCTTAGAGGTCATGTCCAGCAGCTCAACAGCTTCTACTGGTTCACCCCTTGAATAGCCCCAGAAGAATTCCTTTTTGCCATACTGAACCCCAGCATCAAAAGTACAGTGGAGAAGCCACTTCACATTGCACAGCTAAAGCACAATGATTCCATATAGATTGCCAAAATTCTATCCTATGGATTCCTGGGATTGCAGTTTGGGATGGTCTTATAGAAATCTCAGCTAAAGTGCTCATGTACAAAATGCACTCTGCCAGATGCTCCATTTAGCATTTAGTATTTACATTTCTATACTGCTTCACAGTGAATTTAAGCACTCTCTAAGCGGTTTACAATCTGTAAGCCAATTGCTCTCAATGAGCCAGTTACTCATTTTACCAACCTACAGACAAATAGAAGGCTGAGTCAACCAAACTCACAACATTGTAGCTCCAGTATTGGCATACATGCAGCGGATTTCTGTGTTTATGTATACACAAAAGTACAGGTCTCAAACTGAATATCTTCAACACTGAGCCTTTCATACTTTACTTCCTGCACTGCTAGCACTTTATGTCCTATCTAGGGTAAGCTCTGGTAGCAAGAAAATCTTCTAGACCACATTATTTCCATGAGTACTTTCAGTTTATCTGACAGTCTGAGGTTGGTCAGCTGATCTCATCAGCCAAAACATTAATTCATTTGTCCATTCATTCATCTTCTCAGTTCTTTCAAAAGGGATGGCCTGGGGGTTGAGTGTGGCCATCTGTTGAGCCCCAAATCAGCTCCTCACTCTGAACAGCTAACTACACCCAGTACTAATGCAAACTTTTTGTTCTTTCCTCACTAAACTTTGGCTGCTTGGTTTCATGTTCCCTGCTTTTAATCCTTGGTTTCCCCTTTCCTGATTTGCTGCACTACCAACTTTGTATCTTGTATCTTGTATCTATCCTAGGCTGCACTTCTGTTCCTGTTGGTGAATAGAGTTGCCAAATCTCAGGGCCTAATCCTGAGTCTTATGTTTTCATAGGCCATCCCCAGGCAGTTTTGGTGGGCTTAGTTCTGGGCAGGAGCAAAGCGCTGTATGCATATCTCCAGTTCAGCTAACAATTTGAAAGGCTTAACTGTTTTGTTGCTGTAAGTTGAAAACATTTTCCAGAAAGTCTATGTATTTACTTATTTAGCTTGTCCCATCCTTCCTAGGCTTGTGATGTCAGGGTTCACCCTTCATTCTGTTCTGTTTCCATCTTCTGGCTAGAAGCAAGTAGGTGAGCTTAAATATTCTTTATTTATTTTTTTAATTAAATTTTATTAATGTTAAAATACTTATTCTTTACATATATAAAATAAATACATCCAACATTAACTTCCTCTGTTTCTCAAGCAACATCCCCTTGATTACTCTGTAATTTCATTTACTTATTTTATAACCAACAAAATCAAGAAGAATAAACAAAGAAGCTGCAAAAGAAAAACAAAAACAAAATTATAACAAAGCCGCTTAGAGCATATTCTAATTTTACATACTTTTAACTGTACTTATTATTTTGTTCATTTTCTAACTTGGTCTCCTTCATGTTCCTACAATCTAGTTCCACTTTAGGGCCTCGGCAGACGACTAATAGAGTCGTCTTCCGGGCAGGGAAGAGGAGGGGCAGCCGCACGAGCGGCGCCCCTTCCTCTTCCTGAGGTCGCCCTCGGAGTCGCCGGCCCTCCGCACGGCCGGCGCTCCGAGGATGACCTCACGCCACGGCGACCGCACTCGCCGCGGTGTTTGAGGCAGGGAAAGTGCGCCCGCCGCTTTTAGGGTGCCCTTTCCCTGAAATCTAAAAGGAGCGCCAATTTGGTGCTCCTTTTAGAGTCGCCGATGGTGCGCTGCGGTGCGGCTGCCGCGGTCCAGCGGCGCTCCGTCCTGCGGCGCACGGGAAGCTCCCGTCTGCTTCCCCCCTTAGTTTATAATAGTCTGTAATTTGGAGCCATTGTTTTTCAATGTCCTCTTTATCTTTATGTTAGTTTATCCATTTCAATCTTTTCTACTAGTTTAAGTAACCAAATGTCTATTTCCAGCATCTCTTGTCTTTTCCAGTACTGTGCTAATGTCATTCTCGCTGCCATTATCATATATAATATGATTTTTGAATATTTTCTTTCAGTCTGTGTTGGAATTTTGCTTAACATATTTAAAAGATAAATTTACAAGCTTAAATATTATTTATCTATCTCCCCAAATAGATGAGAAGGGAGCTTATCACGCAGATAATAAAACCAGATTACCTAAGCAGCCTTAAAATTTATAATGGGCAGTATCCAGAGGTTATCAGAAGAATTTAGCCACTGAAATCACCACCCAGGTCCATCCTGGGTCCATGCCCACTCACACTCAGTGCACCTCTTTTTGAAGCTGGGAGTTTTCCATCTTAAGGAAATGGCATCTGGAGTGGCCCTGGGAGCAGGGATGGACCCAGGTGGCAGATTCAGCAGCTAAATCTTTCTGAAAACATCAAGATGACACCCATTTTAAATTTTAAGCCAGATCAAATAAGCTAGTTTTATTATCTGTTATTCACCCTGATCTGTAGGATTCTGTAAGATTTCTGTCTCATTCCTAATAAGCAAATATGCTTGTGTGTATGTGTGTTTGAATGACAAATTTTGAACAACTGCAGTTGGTACTTAATGCATAGCACTTAATGATATCCCCAGGAGACATCCAGAGGTCTCAGATTTTAGCCTGGAAAACTCAGATCCTGAGATGATCCTAAATTGGCAACCGTAGTTGTAGATCTTTCTATTGCAATAAGAAACTTTATTTTGTGGCTGATTATTTTTGCAGCATGATGCAATGACTGGGTTGTTGTTGTCCACTGGCTATGAAGTGTATCTTCAAAGTCCATATTCACAATTGTCTGGAGAATGGTAAATGCAAAAGAAAAGAAGTAATTTCTGGAGCATTTCCTTTCTCAGTTACCCAAAGTACTACTCTGACGTTCATCATTGTCATCTAAGTAGCTTCCCCTCTCTTCCTCCTGAACTGTCATCATAGAAATACAATTTATTGTTAAACAAAAGCACAGGTTTTTAATCCTCAGGAGCAGATAAGGATAGTATTAAACAAATATTTCATTAGTTGTCTGCAAACCCTAAGACATTGATATCGATCTCTTTAGATTTTCTTCCAGACTTTTATTTGGATTGAATGTCAGTTACTCAGCACAAACAAGACCATTGTGTTTTAGTTCTTATCAGCTTCAATGCCATTCTTTGCTGTAGATGTTGCATCAGCACTTCTGCCTTAGTGATTACAGATCCTCCTGACAGGAGTGCTGTGGCAGCTATTCTTGTGTGGGCATCTTATTTCCTGTGTTACACATTTCTAAATGCTGAATCAGAGGCACTCTTGCATTATGACGTAGACAGTTCAGGCATCCCAACAGTACTTTTCCTCCCAAATGGATGCTCTCATAGATACTTTCAACTGAGTGGATCATACCTACACCATAACATATTAAAACTAGACTCAATTCTGGGACACTTTTTTTCCAACAGGGAGGAAATAGGTGAAAGAAAGAAAGAACAGATCAAGGGAACAGGAAAAAATATTAACAGTTTTGGCCTTGGTGGTGGTGGTGGTGGTGATGGCAACAGTAACAGTATGCTGGCTAGGGAATTTGAGACCAGGGTTTGAATCCCCACTCAGCCATGGAAACACATTGGGTGACCTTAGGTAAATCACACTCTCTCAACCTCAGAGGGAGGCACTGACAAAAACAGCTCTCAACAAATCTTGCCCAGAAAACCCTGTGATAGGTTTGCCTTTGGGTGACCATCAGTCAGAGACAACTTGAAGGCACACAACAACAACAACAACAACAACAACAATCTAAAAAAGTAACTTTTCAAAACTCTGTTCCTGGGCATGGCTTGACATTTTTATTGCCAATAATCTAAAAAGTGTGAATGTGTTCTAGTTTTATTATCTGCTTCAGTGGAATGTTTCTGGCTGATGGAACAAAAACCTCAATATCAACTCACACATAGTCAACTATAGTTAGAATGAGCCTGAAACTCACAGGGTGTTGCTCGTTCACACAAGCAACTATTATGAAGAGGCACCCATAGTGGAGTGAACTGGACCATGGATTCCTCCCATATGTAAAGTACCTGGGATGTGAAATGCTTTAGAAGTTTAAAATTGGATGGGATTAAATTCTAAAAGATGGGAGTCTACAGTTGGATGGAATCACAAATTCTTAATATTGGCCATGCTACGTTAGACTTCTGAGACCTGTGGGTCAAAATATCTAGAGTGCCACAGATTGATCAAATCTGAGCTAGGTCAAGAGTGCATCTAATAGTGGACTCCTTAGAGTCATAAATTGTGTTCAGAGCCATGAAACCACAAATGGCAGCCTTCTTACTCACAAATAGATTTAATGCCAAATGTCCTTACTATGCCATATAAATCAACTTGCATGCTCCAGGCAAACTTGCTGCCAGTTTCTCATGTGTACATGCACACAAACACTCACACAGGGATATAATTTTTCTTTAATTTGATTTTCATAGGAAAGAATAGATAATTTAATCCATTTTCTCCCTGCTGCAGTTTTTGAAACTTGTTCAATTTGCAAAATATTCACCAAAAAGAAGACCACAAACCTTTGCACATAAGATGCCGTGTTCTGCACAAAAAAGTAACATTGGGATTTTTTTTTGTGCAGAATAAATCCCAAATTAGAAAGATGGTCATCATGTAGGTTTCCCTTCATCTGGGTTCCTTTACTCTTGGAAAACAAGTTTTTCATCTGTTGCTTCAATAGCTGCATATATTCTTTCCATTCCTAAATCATATAAAAACACACAGTAGAAGTCAAGCAAGATGACATCAAGATGCAGACTTTGGTCATGGATCCTCTTCCAAGGTATTCTTTATTCAGTTTTGTTCCAGGATGTTAAACATTTGCAGCAGGTGATGGACATTAGATTCATTGGTCTGTGGCACTGGTTAAAAATTTGAGGTATTTTTCAAGGCAGAAATCAGAAGTACTATTTTAAAATGTGTGTCTTTGAAATAGCAAAGCTACAGGCTAATTTTGCATAATCTACTAGCTGGAATGTATTGTTCAATATGAAGCTACAACTTTGCTATCCTCTTTTGTTTTCTTCACTTCTGCTACCTGCTTTGCAAGGATCTTATGTACTTTATTTACCATTAAACTGGGATGCTTGAGGAACTCAGTTTTTCAGAACTTCAACACACTCTGGCCTGATCCACTTCTCTGAGACTAATGTGTAAGTAGGAACATAGTTTTCCACCAGCTGTTAATTCTTCTCTGAATGTTGTAATGAAGTTTTCAATTCAAGTATGTATCAACATGCACTTAAAATGCATATTGGCAATCACATGTCTTTAGAAATGTGTGTTTTCAGAAGAAAACAAATTTAGAACTGTAGACTGGAATTAGACCTATCTGTACATTCTTTCAGAGCTGGCATGAGGCTCACTTGGTATGGGGGCTGCATGCAACCTTACTGTAACCCTAGGGCACCTCTGCAGTTGCAGATCAGTGGCTGCCATGACCACCTTTACCACCAATTATATATTTCATTCCCTTTCTGTTAGCTCTGAGAGAAATCATGCAGAAAGTGTTTGCAATCCAATAGGGCTTTATACTATGGGCTCTGGCACCCTCCTACACCATAGCTGCCTGAGTAGACATTTTTGAGTACATGTTTAGTACAATTAATACAGCTCCTTCTAACTGCTTTCTGAGTGATGAGTACCATTTAGATTAGAGTCAGAGTGGGACCACTGAGAAACAAGAGAGAAGTATTATGTCCACAGCAACTGTGAGGTTTGTTTATGAGAGTCAAACACATCTTAAACTATGTATTCAGCAACCACAAATGTTGACATGGAATGGAGAAAGGAGGAAAGGAAAATGAAATAGAGTGTCCTGGAGGAGATCATTACTGGCTGGCTAGAACTCAGATTAGGATTAGTTTTTTGTGGGTTTTTCAGGCTGTGTGGCCATGTTCTAGAAGAGTTTCTTTCTGACATTTCGCCAGCATCTGTGGCTGGCATCTTCAGAGAAAACTGGAATGGAAGAGAATGGGTCTATATATACTGTGAGACCCTGAGTAGGGAGGAGTGGTTCCCAGGTGAACTGTGTGTTGTTCTGTGTTGAATAGTTATTGTTCTGTTGTTATTGGCATGGCTCCAGGGTGGGAGGAAATGCACTCAAGGTTATTGTCTGCTAATCCCATGTAAACTGTGTATTGTTCTGTGCTGAATAGAAAAACCCACAAAAAACTATGGATAAAAGCCTACGACTTCACAGATTAGGACTGCTTCTGTTGGGAAGTGAAGATATATTGCAATATTTTGTATGGGCTTTACCTGTAAATATCAATAACAGACTCTGGAAGGAGGTGCAGCACCAGAGGGAGTCATATGCACAACCTTAATGTTGTGACTTGTACTGTAGGTGCATACACAAGTTCTGCCCTTGCCACAGTCTGGAAAAGTTACTTTACTGAACTACAATTCAAAGAATCCCCCAGCCAGCATGAACGTTTTCTCTGAGGATTTCATTGTTAAGAAGGGTGGTACTTTAATACACTTCATAGCTATTTTCTTGGATTACACAGAAGAGTGCTGAACTATCATCGCAGAGACACATTTTCTCTACAAAGAAATCCATTCAGCTAAAATAAATTTGCTTTATTGTATGAAAGTAGTAGGGGTGCGGGACAAGCATGGACTTAAGAAAGGTCACTTATGCTGCAGTTGGTGAAACATGAAATCTTTGGTATGTTACTCACATAAAACACTGTTCTAAATGCAAGTCGATCTGTAACCTCAGAGATTAATACAAAAAAAATCCTCTTTCTTTGGTTTGTTTGTTGTGGTTGCTTTTATTCGGGTGATGAAAATAGAACAAAGCAAACCATGTTCAAACAGCAGTTATTCAGTAGTCTTTACAGATATTGTCTGAATCTAATTGGATTTTAATGAAATGATATTTCCTTTGTGATAAGTACATAAAAATTATGTTTTTAATTAACATCATAAGGTATAAGTTATAGATACCAACCCTCAACTGAAATAATATTACTTTAATGTTTGCTTCATTATAAAAAAGGATAGAAGTAATAACAACATAGCAAAGAAGTTGTGTAAACTGGCTGGATGATTATTACTGCCAGTCCCTTTTCATGCCAGAGACAAGTAATATTACCAGTAATGGATATCTATCCTCAATGTTACTTTACTTAGAATCATAGAGTTGGAAGAGGGTGCTTTTCCAATGGTGCAGTGAAGAACACTGAAGGGAGGGGGTGGTTTGATGGCTTCCATGAATAGAGGCTAGAATCCCTTGCACTTGGCATTTGGTGTCAAGTGCTGATCACATGAAGGGGTCTCCCCTTACATGTCCTATTTGCTCTTTTTGCTGTGACCCATCCACCCACACACACACACACCTTTAGTGCAGTGTGAGCTAAGCTGGTTGTTTTGAGCCATGTAGTGATTTTCCTCCTTTACTAGGTTTTTTTGCCTAACCCACACTTTGGAGTCTATCGCACATCTTTAAAGAGTGTCTTACCCCTCTCAAATTGAAGTCTAATTTGGGCTTTATCCTGTTCTTATCACACAGCTTTTGCCCCCAAAACTGCCATTTAAATACAGCCCTGACTTCGGAAAATGGCCGCCACAGCGAGTTAAGGGATCTGTGTTGGAGCGGGGCTATACTTGGATGGCAGTATTGGGGGCAAAAGCCATGCAATAGGACCAGGATGCAGCCCGAATTAGACTTCAATTTGGGAGGGGGAAGGGGGGAAGCAGACGGGCGGCCGTGGGCCGCCCTGGGAAGCTGCGCTGCGTGGCTGAGGTATCCCCACACCTCGGCCCCGCAGCGCAGCTTCACCACCCCTGAAAGGAGCGCTAAATTGCCGCTCCTTTCACAAGTCACCGAAGGTGCTCCACAAAAGGCTGCAGCACACCTTCGGCGACTCTTCTGCTGCAGCGTGTGCGAACGCTGCGGCGGGAGGTCCTCCTCGGAGCGCCGGCTGTGCGGAGGGCCGGCTGCTCTGAGGATGACCTGGGGAAGGGGTTGGGGCGCTGATCGTGCAGCTGCCCCTCCCCTTCCCTGCCCCCCAAATGGCTCAATTAGCCATCTGCTTCCCCCCCAAGACACTTTTTAAAGATGTGTGATATTCTCCAATATCTGATGTAACTTGGAGAATTGGCTAGGGATGGTGTCTAAAATAGGTTCTCACTTGGCAGGTTATCGGGTGAGAATTTATTAGATTGGCATACACTGTGGCACCCATTTGGTGAATGGTTGGCCTATGGAACTGCCTCTATGGGTCATGGGATTTGGGAGGATGGAGAAGAAGTCTGCCCTTGGGGCTGATCTGGGGGTTTACTCTCTCTTATAAAGCCTTGGGGCTTGGGAGGGGGAGTCCCAGGGGTTTGCCTTCCAGTAAACAACTGTCTGAAGAGCAACCAATGGTTTTTGGTTTTCTCCCAGGGTCTGGTGTTTTGCCTAATGAAAGACTCGGGAGGCTGGCCAAAGGTTGCAGCCTGGGCCTCAGCTGGACATGGATCAGGTTGTTTCCCCCAGCTTAGCTTATCCCCAGGTCCAAATTCAGTTAAATAGGGTATAGGTCAATAAAGTGGCCTGAATGTGTGTGTTATATGCTTTCAAGCCATTTTTGACTTATGGTGATCCTGTTATGGGGTTTTCTTGGCAAGATTTGTTCAGAGGATTATTACTATTATTATAATAGTTTATTTCTAAAGCACTGTCAATATACACAGTGCTGTACAAAAAGAAAATCAAGTATAAAATAGCATAAAAACCTGCCAAAGGCTTACAATCTAAAATACACACAATAATAAAATAATAAAAGTCAATTAAAAATAATAATACAACAATTAGTTAACAACACCCACTGTCTACTCAAATGACAGAAAAGTAAATGTAGATCAGACAGTGCCTGGGAATGCCTCCCTGAACAAGGTGGTCTTTAAGGAAGGTTTCCATTGCCTTTCCCTGAGGCTGAGAGAGTGTGACTTCCTCAAGGTCATCGAACAGGTTTCATGGCCGAGCCAGGAATCAATCCCTGGTCTCCAGAGTTGTATTCCAACATTCAGACCATTATGCTATGCTTCAATCCACTTACTTTTGTCTGGTCTCATTATATGAAGGTTGGTCATCAACCACAAGGGTTTCTTGTGGGACAAGGGACTTGGTCCTGATGCTATGACCTACTACATGACAAACAGAACATGGTATCAGTAACATGTAGCTTCTACCACTACAGAACCAGCTCCTTCCTTCTCTTCCGGCTTCAGTGCTGGTTTTCCAATTTCACTTGTTCTTACTCCTATTTTGTGCCATATGGATGCTACATGCAGTTTAAATGTGTAGGAAGTGGAAATATGCAACTGGGATAAAGATGAAAAGCTGACCTACAAGTGCAGTGGGGCAGCAAGACTGTCAGATTTCAGCTCCTCCCCATAACATTCCAGTGTGGCATTGATAATGGACCAGGATACAGTTGTCATATTCTGCCCTATCAAACCTAATAATCTAATTTGCCTATTATGCAAATTATTATTATTATACATATTGGCCAGAGTTCTAGATCTAGACACTCGCAGCAGGAGAAAGCCAGTAACCCTCATGAGGTGGGTGGCAGCATCCAACCCCGATTCAGAGTTTTTAGCTAGAGGGAAGTGGTTCACATTAGAAGCTAGTGGGGATGAGGTGGTCCCAAAAGAAGCTGACAGGAGTTGGTCCCAGTTGTGGTCAGCAGGGGCAAGGTGGTCTCAGTTAGGAGCTAGCAGGATGAGGTGGTCCTAGGAAGGCTAGTGGGGAAGAGGCTCCCAAATTTGCTAGCAGTGGAGACTAACAGGGAGAAGTCCCATGTAGAGTTATATCGGGGAAAAGGAGTTTCTGCCAGTGAAATGGAGGTGTCCCCAGCCACAGATAGACTGTTCAAGGAACAGCAGACCCAGGACAGGCTCAGGGGGTGGATACTCAAGAAGGGAGCCAATCCATAGAAATCCAGAGGCTTCCTTACTGAGAATCCATTTGCGACCCTCCTGGAGGTCTACAGTGCCAAGACGGTGAGGAAAGGACTAAGAGGAGTATCTAGGGCAGAAAAAGATAGGTGGGCTTCGTGGGGCATTTGGATGCTGGCCCACAAGGCTACAGAGAAATACAAAAAGCTAAGGGCAGATGCAGACATCCTGAAATGCAGATTGGTGATTTAGTCACCCAGGTGAGAGAAAAGGTGAACAAGAACACCCTGTTAATATGCACTGCCAACAAGGCTAGCTAAACGGCAGAGAGAGTAGAAAGGGAAAATATGAAATTGAGGGAGCAGGTAAAGGAATTAGAAACTAAATTAAGCCAAGCCAGGCAGGCAGCAGACATCTTGCTAAGTAAAAAAGCAGAAGGGGCAGTATTGGCCAATCACACTGCGTGTAAGACCCACGTAAGGGAATTAGAGGCTAAATTAAACCTGAGGCGTGCAATAATGGTGACTGTACACCTGGAGGTCTTGCAATTCACCATACAAACAAATGTCCTTCAAGAGCACTCCATGCCTGAAGAGGCCAAAATGCCCCCTCCCTTCAACCCCCAGTGGAACCTCCCCAAAGGGAATTAACCCAATGAGGGAAGCATTCCAGTTATTTCATTAGACCCAATTAAAACCTGGAGCACGGTAGAAACTAAGCAGACAGCAGAGGATGGCACCATCACTAAAACTTTAGTGGAAACCGTACACTGGACCTTGGCCAAAGTTAAAGCTATGGCCGACCACCTACCCAAATTGAACCCCCAGATGGGAGTCCAGTTGATGTCCACCATAATCCTCTCACACCCCAAAGCCAAGGGACAGGATTTAACTCAGGTCGCTAGACTATGCACTGATCCTAGCTACTCTGGTCCATTTGAGGCAGCAATTTCAAATTATGATCTGGCCAATCTAGAGCTGCATGACTGGATAGCCAGATGGTGCAGATCATATGGCCTGGGACCATCCTACGGGCAAGGTACCAGAATGAAATCCAGCACCCTGATGAATCCCCTGACACATACGTAGCCCAGAAAAAGATGTTAGGCATCCTATCCAGAGCTGTAGGCTTGAACAAAGATGGGCAGCCACTGCTAAATGATTTCGAAGTCATCAGGGGAGTGTATCTGGGCCTATATGAGTCAGCCAAAAATTATCTGGTATTAGTAACTCTACGATTCCAGATGATGGATTGGCAGGGATTCATGCAACATATTCAGGAAGCCTCTCAGGTATATTGGACTAGAGAAGCACAGAGGGAAATGGCCAAAGAGATGCTGACATGACAGGGGGCAAGAGGGGAGAGAAAGATGGAGACCAAATCCACATGGTCACCTACCGTAACACGGGTCCGCACTCTAAACCTATACCCAAGGAACCCAGAAGATTCGGGATCAACAACCCCTTCCGGAGGGGACCCAGGAACATTCCCAGAGAACCCCCTGAAAATCCAGAGCCCTTTAGACAGTCCCTCTCTGAGCTCAGGAACAACATATAGAGGCAGTTGCAAGAGCTAGGGTTTAGCAAGAAGCAGCTAGACGGGAAGCCTAATGCAGAACTAATGGACCTCTTGTACCAGGCCATTAATGGGTGGTACAGAGGAACACCCAGCCCAGAAGAAGCCTTCCCTAAGACCTCAACCCAGATCAGTCTGGTTAGGGATGCCTGGGATCCCCTCACTCGCAGAGAGCATGAGCAAACCCTAGGATCCTGCAGTCTAGAACCTAATCTGTATATGGGGAATGAAACGGATCAGTGAAAAACATTTTCAGGGCAATGAGAGAACTACTGAAGAGGTTTCATCCTGCCTAACAAGCTGCTTCTTCACACAAAATGATACAGTTGCTCTATTTGCATTCTTACATACAAAGCAGATTGTAGTATGTTCAGTAACATTCTATGAAATTTTACTGGCTGAGACAAAATTAAAATGGTACTCACACCCTATTCTTAAAAGGCTTGCTGCCTCATTTAGACATTAGTTCTTGCCTCCATCTATTCTCCACTCACCTTTTATGGGGCCACATAGAATCATAGAATGCTAGAGTTGGAAGTGACCACAAAGACCATCCATGCAGGAACTCTCAATCAAGCATTCCCAACAGATGGCCATCCAGCCTCTGTTTTAAGACTTCCAAAGAAGGAGACTCCACCACACTCCAAGGCAGTGTGTTTCACTGGCGAACAACTCTTACTGTCAGGAGGTTCCTCCTAACATCGAGGTGGAATCTCTTTTCCTGTAGCTTGCATCCATTGTTCTGAATCCTGTTCTCTGAAGCAGCAGAAAACAAGCTTGCTCCATATTCAATATGACATCCCTTCAAATATTTAAAGAGGGCTATCATATCCCCTCTTAACTGTCTCTTCTCCAGATTAAACAAACCCAGCTCCCTAAGTCATTCCTCATAGGGCATGGTTTACAGACCCTTCACCATTTTAGTCACCCTCCTTTGGACACACTCCAGCTTGTCAACATCATTTTTAAATTGTTGTGCCCAGAACTAGACACAGTATTCCAGGTCAGGCCTAACAAAAACAGAATACAGTGACACTATTGCTTCCTTTGATCTAGACACTATACTTCTACTAATGCAGCCTAAATTTACATTGGCCTTTTTAGCTGCCACATCACACTGTTGACTCATGTTCAACTTGTGGTCTACTAGGACTCCTAGATCCCTTTCACATGTAGTCTCATTAAGCCAGGTGTCCCCCATCGTATATCTGTGCTTTTCGTTTTTCCACCCTAAGTGCATTACCTTACATTTCTCCGTGTTGAATTTCATTTTGTTAGCTTTGGCCCAGCTTTCTAGTCTGTTCAAGTCATTTTGAATTTTCATCCTCTCCTCTGGGATATTAGCTACTCTTCCTAATTTGGTGTCATCTGCAAATTTGATAAGCATGCCCCCTATTCTTTCATCCAAGTCATTGCTAAAGGTGTTGAATAGCAATGGGCCCAGGACAGAACCCTCTGGCACCCCATTGGTCACATTTTCCAGGATGAAGAGGAGCCATTTGGGTTCAGCCAGTCAACCAATTACAAATCCATTTAACAGCTGCATTGTCTAGCCCACATTTTACTACCTTGTTTGCAAGAATGTCATGGGGAACCTTGTCAAAGCCCTAACTGAAATCAAGATATGTTATATCCACAGCATTCCCTTCATCTCCCAAACTGGTAATTTTATCAACAAAAGAGAGAGAGAGAGAGAGATCAGATCATTCTGGCATGACTTGTTTATCTGAAACCCATGTTGACTTTTTGTGATGATGGCATTGCCTTCTAAATGTTCACAGATTCTCTGTTTAATGGTCTGCTCTAGAATCTTTCTTGGTATTGATGTCAGACTAACTGGATGATACTTGTTGGAAAACTGCCCTTCTGGCTATGTGAAGCTTACAAATGAGAGAATAGTTCATTAACAATTAGGATTAATCTTTAAGGTGAATATAGGACCTGTCAGACTAGTACTTTTTCAAAACTAGGGTAAACCACATAGGCATTGCTCTCCAACTCTGGAGACCAGGATTTGAATCCTCATTCAGCCATAGAAACCCAATGGGTGACCTTAGGCAAATCATTTGGCCTCTACAGACTGGCCAAAAGGGCTGGCCTGGAGGCAGAGATGGAGGGGAGCAGCTGCACACCGGCCACCCTGACCCCACGCTGAGGTTGTCCTGATGCCGTGCACCGGAAGGCGTGCTAAAGAGCCACACACTGGCTCTTAGAGCAGCCTTTTGCCACCTGTAAAAGGAGCGGCATTTTGCTGCTGTTTGCCGAGTGGCAAAAGGGAGGATTGGGGCTGTGTGGTCTGGCAGCCTCGGCCCCGATCCGCCATTTTCCAGGGCGGCTCTCCGCTGCCCCTTTGGGCCCATCTGCAGAGGCCCATAGTCTCTCAGTCTCACAGGAAGACAAAAGACAAATTCCCTCTGAAGAAAGGCACACAACAATCATTGCTGGTTTTAATTAGGGAGTCTGGGGTGGCAGCAAAAAAACAGGCAACAATTTCAGTAAACAACATTCACATACGTGTACCAGTAACCTTGTGTCTATTGCTTCTAGTGTAGAAAAGTTGTGTGGTACTTTTGAAGATCCTATTCCTTCCATTTGTTAAACTGTGACTTCATTTAGCATCCACTTTGACTCCCATCATTTATTCATAACAATGCACTTATCATTAGATATTTTGCAGAATCATTATGTGAGTTTGTTATAGCTAAGACATTTTATAAACTGCTGTGCCAGTGACAGTTTTATTAAGTAAAGTGAATGCTATTTTTTCAAGAAGAGTTGTAGTAGGCTGTTGCCATTAGTAAGAGTCTGTCCTAGTCAGAGGACAAGGCAAGGATTTTGAGGGTAACAAAACTAATGTTATATATATGCATTAATTATTGCCAGTGTGCTAAGTGCTGTTGATTTCATTCTTGTGGATTTATACCAGAATGTAGGCTTTGGCCTGTAAATCAGGGATGGACAGCTGGAATGGGCCCAGAGGTCATTTTTTGGTGCTTCAAACTCTCCAGAACAGATTGCAAAAACAAAAAGCAAAAAAGGGAAGTGATCACAAGTCTTTATCTGTTTTTTTGGATGGGTGGATGTATTTGTTGTTGTGTATCTTCAAATCATTTCTGACATATGGCGACCCTGAGATGATCCTATAATAAGATATTCATGGAAAGATTTGTTCAGAAGAGTTTGGGCATTGCTTTCTCCTGAGGCTGAGAGAGTGGGTTTCATGAGCAAGCTGGGAACTGAACCTTGGTCTCCAGAGTCATAGTTCAACACTCAAACCACTACACCACACTGGGTCTCATACATACTCACACACATTGAACAAGAAGGGTTGTAACTCATATAAAATATGAATTTCTCCAGGAAACACAATACACCCTTCCCTTTTTTTGCTGGAAAAGGGGCAGGATTGAGTGCCACAAAAATAGCTTTGGAGGGTCACATGTGCTACCCTTTCCATAATTTGCCTCTCCCCCTCCCCCCCACATACACAATTATAGAGGCATGGAGATAAGATATAGTTGCTTCCAGTTTGTAAAATCAAAGTCTCCAAAGGAAAAAGAACCTGTGGTTGCATTGAAACCAACAGATATAACCATTTTCTTTATATATATTTCAAGGAATCTGGGGCTGTCCTTTACAGCTTTAGTCAGAATTTTTTTTTTTCAACTGAGTTATTTTAATTAAATGATTTCTATTATTTAAGTCAGTGTGGGAAATGTGTGGCCTTCCTGATGTCATTAAATGGCAACTTCCAGCATTCCTCACTATTAGTTCTGATGGTTAGGGCTTCTGGCATTTGTAACCCAACAACATCTGGAGGCCCGCATGAGTTCTGACTTAATTTATTTCTTCTGTTATGTCTACTCTATTGACACAGCCTACGTAGAAGTATCTGAGCTGAAGTTCGTAGTTTGAGAATGAGAAATGGGACAGATAAAATGTACAATTTAATTGGTGAATTTTAATAGATCCTTCACCAAATTCACCAGGCATAGCTATTCCCAGTATGGAGAAGAGCATGTTGCACTGTTCTGTCAGATTTGTGTTAAAAGATGAGGAGCTTCTCAAAAAGTAAGAAGTGGAAACCCTAAGTCAGCATCACTAACATGGTTGAATACACAACTCTGGAGAGTTAAGTATTCAAAACCCTGAACTTAAATGGACAAAACAGATCACCTTGGATTCTCCCACATGCAATTTTATTTGCAATTTTACATTCTTTAAAAAAAACTCACTCTTCTATAATAATAATAAAATTTTATTTATACCCCGCCCAATGGATCACCAATCAGGGCGGCTCACATATATAAAAGACTTGAAATACATAAAACATATTACAAAAAAGGCCCACCCACCCCCCCTTAAAAGAATATTAAATCAAGAAATAATTAAAATCAATATAAATTAAGTTTAAAAAAAAAAAAAGAAATCCACACAGAATAGAGAGCTAACTAAATGGTCCCTTCCATCTAACGATGGGGCCACGCAAGAGCACCATTCCAGCTAAGCTACCTATATCCGGGGTGGGGTTTACTGCTCTGGAAAGGCCTGCCGGAAGAGGTCCGTCTTAATAGCCTTTTTAAAGCTATCCAAGGATGTTAATCGACGGATCTCGTCCGGCAGGTCGTTCCAGAGCCTAGGGGCGACAACTGAAAAAGCCCTCCGGGAGGTAGCCGCAAGTCTCGATTTCTGAGGCTGCAGCAAATTCCTCCCGGAGGACCGAAGAGCGCGGGGAGGATTGTATGGGAGTAGGCGGTCTCTAAGATAGTCTGGGCCCAAGCCATTTAGGGCTTTAAAGGTAATAACCAACACCTTGTACCTGGCCCGGAAGCTGATAGGCAGCCAGTGGAGGGACCTCAGCACCGGAGTGATGTGATCCCTCCGAGATGTTCCCGAAACAAGTCTGGCTGCCATGTTCTGCACCAGCTGTAATTTCCGAACCAGGCACAAGGGTAGCCCCATGTAGAGTGCATTGCAGAAGTCAAGGCGTGAGGTTACCAACGCGTGCACCACAGTTTCGAGATCCCGTACTTCCAGAAACGGGCGCAGCTGGCGTATCAGCCGAAGCTGATAACAGGCGCTCCTGACCGTCGCGTTAACCTGATTCGTCATCAGGAGCGACGAGTCGAGGAGCACCCCCAAGCTGCGAACACAGTCACTGGAGGAGAGCGTGACCCCATCCAGGACTGGAGGTTGCAACCCAATTCCTGGTTTCGGGGCCGCAACCGTGAGCACCTCCGTCTTGTCTGGATTCAGCTTCAATCTGTTTTTCCTCATCCAGCCCATTACCGCCCGAAGACATTCATTGAGAGAGGAGATGCCATTGGAATTCGAGGCCGACGAACGAGATATGGAGAAATAGATTTGGGTGTCATCAGCGTACTGATAACACCCAGCACCATAACTCCGTATTATCTCACCCAGCGGCTTCATATAGATGTTAAACAACATCGGGGACAGAATAGCTCCTTGAGGGACCCCACAAGTGAGGTCCCTCTTGCTGGAGCTACAGTCCCCGAGCAGCACCCTCTGGGACCGACCCGAGAGGAAGGACCGGAACCACTGCAAAGCAGTGCCCCCGATACCTAACCCCTTCAGGCGGTCCAAGAGGATGCCATGATCTATTGTATCAAAAGCCGCTGAGAGGTCTAAGAGCACCAACAGGGTCACGCTACCCCTGTCGATGCTCAGACGCAGATCGTCGGTCAAGGCAACCATGGCAGTCTCAACCCCAAAGCCTGTCCTGAAGCCGGTTTGAAATGGGTCTAGATAATCGGTTTCATCCAAGACTGCCTGGAGCTGAAGGGCGACCGCCCTCTCGATCACCTTGCTCAAAAATGGCAGCAATGATACAGGCCTATAGTTCTTCATCTCCAGGGGGTCCAGGGAAGGCTTTTTCAGAAGCGGCTTAACTGCCGCCTCCTTCAAACATGATGGAACATGTCCTTCCCTGAAGGATGCATTGATGATATCCGTGAGGAATTTCATCAATGCATCCCCCCCCTGGACGGCCAGCCATGATGGGCAAGGGTCGAGAGGACAAGTCGTCTTCCTCACCTTACCAAGCAGCTTGTCCACGTCCTCGGTACTCACAGATTGCCACTGATCCAGTAAAACTACATCGGCGGAGTCGGTGGACACCTCGCCTATAGACTCTGTCTCAATAGTCGCATCAAGGTCGGCTCTTATCTGAGAGATTTTGTCTGCAAAGTAGTTGTTAAATGTGTCACAGCAGGCTGTAGTCGGGTTGAGCAAGGGATTTGACGCAGGGGGTACCTGCGTCATCTCCCTCACCACCCTAAACAGCTCTGCTGGACGTGACTCTGCAGACGCAATGCGTGCCGAGGAAAAAGCTTTCCTCGCTGCACGCAGTGCCTCCCGATAGGAATGAAGAAATTTTCTATGGCGAGTCCTGTCAGATAAGAGTCGAGTTTTCCGCCACTCGCACTCTAGCCGTTGTCCATACCGCTTCATCCTCCTCAGCTCAGGTGTGAACCATGGCTTACGGTTGGGAGCGGGATGGCAAGGGCGCTTGGGAGCAATCGTGTCGACGGCCCTGGTAAGGTCACTATTCCAAGTGTCCACCAGAGTCTCGACAGGATCACCGGCATTCCCAACCATTAATCCCTCCAAGGCTTTCCGGAATCCAATTGGCTCCATTAGCCTTCGAGGGCGGACCATTCTAATAGGTCCACCACCCCCGGCGGGGCAGATGTTAGCTCTAAGTTTCGTCTTGACCAGGAAATGATCCGTCCATGACAATGCGGAGGTATTTACAACCTCCGCCCACGGATATTCCTGTTCCGTACAAAAGACCGCATCGAGTGTATGACCAGCACAATGTGTGGGTCCAGAGACCAATTGGGATAGGCCCATGTTTGTCATGGTCTCCATGAACTCCCGAGCCGCACCTGTTAAGCTGGTCTCGAGCGGAATGTTGAGGTCCCCCAAGACCAAAAGTCTGGGGGACTCCAACAGCAGCTCAGAGACCAGCTGTGTCAGCTTGGTCAGGGAGTCTGCTAGACAACGGGGTGGTCGGTAGACTAGCAGAATCCCTAAACTATCCCTGGTCTTCAAGCTAAGGTACATTCACTCGATATGGGCCATGTTCCGGACAGGTATCCTGGTCAAGGTCAAGGAGTTCTTATAAACTAGAGCCACACCGCCCCCCCGCCCACTTCCCCTCACCTGCTCACTAACAGAGTACCCAGCTGGGAGAGCCTGCGCCCATATTGCAGCGCTTTCCTCTCCCAGCCAGGTCTCTGTAAAACAAGCCAGGTCGGCGTCCTCATCCAGGAGAAGATCCTGGATGATATGTGTCTTATTTTTCACCGACCTGGCATTGCAAAGGAGCAGAGTGAGGTTTAGTGGAATGGAAGGTCTGCTCCCCAAACTATTCTGAGAAACAGAGGGGACAGAAGGCGGGATAGCTATTAAACAGCGATCCCGCCTTCTTTTGTAACATCTGTCCACTCTGTTCCAGCCATATCTCCCGTTCCCCTGCGCAACTTCTATAGTCGCCCCAATTTCAATTCCCACCCCGGTGGCAGTAGGTGGTGCTAATTGAGACAATACGATCTTACGCAATACAATGCCAGGGCAGTATGATCTACCTGAATTCACAGATGATACAACAAATCAATCAGGTACATTGCATTGTCAATCAATCCAGCATGTCAATCCAACATGGACCAATTTTTTCACAAGCTTGTATATATATACATATTCTGTGAAGGATCCGGAGGCACAGCCCCAGTCTCTATTTGCAGTGCCGGCGGTGCTCTCAAGAATGGAAAAAGAGAGCCGACGCTGCAGGTCCACACACGCGCCTGCCTCCGCCGCCGCTGCTGCCGCGCCCCCGCGGGCTGGTCTTCCGGCAGGCTTTTATGCCTGCCTGGTCCGCGGGGCCACGCCCCCAGCGCTGCCGGTGCTCCCAAGGTGGAAAAGGGAGCCGGCGCTGCAGGTCCACCCACGCGCCTGCCTCCGCCGCCGCTGCTGCCGCGCCCCCGCGGGCTGGTCTTCCGGCAGGCTTTTATGCCTGCCTGGTCCGCGGGGCCACGCCCCCAGCGCTGCCGGTGCTCCCAAGGTGGAAAAGGGAGCCGGCGCTGCAGGTCCACACACGCGCCTGCCTCCGCCGCCGCTGCTGCCGCGCCCCCGCGGGCTGGTCTTCCGGCAGGCTTTTATGCCTGCCTGGTCCGCGGGGCCACGCCCCCAGCGCTGCCGGTGCTCCCAAGGTGGAAAAGGGAGCCGGCGCTGCAGGTCCACCCACGCGCCTGCCTCCGCCGCCGCTGCTGCCGCGCCCCCGGAAGTAAGTCATGTATTTTTATGAAGTAAGTCATATGAAGTAATATGAAGTAAGTCATGTATTTTTATTTCAGCTCACTCCCAAACTGAACTGAAATTTCATCCACTGATAACTTGTAAGACCTTGACTTGTGAACCAGCAAACCTGTTTCCTCATGACAACATGACCAATTCATCATTGCTACAAAATACAGTTGTGGATGCAATAAAGCACTTTTTACTATGAACTGGAAAAAGGCACAATCCTTTTGTTGGCTCCCTTCCTTTTGATATATCAAGCACTGGACCCTTTTTAAAGAGGGAAACTCTGCTAAAGTAACTTTTGGTTTGAAGCCACCATATCCAAATGCTGTGGTACTTAAATCAACTATATTTTATGGAAAGAATTAAGTTGACAGATTCAGTTGGTTTCCAGTCAGTTTTGACTGCTTGCAAATATACCTCTCTCACTAGGTGTCAAACCTTTGAGTTTCCAACGCAAACTTGGAAAAGTTTGATGACAGCCTGTTGCCACTCACAGCTATTTGAATCTTAAAAGCTGATGGTAAATATTGAAATTTTCCAAGGAACCATTCTTTGGAACTCCTAAGCAAATTTAAAAAAATATCTTCTAAATGATGCACTTGCAGGCTTTAAATTGTTGTCACAGATTTCTCCCACAGTTTGTCTTGCTCTGCACTTTGTTTATGTCATACTTAACAAAACTGCTTCTCATTCTCATAAACTTGGCACATATCTCTGAGACAAGTCATATGCTGAAGGCTGCAGCCTTAAAACCTTTTCTTTCACTATGTTCTTGAATACATGCTAGTGCCAACAGATTGGTGCCAATGGCAAGACCAGCTGAGTAGGCATCCAGCTGGGGAGGCACAATTCCAGAGATTCTTGCTATGTCATCCCAAACTAAGAATTAGAAAACTATTTCCAGCCTGGGACATTTTGTGTCCATGTGCCCATCAACCCATTGCATCTATGTTAATCTGTAATCTTTGTATTTAAAAACTTATGGATAAAATGCATAAAACTTTACATTTAAACATATGTTAATATGTATTTTAAAACATATTTTCCCACAGGCTGTTGCCACACTGCAAAATGGATGCAGTTTGACACTGCTTTAATGGTCGTGGCTTCATCCTTTGGAATCCTAGGATTTGTAGTTTGTTGTGGCACCAGAGCTCTCTGACAGAGGAGGCTAAATATCTCACAAAACTACAAATCTGGGAATTCCATAGCATTGAGCCATGGCAGTTAAAGCAGTGTTAAACTGCATTAATTCAGCAGTGTAGATGTAGCATCAGTAGGCACTTTAAAATATTGGTTGGAATCCTCTGGGTTAGTCCCAATTAGAGTAGAAATCCACTGAACCAGTTGTTGAATGTTGAGTCAATACATAAGTAAATGAAAGTAATTCAGTGTCTCTACTCTAGTCAGAACTGCCAATGGGATTTAGACTGTGTTCCCCCCCCCCCCCTTGAAAGTAGCATTTTTCAACTTATTTTGATCTTTTAGGTATGTGGGGAGGTAATGAGCCAAGAACAGTGTTCATATATTTGGCAAATGTGAACATCAGTAGATAACCAAAGTTCAATCTGCAATAATTTAAGAGGTATGGATCAGATCTGTATGTAATGAAAATCTCAAAGATCAAATTGCATGAATACAGCTAGATATGAATTTTATTTGATTCATTTTTTTAATCGAATCTAGCCATCTGGTATGCTGTCTTCCTCTTTTTCTACTACCCTTAACCTTTCCAAGCATTATTGCTTTTTCCAATGAGTCATGCCTTCTCATGATGTATCCAGCGTACAACAGCCTCAGTTTAATCATCTTGGCTTCTAGGAGTATTTCATGTTCAAGGACTCATTTGTTTGTCTTTTCTTTTTCTTTTCTTTTTTGGCTGTCCCCAGTATCCTCAGCACTCTTCTCTAGCACCACATCTCAAATGAGTTGATTTTCTTTTTATCTGCTTTTTTTTTTTCATTCTCCAGCTCTCAAATCCACACATAGTGACTGGGAATACCATGGCTTGGACAATTCTAACTAGGAATTGTACCAACAGACTTAGGAAGTGGAGATGAGTGAAGATTTTGCTCATTTTTTTTATAACAGCTTACTAAAATTTCACAGATTTGAGTCTAAATTAGATGGGGAAACCCTGAGTTTAAATATAGCTAACTTGGGAGAAACATCAGTTCTGACTGACAGACTTTTTAGTCTATCAGCTCATTAGTATTCCTATCAGAAATAGAAGGGTTGCTTCACGTCTTTTTTAGCTTTTGTCATCATGACTACCACTCCATGAACCCTAACAAAATTATCTTAAACCTTCATATTGCAGGAGGTTATAGAACATTTCATATAGTACAGAAATGTTATTTAAAAAAAAAAAAAAAAACCTCCATGCCTTCTAACTTTAATAGATTCAGTCTTTATTTTTGTTAAAATAAAGAGACCTTATAGATGTTGTGTATAGGAAACAATGCAGAATATATTCAAGTCTATGAAAACCTCACTACTAACTTCAGTGAATCCGAAATTAAAACACTGATTTGTTCCTGTATGGCAGATATATATACTTGCATGTATTTCACTTCATATTTCTGCACTTCCATTTGCAGTGTTTGATAATACTGAGGGAAATATATGTACTGTGACCAATGAAAATAGTGTACTTGATGTGATGTTACACAATGTAAAAGTTCTGTCTCTGATTGCTTGTTAACTTGATGATGCAATCAACAACTGATCAACATTAACACATACCCATGGATTCACCTAGTGTTTTTACCATAAATGGGTTATATTTTCTTTTCTTTTTTAAAATTGGAAATAGTATAATTTCAAATGGTAATGTGTTGTTATGCTTCATTTAATAAAAAGACATGTGTGTTTTAATTTGAGGAGGTTATATCAGTAATCAAAAAATAATAACATGTATATTAGTAATATGGAATAACATATATTAGCAAGAGCTAAAGAAGTTGTGGGGGTGCAAATCTTCCATGGCTCTTCAGTTCCCTCATCATTCTCTGTTTATACTTTACTGAAAATATTCTAGTTTCATTGCTGCTCTCTTGAGAATGAACAGACCTCAGAAACACTTTTATATACTTAACAAACCACTCTGCTAACACCATCTTTATACAGTGGCTCTTGCATTTTCTTTTTAAAATATTAGTTTTATAAAGCATATTGCTTAAGAAATATCAGCCATTTTAGAGAGAATTTTCCCTTTAGATTTTCAGTGTTTCTTAAGACTACAGTCAGCTCCTTACCTCTTTTAATTTCTGGCTTTATAGAAAGTCATAACCTCAACCTTCAACACAGAGTTCTGTGTTAATTGCAAGCATTTAATATTATGTATAAAGAAGGGAAAGGGTCCAAGCAAAGTAACAATCACTTCTACAACTGCTCTTTTGTAGATTTGCCTGCTTTTTATCAGCAATTCTTGTCTTCTAAATTAACTCTCTACTTTTGGTTCTGAAACCATTGCTGATATGCCTAATCCTTCTTGGATGAACTGTGGGTTGGAGCCCATGACATCTTGTCTGAGGTCCCAGTTCAGTAAAACACTTTTTACCTCTAGTCTTTAGCTGCTGGCAAAGATAAGTACCTAGTCTCTGAGAGGAAGGTGGCTTCTTTTACAGCACCACAGTGCTTGCTTTTTCGGAGGTACGCATGGTGGTTGACAATAGTGTTTTTTAATAAAAGGAACCCATCCTTCAATGAACTTTTTATAGTGAAGAGATTTGAAAATGCAATGAAAAAAAGAAGGAAATATGTGAAGGATTAATTGGTAAAAAGAGCACCCTAATCTCCTTCCTGTTCTGGCAATGTGATAGGAATATCCCGCTTTGGAGAACAAGTGGGCAAGAAGCCCATCATGGATAAAAGAGTGAGGAAGCGAGTGGTTTTTGAAAAGTGGCTCATCTCCAGTTGTTAGCTACTGTGATGGCAGAGGACATGCCCGAATGAACAGCCACACACACATTGTGAGAAAACTTGGCAGAGGGCCTCAAGGTTTATTAAATCAATAGCTAAGTGTGTAAACCGATTATAGCACTCTTTAGTCAGCAAGTAATCCTTAAAAGAGCAAAACTTCCACAGGTTCCATTCTGTGCCATGGAGTTCGGGCTCAGGTCTGTAAGATGGAGCCAACAAAGAGCTGTCCATAAAAAAGGACTTGGGGACAATTCAAATCCTATGACTTGATGGAAAACAATGTTTCTGCATAGGGGCAACTCCACATGGATATATGCTACTTAGAAGCAGCTTTGATTCAGTGGAAAGCATCATATTCTCCCCCTTCACTCTAGCCATCATGCAAACAGCATGCCAGCAAGAAGATCTGGAACACTGCAAGTTTCTGCTTTTTTAGTTCGTAGATATGTCCAGTGTGTCTTATCAAAGTGCAACACCAATTCATAAGTTAGAAGGGAACGTTTCAAAAGGAAAGAATCAAATTAGATAAGGGTCTGTGAATATATTTACAGTACTATATGAGGAAATAAAACAAAAACAGACAAAATAAAGGTGAGGAGAGCAATTTGCAAGTTGCATGTGCCAGTTATACTACACATCCTTCCAAGTGCATGTATGGCAGAAAAGGGCAGTGGGAAGGAATACAGTAAGAACATTGAGAATTACTAGAATTCACTAGAATTAGCAAGACACACATTTGAATCCCTGCTCATTCACAAAACCTACTGGCTAACCTTAGAAATTAAGGCTCCCATCCTAAACACACTTACTAGGGAGTAAGTCCAACTGAACATACTGGGACTTACTTCTGAGTCTACAGCAGGGGTAGGCAACCTTTCCCCTTTAAGGGCCGAGGGACTTCAGCTCCCAGAATCCCAGGAGCTGGGCCAACATGGCTGAGGCTTCCGGGAGCTGAAGTCCTTCGGCCCTTAAAAGAGAAAGGTTGCCTACCCCGGGTCTACAGGGCTGAGAGAAGGTGAGAAGCTATACATTTCCCACCATCTCTCAACCTTATCTAACTCACATCTTTCTTGTGAAAGTAAAATGTGAAAGTACGAGCTATGCTCCTTAGTGGAATGCTAGGATATACTTGTAATAAATTACAGTCAACCTTCTGTTGTCATGGGGGATCCATTCCGGACACCCTGCGAGAATGGAAAATCGCATATACTCAAGCCCATAGGGTTGAATGGAGGCGCGTGCCTGCAGGGATGTGCAGGGGTACCCCGTGGGCACGCACCCCATTTCTCCCCCCTCTGTTTGCTGCCCACGGATAGGTGAGGGATGTAGATCCCAAGTCTGTAAGAAAAGAGGGGCAACCGTAATAATAATAATAATAATAATAATAATATCATAGGATCATAAAGTTGGAAGAGACCCCAAGAGTCATCCAGTCCAACCCTCTGCCATGCAGGCACACACAATCAAAGCACCCCTGCCAGATGACCATCCAGCCTCTGTTTAAAAACCTCAAAAGAAGAAGACTCTGCCACCCTCTACTATCAAACAGCTTTTACTGTCAGGAAGTTCTTCCTAATATTTAGGTGGAATCTCTTTTCTTATAGTTTAAATCCATTACTCTGGGTCCTATTCTCTGGAGCTACAGAAAACAAACTTACCCCATATTCAGTATATATCCTTTCAAATATTTAAACAGAACTATTATATCACCTTCTAAACTTCTCTTCTCCATGCTAAACATATCCATCTCCATAAGTAACTCCTCATAGAGAATGATTTTCATACTTTTCACCATTTTGGTCATCCTTCTCTGCAACTGCAATGTGAGACTTCATGTTAATTCCACACATTCCTGTGAGCACCAGAACATTTGGTATGATCCCACTGGTGAGCAGCCTTACCATATGGATCTACAATTGAGCCACACATATTTTATGTTAGAGATTATAAGGAAAGGGATCAAAATTAAAACTGTCAGTATCATCACGCCTCTGTACCTGGGATTGGCATATGCACTATGGATGAGCCCTAGTTTTCATTAACTCCCCCATGGTAATAGCAGACTTTACTATTATATTAATCTAGAACCAGAAGTCATGTGGTGTTGGTTTTGGCTCAATTCAGGTTTCAGACAATTTTGTGGCATGTTGAGGCAGTTGGAGGGGATAGCTGCAAAGGGAGCTAAACCACCATGACTGAAGCTAGTTGACAGTGTTTGGGATGAATGGGGGGGGATCACCAGATGATAGATAGATAGATAGATAGATAGATAGATAGATAGATAGATAGTTGGGCCTTAGGGCTGTCCCAGGGATAGTTGGGGGAGAAGATGGGGCTAAAGACAGCATACCACCTACTGGCATTACGTTTCCTACTTCTTCTTTCTGTAAATTTTTAGTGAAATCAGACTTGGAAGATTGTGTCTAGGGCTCTTCCACATTACAAAATTATAGCACTATGATTCCACTGGTATTGCAATATCCTGTGGAATCTTGGAGGTTGTAGTTTGATACTGAAACATTAGAAATCTCTGGTGAAAATTCTAAATGTCTTTCCCTAAACTGCAAATCCAACCATTGCAAGTAAGTGGAATCACAGTGCTAGGATGTATTGTGTATAGGGTCCACTAATAATTGAATATCCAAAAGGATAAAAGGATGTTGAATTGGAGATCTAGAAAAGTATGTGCAAATGGTCAGGGGGCTGAAATAAATTTCCTATGAAGAAAGGTTACCATTTGGAGGGATATTTAGTATAGGTAAGAAGTGAGAAAAGGGGAACACAATAGGAGTATAAACTGATTCATGGCATCAAGACAGTGGGCAGAAAGTATTTCTTTTTCTTTGACTCTAGAACCCTGAGTCATCCAGTAAAGGTAAATGATCAGAAGTTTGTGTACACATTGTGTGAAATATTTCTTCCATCACCTTTCTAAAATTCACAAAATAAACCACTGAAAAATATTTAAAATCTTTTAAAGTTTGTCTGACTTCTTATGGGCACCAACCTAAATTCCCCACATATGCATTATTGGGGGAAAATAATTATTCCAGGAGGGTTTACACAAAGTATATTCCCAGTATTTTAGGCACAAGATTATAAATTCAAAAAGATCAATAGAAGTAAGATGATAAGCAATAATTAAATGTACTTATTTTATTATGAAATGGGAACATCTTCCCATATGTGCCTGCCTGAGGAGTAAGGTCTGCTGGGGAGGGGGATCCCCCATGATCCACCAGTGAGTTCAATACACTGTGTTGAGACATGGGAGAGGGACAAGTAGTGCCAACACTCATTTCATTTAGGTGCCATGTTGAAATGGCTGTTCTTCCAGGTCCTTGGTCCTCATTAAAAAGATAAAGATTTCCCTTTGACAAGGTTGTCAAGTCATGTCCAACTGCTGGGGGCAGTGCTCATCTCCATTACTAAGCAGAAGAGCCAGGGTTGTCAAAGACAACTCTGTGATCATGTGGCCAGTATGACAGCACAGAATGCTGTTACCTTCCCAGAAAAGTTGTATGTATTTATCTACTTGCGCTTTTACATGCCTTTGAACTGCTAGGTTGACAGAAGTGGGAGCTCACACTTGGGTCTCAAACTGCCGACCTACTGATCTTGCAATCATCAGAGTCAGTGTCTTAACTGCTAAACCACCATGTCCCTTTGATCTTCATTAATTCACCCAAGTCCTGTTGTATATAGTTCTTGAACTGTTTAAATCTGTTTTAACTCATTGTAGGCCTTTACAGACTGCCAGAAATAATGCAGCTTGAGGCCACTTTAACTGTTTTGGCTCAGTGCTAAGGAATCATGGAAACTGTAGTTTATTGTAGCACCAGAGCTCTCTGACAGAGAAGGGTAGATGTCCCAGAAAAAAATACAATTCCCATGATTCCCTAGCACTGAGCCAGGAGAGTTAAAGTGGCCTCAAGCTGCATTATTTCTAGCAGTCTGTAAAGGTCCCATGTTAATATGTTTAACTTATTTAAATTGTAATTTTTAAAAACTGTTTAACCTGTTTTAATGCTATTTGTAGGCCTCCCTGAGATCTTTATATATAATTGTTGTTGTTATGTGCCTTCAAATTGTTTCCAACTTATGGCAACTCTAAGGTGAGCGTATCATGGGGTTTTGTTGGCAAGATTTGATCAGAGGAGGTCTACCATTGCCTTTCTCTGGAGCTGAGAGTATGTGACTTGCCCAAGGTCACCCAGTTAATTTCATGGCTGAACTGGGAATCAAACCTTCCAGAGTTGTAGTCCAACACTCAGAGCAGGGCATAAATATTTGAAAAATAAAATAAGAGGAACTGCATCAATAGAAGTATAGTGTCTAGATCAAGAGAAGTAATAGTGCCATTCTATTCTGCTTTGGTCAGGCCTCACCTGGAATACTATGTCCAGTTCTGGGCACCACAATTCAAAAAAGATGTGGAGAAACTGGAGCGTGTCCAAAGGAGGACAACTAAAATGGTGAAGGGTCTGGAAACCAAGCCCTATGAAGAACGACTTAGGGAGCTGGGGATGTTTAGCTTGGAGAAGAGATGGTTAAGAGGTGATATCATAGTCCTGTTTAAATATTTGAAGGGGTGTCAAATTGAGGAGGGAGCAAGCTTGTTTTCTGCTGCTCCAAAGAATAGGACTCGGAACAACAGATGCAAGCTACAGGAAAAGAGATTCCACCTCAACATTAGGAGGAACTTCCTGACAGTAAGGGCGGTTCGACAGTGGAACACACTCCCTCAGAGAGTGGTGGAGTCTCCTTCTTTGGAAGCCTTTAAGCAGAGGCTGGATGGCCATCTGTTCGGGATGCTTTGATTGGGAGTTCCTGAATGGCAGGAGGTTGGACTGGATGGCCCTTGTGGTCCCTTCCAGCTCTATGATTCTATGATTCTTTGAATTCATCATCTCAACAATCTAGCTAAACTAGAAAAGCAAACTCAGCTTCCCAATTTGGTTTCTCAGTACTAAGATAAACTGAAAATGTAGTTTTGTTGGTGTTTATATTGTTAGGTTTATATTGTCCTCCTGAAAGAATTTTACACAGCCTTTCTGTAGAAATTAATGCTGGAGCTAAAAAAAAAAAAATGCATTGTAATTCCTTTAGCATGTGGACAACTGCATTAGTTATCTGTAAGTCAATGTATTGATTGCTCAATTGCTTGCTTATAAGCGTGTAAAGGTATTGTCTATAAACAAGTTCATATCTTTATATCTCCTCACCCTCATGGTTGGCAATTGTATGGCAGCAAACTAACCTCTGCCACAACAAACATTTCTGTGAGGAAGTCAAACTTCCATGACTATATGAAATAGGTTTCTAATACAGAGTCTACCACTTATATGTTCAGCACTATTAAACAATTTAGCAGCATGCTTGTTTATGCCTAATTAATTATTATTATTATTTTGTCAAAAGATGTTCATGCAGCTTTATAAATCACATTCAATAAGACTTTACTTTATTCCTTTTTTTGTCTCATACAAAAAAAAGAGATTTTATTTTATACAAATGGGTCTTTTGCACCCAAATGTTCTAAGCATCAGTACAGCTAATCAGGGTTAATACTGCAATGAGTATTAAACTTAAGATTAAATCAGAAAAGCAATCTGTAAAAGAAGTTCTTTTATACCTCAGTAACAAAGTGAAACTGAAGACGCTTTCTATAATTGAGGATAGAGTTAAACATAGAAGCATGGGGAGGTGGGGGGGGGAGTCTTGTAACCATTTTTATTGCTTATATGATTTTTAGAACATCCATTAAAAACAGTTATTCTATATTTAATACTATATTTTATTTTATTCAACTTTTCTATTCTTCAACCAAAACAAAGATTCTGATTTCTCAAAAAAAACCAAAAACCAACTATTTATTTATTTTTTGTATCACTGTGTTTGTATCATGATGCCACATTTCGTGGAATGTGATATCATAAAGAGAGTAAAATGGGATGGAACATGAAGGAGCAACTTTATTTTTTATTAGAACCATGAGCTTCTCCCACCAGAAAATGCTGCAAAAGCCACAGGCTTAGAATTAAATAATGCCATTCGCAAGAATGTGTTAGGTGTACAAACTGAATGGAGGTCACAGCCATACTCCCATACTTCATTTATACATTAGCTCCCAAAAATGCAATGCAAAGTAGCTAATAATTAAACAGAATAGCCAGCTTAGCCTCCCTTGGTAAGGTTGCCACTGAGAAATTTCTGTACAGGGGCTTAACGCATTCAAAAATAAAGTGATTTACTCCTACCGGGATACAGTCACTTACAGGATGCACTTTGGAATTATCACTTTAAAATGCTGCTGCTGCTGCTGGGCAACTGTATCCCACATCCTGGCTCCCAGCTGCACTCGGCCAGCCAATTTGCAAATGTGGAAAGCTCCCATTTTTGAAAGCAGTAGTCTAAGAGCAGCTGGGAGCCGGGATGCAGCTGGGATGGAGTCACCCAGCAGCATCAGTGGCATTTTTAATGTGATAATTCCCAAGTGCATCCTGTAAGCAACTGTATCCAGGCAGGGGTAAGTCATTTTATTTTTGAATGCAATAAGCCTCTGTCTCATAGATCCCCACAAGCAGTAGAGTCACCAGGCTTGGTCATACCTGGTTCAGGCAGGGGCTTAGGAGCTGGGATTTTGACTACCATCCACTCTCAGTATCCACTAAGCACTGAGCCAGGACCTTCCATGGATACCAAAATCTGTGGAGGCTCAAGTCCCATTATATATTTGCAAACAGAAAAGTTTCCTTTTTGGATTCCCCCTCCCCTGAAATATTTTCAAGGCATGGTTGGTTGAATCCATGGATGCAGAATCTGTGGCTAAGGAGGACCAACTGTAGTCCCTTTCCTAGCAGCTTTCTTACCTGTGTCTCATGGAAAAACTAGACTGTATTTTTGCTTTAGATACAAAATTTATCTATTATTTATTTTGTATCTTTAGATACAAAATTTGTAGATACAAATTTGGGCCACAGATTCCGCTAAGTAAGGCCTTTTTACAGGCTGCAAAATGACAAGGCATGGCTGAGAGCTGCCATATTTCCCCCCATCATCTTGCCTCCCCATCTGCTAAGGGACCATGCTATTTTCCAGAACTGTCAATGCACAGACAGTCAGAAGGTGTGTGTGTGTGGGGGGGGGGGGATTTGCCTGGGTGGGAAAAGAGTGAACAGGTTCTCCCATGGCACTCAGACTTCCACACAGTTTTCTGGTATCCATCTCTTGTTGCCCTCCCACCCTCATTTCTTAAGAATGCATGTTTTGGCTTTATTGCTGCATATTATGCAGTCTGGTATTTGACATGGAATGTAGCATGGGATTGGATCTTCTTTTAAGGGAGACTTCGTTCATTTTGAAGATCTCCTTAAGTGATCTGGAGGAGAAACCAACAATGGCTGAGCCCAGTTCGGTGGCTGTCAGACTGACCACCCTCCCAGGTGGTGGGAACCACTCAGTGGCTTAAATATATGTAAGTGGGTCTTAGAGGGCAGGCCAAGAGAGTTTGGTGCTCATTGAATAACAGGTAGGTTTTCCAGATGCTTGGATCTATGTCTCATGTCAGGCCAATATTATTCAGCTGTAATAAATAAAGTTGTGCCTTTTCTTGTTTACAGTCTTGTTTTCTTGTTTAAAAGTTACAGTCATACAGATTGAACACAGAATTCTGTAATACAGTGGTCCCTCCATATTTGCTGGAGGACCCCTGTAAATGTGGGAAAATGCAAATAAAAATAAAACTACTATTCTTTTTACCTAAGAGAATACCTCTCCAGGAATCTCCAGGTCCTCCAATGCAACTTTATGGTCAACATCTGCCAGAAGTTGATCATAGAATCATGCTGGAGGACCTACAAATGCCTAGAGAAGTGTTTTCTCTAGGAACTTCTAGGTTCTCCAGCACAACTGTATGGTCAACTTCTGGCAAAGTTGCACTGGAGGACTTAGAGATTCCTGGAGAGAACATATTAATCAAAATGGCAAATAATCAAATCCACAAAAGTCAAATCCAAAAATGTGGAGTGCCAACTGTCCTCCAAAAATCAAAACTTTTTTATGGTGTTTGAGACAGTGATACCTTTGCTTTTTGATCACTCATTATACACCAACTTTGATCCATGCACAAAATTATTTAAAATATTGTATAAAAATATCTTGCAGCTACAAAAATAAGTTATATATGAAACTTACATTATTTTTTGTGCTTAGGTCCCCTCTTGAAGATATCTCATTATGTACATATATGCAAATATGAGTATTCCAAAATTCAAAAGAATCTGAAATCCAAAACACCTCTGTCCTAAGTGTTTTGGATAAGGTAGACTCAACCTGTATTTGCATGTATGTACCTTTGCTTCTTTTGCCATTGTCACTTGCTCGCTGCTGGATCAGCTAACAATAATTTTATCTCATCCAAATTATTATAGTAAATTATGAGAATATACTACACCTATGTTGCTTAACTTAACATAAATAAGAGAATAGTCTATCCACATGAATTGCATGTATACCTTTTATTTCCTATAAGCAGATTACATAATATTACCTTTAATTTTTTTGAAAAAAACTTTAGTAATCTGAGCTCTTAAAACAAGAGAGAAGAGAGAAAATGAATGTGGCTCTAAAGAGAGTCCTACAGTAAGGGGAATAGGATGACATGATTACAGAATACACTCATCAGTCCAATCTAAAAAGGACTATTATCAAGAGATCTATGCTTCAGTGATCTCTTTTTCCTTTTTGTTACCATGTTTCCTTTTTATGGTTAAGTGAACGTCAAAACAATGACAAAAGAATATGCACAGAACCACATGCAGTATTACATATAACAGGCTGTTGGGGCTAACCAACAGAATGGCTGTTAAGTTCTTAGGTTCCTCTAAACTTATTTTAAGAATGTCCTGTTGCTTTTCCTCCTCATCTATACTGTGGCCATATGCACATCTGTTACCAGAGAAATACATGGGGGGGAAACCAATTTGTATGAAGAACACGAAATGTTTAAAATTAAACTACAGGAAGAACTAAAGTTTTGGTTTATATTGTGAAGGGAGCAGGTGCATTACTAGTTTATCATGCAGGGCAAAACAGGACATACAATATTTGTATATTCCTAATATGCGTGTGACTGTATAGGCACATATGTAACAGAAAGATAAAATGATTTTTCTGGTGTTTCAAACACAATTTATAAATAACAGTGGGAAAAAAGATGTAAGAATAGTTCTGCTAAAAGAAAGGCTGTACCAGCTGGGATCCCCTCCCCACTTGCTGCTGTTTGCATCACATTTTGAGTTTTGTCAATGATTAGAACTTCAGGCAGGCTTTCTGACAAGATGTTAGTTCCTCATTAAACTGGTACTAACTTCCCAACAAAATGTGTCACTTTCATTTGGTGAACATTGTTAAATGTCCCACTTTCTAGCCACTGGATTCATGTCTGACATGAGTACTTTTATCAGGAAGGATTGGGGACATGTTACTACTTCATATTTTCTTATAATGAGAAGATCCTGGAAAAGTTAGATTTTCAACCATGACTCCTAGATCCTTCCATAGCATTGGCTATGCTGCTTGAGGAACTTTGGGAGTGATCATTCAAAAAGGTAATTTTCCCAAGCTCTGAAAGAATAAGCAACATTAATAAAAGTAAAATACAGTATAGCCACTGTACCCGTGAGACTGGTGCCTACAGTTTTACTTACCTAAATCTGAAAAATATGTTTTTTCTAGGTATTTTCTAGGTCATCCAGTGTCATTCTATTATATTCTTCCACTAGAAATCGTTCATTTCAATAGGGTTTCTATTATCCTTGGTTTCACGCTTCCACAGTAAACCCAAGAACGTATTCTCTGCAGATATGGAGGTTGTACTGTAAAACCTAATATTCCTTACCTATGCATTTATTTAAATTATACCCCCCTTTTCTCCCAGAACAACTCACAAAAGGATTAAAAAAAACTGGTACAGATAGCAACAATGAAAGTTATGAAATAAAATTAAATAAATTATAATATAGAACATGATTAAATTCAAGCCAGTTTAAAATGCATTGTCATCGAGCTTCTAAAGCACCTTCTCAGGAGCCAGGCAAGTGTCAAAATAATTTTTTATTCTTTTAAAATTTTCTTTAAAAACATCACCCTTCACCAAATATTCACTACAACCACATGAAACTATGGGGGGTTGCAGACTGCCAGAAATAGTGTGAATTCAGTCCACTTTTAGGGTTAGGGTTAGTGCTAGGGAATCATGGGAACTGTTATTTTTCTGAGACATTGAGCCTTCTCTGTCAGACAACTCTGATGCCACAATAAAATACAGTTCCCATGGTTCCCTAACTCTAACCCTAACCCTAAAAGTGGACTGAATTCACACTATTTCTGGCAGTCTGCAACCCCCCTATGTATATGTAAATGCATTGAGGCTGTGCATCTGTAATTTAAAGGTATAATTTTAATTTTGCTAGTTGTTTATGTCACAGTTATTACCATGACAGTCAGTGATATGCAGGAATTACAATTAATAAGTAATATTAGTACCAAAAATGTTACTAAAGGATCTGTATGGTGTGGTGTGGGAGGAGGTCAATGGAGGGGTGAGTTACCACACTGGGTGCCACCAACCCTATTGATGCCACTGTGTGATGGGCAGAGGAATTATGATTGGATCATTCAGAATCTTTCTTTCAGGAACAGTAATACTCTACTTAGCTTCAAGGGAAGGGGGTAGTTTAAACCAGGGTCTGATTTCTAGGGACTCTTTGGCCCCCACCATGTTGTGATTTCAGCAGCTTCACCCTGCAGTGGGTATTAGCTGGAGGCAGGAAATTATCTGAAGAAAAATAATATTAGGTCTTTATTATAGTTGTTGTGTGTCTTGAAGTTGTTTCTGACTTATGGTGATCCTAAGGTGAATCTATCACAGGGTTTTCTTGGTAAGTTGCTCCAGAAGCAGTTTATCTATGCCATCCTCTGAAAATGAGAGTGTGTGACTTGCCCAAGGTCATCCAGTGGTTTTAATATAGCAAGTCAGGATTAGAACTCTGATCTCCAGAGTTTTAGTCCAATGTTCAAACCACTACACCATGAAGATTACCAAACAGGGAATGGGATGTCCTTGTCCCATCTTTGTCCCCTCCTTCATGTGTGATCAAGGGAAGGATTTTCAGATGACGTCACACTGATCCTCTCATTGTCCTATCAGTGAAATGGAATTGTCCCATCCTTGTCCTTCATTTTGCATTAATGGAAGAACCCGTTAATGCAGTTCCACTTCGCTCCCATTCCCCCATCTGATAATCTCCCATGCTGGCTCCACACAATCTTATGTCCAGGGCATAGAAATCAATGATGCTCAAATATCCAAGTACAAAGCTGCCTTTCTATTTTCCAAAATGCCAACCTAGCTTAGCCTGCAGGAGTTACAGTCTATGAAGGAAGGTAAAATGAATTTGCTAGTGGTATTAGTAAGCATAAGATTCATGTTCAAGACATTCCTTCTTTGTGGTAGGACCATAGACTGAAGTGAAGTGAAATAAAATGAGGAATAACCCACCCACCCATCCTGAAATACAGCTACCAGGTGTATTTTTCTCTATCCCTTTCTCCCTAGTTTTCCTCCTTCCATTTGATGATGGTGAAAATAAAAATATCAAGAACAAATGTAATTTATTTATTTATTCACAGATATTTGTACTTTCTATTTTTGAAGGGAAAACTTTTTTGTCCACTTTCATTAGCATAAATTTGTTTCTGGTTGCCTGTTAGAAATAGGATTTTTTGAGGTTTCTTTTTGGACTAACATTAAGAAGACATCTAAAGCCTGTGGTGGACTGTTACTACTTAAGAAACAAACTTGAGGTTACCAAAAATTGCATTTTCAAATGAGATACATATGCAAAAAAGTTATTTTAATCAATTGCATTGCATATGCTTTTCTAACATGTTGTGGGTTTTCTAACTGTTTTGGAAGAAGAAAGTACTTCCTTGAATAAAATCGGTCTGCAAAGTATGTTGGTAACATTCAGATGGATAGGATGCATCCATCATGTCGGTAAGTGTGTATTTTATACATTTTTTAAATTACAAAAAAGTACTGGTGCTAGTAATCTCACTTTCACATGGCTAGCAATTATTCTGTGATCTTTCTGTTGTCCTCTGGTATATTAACAACAAAGTTTTCTCAGGCCAAAGATTATCAAGAATGAATAAACAGACCTCACTCATATTCAATTCATGGGCCTAATTCTCATTGGTGAGGAAGCTGCATTAACCTGTTCTGGCAATGTAAAAGGGCCTTGGGGTGAGAATAAATGCAATTTGTACCCACTTTAAGGCACTTTTCCATTGCCAAAGTGGTGTCACATTGTCTTTATATAAACGAAAATTAGACCCACTTTGGAGCTTTTAATGTTATACTACTCATGTTTCAATATAGAACAATTTCCTTTTTAGTAAAATAAAGTAATAAGGGTCTGAAAGGTGTGCAAAGCATATGGCAAATAAAGTAATTTTCCTGTGAGTCTGCAATATTGCCATTTCCCCTAACAGTCTTGAGTCTCTTTCATAATAGAAGTTGCTGAGGGCTTAGAGTACTAGAAAATATAAAATACCTATGGGACATATTCCAGTAGTGTACATTAAATTTGAGGATTTTACATGTGATAAAGTATGTCAGTGTTGCTTACAGGGAATTCCAGTGATACCTCAGCTTTCTTGGACTTATTATAAATCCTTTGTTGGAATTATTGCGGCTGGTTCAATAATTCAGATTAGCCCTCATGTTTATTAATGCTCTACATCTGTGCAAACAACATGTCAAGCAGAGAGTTTATTGTAATTGCCTGAGCAAACAGAACCTGAAAGAAGCAATTTCCAGTTACAATGTGCTATGACAAGTAATGAGGTAATTGGCATTCTGTCCTGATTACTTCCACCTTCCTTTTCATCAGGTCTATATTGTGTGTGATAGATAGTTTTATAAGAAATGAAGGTGTTTGATAATATGGTTTGCTGCTGCTTAAGGTTAGTGATTAAAGACAATCATCATTTTCTCTCAGAGATCTTATTAGTTTTAACATTATTTATTCATATGTGTAAGATGTAGGCCTTAAACCTATCTTGCACTGCTGTGACATAGGTGAAAATGTAAACTCAGCTGCAAAGTCAGCAAAAGGAAAATATGTTCTAGGTTTCCAAGCTGAAAAACAATGCAACTTTTTCAGTGATGAAATCTGTACAGGAATGCTAGGGATAGCCAACTGGTGAAATCAATCTGCTCACATACACAGTGATGTCCTGGGCACCATACTAATTACAAATAATTAGTTGCAGAAATTCTTTCCTCTACAACTAAGATAGAATTAAGTTACATTACAATTGCAACTTCACAAGGAATAACACTATTCCTTTTGTGATGGAAATGTAGCCTGTAGTTACTTTGGTAGATATTATTATATAATAATAGTTATAGAACCTATAGAAGTATTAAATAATATACGTTGAAATTCTGGCTAGCATTGTGCTTCATACTGCTGCCTCGAGCTGTGTTATGTACATTACAAAAGACAATAGGCTTGGAGGGAAAGTAAGGTTCATAGGTTTATACCATAGCCTTGTAGCAATCATTTTCTAAAAAAAATCATTTTTTAAAACTTTTTTTAAAGTGTCTATTTCAACTACTTTTGAAAACAAGACTAAAGTGTTCCTTTTAAAAACCTATAACCATAAATGAAATGACTCACACACACCCAGAACTATAACTACAACTACTTTTTAAAAGTAACCTATCCTCTGAGTATGAAGCTGCCTCCTATCACCTCTTCCCTGAAGCCACAACTCCTAGCCCATAGGGCAACAAACCTGTATTAAAAATCAAAACAAAAATGTAAAGTTTTTCACTGGGGCTAATAGGTAGGAGACAGCCAGTGTGGTACAGGAAGCCTCCACTTATTGAACAAGTTAGAGACAAGAGTACTGCCAAAAAGCAGAAATCATGAGAATGTGGAACTGTTACGTGCTTTGCTCCTTAACTTGTCAAATAAGTGGGGGATGCTTTTATTGCTGTTCTGAGGAGTGGTGTTACTATGGGCCTCTGCAGACGGGTGGCCATGGGCCGCCCTGAGAAGCCGTGGATTGGGGCTGAGGCTGCCGCACTTCTCGGCCCTGATCGACTCTTTTTCTGGCCCTGGAAGGAGTGCTAAAATAGCACTCCTTCTGCAAGGCGCGGAAAGGGCACCGCAAGAGGCGTTGCGTGCCTCTTTGGCGTCTCTTCTGGCTCAGCATGTGCAACAATGGGCACTCCCATTACATCCTCAGGAAGGGGTTGGGGCACCCAGCATGAGGCTACCCCTCCCCTTCCTTGCCTCCAAGATGGTGCAAAGTGCCATCTGCAAAGGGAGTATATGATTTGTGCCCACCCTGAGATTTCTACTCAGAAGGAAAGTCATCAACAGTGGAAGGAGAAGGGAGGCTCAAGCACTGCTGCATTGGAGCCCTTGTCCTTTCCCACTAAATAGGGGAAATAATGCCAAGGGGCCAGGCTATTTTTCCTCCTCTCACTTTTCCATGGCACTGACTTAGCAAAGAGTCAGTTGTGGTAAGTTGGCTCTACCAGGCTTTGCCCAGTCAGCAGCATGGTAATGCAAAGGGATGAGGAAGAATCATGAGCCTCAGTGGCACCTCAGCCAAACAGTTTCCACCCTCCCTTGCTTTGCCATGACACTGACCAAGGTGAAGCCTAGCAGAGTCAAGTTACCTACTGACCATGTTATTTCCCCCTATTTAGTAGGAAAATATGAGGGTTCCAATGCAGCAATTGCTTGAGCCTCCTTCTCACTGTCATCTTGCAGGAGCAACATCCTTTACCTTCCTCAGGAAAGGGATAAGAGAGAGCAAAAAGGGACTACAGCATCCACACAAGAGAGCCCCCATCTCTGTGGTTTTTTTACCCTTTTAAATTACAGTACTGTATAGCAAGAACTCATTAATTCAAGGTATGGTCAAAAGAGCAGAGTATGCATTGAATAAACAGATTCTGGATATAATTTAGAGTGGTCGAAAGAGTAAGTAAACAGAAAGTGAGGCATCAAAAGGCATGAGCCACCTGTATAGTGGTTTAAATGTTGGATTAGGACTCTGAAGAGTAGGATTTGAATCCCTGATCTGCCATAGAAACCCACTAGGTGACCTTGGGCAAGTGACAGTCTCTCAGCCCTTCTGAACAATCTTGCCAAGTCTGTGATAGGTTTACTTTAGGGTCACCATAAACTGGAAATGATTTGAAGACACACAACAACAGTAACCTGGAACTGCTTCTCACCATTTAAAAAAAATCTTAATTGGTTACTATGGGGTGCACTCTTGCCACCATTCACCTTTAGCACTGACTTTTTCGATGACAGCCCTGTGGGAACTTGTTATCCCATCCCTGCCACCGAATTATGTATACAGGACCCACACTATTCTTTGTATGACGTCCCACACCAAAACTTTAAAATGTTAGTAGTGTAGTTTATTTTAAAAAGTAGGCCAAGTGATGTTTAAATAAGAACAAAAGTTTATTTTAAAACAGCATGGAATAACTATAACTTGTATCAAAGCTTGTTACTGTAGGTTTGCTTGGTTACATATAACAATGTTTATTATTATTATTATTATTAAAGTTTATTTCTAGAGCGCTGTCAGTTTCCACTTCGCTTTTAATACTTCAGCCACACTGGCTAACAATATCTCTCAGAAGAGAACACTACAGCAACTCCCTTCTTTTGAGTCCTGTATGTGTTCCGAGTCCCTCCAGTCTGGACACTAACTAACAGAATTACAGTTCCCTCAGGAACTCCCCAAAACACAGCCGTCTCTCTGGCTTAACTCTCCGGCCAACCTCTTCAAACTGTCAAATTCCCAACTCTCCACTCCAACTGTCAGCTTGGAATTTTCAAGTGCTTCCAGCTTGAATTCTATTGGTGGGCCCTCAGCTGCCTCCTGATTGGCCAGCTGGACATTCTATTCACCACAGTTACTAGTCAGTTTCATAACATAATTCAAAATGTTGATACCCATACACCATGGCATTTGGTTATGTGAAATATACCATCACATATTGCAATATTACTCTTTCTCTATACATAGAATATATTTCTCTGTACATCTTTGTATTTGTATTTGGCCTCCATGATGGAGCTATATTGGAAATTCAGCATCAGTAGCCTAACTTCTATTGCCACAGGAGGCCAGCCAATGCTTCTTACCTGAACCAGTGAGGCTAAGAGACAGAAAGATAAGCAGGCAAACCCAAGCAAACTTTTTCTCCATCCATATCAACTACTTTTTGGCATTGCTGTTTTTAGGCTTTACTTCCTTGAATCTTCTCCAATATTGTCAAAGAGTCCCCAAATAGTACCTGGGTCCCCAAAATGGCTGCTAGCACACATGGAAGTAGTCAATATACATCCCCATCCACAAAAAAAGGAGACACAAGAGACTGCAGCAACTACAGGACCATAGCACTGATCTCCCATGCAAACAATATTATGTTCAAAATTCTGCAACATAGGGCCTTTGCAGACTACCAGAAATAGTGCAAATTGAGTCCACTTTAAAGGTTAGGGTTAGTGCTAAGGAATCATGGGAATTGTTTTTTTTCTGAGACATTGAGCCTTCTCTGTCAGAGAGCTCTGGTGCCACAATAAAATACAGTTCCCATGATTCCCTAACCCTTAAAGTGGATTCAATTTGCATTATTTCTAGCGGTCTGCAAAGTCCCATAGAGCCCCCCCCCCTTTTGCTCTGTTCTAATCCCAGAGCAGGGTTCAAGAAAGAAACAGATACTAGGGACCACATTGCAAGCATATGATGGCTAATAGAGCACACCAGGGAATTCCAAATGAAAATCAGCATGTGCTTTATAGACTATAGCAAAGCCTTTGACTGCATAAATCATGAAAGGCTATGGAATGCCCTTAAAGACATGGGAGTGCCAACACATCTGATAGTCCTAATGAGGAAAATGTACTCGGGACAAGAGGCTACTGTCAGAACAGAACAAAGAGAAACAGAATGGTTCCCAATTGGCAAAGCGGTCAGACAAGGTTGCATATTTTCACCTTATTTGTTCAACTTGTATACAGAACATATTATAAGAAAAGCAGGTTTGGACACAGAAGGAGAAGGAGTGAAAATAGGAGGAAGGAATATCAACAATCTAAGATATGCAGATGACACCATAGTACTAGCAGAAAACCTCACAGATCTGGAACACCTACTAAGGAAGATCAAAGAAGAAAGTGCAAAAGCAGGCTTAATGTTGAACATAAAAAAAACAAAAATAATGAACTCCAAGGACCTTCACAAGTTCAACCTAGACAACCAAAAAATAGAAATAGTAAAAGAGTTCTCATACCTGGGATCAAACTTTGACAGAAATGGGAACTGCAGGTAGGAAATCAGTTAAAACACATTGGTTAAAACACACATCAATTTGAAAGGACAAATAAGATGTGCTCATATTAAAACAATCCACTTCTAAAATTCATCATTTAAAATTCACAATTTAAAAATCATCTGGTTAAGCTGGCTGGAAGAGACTAGTAACCTTAGATAGTGTATGCAGCTGTTGAGTCTCTTCTGGCTGGTCATTCCACAGACTAGGGACAGCTGAAGAAAAAGTCCTCTGGCTCATGGTTGCCAACCTAGTCCTGGCTGACTGGAGAAGCCACCTACTAGAGGACCTTAATGTATGGGGCGGATTATATGGGAGGAGGTGATCCTGAAGATAATCTGTACCCAAAATATGTAGGTTAGGATGTGTCCTGTTCCCAAAACACACTAGTGCTTTCCTTTTTCAGTTCCATTGTTGTTGTCTGGCTTGACATCTGTTGTTTGTCTGCCCCAAACATGTTTTTCAAACTCTTCCCACAGGAAATTTTGCCCCATAATCTTTTACATTTACAGCCTGACTGTATGTCCCATCAAGCATTTCTCTGACACACTTTGTACCTTGCCCGGAAACTAACTGGCGGCCAGTAGAGTGATTTTAATAGTTGTGTAATGTGATCACTCCTGGATGTCCCATTAACCAATCTGGCTGCCATGTTTTGAACTAATCAAAGTTTCTGAACTTGGTTCAGAGGTAGTCTAATGTACAGCACATTGCAGAAATCCACCCATGAGGTTACCAGTGCATGCACTACCATCTTTAGGTCCTCCAACTCTAGGTAGGAATGAAGACGTATGATGCAGTTCATTCTTTTTATTACTCTTATGTGGAAATTTTATTTGCTGTTTACTGAGTGAATAAAGGGATTAGATGAAATGCATACAGTGGAGCCTCCCCCCCCCATGCCAAAATCCATGGATGCTCATCCCATTATATACAATGGTGTAGTAAAATGGTGTCTCTTATATAAAATAGCAAAATCAACCTTTGCTTTTTGCGATTATTTTTGACTATTTTCAAGCTGTAGATGGTTGATTCCATACATGCAGAATCTGTGAATACAGAAAGCTTACCATAAATAGATAACACTGAAAGTTCAGAAGCAGGGTATCCTTATTCTGTGGTCAAGCTGACAAATAAATGTACTTACATTCTGGGTAGCATGTTTAAGATTAGAGTCATGTTTATTCCAATATTGGCATCTATTAGTACAAAGCCAGTATTCTGGTAAATGGATGGGCATTAACATTTTATAATATCGATTTCTAAATCCTGACATACTGTTACCAAAGTCAGTAGAGCAGTCTGATTTTGAGGTTTGAGAGATCAATGTACTTTTGCTAACTGGCTCATTGACTAATTAGAACAGAGCAAAAGGGGGGGGGCAATGTTTTTCAAATGGTATTCTCAGGAAGATAGGCATCCTTTGGGTCCTGTTCATGGGTTTCCCAATAAAGAATGACTGAAAAACAGCTTGTTCTGTCCTGAACTTTGCCCAAACTATACAAGGAGGATATGATAGTGTCATTTGTTTATAACATGATTTGCTAGTACAATAATTTTGCTCTTCAGATCTTGAGCCCTTACAGTTATAATGCTATGATTGTACTTTAACTGTCTTAGTTCCACCATATGAAATCCTGGGATTTGTGGTTTAGGGAGTAAGTACTTAGAATTCTCAGTCAGTGAGTCTTAGTGCCTCACCAGGATTTCATAGGTTGAGGTCATGACAGTGGAATTATAGTACTATAATAATAGGGCCTCTGGATCATGCTCCTCCAGGCACAGAATGTAGCATAGAACACAGCCTTGTTGTTGTTGTTGTTATTGTGTGCCTTCAAGTTGTTTCTGACTTATGGTGACCCTATCATGGGGTGTTTTTTTTTTTTTTTGCAAGATTTGTTCAGGGGAGGTTTGCCATTGTCTTTCCCTTACACCCTCTGAAATATGTACTGTTTCATGGCTCTGGGATTTCTTAGTAGGATTTGTAAGGATTTTCTTTCATTTCTTTTTCAATAAAAGCTATAAAAAAATTGCACATTTCTTCACAAATTTGACCAAAAGGACATTTGAAAAATCTGAATGTTGGGGAAAAGTGAAAGTCACAGATTTATACAACTTTATTCCTCGGGAGACAATTAAGTGAGAAAAGGTTTTCCTAAAGCACCAAACTTGAAAATCAGAAAAGATTTATAGTTATTGTGGTTAACCTGTAAAGGTCTGGGAACCATTTTTGTCTTCCTTTCATACCTTAGTACCTATGGTTAGGGTCTAGACCAGGGATAGGCAACCTTTCCCCTTTAAGGACTGAGGGACTTCAGCTCCCAGAAGCCTCAGCCATGTTGGCCAATAGTCCCATGTTAGCCAATAGCTCCTGGGATTCTGGGAGCTGAAGTCCCTCGGCCCTTAAAGGGGAAAGGTTGCCTACCCCTGGTCTAGACTATCTGAAATACCTTATCTCCCTATAGAATCCAACCTGAGTTTTAAGATCTTTGCAGGAGTGCTCACTTTCAGTCCCACTACCATCACAGGCTGGTCTTGTGAGGATATGAGATATATCTCAGTGACTCCTACAAAGCTGTGAAATTCTCTTCTATGGAAGGGCCAGCTAGCCCCCTCCCTGCTCTCTTTCTATCAGCAGGCCAAAACCTTTCTATTTAGGTCAGCCTTTGACTTTTAATCATATGGCAGCATGTGATGAGCCACACCGGATCCCAATTGTATAGGGCAGGGGTAGGCAACCTTTTTGAGCTGGGGGCCGGGTTGCTGTCCCTCAGACAATTGACGGGCCGAAGCACCAAAAATAAATAAATAAATAAATAAATATTAAAATTAAAAAAGAATTAAAAAATTAAAAAAATGCATGCACACTCTCTCAGCCCCAGAAAAGCCATGGCAAAACCCCTGTGAAGATTTTGCCAAGAAAACCCCAAGAACAAGTAATAACAACAATAATCAATATCATCATGGGGGGCGGCGGCGGTGGGGGGGCGGCGGCGGCAGGACCGGTTTGGGGCCGGTCCAAAGGCCTTGCTGGGCCGCATCCGGCCCCCGGGCCTTAGGTTGCCTACCCCTGGTATAGGGCTTAGAGGTCATAACTAGCACTCTAAATTGTGCTAGACCAGTATCCAGGGAAGCTAGCATAATAAGGAATCCACTTGCTCCCTCTATTAAAGCAATAAAAAGCCTAGATTGGTAATTTATCAAACTGGTTTACAGAACCAAAGTAGCATTATTCAGGAGGAGACAATGAAATAGACCATCCAATGTCATCTGAGGGAGAGACACTAGGCCCAGCACCATCGGGCCTAAAATAATAATAAGAGCCCTCCCTCCATTACCATCCGATGTCATCTGGGAGAGAGACACTAGGCCCAGCACCATTGGGTCTAAAATAAGAAGAAGAGCCCTCCCTCCATTACCATCCAATGTAATCTGGGGGAGAGAGACTAGGCCCAGCACCATCGGGCCTAAAATAAGAAGAGCCTTCCCTCCATTACCATCTGATGTCATCTGGGGGAGAGACGCTAGGCCTAGCACCATTTGGGCCTAGAATAAGAAGAAGAGCCCTCCCTCCATTACCATACGATGTCATCTGGGGGAGAGACACTAAGCCCAGCACCACCCAGCCTAGAATAAGAAGAACCCTAACTTTTTAAAGGATGGGTGGGATTCGGGATTTTATGTTCTGTTTAATGTATGGAAATTGTAATGTTGTAAGCTGCCCCAATTGCTCTGCAGAGGGGCGGGATATACATTATTATTATTATTATTATTATTATTATTATTATTATTATTAGACATGTCTCTCAGTATTAGCCAGTGGGCACACAGAACATTTATTTATTAATTATATGACTCATTGCAAATCTCTGTTAGCAGTAAGACCATTATGAGCATGTGTACCATAGTGGTATCTTCAAATTATTATAGGGAAGCAGTTGACCTGAGATAAATTTTTGACAATCTCTGAACCTGAATTATTTTATTGCTCATTTAGGTCAGTTGTAATGAATATAAAAAGTTAGTGTAATAACAGTTCTTCCATTTAAAGCAAGAGTGGGCATCAGTGGGCTTGCAGATATTCTTTTGCCTACTGCTCTGAACAACAGCTCCCAGAAACTGAGTGTCACACTCCAAAAACATTTGGAGATCTACAGTTGTCCACTTCTTATTTTAATGTGTTACTTGCCTTCCTTATCTTCCACTGAAACTTATCACAAAGTGCGAGTGACCAGTTAAAACATCCACTCTATCATGTGTTGGCTGAAAACTTAAACATTAAATATCAAAAGAAAATCAACCAGAGATTTAAAAAAAAAAAAAGCCCTTACTACTATGCAAATGTAACATAGCATATGCTTGAATTCAGCATATGCTAATATATTTAACAAAATGTTGATATTTTCCCAAAAAAAGCTGCTTACAGCAGGAACTCATATGATTTTGTTTTTAGTAAGTGATTTTTTTTTTTCAATTTCATCCTCCTGAAGGGGAAAAAAAGAATTCCTCCAGATAAATTACAAGGTTTATTTGTCTGGGTTTTGTTTTGTTTTGCTTTTGCTTTTTTAAAATCCAAGGGGAACACAACTGAATACTTCTTATAAGCACTGGTGTCAGTTTTCTGCGTTTGAGTGCAGTCCTTGGAGATTATTGATCAGAGGTTTAGGGAAGGAAGTTGGAGGCTTTTAGCTTGTAGATTCATTACTGAAAGCATGTGAGACTCCACAAGAAACATAGCTCTACCTGAACTACGGTACAACACTCAGTGTTTCCACTGGGATTCAGTCCCCTTTATTATCAAAAAACAGTAGGCATTTCCTCAATTGGTAGGAAGGCTAAGGCTTGTAGGTAATGGAGCTTCAAATTGAATTCTGGATTTAATCCATGCTGAGTTGCCAATCCAACTCTTTGTGTCCTTTGCCAATAGCTTTGGCACAAGTGAAAGAAACAAGCTTTGTTCTAAACTGGTGCAAATTCCTTGGTTGCTGTGACTGTAGCTTGTTCAAAGTCAGTGATCACATATGTGAGTCTTAAGTAGTGCTGTGCAGAACTTGGCAGATTCTGTTCACAAGGGGTTTAGTGAAACTTTCTCTGGCTTCAGCTTATGGATTTGGATTAGGGATACAAAACTTCAGCAATGTCAAGGAAGATATCATATGCATATATACATACTCCTTCTCTCACTCTCTCTCTCTAGCGCTCTCTCTATGAACCCTCTTTAATTTTGATATTCCTCAAGTTGCAGATTAACTTCATAATACTAAAAATGAATATACCATGAAACATATTATTTCAAAAATTTTGTACCCCAAGATTCTGCTCCTTACTCTTTCTCCTTTTTGCCTTTAGCCTCTGAGCCTACAGTGCCATTACATTTAATCAGATGAGTGGGCATGTATGGAATTTACTACCAGTTGTAATAGAATGCCACAAAAGAGGATAATGACATACAGCCACTCACTCATAGACTACAAAGTTGTGAGTTCAATACTGGCCAGGGCTCAGGCTAGACTCAGGCCTGCATCCTTCCAAGGTTGCTAAAATGAGTGATATGAAGCGGTATATAGATGAAGCTGCTTTGCTTTGCTTTTGCCACAGCCAATAAAAAATAATGGTGGTGTGGCTGAATTTGACCAGTGATTCTGATACCACTCTGGTATACAGAGAAGCAAGGGAAGAGCCAAAAGAAGTGTCCATGGCATGTGGAACACTCCAAAGAGGATCTGGGTATCAGGAAAAAGATTTATATTGCCCTCACCCTTCTCCCTAGCAATTCAGAAAGAGAAATAATCTACCCCCCCCCCCCCATAATTGTGGATTTCTGCCTGTGTGCATGTTTGAATTTAAATCAAGGTCTTAGGAAGAACAAAGAAATTAAGAGATTCATGCTGCCTCTGATCTTCTCATGAACAGAGGTATGATATTCACCTAAAGTCCTATTAAGGCAACAACCAAATTCCAAATCAGGCCATTAGACTCTAGCTAGATTCTAGCTATGTAAAAAGCAATCTCAATAGCCACTTCACTATTAGAAAGTGTTTTTTTTTTAAAAAATAATAATAAATAAAAATTCTTGTCCGCAATGAGAAAGGTTATCTCAATATACAGTTGAGACTTAGTATCTGCTGGGGTTTGGTTTCAGGACCCCCATGGATGCCAAACTCTGTAGATGCTCAAGTCACATTATATACAACAGCATAGTAAAACTGTATCCCTTATATAAAATAACAAAATCAAAGTTTGCTTTTTGGAGTTTTAAAAATATATATATTTTCAAGCCATAGATTATTGAATCTATGAATGCAGAATCTGTAGATACAGAGGGCCAACTTCACATTACATTACAAGAGTTTTTTGCACATTTTTATTTGCACTTTGGGACCTGGAGGAGAATTTTTTGTTCATGTAATGAACAGTAATTTTAGCATGTTGTTTTTCATTAAAATGTTTGGAATTTTCACAAAAAGCTCCATAATTTGAAAAAGATATTTTAAAAGTGTGCAACATCTTTCACATGTGCTTGCTAAAGCAGAAGGAAAAGAAATATATTTCTTCTACAGTCACTGGAGGACATGGGCATGCTGGAGAATATTTGGTTCTCACATATTGTGTCTTGACTTCACAAAGGCAATTAGTTGGCCATTGAAGAAACAGGATGGTGGTCTAAACTGACCTTTGATCTGATCCAGTATGATTCTCTTTATTTACTTCAGCTTTCAAACAATTATATGTGCTCCCTTCTATGGCTATTGGTCAACTTCACACCATTTCTCCTAACACAGCATCTTCTTCCTCCTCCTTTTCAGCCTCTTTATCTTCATTATTATTATTTGCAGGCATTGGGAAGAGAGCTGCTAAGTAAAAGTAAAATATATTTGTGTCTAATGTCTCAAGTGCACAAAGAATTTAGAGGAAGCTTGAGGTCAGTTCTGCAAATATGCTCCTTAGGTTCATGACTTGAGAGCTTTCTTGTAACTGGGTCATTACTGAGGTACATACACCATCATCACATCATGGAGCTCACTGTGACGGCACATACCTATGTAAACATGAATGGTGTGGTGAATAAGATAACATGTAGATATCACTGTTCCACCAGCAGTCACCCCTAGTGTTAGTTTTGAAAGCATGCGTATATCTCTTGTGCCCTAGCCCTGACTCTTGCAGCTCAAATTATGAACTACAAACTGTAGTGGAAATCACTCATCCAATGGGCAACTCAAACCTGTGGATTCGTGCTAATACAGAGAAATCATCTAAATGATGACCACCCCAACTAATGAATACACTGACCAGCCAGATGGCATAAAACATCTACTAAAAAGTGGGGGTGAAAGAGATCAGTCATCATACATCATATGTGCTGATAGTGAATGTGTTCTGAGCCATGACAACTGTATAACCCAAATGGCTATGAAAAATGAACAACAGGTATTAGCATACTTGACAGATTCCTGACATTCACAAAAGTGAAGGGGGATTTAGAAAATTCAACAATAGCCCAGAAGCAGTCCAATGATGACTGAGCATGTCCAGTGCCCACAGGATACTGAATGTCTGTTAGTGGAGGGACAGGGAGACCAGGGAGAGGATGAATGTAACAGAGCATCCTGAGAAAAGGCATGACTCACTGGCACACCGAACAAGGATTCTCTGTGCTGCAACATAATAACCATCTCATGTGCATTAGTTAGCTCTCTGATTCTCCCAGGAGTTATTTGCAGTTCAGAGAAGTAATCAGTTCACTTTATTTTTAATTCACCATGCTGTGTAATCATTCCATTGATATTTGTTCTACTTATAAACAGCAATGAGCTGCATCACAGTGGATAACTGATTCTTTTTTTTTTTTTAAGAGATGAAAATATACTTGTTTATTGGCAGTGGCATCATTAGGGTTGGTGTCACTCTGTGTGGTGACTCATGGTGTCATTTCCTTCATTAACCACCTCCCATACCACACCATACAGAATCCTTCAAAATGTTTTTTTTTCTCCTAATGTTACTCATAAATTGTAATTTCTGTATATCACACAATACAATGGCAATAGATGTGACATAAACAACTAGCAAAATTAAAATTATACCTTTAAAATACAATATCACGCACACAGCCTAAATGTATTTACATGTACATTGTTTTCTGTGGTTAAAGAAAAAATATGTTAAGATATGATATTTTTAAGGAAAAATTTAAAAGAATATTTTATTAAAAACAAACAAACCTGGGGCCTCTCCTTTCTCTTCCCACTGTGTCTTATCCCACTCACACCATCTCTCCAATGTTTTAAAGGCACATAGGCAAACACAGCAGTCCATTTCTGGCCAAAGGCAGATGTTTTCACAGCAGTGGTTATCACACACCCCGGTATCACCTGGTGTGGCCCACATTCTCCCGACCTCCCTTGTTTGTGATGCCCTTGTTTATTGGTAGTTACATTTACTTGGGATTCCTACCATGAACTAAAAAAACAGGGGTGTAAACAGTGCCCACAGGATACTGAATGTCTGCTAGTGGGCTGTTGTTGTTGTTTTTAAATAACTTACCATTAGGAGCAACTTACCAAAATCCACAAAATGGTGATACCTTTATGGGAGCAACTAAAATGCACAAGATACATCATGCAAGCTGTTGAAGTTTTGAGACAAAATGTAAAACTGTGACTCTAATATCATCACTTTTTTCCCTACTGTATGTTTATTAATATTTTTGCATGATGAAGCCAGTGAAACACTGACAGCTCGCATGATATATTTTGTGCATTTTAATTGTCCCCATAAATGTATCACTGTTTTGTGGATTTTGGATTTTGTTGTATTTTTCTGCATGGCTGACATGGCTACCCCTGAATATATTTCCAGGAGCAACTTTGTTATACATCTTCATGCAAAGGTGATAAAGTCAGTACTTGTTCCTAAATAAATATGTTTAATATGGCAATAGATATAGTTAGAGACTTCACTCAGTCAAATAATAGACTCTCAAGAATATCAGTGTTCATGCGGTATGTTGTTGTTGTTGTTGTTAGATGATGATGATGATGATTTTATATCACCTAGAAATATAAAATATTAGAAATATAAAATTTGGTACCAAAATAGTCCGAAGTTACAATCTTATGCCCACTTGCCCACTTACTAGGTAGTAAACAGTATTGATAACAAAGGAACATACCTCAGAGTATACATATATAGGACTGTGCTGCTTATGCTTAATGGTGACCAACATCCTGATAGTTACTTAGTGCTATGACTAATTGAGCCCAGCTCAGACTGAATGGACTGGCTCTCTCTCTCTTTTTTGTTAACATTTTTAGTACTGGTAAGTTAAAACTTTCTACCTACATATTGTGAAAGATGGACAATGAAGAAAGCAGATAGGAAGAAATGTGAAATGTGGTGCTGGAGAAGAGTTCTGTGGCTCCTGTAGACTGCTAAAATCCAAATAAATGGGTCCTAGAGCAAACCAAGCCTAATCACTCTCTTGAAGCCTGGATGACTAAACTGAGACTTTCATACTTGGGACATATCATATGAACACATGACTCACCATAAAATACAACAATGCTAGGCAAGATAGAAGACAGCAGGAAAAGAGGAAGACCACATTCTAGATGGATAGACTCTATCAAGGAAGCCATGGCTCTGAATCTGCAAGACCTGAGCAGGGGCGTAGATGACAGGGGGACTTGGAGGTCTCTCATTCAAAGGATTACCATAAGTAAAAATCAACTTGATGGCACTTAATAACAACAAAGCTGCCAGATGAAAATGTTATTAGATATTTATCATAAGTAGGCTTTTAAATAAAATGCAGTATAGTACAAATAATATTTCTTGGGTCTGGTTTAAATGGAATTATTTGAGAAATCTATAATCTAGAAATCTTGCTCTATTGTTCAGGAAATGTTCTGATTGAGTAAAAATTAAGCCAGCCTTAATCATTTTAACTCACCAGTCTCTCATGATGTGTTTGTATGATATTGCTAAGTAGTTTGATAGGTTGCTGGAAAATGTTCTATTAAATAAGTAATATTTACAAAAAAAAATATCTGAATCCCTGCAGGGATAATAGAACATTATAACAGTTTCCACACAGGGGAAAGCTTTCTATTTTTGCTCTCCTGTTTCTGTCAAATCTAAATATCATTTTGCCTCTCCAGAAATATCAGTGTGCTTATTCAGTACCAAGTGGTTATGAAACCAAGGAGGTACTCTGAGTGCTCAAAACCTGGGGTGAAGAATTGAAAGAGGAGGTAAAACTCTTTCAAGAGCCCTCATAGAACTTTCCAGATATCCTTTTCTCAGGGCAATGAGGTTTATCTGCCATTTATAAACACAGTGATACTTTTACTTTTCACTTGGAAGTGTCCTAAACCACAATCCATAATGGGGGGGGCATTTAAATTATGTGCTTGGAAGGCAGCCTTCTATTTTATGCTATTTTTAACCTATTTGTAAAAGTATGCAAACTGGTCTCACATTTATGACTGCCAATTTATAGAGACACAATCTAACATGCCATTTTTTTTAAAAAAAAATCTACAGATGAAGATAAAAACTGAGAGGTAGATTTTCAGCTGTTCAGTGATTTATGTGCTTTTCACATTTAAATTGAAGTACTGAACTGAATTACTTTTTGGACAACAAAGTTAATACCAGAGATGAAAAACTTTACTTTTTGGATTATGTGAAGATGCCAATTGGGGAACTGTTGGTTGTTTTGTTCAAAAAAGTAAGTTTTTTGAAAATTGGTTAATATCAAAAACTTTGGTATTGCATTTATACAATATTAGTATTTAGAACCAAGGAAGGTAGTGATGACCCACAATACTGTCTGATTTATTTAGCAATATGATTCCTCCATACCTTTTTCCAAATAAAAATATGGAAATTAGGCTGAAAATAGACCTAAGTATTGTTGGAAAAGTGTTCTGCCTCAAATCAGCTACAGTTTATTCTTCATTTACACGAGGAGCGAAAGCATGAAAACCCTTATCCGTGATTCTGTTCTGGATCTGTGTGATATGGTGATATTGGCATGGAAATTTTATTCCCTCATCTCAAGTGCTACTAAAACGCAGCCATAAGAAAATGACAAATCATGACACTTCAACAATTTGAATCAGGCTAGAATAAAGTTCATGACAGTATGTCCAGAGGAGGGCAACCAAAATGGTAAAGGGTCTAGAAACCATGCCCTATGAAGAGAGACTTAGGGAGCTGGGTGTGTTTAGCCTGAAGAAGAGAAGATTAAGAGGTGATATGATACCCCTGTTTAAGTATTTGAAGGGATGTCATATTAAGGAGGGTGCTAGCTTGTTTTCTGTTGCTCCAGAGAATAAGACCCGGAACAATGGATGCAAGCTATAGGAAAAGAGATTCCACCTAAACATTAAAAGGAACTTCCTGACAGTAAGAGTCCCCTTCTTTGTACATTTTTAAACAGGTGCTGGATGGCCATCTGTCAGGAGTGTTTGATTGTGTGTTCCTGCATGGCAGGGGGTTGGACTAGATGGCCCTTGTGGTCTCTTCCAACTCTATGATTCTATGATTCTGTAGGACACAACACATTTTGTCCAATGCACATCATTTCTGAATTAATCCAAGTTACAATCTTTTTGTTCTGACTGTGCTGTTGTCACACAGCACACAGCTTTATGGCAGGAAGATGTAAATTTCCCTTCACATTCTCTTTGTTGTTGTTAACTGCCCTTGAGTCAATCTTGACCTATGATGATCCTATGGATGAGACATCTCCAAGACCCCCTGTCCTCCACTGCTCTGCTTAAATCCTGCAAACCCATCCATAACCTCCTTAATAGAGTCTCTCCATCTGGCACGTGGCCTTCCTCTCTTCCTACTTCTCTCCACCTTTCCCAGCATTATTGTCTTTTTAAATGAGTCTTCTCTTTTCATGATGTGTCCAGAATTCAACAGCCTCAGTTTAGTCATGTTGACTTCCAGGGAGGTTTCTGGCTTGATCTGCTCTAGGATCCCTTTGTTTCTTCTTTTGGCTGTCCATGGGATCCTCAATACTCTTCTCCAGCATCACATCTCAAAGGAGTTGATTTTCTTCCTATCATCTCTCTTAACTGTCCAGCTCTCACATCCATACATGGTAATAGGGGATGTGATGGCTTGAATGATTCTGACTTTTGTGCTAAATTGTATATCTTTGCATTTTAGAATCCTTTCTAGTTCTTTCATGGCTGCCCTCCCCATTCTTAGTCTTCTTCTGATTTCCTACCTGCAGTCCCCATTTCGATCAAAGTTTGATCCCAGATATGAGAACTTTTTTACTATTCCTATTTCTTGGTTGTCTAGATTGAACTTATGAAGGTCCTCGGAGTTCATTATTTTTGTTTTCTTTATCTTCAACATTAAGCCTGCTTTTGCACTTTCTTCTTTGATCTTCTTTAGTAGGTGTTCCAGATCTGTGAGGTTTTCTGCTAGTACTATGATGTCATCTGCACATCTTAGATTGTTGATATTACTTCCTCCTATTTTCACTCCTTCTCCTTCTGTGTCCAAACCTGCTTTCATGATCTGTGCAGTCAAAGGCTTTGCTATAGTCTATAAAGCACATGCTGCTTTTCTTTTGGAATTCCCTGGTGTACTCCAATAGCCATTGTATGCTTGCCTGGAGGTAGAGTTGGGGTGGGGCAGCTGCGCGCTGGCCACCCCAAACCCATGCTAACACCATCCTGCCACTGTGTGCTGTTATGCACGGTGCGCAGTGTCAGGACGCCCTCCCAGCGCAGTGTTCTGACATGCTGCACTGAAAAGGGTGGGGAAGATCCATGCACCAGCTCTTAGGGCAGCCTTTTGCCGCCCCTAAAAGGAGCGGCATTTTGCTGCTCTTTTCGGGGTGGCAAAAGGGAGGATCAGGGCCATGGCATGGGGTTGCCATGGCCCCAATCCACTGCTCCCCAGGGCAGCTCAGAGCCACCCATCTGCAGAGGACCTCCGTCAATGTGGATTGCAGCAGTTCAATAGCAATATCATCTGTTCTTGATTATATATTTTTCACTATTTCTCTTATTGCAGTTTCCACTTCGTTTTTTCATATGGCTCTTCATTCCATGTGTCTTTCATTTTGTCATCTCTTTTATATAATTCTTTTCTGTATTGCATCCAACAACTTTTTATTCCTTGCTGGTCTGGAATTATGTTATTTTTATTGTCATAGAGCATCCCAGTCCTTGGTTTGAATTTTCCTTTGATTTCTTGGATCTTGTGAAATAGATCTCTTGTTCTTCCCTTTTTGTTGTTGTCTTATATTTCTCTGCATTGGTCATTTTAGTAATGTTCTAAATCTTTCCACACAAGCCGTTGTACTGTTACATTCATAATTCTTAGTTGTTCCTATCTCCCTTTTGTTTTTCTTCTTTCCTTTATTGCTTATAGTGTTTTTTCTGTCATCCATGGTTTTCTCTCTTTTTGTTTATTGAAAGTGTCTGTCTGCATTCTTCTTTTATTATGTCCCTGGCTTCAGACCATAGCTCCTTTGGTTCTCAGTCTATTATGCTTAGTAATGCAAATCTGTTTCTTATGTTGACAGTAAATTCTGTTGAGATATTATTTAGATCATATTTTGGTATAATCACTAGTTTTGTTTACTTCTTGAGTCTTACTCTTATTTTTGATATGAGTAATGTGTGATCTGTGCCACAGTCGACATCTGATCTAGTCTTGGCCACCAATATAGCGTTTCACCATATTTTATTATTTGATATTTGTGTTGACCATCTGGTGATGTCCATGTGTGTAGCCTGGAAAATCCATTTGCAGAATTTACACTTCTTACACAGTAGCCTTGCCAGAAAATAGTTGGTAACTTTAAGTGGGCACATTTACATTTTCAGACTCTAAGTTTAGTACAGGTGTAAGTCAAGAGGAAATATATAAAACTGGCTGTGTTCAGACAAGAACAATATGCTACTTTGACAGAAAACTGTTGACCAAAAAACAATTTTTACACTTTTAATTTAACACAATTCTTTTTAACTATTTGTACTACAGATTCAGCATCATGTAGTGGCTTCACCATTGGACTGTGACTCAGGCGACCAGGGTTCAAATTCCTGCTCAGCCATGGAAACCCACTGGGTGACCTTGGGCAAGTCACAGGCTCTCAGCCTCAGAAGAAGGTGAAAGTGAACCCCCTCTGAACAAATTTTGCAAAAAATACTCTGTGATAGGTTCACCATAGGGTCACCATAAGTCAGAAATGATGTGAAAGCACACTACTACTACTACGACTACTATTACTAGTAGTACACAGTTATACCACTTTGGGGCTATGCAGGTGGGCAAAAAGAGGTGCTTTGAGGTTGACTTGAAGGTGTGGCATTTAGATGATACATGCCTACAAGCCAGCAGGAAAGTGCCCTCTAGGCATTGTATGGCAGGAAAGGCTGCTCCTAAAAGGAACAGTTTTTTCCCGCTTCTTCAGCAAAGATGCGCACCTTCGCATATGTGTCTGTATGCAGTGGCACCGATGTGCTAGAAAAAGGATGCCAGAGATCTAAAATGGCTGTATAAATGCACCACCGCATGTGCGGCAGAAATTGTTGGTGATCCAGAGCATGCGCCCTACGATGCAGGCTTTAATTTAAAGTGCCCTATGCTTCTAGGTGTGGATGCACTAGCACAGGTGTGCTTGAATATTAGAACTCTAAACCTAACCCTAATTGTAACCCTATGCATGCACCCTAGAAACTGTTCTCTGTTATGACAATAAATGCATTCCATCACATGTACACTTGCTGTCAGCATGCACAGTGGTTTGCATGAAAGAGGCTTTTGTGACCTCTTCTGTGTAGGTGTGCAAGTGTGCATAAGACCTGCACACCACTTCTGGGCATGCTTGGGGGGGCTCCTGCAGTAACGTTTGTCCATGTGTCTTGTTGACCATGTCCCACTAGCTACATATCGCCGAAGCTACAGTCTGTCCACACAAACCTCCGTTGCATGTACCGCTCCCCTCCCCCCTGATCTGTGTAGGACATGTTTTGTGGAGGAAGATGGAGTAGGTGTCTTTTCAGTTGACAGACTTCTTCCTTCACCCCAAAGGTGGCACAATCAGGCAATGGCACCTGTCTACTTCACCCACTCCTTGAGGGAAGCCGAAGTCAGTTAATCCTTGCATGATCTGTGGGTGTATGACAGGTCCTGCTCAGGTGCACAGGCATGCCGAACTTTAGTCACCTTTGTACAGACAAAATGATAAACTATGGGGGGAAGCAGATGGATAAAAGGGCCATTTTGGGGGCAAAGAAGGGGAGGGGCAGCCTTCCCAAAGGCATCGTCGGAGCACCGGCCCCTCTGCACGGCCGGTGCTCCAACAATGTCTTCCCGCTGCAGCATTTGCACACGCTGTGGTGGAAGAGTCGCTGAAGGTGCACTGGCAGCCTTTTGCGGTGCACCTTCGGCGACTTGTGGAAGGAGCGCTATTTCACGCTCCTTCCAGGGATGGCAAAGCTGCGCCACGGGGCCGAGGTGTAGGGATACCTCAGCCCCGTGGCGCAGCTTCCCGGGGCGGCCCACGGCCGCCCGTCTGCTTCCCCCCTATGTGCCACCCTATGACAGGTTCCTGCGTAGGTGCACAGGGATGCCTAACTTCACTTTATTGAGCCATCTTGGAGGCCCGGAAGAGGAGGAGCCACCGCACCGACCAGACACGCTGCGGCGGAAAAGACAGGGAAAGTGCGCCCTATGCGTTTAGGGCGCACTTTCCCTGTCTTGTAAAAGGAGCAGCAATTTGCCGCTCCTTTTAGGGTCACCGCAGGAGCGTCGCGGTCCGGCTGCCACGGTCCCGTGGCATTCCGGACCAGGGCATCCCCGACGCCCTGGTCTGCATCCCCCCCTGTATACCAGCTTATGACATGTTCTGTGCAGGTGCACAGGTGTGAAGAGATGTGTTCCTGTACACATGCACATGTATCTGAGAGAACAACAAAAAAAATTAAAGCAGCCCATCGGTTGCTCCATCTCCCTTTGCAGTGTCCTCGAGGCCGGCAGTGCGCTTGGTGAGGCTTCAATACAGCCTCAGAAAAGCTGCATTAACTCCTCTCAATGTGGTTACTCCATCCCCATTTATGGCATCTTCGGGGCAGGCGGTGCAGTTGCTGCAGCTTAGGGAAAAGGCAATGTCAGGTCACCTTTTCCTGCCCGTCTGCATTAGCCCTTTAACTGCCACAGGTCCATCCTGTGGAATCCTGGGATTTCTAGTTTGGTAAGGCACTGGAGTGCTCTGACTGTGAATTCTGAATGCCCCTCCCCTAATTGCCAATCCCAGGCTTCCATAGGACAGAATCATAGAATCATAGAATCATAGAATCATAGAGTTGGAAGAGACCACAAGGGCCATCCAGTCCAACCCCCTGCCATGCAGGAACTCCCAATCAAAGCATCCCAGACAGATGGCCATCCAGCCTCTGCTTAAAGACCACCAAGGAAGGAGACTCCACTACTCTCCGAGGGAGTGTGTTCCACTGTCGAACCGCCCTTACTGTCAGGAAGTTCCTCCTAATGTTGAGGTGGAATCTCTTTTCTTGCAGCTTGCATCCATTGTTTCGGGTCCTAGTCTCTGGAGCAGCAGAAAACAAGCTTGTTCCCTCCTCGATATGACATCCCTTCAAATATTTAAACACGGCTATCATATCACCTCTCAGCCTTCTCTTCTCCAGGCTAAACATCCCCAGCTCCCTAAGTCGTTCCTCATAGGGCTTGGTTTCCAGACCCTTCACCATTTTAGTTGCCCTCCTTTGGACACGCTCCAATTTCTCCACATCCTTTTTGAATTGTGGTGCCCAGAACTGGACACAGTATTCCAGGTGAGGCCGGACCAAAGCAGAATATAGTGGCACTATTACTTCTCTTGATCTAGACACTATACTTCTACTGATGCAGCCTAAAATTGCATTGGCCTTTTTAGCTGCTGCATCGCACTGTTGACTCATGTTCAACTTGTGGTCCACCTGGATTCCTAGATCCCTTTCACACGTAGTCTCATTCAGCCAAGTGTCCCCCATTGTATATCTGTACTTTTCGTTTTTCCGCCCTAAGTGCAGTACCTTACATTTCTCTGTGTTGAATTTCATTTTGTTAGCTTTGGCCCAACTTTCTAGTCTGCTCAAGTCATTTTGAATTTTGATCCTGTCCTCTGGGGTATTAGCTACTCCTCCTAATTTGGTGTCATCTGCAAATTTGATAACTATGCCCCAATACCGTCATCCAAGTCATTAATAAAGATATTGAATAGCACTGGGCCCAGGACAGAGCCCTGTGGCACCCCACTGGTCACTTCTTTCCAGGTTGAAAAGGAGCCATTGTTGAGCACCCTTTGTGTTCGACCAGATAACCAATTACAAATCCATGTAACAGTTACTTTGTCTAGCCCACATTTTACCAACTTGCTTGCAAGAATGTCATGGGGAACCTTGTCAAAGGCCTTACTGAAATCAAGATATACTATATCCACAGCATTCCCTTCATCTACCAAGCTGGTAATTTTATCAAAAAAAGAGATCAGATTTGTCTGGCATGACCTGTTTCTCTGAAACCCATGTTGACTTTTTGTGATTATGAAATTATCTTCCAGATGTTCACAGACTCTCTGTTTAATGATCTGCTCCAGAATCTTTCCGGGTATTGATGTCAGACTAACTGGACGATAATTGTTGGGATCCTCTTTTTTCCCCTTTTTGAAGATGGGGACAACATTTGCCCTCCTCCAGTCCGCTGGGACCTCTCCTGTTTTCCAGGAATTCTCAAAGATTATTGCCAATGGTTCTGATATTACATTTGCCAGTTCTTTTAATACCCTTGGATGTAATTCATCTGGTCCTGGAGACTTATATTCATCTAGATTAACCAGATGTTTCTGTACTATCTCTTTACTTATTCTGTGATGAAATTCTCCTATTCTGTCCTCTGCTAATCATGGCAGTTAAGGAGAAATAGTAGCACTATACTTCTGTAATGTGAATGGGGCCCTTGTGAAGATAATTGAAATAAGAACTATAAAGCATTTTTCATTCTTAAAAAATTAATTCCTGAAATGTCTGTTAATAAAAAGGAGTACAGTTGTTGTACTTTCAAAGAAGTTGTTGAGTTTTAGTTGTTTAATTGATAAAATCTGCCCAAATCTTAGGAATAAAATAATCATGAGACATACATAGAAAAAATGCATATATTATCATATGTAAAGAATATGTGTATTAGATTATACGTGTTAGAGCAAGCAATGCTTTCCTGATATTTCCTGGTGGAATACTTCTAAGATGAATAAACATCTAAGATACTTTTAAAATAATATATTGTATGATTCATGGGTGAGCCCTTGATTAGAATCAAGTTATTTATTGGGTTCATTTTAAAAAATTCAACTTACAAGCATGTTTTGGACAGAGAGTAGAGCTATCAATTCACAACATGAAAACTAGGGATCTGGATGCATCCATATGCATACAAAGCCTCAAAGATATTTAAAGAATACAATTTAATACACTTTCACCTCTAGATGGTTACTCCTAGGTCTGAAAGTGCCCTTCCTCCATGAGTACAAACCATCACAGGGGAAGAATAGGGCAAAGGCCAACTGCATCCCCTAATGGGTGTGATTGAGTGTTTAGGGCCAACAAATGTGGGACCTGTAGTGGGAGCTTTGCTTGGTCTGGACATGACCAATGGGCTCATTTTTTCCTCCTGTGTTTGAACTGATGGGGTATACACTTCACATCTGGTTGAAAGACAAAAACCTATGAAGAGAGATTGAGAAGGGCCACAAGGCAGCAGTTAGCACCTATGACCCTTTCATACTGCACAATTACAGCATTGTGATTACACTTTAATTGCAATATCTCCATCCCATGGAATCCTGGGGTCTGTAGTTTGGTTAAAGGCACTGGAACACTCTGGATGAAAATTAAGTGCCATTCCCTAAAGTGCTAATCTCAGTATTCCATTGGATAGAACCATGGAAGTTAAAGTGGAATAATAGTGCTATAATTGTATTGTGTGATGAGGCTCTTGGAAAACTGACATACAGGTCACCTGCTCACAGTCTTCTTCACCACATTTGAATTATAGTAATTAACAAAATCACATCTATACTGGGGTAAGAATCACATGACCTTTCAGATGTTGCTGGAGTGCAAGTCCCAGCAGTTCTATCCTACATAGCCAATGGTGAAGAATGTTGGAAGCTGTCATCTAATAGAACCACAGGGCCCCAAGCTATCTAATTGCCCTATCTGCGTATACGTGTATACTAGAAGATAAAATGTTCTGCGAATTCACATCTGCTTTTGTTCTCTTCTTTGATCAGTAATTCCCTCTTATGTGTTGAAGTGTAGAGCAGCACTCTGTGCAGCTGGCAACCCTATGATGGAGAACTAAAACACATTTCACAAGTACTTAGGGTCTCCTACTTAGACCAAAGATCACTGGCAGGTAGAATACATGCCTTGTTTATTGACATTCCTGGATTCAGTCTCATGTATAGCCAGATAAAAGAATCTAAGATTGCACAGCTGGACTAAATGGCAAGCCAGCTTCATTTTATTATTTTGTTTATTTTGTTGCCATATTGTTGTGGTGACAACCACAGCATAGATGGCAAATTGTTTTTGTCTGTTCTTTTGACATACATCAGACCCCAAATGGCACACAGTCACCATTTCAAACAGAGAAGGAAGCTGATGAATTTTGAAAGAGAAACAATCAGTAAAACTGATGAGACAAATACATATAGTAATTTTTTGTGTGTGTTCAGGAGAAAAGGTTAGTCTGTTGCAGGATAACTGACAAAGGCCTTTCTGGAACTGTACAGATCATCAAGTTTTAGCTTGCATAAGCTTTTATGAACTCCTTCCATTTTAGCATACACATGCTAGAATAGGTGAGTGAGTCTGAAATGAGTGAGTAGGGTGAGAAGGAATTTGTGATTGTTGTTGTGTGCTTTCAAATCAGTTTTGACTAATGGCAAACCCAAGGTGAACCTATCATAGGGTTTTCTGCAGCTAAGAGTGTGTGACTTGCCCAAGATCACCCAGTGGGTTTCCATGGCTGAGTGAGGAATTGAACCCTGGTCTCCAGAGTCATAGGGGCTATGCAGACGGGTAGGAAAAGGTGACCTGAAGTTGCCTTTTCCCAAAACTGCAGCAACCGCATCACCTACCCTGAGGTTGCCCTGAATGGGGACAGAGCAACCACACTGGGGACCAGTTAATGCAGCTTTTCTGAAGCTGCAGTGAAGTCTCATCACCCGCACTGCTGGCCCCGAGGTTTCCCTAAATAGGAATGGAGCAACCGCATGGGCCAGCAGTGGTGGCTTTAATTTTTTTTTTTCGCGGTCTCTGCAGCGCATGCACATGTACGCAGGCACAACACAGCCCCTTTAACAGAAATGTTGGTATTGCTAAGGACCTGTGCACTGTGCGCTGTAGAGAAATCATGGCTGCCATGGCAATCGAGTGGTCCGCACTGGTACTCAGCCTGCAATGCATGGCCACAGGAGCCTCCGCCATGGTCTCTGCTGCAGATGCATTCATGCAAGACTGCAGTGATGACTTGGAGGACCCAGAAGTGAGACCTGGTAGAGTGGGTGCTGCAAGACACATCGCACGGTGTACTGCCGCCACCACTCTGATGCCACCTGAGAGAGCCCCACGCCACTGGTGGATGTTCCCCAGAAGCACCGACAGGTGGGACAGGTTCGTCACATAATCTGGTCTGATGAGCAATGGAGGATGTTCTTCCAAATGCCCCATGCCCTCTTCCACAAGATAGTACTGAGGAAGGCCATCCCAGTAGAGAAGAGGGTTGCCATGGCCAACTGAGTCCTCGCCCACAGAACCAGCTTCAAGCAGGCGTAAGAGCAGTTTGGGGTCGGACAAACCACTGTTGGGGAAGTGTTGGTGGAGTTCACCCTCACCATGGAGAAGCTGCTGCTGTCACAGGGGGATGCCACTCAGGTAAGGATGGTTGCACACATTTGTCACTTTTCCCTCCTGCACAGAATGCATCATGACTTGGCATACAGTGTGGCTCCTACTGTATAGCATTGGCTATTGAACCTGCGCAGGTATGCCTATTAAGTCATGACCTGGCATACAGTGTGGCTCCTACTGTATAGATTCGGCTGCTAGGGCCATTGAACCTGTGCAGGTTTGCGAAAAACGTCATCAGTAGGCAAATGCCATGACTTTTTATCATTTATCTTCTGCTTCTCCCCCTTCTTGTCACCCACAGATCATGCAAGGATTCGCTGACCTCGGCTTCCCCCAAGTAGTGGGTGCTGTAGACAGGTACCACTGTCTGATCGTGCCACTCTTGGGGAGGAGGAATGAGTTTGTCAACAGAAAGGACAGCTACTGTGTTATTCTCCAGGGGACATTGGATCATTGAGGATGGTTTGTTGATTTTGAATTGGGCTGGGATGGATTGACTCACGACGTGAGGCTGGCAACGAATTCCATCATCTTTCAGGCCATGGAGGCCGGCATTTACATGCCAGGGAACCCCACCGTCACCCTGAGGGGCCAGCAGATCAGCCCCCTCCTGCTCGCCGACAGCACTTAGCCCATTCGGAAGTGGCTCATGAAGCCCTACCAGGGCACCACCAATGCCAGGCAGAAAGGATTCAACAGGAAGCTGAATCGTGCCAGGAATGTGGTGGAAAGGGCCTTTGGGCGGCTGAAGGCTTGGTGAAGGTGACTCACTGCCCCACTCCTTGTGGCAGAGGAGAATGTTGTCCCCATCATCACCTCCTGTGTCATCCTCCACAACATCTGCGAGACCAAGGGAAGGGTCCTGGATGAGGGAGGGTGCTACAGGTGCCACTTTGTGCTGCCCACCCTGGGGGCACCCATGGAGGACAATGACCTTGTGAAGCAGAGAGAAGAGGAGGCTGTGAGGGAGGCCCTGGCAGAGTTCTTTGAGACCAGGAGGATCTGAAGTATCCCCTCTCCTCCATCTATGAGCCTAGGGCACTACTGTACTATGCCATGATAATAAGCACCTCAATAAACATTTCCTATTACCCACACTCTGTGTATGGCTACCATTTATGTAGGACTCTACTGCACTATGCCATGATGAGATCCTATCATCCCCACTCTGTGTATGGATAGCATTCCTGCTTTTATGCAGTTATCCTTAAACATGAGCCTAAGGGAATCACACACAGAAACACAGAGACACACACACAAAAGGGCATGGGGGGGTCACCTGGTGCCAGATTTACTGGCAATAGAAAGATACAGTGCAAAAATCACCAACTGAAAACTCTCACAATGTTGCAAAATTTCCAACAGTCAGCTTTCGTAATGGCCCATTCAATTGTAACAATTTGTAGCTCAGAGGCCTACATACAAACTGCTCTTATCAGGGCCTCCATTGGCTAGGAGGCAGGTAAGGCCATCTGATCCCGCAAAAATTACCAATAAATGCTCCTGCGGACCTTCATAGATCCCCAGGACGAAGTTGGCGGCCAGGAGGAGAGTGCCCATCCGGATCGCCTACTGCAGCAATGAGGAGACGGGCATTCTCCTTCATGCCCTCACCCCCGAGGCAGCCGTGAGAAGGGTCATGGCCAGTACCAACCAGCTGAACCGGGGGTACTTCGTCCAGGCCTCACAAGCCCTACACCAGCAGGGCTTCAGGAGGACCCCCTCCCAACAGTGCCAAATGAAGTTCAAGGCACTAAAGGGGGTCTTCTTTGAAGCCCTGGAAGATTATGGTGAATACCCTCTTCCAAAAGGGTCGCAAATACCCTCTTCCAAAAGGGTTGCAAGAGGCTACACTTTTATGACCGGCTGCGGGACCTTTGGGTGAGGGCAGGCTGCCCAAGATGGCAGGATCAAACCTCTTCCAGGTAAGTGTCAGGCCCCTGCCATGATCCCTTATTCCCATTCCTCACTTCTCCTCACTCTTCCCTGTCCCTCCCCTCCATCCTTTCCCAGTCCTATGGTGTCCCTCTTCTCCTCAAATGCAGGTGTGCGGTGGAGGCGGTAACAGGAACGGAAGAGGGACCCTACCGGTTCCTCCTCCTCCTCCTCCTCCTCCTCCTCCTCCTCCTCCTCCTCCAATGGGGAAGCTGGGCCAGCCAGGGAGGTCCAAGCAGAGGGAGCCCATGCCATCCCTCTGCAGCCACACCACCCTCCCATGGCAGAAGGTAGGTCCCAGAGGGGAGGGGTAATGGCTGCATGACTGCGGCCTCCATGGCATTCTTGTCCCTCCCCTACCCCACCACTTTCCATGCTGCATTCCTAAATGGTGTCTTTTTTCCTTTCACAGGTGAGCTGCCAGCCACCAGGCGGAGGACATCAGGGGCCCGTTGGTGTTGCCCACCTGGCAGTCATCCAGATCACCCAGGAGCAGGACCGTGAGCGGGGTAAGACGGGGTAAGAATGGCAGGACACAGATGGAGGGGGGGGCAGGAACCCTGGCTGTAGCATTGGGGGATGGGGTGGAGAGCAATCTCCTAACCACACTTTTCTCTTTTCTTTTCCCTTGCAGATCGATGGATGGAACAAAGGATGGCTGCCATAGAGGAGCAGATACTACATCTCACCAACTCCATGGCAGCCATCATGGACCACCTAGGTCTAACCCGACCCCTGATTCCACCCCCCCTCCCCATCCCTGAAGCACCTTCCCCCCTTTCCCCTTGTACATGCTTCCAACCTCCTCCCGCCGCTTCTTCCCCTATTGTAACTTCCCGCCCCCTTTGTAAATGCTCCCCTCCCCTTCCCCCATTTGTACATCATTGTAAACAGTTATTTGATTCTTGTTTTAATCAAAAAAAATATTTTAAAAAAATTTATGCCGCAATCTGTGCACGTATGCAGGTTCGGCAATAGCTGGTTTTTGATGAATAAACTTTCCATTTTTAAAACAGCTTGTAACGTTTTATGCGAAGGTGTGTAGATCCATCGCAGGATCTCTGCAGGAAACCAGTGAGCAGCATCAGTGAGGTGGGCATAGTGTGTGATGGCGGCGGCAATCAGTGAGGTTGGCATAGTGTGCAGTGCCAAGCAGTGAGGTGGGCATAGTGGGGGGGGGGGGGTAGTTGGTGATGGCTGCCTTGGTACTTAGTGGTGATTGTCGCAACATCTCCATCCCCCTCTACTTGATCTCTGCCTTTGAGGGTGGCAAGAGGGTGGTGGCACTGCCACATCACTGCTGAAAAGGCTGGCAACTCGTCTACAGAGCGTTTCTCAATGATCTCCATCTCCATAGCAGCCTCCTCCTCCATGGGTGGACACCTCTCCCTCCTCCCTCTGCCCCCCCCAGCTTCATCCTCCATGGGTGGACACCTCTCCCTCCTCCCTCTGTCCACAGCACCATCAACACCCACAGGTGGAGAGTGACCCCTCATTCCTCTGCCCAACACCACAGCCACCTCCTGCTGGCCCTGGGGGATACCCCTCCCTCTTCCACCCTCCTGCACACCCTCCCCACTGCCACCAATGGCCCTCTGGGGCCCCTCTATGACATCCAAAATCCAGGCCAGCAGACTGGTCTGCACTTGTAGGTGTCCTGGATTGCGGCCAGCACACACAAACCTACGCCGATAAGGATGGCTCAACAAGGTAACTAGCTATGCAGCTGGAAATAGTCCACAAACCTTGCAGGAAGTGAGAGAAAGAGCAAACCAAAAGCCAGAGCTGAAGTCAGGAATACAGGGGTCACGATAGTCAGTACAGTCCAAGGTCAGGTCAGCCAGAGGGTAGCAATAGTCCAGTCCATTCCGAAGTCAGGAGTCAAGGTACAGGCAGCCAATACAGGCAGCAATCACACCAAAAGATCATACAATAAACTCTGGCATTGAGTTGGCGTCTTTCTGCTTCCTAAATAGGGGATGCCCTCCTCCGTACCAGATGAGGCTGATTAGCTAATTGCCTCGCAGCAATTCTCTGGGATCTGCGTCTGCCAGCACTTTCAGCCCTGCGCTGCCTGAAGGAGGGAACCTTCAAGCCTGGTTCCTCCCTAGAGTCACCACTAGACTGCTGTACCACCAGAGGAATCCCATGAGCACTAGGACCTGGCTGAGCCTCCTCCTCTGGAGCTGGGAGATCAGGGCTGGGCTCTGGCAGAGCAGGTTTAACACCTGGTGTAGCCTCAATAACCTCTTGCTCTGGAGCAGGATTAGCCCCTGGTGTAGCCTCAATTACCTCTTGCTCTGGAGGAGCCCCATCCTCCTCCTCATCCTCCAAGAACTGCTCTTGGCTGGCCATGACATCAGGGAGTCAGCGACACGCTGGTGCTCGTGGGCGATGTATTGCTGATGGTGGATGCATTCCTGATAGAACTCCCTCTGGTCCTCTGTCTCGCTCTGCCTGAGATGATACGAATGTTCAGTAAGCTGATAAGAATGTTCAGCGAGTTGATAGGAGCATTCATCCTGTTCTAGAGATTTGTCCATTTGTTCTGTGCTGCGTTCCATGAACTGCTGCTGGGTATTTGTATTTGCAGCGGCTGCTAAGCGACGTGTCCTCTTCCCTCTGATGTCAGACAGGCGGGCTGCTGGTGGCATTGCAGCTCTGGCATTAGCTGTTTCATCCTCCTCCTCTCTCTCTCATGCTACTTCTCATTCTAGGGACATATATAGCAGAGGGCACCATTTGCACACAAAACATCTCCCGCATATATCAGGGGGGAGGGTAGAGGTACATGCCAGGGAGGTTTGTGTAGGCACACTGGATACATGCAGGTGGTGGTCATGTGAGGGACATGATGAATGGGACACATAGACAAACGTTCCTCCACACCCCCTCCCTACATGCTAGGGTGCGAAAGTGGTGTGCGGGGGGGGGGGGGATTCTGCAAACCTGCAAACCTACTCAAAAAACATCACAAAAGCCATACAAATTGCTTTGCTTTTTGGGGTGTAGGTGTACATGTGATGGAATGTATGTTTTGTCATAACAGGGAATTTACCATGTGCAGCCTGGACCTGTTGTATCAGCTGGGTGAATTGTCCAGGACGTGCCCTCTCCTTGTCCTCACTCTCATCGTCGCTGACCGCTGTACTTGTCTGTGGGACAGGTGAGCAGTCACGGTGGCTACTGATCCTGGAAGATATAGTGCTCCACTCTGAAGTACGAGATGGTGGCCTGCTGGTGGAAGATGTAGAGGCATTGGATGGTGGTCTCATGTCGGAGACGTCCATAGCTCTCTGACTGCAGGATGTCTCATCTGAGTCAGGGTTTTCCTCCTGGTCATCTAAAAATGACAAAGGATGGGGTGATCTCTGTCCTCTGGCCACCCTAGTGCTGTCCCCTGCACCTCTTCCAGAGGGCCCTGGCACATCTTACCTTGAGGGGGCAAAAGCTCCTGGGCGCATTCTCCCTTGGAGATGTCCTCCACAGTTTCCACTCTGGCTGGCTGGCCTACTGGGCCCCTCACAACTTCACTGCTGGTGCATATTCTGCTGGGCCATATGCTACCATCCCTGGCGAGGAAGGCATGGAGTTCCTTGTAGAAGGGCATGGTGGAGGGACCCTGTCCACTTTTGGCCTTGTGATCTCTAAACGTCTTGTAATCAGACCTGAGGTTTTTAGTTTTCTGACGACACTCCTCCCAAGTGTGTTGGTGGCTCTTTGCCCTCATGGCTTGTGCCAACTCCTTAAATGTATCAGCATTCAAGAAGGAATTTTTCAATTTCTCCAAAATGTGTGGCTGCGACCACAGAGCTATGAGGTCGGCCATCTCTGCAAGGGACCACGACGTCCCTCTCCTTCTTTTTGGCTCTCCGCTTGTGGATGGCTCTGCCATTGTTCCCACTGTGGACAAGAGAAGCCCCGAAGTGTACAGCTGTGGAGGTCTGCAGCGACCAAAGTTGCACTGGCAAAATGGCGCTGGAATGTGTGTAGGGATCCAGCTTAAAAATGAAACTTTCCCTTTATCTCTTTCACACAATGTAACATCCAGTAGCAACAGTTTCACCTTCCTGCTCTGGCACATGCGCACTGTGAAAATTAGGGTTAGGGCCAGAGTTCTGATGCAGACGCACCTGCGGTGGTTCACCCACACATGAACCCTAAAAACGCTTTAATTTAAAGCTTTTTTCAAAGGGTGCATGCTCCCCAGGGGCAGCTCAAAATATGGTGCACCTGTTCACATGCATTTACACCAGCGTCTTTAACTCTCGGGTGCCCTTATTTCCACCATACTTCTGTCGCTGCATCCCGACGTACCTTTCAACATGTGCATGTTTTCAGAAAAAGCGGAAAAATGCGGCTCCTTTTTGAAGTGCACTTTCACAGGATGAGGCAAGTACGGGGCGCTTTTTTGGCGTGCGTCATCTAAAGACCATGCCTTCAGGTCACCTTCAAAACAACTCTTTTAGCCCGTCTGCATCCCCCCATAGTCCACTGATCCAACTGCTACACCATGCTGGTGTAAACATTCAGTTTGAACAGACATACAAAAAGTGAAAATGTCCATCAGAAAACAATCTATGTTTACACCTTTCGCTTTTCTATTCCTCTAAACCTCCCCCCCCCCCACCTCTGGTTAGAACGCTAATGACTCTGACATAGTAGTCCGCTAGCTATCTGATAAAGGAAGATACTCTCCACAAGAATCCCCCTCCCCCCAAAAATGATAGTCTTTAGGACACATCAAGACCCTCTATTGTTCTTCACAGTGGATAGTTCTATATATTATTACAACTGAAATGAATCTATATGGAAAAAGTAAGTAGCTCTCTGAATATAAGCCAACGGGAACAAACTAGGAAGAGCTCTTGTCTTCATGCCTTTCCTTAAGTTTTCAAAAAGCAGCTGTCTGTCTACTTTTGGAGTCAGATTTTTAGACTAGATGAAACTTGGTTCAATCATCCATTCTATAGGATGTGCATCTACCCCCCTAAATGCATTGAATCAGATTGAATAGATCTTTAGTAAGACTTCACTTGTTAAAATTAGGGATTCATATATTGTTCTGCCTATCAAGCCACCGTCAACTGTATCACCTCTATCTTGTGGACACTTGTTGGCACATGCTTTGTGAGCTTTAAAGAGCTAGTGAGACAGCATATTCACATTAAAAGGTACATTTAAATACATAGACTCAAGCCTAGAGCATTGAAATGTTACTTTTCCAAGTCCCTCCATCCAAGAAATGCTACAATGCTTTGAATTTCTCAGTCAGCTGAACCACTGGCATGCTTTCTATGTGTAATAATAATAATAATAATAATAAACAACCTTTTTTAATTCTGTGCTCAAAATTACACAGATACCAGTATGTGATTTCTGAATGTTTCAATATGTAGCTATCTTTTTAATTTTTTTTTTAAAAAAATGTTTTCTTCCTATTTTCTTTTGTCCTTTCTGGTCTCCTTGTTTGTCAGTGTTTTTTCCAAGTTGTATTTGTCACTGCAGCAAGTGGGTGACATCTCCCCTTCTGCCAGTGCCTTGCTTTCTTTGAGTCTTCTGGAACATGTTTCATTCCTTCCCTCTTTCTTGTTTAGGCTAAATTAGCCAATGAACAACCTGACCCAGCTGCTCAGCTGTTCCCTGATCTGCATTTTACTTCTTAATGAGCTCAGAGTGACAAGCTATTTAGGCTGCTTGTTCCAGCATCAGTTCTGACTCCATCTGTAACTTTAGTGCCACTTCTTTGTCAGCAATGCCAATTACAAATATGTGTCTTTCTAATTTACATCATTTGCGCTATAACACCCACACTACACGCTGTATGTTCTTCCTTGCCTTGTGCTACTTGTAGTCACTGTTGTCTCCCTTTTGGTTGTCAATGCAAGCATCTGTTTTAGCTTTGCCATTGACCATGTACTCTACAAAGTGAGGTCCAGTTTAGGCAGTCAACTGCAAACCCTAATAGCCTTCTGTTTTCAGTTATCCTTGATATACCTGATATAGGCTTAAGCAGATGGCGCAAAGCGCCATTTTTGAGGCCAGGAAGGGGAAGGGCAGCCTCACGCTGGGCGCCCCAACCCCTTCCTGAAAACATAATCGGAGCGGCCGGCCCTCCGCACAGCTGGCGCTCCGACGACGCACTTCCGCTGCAGCATCTGCACACACTGCAGCGGAAGAGGTGCCGAAGGTGCACCGGAGGCCTTTTGTGGTGCACCTTCAGAGTCTTGCAGAAGGAGCACTATTTTAGCGCTCCTTCCTGGGCCTGGGATGCAGTGCATTGGGGCCGAGGAGTGAGGATACATCGCCCCCGATCTGCAGCTTCCCGGGGCGGCCCAGTGCCGCCCGTCTGCTTCCCCCCATAGGACCTCTAACAGATGGCCAACCTGCCTCCATTTAAAAACCTTCAAAGAAGGCAGCTCTACCTTCTACTCTGAGGCAGCATATTCCACTGTCAAACAGCGCTTACTGACAGGAAGTTCCTCCTCATGTTTAGGTGGAATCTTTTTTCCTATAGCTTGAGTCTACTGCTCCATATCCTAATCATGGGAGCAGCAGAAAACAAGCTTACTCCATCTTCAGTATGAAGATATCCTTCAACCAGAACAACACTATAGAATGATTCATATTTATTCTTATTTTCACAGCAACCTGAGCTCATCCAAAGCCATTAATTCATGAACCAATGCAAACATGAAATACACTACATCTTATCCTGAACTGACCATCTTTGCCACCAGACTAGTGCCATGGCTGACCCTTACAGGGCTGGTCCCAACATTAGGCAGAATGATCCAGCTTCCCAAGGCAGCTGATTTTGATTACCATGAAATGAAAACAATGTTTAATTGTTCATCTCTGGATTCTTCACTCCAAACATGCATCTGAGGAAGTAGGCACAAGTCTAAGAAAGCTCATGCTACCAGTTTTTTCTTTCAATTAGTCTCAAAGGTACTGCAAGATTCCTTTGCATAATGTTTAATTATGTAATTCATTTTTGTTGTGCTTTCATTCTTAGAGGAATAGGTATTTGTAGTATTTTCTACTGCTGGTGCCAAAATACTTAAGTGGTAAAGGTTACTTTGAGTTGCATGAGGGGGGGGTGGGATTTTGCTGCCTCAGGCAGAAAAATGTCTTGAGTTGCCCCTGGACCCTACTTTTTAAAAAGGACTAACCTGATTTTTTTAAAAAATGACTAACCTTGCTGTGAAATTGCTTCAAGATGATGAATGGCATAGATGAATAGAGATACATCATTTTGGCTCAGAGTTACTGGAAGAGGCTGGCCAAGGAGGGCATGTTTTGCTCAGAGTTGCACCTTGTAGTATTTGCTTTTAAATGGTAATAATAAACTCATATGTTTAAGTTCTATGCTTAGCTTCTCTTGGTTTTTTTGCTCTTGAATTTTTTCTCTCTCACTTTTGTGTCACATGGCATGTCAAATGTATGTCATCATGAAAAACAGGATATCCCTGTGTAAAATCTGGAGTACTAAACTAATTTTCTGACTGGATATTTCATTGCACATAAGGGCTTTTTCTTTCAAAATACTCATTCTTGGTAGTTGCTACCTTCCACACTAGAATGTCTTATTTCTGGGATTATTATCCTTAATTTATTGACTTTTTACATAGAACTGTGATGATATTCTTGCCAACCTACTCTACAGGTTCCTATTCCAGATGTGCTTGCCAACCTATTTTCTGTCATACACCTTTCCATTTTAGATGTGTTCTGCTGTTTCAACCTACGTATCTTTCTCCAGTGTTGACTAGTGAATGGTCACCAATTTGCCTTGTAGAGAAGCTCAGTTTCTTTCATCACACAAACACATGCTGCCGCTACTACCACCACCACTATACTACCCTGAATGTACCCAGTCTTATCTAATTTCAGAAGCTTAGTGGGGTTGGGCCTGATTAGTACTTGGATGAAAAACAACCAGAGAATGCCAGGCATCTCTCAATATGGGTAGGAAATAATTCTGCCTAAGAATCTGGAGAGCCATGGCTGCATGAGATACAGCTGTAGGTCAGAAATGAGAATGCTGGACCAGAGATATTGGGCAGCTTTCTATATTACTATTCAAATTTCATTATCCAGTGCCCCCTTTTTAAGTATTTTAATAATAAAGAACTGTATTACAACTACAGATATAACTACACTTCCTCTTGTTAGTGGAAGAGCCAAACCTGCTTTCAATGACACATGTGCCTGTCATTAAAAGAATGCAGCCCATTTGTTAAAGTAGGATATGGTAAAAAGTACAATCTGTGAAGCAGCTACCCACCATTGAAATGTGCAGCCAGGTGACTGGTTGTTTAATTCAAACAGTTCATGAAATCTAGCTCCTCACTCATTCCTTTTTTCTTCACCTTTGTGTCTTTCCTCAAGGTTGTGAGGTCACAATGCTATACTTATAGTAGAAACCTTGACTGACAAGTTGAGTGCCCTTTGCTAATATTCTCTTCCTGGAAAAGGAATCTTAAATATATGTTGGTGGAGCTTCTAGGATCTGGGAAGGTGTAGAGTTTGATGGTTGCTTGGAAAATGTTGTATTTTTGTGTCCTTCAGCCTCTAACACTGTATGTTCCACATTAATCCTCCATCCTTGTCCTATTGCAGTTCCTGTAACTTTTGTTTCAACTTGAACAGAAAATAAAGAGGTCTTAAACTATTATTTGTTAGTCATATCTCCCTAGACCACTGTGGATTTCCTGAAATGTTTGTACATTTTATGCATAGGAACATATGCCATTTTCATACAAATCTCCTCCCCAAACAAAAACAGAGAAGGGAGCCTAATGAAACAATTTACATATATGAACATAGCTGAAATATTCTGATGTCCCAGCTTGAACAAAAATATTTTCAACAATGAGATACAGTACATGTTTCATATAAAATTTGCACAAGACTAATGATAATCAGGCTTAAAACCTGAGTGTCTGGTCTGAGAAAGAGATGCAAATTTTTAGTCTCTCACACGAGAAAAGAAAATGCTCTCTTCACTGGATGAGATTGGGAGAGAATCTATGTATTTTCCAATGATCTCCCCCCACATGTTTCTGGAGTATTTTGCCAAATAATTGCAAAACAAAAAGCACAAAAAGTATTTTTCACAAAATGTTTTCTCCACAATTCTTTTAAATAGAAAACAACCAAACTGAAACGAGCATTGGTCCTTTTTTGCTGTTGCACAGGGGTGAATTTTTTTTATAGTAGATGAGCTTTATTTTCAGTTGGGTGTCTTGTCCTGTCAAGACACCATTTCTCCTTGAAACAAATATTTGCATCCTATATCCAAGACCACCCAGCTTGAATTGTCATCCTCATATTTTACTTCCTATTACTCTGACAGAAGCAACCACAAAGAATTATAATACAGTTTTAGACCAAGGCACAATAAAAGATGTAGAGAAGCCAACTGTTCACATTATGGCAGATTTTAACTTGCTCCCCTTTGATCAGGCTAAGTGTGAAAAAAACTGTTTAGCTATTTTCCTAGACTATCAAAAGTTGAGCAGAATTAAGAAAAAAAATGGCCAGGATGCCTAAAAGAAGTAAAGTTGTCTAAGAGTATTCATGGCTTCCCCAAACATGCCACTTGCAGTATGGGCTTGTCATGGTTTCAGAAGAAGACATTATTTCACAATTGGCTTTAAGAGAGTTGGTTCACTCAAGAGGTTGGGAAAAGATTTTGGCCCTCCTTAACTGATAGACAAGAGACTTCAGGTTGTGAACATGGCCTGCTAAATACATACACATGAGAAGATTAATGAACTGAATAGATATGGCTTTCCTTGGATCATACGTTATAATGTGGAAGAAGAGGAGCTAGGAAATGGATAGATGTATCAAACCCTCCCAGACAGAAAGAGCTACTAGGGAGGTTTTCCTACCAGCGTGTTAGCAAGCTTGCAGCCTGTGGCACATGAAAGGTATATAAGCGTGAAATGATACATCCAAACTTGTGCTAACAAGTACAATGCATGCTTGATGAAAGAGGGTATAGGCAAAAAGCTGTTTTTCTCCATAGTGACCACTTGAGCATATTGAATGTGCATTAGGATAAATGTAATCATAATGTAAATCTTTGTACTGGATTGCTTTGGAAAATAGCCAGGAATTCCTAGCTGCTTTTTGAGAGGAAAAAGAAAGCTAAAATCTACGGATATAAACAAAAATATAGTTTTGCCACCACTCTACCGACTATAGAGAATACTCCTTTGGGCCTTCATGTCCATTATATATCTAATTTATTTTTATAATTTATAGACCACCTTCCAACACAATCAATACACAGCAATAGAACTTCTCAAATACAAAGGCAAGCTACCATCATAACCATTCCATCATCTTTCCTTTGTTGTCATAAGCCACAACTTTTCTTTGCATAGAAAAGCAACTACATTCTCTTGCAGAAATGAAAACCCTCCACAAGTTTTCTAGAATAACCTCAAGATGGAATGTAAAGAAAAGCACAAACTGTGTTCAAGTTATTAAATATATTCTAAAATCTTTAGTAGATGATTGGGCTGGTGACAAGAAGATATGAATATTTCAGTGTTAGCACCTTTAGTAACACTAATCGTTAGCATTAAAAAGATCATGCCAGAAGAAAATGAATGCTCAGAGGGAGGCCAGTACGCCACTGACAATATGTTGCTTACTGCCATGGCTGCTCTTGTTGCTGTCTGTTGTGATGTAAAGTGCTGTAGTAGTGTACCAGAATAGCACAGGAACATGTAGTAATAATATATAGAAAGCCACTCTATATTCTGATTTACAGAGGGTCCATGGATAAAGTTTATGAGGCTCTACCTCTGCACATTCCATGGCCTCAGGCAACATGGTATAGTGCTAAGAATGTAAAAGCTACATATTCTGATAAACTTGCAGGAAGTATCTGTGGATTTAGTTGATTTACATAGTAGAATATCTCAGTGGTAGAGTGGCAATAGGTTCCACATTCAATCCACATCATTTTCACTACTAAAGGTTTCATCTCCCCAGTTGACCTCTCACAATGAAGGACTGAAACAAATGCTGGCATCAAAATGATATATCTGTCTAGACAGAAAAAGAGAAAGAGATCTGAGAACAAGAAATAAACAGTATTTTAAAGTTGGGACATCACTCTTCACTATGTTTCTCCTTTTGGAAGCAACAAGTAATTTTAGCAATTTTCTTCCTGCTGGGAGAGAGACTTCAAAAACCAGATTTTAAAGCCTATTGGCAATCTAGGATTTATATGGTTGTTTTGCACAGAAAAGAGTTTCCTGCACAGGAAACCATTTTTTTCTCTGCAGAAAATTCTGTGTGGAAATATTATTTTCTGCACACATAAAACTTGTTTTCTGAACAGAGAATGCTATTTCCTATTTAGAAAAACCTGTGTTCAGTGCAAATAAACATGTGAATTTTGCACAGAATAAGACCTGAACTGGGAAAATTCTTGTTAGACCAAGAGTTTTCTCATTGGGGTTTCTCAATGTGAAACAAACAAACAAAACATGTTTTTCAATAATTTTGAATATTTTCAAATATAATTTCCATTTCTAAAAGTTACAGACCATGGCCAACATGAGTCAGTGCAGCTTGTGTACACATAAATGCAGCTGGTATGAATAATAGAATCATAGAATTGGAAGGGTCCCTATGGTAATCAAATCCAACCCACTGCTCAATGCAGGATCTCCACGTAGAACATTCCCATCAAGTAGCTGTCCAGCCTCTTTTTGAAGACATGTAGAGCAAAAGACCCTACCACCTTTCTAGGCAACTGGTTCCATTGCAAAACCACTCATTTTTAAGAAGGAAGTTCTCATGTTCATTCAAAATTTACCCTCCTGTAAATTAAAACCATTAGTACCTAGTGCTACCCTCTGAAGCAGCAGAGAACAAGCCTAGACAGCCAAAGAAACAACAACAGTAGGTCTATGTTTATTGGAACATAATAAGACAATACATGGACTTCTGAATATTCTCTGTTATTTTATGGTCAACAAAACTAATGTCAGTTTTCCTTTCTGACTTGCTATCCTAGCTTTCCTCAGTCTCTAAACTCTATCACTGACAAATCCAAGCCCTTATCTCTCTCAGAATCCACACCCTATCTCTCTCAAGGCCATACCCTATCTCTATGTCATCTTCTACCTATCTGATCTCTTTCAGAAACAAACCTGTTTTGTTACAACTCTTTTCACCAGCAACTCTCTCCCTCACAGCATCCCTGATCCATGAGTGGTTGCATTCAAGCCATGTCTGTGCAGTTTCTCCTTCACAGACAGCAGGTTCCTTCAATACTTGGTATGTAGTGCATCTAGCCCTGCAGATCTGAACTCATTTAGGCTAACTAGGCAGCTGTACAGATGGCCCCTAAGGGGTGGTGCTCTTCCAAATGTCAAACCTCACCAACATTTTCTTTAAAGATTGAAGATTGTTTCTTTTACCCCACAGTTTTCAAACCAAGGTCCAAAAGCCACAGTCAAAATTATAGTATATAGGTACCAGAAACATGGATGGGAATAGGGATGGGGCGGGGAATATTGCAAACATGTTTTACTGCAATTGAGTTTTATGGAAAGAAAATGAAAGTGCCTTTGGTTTTTCAGCCAGTTCTCAAAGAATAATACTTCTTTGGATGGTAAAAGCTGGTTAAAAAACCCATCGCTTCTCAAAGATACTTCAATTATTTTCTATTTTGTCTCTTCTTTCTTATGTAATGCAAATGGAAGGAAGAGACTGTTTTCAAATGTGAAAGGTAATATATTTCTAGGACTAAAGTTAATATAGGATTTAGACATTTAGCTTTTTCTCTATAAGGAGAAACTTCAGGCAGAGTACAGGACACACATATCCTACATATCTTAGGGAAAAGATAGGAAATATGAACCACATTTTCACACAAATATGTGCCATACACAATCCAAACTATATTTTGCATGGTCTTCCAGAATCTTATGTTTGCATGAGAATCTCTGGCTTGAAGGTCTTACCTCCCAGCTGATGAAATCCATAAAGTGGTAACAGCAGCCACAGAAATTAACAGCTACTGTGGTAATTTGGGGACTTGTTGTGTGGATGATCTGTTTAAGTCTTGTGTAAAACAAATCAAGGCTAGGATATGCCACAAGTTATATGAACTAAATTATGACAGCATATCTGCAACCCTGGACAGGTGGGAGGCTAAAAGGGATGTAGCAACAGTATCTGATGATGCTACCCTGCCAAATCCTACCTTTGAAGACTCATATTCCACTACCCCAAAATACCCATTTCTAAGGCCCTGGAGAATAGGACAGTGAATTATGATGTGCCCAGACCTCTTTCAGCCATGGAAACAGAACTGAAACAGAAAACCACAAAGGTTTCTGCAGTGTCTTGTCAGAATCCTTTCACAGCTCTCTGCATCCTGCAACCAGGAGATCATTAGACACTCATTGCTCACCCTCCTTGCTCTTTAGAGCCTCATAAATAGCAATAGGGGGCATGAGGCCTTACAGGGGATTGGGGGAGTACATTTAGTCACTGTGATCATGCAACAGACATAAATTTGAAATGAAATAATAATGATATAATAAGTCAAGCTTACAGTATCATAACTAGTGAACTGGATGCCAGCTTATGTAAACAAAGAATGCATCACCCTTTGTCTTGAAAAGGTGGTATATAGTTCTATCCTTTCCAAAAAGGACAATCAGAAGGACTTCTAAATTTAAATGTTGACTTTCACAAAGATCCTAAAATTTGGAACACTTCTGGATCCGTGGTTCTAATTTGAATGATTATCCCAAATCATCAAGATCCAAGCTAATAAAATCAAAACATTCTCTTTCTGGACATAAAATTGTGCTTTTCAACTGAGCTAAGGGGGATGAGCCACCTAATCAGAGATTGTAGAGAGGTGTTAATTACTTATTTGTGCTGTGTTTTATTTTATAGGGATGTGATGGCTCAAGTAGTTAAGACACTGACTCTATTGATTTCAAGATCAGCAAGTTGGCAGTTCAAGGTCTGGGTGCCGTGTGAAAGGGTGAGCTCCCATCACTAGTTCCAGCTTCTGCCAACCTAGCAGTTTGAAAATGTGCAAATGCAAGTAGATGAATAGGTACCACTTTGGTGGGAAGATAAACAGCATTCTGGCCACATGATCACAGAGTAGTCTCTGACAATGCTGGCTCTTCAGCTTAGTAACAGAGATGAACAGCGCCCCTATAGTTGGACACGACTTGCCCACCTTGACAATGGGGAATAGTTTTACCTTTACTACTTTTATTTTATACATTTAAGAACCTGAAAGTTGTTTGCAGGTCATATGAGTAGTCTTACAATAAATTAAATAGATAAGTACTACTTAGAACCTAAAAGTAATTTTAAAAACCAGTTACTCTTTTTTTGGTGAACATGGGCAGAGTCAAATAGGAAGAGGTAAGATATAGCCTCCCACAGAGATAGCTGTGTTAGGGCCTCTGCAGACTGGCCCAAAGGGCTGGCCTGTGGGTAGAGTTGAGGCAAGACAGCCACATGCTGGCTGCCTCAACCCCATGCCAACACCGTCCATTATGCACGGTATGTCAGGACACCCTCCCGGCACAGTGTTTAAACACGCTGCACCGAAAGGGCACTGAAGTGCCACGGCGCCAGCTCTTAGGGCGGCCTTTTGCTGCCCCTAAAAGGAGCAACATTTTGCCGCTCTTCTCAGGGCAGCAAAAGGGAGGACTGGGACTGTGACATGGGGTTGCTACGGCCCCAATCCGCCTCTTCCCAGGGTGGCCCAGAGCTGCCCATCTGCAGAGGCCCCTTGTCTGGTGTCGCAAAAATAACAAAGTGTCCTGTGGCAATTTCATACATGTGTTTGGTGAACTGAGGTGCACTTCACAAAACACTATGCCAAGCAAGAGTCCACTTTAACTGCCCTGACTCAGTGCTAGGGAATCATGGGAACTGTAGTTTATTGTGGCACCAGAGCTCTCTGACAGAGAAGGCTCAATGTCTCAGAAAAAAAAATACAATTCCCATGATTCCCTAGCACTGAGCCAGGGCAGTTAAAGTGGACTCAATTTGCACTATTTCTAGCAGTCTGCAAAGGCCCTAAGACTTGTTTGCTTTAAGGCACCACAAGAGTTTTTAAGCTATAGTGTGTGTTCACCAATTATAGGGTAGCCACTTAGGCTTTTTAAAAAAAGAAAAGAAAGAAAGTGAAAAGAGGTTACAGAACACCATAAGAATGTTATATGCTAATTCATATTCCTAGATACAAATTTAGAAATAATTACATATTATAATTCAGATAGAAATAGTGTGCATTTCACCACAGTGGGGGTGGTGGTGCCCAGATGACCTGGCTTTCTGCTCAGTCAGCTGTTCTCTCACTAACTGTTGGTGGGAAACTTCACGGCCCCTGATGTCTTCTTAAAGTCCTCTATCTTGAAAATAAACTTGAACCACATAACCTTTCAAACAAGGATGGCACCAAATAGAAAGCTACCCTCTGTAGGATAGGACACAGAACCTTCTTGAGTAATTTTCCAGTTGAACAAACTTTTCAGATCTCAGATTTCAATTATAGAGCTCTGAGGTCCATGTGATGTAGAGCCAGGATATTCAAATGTTTGGTTACTTTGTGGTTCGGACTGCTTAATCTCTGAACTATTAAAACAGTTGTGCTGGATATATCTATTTTATCATCTAGTGTTTGTTATAGTTAGCATAAGCTAAGTTTTAATTAACTGATGCACAGCATAGCTTTATTTTAATATAACCCTTTTTATTATTTGTGACAACATATATTCTCTCTGGGATCACATTCTGAATGAAGTCTTCAGAAAGAAGAAGGAAACAGAGGAGAAGGAGAAAAAGGACAGGAAGAAATTGAACTATCCCTTTATTTGATTTCATGTAGTCAGTTTTAAAGACATGAGCTCTATTAACTATGAATTTTTAACTGTATTATTTTAATGTTCTGGTCTATATTTTGTTTTCTTACATAATAAGAATCATGGAGCAAGTATCTTAAATGTCTCTACAAATGATGCATTCATTTCTCCGGCCTTCTCTTCTACTTTTCCCGAAGCTGTATATTATTACAGTCAGCGAGCTTTGAAGAATATCTTTTGTGTTGTTTATAGTCCTCTTGCATTAGTCAGCTATTCTAATAAATCAGATACAAGTTGTGACATGTTGCTAATTCGATCACTAATAACCTGCTCAAATTGCAAATCTATGTCAGCAGGTTGGTGTTGATTAAGTTGTAGTCCTCACTAACATATTGTTTTAAATGACTGATAATTTTTATTTGCTGCTGCAATGGGCTGCTTGGCCTATTCTCTCTCTCTTTTTCTCTTGTAAGCTTAGAAATTACACAAATGCCCCTGAGGTGGTCTGCTCTAGGCCTTTTGCTTTCTGCATTGCTGCAAATAGAGCCGGTAACCACTAGAGGGGAGGAGACTGCTGGCTTTCCCCGAGTGCCTCACGGTAGAGCATGAAGGTGAAGAAGCTGTCACAGCACTGGTTGCCCAAGGAAAAGGTTTAAAATGTGGTATGAAGGTTAGTACAGAAAAATAAGTGTTTTTCTTAATGCATTCATCTATTTCTTCCTCTTAACATAGCCTCTTTTCAATAAATCCTAACACAGTACTTGCCGTAAACCTATAGCCTATGAACATTTCTTGGGGAGAAAAAAGCTCTTTGTAAAGAAATGTTTGTGTGTGTGTGTGTGTGTGTGTGTTATATATAAGCATGTGCATATATATATATATATATATATATATATATATATATATAGACATGCTTCTTTCTCTGTACATATAACACATTAAATTGAAAAGTATTTGCTTAACAGGCTGCAATGTTTGCATTTTGATGTGAAATGAGAACTCTTTTCCAACTGTTCATTTATATCCTCATATCCCTCACCCAAAGCAATGGAGGGAGGGAGAATTTTGAAGCTGTGTGAAAGTAATAACTTGAGACTGGTTAAAACTTCAGTGTCTTTTCTCAGGAACCTGATTAATCTTCTGACCTGCAATATACAAGACCTATCCTAAAACATCCCAAATATATTTCCTCCTCACTCCTGAATAGATAATTGATCTACAGTTTGACATTTTATAGGTTTGTTTGGGGGGGGGGAATTGTTGTTGTTGTTGTTGCATTGTTAAAGAGCTATAACGTAGAACTGTGGCTTGTTACATTTACTCTCTTGAGTGTAATTGCACTAAGATCATTCCATTTCCATTTGGAAAGCCAGTGGCAATTACTGGAATACAATGTATCATGCATTTGCTCACTGGATATAAAACGTATATACTAATTCGCAATAAAATGTAACAGCTGTCAGTGCATTTTCTGCTCTGTTACTTCAATAAATTGGAACTCTGACTAGAAAATGGGAATATTGCATTTTTACACACTCTGTAATGTGTTTGCTTTTTGCAAATACAATTTATTTTTTTCCCTGCAACAGGGAAAAAATGTGGCTTTGTTATTACAGCTAGTGGATAAATATTCTTATATCAGAATGAATTACACATAGAATCTGTAAAGAAGTGATAATATTTTCTGTATTTTATTTCACTCTATCCCCAGTAAACAATGCACACTTAACCCACTTCTGTCATCTGCTAGCTTTATTATGTTTATACAAAGTGACAGTGTAGAGAAAAAAGTTTATTTTACCCTACTTTCACAGGTGTTATGAACAGCTAGCTAACATTTTTATATGACGTTATACTGTGTGTGTATCCATGTCCATTTGTCTATAATATTTAATGTATACAATATTTAAGTGCCCTAACATTAGTGTGTCTGTGTCTGTGTATACACACACACACACACACACACATATATACACACACACACCACACATGTGTATATGTAACTAGTGCTACAAGTGAACCAACTACCTACAAGACTTCAGACTTTGAAACACTCTGAGCCTTATAGAAAATAAGATTCCTACACATTTGTGTGATTTTGTTACATGAGGTCAGACTTTTCACAGATAATTAGCCTTTTACACACTGTGAAATCAACCTGCATTGGTTTATTTGGCTAGACTCTTTGCTTCTGTTCTTTATTTCCTAGAAGGTTAACATGCTGAAAATCTAGCTGCAAGCCCAGAGTACTGTCTCTTTGTGTTGTTAATTATCCCGTTGCATAATTATTAATATCAGGATTAGGTAGAAGAAACGAGTATACCAATAGTCATGAATGCTTGTATTCTGGCAGGAAGCGAGCCCTGAATTCATAAAATGTGCTGTGCCAATATCAGAGAAGATAGGGAGTGTTCCTTGTTAAGGATCATTTATTAACTGAGATCATCTTTTAGTTCGCCTTGGGGTAATGACTAATGTCAATGGCAAATTTCACAGTTGTCTAGAGAAATGAATTAAATTTGTAATAAAAAGCCCTTCGGCTTGTTGTACATGTTCATTTATTGGAGTAGTTGAACTAGGAGAACTGTAAGGCAACCAAGAACATCGGCTAATTTTCCTTATACATAATAGTGACCTTTCCCTCTATATTGATGGAGGGGGGGGGTTTGCCTATTATAGGCTGGTAAATTAAATGTGGAGTTCCCTCTAATGCAAAATAAACTAAGTAACTGTGGTTAAGTTAAACACTCCTTCAGCTTGAGATGGTGGGGTTTTGTTTGTTTGTTTGTTTTGGTTTAAAACAAAATTCTAATCTTTATCTGTTTCTTTTCTCATTTGCTAAAGTATCTTTGACATCAGGACAAGCCAAGGGAGATCACAAAAGTATAGCTAGAGGGACATAGAAAAAAGTAGCTAATATGGATTATTTCCATTTTGTGCTAGTTTGTACACACACACACACACACACATAAACATTTCTGTTTCCATGTGTGGGCCTCTGAGTATGTAAGAAAACAAAAGTTTCTGTATTACAGTATAGCTGAGAAAATGGTATAGTCCCATACTAATATATACAAAATGGCAATTTCACTGACTGAAGGAGTAAATAGTTAATCTGTGTTAAAAGGTATGCATTTTACAGATAAATTTGTTCAGTGGAGAGTTCAAAGACAGTAAAAGCAGTTCTATAGTTATTATAAAGTTAAAAACAGTACCAAACTCCATATGTCCTATACGATTAAGGCAAGTGAAATGCCTTTTGCTTCTGATGTACAGAAACATATTTACTCACAGGTACATCCCATTGTGCATATCTACTCACAGGTACATCCCATTGTGTTTAATAGGACTTTATCTCAGTAAATAGTATATAGTACTGAACTGTACATGAAAAGATTACTTATGTGCCTGCATAGCAATGTAACAGGGGTATGTATCAACTCCTTTATATTTTAAGGTTATCCATCATGATGAATTATACTATGATTTTTTAAAAAAACAAAAAAATCCCTCATGGATTATCCTCCTAAACAGACCAAGAAAATCTTGTGGTTATTAATAGGGGAAAGGGAGAAATCTATTTGTACTAATGTCAATACTGAAACAAATTATGATCACAGTGATTGCAAGGGTCAGGATCCAGATTATCAAGCCATGCATTTTGCTCACTCTGTGAAATCTTTAAAAGCATAAGGTTACATTTTGTGCTTGAAGAATGCACTGTCAATTTTTCTGCACCAATGTCTTTTATTCATTTAAATCTGTTAACACTGTCAAGCAAATGACATCCAATAAAAGAGGCACAGAAATTTGTTAGGGTGGGTTTAAAAAAAAAAGTTTGTATAATGTTGCAGTCATGTATAAACTTTTTATTATCTGTACATTTCTGAGGAACTTTGACTTTAAATATCAACTACTGGTACAGTCACAAAACACTTTCAGATAGTAGAATCATTCAATATTTTTCCTTTTATGAATGTCTATAAAACCTACATTATTTATTTAAAAACCTGTGTGGAAAACAATTTTTTTCTAAGGTAAGTGGTGGGCAGAGTTGATTTTGTACTTCTGAAGGTCTTTTAAAAATATAATTGTATTTGCCATTCAGTTGAAGCAGGGGCAGGGGTTATTGGACCTAAAACTCCCCTGATTTTGTATGCTGAGGTATAATTTTTAATGAAAAAAGAAAGCAAAATAAAAGGGCAAGGTTTGCTAATAGTTATGTTTGTAACTACCAACATATTGAATGCATTGCTTATATTAAATAACAGACTTTTCCCTAGGAAGCTAGTCTTTTGTGATACCAATTTAAGTACCAAAGGGAGTTAACAATATTTTGATATTTTTGGCCATCGATTCTAATATATTTGTTAGATATTCAAATGATCTATAGTATGAGGTGTTCAAGGACTTTATTGGCTATTTAAAAGTTTAGTGGTTAACAGTATATAAGACAAACTTCACCCCAACACAGTTTAGGGTGGATGCTTTTAATGTTTATTTTTCTATATTACAATAAGTGGTTTTTGAAGTAAAAATGAAGGGGGTGGTTTTGGTTTTTTTTTTAAAAAAAAAACCTAAAGAACTAATGATTTTAGAAATGTATTTTTGTAAAGCCCATCTAACAGGACAAAAGGCAAAAAAGGAATTACCTTAGACTTTCATTCTGAGTAGCTCAGAAGAAAATAAATGGTGCTGGAACCAATAGAATATGTGCATGTAATGTTTTTAAAAAAGAGATCAGAATGGCACAATATAACAAGTTTCTTAAATGAATCCAAAACTGAATGCTCCATATGATCATTAATATTTAATTAAAACATTTCTTTTTTAAATGATTCCACATTTGAGTAACTGGAGATGCATTCTGGGTATATTCCCTCCCTGCCAGAATGGAACCCCCATATGCCCTGCTTTCAAAACAGACTTTGACAAAGAAAGAAAGAAACCATCCCATCATCAGAAGTGGTGAGTTTACTACACTTGACTTTTTAAAATATCATCCCAGGCTCACATCCTGTGTCATATCTAAAACAAAGGTTCTTTTTTCCCATTTAAGTGTAATTTTCACAATATTGTCTAATTTTGTTTTAAAAAAATCACAGCTGCATTCATAGAAAAGAAATATATTCATTTTAGATTTTAAAATAAGTTTCTATATGTGTCTTCAGAAATGCATCTCAGTACTTCCTTTAGTGACGTTGGTTTTTCATTTACATTTTTAACCAGAAGGAAAGAGTCAGACGAGAATACATAAATATGCACACGCCTTGTAGCCTATACTTCCTTTAACCCATACTTTCTAACTGCTCAATATCTGATTCTCAATATTTTTGCCACTAAACTCTCTTGCTCTAAATGGACTTATACAGATAAATAGAGTTCTTCACATCAGATTCTTCATAATTTGCAAGCATAGTGATATGGGGGACACATTGAGGAAGGAGAAAGAAAAGGAAGCATCACTTATTCATATGTACACCTGGAAATAGATACATGCTTTCTCATATATGTGATTATGCATGTAGAGCATATGCATTTTATGGTACATACTGGACACAAGAAAATATCAAGAAAAATATGCTGGGGCTATCATCCCTGACTGTTTCTGCGGTGTAATACCAATAATCCATAGCAGCAGTCAAGTTCTCAGTGTTCTCCCATTTTCTTAAATTCTGTCCAAGCTTCAGATTGTGCTAGCTAAAGCCTGTCATTCATCTGTTTATCTGAGTTATATATTGATTTTGCCCGTAGTCAGTTTTGAGTGATGCCACAATATAGTCCTAATAAAATTTTGAGTTCATTTTTTATTTCAGCAGGCATAAGCTTGATTCAGTGGTATCTGTGGCAAAATTCATATTGATTTCCATGAAGTGAGTATCTGTGTTACAGCTCTTTAGTGACAGGGGACACTAGGTATCATTTAAGGAATCTAAAGATCCTGGAAGACCATAGCCAGATACTGTCCAAGAAGGCCTATTCGATCATCTCCTTCTCCTCTCTGTCTGAGTAAAATTGTAACTGACAACATAACCTTAAATAGTTTGTCTATTCCAATTTTTAGTGTCATTTGCTGATGCCTCAAAAATTTGGCTTAGAAAGCAAAATGAGCCTTTCCCCCTTTTCTTTTCTTTTCTTTTCCCTCTCCAAAAATGAGCTTTTCCTCTCAATGCATTTTCGTACATTTCTAGATAAAACCCAATGCCTTGCATGAAAATTACTCATTTTCAATGCATTTCTCAGCCTAGGAAGAATCTGTATGTACAGTATCAAGCCATGAATGAAACTAAAATGGGTGGAGCCATCACAAATGATCCCCTCTCCACCACCACCACCTCAGGCTAGTATACAATTCCCACTTATTCAGAGAGAGTCAGTTTTAGATTTTTTTAAAAAAATGCAGATGTGCAATGCATTCTTAATAAGAACAGGAAAAGAGTGTGCTCTCCCCTTTTAACCACTCTCTCACCTCAGCCCTTTCAGCATGTAACCTTATTCTCTGTGGGATTACTTGGATGGAAACCAATTAGGGAACTGCTCAGACAATATAAATGCATACAGATTAGTACAGATTGAACAGTACCATTGCCAACTAATCATACAGTATATAAAGCCCTAAACAATATAGATATTAGGGAGTGATGGGGAACTGGATTTATATTGTCAGAAAACTGAGCACAAAAATGCAAGCTGTACAAACTATTTATTTAAGTAATAAATAAAGTATGGGTCTGTTTTCCTTGTTTGCTCTGTGGCAATCTTCCCATAAGTAACCAACTTTGCATTCCTCATTGGTTAATATTTCTACATGTCTCCCTGAGCAATTTCTCTGCTTTCACATTTGTTCTTCCTTTAACCGTCTGTCTGTTTCTTGATTCAAACATTAAGTTATTGGCATGCTCTGTGCATATGTGTGTGTGTGTGTGTGTGTGTGTGTGTGTGTGGTTGCAATCCCTGTCTGTCATTGCAAAAGTGTTAACAGATGTGTTCTGTTGTGTCCAAATTGAATCCTACTGTTGATGTGGGTTTTCTTCATCACACCATGCTGATATGTTGTGGTAGTTTTGTGCATGGTTTTGTGGTATCAAGAAATCAATAATGGATTATGTGGCTCTCATGTGCTGCTGAGTCTGGCATGAGGAGCACACTCCATGACATTTATGCTTTTAGCACTGAGCTTTGTCATTGATCGATCTATTCTTTTCTTCCCAAAGTCTTCAACAACATATTTTTGTAACATGTCTCTAAAACGGCGCTCATGGAATCCTAAAATGCATAAAATATTATCTAAATGGGGATTCACCTAGTGAACTATTTCTGTTATTAATCATGGACAAATATGTCCATTTCAGTTTCTCACCAGTAGGAAATCTTTAAATCCCAAGACCAATGCAAATCTAAGTTCTTATATTTTGTAAGTTCTTACTGAATTAAATGTTCAGTTGTAGGCACTGACCAAATTTAATTGATCCACCTTTTATACCATGTAATATGTTGAATCTGCTTGCCATGTCTCATGAAAAATGAGGAAGCTATCAGGAAGAAAAAAAGGCTGAGAATCATAATTTATTACCACAACCATACCTGGGTATAAAGGGACTCAGAGCAGACTTGCAAGAGTTAAAAACTCAAATCCCCTCTGCCTGGATGGTGAAACCATTCATTTGTGCTTTCTATCACATCTGATATTTTTAAATGTCAAGGGGCTTTTCATCATGCTTATGAAGAAATTTGATAATTTTAAGAAATTCATAAATAAAATGTACCAAACAAAAACCTCACTTATTCTTATTCTCATTGCTCAATGCTCTTGGCAGTGCAGAGCAGCATGCATATAAATCCATTCCAATGACTACTCAGTGCAGTGGAGGCTGGTCGGTCTGACATCAGCAGAGTGGTGAACCCACTGCAAGTTCTAATCTGGTCTATTATTCAAGGTGTTGGATATATTTGGGAATAGGATACAGCTCATTTGAAGTTCAGAATAAAATCCAAGGTGAATTCATGTCTCACTGATATTGAATCCACTTAGCTTCACTGAGGCATCCCCATGATATCAGTAATTTGGTGTAAGTTTTGCTGTGTCATATTATGCCTTCAGCTTGGAAAGTATCCATATTCTATCCATAACAGAACACTTTTGCAAACTGGATCCTTAAAGAAGGGATTCTTATGGAACCTTCGCAGAGTCTTATATAACTGTCAAGATTCCTGAATTACACAGGATGCAATTGCTTCCATGCCAGTATGAACCCTGCATACAGGTAGTACTGGTGTGGGAAGAGGGTGTATGCACCACTCTTATATGGTCCAGAGCTTCTCATATTAGCCTCCTGGTTTGTGAAGAAATGATGCTGAAACAGTTCCCATTGCACTGGAGTCTTAGGAGATTATCGCATCACTAATAAAACCGGCTTACCTGAGCTGGCTTAAATTTTAAAACAGGCAGCATCCTGATGTTATCAGAAGGATTTAGCTGCCAAAATCACCATTGTATTTTTAATTACTGTTATCTAATTTGCTTGTATGTTCAGGGGATGGGTGGGTGGATGAAGGAGGGATGGGATTTTAATTTGATGTATTGCTTTGAAGTTTTGTAATGTTGTATGCCGCCCCGATTGCCTGGCAGAGGGGCGGGATATAAATAAAAATTATTATTTATTATTTATTATTATTATTATTATTATTATTATTATTATTATTACCATCTGGGTCTATCCTGGGTCCATCCCTGCTCTCAGGGATGCCCAAAACATCTCTTTTCGAAGCTGGGAGTTTTCCAGCTTAAGGAAATGGCTGCTGGAGAGGCCCTGGGAGCAGGGATAGACCCCGGCTGGACCCAGGTGGTGATTTCGGTGGCTAAATCCTTCTGATCCACCCATTTTAAATGTTAAGCCTGCTCAGGTAAGCCAGTTTTATTAGTGGTGCAATAATCTCCTTAATTAAACACTGGGTTTATCTCTAGCATGTCAGTAGAAAAGAACATGGCAGGAAGGTATTTTTGTTTTGTTTTATTTTAATAAATGGTATATTTAGAAACATAGCTTCTAGGGCCTACATCTGGAAGAATACTGGCGGATATTTCATAATACAGTGTTCTGCACATTTTGGGCTTAATTGTACTTAGAATTTGGCTTAGGAGCTTATCACTACGCTTTTTAAACCGTCTTACCTCTTCCAATGTAAATTTTAATTCAAGCAGCATCTTGATACTCTTGCAGGGATTTTGTCACCGAATCCGCCACCCAGTCCATCCTGAGTGCATCCCCACTCCCGGGAACTATCAGCACACCTCTTTTCTAAACTGGGAGTATTCTGGTCTAAGAAAATGGCCACTGGAGCGCTCTTAGGAGCGGGGATGGACCCAGGTGGAGGGTTCAGTGGCAAAATCCCTGTGATAGTATCAGGATGCCACCTGAATTAAAATTTAAGTTGGAAGAGGTAAGCCGGTTTAAAAAGTGGTGCAATAAGCTTCTTAGTATGGTCTTGCGTTGTATTTCAGAGAAGACAGTATTCTCTATGAAACAACCTCTACTTGACGGGCTGTTCATTCCAAGTCCAATATACAGATTAAACCTCATAAGAATGGATATCAGGGTTTTTGAGGTTGCCCATCAGTAATTATTACCTAGGTAGCAAACTGAGCATATAGATCTCTAGATTATTGTCTTCCCTACCATCATGTAGTATTGTATTTCTATTCCTATTCAAGTAAATATTTTAAAATTTCTACTTAGATTTATACATTAGAACACCCAAATCCAAATCCATTACTCTTTTCTCTAGGGTTTTTTTTGGGGGGGAGGGGGGAGGGAGGTGTTTCCTCATTTTTGGTAATACATAATTGATCATCCTAATATGACATTCTAATAACCATGCTAAAGTAACGTAGGTTTAGTCTACACTACAGAAATAATGTAGTCCATCCCTGCTTTAACTGCCATGGCTCAATGTTATGGAATTCTGAGATTTGTTGTTTTGTGAGATATCTAGCCTTTTCTTTCAGAGAGCTCTGGTGCCAGAACAAACTACAAATCCCAGAATTCCATAGCACTGAGCCATGACAGTTAAAGAGGGGTCAAACTACATTATTTCTGAGGTGTAGATTATATCATGTAACATGTTGACAACTTGGCTTTCTATATTGTCTTGTGAAGTAATAGGGAGGATTTGTTATTGTAGACATGTGGAAAATGGTCACCCTACCTGTACCTACCTTTTGAAATATGATGCTGAGCCTGGTAAAGTGGACCCATCTTTCTCCTTCTAGCTACAACTGCCAAAAGAAAAGTAGTATGAACATAAAAGTAATGGTGAAATAGAAATCATCAGGAGAGAAAATGAGCAAAAGCCACTCTCAGGCATTGGCCTACTAATGTTGCTAAAAGGAATTCTTGCAAGTGGTAGCATTTCTGTTCATTGTCATTGTGTTTATTTTTTAAAGTCTGAAACTTCTCGCTTGGTGATTTACCACTTTATTTTCACATGAACTTGGAGGTTTTTTGTGTGGAGAAACTGTAGGTCACCTTCACATAGAAGTCACCACATCAGAGAAAGTGTTGGGTATCAGAATTAATTTGGGGTTGTTTTAAATGGGAATTAAGTATAAATATACTTGTGGAATATTTCTGGTTTCCCTGGATTTGACAACAGCAAAATGGTGTATTAACTAACAATATGACTTCTCTTTAGATTTGATAGTGCCCTGGTTTCCATATATATATGAAAAGTGTCAAAGTAGTAACATTTCAGTATATTTGATAGTACATGTAATGAAATTTAAGGGAAGAATAATTTTGTTACATGTAGTTTCAAATAATATTTTGGGCTAGTTTGGGGAGGCTGTGGTTAAGCTGCCAGAGGGCTGAAGTTTAATCTTTATTATGTTCTTAACTGTTTAATTGGATCTTTACTTGAATTTTAATGGAATGCTGTAATTGTTTTTAATCTTCTGTTACCCACTGTGAGCCTTCCACATGGGGTGGACTATAAATTTTAAAGGAGTACTATTGTGCTAGTATAGCTTTTAAAAAATAAATAAATGACAAAATCTTTAAAAATTACAAGGGGCTGTCTAAAAGAGATTCTTGCTAGTCATTCACAAATAAAGTTTTGGGATTTTTCAAGTAACATATTGTAATTCTTTCCATTGGTATTAGTCTCCTTGATTGTTTTATAAATGAAGTTGCGTCTGAAACAGAAACTACTTTTAAAGACTCGGACTGTTCTCTTGCAAAATAATTTTTCTGTTGCTATCAATAGCATCTGCTAAAATACTTTTAAAAGAAACAGTCATATAAAAATTTCATATTTCTTTGGTTTGCTTATTAGTGCAGTTTTTTTTTATCTGTAAAGGCCAAATACTGTATTCATTAATTTAGGAAGTAGTAGTTTTTAAATTTAAAGAGAGTGGAATATGTGAACAAAACATGAGTCATAGCACAGTGAAAATCTCTGTCATATACTAAAAGAGGAGAAAGATTTCTCTTGACAGTAGCGCTTATGATTTTTTTTAAATCTAAAATTGTTTACTATGGCATTCAGGAAGAAGGTAATTACACATTAACTCTCTGGTGTCCTAAACCTTTTAAAACTCTTGCTTCAAGAACGATGGGGATAAGTAATTTGTCATACTATAGTTAAATTGTGTGTCTTTACTTGAGAAATGTTTTTCATGAGAAATTAACACCCGCAGTGCCCAGTTCTTAAAGACAGCGCCCTGTTATCAAAGAATGGAAATAAAATAATCCATGGATGAATCAAGACCTAGTAAAATTGAGAACCTTTTTATTAAAAGATAAAATCATTAATGTGATAGAGGATTTAAATAGGTTTCAAGCCATGAATGATATTTGACCTGACTTCCTCTGAGGTAAAACAGAGAACCTGAGAGCTTCTTAATGTGTATTCCTATATAACAGCAGAAACCATTGCTGTTTGCTCTTGGGCTTTTCTTGACCCACCTGTAAACATTGTACACCCATGGCATATTATAGACAACCTTTAGTAGGTCTTTGAAAGGTGAAAGTGATTGCAGCTGAGTGCCTTGATTGTTATGTGCCAAGTGTGCCTTCTACAAACACATTGGGATTATTATTATTATTATTATTATTATTATTATTATTATTATTATCCTACCTTCCTCCCAACATAGGGACTCAAGGCAGCTAACAACTGTAAAACAATCCAAGTTAAAACAGTAAAAAACATTTGAAAAGCAAAGTTTAACAATTCAACAATTCAACAATTAAAAGCATTACATTCTTAAAATTTAAAAATTTAAAACTCTTTAAAACAAGAACAGCATCCATGTCCAACGAAGGCCTGGTGGCATAGAAACATCTTTAACTGCTGTCGGAAGGACTGCAGGGATGAAGCCATCCTGGCTTCCGTAGGGAGGGGGTTCTGTCTGTCTGTTGTGTCTGTATGTATTATAGTATCTTATTGGAGGTTGGTTGGATGGACTACATTGATATTCTGTACTAGCCAGATAAATTATGCATGGAGCTAGAAGAGAAACAATGGCTTCTTGGAATCCAGTGACCATTGTCATTGGATCAACATGGGGCATTAGTGGAGTCGAGCCTATGAAGTTCAAGCACCATAATTTGGGTCCAAAACACACTGCAGAAATAATCCAGTTTGAGATGGCTTTAACTGCCCTAGTCAATGCTGGGGAATGCTGTGAACTGTAGTTTTGTGAGACATTTAGCATTCTTTGCCAGAGAGCTCTGGTGCCACAATAAACTACAGTTCCCAGGACCCCCTAGCACTGAGCCAGTTACAGCAGTCTCAAGCAAGATAATTTCTGCAGTGTGTTTTGGACCTTGGTACACAAACAGCAAAGTACTATTTATTGCATAGGTGAACATAGAAGGTCTTTGTACATAGAATTTAGAATGTTGGATGGAACAGTCTAATTTTAATTGAGTAGTATAATATCATCTGTAGGATTTGGAAATGTTCAGGACAAAATATTGTGCACAATGGTTTAAGGCTTATACCATGCCAAAGTGCAGTCCTGAATGACTTACGATCCAACAGGACAAATGCAAAGAAGGAACCCTGTATTGTGACCTAACAAGATCCTTATTTCTGCCATTCCAGGCAATTGGGCATGTTGGCCTGGTATAAAGGACTGACTTGTATCATCTATTCTGCAGCAAGTCCATTTCAATTCAATGGGATCTATGTATTTAGGATGGCAACACAGCTCATGTTATTTTAATTATTGGTCTCTTACATGCTGTGTTGCTTTCATGGCTTGGACTTGGTGGTTATCTTGTTTGTTTTACAGTATTGCTGTATCACACTATTCTGGTGAGATTAGTTTGGCTATCCCCTTTATGTGTTACATTGGTATCAATAAAGTTGAAGAATGTGAGAGTAGTTTGAAAATGTATTATATAGATAAATTTTGAATGATTTGAATGAATGACTAATTGATTACAGGGTAGGGGTTTCTACCTAGTGAAAGATCCATTCAAGAAAATATGGTGGAAGAAAAATGCTTTGCATTTTAGCAAACTTGATATATAAACTATGAAAATTATACATCCACCTTCCAAATTTCTGTCATGTATTGTGATGGAGAAAGATTCTCTGCAGTTCCTGTTACTATAATAGCAGTAAATAGGACTTCATTTTTGTTTTGTTTCTAAAAAATATTAGAAAAAAACAAACATGTATACAAAAATAAATTTTACCATTACACTGCAATTCCATACAGGGTATGAGTACAAGCACCACAAGCATCATATAGAGATACATACCAGATAGCCTTATACAAAGATTTAGTGATGTATCATCCAATGTAAGTGTGAAGGGTTGTGTAGCTAAAGTGCATTTGTACATGCATGACAATTTGGTATACAGCACAGCACCACAACTCTTGCCTAGGTTTTCTTTGAATCAGTAGTTCTCAAACTTTGGTCCTCCAGCAGTTTTGGACTTCAACTCACAGAAGACCATGCCAGTTTGGCCAACATTCACGAATTCTGGAAGTTGAAGTGAAAAACATCTGGAAAACCAAAGTTTAGGAATCACTGCTTTGAATGGTCCAAGGTGCTCTGTGAGTTCAGGAATGGTCCAAGGCTGTCTGAGAGCCATCTTGGGTCCAAGGTTCAGAGAAAGATGGGCTATAAATTAAATGAACACAAATGAATGGTTGTGGTGAGGCACATTGGTAATGATACAAGTCCATTTACACTTTCCATTTAGAAACAATGATTGTGTATGCTCCCATAGTGGCATTATCAGAACTAGAGAAGCAATCCATAATGGACTCTCTACTATGAATACCTTAGTGGATGAAAAAGTTCCTCTTCTCTATGGCTATAAAGATACTCTGTACCTGCAGTTTCTGTCTGTACCTTGCACATGCATGGCTTAGCAGAGACATGAAGGGTGTAATATTCCAAAGTCTATTTAAGGATGATTGCTCAGAAGTATCTTAGCTAATAACTAACATCTATAAAATCTAAACCATCTATATTCGTGTATGGTCTATATGAAAATTCCTTCAACATTTTGCAGTGTGACTGATAAGTTTTTTTATTGTTACTGAAACATGGATAGTAATCTATCACCAGGCAAAAAATTAGACATAAGAGTAACAGTTAATTTAAATTACAGCTCAGTAACTATGAAGGAATACAATTGTTAGCCAGGGCATTCCAAGTGATGATGTTATCCATAGCTTTAACTGTGACCTTGAGTGATAACCCCCTTATTTCAGGCATACCCCTGTAAATCAAGACCAACTCTGTTAAACTGTCAAAATGATGTGAGCGCAGATTCACCTCTACACCTTCAGCATTGCATACATGCTCCAGCTGTTTGAGAGAAATTTCGTATTTTTGACAGCAAATGAGAAAGTAATATGTCCTAAACATCTGCTTTGGTATATTTCATAGACTATTGCATTTTGACATCTGTGTCTAATTTTGGTAGAGGAGACAAAGGTAAATTTGCATTGTGGATAGTGCTTTGATTGAAAAAGAATGCATGTGAGAGATAGTACTATGAAAGAAAAAATATGTCTCAAAAAGAGTAATTTTGGCATGCTTTCTCGATTTTTCTTGTCACATTTCATATATGTTTTTAGTAACATATAATTTTTCTAAACTCTCATTTTCTTTTTCTCAAAATAGGACCAGTGTTAGAAATAACAACCCAAAAGATTTATGTAACTAATTCTATAGATACTATATTTTTTAAAAATGTTAATGCCACTTAAAAAGTGGAAGGCAAAATTATATTAACATTTGGAGTCATGGTAGAATACACTTCTGAGGTTGAGATACTGGTTGTAATATTTGTAGCACGTCGCAAACTGTGTAACTATTACCCAGTCTGTTATTTCAGTTCTTGAAAGAATGAATGAATGTTGATTAGAAATTATTTATATAGATCAAAGTAAATTTTGCCGTGTGTGTGTGTATTTGTTATTGTATGCCTTCAACTCATTTCTGACTCATGGCAACATTAATGCAAACCTATAATGGGGTTTTCTGGACCTGAGAGTATGTGACTCTCCCAAGGTCACCCAGTCAGTTTCCATGGCTGAGCAGGGAATCAAACCTTGGTCTCCAGAGTCATCATATACATATGTGTGTGTGTGTGTGTGTGTGTGTGTGTAGTGAGTGGTATACTGGTAGTGATGATACAGTTTATACCACAATTAGATTGTTTTTCCCTTATACCAAAATTTCTAGCTACTATAATTGACACACAGAATTCAGATGTATAGATTATTTTCCAGCTTTGGGTGACATTCCTAGCATCTTTTAAGGAACTCCTCCATTTCTAATGAGAATGCTAACAATAAAAGTACACAGTTGCATTATATGTGTGCTAAAAATGTTAACATTAAAAACAAGTAGAGTAATAAAGAGCTAGAAAAAATAAAATTCGCAACTGATAATAAAAAGAACATTTGTGTGTGTGTGTGTAAAAAGAAGAGGCCCCCCCTCCAACTTGTTTTAAAGAGTAGTATTTCAGGCCTAACAAGTGTTGGGAAAAGTGTGGCGAAATATTCTGATCCTATGTAGTTGATTTCCATCCTTGTCTGACCAGTTTTAACTCCCTGTTAATTGAGAGAGAATCTCATCCATTCAACGAAATGAGTTGTGTTTATATTTACCACTGGTGCCAGTATGGATTTTACTAATTCTAGCCACAGTTTGAACAAAAATAGGCAGTGCCAGCATCCTTGAAGGTGCAGGTAATGGATGCTGAAAAGTTTGAGAAAAACCCAGTTAGCCTCTGGCTAATGTAGAAGCAATAACTACATTCAAGTGAGACTCAAGAGCAAGTCCTGTGCATTTACTTTACCTCTTTATTGGCTTGCAACCCTTGTTTGTGATCACAGCTTGACCAGGTCAGGAAATCATTCATTAAAATGTATGAGATGAGAAGAGATAGGATGGAAATGTGCAAGATTCATTGTGAACCTCTTATTCATGGGGAGCTTCTAGATGTCCTTGGAGAACAAGTCCCATCATCCCTCACCATTGGCCATGCTGATGCATGTTGCAGCACAACGTTTGTAGAGTCCTATGTGCTATAGTGCTTGCTTGAAGGATTGTATGGATATAGCCCTTAACTTATCAGCTATATAACAGAGATGCTGTTGTCTTTGGTGTACTTGATAATTTTATTTCCAGTCCTACTGTGATCAGGTAAAACAGGCTTTTTAGTGATTCAGAAAGGGAGAGGGAAAAATACAGGAGACTGTTTTGGACCAAGTCAGATGATTCATCCATCTATCCCAGTATTATGAAAGAGTCCAACTGATAATGACTACCCAGTGTCTCAGAGACACAAAACAAAACTTGGAGATACCAGGATCAAACATGAAATTTTCTGAATGCAAATCATTTGGTCCACCACTGATCTGTGGTCCCTTTCACAAGCAGTGTGGGGAATTGTTCCTTTGCTACACCCAGTAGTAAGAAGTAGGTTTCTGGTTCATTTCAATAAGTCACTACAATACCTTTCCCCAGGAATACTATTTCTTCTTTTTAGGCTCCAACTCAATGAAATACAAAGCAAATTGTGGAGCTTTTTTATTTGTTAATTTATGCAGAGGTCCTCCCAAGTTGCAGCACACAATTTTCCACAACCAACTATCTTGCATATAGCATGCCTTATTTTATTTTTGGTTATTGGAAGGCTAACACATGTTTAATTCTGGGCAGATATCTTTGAGACAATTCCCTTCTTTGAGTCAAAATGGGTTGTTCATAGGGAATAATCATTCCCATTCAGTGACTAGCTTGATTTTGAGTTGGGCTTTTGTGATGCAATATGATGGCTGCTAAGAACAGAATTATGTCATGTTTTTGATCTGGCATCTCACAGTTTTCCAAACTATTTACCTAATCAACAAGACTTCAAGATAGAAAAACTCTTGCTGTAAATTATGTTGCAACAGGTTCCTAATAAGGCCAAGAATTACTGGAGAACTTTATCATTGCAGAACAGCTCACAACCATGCCTGGTCATATTTACAGCTTTGTTTGCCATTCAAGAGAAAAATAAGAGCCAGTTCAGAAAGTGAACATTTTTGTAAAAGTGGACTAGTACTGTTGTTAGTATTTTTATTGTGGTCCAAAACACACTACAGAAATAATCCAGTTTGATACCACTTTACCTGCCCTGGCTCAATGCTAAGGAAAAATGAGAACTGTAGTTTTGTGAGACATTTAGCCTTGTCTGTCAAAGAGCCCTGGGGCCACAATAAACTACAATTCCCAAGATTCCTTAGCACTGAGCCAGGACAGTTAAACCAGTCTCAAACTGAATTATTTCTGGAGTATATTTTGGACCTATGTGTCCAAAGCTGGTTTTAGCAGCAGATAATTCATTTGCTGCTTCTACACTAATTACTTGAAGGAAACCTTTTAATATTGAGTACTTGGCAATCACTTTACTGTGACCCACCATAGGGCAGAATATTGGGGGAATTGCTTCTCACCCCCCCCCCCACACATTCCAGTCCCAGGTTCCATCATCTAGCATAGGCCACTGGGATTTTGACAAATGTAGTAGAAAACAGTAAATTTTCTAGGTGATGTCCTTCCCCCCAAGGCGATAGATATGTGCAAGCTTTCAAGTTCTCAAGAATGCATACCTGAATTTTGGATATGATTTTTAAACAAATCATTAAATCAGCTCTATGCTAAAAGCAGTTTTGGAATAGAAGCAGGGCAAACTCCCCATTTCCATCCTGATTGCAGAAGAGGGTTGGGAGATTTGCCATCACAATACTCAGTCCATTGATGCTGTGGTTGAATAAATGAGTACAGATTGTCTTTGGACTTGTTTGCATCATATTCTTAGTGCATTTAGTGGGAAGTTGAAAAGAGTTACATTGAGGAAGTGCCTTTTTAAAGTATTTTTCTTTTATTATTTGGAGTTGTACGGTAAATTAAGTTATTGTTTGCTTGCACATCCACTTAGGGACTTCAGGAATGGAAAATGCATGAGCGAGGTGCTCTCTGCTTCCACAGAAGACTTTGCAGGGATTTTGTATTCAATTATTTCACTTCCTCCAGCATTTCCCTTGGTGAGAATTTGGATTTAGCTAAGGATCAAATTATACTTCCTTCCCTCTGCATTTAGATTGCACAGAAGCAGAGAACGATGATTTTTGCTTCTATTCTGATACCATACAAAGTAACCCCCCATATGAAGATGGCTTTGTCAATTTTTTTTTAAAAAAAATTGATTTATTTTTTTAAAGTGACACATAGGTCAAAATCAATATGTATCCAAAGCCTTTGTGGCAACAAAAGATGGAAGAAGTGCTTTGAGACAAAAAAAATTAAAACAAACACTGCAATTAGCTTTTATTTAGTCTTTTTAAAAGAAAGACAATGATTTTCATTTCATATGGAAATGCAGATTTCTTCAGAGTAATTTCATGTTCTTTTTGGTTAAAAGGAACTTTTCTCCTTTGATTACTGAGATATGCAATTCTCTCTGTTTAACACGTAATACAAAATCAACGTACTTCCTCCTCCTTTTTCTCCCCCTGCAAACAGTCAGCAAAAAATCGTCTTCCCAAATGCCCCAAGCACAATAGCATCGATCTCAACTTAACTTGAGAGTTGTTTTGTGCCACCTTCTCCTTGTCACTTTCTGCTGTCATTTGTTAAGATATCAGCTCTAAATTATTAAACCATTTTATGAGTATAAATAATTCACTAGTCAACAAATAAAAGTGACAGCTAATTAATCAGTTTCTGAACATGTGCTAAGGTGTCGTGCTTTAGTCCGGGTTGGGGTATGAATCCTGCTGAGGTCCACATGTCTGCCACCTCTTGTTTCTTTCTTTTCGCTGCATAAAAACCTTCGTACTTTTCCTGTATGCTTCCTGATTAACTAGAGGGGCCTGCACTTCCTTCCCTCTGCTTGCTTTATTTGTCATCATCTCAACATGGAGGCCAGGGCTTGGGAGGAAGGGGGAGGTGAGCAAAAACTATAATTGACAGTTGGAATTAATTTAATTTTTGACATGGCTGGTGGGAGCAGAGTGGTCTTTGACAGAAAGAGAAGGGTTGGCAAGCATCCTAAGTCTTCTCCTATAGGTGACCTTGGTGCAGTCTGGGTTGAAAGAGTTTGGGATTTGATGGGAGCCTCTCTAGACCTAGACCTTAATGGCTCTATGGCACTGTAACTAGTCAGATGTCCTCATGATTATATTAAGGAATGGGGAGATAAGGAAGCAGTATGGAAGTTCTCTCCAGTTGTTCACTTTAACAACTGAACCTTTCCTTAGGATGGCAGGGTTTTTAAAAATCTGATTTTATTTTTGTTCTTTACTCTTCACTTTCCATTTATTCTAAATTCTAAATTCTACTTATTATGCAGGGTAGCTTAAAATACGTACTCACTTTTCGCAAGAGTCAAACTATTCACAAAAGAGGAAGTTGTCTAAAATTATTTGTGAAATTTGTGGCTGTCCTGGGGCTTCAATTTGATCTTCCTACAGTTTTCCTTGTACTAACCGCCACATTTCATATTGCTAATGTTGTATATAGGGTGAGTCCAAGAGTAGAAAATATTTATATTGCTTTCCAGTTAATGGCAGCAATGATTTGGTTAACTTCAGTGATTGCTTCTAGTTATCTCCACATTTGTGAGAGCTAGAAACTATTTGTAGCTTATCTTAAGATTTCTGGCATTTCCAAAATCTGAACCTGAATAACTTGGTTTTAACACTTATATCCTGCCTGATCTCAAGACAGTATACATTACTCTCCTCCACTTTTACCCTCACAACAACCTTGTGAGGCAATTCAGGCTGAGAAAGAGTGACTGAGTTTTATGGCTCAATGTGGACTAGACCTCACACCTTACAACTAACACTCTAACAGTCTGACTGCTGCACCACACCAGTTCTCATCTAAAATTTTGCAGAACATCCTACAGAACAGCTCTATCACTTTTTAAAACAGACATGCAAGATACCACCTGCATTTCTAACCTGTTCTCATCCTCAAGCCAATGTGGTCTTGGGCCAGGGTTCACGCATCCACTTGCTGCCTTACTGTGCAGCCACCGCCATGCATCCCCTTAGCTTTCACCACCATATTTACTCTGAAGCCCCCCACTGTGGGCTGTAAGGGCAGGAATGGGGCACCTTGTTTCACCTACATGGCTAGGCACCCCCTTGCAAAATCACAGGCCATGACTGGTTTTCAGAGCAAACACAGCAGTGGCAGAGATAAGAAGAGGCACACCTATATGATCTACTAGCTGTTCTGGCAGAATTTCCAGGAGAGTCCACTGAAAATAGCTAGTCTTTTTAAAGGTTAAAAAGGTGTTAAGAGCCTTTTGGGCCAGGGTCACTCTGGAACCACCAGATCAGCATCTGGATTGGCTGCACAAGTTCAACGTAGACAATGAAGAAATAGAAATAGTAAAAGAATTATCATGCCTGGCATCAAACATTGATAGAAATGGGTACTGCAGCCAGGAAATCAGAAGAAGATTAAGAATGGGGAGAGCAGTCATGAAAGAAGTAGAAAAGATTCTAAAATGCAAAGATATACAACTGAGCACAAAAGTTAGAATCATTCAAGCCATTGTATTCCCTGTTACTATGTATGGATGTGAGAGCTGGAGAGTTAAGAAAGATGATAGGAAGAAAATCAATGTATTTGAGAGGTGGTGCTGGAGAAGAGTGCTGAGGATCCCATGGACAGCCAAAAGGACGAACAAATGGGTCCTGGAGCAGATGAAATCAGAAACCTTCTTGGAAGCCAAGATGACTAAACTGATGGCCTTTGCAGACTGCCAGAAATAGTGCAAATTGAGTCCACTTTAACTGCCCTGACTCAGTGCTAGGGAATCATGGGAACTGTAGTTTATTGTGGCACCAGAGCTCTCTGACAGAGAAGGCTCAATATCTCAGAAAAAAATACAATTTCCATGAATCCCTAGCACTGAGCCAGGGCAGTTAAAGTGGACTCAATTTGCACTATTTGTAGCAGTCTGCAAAGGCCTCAGACACATCATGAGAAGGGAGAACTCATTAAAAAAAATGTTGGAGAAGCTGGAGGGAAGTAGAAAGAGAGGAAGGCCACATGGCAGATGGATGGACTCTATTAAGGAGGTCATGGGTATGGGTTTGCAGGAATTAAGCAGACCAGTGGAGGACAGAGGGTCTTAGAGATCTCATCCACAGGGTTGCCATGAGTCAAGACAACATCTGAACAGGAAAATGCATGAGCAGGGGGAAAACGGGCCTGTTGGTCTGTGCATTCAGTCCCCTAGTGAACCAAATAGAGTCTGACTTGGATGGTTTTAGCGATATGTAGTTCATATTTTAGTGAACTTACTTTCAGCTTATTTTTGCTTTAAAAAGACTTTGCCTGGGTCTAAAATAGCTGAAGGGGGACAAAAATAAAATAAAATAAAATAAAATAAGGGTGTGCTTTGAGGCCCTGGTAGTTCAGAAATGGCCTTGGTGGCTGCATAGGACTCTTTCCCCACCCTTGCTTGCTTGTTTGATTTAATTTATACCCTGTCTTTCTCCCAAGGTGGTTCACAACAAGGTCAAACAAGATACAATTAAAAACCTGATGATACAAATGTGAAGTTTTTTGACAAACTATAAAAAAATTATAGGCTATCATGTCAAAACACCAATAAATTAAAATAGTACAAAATCACATTTAAAATGTTTATAGTAAAAACAAAATGCAGCAGCTGTACCACATTAAAAACTGCCCTGCACAATGTGTTAATGCCTATTTAAACAAAAAGGTCTGCCAGCGAATGAAACACAAAGAGGTGGCCATCCTAGTTTTCCATGGAAGAGAATTCCACAGCCTAGGAGCAGCTAATGAGATAGTACTTTCACTAGACAGACCTGTGATGATGGTGGGATTGTGAGAAAGCATTTTCTTAAAAATTGTGGTTATTTGTTATAATATTCTGCTTTTGGCTAAATTATTCAAACTACACTACAGGCTTTTCTCAACACTAAGGAGATTATTGCACAGCCAAAAAAAAAACATCCTTCAACACTTAAGGTCTTTTAAACTCAAGGCTGTGGCTTCTTTGATTGTAATGGCATCTTCCTCTTTTCCTACTGTCTTCTATCTTACCAAGCATTATTGTCTTTTCTCTTTAGCCATGTCTTCTCATGATATGTCCAAAGTACAACAGTCTCAGTTTACTTATCTTGAATTCCAGGGAGAGTTCAGGCTTGATTTGCTCTAGGACTCATTTAATTGTCCTTTTGGTAGTCCAAGGTATCATAGAACTCTCCTCCAGCAACACATTTCAAATGAGATTTTCATCCTATCAGTGTTCTTCACTGTCTAGCTTTCACAATCATACACAGAAATCAGAAATACAATGACATGAACAATCTCGACTTTGGTGTTCCATGATATATCTTTACACTTCAGGATCTTGTCTAGGTCCTTTATAGCTTCCAAGTCCTAGACATCTTCGGATTTCATGACGCTTTGCGCCGTCTTCAAGGCAAGGAAGTGGAGGGGCAGCCTCAACCCCTTCCTGAACACGTCATCAGAGCGCCCGGCGCTCCACACGACCGGCGCTCCGACAACATACTTCCGCCGCAGCATCCGCACACGCTGAGGCGGAAGAGGTGCCGAAGGTGCGCCCAAAGCCTCTGGCGGCACACCTTCGGCATCTTGTGGAAGGAGTGCTATTTTAGTGCTCCTTCCAGGGCCTAAGAAGCTGCGGGTTGGGGCCGAGGAATGCGGCTACCTCGGCCCCAATCCACAGCTTCCCGGGGCAGCCCACAGCCGCCCTTCTGCTTAGGCCCTAAATTCTCTATTTTGATTATTGACTGAGCCGAGGTATAAGTAATCTTTCACTATCTCAATGTCTTCATTGTCTATGTTAAATTTATGTACATCATCTGTGGTCATTATTTTTCTTTTCTCAATATTCTATTGTAAACTTTTGTACTTTCTTCTCTAACTTTCTTCAGTAATCTTATCAATAGCCTTTGCTATTTTCTGCTAGTAGTATACCCTGTACGTCTTGGGTCCCAGTTATTTGAAGGACCATGTCTCCCTGTATGAGCCCACCATAGTATTGAGATCATCTGGAGAGGCCCTTCTCTCTGTCTGACCAAAAGGTGCATTTGGAGGGAACAAGAGAGAAGGCCTTCTCAGTGGCTGTCCCAAGCTTTGGAACTCCCTTCCTAGGGAGACCACAATGGTTCCATCCCTGCTATCCTTCCGGTGGCAGGCCTTTGCAAATTGATAAAATCTGAGAATATTGTGCTATTTAAAATTTTATGGTTTGTATTGTAACAGTCAGTTTTTACCTCATAACTGTTTTAACTTTTTAAATGGTTTAATTGTTTTTTTAAATTTTATATTTATACATTTTAATGTTGGACTGTTTTTAAATTGTATTGTTTTAAATCTGCTGTTTTCCACTTTGAGTCCCTATATTGGGGAAAAAGGTGGGATATAAAATCATCATCATCATCATCATCATCATCATCATCTGCATATCAAATTGTTGATGTTTCTTCTTCCAGTTTTCACATCTCCTTCCTCAGAGTCTAACCCAGTTTTGCTTATGATACATTCAGCATACAAGTTAAACAGATAGTGTGATAAAATGCAGTCTTGCCTGTCCCCCTTCTGAAATTCTTTGGTGCACCCCGTTATCCAACATATGTTTGCAATATGATCCTAAATGCTTCTTCCTTTTCTAAACCTAGCTTGGACATTTGCCATTTCTTCCTCCATATATAGCAAAAGTCTTTGTTATAGAATTTTGAGCATCACTTTGCTTGCATGGGAGATTAATGCTATGGTCCTGTGGTTTCTTTTCTTGTGGATTGGAATGCATATTGAGCATTTCCAATCTGAGGTCCACTCTTCCCTCCTCCCCATATATATAAACCATTTTTAGTTAGTATTTGAGTGGATTCTGTCTGTTGCATGAAACATTATTATGCCAGTAGATCCTGGTGAATTACTTATCCCAAGTGGTTTGAGTGTAGCTTCTACTTCAGTTTCTAAAATTGTGGGTTCATCTTCAGATGTTTCTTCCTTGAATGAATCTGGTGCAATCCTTTCTTTTCTTTTATACACTTCTCCAGGTTATTGCTTCTATCATCTTTTTATCATCTTCTTGATCATGCACTGTATTTCCCTAGTGGTCATGGATCGTCCTCATTCTTGGTTTCAGTTTCCCTTTCAATTTTTGGATCTTTGGAAAAGGTCTCTTATTCTACTGTTATTGATCTTCTATTTTTCTGCATTAATTGTCATAGCAGTTCTCCTTGTCCCTGCACACATATCAATTAACAGTTTCATAGAGGGTTGTGACACCAATTCTGTCTCATTTTACTTTAGCTTACTTTAGCTTCTCATCTGTCCTTAACTGTTTGAAAAGGTTAATCTGTAATTGATTGGGTTTGGGAGGGGTTTTCTTTTGCTACAAATAGTGTCTTTTTCCATTCTTTCTTCACAGTGTCCCTGACTTCAGATCAGAGTTCTTCTGGCTCTCAATCAATTTGGCTTAATAGTGCCTTTTTAAATATTATCTTTAAATTATAAAGCAGTGTTTTCATCTATTTGTTTAACTTTAACATGAAATTAACCACTTTATTTAGCTTTGACAATATTTTCATGTGCATTCTTTTTTACCCTGGCACATTATTTTTTAATGTGGCAGACAAAGTAATTTCACTGAAACTCTGTGTTACAATCATAAATGTTTACATATACCTAAAAAGTGATGCAGTCTTGTTTATGAACAGCCATGTAGCTTCCAGCCTCAATATGATGGCACTAGTATTTTTAATAATAAAACTATGAACATGACACTACACACCAATCTCTGCAATCCAACAGACAGAAGAAGAAAAATACTGAAGTGTATCTTGTAGCATTTTGAAATCAAATTGACTAAAATATAGTTAAATATGGAACAGTGACTGCTGGTGGCTTCCATATCAGAGGAATGGTGAATCCACTAAAAGTCTTAGCTCAAACTTTAAGGTGCTGAAGTGCTGAAGTTATTTTGAGAGCAGGTTTCACCACCCTGGGTAACTCATTTAACATTCTTCCAAAAACCTGGATTTATGAATCTAGTAGCATGGATGATCCAGTCACCACTAGTCTTTGTACCAGAATTATTCCATTGACCCTTCTGGGGCTAATATGAATTATTAAATTTTTGAAAAATATTTTAGTATAATTTGCCTTATGATTCTTCACTGTTAAATGCAACAGACTAAGTATTATACAGTCAGCCCTTTCCAACCACAGGCTTCCCATTTGCAAATGGCCCTGCCTCATTCTCCCCAATGGCAGCATGTGCACATCATCATTGGAAAGAATGGGACTTGAGGTCCTGCATTTTTTCTCTGTCTGTTGTGGGGTCCAGAATAGAACTTCTATGGATATGAAGGGCCAACTGTAATAGAATTCCTAAGTCGTGATCTTACAGAACACTGGGATGGATCTAGACTTAGAACAGAGATATTGAAATCAATGACAATTAAGTTAGCTATGAATACTTTGAAAACTGTTTTAGTATAATTTGTCTTATGATTCTTTGTTGTTAAGTATAACTGTCTACGTATTGCAATAGAATTCCACAGTCTTTGCCTTACATAATACTGGCTTGCATCTATACTTTGCTCTGCTTATTTATTTATTTTATTTATTTGGAGTATTTATACCCCACTCTTCAGCTACAAAGGCTCTCAGAGGGGCTTACAAATGGTTCCCTGCCCTCAAGCTTACAATCTAAAAGACATGACACAAAAGGAGAAGGGGATGGTTGTGGGAAAGGGATCAGGTGCAGCAGTTCTTCTCTCCCTCTGAGACCTGGACTATGGCAAATGGACTGGAGGGAGGGCTCTCTTTCTTAATTTAGGCTAGGCCCAATGGAGCTGGCCTGCACTCCAGGCTGTTTTTAAAAGCTTTCAGTTTTGAATGCCTGTCTGAAAAGGAAGGTTTTTGCCTGTCAGCAGAAGACCATCAAGGAAGGGACCATTCTTGTCTTCCTGGGCAGGGAGTTCCAGAGTCTAGGGGCAGCCACAGAAAAGGTCCTCTCTCGTGTCCGCACCAACCATGCTGGATCTCAGAGCCCTGGTCAGCTCATAGAGGGAAATACAGTCTGCCAAATAGCCTGGACCTGAGCCATATAGGGCTTTAAAGGTCATCACCAGCACTTTGAATTGTGCCTGGAAACAAAGCATTGGGCAACCAGTGGAGCTGTTTCAACAGGAGTGTTGCATAATCTCTGTAACCTGCTCCTGTTAGCAGCCTGGCTACTGCTCTTTGGACCAGCTGAAGTTTCCAAACGCTCTTCAAAGGCATCCCCAAGTAGAGCGTGTTACAGTAGTCCAAATGGGATGTAACCAAGGCATATACCACTGAGGCCAGATCCAGCATCTCAAGAAATGGACGCAGTTGGTGCACAAGTTTTAAATGTGCAAAGACACTCCTGGTCACTGCAGAGACCTAGGCTTTCAGGTTCAAAGCTGAATCCAGGAGTACTCCCAAACTGCAAACCTGTGTCTTCAGGGGGAGTGTGACCCCATCTAACACAAGCTGGATCCCTATTCTCTGATTTGCCTTTCAACTGACAGGAGACTGTCTTCTCTGGATTAAAGTTCAACTTGTTCGCCCTCATCCAGTCCATTACTGATGACAGACACTGGTTTAGGACCAGGACAGCCTCCTTGGATTCACTGCCAGAGTGGAGTGTAGCACTTGAAATCACCTCTGAAACTAGTTTCTACCTTGGCATTGAATGTCAATAGCTTCATCTGTTAATTCGGGCTCTAGCACATGAGTAATAGAATGTTCATTTATTATATTTCATATCATTTCTTTAATATATTAACATTATAGATAGCCCCTGTAATACATACAGCATATTGCTTTTTAACTTTTATTCATTAGGCAACCACTTTACATAAAGTAATCACACATACAGGCTTCTGTCACATCCTGGATGATTTTGGATGACCTGAAGTGTCTTGGTTGGTTGGTTTCATTAGGCAGGGGGTGAAAGTTGCAGCTATGTTTTCTTCTAGATATAAATATAGTTTGTTCAATATTTTTAAACCATGTATTGATGAAGCAGAAACATTCTTGTTTCAAAAATTTCATGGTGCCAAAGAAGAGAGAATATCACTATATTAGATCCACGAATACACACAGGGATTAAACTGAGGAGTAGGGTGGGGGTGGCACATAAAGTTGGTTTCTTGCTCATTGGAACTTTCTACAATATTTAGCCAAATGTGGTTACCAAATCTTCCTCATAGTTTTGTATATCATAACTTTCTTCCAGATGCCTGGGGATGCTGGGAGGGCTGGAGGTATTGTATATACTCATGTCCTTATCTGTATTACTACGAAACACCTGAACAAATATCAATAGAATACTACTACTATTAATCCTAGTTTTAGTACTACCATTTTGTTGTTGTGTGCCTTCCAGTTATTTCTGACTAGTGGCAACTTTAAAGCAAACCTTTCACTGAGTTTTTTGGCGCTGAGAGTCTGTGACTCACCCAAGGTCACTGAGTGGGTTTCCATGGCTAAGCAGGGAATAGAACCCTAATCTCCAAAGTCCTATCCCTATGATCAAACTTCTGGTTCCCTTATCCAGTTTTTATTAGACAGCAGGACCTGAGTTTCAGCCAGCTCCATGATTGAAACTCATTCCTCTCCTCACTGATCTGACCAATTTCACTTTTTCCCTTATTGTCCTGAGGGAGAGTTTGGTCACCTTAACAGTAATAGATAGGTTAAACTATTTAAATTCCATTTGAAATTCTGAAACACTGATATATGTAACTTTTCCTTTACTTATATCATCAAAGAGCTGAATGGTCATTGGAGGAAGGGATTTTACAGTGCAGTTCATTATCTTTAAGAAATAGGCTCTAGCCTACGAAAAATTGTGCTATTGCCACAATGCATTTGTGGATGTTTTAAACCTGCCACAGTCAGATTTCTTGCTTGCCTTATACATAAGAAAGGAAACCTGTCTAATTTGAATGGTAGTAAAATACAGGAACTTAGGGTGCCAAATTTATACTAATTGAAAGATTTTGCCAAGCTGATAAATGCAGTTCTGTAGGACAAGTCTAATAAAATATTAACAGGCACTTTATTAAAAAGAACAAAAGTTCAGGTTGATTGATTGATGCCCCATCATTTTCTTGGAATGGGGCCCAAAGTAACTTACAATAATTTAAAACAAGAATCAGTTAAAATCTTATTTTACAAAAATTGAAAAAGAATTCAACTACAGTATTATTATTTTTAAAAAAATAGTTATAAACAATTAAAAGCACATTTAAAACATAAATACTAATAAAAAACTACTTCACACACATTACTACTGTATAATTTAAGTCTCAGAGTATACTTTAATCTTTTAAAATGCAAAGTCCTGTGCCAATGATTAAAGGAAGTTAATGATAACAGAAATAAAGTGCTAAGTGAATGTTCAAGCATGTATATTTATTTCTCTATATATCTATATTTGCCTATGGGTATAGCTAGACATATATGCATCCACCCCACACAGACATATACAAATAGTTGATTCACTGTATCATGTACTTGATAATTGCAACCATTTCTTACATAGTCCAGCATTGTATAGTGAAAGTCAGAAAATTTCCTCTGAAGTTGCTTTCTTCTCTGTTGAGCTCTTCCACAATGAACGTAATAGGTGTTCAAAGGTGCGCTTCCTCCTTCAACATGCCTTTAGAACCTCAGTGTATTCTGTTTATAACTTTGCTTCTTAGTGAAATCTGGTTGGTCAAGGCTTTCATTATTGTCTTTTCCTTGACTTTATAGCCGTACTTACTCATGCAGGAAGCTTATGCTGACATCTGCAAAAAGAATTTCATAGAGGTTTTTTTTTTTTTTTTTTGCAAGCTGACACTGCCTTTTTCCTTCAGACCTACAATATGTGCTTTCATTGTTCCCATACCAACTTATGAATATGTTGATGCCTTTCTCTCTCTATCTCTCTCCCCCCCTTTTTAAAAAAAGCTTCCATCTGAGTTCTGTTCATCACAGATGTTTAGAAACACAGCTGTCCATCTACAGTGGTTCTGCATGAAAGACCATGGTTGTTGAGTACAAAAGAGGGGATTCAGGCAAATATGCACTATAAATAGATGGCATTGTCTGCCTCCTCATTTTCCACTACAGTCCTAAATTTTGGCATCAGAAAATGTACTACAGTGTCAAAGCAGTTTGTACCTCTTCCTTGCTCGGCATCACAAAAATTGAAATACGAACCAAACCAATGTCACTACTATTGTTCTGTGACCAATTAATGAGAACACATGTGTTCCCTCTAAACCAAGAATATGGTCATTCTTCAGCATCTTTAAATAGCAAGTACACACAGTACGCATAATTGGCTTAAAAAAAAAAAAAGCAACCACACCAAACACAGTAGCTTCACTGACAAAGTTCAGTGATATCCTCAAACTGAAAAATCAATTTGTCCTTGAATGTGCATCAAAATCAGGTAGCCACAAGCCTGTAATTAATAGGCAAGTTTGCCTTTCATCCTTAAGAGAAAGAAAGAAAAAAAATACCTTAAGCCATGACCTGTAATGACCACAAAGCTGTTTTCAAGAAACTGAGATATATAATTGATTTCATTAAACTCTGGCAAGATATTCTGATTTATTCATTTGAAGGATTCCATTGGTTAAGTTTTTTTCTCCCCTGGCCCAATCTGTTTTTCTGGCCCAATTGGTTGAGAGGTGCTAGACATAGGACTTTCACAGTGGTGGCTCCTGTGCCTATAGGTTTCCATCCCAAGAAACACAGCTGCCTCCACCTGTTGTTGCAACTAAAAACATAGCCCTAAATCCTAAAAACATGGGCCTAAATTTTCCTTCCTCATCTCTTCAGCCTTTGATTACTTTGTTCTGCCCAAGGATGATCAGAATCAGATGTTGCTCTTCCTGTTTTTGTTTCGCTTTTAAGTATATAAAATGTCATTTTATATGCTGCTTTGTCACTTGCATTTGTTTAAAATGAAATCATTTCCTCAATTTATTACACTGAATATAGAACTATGACTTATATCTTATTAATGTATTATGTCAGAGAGCTCTAGTGTCCTACTAAATGACAGACCCCAGGGTTCCATTGGATGTTGCCACGGCAGCTAAAGTGGAATCATGGCACCATAATTGTGTAGTGTGACGGAGGCCCTAAGGATAGTGCCCATGTGATCAAAATTTGTTTATTAAACCTGTTCCTCCACCATGAATTTGTCTAAGCATCATTTAAACCAGGGGTAGGCAACCTAAGGCCCGGGGGCTGGATGCGCCCCCCCGAGGCCTTTGGACGAGCCCCAGGCTGGTCCTGCCGCCGCCGCCACCCCCCCTCATGATGATATTGATTATTGTTATTACTTGTTCTTGGGGTTTTCTTGGCAAAATCTCCACAGGGGTTTTGCCATGGCTTTTCTGGGGCTGAGAGAGTGTGCATGCATATTTTTTAATTTTTTAAACAAAATATTTTTATATTTATTTATTTATTTATTTATTTATTTATTGTGCTTTGCCCCCCCCCCCCAATTGTCTGAGGGACAGCAACCCAGCCCCCGGCTCAAAAAGGTTGCCTACCCCTGATTTAAACTATGGGCTAGCACTCCATTGTGCTATAGTATATTCCATATGCTATGAGTTGTTGTATGAAAAAATACATTTTTTTTTTCCAGTTTAGAATTTACATCCAGTGAATTTCACTGAATAGTCCCAACTTTCAGGCATATGAGAGAGTGAGGCCCTATTCAGACATTGAAAATAATCCAGGATGAATCTGGGCTGAATCACCATTGTTCACATGCATCCCAAATCCCCCTGACTAAGTTTGGGGGGGGGGCTGCCAAAAAACCCAACTTAACCTTGATAATAGATGCCAGGTTTTTTTCCTTTTTTTAAAGAAAAAGATTCATATGTCAGCAGTGTGAATAACCAATGTGAATAGACCTGGGATAATTTGAGATTAAACTCTGCATGCCTTAAGCTTCCATTTTTGAAAAAGGGCAACTGAGAGTGGCTTGGAGCCATGGTTTACCCAAGCTGCATTCAGCCGGTAGATTCAGCGGCGATTTACATATGACAATACCTGCTGCATCCTGGAAGAGGATTCAAGCCAGAAAAGGCAAGACACCTTTTTCACCCCATGTCATAAGCTCCAAGATCAATTTCACTCTGGCTTCAGGCTTGGCTATGAGAAATAGACAGCTTTGGTTGCCTTGGTAGATGACCTACACAGAGTGAGTGTGTCCCTGTTGATTCTGCTGGACCTCTCAGCAGCTTTTGATACCATCCACCATGGTATCCTTCGGGGTTGCATCTCTGAGATGAGGTTTGGGGAAACTGACTTACAGTGGCTTCGGTCCTTCTTGGAGGGGCAGACCTGGAAGGTTGTGAATTTAACCCATAGCCAAATCAACACATTCTATACCTTCTAGATCTATTCTAAATCTATATCCATTCAGTATTGTGGTATAATCATGTTCAAGTATTTAGTCTACTATTCTTAATTTTTTATTTATTTGTTTTTATTTTGGATGCAGTATTTTGAGATTTAATAATATATAATTGGTCACCATGTCTTCTTGAATATACTCTGTCTCATTTGATTTTGGAAAGTAAGCAAGATCTGTCCCATAAATTGATGGGAGACCATTAGGAAATGCCAGGGATATCCAGTAGCACCAGAAAAATATCTTCCCTGAATACATGAAGAGTCACTGTCAGTCAGAGCTGAGAACACTGACATGATTACGCCATTTTCTACATTGCTATATTTCTTTTTATCCCATACAAAGTTTCTGAAATGTTTTTCTTACAATTGTGGTTACTGGCTAATTTGTAACATAGATTTTTTTTCTTGAACTTTCATGTTTACTGATTTTAGTGTACAGTATATTGAATGTTGTACTGAAAATATTTATAGGGTGGATAATAGCAGCAACTCACGTTTAGAGCTAATACTTACTGATAATGTGATAAGATTTTGTTTCAGCATCATAGCAATTGTTGGTAGATTTCTCTGTCTTGCATATACCTATTTTATTTTCCTTTAATGTGTTAAAACATATTAATGTTAAGGGGGAAATTCCAAGAGATAATGTGTCAAAATATTTCCTAGCTTTTTAAAAATGGCTGATTTGTGTATATTCCTTTTATACTCTTCTCCTTTTGCAATCTGCTCTGTCACTACCAAGCAAAATGTTTGAAAGGTATTTTGCACAGCAATTGTTTCAATAAGACCTCTTTCCCCATATTATACCAGTGTGTGATAGCTGCCAACTTGGCAGCATGATCATAAAGCTTTACATCAGAAATATACATCCTTCATTTCATGACTGGATTCTTCAGTGTTGTTAAAGATATTCATATCCTCTTTCCTTTCTGTATAAAATTTAATACCATTCTTTTACTATTTTAGCACAACATGTACAGAGACCCTAATCACAGAAGTGCTGGGGAAAAATTGCTCTGAAATAAAATACATATTGACTGTATTTATCCAGCCTGAAATAATAAAGAGATCCATTCTGCAAAGTCTCTTTGCAAAAATAATAACTGTCTATAATTGATATTTATCATTCTTTTAGCCTGTAATCTTATACTCACTTGGTCAGCAATAACTCCTATTGAACTCAGTGGGCCTTTTTCCTGAGTATAGATGTACAGGACTGCATTGGTAAATTCCATAATGGCCTGTTTATGTATAGATAAGTCCCTATTCAGTTGTATAATCTGATTTGTGGACTAATTCCTATAGATAGGTGCTAGGTTTTTCAATGTGCTCATTTATCTATTTTTAAAGGCTGATCTTCAACTAGAGACTTTTTCCAAATATGAGAGAATTTGCAGTAGTTGAGTATAATATGCAATATCACACATTCACTTCATAGCTATAGGCTGGGTAGGATATCAGGATTGTGTGATGCGTCTTGTCCCTAACTCAATAGGTTTTTGCTTCAACTATTGTTAAACATATATAGAAGCATATGAAATTGTGTGCACTGGTCAGGAGAAAAGATCAGCAGAATTAGGAGGTTACCACTGCATGTCTACATTCCATGCATCCTTAAAATGTGCTCTGGATGGCTGGGAAGCCTTGTGGAGTAGATGTGCAGGTGACACAGAGAGCTAAAGAAGAAAGGAAAGAAGGAGAAAATCCCGTTTCATTGGTGAAACCATTTTAGTGTGTCATTGGATCCTGTTCATTGTGTTTCAAAAGTCTAAGTCTATACACTGGGCTGCACAAGTTCGGGGGAAATATTTTGACTCACCTCTTGGGAACCAGGATGCATAAGTGGTGGTTTGAAAAGGACAAAAGTCGATTTCTGGTTTTGGAAAACTCCTTCCAGGCTTTGGGAAGAGATTATTCTCCCTCTCTTCTTTCTTTTGCTAGGGTCTGGAGAGCTGAGGATCCCAAAACCTGTACAACATTTGACCCATTTTTGCTTTAACTTATTATAGGCATTGACAAATATTAGTGAGGGGTTTATCACACTGTCCTTTCTCCCAAGCCAAGTGCAGGCTGAAACACACCTCTGTGCCCAGGCAGGAGGCATCCTGCACCCAATCTGGATTTATTCTGTACTTTGTAAAGAATTGTAAAATCCTGTGACTGAGTTCTACATACTGGGGTTCTGCCTTTATTCACAGTAGAGAACATGGAATAAAGTAGCAGACATTTAAATGGGCTTTGCTAGGTCCTTGGATGGATTCATGTTATCCCAAGAATTGTTTTGAATAAGAGACAAGCATGCAATGGTTCATCCCCAACTTTTGAAAATATCCAGCTGGTACTTAGAATTGTCTCTGTCCTTAGGTTCTTGTGTGAGTGAAACACATAAGTAGAGAGAGTTTGGACGATTTATGTGTTATCAGAGGTGAATAACCATTTAAAAGTATTATGGTTCCCAGCCTTTTCTGTATGCCCATTTCCTATTTCAGTGTGGAGTTTTGCATAAAAGATAAAACAAATAATAGGAAGAAGATGGGCTTCTCTGAAAATGTTCACAGACCAATAAATAATGTGCAACAAGACTAGAGAGCTTATCGCACACCTGAAAGAGGTATCTTACCTCTTCCAGGTTCAATCCTCGATCCAGGATACACCCGGATGTTATCACACATCCAATTCTACCATGATGCCACCAGTGCATCCAGCCCAGATCCAAGGAGCCAATTTTTAAACTCAGAAAACTTCAATTTTTAACTGCGTTGGTTGAGTGCAGCTTCGACCTGGGCTGGATGTGGCCAGTGGCATCACAGCACAATTAGTGGCAAATTATGTGTGATTTGAGGACTGAACCCGGAAGAGGTAAGACACCTTTTTTGGGTGTGCGATAAGCTCCTGAGTATAACCACAAAATAATGTGGGTAAGTCTAGGTTACCACAAAAGCACAGATAAAAATGCAACCAGCAGCTACTCTCCAGGACAGTATGAAAAAAATATTTATTGAGTAACTACTGAGATGTTTAAAACAATACAGCACTTTCCCAGAGGGGACTTTAACTGTCCAAACAGCTGTTGAATGACAAATAAAGCTATTGTAAATATGGATCAGCAAATAGATTCATGGCCCAAAAACAGAATCCTGAAAAAGAAATCCTGGCTTCTGTGGAGGACTTATTGTGTAGTCAGACAGTGCTATTACATGAGCAGCAAAACTAGTTGGGACCTTTTTCTTAATGGTAGCCAGAGGGGCTGAAAACATATCTCATTAAATACCGAAGTGAGAACCATCCATGCCACAGTAATTCCAATTTCTATGTATGGTTGTGAAACCTAGACAGTGAAAAAAGCTGACAGGATCAGCTCATTTGAAATGAGATGCTGGAGGAGAGTTCTGTGGATACCATGGACTGTCACAAACAAAAATAAGAGCAAGAGCAGCACAAGCCTGAACTCTACAAAAGTGAGGCTCTTGCACTTTGAACATATAGGGATGACATGACTCATTGGAAAAGATAACAAAGTTCAGTAAAGAAGTTGACAGTAGGACAGGAGGAAGACCACATTACAGGTAGATTGATTCAATCAATAAAGACACAGCTCTGGGTCTGAGCAGGGCTGGCTGCATCTACATTGCAGGATGAATGCAATTTGACACCAATTTAACTGTCATGGTTCAATGCTATAGAAATCTGAGATTTGTAGTTTTTGAGATATTTAGCCTTTTTTGTCAGAGAGCTCTGGTTCCACAACAAACTACAAATCTCAGGATTCCATTGGATAGAACCAAGAGAGTTAAAGCAGCTGTATTTATGACTGGAGCCCTTGGCGGTCTCTCATTCATAGGATCAGCAGATATCAAAGCTGGATTGATGACAAATGATAATGGTATCTACTAATGCTACTAATAGTTGAGAATATTAGCTTCCTTGATTCAAGATGCAAAACAAAGGCATGGTTTTTGTAACCTGGGATGCTGTTAATCTGTACCATTATTTGGGAAGCCTTTCTCATTGGGTATCCAGTGGAGCTGGAGAGAGAGGGCAGTGCGTGGGCTTTTAAAAAGATGTGGCTCTAGGAAGGATTTGCTAATCTATGTCCAGCCTGTTGTTTTTTTCTTCCCAGTAACATTCTAAACATCAGGCAATAGATTTGGTATTTTGTAAAGTCCTACAGAATAATAACATACTACTTCTTGAAGTCTGGATTGTTATGTAGCCTAAACAACAGCATCTATACACATGAGAAAAGTATTTGAAGCTTGGAAGAACCTGTACGGAAAATGCTGTTTTCTGCACAAAAATACCACCTGCAAATTTTGTGCAGAATAAATCTTGAACTGTGAACACACAAGAAGAAAATTATTAAAATTACTCACTTCCTCCTGTCAGAAGAACACTAGTGAAGAATCAATTCCCTACTGGTTTGCAATTTGGGGTAAGCTCTGAGGAGCAGCCTGATGTGGATTAGAGAGGATTTCTATGCGTACCATCAAAAAGTGGCTATTGTGAAGTAGGGATGCCCATTCACAGCATATCTGCTATGGGGTATACAGCCAATCACAAAATATTATAGTAGAGAACAAGTCAGAAGTGGGATTCAGACTACTACTTTAAATAGACAATTCTCTCTCTTTCAGGATTACACCTATAAATCATCTCCCTCTTCCAATTTCTCCCATTTTCTCAGCTCCCCTAAATTCCATATTTCAAACACTGATTACCTACATGCTCTTCTTGTAGAATGTGTTCATCAATTGCATATTTGGTCCCTTTCCAGATTACCCCTAAATTGAGAACCACTGTGATACGGTGATTAAAGGTGTTGGACTGAGACTTGGGTGATTCACAAAGTTTACACTGAGCTATGAAAACTCACATGAGGATTTGAGCCAGTCTCTCTCAGGGTGCACCTGCAATGTAGAAATAATGCTATATGACACTACATTAAGTGCTGTAACACCATCCTATGAAATCCTGGGATTTATAGTTTTACAAGGTCTTTTGCCTTCTCTGCCAAAGCATGCTGGTGCCTCACAAAACTGCAAATCCCAGGATTCTGTAGGATGGAGCCATGGCAGTTAAAGTGCTGTAACACTACATTATTCAATGTACCATAGATGCATCCTATCTCTCATCCTACCTACATAACAGGCTCTTGGTATTTACTGGGGTGTGGTTCGAGAACCCCCCATGGATACCAAAATCTATGGATGCTCAAGTCTCATTAAATACAATGGCATAGTAAAATGGTGTCCCTTATATAAAATGGTAAAATCAAGGTTTGATTTTTGGAATGTATATTTTTTTGAATATTTTCAAACTCTGGATGCTTGAATCTGTGGCTAAAGAATTTGTGGATATGGAGGGCTGACTGTAATGTGTGGGGGGAGTAGTGGGGGAGATCTATTTATATTGCAAAGCAATCATTGGAAACAAGACAGAATAAAAATATCTTAAATTAATAAGATCTTATTTTCTCTCTCTCTCGCTATCTTGTATGCACATAGCCCACACATATCCAGATTCATCCAGCCAGCAGCCATACTCTTCTATTACACAAACATATACACATATATCCCCCCTCACCATCTCAACTTTCCTCAACCTATTCTGACACCAGATCTTCCCCAGATCTTTCCGCTAACCTCCTTTCCCAGCTCACCCTACAGCTTTTCCCAACATACTCCAAGTATAAAGGAATCTCTGAAGGAAAGTTTTACTCATATTAACTTGGATTTGGGATGAACACTATGTTGATTCCAACTTGATTAGGCTGACTAGTTTTACCTGCTCTCAAGTGAACAGGGGTAGAGCAGATGTTGGGGACTGAGACAGTAGAAGAGTAGGAAGGTGTTGGGGGCAGCCCTCATGTAGTCAGACAAAAGCCTGATCAAGGCTCTGCAGATACCAGGAATTGATCTTAAGGCTTTTTTGTAGGGAACATGTGTGAGCTATGTGCACTGAAATATGAACAGCTCAACTGAAGTTTTTGGGAAGACTCAGAAAGAGTTAGACAAATAAAAATAATTAAGAATCAATAGGGTATAAATGTGGAACTCTTGCTAGATGCATGTGTGGAGGGATATACATAGAGAAACGGTACTTATATTTGTGTGTGGGGTGGGGTGGGTGTAGGAGTAAGTATGACTATAGCTGGAGCTACAGATAGATGGTACATACAGTAAATATATAATTTTCCCTAACACAGCTAAATGAATTCTGACATATTTCTCCTTTGAGCCTTCCCACAAAGGTGGTTTCAAGTCAATGAGGGAGGGAATGGGAAAGTGCCTTTTACGGTATTACTGCATTACTTTTCAGTCTGTAGGGAACACTTACTGGGTTTTACTATTGTATTTCCATTTAGAGAAATATTTACATGTGCATAAAAAGTGCTCTCCAGCCTCACAGATAAGAACACTAATATAACCACTTATACTATATATTTATGCACGTATTTTGGAGAGGAAAAAAAGCACTTGTCTATTCTCAGGGTAAAAGTAAATACAGAGGGATCCCAAGTGTGTGCATTTTATTTTGTTTTATTTATATGAAGTATAGGCCCTGTTTAGTTTGTCAACAGTGTCCTGATTTTGCCAACAGTATCCAGAATGAGATTTAAAGCTGCATTGTACAATGGTAGGAATTGTCTCAAAGTCAAAGGATGTAGGCTGCAATCCACTTACCTGGGAGTAAATGCCATTGATTCCATGGGACTTAATTCTGCATAGACATGGCTTGATTTCTATGCTAGGTATTTGATTTAAACTTGTATTGAAAGCACAATTCTTAAGTCAGTGATCACATGCAGATGTGGGACATTTTTTGCAGTGTTGCATAAATATCATGTTATAACTTTTTTAAAAAAACTTGGAAGATTCAGCAAAACACCAAAAAAAAAATGAGAATCCAGAGTGCACACACAGATCTATCATGTGTGTATCGACCAGCTGGTGGTGCTAATCACCTCAGTTCAGCAGCTCCAATAGACCCCTACAAGTGCAAAGGCTTCCCATACTTTTTTTATAACGATGGTATATGGATAGACATATCACTTCTGTTTCCAGCCCTTGATTCACATATGTTTATCTATAAATCATGAATATAAATACAGTGGTATGTTCAGTCCTCTTCCTGTATTAATCTACAAGATTCAAAAATCATCAGAACTTTGAAATCTAGCTTCTAAATGTATTTTCTTTCAAATGTGTTCCACACATGTGGGATTACATCTGCAACCATTTTATCTGAAAATAAATGTTGTTGCAGTTATGTGCTTTTAAGTCATTTCTGCCTTATGGTGAACCTAAGGTGAACCCATCTTGGGGTTTTCTTGGCAAGAGGCTGAGAGAGTGTGACTTGCTCAAGATTACCCAATTCCCATGGCCAAGCAGGGATAGATGTTTCTTAAACATATTGTCATTTTTAAAACAGACATTTTGAAACATTTTCTTCCAGGTTGACCAGCCCTACATCATCTTCATCAAATATAACATGATCCTCTGCCAGCAATATTTTCCTTCCACCATTTATGCAAAAAAACTCTTTGTCACTGGAGGCCACCCTACATTCCCTGGATGCTCAAAAGACTATGACATCTATGTTGACCATACTCTGTGCTGCTGTTGCTCTCCTAGGTTTCTGTTTGTTATGATGGATCCTGTTGGGCCTCCCAGCCTCCTCAGATCTGCCAAGTATGACATGTCTGTATTGTACCTGTTGGCAGAAGTGCCATCGCCTCCACTGTAGCTAGTTTACTTCGATAAACCTCTCCTAAATGACATTCTATGAGAGACTCCCATTCCAGATCTTTGAAAACTGGTCATCTATGCTCAGCTCTTGTTATTTGGTAAGTACAACAAGCTGGTCATGAGGCACAAAATAGTACAGAGATGACCACTCAAATGTTACAGAGAAGCAACCTGCCCTTCGACTGTTTATACACATTGCAAATACAGTTGGACCTCTATATCCATGGATTCTGCATCTACCAATTCAACTATCTGTGGTTTCAAAATATCCCCCCCCCCCAAAAAAAAACCACACACATCCAAAATGCAAGCCTTGATTTTACCATTTTTGCCATTTTGGTTCAATGCAAGGGATACCATTTTACTATGCCATTGTATATAACGGGACTTGAGCATCCATGGGTTTTGGTATCTAAGGAGGATCTTGGAACCAAACCCCAGAAGATGCCAAGGGTCTACTGTAATCACATAACCTTAAAGATGGATCAGTAAAGTGAAGGAGAGCACAATGTGGACAATCATAAAATCATAGAATCATAGAGTTGGAAGAGACCACAAGGGCCATCCAGTCCAACCCCTGCTATGCAGGAACTCAAAATCAAAGCATCCCCAGTAGATGGCCATCCAGCTTCTGTTTAAAGACCTGCAAAGAAGAAGACTCTACCACACTCCGAGGGAGTGTGTTCCACTGTCGAACAGATCTCACTATCAGGAAGTTCCTCCTAATATTAAGGTGGAATCGCTTTTCCTGCAGCTTGCATCCATTGTTCCAGGTCCTGTTCTCTAGGGCAGCAGAAAACAAACTAGCACCTTCCTCAATATGACATCCCTTCAAATATTTAAAGAGGGCTATCATATCCCCTCTTAACCGTCTCTTCACCAGGCTAAACATGCCCAGTTCCCTAAGTCATTCCTCATAGGGCATGGTTTCCAGACCCTTCACCATTTTAGTCGCCCTCCTCTAGACATGCTCCAGTTTTTCAACATCTTTTTTGAATTGTGGTGCCCAGAACAATATTCCAGGTGGGGCCTGACTAAAGCAGAATATAGTGGCACTATTACTTCCCTTGATCTAGATCAGGGGTAGGCAACCTTTTTGAGACCTGGGCCGGTCTCCCGTAGCCCAGGTCTCGGCTGGGCCGGGGGGGGGAATGGCACGCTCGCACGTGCGCGCGCACCCTCCACCGACGCGTGCGACCCCCTGCAAATGCGGCGGTGGTCGGCGCTGCATGTGTGGGGGGTCGCATGATTCCCATGATTCCCTAGCATTGAGCCAGGACAGTCTCAAGCTGCATTATTTCTGGCAGTCTGTAAAGGCTCTGAATCATTCCCCATCACATTGATGCTTCCTTCATAAATACAGGCTGAATGCATTGGAGACCCTGTGTATAATACTCAGGAGCAACCAGTGTATTGCAGTGAAGAATAGTTGAGAATGAAAATGCACACAGTTTAATCTTTTTAGCTGAAGAGTTCTTTAAGTCTGATTCTATTGGCATCCACAATATCCTTGAATCTTTTTTTTTTGGTCTTCTTATCTTTCTGGTCTTCTCCAGTTTAGCCTTAGATTTTAAAAAGGCTGAGTCCATGTTTGGTTAGTTGTGATATTCATGATATAGGAAAAGGATTTCTTTTCCTTTTGTCAATGTGTAAAGGCTCCAAACATCTGCAGCTAGAGCCCAGCAGCTTAACAGAATCGTCCCTGCCCTGACCGCATAATTGTTAAATTGTGCATGTAAAATGGCTTCAGGATATTCTGTGCCTCTTCCAGCAGGTTATCAGAGAAAACCTGCCAGAAAACACTGCAGTGTTTATATATCCTTTAGGTTAGGAACTCAAAGGTCAATAGTTGCCAAAAGCATTTTTGCTGGATAACTACTACTTTTCTCAAGCTTTGCAACCTGCCTGAGCAGTGATCCTTATCGTACACACACGCACACATGCACACACGCGCACACACACTTTGTAGATCTTCATAGTGTGACCAAGCAATTTTGGTTTACTCAGGTATTCTGTTCCTGTTTGGGGTACAATTAATCATGATGATTAATTAGCTGCACAAGTGGGTATTATATGTGGCTACAGCAGGTCGCATAACATTACTAGTGTATTTCTTTTGGCTAAAACCCTCCCAGTGGAATGCCATTCATTTATTTTTATATGTAATAACAGAAAAATATAATTACTTTTTGTGAGTCTTAATGCTTGAAGCATTTCTGTAGTGTATATTGGTTGTAGCTTTTCCTATAAACAAGACTTGTTGCTTCAGAAAGATCAATAGAAGATGTTTGAACCTTCTCAGATTCTCAACTAGTGCCATCAGGGAGTAATCTCCATCGAATTATACAGAAAGACAGCAATACTATGGGCATTTGCAGACTGCCAGAAATAGTGCAAATTGAGTCCACTTTAACTGTCCTGGCTCAGTGCTAGGGAATCATGGGAACTGTATTTTTTTCTGAGACACTGAACCTTCTGTGTCAGAGAGCTCTGGTGCCACAATAAAATACAGTTCCCATGATTCCCTAGCACTGAGGGCCTTTGCAGACTGCCAGAAATAGTGCAAATTAAGTCCACTTTAACTGACCTGGCTCAGTGCTAGGGAATCATGGGAACTGTAGTTTATTGTGGCACCAGAGCTCTCTGACAGAGAAGGCTCAATGTCTCAGAAAAAAAATACAATTCCCATGATTCCCCAGCACTGAGCCAGGGCAGTTAAAATGGACTCAATTTGCACTATTTCTGGCAGTCTGCAAAGGCCCTGGGTCAGGGCAGTTAAAGTAGCTTCAATTTGCACTATTTCTGGCAGTCTGCAAAGGCCCTTTATTGAGTTATACAAATGCAGAGTTCATGCCACTCTGACTTAATTGGTACTCAAGGTATGACTAATCTTACTGCTATTTTTGTTGTTGTCATGATAAACCTGCCTGAAATTTTAGATCCTCGGTGGAGGCCCTGTTGTGTATCTCTTTACATCAAAAGGGTAAGTTGGTAAGGGCATATGACAGGGCTTTCTCTGTAGTGGCACCTCAATAGCTGAAACATTATTCCCAGGAGATGTCAAGCTGGCTGCATCCCTCTTGAGTTTCTAACAGGCACCTCAGACTGTATTATTTCATGTGGCCTTAAGGCCTTAGAGCCTTAAGAGCAGAATGAATCTGTATATGTTTGAATACAGACGCCAGTGTAGTATAATTTGAGCACTGCACTATGACTCTGGAGACCAGGGTCTGAATCTCTGCTGAACCATGGAAGCTCACTGGGTGACCTTGGGCAAGGCACTCTCAGTCTCAGAGGAAAGCAAAGTCATACCCTCTCTGAACAAATCTTGCCAAAAAAAAAAACCCCAAAACCATGATGCATTTGAAACAACTAGAAGGCACATAACAACAACAACAGAAACAACTAGAAGGCACATAACAACAACAACAACAACAATTTGTTTGAAGTACACGTGTGTATTTTAAACTATTTTTCAATTATTTGTTTTAGTCTATTTTTAAATAATGTTCATATCTGTTTGCATTTAACGTTTTAAAGTTTTTATCTGTTTACATTTCCTTGGTGCCCCCTGATAGCCAGAGAAATGATAAATAAACACAACAAATACTTTGTAGCAAAAGTGTGTCTAAACTGCTTTTCTGTCTCCCAGAATGCTCAAAGTGATGTACAATTTAAATCACTAGCACAATGATAAAAATAAGAACAACTGACAAATAAATGGACAATATTTCAAACACAATTTTCTGGGAATTGCAACCACTGCATATCTCATGGAAGTAATAATAACAATTACCAGTTTTAAAAAGACAAGAACATTTTCTTACCACATTTCTTGTAGTGTAGAAATAGTCTGATACATCAAGGTTTACAAATCTTAGCATATGTCATTCACAAATTCTTCACCAGGAGACTGAAAAAGTAGTAAAAGTAATGGTTTCTCAACTTTATCACTCATAAGACTTAATTATTATATTTCTGCTCTTTGGGTTTTGAGTAAGAATAGGATCAAGATCTATTATTAAAATCTTTAGGTTTCTTAAAAGACGGTTGAATATTCAGATTATTGCAAATAAATAGTTTTTTTTCCTCATATTAACCACAATGTACTGGGGGCTTGAATTATTTTATAAAAGATTGGCTCCACTCATTGGGAAGAAAGCAATGAAACTGTGCCATACAATGAGAATATGTTCATGCCTAACAAGTTTTCACCAAGATTTAATTACTGGACATGGAGATGCCAATGTCCCTTGCAATTTTGTTGATTAGAATCCAAAAGTGTGTGTGTGTGCGTGCGTGCGTGTACGCGTGTGCACGTGCATGCATGCACATATATGTTTTCTATAATAAAGTCTTTAAGGCATGAATGGAAAACATCTTGCTTCCAGAAGTTTCTGGATTTCCACCAGTTCCTGCCACAATGGCTATGATTAAGGTTGATAGTAGCTATAGCTCAACATCTGGAAGAGCACAGGATTTCACCTCTGCTGTAAGATTCCAACACATATGGTGACCTTTTGCTACTGTAGACTATATCCTTCTGGGCTAACTATTTTGAACGTAGCTAGTGGGAATTTATTCTGCCCAAATATCCTTCCATCTGATCTTGGAAGCTAAGCAGGGTCAGCCCTGGTTGGTACTTGCATGGGAGACTGTCAAAGAATTCCAGGTGCAGTAGGCAATATTGCAGAGGAAGAAACTGGCAAAATGTCCTCTAAGTTCTCCTTGCCTAAGAAAACCCTATAAAGTTCATGGGGCCACCATAAGTCAACAAGCGACATGAATGCACATACACATACACATACACACATGCATAAGGTGGGAATTTATTTTCTTTTAATAGTACACACACATGAACACACATACACTAGATTATATCCCAAAACTGAAAATTTCCTCTGTTTCAAAAATGATTTGCCATGTGGACTGTTATTGAAATAGCTAAATAAATAAACAGTAGAATAGATTAGAATAGATGAAAGCCCTCCCCCATCTTCATTTTCCTATGTTCTTAGAGAATAAGTTATATATCTTTTATCCCTCTTCTAAATTTTCAAAGAAATCTGGTGCATTATTATCATACTACTGGAATTACTGAAGGAGACAAAATACATTCACACACCAAAAAGCAATGCTGATTTAAAAAAATGTATTCCAATGAAACTTTCATTTTGAAGTTACTGAAATTACTAGAATTTATATATCTCCTGTGTGTGCATACTACAGAACATGTAACATTGCCAGATTTTTAACTACAATGTGAACATAATTTTTAACTTTTTAAATTGTTCTCTCAGATAATGCTTTCAAAGCAAATTGTACCCCCAAGCTAATCTCCCTCTCCCCAAAATGGGTTAAAATCCATACAAATATATTGGGATTGTGGTCCTCCTAATTGCTAAATCATCAAATCAAATAATATTGTTTATGAGCATTAAAGCAGTAAAGTACAAAAGGGAGGAATTGGATGTGAGAGCTATAGCTGAAGTTTTTTAAAAAATCTAATCTGGGGAGATAAAGCAGATGAAATGTCCTTCAACATCTGAAAGATTTCTTTTTTTAAAAAAAATGCCAACAGATTGTCATCAGATCTATTTGTTGTTGTTTAAAAAAAGTTGCTACATATTTCTTTGGGGAATAGTTTAGCAAATGACACATAGTTTATGGGAAACACATCTGTAAGCAGGCATGTAATTCACCTGGTTTACAATCTGCTCTGTGGTCTTTGTACATACTTTTAAAAAAGATATAAGGGAAAAAATACAACTTGTAACAAAGCAGAGAGAAATAGATTCAAAGATGTGGCAGAGTCAAAGGAATTTTTGAATACATTTAATTTGTATAGTCCAGCTATCTCCGATACGTCCCTGTGATTTTCATTCCACATGTGCTCATTATCTAAAGATAGACAGAAATATTTGTGACATGAGTAATCTTCAGCAAGTTTAATGGGACTTGCTCCCAAAGTGTGAACTGGATTATAGCCATCCATCCAGGGCTGCATGTACAAACATGGTTAGCATGATTTATCAGTCATTGTGTTGAAGAACCTTCTTTCTATCTTTTTCTTTCAGGCTGCAATCCCAAACACACATAACAAGGAACAAGGCTCATTGGGCACAACAGAATTTACATAGGAGTAAACATGCACAGGTTTGTGCTGCAATTCTCTGAAGAGGGAGGGAAAGAGAAAAACAACCCTTACTGTGGTTTCTAAAACACCCACCCTCAACCAATACAAGCTATGATTATCTGAAGCATTATCTAACAGGTTTAGGGTTTCTTATACCCTCTTTTACTGAGCACATGTTGCCCTCAGGTCCGTAACTGAGCTTCACTCAGCCTTTTATGGCTGTGGTTGTTCTTCCCTTTCACCAAAAGGCAGAGTGCATAGCAATCTGTGGGTAACAGAACAAGAGCTTCTTCCTGATACTACTGTCAGAGCCTGGGAAAACAAAAATCCCATCGTTTCTATTGCCCTTGTTCCACCCCACTTCACCCATACACCATCCGTACATGGCCACTTGTCACTGACCCCTGCCTTGTCCCATTTTCTTTTGGCTCTTTGAGGCTGCACATGTGCGACAGTGCTGAGCGGCCCCACGTTTTGAACTTGATTGTACAACATTGTCCAGCACAAACGATGCAGACACACATTGGCTCCAAATGCAGAGAACCAATCCTCTGGGAAGACACAAGCCTCTTTTATAGGTGGTCCGCAGCACAGAGAGGCACCGTTCTTGACAAATGTTATTGTGATTGTTATCTGGCTACAGATTCACTGGAGTAGAAATGCAGGCTGTAAAGCTGGGCTGATGTAGGGATGGGGGATGGCACAAGACCAACTCTATCTTATCTATCTTCAGGAGAGGAAAGAAATTCACTGGATTCTCCTTTCTCTACAAAAAATACGCATATTTTACTTCCAAAGTCTGGGAATGGGACACAATTCATCTTGCCTCAGAAATCTCAATATTTCCAATGCATTTGAAATGGTTCAGCAAAAAAAAAAATGTATACAACCTCATGCATACATTTGGAAAAAATATCCAAACATTTGAAAATAGTGCATACACAGGCCAATGGAGGACATGATGGAAAAAATGCACATTTTAGGGGAAAGGTACGCCATTCCTGTGGAAGCATTAATAAAAAAGCAAACAAATCTTGCAAGATGAAGTAAGAATAAGAGACAGAGTTCTGCCCCTCTCCTAACATGTCTGTGGGGAGGCTAGATTTGCAATCTGAGGGGAACAAAGTGAGGGCAGCACTAGAACCTCTCTCCCTGAGGGCCTGCCTTTCACAGGAAGGGAGTTGTGTTTGTTTTCTTAGAACGCATGTCTGCATTCAGAAATACTATCCCCTCCCCACCTGCTGTCTGAAGTGGTACATCAGATCACCTTATTTTGCTGAGTGGCTGTAGCCAGCCTTAAGATTTCTGTAACCACATCAACACCATTAAATGTTTAGTTTAGACTGGCACTTAGCTGCAGCCTGTGGCAATGTGGTAAAATGCTGCTGTTAGAATGAACCCCTCGACCCATTGCCCCCTACCAAAGGTTTCCAAGTAGCTGCAGAAAGAAGAAGCATATAAAGCTGTCCATAGATGAACTCCTAATCTCCATACAGTTATGATGACACAGTAAGACTCTAAGTAGCTGCTGCCAAAATTCAGACATACCTTCATAAGAAAGAACCTGAATGGTATGTTTGTTTCTCTCTCTTTCCCTCCACCCTCTCTCTGCATATGTATTATTTTAATGATTATAGTACTCTGCTGTGGTGCCACAATAAACTACAATTCCCAGAATTACATAACTTTCCATAGCATTGAGCCATGGACGTTAAAGGGATGGCAAACCGAATTATTTCTGCATTGTGAATGCAACCAAAGTAATTTGCCCATTTGGGCTAGAGGTTTTGAATTTAGTGCTTGGCTCTTAGAAGTCTAGTTTTAAATTCTTATCTTTTCAGACATGTTTGTAGTGCTGACGCAGGATGCCATCCCCACCCCAACATACACAACAGGCTCCACACTAACAATAACATACAGGCAGATAAAGTATGATCCTCTCCATGCTGGGAACAGCTCAGCCTATTGAGCTTTTCCAGAGAAGGTGCCTAAGAATTTTGATCAGTCTAATTTTAATAAGAACATACCATTTAATACATGATTCAGTGGTACATATATTGCATCTGGTACATCATATAGACTTCACAGGTAGCCAGCTATATTCTCCATCACAAATTTAGACTTAATAGACTTAGGGGGGTTGCAGACTGCCAGAAATAGTGCAAATTGAGTCCACTTTTAGGGTTAGTGTTAGTGAATCATGGGAATTGTTTTGTTTTGTTTTTCTGAGACATTGAGCCTTCTCTGTCAGAGAGCTCTGCTGCCACAATAAAATAACAGTTCCCATGATTCCCTAACCCTAACCCTAAAAGTGGACTCAATTTGCACTATTTCTGACAGTCTGCAACCCCCCCCCCCAGCCAAAGAGTAAAAGGGAGCAATTAGATTTCGGATTAGCTTCAGAAAATATTGCATTAATGAAAGAAAGATACAGGTCCAATTTTAATGTTTTTGTTGACAATACAATTTGAATATTACTCCATGTCAGGGTTAGCAAGTGTTTTGCACATTGAATTAATGTTAAAAATAAATTAAGGCATTATCTAAATTAAAATGAATATAGTAGGACTGCATACTATAGGACCCTGCAGTATTTTGCCTTGGGCAGGATCTGATGAATGGATGTGTGTCAACATGCTTCTCTCCCTTATGCACAGCTGGAATTTGACTTTCACTCTTCCCTGTAGCAGCAGTTCCTCTAGCCAAACAGACATGCTACTGTTCAGTTAAAAAAGCAGCTTCCCTGTTCAGTAGTAGGGACTGCTGCAGAGAAAGATGAATGCAAAGCCCCAGCTGTGTGCGTGGGAGAGATGTGTATGCACACATAGCCTTATTCTTTGGATCCTATCCTTGGTATCACCCACCCACAAACATACAGATTTCTTCCTTTACTCTACAGAGAATCTTTGGCCAACTTCCAGAATAAGACATTGTTTAATGTTATATCCCATACTTCCTCCTTAAGTGCTTAGGGTATGTGTTGTGATAATATCCCCACAACAACCATGTGAGGTAGCTAAGACATCAGATTTATGGCTGATCAGTAATCCCAATACAGATGTCCCTGATCATCTCCACTATCTCATCACCTATCATCATTTTTCCTGTTCCTCTTGAGCCTCTGATTTATTCATATACCTATTTAGGTATCTGGAAAATGCATAGGGAAATTAATCACATGCTTGGATATTTAAGTGTTGTTGTTTTTTAAGTCAAAACCCTATGTGACTGGAAAACTTTGGTAAATTCTTCAAAAATGAAATGAAACAAAATTCTCATGCATTTGTACTTTCCCAGTTTGAAAGGTACAGCTATTTGCAGCATGGAAAGAAACACATTATACCTATGTGCCACACAGATGTTAAAGATAACATAGAGAGAATGAGAGAGAGATGACCTTTCTTCCAACATGAGACTCAGCCAGCTCACAGCAGATGCATCACATAAAACAACATGCAGCTGACAATCATTATAATGCAAACATTAAAAAACTATCCTATTAAAAACAGTACTAATTTAGAACAGTTTAAAGGCATTTAAAACATAGAAATAAAAATAAAAATATAACCTTAAAATATAACCTCATTTTTTTTAAAGACCACTTATTTAATAACCAATTAATTACCAAAAGTCTATCTAAATAATTAAAAAATAAATTACCTCCCTGAGGAAATACAGCAGAGAGGGATGAAAGTGGCACCCCATGGGAAAGGGTTCCATAGCCTGGGAGAAACCACCAAGAAAGTCATCCAACATGTCCTCACCAAATGTTCCTCTAAGGGTGGTGGGAGACCCATTGGCTTCACTTTTGGATGCAACTCAGAATGACTGCACACTTCTAGAGGGTGAGGACAGCAAATTAAAATTTACAGACTGCCAGAAATAATGCAGCAAGTGAGGTTTTAATAATGTTCAGAAAATCAGTCTTCTTGCATAAGCAAGGATACTCTAACTTGATGAACTGCTCTTACCAGTGTAACCTTCCCTACCTCTCTAAAGCACATGATGACATGATACTTGGAAAAATCTCTGGAACATAGTAGAACATGGTGCTGCAGTAGGTGAACAGGATCAGAGATTGAATGCTCAGGGGAAGGACAACTGATTTTTCTTGCAATGCTACATGTTTCTTCTTTAAATGGCATTTTCTATACTGTACTTTTTTTTGTATTTCAGAAAAATCTGTTCCTTCACAAACTTATGTTGTCATAATGTTAGGGAGAAACCTTACATGGTTTTAAAAACCACATAAACAAATATAATCAGTAGGCCATTTTAATCACTGCACTAAATGTAGTTTCAATGTAAGCATTTATTAATACATGCTAAGCACTCATTACAGATTTTCATGGAAAAATGATAAAATATTATGTATGAAATGAATCATTAGCATGGACCATTAAGTCCTCTATTTTCATTTAATTGAATTTGTCAGTAGTACCCTCTTTAACTGAAAGCCAGTCATAACTACAAAATTAAATAATAATTAAAGGAAAACATACCCAAAGAGTTGCTTGGTAGTTAAGGTGGCATTTAACAAAAACAGTAATTTAAAGTAGGCCCACACATGCTGATGTCGTACAGGAAATTATGCATTATTGGTTTCATATATGTTAGCTTTATGCAAAATTATCAGTTGCCAATGCAAGTCCTCTTAAGCTACTGTGTAAATATAAAAAAGGAGTCCTTGTAGGAAGGTGAATACACACACACACACACACACACATATATATATATGCACACACAATATGGTGAGTGTGAATTACTGAAGGTTTACTAATCCATGGCTTGTCATTCTACTGTGCTGTATACACATTTTTTTGTGCACAGATTCATGGTTATACTTTATAGAAATAATGATAGTGGCATAGTGTTTGAGTGTTGGACTATGACTCTGGAGGTCAGGGTTTGATTCCCCACATGGCTATGAAATCCATTGGGTGACCTTGGGCAAGTCACATGCTCTCAGGGGAAGCCAATGGCAAACCTCCTCTGAACAAATTTTGCCAAGAAAACCTATGATAAATTTGCCTTAGGGTGCCATAAACCAGAAATGACTTGAAGGCACATAGCAAGAAAATATAACAACAACAACAACAATCATCATCATCATCCTCATTATATCCCTCTGTTTCTCATTAGCTGGGATTCAAGAGAGGAAGGGGAAAAAGACATAACAGGTTACATTTTTTTCAATAATGCCTTTTTTCAATAATGAGATTCAAGGCTAGGTAACAATATATTTTTAAAAATACAAATTAAAACTATAGCAAGCCATGTATAAACATATAAATATAAGTTATTTTAAAAAGTGATTAAACAATTTGTAAAGTTAAAAAAATGTTTAAAAGATTACAATTCTTTTAAAATACTATGTTGTTATTGCTGTTGTTATGTGTTTTCTAACCATTTCTAACTTGTGGTGCCTTAAGGCAAACCTATCATTAGGGTTTTCTTCACAAGTTATGTTCAGAGGAGGGTTACCATTGCCTCCTTCTGAGGCTGAGAGAGTGTGACCTTCCCAGCAGATTTTCATGGTCAAACAGGGATTCAAACTCTGGTCTCCCGGGTCTTAGTCCAATGCTGAAACCCTTTAAATTAAAATATGATGTACAAACCATTAAAAGCAGCACCACACAGAATTAAAATCCCACCTCTGTTGGTTTTTGAAAGCCTCACCATGTACAAATGTTTTGACTTGATGACAGAAAGAGAGCAAGGATGGGGCCATCCTCTTGCATTCCAGGGAAATATATCTGGGAACAGCCACTGGCCTTCCTAAGAAGGTTGGGCTGACTCTTGTCTTGCTATCCTTCCATTGCCCTGTTGAAAACTTTTCTGTTCCAACAGACTTTTAAAAACTGATTTCAAAAGCTTTTAATACTGTTTTATTCTTTGTTGTTGTTGTTGCGTTGTGTCTTCAAGTCATTTCTGACTTATGGCGACCAATTACCAAATGAGTCTAAGAAGTTGATGGGACAGAGATAAGGGCCTCTCCAGATAATAACAGAGCGCTAATGGGCTCATAAAGGGATACAGAACATACTATTATTAAAGATAGCTCTATTAAAATATAATTCAATTATCTATAGATTTTAAACATTCAATAACAATAATATCTGTAGGACATCTGAGAGTCAGTGTGATGTAGTGGTTTGAGTGTGGAACAATGATTTTGGAGGCCAGGGTTCAATTCCCAGCTTGGCCATGAAACCCACTGGGTGACCTTGGGAAAGTTACACACTCTCAGCCTCAGGGGAAGGCAAGAGCAAACATCCTCTGAACAAATCTTGCCAAGAAAACCTCATGATAGGTTCGCTGCCTTAGGGTCACCATAAGTCAGAAATGACTTGAAGACACAAAGCAACAACAACAACAAAGAATAGAATGGTATTAACAGCTTTTAAAATCAGTTTTTGAAAGCCTGTTGGAACAGAAAAGTTTTCAACAGGGCAAAGGAAGGATAGCAAGACAAGAGTCAGCCCAACCTCCTTAGGAATGCCTTGGGGACAGCAATCAATAAGGCTCTCGCCCTCCTATGCTGTCACTGAAATATAGTCAGGAATGTATATAATCTCAGGCTGTAGTCTTCAGGTCATAAAAAACCTCTACTCCTTTCTTCCTTTCACCTCTCCAATGCTTATTCCCCCTTCCATTCATGTATAATATTCAAATAATTTTCATCTACTTTTTACATGCAGAATAATAATAATAATAATAATAATAATAATAATAATAATAATAATAATAATATGGTTTATTTGTATACCGCCCCAATGGAAAACCAATCTAGGCGGTGCTCAAGGTGTCTTACCACAACTTATAAAACAGTATATAGTATATGCTGTTGAGTAAATACATCCTAGATTTAGATGCCCATGCATTTGCACACTATGAATGCACACTTGAATTCATGAGGAGAGCCATTAATAAAAGTGGTACTATTAACAATTTTAGGAAAGAAACCCTTGGACTGGCTGCATTCCACTTCCTTTTAAACCTAATAGGTACAGTATGGTACTTCAGTTCTACTCAACCTACACCACATTCTCTAGAGAGTTATCCACGTTTAGGAAACCTGTGGTCCTGCAAACTTTGTTGAATTGCAACTTCCTTCATACTTCACCATTGGCAGGCTGACTGATACTGTTGGGAATGAATGTCCAACAATATCCAGCGTGCTGCAGGTCACCCGACTATCAACTAATATGACCAATCCTACTTCATTCCCTTCTTCTGTTACACATTTCTGGAATCCCCATGATGTAGCAACTATTCCTATTAGTGCAGAATCAAGAAGGATGGGAAAATGTTTTGGGAATATTTGTGAATATTTCTGCTTCTTCCCCATGAGACAAACAAAAGCTTGAGGGCCTTTTTCATATTCAAGACTTATGCAATAAGATGGATATCATGTTCTTCAGTGCCCCTTCCTGCATGCAATGGAAGTTCAAAAGTAACTATAGCCAGCTGAGTTTTTTAGTTTCCTTTCTAACCACATCCAGCTGGGCTTCCTTAGTCCTCCAGATTGGCTTTGGCTTCCCACAGTTCCCATAAAATAGAAACAGGAAGATCTTGCTATAGACCAGTCCATTCTCTCATTAATGAATACACTAGTATCTATTATGGAAGTTAGCATTTTGCTCCTTCCTGTATGAAGTTTATTGTCAAAAGCTCTGTTGCCAAGTTATGTTTTCTAGCCACACTTCATAATAAACTTAGGGCCTTTGCAGACTGCCAGAAATAGTGCACATTAAATTGAGGCACTGCCCTGGCTCAATGCTAGGGAATCATGGGAATTGTATTTTTTTCTGGGACATTGAGCCTTCTCTGTCAGAGAGCTCTGGTGCCACAATAAATTACAGTTCCCATGATTCCCTAGCACTGAGCCAGGGCAGTGCCTCAATTTAATGTGCACTATTTCTGGCAGTCTGCAAAGGCCCTTACTCATCATGAGTCATAGATCACTGATGCAGTATTATCACTTCCCCTTGTTACCATGTTGAGGCATTAGTCAAATGTACCAGATCCCTAATCCAATAGGATGGGGCCTATCTTTGCTGACACTGAATCAGGAGCTCTTACAATAGACATCACAGTTCTGATGAATCAAAATAAACAGTTTGTGCAGGATATTGAGACAAATGTTTTCCTTTTGTACAAAACTGTGAGATTAAATTGATTATTTCTGCTAATCAGTGTACTTATAAGATATTAATCTGAAATTGTAATCTGAAGCTCTACTGGTGATGATGGCTCCAACTGTTTGTTGGGATGCCGACAGACAAACTCCTTAATCAGAAAACTGTATGAATTCCAGTTGTCTTTAATAAATAAGTGCATGCTGAACACTAGAGATGGAAAGGACATTTTTTTAATAGTGTGTGTGGGGGGAATCCCTTTTTCTAAAAAGAAAAAAAACTTTTTTATTAACACATAACTTTTAATGATGTAAAACAATATATACAGAAAACTACACCTACAAAGTACACACAAACTAACACGTTGCACAAAATAATCAAAAGAAGGGGACTTACTAGCTGATGTTATCAAAACACAGTTCTGAAGTGTCAAGAAACTCTGACAAGAAGAATCCTGGACTGACAAGAATCTTTGCAGTTAAGGTTTTATTCTACACAAAATTCACAAGTCCTTATTTTGCTTAGAAGATAACATGTTCTAACATGAAACAGCACTTTCTGTGCAGAAAATAATATCACTGCACAAAATTATTGTTTTCTGTGCAGAAAATCCTATTTCCTGTACATCTCCAACACAGAAGAATGCTGTTTTCTATGTAAAAACACCAGGTATGAATTTCGTAAAGAATAAATCCTGTATTTTGAACTGTCTGAAACTGTAGTTTTTGAAGACTGCCTTGCAGTGGGAAGAAAATTACTAAAACTATTTCCTTTAAAAAGAAAATTAGTGAAGAATTACAACACTATTTTTCATGTGTTCTTTCCTAAGTACTGCACTGGGGAGGTAAAAAGATCCACATAGCTACAAAAGACCACTGATGTCAGTGACACCCAAGCTATAGGTAAACAATAAGGCCTCAGCCAGATAGCTAGTAATGAAGACTCTTATAACAATTTGAGCTGTACGTTTTTCAACTGCCATTGGAAGGAAATGATAGACCTTGCTTATGGGCTTGACTCAAATACCAGCACTATAGGACTATAATCATATGACTATAGTATATGACTATAATTAATGCTACAGTTGTGATTGAAAATCTTTGGAGAGAATGAGGATTCATGTTGTGCTGGAAATATTTCTTGTCTTGTGTTAACACCATGAGAGGGACTATGTAGATGGATGACAAACTGCTCAAGAATGGATCTCATGTCATTGTAAATTGAATTTCATGGGTATGAAAACACTACATATTCTTCAGCAACCTGGATAAGTCTATTCAGTTTTTCTATTACAATGTTTTCAGTTCTCTGTTTAAAACTGGATTGCCTTCCCATAGAAAAATATAGAATTCTACAATAGCTCCAGACTTTCCCTTTCTATGGCTATGAAACAATTCACAACCTTGGTCTAGCATGAAGAGGGCTGTTTAACTAGAGCCCAAAACACACTGCACAAATAATTGAGTATGAGACCGCTTTAATGAGACCGCTGTCAATGTTAGGGAAATCTGGGATTTGAGACATTTAGGCTTCTCTGTCAAAGATAGCTCTGGTACCACAATAGGCTACAATTCCCAGTATTCCCTAGCACTGAGCCAGGGCAGTTAAAGCAGTCTCAAACCCGATTATTTCTGCAGTGTGTTTTGGACCTAGCTGATCACAGGCATCTGTTAATGAGGATGTTTTGACTTATGCTGGAGAAAAGCCTTCTTGCACAGCCAGCAGGGGGAGACAAGATGTAAGGAAACATATTTAAAATCTCACTGCACTGAGTATATTTTTTTAATGTCAAACAACCTATTTAAGGTATGAAATGAAATATGTTTATGTTTAACTTCATATTTTGGCTCTCTCTATAATATCAGTTTGGAGATCCTAGTGTACCGTCACAATGAGGTTGTAGCTTTAAACCTTATATGTTTTATTTGTGTTAATTATCCCAGCTGTGAACACAAAACTTCAGTGAGCATTCATTCAAAGTAAGTTAAACATGATAAAAGGATAACAATTTCAATGTAAAACAGGTCTCAGCATTGTCAAGAAAATTCTTTATTTTAAAACCACCTCACTGTCATCATAACTGAGCACTTGGTAATAAGAAGCAGAGAAGGAAATTTGGGTCTGAAATCAAGAGTCCAAATTAGTTTCAGGTTGATATATTTTTCTGTTTGTTTTCTTTGGTCAGCAATAGCCTGGTTTATTAGTCCGTCTTTGGTTATTTAGCATGCACTCCACTAATACTCAAGCTTTCAAGAATTCAGCAAGGGTTTGCAACTACTAGGGGGAGGTTTTCCAAGGATATTTGGGAGCTATTTCTAGGCATAGGGATAAATGCTTGTGAGTGATGAGAAGCATTTTGTTAAATTAGGATGATTAAAACATCAGAGTCTGCTTTAATAATATGCAACACCAGTTTTTAAAATGCAGTTTGAAACTTGGAGCAAGTCTTTATCAGCTACAACATTCATTGGATGGAGATGAGCAGTACTCTTTGGCATCAAAAGGGATTTCTTTCAAATTTTGATTCTTGACAGAAGTATCCTTTTTACATATCTCACAACTCATTGCAAGATAAAGTGCACTTTGCCTCAGAAATTCTCATATATGTGAGCCTTATATGATGTATTCAGAAAACAAAAATGTGTGCAAAACTAATCATATGTACATTTAAAAAAAATGAACAGCTAAAACTGTTTACAGATTTTTTTAATGTAGATACATTAGTCAAAACAATGCATACATGAGGAAAACCATGTATGGAAAATGTATAGAGATTTCCAAATTAAAAATAAAATCTCACAATTTGGGAAGAGCAACTGATGGATGAGAGTGAGTGAGGAAAATACAGAAAAATCACAACTGAGAGTTTTGACTGACCTTAATATATCTCAGGTTTCTTTTGAAGACAAAATGAGAGTGGGTGAGGGAAATCTTTGTTCCTTGAGGAACATAGGACCATATGCTCCTTGGAGTAAGGGTGTAATAAAATAAAATAAAAACCATAGCTGTAACGACTAGGTGGATACTGGCCTTCTATTACTTGAAATAATGCCAAATAAGTTTTCTCTCTTTCCCCAATCAATTTTGTTACATAGCCACACCAATGTGGGACTCAACTGATCCTCCTGAACTGCAGTTCTCAACAGCCTTAGCCAGCACAGCCTTTTCTTGGGAATTATGGGAATTGTAGTCCAACATGTTTGGAAGGTTTTTGCTGTCACACTGTTATTTATGTTTATTTTGCAAGCCACTAGCACACCTATGTCTTTTTGGCATATCCTACTGCCAAGCCCAAAGTGATCTAGCCTATGTTTCTGCATCTGATTTTTTGCTGCAAAAATGTAGTACCTTATATTTATGTGTGTTGGGATTCATCTGGTTAGTTTTGACCCAGCTCTCCAATCTCATAAACTCAACTAATTCTGCAGCATTGGTGTTATCTAGAAATTTAATAAGTCTCCCCTCTGCACTTTCATTCAAGTCACTTATAGTAATGTTGAACAATTTCAAGCCCAGGACACTGCAGTATCCTTCTGTTGACTTCTGCTTGAGATAATGAAGAATCATGGATGAGCATGCTTTTGTTCTGTACATCAGTCAGGTACAAATCTGCCTAACAGTCTAAGGGGGGTTGCAGACTGCCAGAAATAGTGTGAATTCAGTCCACTTTTAGGGTTAGGGTTAGTGCTAGGGAATCATGGGAACTGTTATTTTTCTGAGACATTGAGCCTTCTCTGTCAGACAACTCTGATGCCACAATAAAATACAGTTCCCATGGTTCCCTAACCCTAACCCTAACCCTAAAAGTGGACTGAATTCACACTATTTCTGGCAGTCTGCAACCCCCCTCCGCCATCTTTTACTTGCTTGTGTGCAAGAATATCATGAGAGCCCTTGCTGAAAATCTTATTGAATTCAAGATAGACCACATTTTCAGTAGTGCCTTGACCTTCAAAATATATACCGTAATTCTGTCAGGGGGTGGGAAGAAAAATTTGTTTAGTCTCATCCATTGAATGACAATTTTTTTTTGGGGGGGGGGTATTGGCTCTTTTGTGTTTATGTGACCTGTTGACTTATGTCAACACCATGAATTTCATTCACAAGGAATATTTAGAGGTGGCTTGTCAGTGCCTTCCTCTGCATGATATTCTTTTCTAACTCCTCACAGGCCACTTCATTGTCAAGCCATCCAGGTCTTCCTTTTTCTCCTTCTTAAAGTTTTGATTGCTTCCTCCAGTTTACAGGGTCCTCACATGTTCTCCAAGTATTCTGAAATATTGAAGACAGAGACTGTGGTTACATCTGCAAGTTCTGGTGGTATTTTCAGACACAATTTGTCTATCCCTGGGAGCCTGCATTCATTTAAATCACCATCTTGTCACCTACCTTGGGCTGCAGTCTCCCACCCCACTTTACTGTATCATTTATTCTGTTTTCATAAGGTTGAGCACCACTTTCTCTTTGCAAGAAAAAAAAAATGCAAATTAGGTGTTGAGCATTTTCACCTTCTCTCCCTGTTATCCATCAGCACTTCTTCAACCTTCCCAGGAACTGAACCTACACTTTCTTGTTCTTTCTTTTGGTTTGAGTGTAGCTATAAAAACATTTATTTAAAAAAAATCTTTTTGCAGATTATTATGAGCTACAGCTTTAATCCTTTCCCCCTGCAAAACACTGGCTACTGGTATATGTACCCTTTCTTTGAAATTTGCTCCTTCTTCTATTTGATATGCATGCATCCAGGTTTATTTGGGGCCTTTGCAGACTGCCAGAAATAGTGCAATTGAGTCCACTTTAACTGCCCTGACTCAGTGCTGGGGAATCATGAGAACTGTAGTTTATTGTGGCACCAAAGCTCTCTGACAGAGAAGGCTCAGTGTCTCAGAAAAAAAATACAATTCCCACGATTCCCTAGCATTGAGCCAGGACACTTAAAATGGACTCAATTTGCACTATTTCTAGCAGTCTGCAAAGGCTGTTAGCTACCACCTTTTTTTCTCATTGAAATATTGATAATTCAGCTTTAAATATCTGTGTATTCAGCCATATTTGTGATGCTGAATTAGAGATGTGACTCTTTGTTTCTTCTGACAGGCTGCTTACCTATAACACCTAATGGTGGGCAGGTACATCCTCTCTCTGTTGTAAATAGTTGTTGTTAACTACCATCAAGTCAACTTTGAGTTATGGCAACCCAATGAATGAGAGACTTCCAAGTCACCCTATAATCAACCATCCTGCTTAGGTCGTGAAAACTCAGAACCTTAGCTTCCTTGAGTGGGTCCATCCATTTGGTCTTCCTCTTTTTCTGGTGGTCATTGTCATTGGTAACTACCTTCAAGTCAACCTCAACTCTTGGCAACCCTGTGAATAGGACATCTCCAAGACCTCACTCTGCTCAGATCTTGCAGGATAAGGGCCATGACCTCCCTGGTTGGGTCCATCCATTTTTAGTGCAGTCTGCCTCTTTTCCTAATGCCTTCTATCTTACGAAGCATGTTCTCTTTTCAGATGAGTCATGTCTTCTCATCATATGTTAAAAGTACAACAGTTTCAGTGTATTCATCCCAGCTTCTAGGGAGATCTCAGGCTTGATTTGGTCTTGGACCCATTTATTTGCCTTTTTAGCAGTCCACAATATCCGTAGGACTCTTCTCCAGCATCTCATTCAAATGAGATTATTTTCTTCCTGTCATTTTTTTCACTGTCCAGCTTTCACAACCATACATAGAAATGGGAAATACAATGGCATGGGCCATCCTAACTTTGGTATTCAGTGATCATCTTTACACTTCAGGATCTTGTCTAGTTCTTTCATAGCTGACCTTCCAAGTCCTAGTCTTCTTGACTGCAATACCCATTCTGATTAATGACTGAGCTAAAGTATGGAATATCTTTGACTATTACAATGTCTTCATAATCTATTCTAAAGTTATCTAAATCAACTGTGGTCCTATTTGGATCATTTTTGATAGGAGCATGTTGCTATATCTGTCTTTCCTGATCTTCTGACTAAGGTTCTCCCTGACAGTTTTTGAAAGAAGAAAGGAAGATTCCCCTTCCTAGTACATCTGAGAAAGCTTACTTTAGTTCAAGAGATCCTGAAACCTCCTTTCTGCATAAATGAATGATCTGAGTGTGCTTCCTTACTTGAAGGATGAAAGGCTGGAGCAGTCACACATAGAAGTACAATGGGATATCTCCTTCAAGAGTGAATCCTGCTGATGCATAAGTGTTTGATCCAGTAACTCAAATGCACTAAATGTAGACATGCATCAGAACTGTTAACACTTCTCAAGATGTTAATAGGAAAGAGGCAAATCTTCATTAGGTGTGTTTGAGCAAGTCACTCCTTGTGAATTCTGATGTGAAATGACCTGATCTATCCCACATGCAGATTAGAATTTAGTTCTCTGCTGCATTACCTGCTTCTCAATAGGTCAAATATATCACAATATACCTTCAATGCATATTTTCAAAGAAAATGAACATTCAGATCAAACCTGGGGAAAAACAGTGCTCTGAGAAAAATGTACCAATAATTTAAGGGAAAATACTTTTGCATAAATGGTCCTCTGCCACCTTTAATTTCAGAAATGTCCTTGATTCTTCATTACATTTACTTGAAAGTAACTACAATTGCACTTCTTTTATTATTAGGGTGTGTCCACACTGCAGAAATAATGCATTTTGACACCATTTTAACTACCATGTCTCCATCCTACAGAATCCTGGGATTTGTAGTTTTGTGAGGCACCAGCACTCTTTGGCATAGAATGTAAAAGACCTTGTAAAACTACAAATCCAAACTGTATTATTTCTACAGTATAGATCACAGAACCATAGAGTTGGAACAGACCACAAGGGCCATCCAAGCCAACATCCTGCCATGCAGGAACTCACAGTCAAAACATCTCCAACAGATGGATATCCAGCCTCTGTTTAAATACCACTCTCTGAGGCAGTGTATTCCATTGCTGAACAGCTATTAATGTAAGGAAGGTTTTTGTAATGTTGAAGTGGAATTTCTTTTACTGTAGCTTGCATCCATTGCTCCATGTCCTATTCTCTGGAGCAGCAGAAAACAAGCTTGCTCCATCTTTAATATGACACCCCTTCAAATACATATACAGAGATATACTTCAAATACTTATACAGATGAACCCTTAGAGTTGCATAGGGTTACACTATTAGTCTCCATCTGTCCCTCTCCCACTCCCACTCCCTCTCTCATGCATGTGCGCACACATATATACACACACACACTAGAATGGTTTTCTGGGAGGCTTTAAAAACATCTTTATTTTTCTCAGAAAGTGAATACATCTAATTGTAATACATGGTTTTATATTTTAGAAGTAGTTCATGTTTTAGAAGTAGAGTTGCATGGAATACCACACTGAGATTGCATATATTTTAAAGAGATCTGCTTCAGTCACTATCCTTTCTTTGGCTGATAATTTAACCTCACTCTTCTCAAATAAAATGAGTTGCTGGAAACATGTTCTGCCCACTCTGTAAAACAAAAAAAGTTATTTTGTGTTTTGTTTTGTTTGTTTTTTTCTCCTGTAGGTACTCAACTGCTATAATGGTACTTCTGGAGTATGCCAAAGGAGACTCTCAGTTTTATGGCAGCCAGTTTCAATTTCCTTAAATTCCAAAAGCATCTTAGAAGACGGCTTCATGTTGAGAAAACAAATGAAAAGGGCAGCCACTCAAATGCTTTTCCCCCTCAACAGAATATTCCCTCACCCCTGAACAACAGCAAAATAGTTGAGGAATGATTCCTGTTGTTGTTGTTGTTGTTGTTGTGTGCCTTCAAATCATTTCCAATTTATGGCAACCCCATCACAGGGTTTTCCTGGCATGTTTCTTCAGAGGTGGGTTCTCATTGTCATTCTCTAAGGCTGAGAAAGTGTGACTTGCCCATAGTCACCCAGTGGGTTTTTACATCAAACACTGGCCTCTAGAGTTGTTTTCAGAGTTGCTTAAACCACTTCACCACACTGACCTTACATTCATCCTCCCTTTACCCTGATACTGGGACTATGTTTGGTCCAGGCATTGCTTGAGAAACATATTTTTGAGCCACATATTTGGATGAATTAAAATACATGTTGGCATACATTTCTTTGTGAGAAGTTGTGAATTCATGCAGAAACCGAACAGAAGAATAAGCATGAAACTTAGTCATGGACTTGAGATAGACAACAGTGGCATGTGCCTAGGTAGGCTTCTCTCTGCATTTTCAGCAGATGGACACATGCACACTACTTAAATTCCCATCAGTATTTTTGGCTTCTAGCTATTTCACTGAGCAAGCCCCCAAGGAGCAGCTTCTACCTGATGACATAGAATCTGATCATGTGATTCTCCTTAGTGAACATTTCCCCTGCCTAATTAATTCACCAAAACTCAAACAGCCTTATTTTTTTTCCTGTGTATCTTAGAAATATCTCACTACATGATCCTAAACCATGCCATTTGCTAAATTTATGCACATAAATATAACATAAAGTAATCAAATGCTATTATATATTCCCTTTGTTCCTTTATGTTGATACATTCTATACAAAAATATTTAATACACTTCTGAAAAGTACGATGCCAGTGATAAAATCAGTTTACAGCTTCATAGATAATTTATGAAAGTTTTTAACAGTGATCTTTAATGTCATAACAATATGACAATGTGAACATTCATGTTTGCATAGTGTCCACATACAATATGAATACTGAATATTAATATGAAATGAGAATTTGATTTCTTTTCTGCCCCAAAAGTCTAGAGTGGAGAAAAAGTTACAACTTGCTACATTATCTAGTCATATTATGCTATGAAAAGTGACAGCACTTGTTTTAATGTAAATTTTTATATATTTTAAATCACAAATCTTGACATACTTCCAGTGCACATGGGATCATAGTTATCATGTTGTTGTTGTTGTCTTGTGTATCCACTTTAATCAGGGAGAGAAAAAGAGAGAGATGGAAATGGTTTATTATTGACTGCAATAAAACAGTTTCCATCACAAGGACTGAGTTGGAAAGGAATACAAAGCCAGAGGTTATCATGCTTGAAGGCTGAGCCATGTATTATTTGGAAGCACATGTTATACACATGCTTATAACTGTCTACTAGGGAGGTAAGATACTTAATAATTAATCATCCTCAAAAAAATTTTTTTTAATGTTGCAAGATTTTGTTTGTGTAAAAGCCCTAGATTGTGGACAAAAAACATTGGCCATAGTTCTGTATGACCTACTTATTTACTAATCACCTGAGGGGTGTCACCAGACAAAGAAAATAATCCTGGTAGAATGTGGGTTGAATCTTTGTTGTTTCAAATTTCTTACTTAATTTACTTAATCCCACTTAACCCAGGATAATCAATTTTCTCTCCCCCCCCCCCCCCCCCCATTTTCCTAAAATATTTGCAACTGGTGCAAATAGACCTGGAATAAACCAAGATCAAATTTTGCATGCCTTGAATGTGTTTCAAATACATCTGCATCATCAACTCCATCTTTATTTGCAGTACTGACATGTGTGAACAACAGAACTCACAAAGGTACACATAGATGAGATTGTGATTTTAAAAAATAGTGTGAACAACAAAACCGGGATGCATGAGTGATATTATTCACATAGTCATGCTAACAAAAACAACATCTGAACAACAAGGCAGCTATTCATAGCTAAGCAGGATCTCCTAGCCTGATCCCTCCAATCCCCACTTACCAGGTAGAAGCTGCTCTGAACAACAGGAGTCTGTTTTCCTGTTGACTGGGAAGCAGCTGACTGCCATTCTCCAGTCATCTCCAGTGATTTCTAATGCAAGAGGCATAAACTCATGAAAGCTCTGTCACTCACAGTGGCAACTGCACAGGGATAGGGGAACTTCCATAGTCCCTACATTCTCCCTAAACTGCGGAATATATGGGGTTCATGAATACCAACCAGTCACCAATGTGCAACTGTAGGCTATGCATATATAACTGCCTTTGTGAATGACAAATCTTCCTCAAATTTGTCATTTTTCATGTGAGCAGTGTCAATGGAAGAAGCAAGGCTAGGTACTCACTTTGTGCATTGGTTCAAATTGGGCAAGCAATGCCCTATCCAATATGTTTTTTAATGTTAATTAAAAATGTTAACAGTGGTACTGTTAATCTACTAATATTGTACAACTTCAGAGTTTAATGTTGTTGAACTGTAGCTATGATGGTCATGTTGGATGAGATGTAGTGGGACAAAAATGGGACCCAAGGTAGCTATTTTTCTATTTTCACCATGCTTCACCATTTAAAAAGCCTCAAGCTGGTTTTCAGATATCTTAACTATCAGTACCTGCACCTCCTTTGGAAACTTGGAATTCTTGCCTTAGGACACCTCTGTGCTATATGTCATTTTCATGTAAATCCCCCCCCCCAAAAAAAAAACTAGAAGAGGAATAGGAAAGTGAATAATTCTTATCCCCCACTAAAAGTTTTTCCTTCCTTTCCCACAAACAACTGCACATATTTTTCTTCAGTTTTGTTATTCGGGGATTCTTTTCTCTTTTTGTCAGAACAATGGTCCACAAGGAACCTTAGGCAAAATGTGTCCCTTTTCCCTGGAATCTCTCAAAATGTAAAAGCTGCTTGTACAAAAATAGCTGTGCTTATTAATACAAAGCTCGACTGCCTTGAATTTATCTAAAGAAGGTAACTGAAATTTCTTCCAATTTTGTTAAGAAACAAAAAGGTTGTTGGCAATTCCATGTTTTTAATAAATAGATTTTAAAGGTGTGTGTGTGTGGGGGGGGGGTTAATGTCTATTGTCCTCAATTTGGGAAGCATAATGTTCTCCTTGGGGGATACCATGCCTGCAAATTTCATCCTGATCTGACAAACAATAGGGTGGGTGGGGAATGTTATAGCCATTTCTTTGATTTCCGGTGATAGTCAATGAGAGGCACCATGTTTTAATTTTGGAATCTTGTGACTTGGGTTTGGGACAGCCTTTCAGTTGGTTAGGCAGGCAGCCTTTCAGTTGGTCTAAAACTAATCAGGGCATTCTATGAAGCAGCAGCCACATGCAACAAGATTTATATGCCCACAAAATCATATTAGAAGTCTCACAAGATTTCCAGTCTTGCAAGACTTCCCCTGAGACTGGGCATGCAATTTAGACCAGGACTACCATCACCCAAATCTTGTGACAGCTAAGCTATCACAAAACTTTGGGTATAGAGGACTCTGAGCAGCCACTCAGAGTCCAGGGAAAACCCAGTTTGGGCCCTGAGAATGCCTGGAACAATCACCAATCCTCCAGATAACATTGGGGTAAGACTCTGAAGCACCAAATCAGGCTCCAGGCTGAATCAATCAATTGGTGCATGCCACTATTGCAATTTCTATTAGCTATGTAAGTTTTTGATGGATGGTTAAATCACATGGCACAGCCTTTCCTTGTATATTCTTAATTAAGCAATAGTGATCTCTCTGCTGACCGTTGCATTACATATCTCTTCACTTAAATACAATGCCAAAAGTACATATCATTGTCTGATAAAGTGAAAGCAAGTCCAAGATTTGCCATCCTTAAAAAACATCTGGTTCTGCTCCAGATAGATGCTGGAAAAAGTTTCACCTACTAAATGCTTGGATGTTAGGCTCCAAACTGACTAGGGTTCACCAACTGCAGAAGTTGACAACCCTAGTTTAAAGCTGTTTTTTTCCCACTTGGGCAAAGCATGTTTAATTTTGTATTGGCTCATGCCTGTTGGTTGATTTTATGGAACTTAAATGCAAAGTTGCAATCATTGCCACCTTCATCTCAGCATCATGCAAGCATTCCCAAACTGCTTTGTGTCAACAGAAGAGCTCCATCAAGATCTATTTTTTTCAGTGTTTCTAGCTCTGACTATGAAGCAGTCCTCCACCTATACTCCAGCAATGTTAAAAATGACCTGAAAATAAAACTCCCCTTGTTATGCTGGAGATGAACTGTGAATGAAGAAGTAAGGTGAAGACACCATCACCCTTCTCAAGATTTCAGGGTTCAAAATTGCAGTTGACTGCTTTGAAAAATGGAACTGTTATAACCTGAGAAGGGCTCATGCCAAATAAAATATAGGCAAGAGGATTTATAGCAAAAGCTTAAGGAAGGGGCCTTGGAGTCTCCTGTTTCTTAATGCTGCATGTGTACTTGATTTGCCTTATTTATTTTTTTGCAGCTGCAGTCTGAATATCAGTACCCAGGTAGGCACTCGTACTTTGCTAGTTGGCTTACAGAAAGAGAAAACAACTGTGCATACTAGCTGAGATGGAGAGGAATATTTAGTCTTTTCAATATATCTTATCTTGTTCAACATACTACCACATGCAGAGTCTTCAACTTAAAGGTGATACTTACATTCACCTTATACAGCAAAGAATGAAAAGATGAAATCTGAGTATCCCACAGAGATTAAAATCCTTCTGACTTGCCCATGTTAAGTTCTGAAAGCAGGGGTCTTTATTCAGGTCTTCAGTACAGTCATGGTAGGGAATTCTGCATGTCTTAAACTATGGATCATATCCTCTTAATGTTCATTTTTATTGGCTTTCTCCCTCTATTCATACATTTAATTGTCCAGTTTTTTAAAAAGTAGTTCAGCCTGAAAAGGCCATTTTATAGCTTATCTGAATGTCAAAATTCTTTCCACTGGGAGCTGTCCTTTCAACTGACTATGGTACTATTTGGTCATTGAGTCGGTATTTATTTAACATGCAGAGAAAAATGTCCCTTTTCTGAATGGGTTAGGGAACATTTAAAAATGTGCAGATAATTAGAAGTTCAGATAAATTACACTGCTAAAGGGATACATGAAGGACACAGCAAACTAGGAGATAAGTTTCTTTTAGCATCATTCACTCATTACTGGTGTTTTATAATAGTGAAGTTTTTGAGAAGTCAAACAGTTAGGGCAAGCTATGAAGCCAATGATAAGTCCAAAATCAATGCTACCTATTGATCACCATGAGTCCTTATGGGTGGGTTAAATAGATCAAACAACAGAGCTTGGAAAAGTTTCTTTGTTTGAACTACAACACCCATGCTGTGTTCTGGAAGCCACAGTCCAAAAAAGAGAGGACCATTTCCAAGCTCTGGGGGAAAATCAGGATGACCCCTTCTTTTGGAGGGCACTCCAATGTTTTTAACATATGACGTTCATGTTATTTAATATCCTAATACCTAAAACTCTGATGGAACTTTCATCTATTACCTCATCTTTGTATCAACAAAAGCAACATCAGGTCAGTTTTTTCATTACAGGAAATTCATCTCTCCTAGTATTTGTCCCATATGGGACCCAAAAATCTTACTCTGTATGTTAAAGCAATAGAATTGCCCCTCCCTATTTGCGGGGATCCGTTCCAGATCCCCCTGCAAAAATGATGGCTCGCAATTATTCAAGCCCCATTTAAACTAATGGTGTGTGTGCTGTGGTGTGCACAACCATTTAAACTATAGCCCTTGTCCCTCCCCACAAAGAGCAAGACCACAGGCTCAAAGTCCACAAATGGGAAGGGGCAACTGTATAGCTGAAACAATCTGAAATGCAAAAAATTAAAAAGAATTAAACAACAATACACTTAAAAACATTAATTTACAACAGTTAAAAACACATTAAAACTTTTTCTACATTAAAAACCAGCACATCCATTGTGCTACCCCAACCAATTAAAAGCTGAAGGCCTGTTTAAATAAGAAGGTATTTACCTGCCAATGAAAAGAGAGCAGATACAGGACCAAGAATAGTAAATAATCAAGAGTGAAGATGAAGACCAACCAAGTTGCCCACTGTGGAAGAAAGGATAGTTGTGGTGGTGGTGTCTCTTCAAGCTGTATCTGACTTATGGTGACCTTAAGGTAAATCTATCATGGGTTTTTTGGGGCCAAGAGTGTATGATTCAGCCAAAGTTACCCAGTGAGTTTCCATAGTTGAGTGGGGAACCAAACCCATAGTATGAAGTCAAACTGCTACACCTCACTGGCTCTTGGATGACAGGATAGTAGATTCTAAGTCCATAGTCTCTTCTTACATCTTACATTTCTCAAGAAAGAATGATTAAAGGGGGGGGGGGATGCTGCATTATTTGTAACCAGAATATAGTTAATGTTTGACAGACTTTGAATAGTTTTATGGATGACAGAGATTATTGTTACTGGTATCAGTATGAAAAGCCATGTCTGATATGAGTTCTTTCACCACTAAATAAAATCCAAGAAGGCAAAAGGTGTAAACAAAAATTACAAGACTTTATGGAAGATCCCACTGACAAGGCATTTTTATTATTTAAATGAAGGTAAGCACTGAAAGAAATTAATTCTTGAGTTCTAGATATTTAGCCACTATACAAGATCTGGAAATGAAATGTACTGTATTTTAAATATATATTCTATAGTAGAAAATCATAACCATTCTGATACAAAGGAAAATGCATGTGCAGAAATCAACTTCTAGTTAATTTTCATCTGAATATACCTGAACATCCACTTCCTATTATTTGGCTCCCCACCATGATATTTTTAAAAGGTACAATTATGGATATGGCGCTCTCTGATGAAAATTTTTATTTCTCCTTCCTGTAACTTTTGTTAACTTTTGTATATTTTGTTAAATTTAGGTTGAAATCCTATGAATGCTGGGATTAGATATTTCACTGTGAAGTCAAAGATCTCTCTGATTTCAGAGAAGATGATCTAACTTCAGACTTCCATCTCCTCATTGTTACCCCCAAAAGGTGGGGGGACTTGGTTTCCCCACCAACAATGGTGGTGTCTCCTTAATATTTTGGGGAGAATTAATTAGCTCAATAAGAGGCCTGAAAGAGATTGGGTAACTTCTGAGAGCTTTACACCTATGCATACCAGTACTAACTACTGTGAGACTTCAGGTTTTTAATGAATAAAAAGGTTTTATTTAAAAATGTGCACAAGTGCATGCAAACACACAAAACCAATGCAACCTTAAGAACCACACAAGGCTAACAAAAGATAAAGGTGTGAAAGTTTGGATAGTGATAAATAGAGAGTAAGAGGGGGTGATAACTACTGAAGAGGAGGTTCCACAGGAAATGGAGAGGGCTCAGATGGTGTCTAAGGGCTATACAGACAGTGGAGCTCCAGTCTGTGTGCCAGAGCCTCAGTCTGTAGCAGCCTGTAACAGTCTGCAACAGGCAGAAGTAACAAATTGGCCAGGATGTGAGTTGAGATTTATATCTGATTTCCTAGCTTTGGACACAACTAAGGGCCTCTACAGACTAGCCCAAAAGGCTGTCCTGGAGGAAAAGATGGGGCAGGGCAGCCACATGCCAGCCACCCCAACGTGGGGCTGATGGTGTCCTGACACCCTCCCGGTACAGTGTCCTGGCGTACTGCACTGGAAGGGGTGGTGAAGAGCCACACGCTGGCTCTTAGGGTGTCCTTTTGCCGCCCCTGAAAGGAGCGGCATTTTGGGGGTGGCAAAAGGGAGGATTGGGGCTGCAGCATGGGGTAGCCACGGCCCCAATCCACCACTTCCCGGGCTGGCTCTGTGCTGCCCATCTGCAGCCCCCCCCCCCCCTTATTCAGGCAGTCAAATCCAACAACTCAGCTTTATTCTGGCATATTGCATCAAGTTCCCAAAGTAATGCACCAGTTACAGTGGATTGTCACATTCCCCCAGGGATCTGGGATGGTCACTTTCAAGTGCTTTGTAAGTGTAATGTTGAAAGTGGATATACAAGTTAAAATATAGAGAATGTCCCAAGCTGGGCATCAGTGACTGAATCAGAAATCACGAACCTTGTAGCTCAACTGTGAATAGGGAAGGCTCCAGGGGAAGACTTAATACCTTCAGAAGCCATTAAAAACAATTTTGAATTCTGGACCCCTATTCTGGCCTCACTTTTCACCTGTATTGATAACTATGGTTGGGCATCCAAGGATTGGGGCTTGCAATCATTGTTCCCATATTTGAAAAAGGAAGGAAGAATAATTCTGACAACTATAGAGTCCTCAACATAATCAGCAAACTTTGCTTGAGACACTTACAGTGGAAATGCCAGACCTGACTGGAACAAGAAAACACTTTCAGCTGGCTTTAGGGAATGTCAATCCACCATAAATCAGTGCCTTGTACTCCACCACCTCAACAAAAAAAATCCACTTGCAACACAGTCTCTCTCTATGTTGCCTTTATAGACTTTAAAGCAGCTTTTGACTCTATATCTTAAACCAAACTGTGGGGGGGAAAATTAAGTTTCTTTGATTGACATGTCTATTCCATCTAATTCCTCTGCTGCATGTGCTGCATGAAGGGATCTCATTCAAAGTAAGATGTAACCCCCAGGGTCATCTCACGAATGCCATTGATACTGAAAAGGGTGTCAAGCAGGGTTGCACTCCAGCTCCACTCTTGTTCAACTTTTACATCAATGACATGGTGGGGCATCTCAACAACACAAACTTCCATCCGTCAAAACTAAAGGGAAAGCATATCTCAGCTCTTCTTTATGCAGATGATGCAGCAGTACTTTCAAGAACATCCTTGGCCTTAAAAGGTCATTAAGAGCACAACACAGGACTAAAGAAAGGATCAGATAATACTCAGCTATCAAAAAACTAAAATCATGGCAGTTGCTAAAAGGCCCAAGAACCATATCTGGAGTATAGGGGGGGTTGCAGAATGCCAGAAATAGTGCAAATTGAGTCCACTTTAAGGGTTAGGGTTAGTACTAGGGAATCATGGGAATTGTTTTTTTTTTTTTTCCTGAGACATTGAGCCTTCTCTGTCAGAGAGCTCTGGTGCCACAATAAAATACAGTTCCCATGATTCCCTAACCCTAACCATAAAAGTGGACTCAATTTGCACTATTTCTGGCAGTCTGCAACCCCCCATAGATGGCCATAAGATTGAACAGGTCTCCTGTTTCATATATCTGGGGGCAATCTTTCATGCTACTGATAGTAAGAAAGCACATGGGGAGCATGCTGCTGGTAACACGAAACAGCCACTCTCTAATTTCTTATGTCAAGAGGAGGCCATTATATACTGGTGGTGCTCAAACCTTTTGAAGCCACATTAGTTGCACAACTGCTTTATGGATCCCAGCTGGGGCTCCTTCCCAACTCTGCACCATTAGAACTTGTGCAATACAAATCCCTAATATCAGCTTTACAAGCTCCAAAATATGTTTCTAATGCAACTCAGAGACTGGAGTAAGGCTTTATTAAAGTGGAGTCCAGAGTGTGGGTGATTATACTCAGCTACTAGCTCAGGTTATCCTTCTTCCCTACTGACCTTGCTCCACTAGCCTTGACTGATGATTTCCAGCCGAAGTGGAAACAGACAGTGAAGACTAAAATTTCATCACTGGGCTTCTGTCCAGATTTTCTGCTCAGTATGGGATATGATAAGGCTAAAGCATGTATCAAACAAAGGGTGGTAGATATAGAAAGACACCTGGATCTAGCTAGTGCTCCAACTTTTATTGCTCATGACTTCAATAGATATTTGGCATCACTTATGGCATACTTAGGGATGCAGTGGCTCAAGTGGTTAAGACACTGACTGTTGAATGCAAGATCGGCAGGTTGGCAGTTCGAGGCTCGGTTGCTGCATGATGAGGTGAGCTTCTGTCACTAGTCCCAGCTTCTGCCAGCCAAGCAGTTTGAAAGCATGCAAATGCAAGTAGATAAATAGGTACCACTTCAGTGGGAAGATAAACAGTGTTCTGTGCAGTCATGCTGGCCACATGATCACAGAATAGTATTGACAATGCTGGCTCTTTGGCTTAGTAATGGAGATAAGCACCGCCGGCTATGGTCAGACATGACTTGACAACCTTGTCAATGGGGAATATCTTTTACCTTTACTGATAGCATACTTAGTAAAACATGAAGCACCTAAACATCAGAGAGCCTATATTTTGGCATGATGTCATGCCCTCCTCTTAGCTGATATAAGAAGTCTTTATTTAGTGTTATCTAGGTCCTCTACATGTCTTCAGGTCAATGTGACTTTCCCATGAGAACCTTCCTAATGTTCCAAAGGTCATCATAACCTCTTAAAACATGCCTGGCTCTAGACATAAAATATGAAAATATGAAACTACTTTTCCAGTGGAGGGGGTGAAGGATGTGCTAACACCATTCCTATAAAAAATGTTACAATCTTGTCCTCCCTAACAGTTTAACTGTATTGTCAGGAAACATGAAAAGGTGTTGTATCATATCATTGGTGTGGCCAGAAGAGACCGCCCTTTGAATCAACATGACCACCCACTCCCCACCTCAAATAATTAAGAAGTCCCTAACAAGAGTGTAAATTACATCAGTCTGAGACATCTGTAAACATATCACCTACCATTGTAAGCAATGGGAGCAATTTTTAAAAGAAGTGGAGAGAGAAAAACGCTGTTCATTTTTTTTCCTCCTCTGCTGCTGACAGGAGCCTATCATACATTTGAATATACCTGATGCACCACCACTATAGGTAGAATGCCCTGTTTTTCTGTCTATATGTGACCTGAAGCCTATCAAACCAAAAGTAGCCCATTAGCCATTTGTTTTGACTTTGTGGGTGCTTGTCATCACATCTCATGTACAGGCAACACACACAAGTTGCCATGTCATGGAAAGCAAAACAAAATTGCCAGAGTCAATTAGATACATATATAATTGAAGAAAAATCAATTTCAATTTAAACTTCTTATCTTTCTAATTACAAGTTTCTGGTATTCTATTTCCTCATTTTTCCTGTCACTTAATTTTTATTTGGTTTAGGCTGAAATCCTATGAACCCTTTTAAAAAATTGGATGCTTCCCTCTGATTTCAGTTTACAAATTTTGTAAAGTCCACAGAGAATCTCTTTCTATGCACATTACACTTAATATACACATATACACACACTTTTACATACACATTTGCAAGCCAATTTCCCCTATAATATTGCATTTTGTAGTACATACTAATTTCCCATTTTTGCTCCCATGATTCCACAAATTTTGTAACCTGTGAATGCAGTAAAAGTGCAATTATGATCTTTAACAGTGTTATTCATTATTTTAAGACTGTTGAAGGCAACCTTAAAGACTGCTGGAGGTACCAGTGATATCCATGGACCGGAGGCACCATGACATTGCTATACGTATTGCATTGTGGTTCAAGGTAAGTTCTGATTATTTTGAGATTACCCAGTCCTCTGCCCCAGTGTTTGTAGAATGTGAGTTTTTTCTTCCTGGTCATATCTGTAATATACAATTGTTGCATTATATTTCCATGCTATGGAATTCTAGGATTTGCTGTTTAGGGAATTAGCTGCCAAAGAGACTACAATGAAATACTATGCTATTGAGTACTGTACAGGGTAATGTATAGAGTATTGTACTGTTCTGGCACAGTTTTTATGGATGATGGGGCAATATCTTCTCTTTTAGCTAGGAATATATTTTCACTTCCCACCCTAGGTTGGGCATGTATAGGATACAGAGAATGTTTTGCTTTCATAGTGACAGTGTTTGCCTACCACCACCTCACCCCACACTGTGTAACTGAGTTTAGGATTGCTCTGTTGGTCTTTATTTATTTAATGGCATCAGGAGTGTAAGTTTACATCAAATAAATGTCTAAATGAGTTAATTTAATAGCAAGATAAAATCTTTCTTTCAGGCAGGGTTACAGGATTTTCAGGTTTCTGCAGGGTACAAGGGGCCTTGAGGGTTGAAAGTAAGGCCTCACTTATTCTCTCTCTCTTTCACACACACACACACACACACACACACACACACACATGCATACATATAGCATTTGTACTGTTGGCCTTGTAGCGGGAGTTACTGGCACACATCCAGTTCACCACATGAAAATCTAAGCTGCCCGTAGTATAAGTGCAGACGTTAGCATTGCTTCTTAAGGTTTTTTTTGGCACATTGCCAAAGATGTTATGTCTTTAGCTGGGAAAATTGCCTTGGAGTTAATTGAGAGGAAAACACTAATATACATCCACCCCCAACAGAAAGTGGAAGGGGAGGGGAAATGATATAGATATGCCGATGTTGTTGGTCCTTGATGAGAGCACAGGCACACCATCAAAAGTTACTAAGCAATGTCTCCCAAGTATGAATAAACCAAGTTCTATAATTTAAAGTCTTTCCATTATTATTCTGCTTTTCTAGCTTCCTGTGTCATAGTTCTCTTGAAACATCCCCTCAGCCATTGGAAGGATATCATGACAGGCAAAAACCTATCTGGCCTAGATGGAAGAAGAGATACACACAGAGCCTGGTGAGCTGGTACTATCTCCATCTCAATGGCTGAGATCCCACATCTGCACATAGCCCTGTGTACATAGTTTTTCATCCTCCAGGGAGGGTTTCTTGCTGCTGCTTGCAGGAGGGATGTGGGAGACAATTCAGGCCATGGAGATGCAGCTGATTTTGGTTCAGTTATGGCAAAGAAATGAGGATGTGCTGTCACTTTTCTCTTCCCCTAGGAACCCAGAGTAACTGGACCTTCATGGTCTGATTCTCTTACTTTCTCTTGTCCATCTTCACGAGTAAGCAACAGCAGCAAGGGTCTCTCACAGGGCTTGGTGACAGCTGCTGGGTGCCAGGAAGTTTGTAAACAAAGCACAAAGATAAAAAAAAAAAGTCCTCTAGATCTTGTCCCAAAAAGGGACTTAATCTTGCATTAGCTGCACTTACTTGTGTACAAGTCACTAGCAGAATATTAACTAATGGTGGCTGCTCCCTTCACAACTGTCGCCAGAAGACTTCTGAGGAATCATACTGTGTCTCACTATAGATCCCACCTGGGCCCTGGGATCCTCAGGAGAGACCCTACTCTCAAACCTACCACTCTCACATGTAGGGACATGAGACAAGGCTGTATCCATGGCTACCCCCTAGGCTGTGGATTACCTTTCCTCACTGATATCCTTCTGTCGGCAGGCAAGATCTTTTTTTATTATTATTTTGCAAGGTTTTTAAAAACTGATGTATTCAAAGAAACCAATGTGTTAAGAAGTTGGTCTTAATAGTACTTTTTGTTTTGTTAAACTTTTTTAATTAGGAGGGCTTTTAGTTTTTTTAAAAAAGTGGATTAAACACTCCTAAATAAATAAAACTCAATATGTACTTCTATGAGTGCTGTTATGATTCAGATTATGGATGGTGATGACATTAGTAATCACAACTGTTATAATTTATCAGGTTTTAAGTTCCTATGTACCCGTGAGCTCACAGGTACAGAATTCTTTGATTCCCTCTTCTATCATGATACATTCAATGAATGAGTCCTTGAGACATATTGAAAAGGACCTATGGATAAAGCAGTCATCTGAAATGGCAAATAACAATGGCTTGAAGATCAAAGTCCAAACATTATATATGGACCATAACTCCCAGAACCCATAGCCAACATTGCCAATGGCTATGCTGGTTTGGAGAATCAGTGAAATGTAGTCCAAAAAGTAACTTTAATGACCACTGATTAAAATGATATTTTATCTGCTTCTTCAGTCTAGAATTTTGGAATTTTTCTAAAGATGGTGTTTTTGTGGTGAAGCAGGTGCTTTGCAGCCTTCACTAGCAAATAGTATTGCCAGTCACAGAAGATTTAAGCTAGACTGTCATAGGCTGTCATATCAAAGATTCAGAAAAATCTTGAACTTTTTTCTTGGTTGAGAGTGCCTGAGCATCATGGGTCAGAGACAAAACTCCACAGAGTCTCTCATTGTTAGATGACTTCGAGATGGTTCTGACTTATGGTGACCTTGTGGATGAAACATTCCCCAAGAGTCCCTATCCTTCACTGCCTTGCCCAGATCCTGCAAGCCCTTGCCCTTAACCCCCCCCCCCCAATTGAGTCTATCCATCTGGTCTGTGGTCTTCCTCTCTTTCTTCTATATTCTACTTTTCCTAGCATTAGGTGTTTTTTTTCCTAGTGATCCATGCCTTCTCATGATGTGGCCAAAGTACAATAATCTCAACTTGATCATTTTAGCTTCCAAGGAGAGCCCTGGTCTGATCTGTTCAAGAACCCATTTGTTCCCACAGTACTGCACTGAAAATCATTTATATATGTTTACATTTATAAATAAATCAAGTGAAGGCTTATTTTATTCATCATATTACTGATGCATTGTTTTCCTTCTTTCATTCAACTGGTTCTTCTGCAGCTACACTGCAGAATTAATGCAGTTTCACACCACTTTAACTACTATGGCTCAGTGCTATGAAATTCTGGGATCCATAGTTTTATAAGACATTTAGCCTTCTCTGTCAGAGAGTTCTGGTGCCACAACAAACAACAAATCCCAGAATTCCATAGGATAGAACCATGGCCATTAAACTGGTGTCAGACTGTATTAATTCTGCAGTGTGGCAGCAGCCTTTATCTTTCTGACCTCTTTGTTAAGCCATACTATGATGGGGTACAGTTTTTGTGAGCTTCCCTTGTATAGACAAAACACAAACATCCCCAAACAATTTACTTCCGACTGCTAAACGGTGAGCAAAAACTATACAAGGGGAGCTGTGTGCTTCTTAAAAGTTGTAGAGCAGCCTCTGTCATGCTCATCCTGTTAGCTAAATATTATGAAGGGCAAAACTGCAAGTGCTCTTCTCTCCATACTACACATCCACTCCTCAGGTGATCAATGGGACTTGGTGTAACAGCTGAAAAGAAACTGAAACTGAACAGATAGAGATGAAGCTTTGGAAACAAGTGAACCAAATGGCTGAACTCTGGACCCTTATACATTTGACTGCATTAATTTTTTTTGTTATGATCTGAATGAAATAAACAAAAATTGACCAGTAGCACATACATCCTTAATATTTGATTCCCAACTAGTTCCTTGCAAAGTGGAACCCATTTTTTTTTCTTGTTTTGACTGGTCCCAAACTTGCCTGAAAAAAGTGGGGGTTGTCAGTCACAGTCTCAGTGTCACGTTGGTCAAAACAGTTCTTTTTTATATAATTATAAATTTTATTAATAAGAGAATAAACACAAATAAATATACAAAAGACATACAAAATACAAAGACAAACACTCAATATACATAAAAAACAAAGTACATAGAATAATATAACATAAAGACACTAAGAATATTGCAAATAAAAAAGAAGTCAAAACGAAGAAAATAATAATGATAATCTTCTACCAACCGTAAAAATATATATATAATAACTACTTTTAATTGATTTCAGCCATATATCGGTTAATATACTGATAAGATTGAATGACTTACTATTACTATTTAATAGCCTTCACACAAACTGAACATACATATTAAAATGACTTCCAGAGAATGGTAGTTCCTGCAATGTTGCCTAATCTAACTTACTTCTTAAGCGTTATTTTCATAAGTAATAGCCACTCCGTATGATACAAAAAAACTATAAATCAGTTGCCTAAAAAATAATAATTGAAAAAAAAAAAAAAAACGATTCAAAATCCATGTTGAAGATACAGTTAATTTTAGTAAGGTAATCCATTACTTTTAAGTTCACACACACACAAAAAGACATCTATAGTACATCTTAATTTAATTATATCCCATAACAGAAAATAATTTAATTGTATAATTTGAATCCCTTTAAAAAAAGATATGATTCCACCATTTCCCAATCATTCTTTATCTTGTCTTGATTTATTCCTTTAATTAATGCTGTTAGTTTGTCCATATCTCTATATTCAGTCATTTTCGATAACCATTCCTGTAGTTGGGGAATATCTTTAGTTTTCCACTTTGTGACATATAATACTCTGGCTGCTGAGAGAGAATAGAAAATTATTTTACCGTATTTCTTCTCAAGATCCTGATCCATACACATTCCTAATAAGAACAACTGTGGGTCCAAAGTCAATTTACAGTCTAACATTTCACAAAGGGCAGATTTTATAATCAACCAGAATTCTTTTGCTTTTTTACGTGTCCACCATAAATGATAATACGTTCCTATCTTTTTACCACACTTCCAACATAAATTTGAATTTGCTTTGTTAATTTTAGCTAACCGAAGAGGAGTCAAATGCCATCGAAAAATCATCTTATAATATTGCTCTTTAATATTGTAACTCAAAGTATATTTGGCCCTCTTAGTCCAACATAACTCCCATTGTTGTAAATTTATAGTATATCCAAAACCTTGGGCCCATTTAATCATTGTAGGTTTAATTAAGTCTGCTTCAGGTTCAATTGTTTGAAACATTTTGTAAAATTTAGATATTCTATGTCTATTTTCTGAAAATAGTATCTCTTCAAAGTCCTTATCCAGCAAGCCTATTGACCTCGTCTTTTTATCTATAATGAATCGCTCTCTTAGTTGTTTATAGGAGAACCAATTACAGTTGTACCCTTCCAGATTTAATTGCATTTGAGATTTGATTTCTATATTTTCTTTATTTTCCGTCAAGATTAAGTCCTTATAGGTTAGCCAAGTTTTTTTGCCAAATTTATTTCCTTTAGAAACAACTTCGCCAATTGATACCCATTCTGGGAGGATATCTTGCCAATTTTGTTTAATTTTTACCCAAACTCTTAAAAGTGATCTTTTTAAATAGTGGTCGTTAAAATTTTTATGGCATTTAATTTTATCATAAAATAAGTAGCTGTGCCAACCATAAACATTATCGAAGCCTTCCAATTTTAAATTACTTTCATTTTTTAATTCGATCCAATCGAGGAGCCAGTATAAACAACATGCGTAATAGTAATTTTTAAGATTTGGTAAATCCAAACCCCCTCTATCACCTGAATCCTGCAAAAATTTATATTTAACTCTCGGTTTTTTTCCAGCCCATATAAACTTGACAATATCTTGATCCCACTTTTTAAAGGGTTTGTCATTCAATATAATGGGGATGTTTTGAAATAAATAAATCATCTTAGGAAGAACACTCATTTTGATAGCCGAAATCCTTCCTAGCCAAGAAATATTTAATTTAGTCCATTTACTCAAATCCTCTTTGACTTCAATCCATTTTTTCCCATAGTTGTTTTTAAACAAATCTCCGTTTTTAGTAGTAAAATTTAGACCCAAATATTTCACCATTTTTACCTCTTGGAATTTTGTTTTCTCTTTTAACAACTCTCTCTCTTGTGGCGTCAAATTCATTTGTAACATATTAGTTTTTTCCTTGTTTATTTTCAATCCAGCAGCTTTCCCGAATAATGTTAGGGTCGTAAGTAAGGCATCTATATTTTCACAAGGATTTGAAAGGGAGACCATTAAATCGTCAGCAAATGCCTTGACTTTATATTCTTCTCCCTTTAATTTGACTCCTTGAATATCTGGGTTCATTCTAATATTGACCATCAGAATCTCAAAATTTAGAATAAATAGTAGTGGGGATAATGGACAACCCTGTCTGACTCCTTTTTGAATTTTAAAAGGTGTTGTTAATTTTCCGTTAATGATTAACCTAGCTTCTTGTTCTTGATAAATTAAGTTTATCCATTTCATTAAGTTGTTTCCTATATTTAATCTTATCAATACTTGTTTCATAAAAGTCCAGTCCAGGGTGTCAAACGCTTTCTCAATATCTAAAAAGATTAGAGCCAATTTTGTATCTATTCTCTTATTATGTAATTCAATTAGATTAATTAGGTGTCGAGTGTTGTCTTTTAAAGTCCTGCCAGGGAGAAATCCCGCCTGATCTTTTTGAATCCAAGATGCCAACCAATTCTTAATTCTATTCGCCAAGATTGTTGTGAATATCTTGTAATCGTTATGTAAAAGAGAGATGGGTCTATAATTTTTCGGTTCTAATTTTTCCTTATTCTCTTTAGGGATGAGTATAATATTTGCCTGGAGCCAGGTTGGAGGTATAGATCCTTCTAATATTCCATTAATTGTTTCAAGTAATGGGATAGCCAGTTGATCTTTACATTTTTTATAGTACTCGGCGATAAAGCCATCCGGACCAGGTGCTTTGCCTGATTTCAAAGATTTAATAGCGTCTAGTAATTCTTGCAATTGAACTTTCTTATTTAATTCAGATCTTTGTTCCTCCGATAATTTAGATATGGGTTGGTTCTTAAGGAAGGATTCGATATGGATTTTATCTCTATTTGTTTCTTTATACAGATTAGAATAATAATTTAAAAATATTCTTTTAATTTGTTTTTGAGACGAGAAAACTTGTTCCCCTTCTTTTAGTTCAACAATTACTCTTTTAGCTTGCTCTTTACGTAGAAGAGCTGAAAGCATTTTCCCAGGTTTATTTGAGGACTCAAAATATTTTTGTTTAACAAATTTTAATTTTTTTATATATTTCATCCATGGTTATTTTTGAAACTTGACTACTCAATCTTTGAATATTTTCTTTTATTTTAATCTGGGTAGGGAACAGTTTCAACTGATCTTCATTTGATTTTAACTCTCGTTCTAATTCTTTGGTTTCTCTTTCTTTAATCTTTTTCATTTCTGCTCCTTTCTTCATGAAGAAGCCTCTCATGAAGGCTTTTGAAGCATCCCATACGATATTTATGGGAGTATTCTTATTTAAATTCAAATTGAAATAAAGCTGTAAATGTTCCTGAGCCTCCTTAAGTATTTTGTCATTCCTAAGTAAGTTTTCATTAAGTCTCCAAATAAAGTCCCTAGATCCAGTTTTCATTTGCATTGTCAAAGGATTATGATCAGACCATATGGCTAGTAATATATCAATCTTAGTTATTTGATTGCATATTTGAGGGGAAATCAGAAACATATCGATTCTTGACCATGAGGAGTGTACATGTGGAAAAAAGGTATAGTCTCTAGAATTGGTACATAATACTCTCCAAATGTCTATTAGTGTTAGGGATTCCTGAAAAGTAAAAAAGCTTTTTGGCAATTTCCCTTGATCATTTTTTATTTGTTTTGATGAAAATCTATCCAATTTAGGGTCAATGACACCATTCCAGTCACTTAATGCTACTAATGGTTGGTTATTTGATTGCAGAAGGGTCATTAATTTTCCAAAAAAATTTTTTCTTATTATTCAGGGGAGCATATATTCCTAACACCAAAAGTGGTCAAAACAGTTCTTAAATGCGATATCTACAGCAAAGTTAAATACAATACAGAAGTGTTTGCTTGGGAAGTACTTGAAGTCATTGATGAGCAGGTCCATCAAAACCTTACTACAGTTTTAATTTTTGTCCCATCAGACTCTTCAAGTATGGTAACTCTGATTATGCATATGGATAGACACACCATAACAGTCAAAGAGAGAGAGAGAGAGAGAGAGAGAGAGACTTCTGAATTATAGTATAGCTGCAGATAAGTGCAAAGAGGCTGAAAGAGGACCAGTGACACAGACAAGGTATTCTCATCCAGTTTATCATAGGACAAACACTACTATATTCACTGAACCATATTGAGTCTAGGAAAATATCAAGCAAGCTAGTGCTACTTTAACTGCCATGGCTTCATCCTACAGAATCCTGGAATTTATAGTTTTGTGAGGCATCAGCACTTTTTGTCAGAGAAAGCTGTAAAATTACAGCTCCATAGGATGGAGCTATAACACTTACAGTGGTGTCAGACTGCATTATTTCTACAATGTAGATGCACCTCTAGTTACTTTTGCTTACTTTAAAAAAAATGTTAATTCTACCAGTCAACAGACTCATACAAAACACACTCTCCTCTTGCCCACTTTGTCACTTTCTCAGCACCCACTACACAGTGCAAAGCAATAAAATTACACAAGACAGTATGTGAACCATGTGATAATTTTCTCCATCACCAAACTAAAACAGAAACGACAAAAAGTACCATTCACTGCAAAACAAGTGAGGTTTTTTCTCACCAAGTTTTGGTTTAAATGTAATTCCTAGATCTTCATTATCAGAAAAAAGGAATGGAATCCTTAAAATGTATTATATGTAAGGAAAGGGACAATGTATAACTAGTTACCTCCAAGCTCTTGAGTGAATGCAAAGAGGAAAGGGAACCAATATGCATGAGATGTCTGAAAAGATTTGTCCAGCACGATGCACAATATACTCTAAGCACAAAACAGAATGGGGCTGTGCTTCAATGCAGACCCACTGTGCAGATTATAATTAATTATAGATGTGTGCCGGAACAAGAACTGGTAGCAATGGCCACCTAATTCTGCTCCTCTTTTTCATACTCCTGCAAATCAAGTATAACATTAAATAGAAAAGATGATGTATAACTTCAGCATGCAGTTCACCATAGGACTGTGCAGGGTGAATCAAATCTTTATTTTGGATTTAAGTACCATTTTAACTTTCTTGTCTCTAGCAACCCTCTTCTCTCTCCCTCTCAGTAAGAATTTATTTAAGCTCGGTAAGCAGCACTGAGCCAGCCTGCAGCAGCGAGGACTTAGTGGCTAATGACTAAGCACATCTGTAAAGGGGGGTCATTTTGTGTAGCAGCTATTGTTTTCTCCCAGTGTAAGAGACTTGAGAGCCTGGGGATATGAAGAAATAAAATTGGGAGGACATGACATTATTCTTATTAGCACTTATCTTTCCTCATGACCAGCTGTCTTTTGCACAAGGAAGGTGCTTCTCCAGCATCCCCCTTCCCCTGCCTTTTTGTCTTTTGGATACAACCAAGGTTAAGAAGACATGATCAAAGCTGAAACAATGATATTTTGCTACTGTATGAATTCTCCCTCCATTCGCCTAATCCTCTTCTTATGGAGACCTGGTGCTGAAAGCCAATCATTTAGGTGGGCTCTAAATAAAGCCAGGAGCTTGAATTCCTGCCACCAGCCCTTTTATAATGAAAAGGCCCTAATGAATGCTGGTTAGTGGTAGGAATGTGTGACCAGCTGCATCAAGGCAGGTAATGCAGCTTGGATTTAATTGGGAGCAGGTATGGGAAGGCTGTATTACTTTAATTGGTGAGGGGGGTTCTAAATGGAAAGGACAAAGTATAATGGATAAATTGTGCCATACAATAGCCCTTAAACTGGGATTGTATGCATTAGTTAATCTGTTGAGGAATGGCGAAATTCTAAACAATTTTCTCAGTGAAACCAACTCCAGAAAGCTTGTCCTTTTTTTTCTTTTTCTTTTTCTCTTTCTCTTTCTTTCTTTCTTTTTTTTTTTTCTCCCTTGGGAAAATGCAAGATTGAAACAGAAAATACCTCTACTGAGGCAATCATTTGCCACGTGTGGAAAGTGGATACAGCTGTAAAGTACAAAAAAAGGATCTTTGTAGTACAATAAAGGATGGAAAAAGAGATAAAGTTAGGGATAAGAGAGGGCCTGTCACTGCATCCAAAGGAGGAATAAAATGATGACATTTACAGTGACAGATGAGCCTGTAAAGAGAACTCGGGACAATTTAGACAGGGGGAATTTGATATTTAAAAGAAAGGGCTCTGATAATTAAAAGTAGTGTTACATTAAACTGTAACGCATGTCATTAGTGACAGAAGGGAACTGGTGCCTTTTGAAAAGTTAATGATTCACATAGACCTGCTCATGAAACTCTGTATTTATAGTAAAGTTCATTTGCACAAAGAATACATAGAAGCTGATTTCTTCTTTTTAAAAAACGGGAAGTAAGAAAAGGCCTACAAAATGTCTTCTGTCATTTCTGATATAGATGGGGTGTGTGAATGTGTATGAGTATATTTACAGGGCCATGTGTATCTAAAGATGATATGAAGGCACAGCCCATTGGGAGGTTCTGCAGTGTATGATTAATTGATTGGGATGCCTTTGTACAGTCTTTAGTTAATTTAAGTAAGGCATGTGTAGAAACAGAGCATGTTACCAGTGACACAAAATTACTAGAATCAGGAATCCCAAATTATTTGTCTCCTAACTACATAGCATTTTGGAGATTACAGAGAGTCAGTTTTGTATACAACATCGATCTTTTGAGTGTTGAGATGAATAGTCCTGTGGATTTCTTAGAAGATACAGTATGTAATTCAGAACTGGGTTTTATGACTCTTCCGTAATAATGAATTAAGGAAGTAATTGTAACTGAGGTCCTCTAATGGGGCTTTTGCTCCTGTGTATTTCATTACAGGTGGGGAAACCAGGAGGATTGGATGTCCATCAGAGTTCATGTAGGCCTGGCAGTGGGAGGGGAGAAACAAAACAAAGCATAAAGTGAGTGCTGAGTGAGTTTTTCCCAGGATCCCCAAGTGGGTTTCATATATTGCTTAATGCTGAAAGTGAGACAGATTCAGCTTTCTCTGCAGCTTGTAAAGGCTGAATTATCTTACCATTGCTATTGTTTGTGGTTACAAGTAAATGCACAAAGCTACAGCCTATTTCAGACATTCTTTATCTGAAGATCTATTTTGTTGTCTTAAAACCTTTTCTGGGGTGGGGGGAACACCCTAGCTTGTTTCAGGGCACATTAGACCACCATACAATGAAATCTACTTTAATTAAGGAGGTGTTAACTCATCCTATAGAGCAAACATGAATGTTTCCTGTATATTTTGAGATTTTAGACAAATGGTTCCAATAAACATGTTACTGTACACTTTGTTCTTTAGGAAGACTTGTGTCAAAGTGATTGTGTTATACAATGAAAACAGGCAAATTTTAGTCTCAAAATCGAAAGAAATGCCTTAGAATTAAAATTCATTGCTTGGAGGAAATTCAAGTAGAATACATGCTATGAACTGTGAATTACAATGTTTAGAAGTGGAAAACAAAATTGATCATGTTTAGAACTAGTGAACTAAATTGATCATCAACACCTATTAAACAGATTCTTGTACTTTTAAAGAGGTGTGTTGAACACGTGATGAAAAACAGTGCAATTTGAACTATTCTTGCTCTTTTTATAGTGCAATTATAGATATGCCTACTCAGAAGTAAATCTCAATAAAGTAACTGATGAGTTTAATTGAAGCTGTCCAAGTTAAGTATGTATAAGATGACATAGTTTGTGACAGAGAACAATTTCTTCTCTACCATATCCACATTGTATATATTGTCTCTATCTCTTTCTGTTAACATGTCTACAGGCAGAAATTCAACAAGCACAGTTTTTTCCAGTGTGGCTTCATCTGTTGGATTCCTTTCTATATTGTAGCTGTTCAAAAACACAGAAGGTACATTAAGAATGAAAAAGTGTTTGGAAAGTTATTTTTTGTTACTCACTATATTGTTGAAAAAGTAAATTGCTTCTGATAACTTTTATTATGATGCAGTTAACTCATTCTCTTTGTTGCATGATTTTCCAATTGTTGGGATGGGATTAGTAAGAAAAAAGCTTATAATTGATAAGAGAAAAATATAAAACTTGAAGCTTTCTTTCAAAATGCTTCTGAAAGAAAATTTGGAAAAATACACCCCTTGACATTGTTGTTCATGATCTCAGTGAAGTAAAGTTGGTCTTACTCATTACAGTGATATCATATTTCCTTTCTTAAAGATTTTATGTAACAAAGCATTTTGTTGTTGTTGTTGTTGTTGTTGTTCTGACTTATGATGACCCGAAGGCTAACCTTAAGTTTTCTGGAGCTGAGAGGGTGTGACTTGCCAAGATCACCCAGTGGGTTTCTCTATCTGAGTGGGAAATTGAACCCTGATCTCCAGTGTTATAGTCCAATGCTCAAACCACCACAACACACTAGCTCCCAAATGGAGAATAGTGCCATGTAAAAGTTAAGACATTACAAACCTGAAGACTTACAGCAAGAGTGAGAAAAGTGAATCTTAAGGGCTGCATAGAGTCCTCAAGGACCATTGTTTGACCACAAGTCTTCCCAGACAACTTCTGAGTTTTTTGTCTAATAATGTGACTTACAGAGTTTGGGGAACTATTTTTTAATTTTTTTATCCCCCCCCCCCCGATCTTTTTTACATCTCCAGACCTAAAAGCTCTGGAGGGAAGGGGAAAAATTCTGTATCAAAGCTTTTTTGTATAACTGACCTGGAAGTTGATGTTTTACTCACTTCCCCTTGGGGGGAAAAAGCCTCTCCTAAAATATAAATGGTCCAAGGGCCCCCCAAAACATTACAAAATCAATCCTGAAGTCACCTATTGGGATTTTTGGAGAATTTTGGTGCATTATGTATTTATGTATATGTATGTATTGATTGACTGATTGTTTGTTGCAGGTCTAGAAAGAGATGGAGAGAATGACATTACAAGCTTCCTGAGGAAGCAAGGCACAATTTTACAGAATCTCACACCTGACTTAAAGGACCCACTATTATACAGATGGGAAGAATATTCAAAAATATATATTTAAAATGATTGAAAAATGTGTTTCTTGAGTACTGGGAAACCCTGACAAGAAGAATCTTGATCTGCCAAAAAAAATTGTAGTTCAGGACTTATGTTACACAAAATGCACCTGTTGTTTCTGCACATAAAACAGATTTTTTCATGCAAATATGTTTTTGGTGAAAATTACTACTTAAGAATTTTATGCAGAATAAGTCTGGAGTAGTGAATTTCTTCATAAAATATGTAGCTTTTGAAGTTTATCCCAGAGTGAAAAAGAATTTAGTCAACTTTCTAGACAAAAGACATCCAGATAGTGACAAATTTCCTATACTTTGGGCTGGTCATTAATCAAAATGGAGACTTGCTGTCAAAAAATCAAAAAAAGACTAGGGCTTAGAAGGGCAGCTATAAAGGAACTGGACAAGATCCTGAAGTGTCAAGATATACCATACCAAAGTCAGGATTGTCCATGCTATTATGTTTCAAGTTTCTATGTATGGGTGTGAAAAATGGACAGTAAAGAAAGCTGATAGGAGGACAATCTACTCAGTGAAGAAAGCTGATGGGAAGACAATCTACCCAAGTGAACTGTGGTGCTGAAGGAGAGTTCTGTGAATACCATAGGCTGCTAAAAAGACATTAAAGATGTCCTAGAGAAAATCAAGCTTGAACTTCCCTTGGAAGCGAAGATGGTTAAATTGAGACTATTTTACTTTGGGCACATCATGAGAAGACATGACTCACTAGAAAGGCAATCTCTCTCTGGCTTTTCTTTGCAAACGAGGATTCAGGAAGGACTTATCCCACGCTTTTTGCAAGTGCGCTGATGACTAAAAAGGCCAATCCGAAATAAACAAGTCCGGTTGCAGAAAGCACAGCAGAAGATCTCCTTGGGTGATGTTTCTGGGTTGTGATTCTTTCTGCGTTGTTGTTTCTCTTCTAGACTTGTTCGGCATGACTTCTCAAATAAGGCTGCAGCATTGTGGATAGTGTGTCTCCATGCCTCCCGATGTGAGGCCAGGGTGGACCATTGTTGGTGATCAATTTGGCCGAGCCTGAGATGTTGTTTCAGGGAGCCCTTGTATCGCTTTTTTGGAGCGCCCCTCTTATGCTGACCCACGGCAAGTTCACCGTAGAGTACTATTTTTGGGAGGCGATGGTCCTCCATCCTAGAAACATGCCCAGCCCAGCGCAGCTGCGTTTTCAATAGCATGGCCTCAATGCTGGTGATCCCTGCTTGCTCAAGGACAGCAACATTCATCACATAGTCAGTCCAGTGTATATTTAGGATTGTGCATATACAGCGCTGATAAAAGCGTTCGAGGAGTCGTAAGTGTTGGCGATAGGTGACCCATGTTTCAGACCCATAAAGGAGAATAGACAGTACAATGGCTCTATACACACTGGGTTTTGTGCTCCGCCTCAGGTGTTTGTTACTCCAGACTCTTTTGTAAAGTCTTCCAAATGTGCTGTATGCCTTTACTAATCTGTGGTCAATCTTGGCATCTGAGGAGATGATGCTTCCCAGGTAGGTGAACTGCTGAACAGACTTAAGCACAGATTTGCCTACAGCGATGTTGGGATGGTGGTGTTTGTCCTGTGGTGCAGGCTGGTAGAGAACTTCCGTTTTCTTCAGGTTGACTTCCAGCCCAAACAGCTCTGCAGCTGTTGCGAAGCAAGATGTTAGGCACTGCAGAGCTGCTTCTGTGTGGGCAACAAGGGCAGCATCGTCAGCGAAGAGCAGCTCATGGACTAGATAGTTTAGAGTCTTATTGTGAGCCCTCAGATGGCTTAAGTTAAACAAGCTACCATCAACACGGTAACGTATATAGATGCCGTCTTCTTCTTCGAGCTCTGCTGCAGCCCTTTGGAGCATCATGCTGAAGAAGATTGTAAATAAAGTTGGAGCAAGAACACAACCTTGCTTCACTCCATTAGTTATTAGAAAGGGCTCTGAAAGAGCATCACCGTATTTGACTTGACCATGCTGGCCCTCATGTAGCAAGATAATCATTTTGAGGAATTTGGGGGGGCATCCTAGTCTTTCCAGGATCTGCCATAGACCTTTTCTACTCACAGTGTCGAAGGCTTTGGTGAGGTCAACAAATGTTACATAGAGTCCCTTGTTCTGCTCTCTACATTTCTCTTGCAGTTGTCTAAGGGCAAATACCATATCTGTAGTACTCCTGTTGGCTCTGAAGCCACACTGGCTTTCAGGAAGGAGTTCTTCTGCAATAGCAGGAACTAATCTGTTCAGGAGTATCATTGCAAGGATTTTTCCAGCAATAGAGAGCAGTGTTATACCTCGATAGTTTGAGCAATTGGATTTTGCTCCTTTTTTTTTGTACAGGGTGATGATGACTGCATCTCGGAGATGTGATGACAGTTCCCCTTTTCCCCAGCAACTCATAAGGAGTTTGTGGAATTTAGCATGGAGTAAATGACCTCCGTGTTTCCAAACTTCAGGTGGGATTCCATCAATCCCAGCTGCCTTGCCGTTTTTCATCTGCTGTATGGCCTTAAGGGTCTCTTCCAAAGTGGGAGCTATGTCCAGTTCGTTTTTCATTGGTTTTTGTACCATATGTTGGATAGTTGAGCCTTGGACTACTCGGTTGGCACTGAAGAGACTTTGAAAATGTTCAGCCCATCGATTCAGGATGGAGGCTTTGTCAGTAATTAGTGTTTGACCATCTGTACTGTATAAGGAGCTTTGGACCTGATAAGTAGGTCCAAACACTGTTTTAAGAACGTCGTAAAATGCTCTAAGATCACCCAGATCTGCACAGTGTTGTGTCTTTTCTGCTATATTGATCCACCACTTGTTCTGAATGTCTCAGAGTTTTTGTTGAAGTTTACTACACATGAGACGGAAAGCTGCTTTTCTTACATGGCAAGTTGGTTGGGCGAGGTATGCCTGGTGAGCAGTTCTCTTCTTTGCCAACAGCTCCTGGATCTCTTGGTTGTTTTCATCAAAGCAGTCTTGATTTTTTTTTTGTGGAAGTACCCGAGGGATTCTTCCACAGACTGGAGGATACTGTTTTTGATATGTTGCCAAAGAACTGTAGGAGAAGGATCTGTAGGGTGGTCTTCAAGTTTTGTTTGCAGATTTGCCTGGAAGTTGTCTCTCATGGTAGCTTGTTGAAGATTGTTGACTTGGAGTCTCCTCTTTAAGATGCCACCCCTCTTAGGTTTGAGCTTGAGATGAAGATTTAGTTTACATCTTACGAGGCGATGATCTGTTTGGCATTCTGCACTGGGCATCACTCAAGTATGACGGACATTGTGAATGTTTCTCTGGCGGACTAGAACATAGTCAATGAGGTGCCAGTGTTTGGATCGGGGATGCATCCAGGTTGTCTTCAAGCTATCTTTCTGCTGAAAGATAGTGTTTGTAATAGTCAGCTGTTGTTCTGCACAGAACTCTAGCAGGAGGTGTCCGTTATCACTGCAATTTCCAACACCATGCTTGCCTAAAACACCTTTCCAGGCTTTGGAGTTCTTTCCTACTCTGGCATTGAAGTCACCAAGTATAATAATTTTATCTTCTACAGGGACTTTTTGTATGAGGTGGTGTAGGCCTGTGTAGAATTTGTCTTTCTCTACAAGGTCGGCTTGCATAGTTGGGGCATATATACTGAAGAGAACAACTTGTGGGAGGCATAAGGAGATAATGCGATCAGAGTGACCTGTTGGCAAGGTTTCAAGTTTGGAGGCAATGGAGTTTTTATTGAGAAGACATGACTCACTAGAAAGGCAATAATGTTTGGTAATATAGTAGGAAAAGAGGGAGCCCACATTCTAGATGGATAGACTCAATCAAGGAAGCCATGGCCCTAAGTTTGCAAGACCTGAACAGAGCTGTTGATGGTAAGATGATTTGGAGGTCTCACTTTCATCAGGTTGCAATAAGTCAAAGTTGACTTGATGGCAGTTAACAACAAGTTTGATCCCATCATCTAAAGAGATGCCAGTGGTTACTAGAAACAGCTTTCTCAGTGCTGATGCCACTAGGCTTTTCACTGACCCTATTGTCATTCTGATGTCCTCATTTAAAATAAAATAAAATAATTTTCCAAGTTGTTAAAATAGAGGCTAACATCCATTACATGGGAAATTACATCTTAAACTCATTTATGTTTGCATAAAGTTCAATTGTGCCATTATGACAATTTTTATTCTCAGGAGGGTAACACTACTGAGACCATTATACAAGTGGGACCAGCAGCATGGCCATTGCACAATGTTGTGTCCTGTTGCACAATGGCATTTTCAGAGTGGACCTCTTGTGTTGGAAGATTTTTGCATTCTCTTTCCTCTCCTTACATAGATAGGGATTTTCTGCATGCAGACTCCTCTCTCTCTCTCATTCAAACTAACTATGTGATTTAGGGCCTCTGCAGATGGGTGGCTCTGGGCTGCCCTGGGAAGTGGCGAATCGGGGCCATGGCAACCCCACTCTGTGGCCCCGGTCCTCCGTTTTGCTACCCCGAATAGAGCTGCAAAATGCCACTCCTTTTAGGGGCAGTAAAAAGCTGACCTAAGAGCCGGGGCTGCAGCTGTTCCTCGCCCTTTTGGCGCAGCATGTTTAAACACTGCAGTGGAAGGGTGTCCTGATGCTGCACGCCATGCATAACAGTGCACGGTGTCAGGATGGCATTGGGGTGGGGTTGGGGTGGCCGGCGTGTGGCTGCTTCGCCCCAACTCTACCCCCAGGCCGTCCCTTTGGGCCGGTCTGCAGAGGCCCTTATATCACTCCCCCTTTGGTACTAACTGACATTCTCTCTCAAGATTTTCAACTGAACTGTTGGCCCTCCAACTTTGTCCATTCTCAACTTTCTTTGGAATGATGGTGATATAAAGATTTCTTTTTACCTGAACTATTCACTAGCTAGATTAGGATATAGCTTTTATGTAAATATAGATTAAGGTCATTAGTAAACTTTTGTTTTAAACTACAAGCTACATGTTTGTTGTTTTTGAATCAGTTTCAGTTCTTAGAGAAGCCTAGTTAGACAACGGCACATTTTTGCTACTCTGCTGATTTAAAGCTAGACCCTAACAGTTTTGGCTTTGATTTTTTTTAATTATTATTTTTTTTTTTTACATTTAAATATTTTTTATTTCCTTACCAAAGGTAAAGCCTTAGGAAACTTACATTACTCAACATTTTATATGGTACCTCATTATGCATCATCACAATTCACTAGCATGCTTATGCATTGTATCAGCAACAGAGCTCTGTCATTATAAAGTTACTCGTCACAGCCTCTGATGCAGGATCTCAGCCATACTTTTAGTGGTTCTGGATCACTCATCCTGTATTTTATTATTTGTGCCTTTTAGTTTTTTGCCTGTCTGTTTGAGTTTCCATTCTAATGAGTTTTAATATTTGTATGAGCAGCTCTGCCACCTATCTTCATTTCTGAAGAGAGACAGTGATTTTTCTTGACATGGAACCAAACTAGGCACCTGTAAACATGTTTCTTACTTTTATGATGTAGGAGCCAGTATAGTGTAGTGCCAGATTCTTGAATGGGGAGACCAAGGTTATATTCCCCAATATACTCTGAAAGTCACTGTCTCCGTTCAGAACCAAACTGGCAAGTTTAATTTGTAGGAAGTGTGGGGTTTGGACACTGTGGGGGTGAAGTCCACTTTGGTTAATTCCAGATCTTATTTATTTATTTATTTATTTATTTAAAACCCTATCTTTCGGAGTTTAAAAAAAGGTACCAGGGCACTCATTTATCACATGACACTTTTGCATGGCTGGTAGGAGTACAATCTATCATTGGATACAGGGGTCTGTACAAAGGGTCCTGGAGGCCTTGTGCACACTTTACTCACTCATGTAAATACACTTTGAAACCGCAAGCCATTAGAGTATACCACTGGTGGAAATGAGTGGAAAACTTTAATTTTCTCTGTCTTGTTGCACCTCCAAAACTTCTCAAGAAATTCCTCTAGCCTTCCAGTGAGAGTCATTCTCACCCTGCTATTCTGCTGTTATGTCCCATAACAAGAACTATTCCTCCCCCAGCAAGCAGCCTCATTACATTCTGTCCCTTTTGTGTTATAGACTCATAGAGTTGGAAGTGACCCCCAAGGGCCATCTAGTCCAACCTGCTGCCATGCAGGAAAACATGATCAAAATACTCCCAACAGATGGCTATTCAGCCTCTATTTAAAAACCTCCAAAGAAGGAGCCTCCACCACTCTCCAAGACAGCTTAATCCATTGTTGAACAGCTATTACTATAAGGAAGTTTTTTCTAATGTTGAGCTGGAATTGCTTTTCTTGTAGCTTGAATCCAATGCTATGTGTCCTATTCTCTGGAGCAGCAGAAAACAAGCTAGCGCCCACCTCAATATGACATTCCTTCAAATATTTAAACTGGGCTATCATATCCCCTCTTAACTGTCTCTTCTCAAAGCTAAACATACCTAGTTCCCTAAGTCGTTCCTCATAGGGCATGGTTTCCAGACCCTTCACCATTTTGGTCGCCCTCCTCTGGACATGCTCCAGTTTTTCAACAACCTTTTTGAATTGTGGTGCCCAGAACTGGACACAGTATTCCAGGTGAGGTTTGACCAAAGCAGAATAGAGTGGCACTATTACTTTCCTTGATCTAGATACTATACTTCTATTGATGCAGCCTAGAATTTTGCTGGCTTTTTAAGCTGCTACATCACACTGTTGGTTCATGTTTGGTTTGTGGTCGGCTAAATCCCTTTCCCATGTACTGTTTGTTTTCAAGCCATGTGTTTCCCATCCTATATCTGTGCATTTCATGTTTTCTACCTAACTGTAATACCTTACATTTATCCCTGTTGAAATTCATGTTGTTAGTTTTGGCCCAACTCTCTGTTATGGTCATTTTGAATTCTGATCCTGTCCTCTGGGGCATTAGTTTTCCCTCCTAATTTGGTGTCATCTGCAAATGTGATAAGCATGCTTCTATTCCATTATCCATGTCATTGATAAATATGTTGAATAGTACAGGGCCCAGGAAAGCAATCTGTGGCACCCCACTAGTCATTTCTCTCCAGAATGAAGAGGAGCTATTGGTGAGCACCCTTTGGGTTTGGTCAGTCAACTACGATCCACCTAACAGTAGCATTATCTAGCCCACTTTTTACTACCTGTTTTGCAAGGATATCATGGAGGATCTTGTCAAAAACCTTACTGAAATCAAGAAAAACTACATCCACTGGGTATCTGAGCATCTCTGACAAATGAACAGTGAAGCTGGAACATCCTTAGCACAGCTCTGGTCCCTGGCTTTAAGCACTGTGCTATGCCTGGCTCCTCATTAACATGCCCTGAGCCACCAGATCCCAGGGCATTTGGACAATTCACCTTCCAAATCAGAATCATGCCATGTTAAGATAAGATGGGTGGGAGGATGTGGAATAGGCATCTATCCAGTCTTAACCTCTGATATATTAGTGAATGGGCCTGAACAATTCAAACATGGGGGGGGGGGGGGACTGGAAGATTCACCCATCACCCACTCACTCTAGCTACATGACAAGTTGGTGCAAAATGATCCTGTGCAAATTGAGAATGGCTGCATCTATTACATTTCACCAATGCAGATGGCTGAGAATTTTCTTAGGTCCTTTTTTAATGCTAACCCCCCCCCCCCACAAACCTTAAGTCCTTACTTAATAATAATATAGGAGGAAATGAAACTGATAGATTCATTCAGCCCCATTACAGATATCCTTAAATCCTACTTACCTCAATTCAGTCTGTCATCAACACCACAAAAACAGGTTTCTCAATGTTGTCACTCTAGTAGTGGAATACCCTCCCTAGAAAAGCTAGTCCTGAGCCTACGTTATTGTCCTTTTTATTTTCCTGAGATTTCTTAGATTCAAGTGTAATCCCATTTTATGTTGTTTTCATAATTTTGTCCCCCACTATACATTTACATTTTAATTGTACCTGGCTGCTCTTTGTGAACTGCTCAGGGACTATGATTGAGGGGTGGTTTAAAGTACTTATAAGAAAGAAAGAACAAACAGATGCATTCTCCAAGTGAAAACTGAAACCTCTGTGATTAGAAGATGAAAGTATTAACACCCACATTGGATGGTGTCTGTGGCTGTGAACTAGTAAATACTTTCATCCGATTTGCTTCGTAGTATTTTCTTCCCCTCCTGCATTTATCTCTCTTTGCACTTGTGTGAAATGCTGCTTGTGCCATGTTATACTTTGGCATAAGCCCCTGAAAACCCTCTCTAATGTCAGGAGCCTTTTGGCATCACCTCTTTAATTTTTGTGGGCACAGAAGACCTCTGAGTTTGAGCCTCTATCATTCATGAAATGTAGTTTCAGCTGGGAAAATGTGGAGACAGAGTTTTCCCAATGAAAAACAACAGAGGGCTAGAGCCAACAGCATTTGTTTATTGCTTTAGGGCAGGGGTAGGCCCCCCGAGGCCTTTGGACCGGCCCTAGTCCGGTCCTGCCGCCGCCGCCGCCCTCCAATAATCAACAATATTGATTATTGTTGTTATTACTTGTTCTTGGGGTTTTCTTAGCAAAATCTCCACAGGGGTTTTGCCATGGCTTTTCTGGGGCTGAGAGAGTGTGCATGCATGTTTTTTAATTTTTAATTTTTTTAATTTTTAATTTTATTTATTTATTTATTTATTTATTTTGGTGCTTCGGCCCCCCAATTGTCTGAGGTACAACAACCTGGCCCCCGGCTCAAAAAGGTTGCCTACCCCTGCTTTAGGGTTTTGTTTTTTGAAATATACTTTCTCACTTCTTTTGACTTTTGTTTTTATCTAATAGGAGGAAAGTCCTACAGAGAATATTTTCTTCTGCAATGGAGACTTAAAAACAAAAAGTTGTTCAAGTAGCACATGCAACAATGCAAGAAGGTAGAATTATCTGTGCCACACACCACTAATGACACCTATAGATTTGAGCATAAACCTGAAAAAATATGTCACATGGTTTCCAAACTGCTAGTCTGAAAAATATTTGATGCTTTGAAATATTCTGGAGGAGTCCCAACTGTCTATCAAGAAGGCAAGCAGTAGTTCTAGATAGACTGCATTCCTTAGACTTTCTAATGGGGGAAGGTTGCAAAGGGTGAACTGCCTGCCACTGGACCTAATTAGTTAGGAAGAAAATTTGGAAGATGTGAATTCAGCAGGATGCCAACATCCTTTTCTACCAAAGAGGTTTGTGACTCATTGAAAGGGAATATTTCATTCTCAAATTAATGCCCATTGTAAAAGTATATGGACTTTAATTTGTTTCCTGTTTGTTTGTTTGCTTGTTTTTTAAAAATGCTAGTGCTGAAGCATACCAAGGGTACATATCATTTGAAATAGTTGACATAACAGATTGAAATACAAGATTTGTTGCCTGAATAATACCTAGTAAATTTATGTTGACATGCACAAGCACACACACACACACACACACACACACACTTCCCTGAGGAGCTGAGAAGACTTCTTGGGTAGCTGTGCTGCTGTTTTCCTGGGTTGAAAAAATGTAATTATGCTGTTTCCTTCAAAAATGTATCCAAATGTGCCTTGCCTTTAGTGGGCTGAGCTTTTATTAAACAACAACAACTAGCACACTGCAGTTTATTAACAGTTAACACATCATCTCTTCAAATGGGGCTTGTTGCAAGTGGCAATGTGCCCTGCATGAAGCTACTAAGCAAGCTCCGACCTAATATTTACAATTAGTCAGGCATAAAAGCTTCTAGGATCAGGACCCATTGCCAAGCAAAGGAAGCTCATAGAGACTTCGATGAACCAAGATAGGTGAACAAATTTGCCTAATTATACATTGGTCTCATGAACAAATTTTCCACCAAAACACTTAATTATCTACAGCATAAGCTGCTATGCACTAGTCCTGCGAGCAGAACAAGACTTTTTTTTCCTTGAGGGTTGCTTTTTTTTCTGGTAGCCAGCTACCATGAGTAATAATTTGAAGGAAGTGCTATTATGTTTCCTAGCAGTCTTCCTCTTTTAATTGGGCTTGTATAATGAAGCCAAAGTTTTAGCTGTGGCTCAACTCAACAAATAATGTGTACAGAATTTAAAAAGTGTTCTTCGAGATATGATGTGAAATTATGTAATTACCATTAGAGTTCTCATAGTGTTTTATCTTGGTAAACTCAGGACAAAGGTTACGAATATAAAACAGCATTGCTAGGGTAGATGTTTAAAAGCTATTTCAACAGGGATGCTTTTATGGTTATTTCAAGATCCTGTTGCTGTGTACTGTTGAAGAGAAAAGACGTCCCTCCCCTTCTTGATCTGGAAGGGAAAAAAGAGTGCCCCTTTTTAGTGAAAATCATAGTAGCTTATTGTCATTCTCTGGAATTGTCAGTACAAATTCTGTTATGACAAGAAAGGGAGGAAAGAATACTTTTCAACAGAACTGCTGTTGTGCAAAGACAAGACAGTTTGGCTTCGAATCTCTCACAAGTAAATTGGATGACTTTCCTATGAAACATTCTTGTTGATTGTTACCCACTAACACTGGATGTATCTGTTGACAGCATGAAATTTATAGTCGATTTGTTGGAACTTGTGTGTGATATAATGCAACAAAGCCTACTTTACATTCTCAGTTGTGCTGTTTACATGTTTCACTTTTCAAAGTAGTGTTTCAAAAATCCTGAACATACAACGTAGCCTATCCCTAGCTATATCTGTATGTTATAAAAATTTCAGTAATGTGGAATTACTTTAATCCATTTCCAGATCATCACAAACATCAATAACTCAGTTAAAGTTGAGAATTTGGACTTAAACCAGATAGTGCAATCCAATATGTGTCCACTCAGATTTTTCTCTCTTTTCTCTCAACAGGAGAGAAAGTAAGTGTGTATTCAATTGCACATTATACAATCCAGTGGATAATGTACTTCGAATGAAGACTTTTTAACTTCATTGGAATATACTTATATTTAAGTGTCATACGATTGCAGCTTTAGTCTTATTAATGTCACTGTTAAAAGGTAGAGCCAAGGAGGATGTAGCACTTTGCACATCACTGATCTTTGTGTGACTGTTTTTAATTTTAGTGGAACCACATTTTACCATGCGGTGGTCCCAATTCAAATCAAGGGTGAGCGTGTCTCCTACATTACCTGGGATGAAAGCATCCAGTGGTGCAATCAGCCATCAGAGGAGGCAGTTCAGATTCAGACCATGTTGGGAATAAATGGTTAATTCCCTTTCCCCCATGCTATGGTTCTGATCTGATTTCTTCCCTGTTCTTAATATTTATTAATGTATCAGTCATTCCAGGATTGATGATGGATTAACATCACATCTAGATTGGCCTAAATCACCTTTTACTTCAGATATATGAAATTCTTGTGAAAGTCATAAAGCAAAGCAGCTTCATTTATATACCACTTCATATCACGCTATAGGATGTCTAAGCAGTTTACAACTGTAAGCTCTTTGCCCCCCAACAGCTGGGTACTCATTTTAGCAACCTCGGAAGGATGCAAGCCTGAGTCTAGCCTGAGCCCTGGCTAGTATTGAACTCATATGTGGCATTTAACCACTGTGCCACCAGGGCTCCTTAAGTAATTGACTTGCTGTACTAAAATGGACACCAGTTCTGAGAGTGCAGGCAAGCCAAAGTCTGAGATGGCCAAGATGAACATCTTGTAAATTAATAACTTATAATTTATTGAATGCATGGTGAAAATATGGATGAAATGTGGAGCATAGACAATTAATGAAGCAGCAGCAGCAGCAGCAGCTTACACAACAACACAATACTCCTTAGTTCATCAGGGGATCAAACTCCCTCAACTGTTGAACAGTAAAAATGTCATATAGGACACGGTGTATGTTCATTTCTGATTGCCTGCTACTATCTTGACACCAGTTTTAACACATTTGCTCTCTCTGTCTCCATCTCATCTTAAACAATCAAAGGTTATATCTGCACTGCAGAAATAATGCAATTTGACACTGCTTTAACTACCATGGCTCAATGCTATGGAATCCTGGGATTTGCAATTTGTTGTGGCAACAGGTCACTCTGACAAAGAAGGCTAAATATCTCATATTTATGGGTTCTGTAGTTTTGTGAGATATTTAGCCTTCTCTATTTGAGCAAAGAACCCCTCCCCGATGCGTCGGGAGGGGCTCTCTGTTGCACCGGCCATTTTAAGAGGCCGACGCTGCAATTGGCTGGGTGGGCAGGAAGTTCCGCCCTTCCTGTTCTGCCCAGCCAATCAGGGGGATCTCATGAGATCCCCCAGCACACTGGGTAATCTCGCAAGATCTTTGGATCTCATGAGATTGCTTGCGAGATTTGTGGGCTATATAGCCCTTGGCTGCCATGTGGCTGCAGCCATTTTTGCTGGGGCAGTCAAGCGAGGCATGGCTGGTGTGGTAAGGCCCTGCTTTTCCCAAGCCTTGCTTAGTTTATAGGCACAGCAAGGCCTGGTGTGGGCAGGGGTGCCCTGTTTAATAGGCCTGGTGTGGCCTGGGTGACATTTCAAGTCCTCGGGGAGGGTGGCCCCGTGTTTTTGGGAGGCCTGCAGCCTGGCATGGCCTGTTTTCCCTGTTACTCTGCCCCCTTTTTGTGGGGGGGGGGGTTGTTCCCTTGGGGTATACTAATTCAATAAAGGAGATATTTTATTGTTGGCCTTAGGGGTATAGCCCTCAATTGGAACACTTTAACCCTGAGCCATGTATATATATATATATATATATATATATATATATATATGTATGTGTGTGTGTGTGTGTGTGTGTGTATGTGTGTGTATACACACACACACACACACACACACACACAAATTGTGCTTATTAGGGCCCACTACATTTAATTTTATTGGGGCTCATTTATGTCATTGGGGCTGTTTTTCTATTTTTATTGCTATCTGAAGGGTTGTAGCCCTTAAAGGCAACTATAACCCAAAACAGCCTTGTTAGTTTAACTTATGTTTAACTAGTCATCATGCCTCGCAGCAAGTTTGGAAGTTCCTGCATGGCAGGGGGTTGGAATGGATGGCCCTTGGGGTCTCTTCCAACTCTATGATTCTATGATTCTAAGTCACAGTCTAAACTGGCACACGGCGTCCCCTGTTTGGGACAGGGCCCCTGCTTGGGGCAGGATAAGGCCTTTGGTGCCTGAAAAAAAAAAGTAGTCCCTGCTTGGGACAGGGCCCCTGTTTGGGACAGGGCAATGCCAATGGGGTATTCTACTTCTTGCTGCTTCTAAAAAATGTAGTAGCTACTTACACCTGCCAGCATGGTGAGGTGCATGGATACTTGTCAGCTTTAAAAGTTTTGATGGCAGAGATGGGTGTTCCCTTGGCATCATCACATTCCAATCATGAGTGGGATATGTGAGGAATTGAGGATTGGGAACCAATTTTGGAGCAATTCATTGGCGTTTCAATTCGGTGGGCCGACATACCTTAAAGGCAGACTTTTATGTACACTCTGGATTTGGCCTATAGTGGAAAGGTCAGTGGGTGGCTGAGGTTTTCCCTCAATATGGGGTGGATAATGGTTGGACCAGAGATGTTACTTTTCTGGAACTCTTCCTTATTGTGGTAGCAGTTTGCTTATAGTCAATCCAATTTGTGCATAAAACTGTTTGGTTTGGTGTAATAACAAAGCAGTAGTTCATATAGTTAATGCGCAGAGCTCCAAATCCTCAAGGGTGATGTCATTGGTCATTGTTTATGGTTGTGCAGTGTCTAAAATACAATGTTTTATTCATGCTTATAACGTACTTGGCTTACTAAATCTTTTGGCAGTTGCCCTGTCACGCTTTTATTTTTGCAGGTTTCAACATTTGGGTCCGGAGGCAGCAGCGCAACCTCTGCTATTGCTGATGCATCTATGGAGTCTGGAGAAGACAGATTGACAGGGCGATTCTTCAGTCTGTTGTTCTTTCCACACGTCAAGAACAGGATGCTGTCTGGATAGTCGGGCACGGCCTGGTCTTCTGGGCTGAGCCCTGTATCATGCAATCTCACCGAGATCCGAGCTTGGGCTGAAAGGAGGACTCTTCTTATTTACTTGGGCGAGAATGACTTTGTAAAGCTGACTAGTTTGCAGTTAGCCAAACGCATTTTGGGGGGGCATGCAGGACATTAAATGTAGACTGCCACTAGCTCTTGTTCTGGGGACCACGTTTATTGCCACGTCATAATTGGGCGGGCACATGAAAGGACTCTGCTACCAACGCGGCTCATCATCAGTGGAACAGAACTGTTGGCAAGAGGTTGGGGGAATTGGGGATTTGGGTGATTGAACCTGATGAAATTAAGGTTTGTTTGCCACATCTGTACAGGGGCGATGGGGTTCACCTCTCCCTGGTGGGCTGTGACGCATACCCGGATTCTATTGCTTGTGGCTTTAAATGATCCTTTCTGGGGGGGAGGGGATGCCAAGCTAGGCTGGCCCCCTCCTGTGGCGGGCAGGGACCTCCCCCCCCCTCTGGGGATAATTCAGCTATTAGAACTTACCAAATCGGATTAATTAATGTGGATGATGGGTATTTGTCATCAAGTTAACTAAACTCTCTATGGTCATCAACCACGTTGATTGCGTCATAACTTGATTACGTCATATGTTTAATTATGATGTCATTTCCGGTATGGGGGGGGGATGATTTGTTGAAATTGTGTAACTAATTTGAACAGGAAGTTCTTGACACATGTTGTGATGGGCATGGCTTAATCTTGATTGATACTGCATTAAGAACAAGGACACATGTGTCAAGAACAAAATTATGGTCAATTGACAAACTGTTATTGAAAGCTGTTTTAAGACCCTGTGTACAGATAAATAAAGTTGTGGCCAATTTATTATCCAAGAAAGGGCGTGCGGACTCTTTTGTGCCAATGCAACCTCGTGACATAGCAAATTACAAATTCCAGGATTCCATAGCATTGAGCCACAGCAGTTAAAGCAGCATCAAACCGCATTATTTCTGCAATGCAAATGCAGCCAAATAGGGCTGTGTTAATGAAAAGATGGTTTAAAGCATTCATGGAGAATTGGTCTATGTTAATGGCTTTTTGTCATGATAGCTTATGAAACTCCAATTTCAAAGGCTACAACTGAATTCTTGGAATTGGGGAAAAGAAGCTATTGTTTACAGCCCTATTGATGTGTTTTGTGGTGGCAAGAATATTTATTTGGCTGTTTTTCAACAAATCTGGAAAAGCTATGAAAGTTCAGTGCTGGCCCAGACTTCTGGCTTATAGAGGTTAGACATGTCTGACAGACATATACAGTGGGCCTTGGTGTCCACTTGTGTTTGGTTCCAGGACCACTCGTGGATACCAAAATCCATGGATACTCAAGTCTCATTATATAAAATGGTGTAGTGACATGGTATCCCTTATATAAAATGACAAAATCAAGGTTTGTTCTTTGGAATCTGTCATTAACACAGAATTATATATTCTTAGAGTAAATTCTAAAATCGACAGTGGTGGTATCTTTATTCAGCCAGAAGGTACAATAAAGGTGTACCAGAAGGTACAATAAAGGTGGCACTAATAAAGGCTTTTCTGATGTTAATTTGGGGTTTGTTTGTTTTTTCATAGTCAACACAGATACTCCTGTCTTTCCTTTCTGCCAGAGCAAGTAACCCCTCTATAAAGAGAAAGAATGAAACATCATTCAAACATGTTTCCATGACATGGGACATTATCACACAAGGGACATCCCATCCCTGTCCCATCATTATCCTGTCCTTCCTGCATGATTTCAGGAAGGACTTCCTCACTGCATTCATGCTTATCCCATCTATGAAGTGAGAATAACAGTGATGGTGCTAAAGACTTTCAGATGAAGTCGCGCTGATCCCATCATTAACCTGGCATAAACCTGTCATTAAAGCAACATTGGCCACCATTTTTTAACGGATATTTGCATTAATACAATGCCACTTTAATGATGGGTTAATGGTGGTTAATGATGGGATTGGTGCAACAATTTGAAAGCCTTTGGGGCCATCAGGCTAAGGACAGAATCCCTGTGTGATAATCTCCATGTAGAGGTATTTGCACTGGCACAAAGGACACGAGACGCCTCTTTTTGGGTTTAAACAGGCCACAACTTTTATTTTCTGCTGTACAGAGTCTAAATTACAAGATTTACAATTAAACTCCCAACACTTGGTCACATGTGTGTGTGAAGGTGTAACCCACCCCAGATGGGTGGTCCTTCGCCACATGTGACAAAGTATGTAAACAGATAACAACAACAAATTTACAAACCCCTCCCCGTGGAAATGATGTCATATTACATCATATGGTGTCATTAGTTATTGCCGTCATGCATTTAATTGCATACGTCACTTCCTTTAACCTTTGCCAAATTTACCCCAATTAAATTTAATTAGCCAGATTAATTTTTCATTACCCACCACAAGAGGGGGCCAGCCTAGCTAGGCATCCCCTCTACCCCCCCCCCCCCCACAAACCACTTTTCTGATATGTTTGGAGAGTGCCTGAACATAAATCTCCAAACCTTCAGCAGAGAGGTGCACCCCACCCCCTGTACAGATGAGGCCTATCCAATTTAATTCCCGAATATTCAATTATGAAAATGCCAAGTCTTGATAACTGCTTGGCCACCGAATGATTTAGCCACTGTTGAGCACTGTTAATGGTGGCATCTTTGCGAGCTCCAGGCCAGCTATGCCTTGGCAGCAGCTTAGTCCATAGCAATATGGTTCCAGGTGCAATTTGTCTAATTTCCTGCAGGTCTTTCACCATTTGCTTTGCCAGCTGAAGGCAAGGGACTTTCACTAAGGGGGGTTGCAGACTGCCAGAAATAGTGTGAATTCAGTCCACTTTTAGGGTTAGGGTTAGTGCTAGGGAATCATGGGAACTGTTATTTTTCTGAGACATTGAGCCTTCTCTGTCAGACAACTCTGATGCCACAATAAAATACAGTTCCCATGGTTCCCTAACTCTAACCCTAACCCTAAAAGTGGACTGAATTCACACTATTTCTGGCAGTCTGCAACCCCCCTAAGTCATTCTCCCCCAAGTGTATGACTAAAACCCGGGGTTGTGGCTAAGACCTTGACAGCTGGATGATCCAAGGAAGCAGCGCTCCCCACATCATACCCCTGCAGCCAAACCATTGAATAGTGCCAATGTTCGCCAGGCCCAAATTAGTATCACACTGGCATTCTGCCCAGAAGACTAGACTGTGTCCCACAATCCAAATCTTGCTATGGAAAAAGCCAGCTGAAATGCAAATAAAGGAAATTAGTATAGTTGATCGGGATTCTTGTTCTTAGAAGGCCTAACATAGGACTTAAATGCCCTGGAATACCACCTGCCAATTCTGCAGATATCGGCATCACTTAAACCGTGTATGGCCGCCGTTGTTGCTGCACCGATGCAGAAGGAGTGAGAAGAAAAATAAGCCTGAGGCAACTTAGCTCACCTTACTGCCTCTTTCAACACTGCCCTAAATTGAAATTGAGTTAAGGGCATGCCAGATATGTGAAGAAACAGATAACCTGCCACTTTTGGCCTAGGCTTGAGGTAATTGGTCATTGCTAACACCGGGCAAATTTGCCCACTAGGTACTTTGACTAAGGAGATAAACTGACCTTTCGCCAACTGATCAGTTTTGGAGCGCTTAATGCAAATCTGAATCCCCTGTTCTGTTAAGATAACATCTGAAATTAAAAATGCCCTACCAGACTGATCATTGTGAGATCCTGGCACAATCTCGCTAATTCTTAAAGCTGCAAAGAAAGCAATGGCAAATACTGCCTTGAATAAAGCTACTTCCTCAGGTGAATAACATGTATCAGCTAGTTGTTCCCACAACTTAGCCAGGACTGAGCCTGTTATAGGTCACTGTGAATCCTTTATTATAGGGGATTCTCTGGACCAACCTTCCACAGCTCTCTTCACCCTAAATTCTGTGGTAGGATCAAAACAACCGCTTGCCCTAGAGTGAAAAGCCAGGGCGGGCAGCCAGCCTGCCCCTAATAGTAACAGGTGACAGACCTGCATGCCTGAGGTGTACTATAAATGCAGGGCCAGATCAACTCTAATAGGCCAGTCTGCTACCTCCCCAATTTCCAATAAAAATTGGTTAAAAGCATTCAAAGCTATCTGGTAGGACTTGCATGTGGATAGGGCAATGGAATGTAGGATCACCCTGTGAATTTCGAGTCTCCAAGGCTCCATAGCAAAGCCAGTACCTCCATCGGGTGTGGCGACGCCTCGGGAGCCAGCTGCCGGAACCAGGAGAACAGAAAACAAGAAAGGGCGTTCGCCAAAGGGTTAAGCACACCAGGAACATGCTGAGCATGGAATAAAACATTCAAGTTCAAACACTGCAGGACCATCGCCCTTACCAAACACATGACTCTGGGGGACTTGGAAGACTGAGAATTCACCACCTGAACGACTGCCTGGTTGTCACACCAAAACCAGATGGTCTTGTTAGCAAATTAAATTGGCTTACCCAGAGGTGCACAGCCACTACAATAGGACAAAGTTCCAAAAACGTCAGGTCTCTAGTCAGACCACATTCAATCCATGCAGAAGGCCATGCCTCTGCAGCCCACTGGCCATTCCAATAAACACCAAAGCCATGGGCGCCAGCAGCATCAGAGTGTACCTGAAAGTCTGCCCTCAGCAGCATCTCAGATCTCCAAAATGAAGTCCCATTGAATTGCTCAAAAAAGGACTCCCAAACCTTCAAGTCCTCGCAAATCCCCCTTGTGATCCTGATATGATGGTGCAGTGCAAACACCCCTACAGTAGTCCTATATAATCATGCGCATAATGCTTATCCTGGAAATATTACCTTGCAGGCGAAGTTTAGCAATCCTGTAAGGGATTGAAATTCATGAAGTGTAGCTTTATGTTTCCCCAGCATCATCCTAACCTGCTGCCTCATAGCCACCAGTTTATCATTCGGTAATAGAGAAATACCGGCTACGGTGTCTATCTCGATGCCCAAAAAGGTAAGCTGTGTGTCGGGCCCCTCAGTTTTTTCTTCAGCTAAAGGGACTCCCAACTCCAACATCAAACCCTGAAAATCAGCTAAAGTGTCCCTACATTGTGAGGAACTGGGATTTCCAGTAATCAAGAAGTCATCTAAATAGTGGGTTATAGCCCTGTTACCTGAGCACTTTACTGCACACCAATGAAGAAAGGTGCTGAAAGTCTCGAAGGCTGAACAAGAAATCGGGCACCCCATTGGCATGGCTTTATCAAAGTGATACTTTCCTTCAAACTGAAAACCCAGTAAGTCAAAATCATCAGGGTGCACAGGGAGTAGCCTGAAGGTGGATTTTATGTCGCACTTCACTAAGAGGGCTCCTTTACCTAAATTCCTGACCATCTTAACCCCTGAGTCAAACGATGCATACTTAACAGATGTAAGCTTAGGGTCTATGGCATCATTCACAGAGCCACCCTTCAGGTAGGTTAAATTGTGAATCAACCTAAATTCCCCAGGAGCCTTCTTGGGAACCACATCCAAAGGGGATAAACGAAGGGTGGGAATTGGCAGCTGATCATGAGGTCCTGAAATCCTTCCAGCAGCTATCTCTTTCACTAGCTTGTCCCTCATGATAGTTGGTAATTCCCTCACAGAATGACCATTGGGCGCATAGCAATGTACCCTTGAACCTGTGTAAGGGATGCGAAAACCCAAGGAAAACCATGAAATAAATAAAATACAGCCTCCTTGTTTGGGTATGCCCTCAGCCAAGCCACCAGTGCATCTAACTTAATTGGTGATGGAGCCTTTTCCTCCTGGTGATACTGGCTGGGGGGCACCTCCCACTTCAGACCGCTTACCTCTGCTACAGGAAGCACCGGGGTGACCACCCCCGCAGGTGTTACACTTATGATCAAACCTGCAGGGCTGCCTCCTGCACTTGCCTTGGTTGAAATCCCAGCATATACCAAATTGCTTTCTTTCTCCCATGCCAGGCCTCGCATTCTGCCCTTTCGGCTGAGTAACCATAGGGACAAACCCATTGTTACATCTGCTTGAAGGGGAGGCCCCCACCATTACATCTGCCCATAATTCAGACTGTACATATCTCCAAGACAGGGAGCGATCTTGTGCAGCTCTCATTCTAAACTGCTCATCGTATTGCAGCCAGGCTGCACCCCTAGCATTATGATGGCAGTTAGTGTAAGCTTTTATCATGATATCCTGGTATTTAGAAAAGTCAGGAGACCTAAGGGGCTCTTCTTCCTCTATAACTCCCCTGTAAATAGTAAAACCCATAATCCAATTCACAAAATTACATTCCAGCTTAGGGCGTTTGAGTGCCTGAAACTCTTTTGGAAGGCTGAACACAATCCCATCCTTTACCATGATCCTTGGTTCAGGATCCCTAAAAGTAAGAGAAAATAAATCAATATAATCTCCCTTCCATATTCTTTCTTTAGTGGAAAGAGGAAGGTGTGAGCCAAGGGGTGTAGACATTCCAGCATAAGGAATGGATTCAAAATGCACAGTTACTCCTGATAGCACAGGAGCACCCAAAGAAGACACCACAGGGGTGTCGCTAGCCAAAGCAATTGGCTGACCAGACTGCACCCTAGAGTCAGGGACCTGTGTAACCGCAGGTGCCTGCACAGGTGCACCCAAAGCTGCAGGGATGGGGCATTCCAAATCCATACCCTGGCTAACCTGGCCACCTGGAGCCGATACCGAGGTGGGCCAATTTGCCAGTAAAGGATTAGTAGGAGACAAACCTGATATTGAAGCTTGCTGGGAAGCATCACCAGCCAACTGCACAGGTCCCCCGAAGTGTGGCCCCGCAACAGCTCGGGGGTCGGGCAGAGACGAAGCAGCAGCTGCCTGATCTCTCCTCTGCTCATCACAGGTTTGCTCCACTGTACCAGCACCTGGAAGAACCACTCCTCGCAAGAGGTTATAAAGATCTGCCACAGTGGGCTGCTCAGAATCTCCACACCTGGAACCCTTTCCAGGAGTTCTCACACATCGGCTATAGTGGGTTGCCCCGCCTCTATAGCCGAAACCACCGAAGGACCCGGTGTAGCAGCAATTACCTGAGAGTCAGGTACAGAAGGAGGGAGCAGCACTTCTGTGTCCAGGTTGTCAGAAGTGCTAGCAATAGGGCTGGCGGCTGTAGCCTGTAGCCCCTTCTGGGCAAGCTGATTACAGACCACCACACAGGCCTGTACTGTCTTGCCCAGTTGTTTTAGCTGAGCAGCAATCTTGTCATGTCTGCTGGTAGACTGGGAAGGCCTCTTTGAAGCAGAGTGACTAGACCCAGGCACAGCCGGAGCTGCGCATCTCTTAGATTGGGCCTTACTGTGAGGCATCACTCCCCCCAGTGAGTGTAAACACGGGTCCAAAGCACAGTCACCCAACCTTGGATGACTACCACCAGGCCAAAGGCCACCCTTTCCCAAGTCTCAACAAGAGATGCAAATAGCCAGGAAGCATCACTGGCAACAACCAACCAGGGGGGAAGGTGTCCACCAAGGGTCCAAATAGGCACCCTGCCAAAGATAATTATTGCCTTCACACATTCACCACTGGGGAGAGGTGTAAGAAACCCTCCCGAACCAGCGATGGGGTCCCAACCTTACCAAATCAAGGTAGCCGGGGTGCCACTGGGCCTGAGATCAAGCACCAGGTCCATGCACCCAGCGGAGAGGATGCCTGCTGCAGCACCTGCCTCGGATGAGTGTGCAGCCCTCCGAGTGTTGGAGATTCGGACGCTCCTTTCAGGCCCAAGGGGACCAGCCTGGAGGCCTCACTTGGCCTAATTCCTTGAAGTATGCAGGGAGACTTTAAATTAAGAACTCCCATTGTGAAGAGGAAAGAGTAATTGTCAGCCACAAACCAGTTGCAGCAAGCTAGAAGTTTGCTAGGCCCAAAGCCAAGCAAGCAGCCAGAGCACAGAGCAGAGCGATGTGACTCGCTCAGTTCAAGCTCTAAAATGGCTGCCGCCACATTGCAGCACAGAGCTATAAAGAACAGACTCTCGTGGGAAGTCTCACAATAATACAATCACTGCGAGACTTCCTTAACTCAAACAAGCAACATGATTGGGCCAAGCGTCAGGCCTCTCATGTCCTTATATGGCCAGAGCAACAAGGAATCCCTTCTGACATGTTGGGAGGGTGTCTTTCTTCCAGTTCTCTGGAGCATTTTTTTACAGGAAACCTGAGTGAGGAGCTGGAGAGAAAGTTAACTCCTCCCTGTTCCACTGAGAAACCACTTTGAAAATGAAAATACTAAATTGGATACATCCCATGGCAAAAGGTCTTGTTCCTCTATAGGCCCAAGATGTAGAAGAATGAGGAAACAATATTGAGTACTTCTGCCAGTTTTGAAGTAAAAAGGCCCATAGTTGTAGGTAGCATCTATTAAATTGTCAGTTTTTCAGTTACTTAATCAAGAACTGTGAAAGATTCAGTGCAGAAAAATAATATAAACTAGAGACTCTGGCGAATCCTGTTAATGAGGATAAAAGAAAGAAATAGCTCAGTAGTAACACATCAAATTTCAAACTATTATCTGTCCTAGATGTGAGATTTTTAAAAATATTATTTTCAATTTGATAATTCTGGGCATCCAGTAAAAATATTTTAAAATAAACCACCTAGAAAGAGTATAGCGACCACATAAATAATATTAAAAGAGATTGAAGCAGAAGTGTGGTGATATAAAATGAATAAATTGGACATTTAAGAGTGACGCTTCAAAACTGTATTTCACCCATCAGAAACAAAGTCCAAAATAGGAATGTGTTATTTTAGTACAGAGATTCAATCAATAGAATTCCTTGGCTTTGGATGGCTTGCAGGGCTGGTATTTCCAGAGAGCTGGGAGGAGGAGGGAAATGACAGGTTTAATATTTGCTATGTTGTTGTATCCTCTGTCCTCTTTAATTCAAATCTATTTTGTTTTGTTTTCAACTACTTCACTACTTTTGTGCCAGTTTTTTTCTGTACAAACAGTTTTATATTTTCAGAACTTTGTCAAGGAAATAACTGATACCCCTCACTATGTGAACAGTATTTTGCAGGTGTCCAGGAGGAGCTCACTGCTTGCACAATGACATAGTCCATCATAACTATGCCAGTGAGTCTTTTTATTCTGCTTACAATAAATTGGACTTCAATTGCTGTTTCTGTTTTTGCTGTTGTTGCATTTTAAAAATTATTATTATTATTATTGCAGCTTTAGTTGCTCTTTTTCTAACAGAAATGTAAAGATTAAAAATTTTAATAAATAATCTGGGCAAATTACATATGTATGATGGTGATAAAAACAACCATATTACATGTATTATAAATATTATTAATAATGCAGATACATATAAAGTTCCATGACTGCAGTCCAAAATAAACATAACAGGTAAGTTTGTTACCAAGAACCTCTGTCTGAAAAAACATTCATAAAATTCCAAATGCTAAAGTTTTACATTTTATCAGGGCTGAGAAAGCTTTTGAAAGATTAGTGTGGGGTTGCTTCTTTCTGTGTCAGAGAACTTTGGGAATAATATTGTTTTGTGGAATGAACAGAAATAATAGAAAAGACTTCACTCCTATTAAAATATTTTGAACGTTAAAGGACAATAATGCAAGGTATCATTTTTATTTATTGTTTATTTACTGAATAATAATAATAATAATAATAATAATAATAATAATAATTTTTTATTTATAGCCCGCCCCTCTGCATGGCAATTGGGGTGGGTTACAGCATTTAAAAACAAACAAAGTTAAAACATTCCCTCATCCCACAATCCACCCTCCCAACCCCTTAAAACAGAATTAAACCAAGAAAAAGTTAAAATGTAACTATGCCGTAAAACAATAAAACAACAACAAGGAATCAGTTATGCCAACAGGATATCCCACCTTTCTCCCAAGATTGGATCAAAGGCAGCTTAAATTAATTAAAATTAATTAAGATTGAGTTAAAATTTTATTTTGTTGTTGCTGTTGCGTGCCTTCAAGTTGTATCCAACTTATGGTGACCTTAAAATGAACCTACCATGGGGTTTTCTGCAAGGTTTGTACAGGGGAGGAGTTGCCTTCGTTCTCTTCAGAGGCTGAGAGAGTGCGACTTGCCCAAAGTCTTTAAATTAGAAGTAGACAACTGCACTATGTTCAGGGCCCCTTTTATGCCAGGGGTTACATGGACTACTGAAAAATAAAACAAACAAGAAAACCCACAGTGGCTGAAAATCCACTACTGTTTCTCAAAATGTGTGCTTTTTAATGCTGAAGAGTACAGAGAAGTCTTTAAAGCTATTTCAAAAGTTTTGAAGACTTTGTGCCTGTTGTGCCTGGAGGATTCCAGCAATCCTCCCTCTATTTTGGCTAGAAAAGGTCAGGGACTTCAATTCTGCATTCAGTTCTCCTGAAATTTGAACACTGACAAGGAACATTTTCATTACTTTAGGATCAAGCTAAAATTTGGAATAATACTTTTTAAAGTGTGGAAGAATCAGTATATTTCAAGTTTGTGTTACTTACTAATAGCTACTGGGAAATGGAATCATAAGTCCAGCCTGTTTCCACATCAGTATGCTGCTCTTTACAAATGTAGAATAATTAACATTTTTATTTGTACCCAAGAGTCCCCTAATACATGCCTTTTAGTATGTAATGTTTCTTAACAGTACATCTTTGCATGTAACTTTTCTTTGCATGTTGGAGCTGAGAACAGAATCACAAGTTCAGAAAAGTGTGTAGTGTGAAAGATAATCTAGGAAAAGCAGATCATCAAGTCAAGTCATTTAAAAATGCAGACCACACCAAATTCTCCCTCATTCCAAATTTATCACATGTCAGATTTCCAAAATATTATGAATATCCAAGGTTGTAAGTACACAGTTTATTTCATGTATTTGTTTATTTAACAATATTTTTTTTTTGCTTGCTTGCTTTTCTATACTTTACTTTATTTATATGCCACCTTTCTTCCAGAATGGGAACCAAGGCAGCTTCCAGGACAACAAATGAAAAACATTTATAAAATGTTTTAAAACCAATTTAAAGTCAGCACATTTAAACATTATAAAACTTATTTAAAGTCATACAAAAGTTAAAAACAAGATAAATCATTCATCTATTTTAAGAACCTTCCCTGCTTAACCATTAACAATAAACGAATCATCTGTCTGCCTCCAAGAATAACCACAGGCATTAGGTGACCTACCTAGCCCTGGACATGCTGTAAATGGAAGATCAAAATATAAAACAAAATGGGAAAAGTATGGAGTAAATAATCCTTAATATTCTCACCAATCACAGCAACGACAGGAAGTTGCAAGAGACTTTTTCAAATCATGTGCTATTGCTCTATAGAAAGAGAGAGATGCTGTGAAGCCTTTTTAACTAAAAGTGGTCTCACTTACATGAACAGAGCACTAAACAAACATTTTAAATATTCTTTTAAAATTTACAAGTGTTTATCAGACTGAAGCTTCAAAGTGACTGATCCCACAACTGGTTTCAGAAGCATGTTCTACAGCACAGTGAGTAGAAAGATCTTCCAGTCTATTTTATCAACTTCAGCTTGTTGGGATAGAGCTACCACTGCGGTTGTGCACTATTGTGCTGACATAGTTTTGTTCTTGGTAGACATGCATGGCAAGCAAGCCTGGGCCAAGACATGTTTCTGCTTATGCATTCTACTTACAGAAGATAAAATAATGGAATAATGCCCTCCACCACAACTGAGGCAGCAGGCTAATTTAAGGAGGCAACACCAGGGTGAATCTGCACTGCAGAAATAATGGAGTTTGATATCACTTTAACTGCTATGGGACCATCCTATGAAATTCTGGGATTTGTGGTTTGTTGTATCATCAGAGCTCTCTGACAGAGAAGGCTAAATATCTCACAAAACTACAAATCCCAAAATTGTATAGCACCAAGTCATGGCAGTTAAAACAGTATCAAACTGCATTACAGTATTTCTGCAGTGCCGATTCAGCCCCTGTTATGTGACACAATAGTGCTGTCCTCCAACTGCAGGGAACAAATAGGGAATCCATTAGGAACAGATCAAATCCACTGCAACAAAACTTCTCAACTAGACACAGTTATCTCAGGGGGGTTGCAGACTGCCAGAAATAGTGCAAATTGAGTCCACTTTTAGGGTTAGGATTAGGGTTAGGGAATCATGGGAACTGTATTTTATTGTGGCACCAGAGCTCTCTGACCTAGAAGGCTCAATGTCTCAGGAAAAAATACAGTTCCCATGATTCCCTAGCACTAACCCTAACCCTAAAAGTGGACTCAATTTGCACTATTTCTGGCAGTCTGCAACCCCCTCAGTCTTCCTAATGGTAGGGTTGGCACTGGTAGAAATGCATTTTTTAATTTTCCTTTCCATATTTAAAATACATTATTTTTAAATTCCATTTTGATAGATAGGGGGATAAATATTCTCCTTCTTTGTAGATCCTCTTAAATGCATGCCTCCTAATCTGCTAAGTAATATATTTTAAAGAAAATTTATTATTTTAAACAAGATTCTTTTCAGTATCTAAATCTTCCTTTGTCTTGGCTGAACATGGCCTTGTTCGCTCAGCTTGTCCTTTGTAGGATTTACCCTTATCATCTTCTTAGTTCTTTGAATCCTTTCCAGCTTGTCAATATCCCCTTGAACTGTGGTGTTCAGGGTAAATATACAAACCTCCTAGCATCACAACTGGGCAAATATGAAGTTTCAAAGGTGTGATACATGTTTGAATAGACTAAAGTGGCTGATAAAGGACATGAATCAAAGCCCTCATGGAGAGCTGTATCATATAAAATAACCACACTCACTGAAAGATGCTTGCAACATCAGGATTGAGCATAGTATAAAAATAATGATAATTTATATCTCTTGGAAGATTAGCACCATTTTGGAATAACTGTATGGTTTCCACATAATGATAAAGGAATGAGATTGGCATAATATGGTTTGGTCCATAAGTGGTGAGTTGCTACACTTTAGCACATTTGGGGCATAAGCACAAGAAACACCTGTCCACAACTGTAATTCTATACTCATTTATGTGGGGGGGAAATCCAGTGGAACAATTTTGAAAAAATTATATACAATGGGGTGCTGAAAAGTTCTCAGCCTGACCAAGAAGGGAATGACCTAGAGTCATTAAACTTACATAGTCTTCCATATATTAACCCCAAAGTTTAATGCACTTGGCACATTTCTCTCTCTCTCTCTCTCTCTCTCTCTCTCATTCTCTCACTGGCACAAGTTTCTTTAACCCTCTTTCCACAATAATTCTGATGTCTGGTCACTAAAATGGTGTTCTGTTGGTGCAATCACCTCTGAATCCTTCAAAAAATCCCTTCCTTTCAAACTCTTTTTAAGGTGTGGAAACAGGAAATAGTGAAATAGAGCAAAATCTGGTGAGTAGGGTGGATGGTCTCTGTACTCAGACCCCAAATTCTTCAAAACATTCATTGCCTTGCCAGGCCTATAAGGAGGCACATTATCCTGTGAAAAGAGAACACCTTTCTGGGCTCATTCACACCCACATTTAAACTGGTTTCTGAACCACATAGTCTGCAGAATCAATTTGATCTGAAGCAAAGTTCATACTATCCGAAGCAAATTTTCCCATTACCGAATGCATTTATGTCTATTTAACACAATTCACATTCACACTTAGTTTTGCACCACTACAAAATGGATTGTCAATAGCAGATACAATTGATCCATCCTGGTTCTTTTTTTAAAAAAATGTAATCATATGATGCACATCTATGTGTTTCCAGTGATGCAAGCACATTTTTTTCTGGTGACACAAGCACTGAGAGGTGTGCACACCAGCTGTTGCTATTTCTGGTCACTTCACCTCATGGTCTGCCAGCAAGGGTCATGGATCCTGTGTCCAAAGCCATTATGCAAGCAATGTTGACATATTTACAATCCACTTTCTTCATCTGCCTCTGGATGAGGAATGCCTGTCAGCGAAGACTTGGTGCTTTGTGGGCATCCTTGGATGTGAATGCTGTAAGTGTTGAAAGTCAGAGAAGGAGGCGACGTGCCTGCGACAATAAGATGATGCTGCACATGATCTCGTTTTCCTATAAGCATGAGGCCACTCATTTCAACAGCACTATGCTTTTATGAACCTATGCCGAGGAGGTGGTGGGTATAGCAAAGAAAATTTGGGATGTTTTTGGCACTACTGTGTGGTCCGATGAGAAGTGGAAGGAGAAATACTGCATGTCGTAAAGAATTTTCTATATGATTGTGGAAGAACTGCACCCGCATATTACAACACAGGACACCCGTCTACGCCAGGCCATTTCAGTGGAGAAACGGGTTGCCATTGCTGTGTGGTTGCTGGCAAACCAAGGTTACTATTCAACTGCTGCTACAGAGTTTGGTGTTGGGAAGTCCATAGCCTGCAATGCTTCTATCCAAGTGGTCATTGCCACGGAGTTGGTGCTGCTGCAGAAGACTGTGTATCTTGGAGAATATAGAAAGATGTGCATTTGTAGCTGATGTCTTTGTATTACTTTGTATCTGCATTTGTAACTTTGTGTCTGTATCTTTGTGTTACTTTTTACCTATTAGCTTTGCTCTGCACACTACTTATTGCCACTTCTACATTTGTAATGTCCCTACAGGTGATGGCTGGCTTTGAGGCAATGGGATTTCTGCAGGTTATTGGAGCTGTGGATGGCTGCCAGTGCATCAGGGTGGACAGTTCATCAACAGAAAAAATAGATACTCCATGCTCTTGCAGGGGACATGTGACCATACTGGGCATTTCATAGACCTTATGACCAAGTGAGCAGGTTTAAATCATGAGTCTTTTCTATTCCGTCATGCTGGCATTTATGAAGCTTGGACGTCAGGTGTCTATGTTCCCAGGAACCCCATGGTGACAATCGTTGGATGACAAGTAGGACCACTATTGGTGGCTGATGCTGCCTATCCCATTAAGCCATGGGTCATGACATCATTCAAGGGTATCCTGCATCTTGTCAGGCACTGTTCAACAAGCATTTCAATAAGGTTAGAAATGTGGTTGAGAGGGCATTTGGTCGCCTTAAGGCTTGGTGGAGATGCCTCACAGCCTCCTTGTAGGTGGCAAAGAAAAATGTGAATGCTGTCATTGCTGCATGTGTGATATTACACAATATAATAGAGTCAGACGGTGAAGTGCTGACATGCTTCTCTCTCCAACCTGCAGTCCACACAGTGGATACACCCAACACAGTCCTCCTTAATGAGAACCAGGAAATAAGCGAGGACAAACCTACAAGGGAAGCATTTATTGAGTTCTTTTGCCACCAGAAGCGATAATGAGTCCCAGTTCTATAGGCACCTCCCTACACTTTGTCATTTCCTGGCCATAATAAACAGATTGTTCTCAATAATTGATGTTCTGTGCTTATTTTTCCCTGTGTGCAACCCATGGCATATATGGGTTGGTGGACTTTGGGTGGCTGTTATGTGGTTATATTATCCCCAATACTTCAACCTTGTCTCCATGTGTATTAGCAATTCAGATGGCCAATAGTGCTGCAGGATATAGCATTTTCATGAAAGGTCACACTCTCTCAGCCACTGATGATGTGTGCAGTCATCAGCCTATGCAGAAGCCCATCATAGCCCTGCCCCATGTAACCCACCTTCCCCCCTCCCCATTTGCTACACTCCCAAAGCCTCTCTTCTCTCCCCCCGAAAGGTCACACTCTCTCTGCCCAACTTGAAGTTATGTGCAACACAGTTTAGTATGGCCCAGAAGCATTAAACGGTATCTAACAACAAAATGGCTCTGTAGCCAGATATGCCAAAGGTGCTATGTATGCGACACAGCATTGCACACATGGAAGCCCACTGATGCCATGTCCAGTTTACCACACCTTCTGTCCTCACCGTTAGCAGCTTGCCCAAAGCCTCTCTACCTCACCCACACAAGCCCATGGCTGTGTATTGGCCATGCCTTTTAAACATAGCCTGATCTGTTTCTGCAGCTTCTTTTGGGAAAATAGAAATGTGCATTTGATTTATTGGCTCCCCATGACCACTGTACTTTTGCTTCCTGACCAATGAAAATATTCTAAAAATTCCCTGTCCCTCCATGGTGCCAAGCCTTGAAAGGTTTTACAATGTATCATAATACCTTCCTGCTAATCAGACGCTGACAGTGCATTGGTCAAAATGTATTTTTAAACAATTTCAAATATGAATCAGTAATAAATAACTGATTTCATTTAAGGCCTGTGCAGACCAGCCAAAAGGGCCAGCCTGGGGGTGGAGTTGGAGTAGGATACCGTACACCAGCCACCCCGACAACACCACGATAACACCGTCATGACACGCGCCTCACCACACTGTGCATGACGTCAGGACACTCCATTGGCACAGCTTGTAGACACACTGCACCAAATGGGCACAAAAGAGCTGCCACGGTGCTAAGGGCGGCTTTTTGCTGCTCCAAAAAGGAGCAGGATTTCCAGTTCTTTTTGGAGTGGCAAAAAGCCTGATTGGGGCCGTGGTGTGGGGTTGCTGAGGCCCTGATCTGGCGCTCCCAGGGGCAGCACAGAGCCGCTCCTTAGTGGCCGTCTGTATGGTCCCTTAGTTCCATTTATAATTGAGTATAGGTAAACAAGGGAGACAAACCTCCTTCTGGACAGCATTGCCAAGCAGTGCAGTGCTGTTAGGAGGCTAATGCGATCCAGTAATTGGAGGAACATTAATTTCTATCAAGTTGCCTCCTGTTCCCTAGGCCTGATAGGGTATGCTTGGTTGGCTGTGCAGTGCCACACTAAGTTCAAAACCCTAAAGGTGACAATGTGAAATCAAAAGGCTTTCACGGCCAACATTCATAGGATTTTTCTTGGGGGGTGGGGGTCGGGCTGTGAGGCCATGTTCCAGAAGAGTGCATTACTAATGCACTAAAAAAGCCTACAACATGGTTCTGATATGTGGGTGACACTTTCATCATTTGGAGCCATAGAGTAGATTTGACCATGTTTTTGAACCATCTGAACAACATCCACCCGAACATCCAATTCACAATGGAAAAGGAAAAGGAAGAGGAAGGAACATTGCCATTCTTGGATGTCCTAGTCATTGACAAACCAACGATTGGACCACACGTTATACAGAAAACGTACACACATGGACAGATACCTACACAAGAATTCAAATCATCACCCCAGGATAAAAAAAAACCACAATAAAAACACTGGTAGACTGCACAAAAAGGATCTGTGAACCCCACTACCTGGAAGATGAACTGAAGCACCTAAACTGGGCTCTACAGGCTAATGGTTACTCCAGCTCAGACATCAGAAGAGTGGTCAGAGCCAGAAAAAAAACCACAGGAGTGAAGAAAAACAACCACCCAAAGGGAAGCTATTTTTACCATACATCAAAGGAGTCACAAACAGATTAGGGAAACTGATGAGGAAACATAACCTTCAAATGATCTACAGACCAACCAAGAAAATCCAGGAAATGCTGCACTCTACAAAGGATTGGAGAGACCCTCTCACAGCTGCAGGAGTTTACCACATACCATGCAGCTGAGGACAAGTCTACATAGGGACCAGAAAATACAGTGTTCAAACGAGAATCAAGGAACATGGGAGACACTGTAGACTGGCCCAGCCTGAAAAATCAGGAGTAGCAGAACACATTATAAACCAACTTAGGCACAAAATGCTATTTGAAAACACGAAATTCTGGATCATGCCAACAACTATTGGCACAGGGAAGCCATTGAAATCCACAAACACCTGGACAATTTCAACAGGAAAGAAGAAACCTTGAAAGTAAACAAAATTTGGCTACCAATTCTCAAAAACACCAAAGTCAGGACTTAGCAAATTCAAATGAACTTCACCCAGGGTCAGGGAATTTCCCATCAAACTATGGACCATTAATTATATAAACACTAATCTTCTTCATATATCCTCCCACCCTGAGGCCTTGCCACAACAAAACAATACACAGATTTACTTGCTAATTTACATGCTGATTCCCAGTAGACAATGGACCATTAATTAAATAGACACTAATCCTCCTGGCATATCCTCCCACCCTGAGGCCTTACCTCAACAGAACAATATACAGATCACATGCTAATCCTCTCAACCAAGGGTCACACAGAATATATACCCCACACACCTCCATGCCACCATTCTCTGAAAATGCCAGCCACAGATACAGGTGAAACATCAGGAATATATTCTTCTAGAATACAGCCTCACAGCCCAAAAAACCCACAACAACTTAAAGGTGACATTTTATAAGGTCATGAAGAAGTTCCAACCAGCCTCTCTGCCCCAGACAGGCACCCTGCATCTCCACACAAGGTTAGGTGAATCTCTCCCCCCCCCCCCAGGAAATGGGCTCCTTTTAATAGTTTGTTTTGATTTGTAGTTGTTAACTTATCTTTACGTAGTCACTATCGAGATTTACACATTTTCACCAGCATTTCTTGACCCTCCGAATGCCATTATTGTACAAGTCTGCCGATTGCGCCTTAAACCACTCTTCCATTTCATGAATAACATCATCTGTGTTGTCAAATTGGTGACTCCACAACAGATTTTTCATTTTGGGGGCTAATCAATATACCATAATAACTTCAGGGGAATAATTATTACTTTACCACCTCCCACCCTGTACTTCTTCATCTTACAATTTAGTTATTTCTGGCACAACCTGTAACACAAATAAAGGACACAATGATCTGATTTTCTCAACATCATGCACTTAGGAACCAATGATGACACTAGCAAAATTTCATCAATATACCAGAATAACTTCCTGGTAATTATCTATATTTATAGATAGATAGATAGATAGATAGATAGATAGATAGATAGATGTGTGTGATTTATGGTATGTGTGTATGTGTGTGTGTGTGTGTGCGTGCATGTGCACGTGTGTGCATGCATATGTGAGAAGACCAGCACACACAAGTCAAATACAATGAGGCACACACGCACGCACACACATATACACACAGGTATTTCTGTGTGTGTCTGTGTGCACGTGTGTGTGTGTTAGTGTGTACATGAATTCCTGCAAGAGGAACAATACATGTCTGTATTTAGATAGATAGATAGATAGATAGATAGATATGCAGTAAATAGAGAATGCATGTCTGTATATATACATAGACATGTATATGTATAGGTACATATATATACTACATATGTATATATTACTGTGTGTGTGTGTGTGTGTGTGTGTGTGTGTGGATAGATAGATAGATAGATGTGTATATACATGTGTGTGTTTGTGTGCATGCACGTGCGTGCGAGAAGACCTGCATACAGATGTACATATATACTAATCTATATGTATATAGAAATATGAATGTATACATGCAGTATCCGTAATGCATATTATAATATAAGCACATATATGCATTTAAATGCTTCCTTTCCTTCCCTCCACAGAACCAGAAGGGAACCAGGAGGACCAACCAGGACCTGCTGCTGGCCAAGTCGCAGTTCTCTAGTCCCCACCCAACCCTGACGCTCCACCTCCAGGATTCTGTAAGTGTACAACTAAGGACACAAATAATAATTTTTTGGAGGACTGAGACACCTTCTTCATTAGTGGTCATACTTTTCATGATGTTTCTTTCTTTTTTCTATGCTTATTCCATACTAATTATGTTGTGTGCGCGTTTTATTCTGCACACACATATACCACCCCTACCCCCCCCCCCCCCCCCCGGGTCAGATAGCTAATAGCATTTATGGCCATGTCAGGGGGATAGTGGTACAGGCTTCTTGATCTTCCTTACAGGTATAGTTATGGAATTACCAGCAGAACTGGAGGGCAGTGGCTGTACTACAGCTGCAACATTAGCTTGTGAGGGACCAACCACAAAGGGTGAAGTGAAGGACTGGGCCATAGAGGCAACAGTCAAGGCAGCAGCTTGATTGGGAACCACAGAAGGCACTGACTGAGGGGCATTGCTGCATAGAGCACTATGGAATCAACTGGTGGTGGCCCCATTATTCAGGGTGGGCTGGGCAGTTACCTTTCTCCTCTTCACTACTCATGCCCCTCCCCGAATTGTTCCATTGTTTGTCATTACAAAAGTTGTGAGGTCCTTCATGTCATGTGTTGTTCCTTTAAAACATTTAAGAGCTCATCAAATTCCTGCTTGGTTTCTGCTGGAAGCATCTCCCTATTTTGGCATTCTTTTTCCCTGTCTCTTTCCCTACTTTGGAGGTCTTTTCCCCTGTCTCTTTCTCTACTTTGGAGATCTGTTTCCCTAAGTTGGAGATCTCTTTCCAAATCCCTCTATTCCCTTGCCTCTTCTCTCAAAGAATGCTTATTCATATGTTCCAGGAGAAGGTTCAGCTACCTAGAGGAATGCAGCATCAGCTTGTCTGCAGTCTGTGCCACTGTGCTCTGATCATTTTTTCTTTTAATCATGGCAAGTTGCTCAGATGGGGTCAGTGTAACCTTTTGTCTAGCTGTGATAGTCACTGAGGAAGAGAAAGACACACACACACCCGACAAGTCGAGAGGGGCCTTCTATTGCATCGGTCCAAATAAGGGCATCGATGCGGGATTGGCTAAGCAGACCGGAAGGCCCGCCCTCACCGGTCTGCTTGGCCAATTAGAAGGAGGTCTTGGTCCTTGGTCTCGCGAGAGTTTAAATCTCGCGAGACTAAGAGCAAGATTTTCGGGGCTATTTAGCCCCGCGCTGCCACGTGTCGGCAACCATTTTATTTCCGGACGAGCAGGGAGCACGTCTGCTCATCTTGGCTCCTGGACTTTTCGAGCCTTTAAGCGGCCTAGCTCTTTCTAGATAGGAGCCGGGGGAGTGGGGAACAAGCACGGCTTGGATAAGCCGAGCCGCGTGACGCTGTGTTCCCCGTGAAGAGGATCCGAGTGCGGCCGTGGAGTCGGGCCGCTGCTCCTTTTGCAGGCCGTAGGAGGTGACAGCCTAGCCCTCCTCAGGGGAGCCTGAAGACCGGGCTTCTGAGTGGAGTGGAGCACGGCTTTAAAAAAAAAAAAAGCTGCAGCTCCTCCATGCGGTTAAGGCCTAGGTGTGGCCTAGAGCAGCTGTTGGCCTTAGGCCTGGGTGGCATATTAGGCCGGTTGGTTTGGCGCCATTAAGCGCATGGTGTTTTGATAATCCTATAAGAGGGACAGACCCGGAGTGGAGCAGACGGCCCTGGGATTCAGGGTCTGCTCCTCCCCCCCCCCGGTTGGTAAAGCAGATTCATTTAGAGGTGGGAGGTGGCGGGAAGTGACCCCCCCCCCTCACTCACTGCCTCCACTCACTGGCATAATAATCAGGCCTTGTTGGCTAACCTAGACAAACTAGGCCTGGCCATAATAATAATAATAATAATAATAATAATAATAATAATAATATAAAAAATAAATTGGGGGTGAGATTCTGGAGTTATATGTTGGGAGTGGGATAAGGGCCTCCTCTGATTTGGTGGCTAACCTGAATTCAGGTAGCATTGTTGATTGCGGACACGTGCTGTAGGTGACTGCAATTTGCACATAAGGGGAATTGGTTTTAGATAGAAAGGACTGTTAAACAAACAAATAAATGAATAATAAAATAAAATAAAATACATTTCAAAGGTTGCTGATTTAGCTCGTTAGTTCTGAATTGACAGCTTTACATTGTGGATTGGTGACACAGGTATAGCCTTAACAGGAACACTATATCCTGTACCAAGTAGTTGAATTGGCATTGTTATAATTTCAGCAATCATGCCACGAAGTAAGGCCCAGTCCAAACGACGTGCGGCCTCAGCTGGCGCTAAAGCTGGCCAGCCAGTGCCTAAGCAGGCCATTAATGCTCAAAATAGAGAAGATGACATTACTACACATTTGGCTCAGATAGGTCGCACAATGCAGGCATGTGCAGCAGTGTATGAGCAGTTGGCTCAACACCATTTACAGAAGGACAACTTGGGGGCGCAAGTGGGTACCTCTGCAACTTTAAATCTGAATACAAGTGTAGGGCAGAATACTGTACAACAGGCTATTGACAATTCACTTTCATTACCAGACACGGCACGTAGTTCCCCAGGTACATCAGCTATGGAGGTTGGGCAACCAACCGTAGCTGATGTAATGGAGCTTTTGAAAAAAGTTCCTGGTGTGGGACAACAGAGTGCAGCTGCCCCTGTGTCTAATCAACCCACTTTGGCTGATCCGTTTAACTTTCTTCAAGGAGTGGTTGTTTCAGGTCAGAGCAATGTGCCAACTCCTGAGACAGCGGAGGCTTACAGCAGAGATATACCAAGTGCTTATGGGGGACAACACAACACCCAAGCAGCTTTGGCGACGCTCTTGGTGGGAGCTCAGCAAGCATCGGTGGATGCTTCAAGTCAAGCAACGAGCTCAGGTTTGTCTTATGCTGCCAATATGCAGGCATCATGGCCTTCATCTGTATGGGCTACAGGTGGGCAGACAGGGTGAGCTCTGTAAGTGAGTGCCCTATGCGCATACAACAGTGACTGCACCTCTGACTAACATTGGGCTTGCTCAGGTTATGGACTCGTCTTGGCAGCATAACACGAATGTGAATAACACAGTAGGTGAGGTAAGGGGAACGGCTGTGGTAGGAGCATTGGGCATTTCTGGGGCGGATAGGACATTTGACTGCAATCCATATGCAGGGATGTCCACGCCCCTGGGGTCACACCTTCCCCTGGCTACCAAAGAGAGAATATGGAAAGGTGAGTATATTGATTTGTTTTCACTCACATTCTGTGATCCTGAGCCGAGGATCATGGTAAAGGATGGAGTGGTTTTTACCCTTCCAAAAGAGTTTCAGTCACACAAACGCCCTAAGTTAGAAAGAAATTTTGTAAATTGGATCATGGGCTTTACAATATATAGGGGCGTTATTGAAGAAAAGGACCCTGCTAGATCCCCTTGTTCAAGGCTGTATTTTCGTTAGCATTTTTTGCAGCCTTGAGAATAAGTGAAATTGTCCCTAGTTCCTGTACTGATAGTTCTGGCTGGGCTCTATTACTATCACATATCCAGATTTCTGAACAGGGGATACAAATTATTGGCGGTCAAAAACCGATCAATTGGGGAAAGGACAATATATAATCTTGGCTAGGGCACATGCTGACCATATTTGCCCAGTGCGGGCATTAACTAATTACCTGCAAATAAGGCCAAGTGTATCAGAATATTTATTTTTACATCTATCAGGCCTTCCGTCTAGAGCTTTTAAATCGTATCTTCACCCCTAAGTTTAAGGGTATTGCTGATTATCTGATTTGTTTTGATCTAATTTGGCAGAACTGAATACTGGAGATGTATGGATCCTGGGACACAGTTTGGTCTTTTGGGCTGAACGGCACATCATTGAGCATTGACGGGATTTGGCCATGGGATTGGGAGAGGCTGGAACTGTGAGGTGGTTTGGTCGTAGAGGAATGTTGTGGGGAGTACTACTGCCTAGACTTATTGAATTGCTGGCCTCTTTCACACATCCCAAGATCTTGCGGGTACATTTAGGCGAGAATGACTTTTCAAAACTGACTTCATTACAGTTAGTTAGAAGGATGATTAAAGACATGAAAGAAATACAGTGAAGGATGCCAAATACACTGCTCATGTGGACAAAGTTGCTGCCTCGGCGAGTGTGGTCCGGTGCTCGGAGTGATGCGGCCATCAATGGAGCTCGGCGTTGATTGAACAGATCTGTAGCCAAGACACTGGGGAGAATGGATGTTGTTATTGTTGAGCATGAAGGAATACAGGTCACATTGCCACACTTGTACAGGGGAGATGGTGTGCATCTCTCCCCACAGGGGAATGACATATACTTGACTTCATTGGAGTCATACATTAAAAGAACAATTCGTGAGGGGGGGAGGGGATGCCAAGCTAGGCTGGCCCCTCCTGTGGCGAGCAGGGACCCCCCCCCCCCCCTTTTAGGGAATTATTAGGTTAATTGAAAATTACTAATTGGGATAAAAAATAATTTAAAATTTTTAGTATATGTCATTAGGTTAAACAAATTTGTATGACGTCATCTTAAACTCAACGATGTCATAATGTTATGATGTCATAAAATGCTTTTGGCGTCATATCCGGTTGGGGGAGGGGTTAGTTATTGTTATTGTATATTGCATAAGTTAAAGGATTTGACGCATGCCGTGTTAGAAATAATTATTCAATAGCGCTTGCGCTTAAATACATGAACGCATGTGTCAAGATCAAATTCTTGTTTAAGAAAATGGTTATTTAAATTGTTATTTAAATGTTTAATTGATTGCTATCAAGACCCTGTACAAAATAAAAGTTGTGGCCAATGTTTGACCCAAAATTAATTGCGTTGGTTTCCTTTGTGCCGATGCAACAGATAATTGACAAATGATGAGTAGAGCAGTGTTACACATGACATGGAAGAGTGATATGGCCATGCTCCCCAATAAATCTACATAAGATGTGTTACACATGGCACCCTACCACCCATTCCAAAATCCCACTAGAACAACCTCCTAGGGCAGGGGTAGGCAACCTGTCCCCTTTAAGGGCTGAGGGACTTCAGCTCCCAAAAGCCTCAGCCATGTTGGCCAATAGTCCCATGGTGGTCAATAGCTCCTGGGATTCTGGGAGCTGAAGTCCCTTGGCCCTTAAAGAGGACAGGTTGCCTACCCCTGTCCTAGGGTATGTACCAACCATTTCGTCCTGTGGACAGAGATGTTCCAGGTTCAGGAGGGTTCTCATCACTATGACCAGCAATAGGTTCCTCCACCTGTGGCACTTCCTCCTGAGGCACTTCCACCTGAATTGTGTCATCATTTTGTTCCACGGGCGTTAGTATGAGGAGAACTGATTCCTTTTCCTCTCTTGGGAAATCTTCAGGAAAGAGGAGTGGTCAATGCAGGGCAATAACCAATCAGTTGCTCCTACTCAATTAAGCAACCCCAAGGTAACATTATGATGGTGATAGATGAATAAGGAGCCCTATTCAAAGTGGAAGCTGGTGAAAGTTGCACTTCTGCTGTCTTGCAACAGAACTGAATAAATCTGCAGTGCAACATATTCCCACCAACAATAACTTAAGAAGACACAACCTACAGTATGTGGTCTACTAAAAAAATTGGCATTGCAATGGCGAACAGAGGGCATACATCATCTCGTCTTTTTCCCTGTACTATACCTGAATGAAATAAAATAAAATAAAATAAAATAAAGCTGTCCCTGTGCCATGCATTTAACCCACCCATTGATCATGTTGTCATTTAAAATCTTTTAAAAACTTATCTTGTGAGAAGAGCTCTTAAGAGGCATCCATGGGCTGTTGCTGTTGATGCGGTGCCATGCAGGGTTCCTGCTGAGTAGTCCCTCCCAATACTATCACACCTTCCACTGCTGTTGTGATCCTTTTGTGATCAATTATGGCGTAGCTGGCAAAAATTTTAAGCTCACGAAAGAAGGGCATGGTTACTGCTCCACTCCCACTTCTGGAAGCAATCTGGTTAGCATCCTTAAATTTATGCTTCAAAGCCTTGGCTTTGGTCCTACACTCCAAGCCAGTCCTATCATGCCCTTTTTCCCTCATCTTGGTGGTGATATTATCATAAATATCTATATTGTGGTGGCTATCCTTGAGCTGCATCTGGACTTACTCCTGGCCCCAAAGAGCAATTAAATCCATTGTCTCCTCCCTTTACCAAGCAATCCCTCTGCCAGCTTTCCATGAGGATTCTGCCATTGCTAATCAGAGGGAAAAGCTGGTGGATGTAAAGGGCTTTGTGAGGCTATGGACTTGGTCCCTGCATCAACCACATGCTTTTAAAAATGGCAAGGTGCCAAGGGATGAGAGGAGGGCACAAAGGGAAAAAAGGTGGGAGGGCAATGGTGGGCTCCAGTAACCTTTGACCAACTGGGAATGCCCTCCCTTCCTATGACCCAAATGGCACCCATGGAACCACCCATGCATCCATAACTGGGATAAATCCCTTAATGGGGAGTAATAATGAGGAGTAATCACCCATGGGAGTACCCATGTCAGGGAGGAATTCCTGACACTGAACCAATAGCTCATTTCCATAAACCCATGTAAATACAATATAATACAAATACAAAAAATTGTCAAATTTTTAATAAAGAAGCAAGCCGTACCATGGTCCCATAGGTTCAACCTGTCTTCCCCGACATCTGCTCCAGACACCCATGGATCAATGCATTCCAGGGAAGTGATGAATTCCCATCTTGGGACCCATTGCTCACTCATGATCACACAGAAATGCAGGTGATAGCACAATAAGTCATTTATTTATTTATTTATTTATTAAAAAACCACCTTACACCCCCTCTCCAAGGAAACCCCCCTAAACTTGACCTTCCTCTTGAAAATATTCCAGCAGAACGAGAGGAAAAAGTGAAAAAAACAACTTGATCAGGACCAGTGTGATTTAAAGGACCACTTGGATGTGCTGAAAATTGAAATCCACAGCCCCACAGAAACCAAACAACAGTCCCACAGCAGCACTGAGAGGGGGGGGGGGGAAATGGCAGATTTCCCAAAACCTAGGGTGGGTTGGGTACCATCCCTCTGCCCACCCTCTGCCTATTGTCCTTCCCCTCCTGGGGAGACCTGAATGTGATAAGAAATTCATTCACATTTGTTCAACACACTACAACACAGTTGCAACCTGGTTCTTTTCAAAAGAAACTGTAAATGATCCGTTTCCAAAAACAAAAAAAAAACAAAAAAAAAACAACTGGTTCTTTTGGAACTCTGCTGATTCATCACAATTCAGATTGATTCATATTGAATACTGTCAGATCTAAGCTCGAATCAAGTGTGAACGAGGCACAAATAAACCAATCTGCAAACCAGTTTAAATCATAGTTTGAATGAGGCCTCTGTAGTTTCCCTTGTCATTTTTCCTTCAATGCCTCATTTAATCATCACAACAAGTTACAGTAGTATTCTGCATTAACTCTTTGGCCCTTCTGAAGATAGTCAGTCATCCAAACGTCTTCTGTATCCCCAAAAACTGTGGTCATGACCGTTGCTTTTTTTTATTTTTAAATTTTTATTACCACAATCTTACATACATACATTCACATCTTATCCTGTAAGATTCAATACAACCAACACCCTTCTACCCTACCACTCTACATGAGTACATACTAACCCTTCAATTTTACTCTTAACATATCTAACCTTTTTAGCATGCACAACACTTAAAACCACATATACACTTAATACTTCCTTCCTCTCAAAGTTATTTAGCCATTTCCTGTGTCCCTTATTTAAGTCCTTTAAATTTCCTATATTATATTGTCAACTTGTTACAAACTATACATTACAATTAAATCCTTCAACTTGAACTTATATATATAATATTATCCCCCTTTGCAATTGCCTCATTTCACAAGTATTTGTACCTATATAAGATAAATTAAATTAGTCATGACCTTTGAGTAGATAGAATCATAGAATCATATAGTTGGAAGAGACCACAAGGGCCATCCAGTCCAACCCCTTGCCATGCAGGAACTCCCAATCAAAGCATCCCTGACAGATGGCCATCCAGCCTCTGCTTAAAGACCTACAAGGAAGGAGACTCCACCACACTCCGAGGGAGTGTGTTCCACTGTCGAACAGCCCTTACTGTCAGGAAGTTCCTCCTAATGTTGAGCTGGAATCTCTTTTCCTGGAACTTGCATCCATTGTTCCGGGTCCTAGTCTCTGGAGCAGCAGAAAACAAGCTTGTTCCCTCCTCAATATGACATCCCTTCAAATATTTAAACACAGCTATCATAACACTTCTTAAACTTCTCTACTCCAGGTTAAACATCCCCAGCTCCCTAAGTCATTCCTCATAGGACTTGGTGTCAAGACCCTTCACCATTTTAGTTGCCCTCCTTTGGACACGCTCCAGTTTCTCCACATCCTTTTTGAATTGTGGTGCCCAGAACTGGACACAGTATTCCAGGTGAGGCCTGACCAAAGCAGAATAGGATTGCTTGTATATAAGATTGGTGTCCAAAAGGAAATGCAAGGAGGAAAACAGTTTTAAAAGAACATGTTCTCTTTTTTTGCTACCTTTCAGAACTATTTTCTTGATCCAAGAGAGATGATAGTAACAAAAGCAGCTATATAAAGCTGGGATAGGTAGCTTTGAACCTCCAGATACATTTGCTCTATAACTCCCTTCAGCCCTAGCCAGCAAAACCAACAGTGGTGGATTATGGACGTTGCAGTCCAAAAAACATTTGGAAGGCCAACAGCCATTTCCAGGTATGCTTTTAAGTTGAAAGAAAAGAATAAACTCACACTATTACTTTTTTCATTGCTATCAGGAGATTTAGCTAACACTGGAAATTAATAAAGTTTTAACTGATATTTCATATAACTGACTAAATGCATGACCAGTCCTGGAAAAATCTCAGATATGAAGACTTGGTTTGCTGGTCCATTTTTCAAATAATTGTTGTCGTTTAAAGTAGTTCATATCAATACAAGAATTGAGGGAGGTCCTGCCAACATTTTATAAACTAAAAAGATATCATTTACAAGGGAAGGGGTAGGGATGAAAATAGAAGAAGGAGGAGGTCAGTTCTTCAAGGCCAGAGAAAAAAGTCCTGAGCTATAAGACAAAAATTTTATCCAGTTTCACTCAAACTGACCTTCACTTGCAGGTGCTCTTCCATAAAGAGTAGTTGGTGGCTCTTTCTTAGGCCAGTGTTCTAAATTGATCTGGAATGTGAAGTGGAAGGCTTTCACGGCCGGCATCCATAGGTTTTTGTGGGTTTTTTGGACTGTGATGCCATGTTTTAGAAGAATATATTCCTGATGTTTCATCTGCATCTGTGGATGACATCTTCAGAGAATGGTGGCATGGAAATGTGTGGTGTATATATATGGTGGGACCCTTGGTTGAGAGGATTAGCATGTAAATCTGTGTATTGTTCTGTTGCGACAAGGCAAATCCCATGCTAATCCTCTCAACCAAGGGTCACCACGCAAACCTCCATGCCACCATTCTCTAAAGATGTCAGCCACAGATGCAGGCAAAACGTCAGGAATACATTCTTCTAGAACATGGTCTCACAGCCCAAAAAAACCACAAAAAACCTATTGATTTGGAATGTTTCAGAAATTTCTTTCATCTTGCTTCTTTAGCAGTTGAAAGCACCAATGTTCTTACTGGCAGGAATTGAAAAATTAATTTCCTTCAATTTCTCCTTCTGTGGCAAATGAATGGCACTAGATTGGTTTACTCAAATTCACATTCTTTTGAATTTATTCCTAGATGGTAGAGGTGCTCTAGCTGATGGCAGAAGCCATATGCTCTCCTTCTCAGCGAGCACCTCTGTGGACGTTATCACACGGGGTCTAAAGCAGCCCCAAGCCTGCACCATCGCTGCATCATTCTGGATCCTTTGCCCCTGTGATCAGACGACATCGCAGCAAACCCCGCCCATCCCTGCATCATCCCTGCACCATCGCTGCATCATTCTGGATCCTTTGCCCCTGTGATCAAACGACGTCGCAGCAAACCCCACCCATCCCTGCATCATCCCTGTGCCATCGCTGCATCATTCTGGATCCTTTGCCCCTGTGATCAGACGACGTCGCAGCAAACCCCGCCCATCCCTGCATCATCCCTGTGCCATCGCTGCATCATTCCAGCTCTTTGTAATTCCTCTTTCAAAGAGGAATTACGGCTGCGCGACCAGAATCATTCTGGTATGGTTCTGGATTGATTCCATGCTGCTTTTCTTGCTGCTTTGAGACCCCTGGTGTGATAACGTCCTGTGTGTTCTTTCAATTTGCATTGACAAAGTTATTTTGAAGAAAACCTTCTTGACCTATAGCCAGTTGGGATATGAAAATTATTTTTACAGCTTTTGTGAGCTCATGAAAGCAATTATCATATACAAAGCTATGTGCAAAATTGCTTAATAAAAATACCAGTTAAACCACCAAACTCCTGGCTTGGGATGTACAAGGGGTTTATAGGAAACATATATATGGTGAATGTTGCAACTGTCTGGGGAATGCAACTTGGTTTCCTAGAGCCAAACCCAGTGCTATAGCTGCTATATCACGCTGACTGTTAATCTTGTTAAGCAATATGTCTGCAATTCCTTGTTCTATATTGCCAAACCAAATAAATGCAATTAGTGTATAAAAACTTCAGTGATAACTTTCTTCATATAATAAGGAAGAGTTTTTCTTTCCAACTCACTTATTAAAAATGGCTAACCCAGGCTAGTTCACACTCTTCCTTCTTTTTCTTTTTCTTTTAAAGTCATCTTTTGGGTTGAGATAAGAAATGTAAAAATTTAGCCCCTGAGGAATGGATGAAGAAAGTTAGCAACTGGAAATGGAAGATAGAAACCAACTTTAACTAGAGCTTCCCTGGTCTTTGAGCGTATATATAGAAAGAGATATGCTTTTCTGTATGGCTATATATAGCCTCTGAAGATATCAGAATAGTTATGTCACATCTACTTAGCCTCTCTTTATAGGAAAAAATATTACGGAAAAACTAAATGGTAGGGTACACAAAATATAGAACTCCTAGCCTAATGCAGATTAATTTTTAACAAGAATTCCTATGCAGTAGGCAGACAGTTCCCACATTCCATTGTGATTGACAAGGCTGACATATGGAATAGTTCACAAATTCCCAGGTGACTGACAGATGGAGAATAGAAAGGCGGATAAAGTTGCCTAGAGAGCTGAGGACGATTTCATATTCAGCGGTTTTGATCAAAAGGATTCCAGATCTCACACTAAATTTAGCACCGCTGGCAATTAGTGCTTGATTTATTCAGTCCTTTCATTTGCTGGTTGACAAATGGAAAACAAGCACAAAATTAAAAATAAGTTTATTTCCAACATTTTGGATATTTAAAAAGTGTGTGTCTTTGTTTGTACATAAATTAACATGAGATGAATTTATAGTGAAATTAAATCTGAAATGGAGATGCAAGCAATAAATAAGAGCTTTTTATGTATCTTTTGGGCAGAACAGGTGTTTGAATTAAGAAATACTAATATGTTTAGCAGCATGGCTCCACCTTTAGCATTAGGGAGTTAATGCTTCCCTAAATTTAGAATAATCTTTCCACAATTTAGGATTCTTTCATGTGCTTCCAGCATAGGTGACCATCTGTAAGAAAACACTAATGCCTTTACCCCAATAATGATAAAAAACAGCCAGGCCCTACCATCATGTTTTTCTAAACTGTAGCAAAGCAGACACTGGTTATGCATAAACATCAAATACTGGATTTATTCCCCAAGATGTTCTACTAGAGATCAGCTACCAATCCAATACAGATTTAGATGGGCTTAAGGCCATCAGAGTCAATACTCTTAAGCAGTCTGAGGTCAGATTTTAGCACAATATGTACACAGAGATTAATATTTGGAAGCCTATGGTTTAGAACAAGCACCTATTCTACAATAACTTTATTTTATGTGATGATGAGCAGTGAGTGTCATCCCAAAAATATATAACATGTGATAATATTATTATTAGGAGGACGACGTGTGTGTGTGTGTGTGTGTGTGTGTGTGTGTGTCTTCATGTCACCTCTTGACTTTGTATGGTGACCTCATGAATTTCATATGGTTTTCTTAGGAAATGCATACTCCAAGGGGTTTTTGACTGTGATCTTCTCCTTAATGTCACCTGAAGGAGAGGTACATGTGTAAGCAAATCTAAGAAAAGTTAATTTTCAGGTTCCATCTCCCCTAGTTTCCAAGCCATCATGTTCCAAGTATGTATGTTAGTAGCATAGGTGACTGCAGTGCAGCAAACACATAACCAAGTGACAGCAGGAGCCTGGTTGTTCATTGCAAACTGAAACAGGAAGGTGGCATATACATGCTAGTCCCATACCTATCATCCATGTTCCCACCAACTGCAATCTATACCTTTCTATGCTGAATGGGACAGTCTGAAGGACAAAGAGCAAAATACACTTAGAATCTTCCAGTCTGCAGTCTTAACTGCACAGAGTTCCACATCACATAGAGGTTTCTAAATACATTGACTGAAAAAAAGACTACCTCTTCAGACCTTCTGCTAACATGTTAATCCGCAGAGACCTTAGTCTTAGTGACATGCTAAGAATGTATGGAGGCAAATGCCTAAAGGAGGGCTACATTCGCCAAGATATTTTAAGAAATTCTGAGAAAGAACAAAAATAAAAAATCTGAATAACTATGGAAAGATAGAAAGTCCTGTCAAAAGGAAATTTGAATAAATACTGTTTCCCTCCTTCTAGAGGAAAACACAACATTCTGATATAACACAGAATCACCATTCAGGATAACATTTTCAACCCAACAGAATACAAATTAAGATGCACAGCAAACATATTTGTCATGTATGTGCCAAGGTTGACTCAAGATATTTTACTACCTGAACACATGGAGCAGAACTTGGATGTCATGGGGTCGTCATGGGTAGAAGTCTACTTAAATGCAGCTAACAACAAAAAACAAACAATCTTTCTACATTTATGAGCTAGTGAATGATAACAGAATATTTGTTTAACTGGCCTCTCACAAATTGATATTTTCTTACCTTTATCTTTTTTCTGAGCAGTATACTAACTGACAGGATTCATAATTCATTCCTAATGCTATAGTTATTACTTTACCAGCCATTGGAAGTCTGCCAACTGCAGAACTCAGTCACAAAGTAACAATTAAGCATCACCTAGAGATAGAATTTTCACCTCTCTCAAACAGCATTTACAATTGTAATGATACTACTTTACATACATTTATTTGCAATTTTTACACAACAGTGTAATAGTTTTATTTCAGAATTTGTATAATCTCTCATACCCTCCAACATTTCACAAATGAAAATTGGGACACATAAGGCCAAGCAACATGAGAGTATGGTCAAGATGGCAAATGTTATTAATGAGGAAGAACATACAAGCTAGGAGATTCTGTAGTGTGTTGCTTTTGTCTAAGCCTGCAGGGAAGGGAAATATTCTGCCCCCTCCTGTCCTCTTCCCTCCCAAGCTAATTGAGTGAAAACTACTTTTGCATTTTGGGCTCAATTTGCAGCATCTGGAGTAAGCTGAGGACCAATGGGAAAAGTGAGAGGAGGAGAGAGAAACAAACGTTAAAAAGCAGCTGAAAAAGTGAGACAATGGGGGTTTAATTGGATTGTCCCTGTCAAATCAGGATAGTTGGAGGATATGATCTCAGTATGGTTAAAATAATTTATACGATCCTAATGTTTTAAAACCAAAGCATTAGATGAACTGGAATCATTTTTAAGCCTATGTAAAGAAAAAAGAGAATTTATTTATTGAATGAGATGGAATTGTCATGGAACCTTTATCTTTACATTGTTTATTTAAGTGCTAGTGTACATCAATTAAATGAGGAAGGAAGACACTGACAGTTCAGTGCTATATGTGACTTCTTGGAAAAGCTATTGCAATAAATTCTACATATATTGTACAGAATTTGCAATATGTTCTCTAGTAATTTCTACATATTTTTGACTACTCCGGTGGGAGTTTTCCTGACTCATCCACAGATGAATGAAGACAAAGAAGGAGAATAAAATAATTGTCTTTAAAAGGTCTGATTCTTAGTTATATTAGCCATATGGTTGTTACTTTTTAAAAGCACTTAATGGATTACTCATTCTTTTGACATAAACATGCTATATAGTACATAAGCCCTCTTGTTTTTCGCAGTTGGTTTTTATTGTGAGATTATTCTCTTGACCATTTATCTTTCTTCTGTTTTTTTTTTTCTCCTTCTCCTTTATTTATTCTCTCATTTTCAAAGACCTGGCTATAAATTCAGGGATAAATCATAGAATCATAGAATGGTATAATTGGAAAAGACTTCAAGGCTTAGCTATCCTTAGTCCCAGCTAATGCTGAAAATCTACAACTGAAGTCTTCTCTGACAGAATACTATTCTTAATAGCCTACAAAGGGAGTTCTTCATTTTCTAAGGCAGTACTTCTTAAGCCATCTGATGAGAACCAAAACTATTTCTTTCCAATATACTAGGGACCAATACTGGTATCTGTGCTTATTGAGTACAGTTGTTTCTTTATTTCTTTCCAGGGACTAGTAGTTTATGGATTTATGAGTTTATGAACCAGACCCTAATGGACCTTAGAGACCACTTTGACTAGCATTCTTCTAAAGAAGCCTGCCCCTCTGTCAAACAGCTCTTACCACCAGGAAATTCTTCTTGGTCCCTAGTTGAAATCCTGTTTCTTGACTATGAACCCAATGGAGCAGAAGAAACAGGTTTGCATCACTTTCTATATAAGAGCCATCCAAATGCTTTCAGAGGGTTGTCATATCACCTCTCAAATCTCTGGTCAAATCTCCTCTGGAAGATTTCAGACTAAAATCTACTTCCACATTCAATTTATACAAATATACTTTCTCTCCTTGATATACTTTATGTGCAGCTGCTGAGAAACTCAATATATTATAATGCAGTATCCATGGACCCATTATAGCAATACTTGACAGAGAAGAAAAACAATTGTGAATTGAACACAAACCTGTTGTGAGTTGAACATAAAAGGCCAGAAAAACTTCCATTAAAAAAGTACAACACCTCAGAGTTGATTTACCAGATCTGGGGAATGGTGCCATTTGACTATTTGTGTGCACCAAATAAGGTTTGCTTAAAGAACTGGAAGGCAGAAAGTAATGTGAGAAGTGGTTCTTCAGGGGTAAAACAACAACAACAACAAAAACAACATTTCCTGTATTAACTTGTGTTAGGCCTGGCACATGCAAAGCACCCTCCACATAATTTTAGAACATCATATCTTGAAAGAATCCTCTGCTATTGTTGGCATTTCAGTCTGATCACAAGAACCAACAATGTCACTTGTGTGCAGTTTTTGATGTATGATTAGCCACTTTATGGATGGTTGAAAAGGGGAAGAAGAGTGAATATGGAATAACAATATTACAGTCCATTTCTAGTAACAAATCCATTTTGAGTCAAATCATTAATCTGTTTTTCATTATTCAACCAGCTGGCATTTATAGCAATTCCTGCCCAAGCTTCCACTGATTCCCACAGCTTCTCTTTGTTTTGGCTAAACTCAGGAATCCTCACTAGGTGATCAGATATTTTGTTATCAGTTATGTCAATAGAAACCTGGCAGAGCGCCATTAAAGGTACAACATTTCTACCAGGAAAAAAAAGAGAAAGTGAGATTTTGGTTCCTGCGCACATTTCTGTGCCTTCCATTTGCTTTCATGATTTTTGTGATTGTTTAGATTATAAGCCTGAGGGCAGGGAAATGTCTAATTATCCATTTGTAAGCCACTCTGATAGCCTTTTGGCTGAAGAACAGGGTATAAATTAATTAATCATCATCATCATCATCATCATCATCATCATCATCATCATCATCTCATAGATCTCCTTGAGAAGCAACTTTTCCTACTTGCACTTTGATTAGGAGGAGAGAGAGAAAAGAAAACAGAGGAAAGGTTATTGTCCAGGCCCTTTCTTCCACCTTAATCTTTTTATTTATCCTTCTAGACATTATATTACCAGTTTAACTGCTTAATATCATTTCCTCCCTGCTCAACCATCTGTTTATTTTAGTTGCTTTTTCCTCTCTGCAGGAAGTATAACTTCTGTATAGACTTTCCCCATATGCTTGCTGTGAATTTGAATGAATATAGATAACTATAATTCAAATCCCACCCCCATCCTGCACAATGCAAGGCTACGAAGTTGGTTGTTGTTTGCTTTGGAATTTCTGTGTACATGATAGTTTAATCCAGGTCTCTCTTGAATGATATATGATGGACATTCATCACAAATGTGCAGAAGCAATATAGCCAAATTCTGTTTCAAAATTCTGTTTCCTATGGTTTGTGACTGAAGTAAGGAGGCATTTCTTTCTCATAGTGATTTGTTTGCTTGTTTTATAAATATGATTATGAAATGTTAAACATGCAACACCCATTGGTCCTTGGAGACACATGTCTTTGCACATATCGAGATCCTCAGAAAGGAGTTCTGGACTTGTGCATGTGCAAGATGTTTCATGCATAAAGAAGTGGAAAATACTGTTACTCATACAATGGACTCACATGTAAAAAATGGATTCATATGTAAAAAAATAAAAATAAAATCTAGATATTGGATTCTCCAGCAATGAAAGTACCAAACTGGAAAGCTTAAAAGCTTCCAATGTCCTTCTAAACTCAATTCAAAGTACTGACATTGACCTACAAAGCCCCAAATGATTTGGGGTCATGATATCTGAAACACTGCTTCTTACCATGTGAGCCTGCCAGAAATTTGAGATCTTCAGAGGAAGCCCTTGTGAAATTAGGCTGGTGGGTACCGGTAACAGGGCTTTCTCTGTTTCTAGCAGCACCTCAACTGTGGAACTCCCTTCCCAAGGATGTTAGGCTGGCCCCATCTCTTTTAAGTTTCAGAAGGACAGCCAGGACAATGCTATTCCACATGGCATTCAATGTTTGAAATTGCTATTTTAATGGTTTCAAAACTGGATTCTAGGATTGTTTTTAAACTGCTTTTAGGTGTTTTTAAAGAGTATTTTAATGTGTTTTAAAAATATTTTTATCTTTGTATTGTTTTAATTGATTTTTTTTATTTGTTCATCATCTTGGGAACCCTTCTCAGCTGGGAGGCAATACAGAAATACTATAAATAAATAAATACATCAGCTAAAGATAGTGTGTCTCTGAATGTAGGCCTGGGGGAAATAGTGGGCTTGATGAACAAACAAACAAACTCAAGATGAATCCAGAGAAAATGAAGTGGCTTCCTATCAATAGTCCTAATCTGGTGTTGGAGGTGTGCCAACTAGTCCTGGATGAGGTTACACTCCCCCTGAAAGCCTCTATTGGGGGTGTTTCTGGATCCACCACTCCAAGTGACAGCCCAGGCACCAAGAAATGCTTACTAACAGCTTTAGTTGTTACACCAGCTTCACCCCTTCCTAGAAATGGAGAATGATAATCCATGGGCTGGTAACCTCAAAGCTGGACTTTTGCAAAGTGCTGTACATTTGGTGTACACCAAGTTCAGAAACTTTGATTTGTTCAAAATATGGCAGCCACATTGGTTTCTAGTGCATCTAGGAGTTATCACATTACTCCTATATTAAAATCATTCCATTGGTTGGCAAGCAGTAATAGATCATAATATTCTATTGGGAACAACTTGCAGTTCAACATCCCATTGGAGCCATTATCCTTTGATTTTTCTTTAGGCATTACAGATTTTTCAGAGCTTGAGTTACATAAGCAATAAAATCAACAACTCTTAAGTTGTACCCTTAAACTACTGGCATTGTTAATCTATAGATTGTTTCCTAATCAGACATAGAAGAAATGTTTTGCTTTCCTAACAGCCAGCTCACAGACTGTTAAGTCCAGCAATTGCTTAAGTCACACATTCCTCTGCTATGAGTATACTATAATGTATGTTGTGATGGCTACATACCACATAGAAACATTTGGTACACTTGTTTGTCTTGTTGTGTCATGTGGCATGTGCTTTCACCCCAACATGCATATAAGATTGGCAAAGCAACAAGGATCATCCCCAGATCATCACAGTGTATCAAATAAATGGAGATAGCAGCTAATTGCTAACATGGTGTACTTAGTTCTACACTAAATCATTGCAATCAGGTTTTCTTAATATACACTTCCAAGGATGTAAATGATGGATGTGCAAATTATGTAAATGAGTAAATTTTGGATTTCAGTTCATCTTTCACTGGGAACCAATGAGGAAATAATCTACATCAGACTTTGGCCAGGATCCAAAAAGCTACTTTAGACACACCTAAATGCTTGGGCATGCCTGATGGGATTTTGATTCTTTTTAAATATCACAATTTCTTGCTATATCACAAACAATTTTGCAATGATTCCTCAATTATGCCATATGAAGAACTGTTATTTCTGGGAACAAAATTCCCTAATCTCCTGGATACTTAGTTCTTTTGATCTTGACCTTTGCATAGCTAAACAAACAAATAATCTGGCTGCATATTTTGCATCTTTGCATATCTTAAGCTGCCATTCTCATTTTAACTGATTTCCTTGGAAGTAATTCCTGCTGATCATAATAACATAGTTCAGTATGAAAGATTAAGGCATTCAGTTTGTATGCATGAAGTTTGTATGCCTATCTTTCAGTGGTAAACAACATGCTATGATGTATAAAGAGTGTTAGGTTCAGTCTGTGACATTGTAAATCAAAAGATAGTAAGCTTTCTACTAACATTCGGAAGAGCTTCTGCTCCTCATTGTGTAACAATAAATCCTAGGCAGTACAGGCCACCTCATTTCAGGAGAATATTTAGCAATATGGATCATGCCCCAATCTGATCTGGATCAATCTGGACTTGACCTGGACTTTTGATCTGGATTGTATTTTGGGCATATGGATTGCAGGTTGTTCCATTCACTTTCATTTGAAAACATTTGTTGTTGAAGTTAACTGCCCTCGAGTCATCCCTGACTCATGGTGATCCTGTGGATGAGACATCTCCAAGCACCACCACCCTATCCTCCACTGGTGTGCTCAGATCATGTAAATTCATACCTGTGTCCTCTCTAATTGAGACTATCCATCTAGCATAGGGTCTTCCTCTCTTTCAACCGCCTTCCACCTTTCCTGGCATTATTGCCTTTTCCAATGAGCTATGCCTTTTCATGATGTGGCCAAAGTATGATAGTCTCAGTTTGATCATCTTACCTTCCAGGGAGAGTTCAGACTTGGGAAGATACAGACAGCCCAAAGGGGGCATCTTAGAGCCACCCCTTTTAGGATGGATTGGGGCCAGGGCAAACAGATGCCAGTCCCCAATCCAGCCAGATTCTGCCCTAAAAAGGAGCGGATAAGATCCACTCCTTTTGGGGGCAGAAAGAAGCCTCCCCTTCTAAAAGCTGGCTTTCTGAGGAAAGTGGCATCTAAGTGCCATGACCCCAAGCGGGAGAGAAGATGGCTGGTGTGTAATCGCCAGTCAGGGTTCTATCTTGCTTTGGGGCATGGCACATCTAAACACCACACCTCCAAGCCAGCCCAAGGGGGCTCAAATGGGCTGTCTGTTCAGCACCTTGATCTGTTCAAGGACCCATTTGTTTATCTTTTTGGCTGCCCATGGTATCCTCAGCACTTTTCTCCAGCACCACATCTCAAATGGATTGATTTTCTTCTTGTCTGCTTACTTCACTGTCAAGCTCTTGCATCCATACATGGTGATGGGAAATACAATGCTTTGGACATATCTTTACTCTTTAGAATCTTGTCTAGTTCTTTCATAGCTGCCTTTCCCATTTCTAGTCTTCTTAACTGCACTCTCCATTCTAATCAACATAAATGGCTATAAATTTTCTGTTTTTCAAAGAGGAGGAATTGGAAGTAGATAATTATAGGAGGAGAGAGAAGGTGAGGAAGAGTGAGGAAAAGTGAGGAAGAGTTGGAAGAGGAAACAATGGCAGTGGGGATGGGGGATGGGGGATGGAGGGATGGGGATAGGGTTGAAAAGATGATGTTGTATGGTTGTTAAATTGTTATAATTGCTGAATAAAATGACAGATGACAGATGCTAAAGAAGTGACTAACTCTGGCAAATTGTGGACATGTGGTTTTGAAGGTATTTGTGGCAGCTTTGAAGTTCTCTTTGTTTTGTTTTTAAACTGAATCATAGAATCATTGATTTGGAAGGGACCACAGGGGTCATGTAATTCATCCCCTTGCCAGTGCAGGAATCCATGGCTAAAGCACTCCTAAAAGGTGGGCATCCAACCTCTGTTTAAAGTAATTCAAAGAAGTAGTCCACCACCCACTGAGACAGTCTATTCCACTCTTACACAGCTCTTATCATTAGGATGTTCTATCTAATGTTAGGTGGAATTTCTTTTCTTGTAATTTGAACCCATTGGTTTTTATTCTAGTCTCTGTGGCAACATAACACAAGCTTGTTCCAAATTTCTACACAACATCCTTTTAAATATTTAAAGATGGATATCATATAACCTCATAATCCTCTCTTCTCCAGGGTAAACCTCTGTTGTTGTCATTGAAAAACTTTCTGTTTGTATGCACTTTACCACCAAACAGTCTTTCTGTATTGTTGCATTAATCCAGAATGGCCACAGAATTATTTTGTCACTAAATTTCTAGAAGAACAGACAGATATCAGACCAATAGTAGGTAACAGAGTAGCATGGCTAGAAAGGCTTGACCATATCTCAAACAACTAAGCAGTGCATTATTGGTAGGGTATAAACTGTTTTAAATGGTGCAAGAAGAAGACTAAAATCTAGTTTTTAGATTTAACTAGAGTAATCCTATTAAATACAGTGGGCCCTTGGTATACACTGGGGTTTGGTTCCAAGACACACACCAAAATCAGTGGATGCTCAAGTCCCTTATATACAATGACATAGTAAAATGGTGTCCCTTGTATAAAATGGCAAGATCAAGGTTTGCTTTTTGGAATTTCGGTGTGGATGGTTGAATTTATGGACAAAAAATCTGTGGATCCAGAATGCCAACAGTAAGTGAGAGCTTAATAAGTCAACACTTGCATGTAAGCTCCACCATTTCAATGACTCTTATTCTATTTGGGACTATGAACAAGAGCTATAGGACTAAGGCTTTAACACTATACACACTTATATGGGAGTACGTTCCATTGAATTGATAGACTTTCATAGTTATTTATAAAAGAAACTTGCATGGCATCTCCATAATTTGGAATGGAACAGAAACATACTTAAGGCAAATATAAAATCCTGAAACATTAAAACATAAAATTTGATTACTTACATATATTTAGAGACAAAGTATACAATGTGTGTGTGTGTGTGTATTCTTATGTGTCTATTTAAAAATTTGCAAAAATAAATTGTAAAAAAAGACATGCTTATCAGGAAGAAAGCCCCATTGACTTTATCGGGGCTTATTTCTGAGTAGAGATGCTTAACATTGCCCAACCAGCTGTTCAGTTCTAGACAGTGAGCCATAGTTCATCTCCACAAGCAAATTTTGTAAATTTGTGCATTCAAAATAATAACAGCTAAGACAACTAATACTGGCTGTAATTTCATCCTTTTGAAGGGAAAAAAAACCTCTGAATACTAAAAATATATACCTATGTTTTAACATTTTTAAATGTCATCTTGCTATAGTTTTGGGGGGCAAATCACTCAAAAGGGTTAAACAAAGTTGTTAGGGTTTTGTTTTAGGTGAAAATAAATTGTTTTCATGCTGAGACAATATATGCCAAGTTTCATCTCTGAATGGATTTTTAAAGGCTGGTTATTTGTTTGTCACAGAAATGATGGTGGAGGCTGGGCTGCAGCAGACAACACTATAATAAAGTGAGCAAATAGCTCTAAACTATAAGGCAAAATTATTATTGTGCTATTGCTAGAGAATAAAATGAGATACAGAAAGTGAGTGGTCATTGTGCAAGTGATTTGCTCCTACTGATTTTGTCTAAGAATTCCTTGGGCTTGAATGCTACAGGAAAGGCAGCTTCTGATTGGCAGCAAGGAGACAGAAAATTACAGACAGTACTGTAGCCTGGTGTCAAAGCATCGGGATCCTCAACTCAAGGAGCAAAGCACAAGGCTGTTCTTCAAAGTGATTCAGTCATTGGATGACAGCTGTCATCATCACTGTTTGTTTGTTTTTTAACAAACCTCCCTGGCACCCAGGAGTGACTAACATAAGGTTATTATGATCTATAGACCACTAAATATTGCTAACACAAAGATCTTTCCAACTAGTAGTGTTCTAATAAAGCAAGAGGTTTAAGAAAAATGGATATGATTTGTGTGTATGAATGGCTTTTTTTCAAGAGTATTGGGGGAACAAAAATTCTACTCTGTAATCTGAAACAGAAAGACATCTCAACTGAGAAAAAAATATATCTCCCCCTCACCCCAAAAGACAATGATGGCTTAATTTGAATTATGCAGCCCTCCAGATGTTGCACTGTAATGCCCACAATTTAGATCAGTGGCCATGTTGCCTGGGCCTACTGGGAGTTGCAATCCATGGGGAAGCATGATTTCCACACATTTTCTAGAATACAGAACTCACTTTTGATAGTGTCTGGGAATGTTTAAAGCAGTAAAATATGTATGCCTCAGAACATGCCTAGAGTGAAGGTGTTCAGTCAAATATCAGATGGGTAAACACACCATGTATAGAGGCATTCACATAGTTGTCACTAACCTGGCCCATACCAGATGTTTTGAACTGCAACTCCCGTCAACCCCAAACTATCTTGATTAGGACAAGAAACAATATAAGAATTTTTTTAAAAAATTGAGTGTCAGGAAACCTTGATGGGAAACATCCTAGACAGGTCAGAATCTTCACAGTTATCGACTTATTCTGCATGAAATAAGCTCCTTTCTGCCTAGAGATTTTTTAAAAAAAATTGGTAAATTTTGAATTCTTAAACATCAATAAATGTTGAATTTTGACTTTTCCTGTGGAATGTTCAGTTTTTCCTAACCAAGACATTTCTCGCTTAGTGTATGAGGTTCTTCTGATATTACCACAGTGATGTGGGGGCATCATACTAGAAGGAAGAAAAAATAAGATAAGAACATACAGTATATACTTGTTTATAAGTCGACACCATGTATAAGTTGAGGTCAGGTTTTGGGGCCAAAATCAGGGATTTTGATATGACCCCTGGATAAGTTGAGGGTAAAATGTGGGTCTCAGTACCCTTCCTTACCCTCCACAGCCCAGCTGTCACTTTGGGAGACAGCCAAGCTTGGGAGGAAGCTTCAGAGGCTAGCACTTGCTCTGACTCCTCCTCTGCACCTCAGCTGTCCCTTCAGAGGACACCCAGAATGGGAAGAGGAAGGAGCAAGCGTTTGCCCCAGGACTTTTCCCAATCCTGGAATCCTCCAGCCTCTGGAAGACACAGGGACCAGGGAAGAGGAGGGAGGCAAGCATTTGCCCCCAGCCTTTACCCAGACCAGCTATCCCCTCAAAAGACAGCCGGACTGCGGAAGAAGATTGAAGAGCAAGCCTATTACCATATTGCTCCATATATAAGTTGACCTAGGTTTTTTGGGTCGCTTTTGGGACAAAAATTTCTTGACTTATAGTCAAGTATATATGGTACCTTCTGGTTCAAACTGAAGCTAGGAGTTGAACTTGAATCATTCTGCATATAAACCATGTTTTCTTTTAGAAGTATAGATGAAAATCCAAATTATTAATCCTCAACTACAGTACACTTATCGAAACAATTAAACTTAACATAACTTAGGTAAAACATGGATACATGTTGAATAACCAAATTCCTGTTGATTCAGTCCATTTATTTTTAGTCAGGAGTAATAATTGGATTTAGGTCACTCCTTCTATAAACCCCTATAGTGTCCATGCTTTAACATTCTTTTCTTCCAAACTAAAGAAGCCTAAATACTTTTCTTGTTACATCAGGATATGGGACAGTCTTTCAATTTCCAGTCCTTTAGTATGAAATAGTCTGACATTTAATTTGGGCTGATTATCTGATGTATATGACAAACCAATCTATTATTACATGTAACTATAATTTTGTTATGTAAACAATTCATAAAGAAGCAATATGTAATAGCTGTTAGAGTTAGGGTTAATATGTTTAACTAGGGGTTTGTCTGCACTGTCCAGGATACTCCAGGGCAACCTGGCCTATCCTGGTGCCACAACTGCCTGGTGCTGCCCCCATTACCTTGGCCTCCATTTCTGCGATGCTGCAGCTATCTACACAAGCATCTTGTTGGGCTGCCCCATATGTGTGCTGCCACCAAGGGTCACTAACCTCTGAGGTCAGAACAAAGCATCCAATGATGGTCACATGCTGGACACCTCATTCTGACCTCAGCCACCTCAGTGCAGACATAAGCAGCAGCACAGAAATGAAGGGCTTCAGATCTTACCTGAACACCCAGAGCCACAGCTAATTTTATTTAGTTCATATTAAACTTATTATGCCACATTTTGTTATGGGATGTGCTGGACATCATCCATTCTGCCCAGACCAGAACTGGTATCAAACAGGATGGTGCTAAAATTAGGGGGGTGAGTCTTTTAGCCCATACAGACAAGGGCAAGGGCTGAGAGAACAGATTCCTATTAATTCTCATTCAGTCAGGATGATCAACACCTCACCATCATTCTATAGCCATGACCTAGTCACTTTCTTATACCTTAACCCAGGGGTAGGCAACCTTTCCCCTTTAAGGGCCGAGGGACTTCAGCTCCCAGAATCCCAGGAGCTATTAGCCAACATGGGACTATTGGCCAACATGGCTGAGGCTTCTGGGAGCTGAAGTCCCTCGGCCCTTAAAGGGGAAAGGTTGCCTACCCCTGCCTTAACCTATTTGAAAAGTTCCCATGTGGGCTGCTCAAAATGTAATCAGATTAGAATGACTGTTCCCTTTGTTCCACCCCTGTTTTTAAACCCATTTTGAAATGGTTCTTCCTCTCTACTTTATAAAGACTCCATATCATTTCAATCCATTTGGAAGGGGATTTTTCTCCCTCTCTCTCTATTCTGTCTCCCTCATCCTTTCTTCCCATTTTAATTTTATTTTAGAGTGGGTTTTTTCTTTTCCCCTCACATACTATTTTAAGACCAGTTTGAAATGAGGATCTTCTTCCTCCACATACTATTTTAAAATCAGTTCTAAACTTTCTTTTTTTCTCTCTCTACTCACATCTAATCACTCTTGAAGTGAAGTCTCTCCCCACTTTTATCCCTATTTATAAATAAGTTCAGAATGGTTTTGCTGCTGCTGCTGCTCTTCCTTGTTGGTTCCCTATTTTAATCAGTTTGTAAAGGAGGCTTCCTCTCCATCCTGACAATATCATGTTCCACTTTTTATTTGAATATCACATTCCATTCCACTACGTTTGGAGATAGCCTTTTTGAGCTCTTTTCCTTTTGCTCATTTTTTCAGCATCCTTTGGGGGGGGGGTGGTATGGTTACCCAAAAGATTGGTAACCTTATTGATTACCTATGACTTCATGTCATTTGTGATGGTTACATGACAGTGATTCTATCCCAGAAGAGATCAGTGGGAGGAGAATAGCCTCCTTATTTTTTTACACAGAGAAAACTATTAATTCCAGCCTTCTTCTTTATCCAGTTATCACTGTATAGTGGAAGTTGTTCTCTTAACCCATGATTACCAATAAGGTAGTGCAGGAGAAACGTGAAAGAGAACTACTCTGAGGCTTTTCTTTTAGCAGAATGAATGATGACATAACCTGTTGAAGGATAACTGACAGTGTTGCAAGCTTTCAGAACTGGAAAACAGATCTGGCTTTGAGTGTATCTATTTAATGGCTTGGATCCAAACTATCTCAGGGACCACCTTCTCCCCCATAATCCTCCCCGCGGTCTTCGGTCCTCTGGGAGGAATTTGCTGCAGCCTCAAAAATCTAGGCTTTCGGCTACCTCCCAGAGGGCTTTTTCTGTTGTCGCCCCCAAACTGTAAAACGGCTTGCCGGACGAGATCCGCCAATTAACATTTTTAGACGGCTTTAAAAAAGTTGTCAAGATGGATCTCTTCCGTCAAGCCTTTCCAGGATAGAATATCCCAGCCTCAGTCCCCTCCTTTCCTTAGGGGAGCCCTGTCTCCCCGAAAACCATTTACTATATTGCCGCAGTCCTCTGTCATTTTATTGTACACTTGTGATTGTTGTTTTAACTTTGTTCATTTTTAACTTGTAATAGATTTAATAACTTTTTAAGGGATGGGTGGGATGTAATTTGTTTTTACTGTTGTACTGCATTTTTACTGTAAGCTGTCCCGATTGATCTCAAAGGGGCGGGGTATAATTAAATATTATAATAATAATAATAATAATAATAATAATAATAATTAAAGGTGGGTGGTTGGAACAGGATAGGGATTCTGTTGGAGTACCACACACACTGCTGCACAACAGTCTCCCTTCCTAAGCTGGCTGAGTTGGTCTCTGCAGTGGCATTGGAGTCCTGTCGGTTGGTTGTGCTGGAAGACTTCAACATCCATGCAGAGACTGCTCTGTCAGGAGCAACTTGACTTCATGTCCAGCATGACAACCAGGGGGCTGTCCCAAGTAGTATCTGGGGCCACCCATGCTGCAGGACACACTTGTCTTCCCATCCAACTCCAAGGAAGCTGTCTCTGTACTGAATGGTGCAACCAAAATGCTGACTGGGGCCAGTTGTAGGGAGCATATAACTCCCTTCCTGAAACAGCTTCACTTGTTACTGAATCATTCCTGGGCATAATTCAAAGTGCTGGTCATGACCTATAAAGCCCTACATGGCATAGGGCCAAACTATTTGAGAGACTGTATCTCCCCATATGAACCTGCTAGAGCCCTAACATCCTCAGGAGAAACTTTCTCTTGGTCCTTCCATCATCACAGGCTCGCCAGGTGAGGACACAAGAGAGAGCTTCAGTGGCTGCACCCGACATCTGGAATGCCCTTCTGCAAGAAGCAAGGCTGGCTTCCTCCTTGTTTGCCTTTTGTTAGCAATCAAAAACAGTTTTATTCAGGCAGACTTTTAATGTGTAATCATTGGATGGATTTTATATGTGGTGTTTGTTATATGTGGTGGGTACTGTGGTTTTATTGTGCTTTTGATGCTTGTAATTTTATATTGTTTTTATCTGATGTTTTTAATTGTTTAATTGTAACATGTTCATTAGAGTTTTTATTTGTGAGCCACCTTGGGTCCCTTTTTGGGAGAAAGGCAGGATAGAAATAAAATCATATAAATAAATAAAGTCCCTTTAGTAAAGAGGTTAAACTCAAGCACTAACTAGCTAATGTCACCCAGTGGACTTCATGGCAGTGAATTCCACATCCATCCAACCATCCATCTATAACCACCCCCTCTTTCTCCCCCTCTCAATCTTAATCTCAGTTTCTCTCCCTCCCTCCCAGTTCCCATCACACACAGATACACATAGGTTGATAAAGAGAGAGAGAGAGAGAGAGACTCCTTAGTGGTACTACTATGAACTCTTTTTTCTAATGGGAATTGTGTGAACTGTCATGATCATTTCCTGCACTGCAAAATTTACCACAATAGTACATATATATAAGTTATTAATTTTATTTCAGAAGCTTCGTGGATGTCCAAAAATCCCCCACCCCACCCCCCCAAACCTCTGAACAAACACAAATCAGAAGTGGCCCAAAATCCACTTCTAGTTTTGAAAAATTGTATTTTGTTGCTGTTTCTCTCGCAGAAATGGCTGCAGAGGCAGGTTGGAGTCATGTGCACATGGGGCTTCCCAGTTGTCCTTACTCAACAGTCAGCCTGTATAAAACAGGGAAGCTGCAATTAACCTTCCGGTGCTGGAAGCAACTTCCATCAGTCTTCATTAAAGATGTCTTTGCCTTTTTGAAGATTCAGCTGTGATTTTTTTTTTACACCCAGAGTCTATTCACACTACAAAATTATAGTACTATTATTCCATTTTATCAGCGATGGTTCCATCTTAAGGAATCCTGGGACTTGTTTGTTGAGGCACTAGAGCTCTCTGGCTGAGAATTGTAAATGTGTGTCCCTAAACTGCCAATCCCAGGATTCCATGGGATGCAACCATGGCAGTAAAAATGGAATAATAGTGCAGCAATTCCATAGTGTGGATGGGCCCCTCAAAACAGACCTTAACTCTTCTTCAGACTGTCCCTCTATTTGGTTTGTTTCCCTGGCTTCTCACTGTTGCTTCTTGACTTTGGACTCTTGACAAAGTAATTTATGACACAGTTAAGCAGTGCAGGGTGTTCTGCAACCTATTTAAAATGAGCATTGCTGCTTTTGGAGGCCTTCAAGAAAGCACCTGCCCTTTCTGTTGGTTAGAAAAACTGTCATACGGGGGACTGGAACATCAAAGGACACAAAAATGCCTATTCCTATAATAAAGCCAACTATGCCCATGCCAACCAAGGGCCAGTCTACACACTGAAAATTCATCTGGCAAAATACAAGTAGACTATGATCCAGCCATATGTGATTTGAACGTATTTGTCCCTTTTTTGGGAGGGGAAACAAAAAAAGTCTTCAAACTCCAAAGAAAACTGTTTCACACTTTTTATCATATTATGCTGTAGAATATGCATTATTAATTGTGTAGACATATTCTCCTCTTTGAATGCCATCATATGTCAGAAGGTAGGAGGACAGGCAAGCAGATGTGCATTACTGCTAACAGATTTCTTTGGTTTTAGGTACATATAGGATTTGCCTAATTGCCTTGGCATTTTACAGCATTTTATTATTTTTTTCAGACTGGAAACACCTGTTTGAAACTCCCTCCCTCCCCATTCCAAAGGCAAAGGGCATTTAAATGGTTAAAAATGTCGACAATAGGATTTGAAGATGTGAAAATCCACAACAATTTGCATCAAATATATACCTGTAGACTGCCCCTAAGCTAACCTTGTGTTTGCTCATATTCTAAGGTTGCAGACAGAAGTCTTCCCATTACAGAAGCCAGTCTGATGTTTTCCTCAACAAAGATTGTACTTTTCAAAGATACTACTTTCAATGGTTCCTTCTAATAATTTACCTGGGTTGGAAGCTGGTAAATTCCGGCTTGCAGTTTCTCAGATCCACTTTGTAAAATTGATGTTTGTTAGCTACCTTCTAGTACCTTTGAAAAGAGGCCAATTTAGTGATGCTTTAGATGGAAGATTAACAAATCAGATCTGAGTTCCCGAAGCACTCCTGGCTTTATGGTGTCTAACAGTCAAAGAGACAAGTAACCTTTCAATAAGCTATGAAACATTTATTCTAGATTCAATTCACCTTTGTTTTGATTAATTTTACAAGTATGATTGTTCCTAAAGATAAGAAGTGGAACAATACTTGATTTTTAAAAATACAGGCAGCCCTCCATATCCATGAATTTTTTGTCCATGGATTCAAGCATTAACAGCTCAAAAATCTTTGAAATATATATATATAACTCAATGTTTGCTTTTTGGAATTCATATATATATATATGAGAATTCCAAAAAGGCAACCTTGATTTTGCCATTTTCTATTAGGCATACCATTTTACTTAATGGGACTTGAGCATCCACGGATTTTGGTATCCATGGGGGGGGGGCATGGAACAAAATCCTAGGGGATACCAAGGGCCCACTGTAAAAACAAAATATAGGAGAAAGTGAAACTGACAAATTCATCTATCCAAATTGAGAGTTTCAGGTTCTTAAGTCTTCAAAGCATCTGTGCAACACTGTATTTGTTGCACTATAGCAAGATTGCTGCATCTATTTTTTCCTGACAGACTCCTCATTTTTAACAGCTATGCAGCAGACAAGTCTAAAATGTTCCTCTTCATTCTCAGAAAAGACACACCTATTGAATTTGACCAATAATAACTTAGAATTTTGTTCAACTGGGTTTTGGTGATGATTACCAAAATTCATAAATTTCTTTCTAAATTCAACAGAAAGAAATTGGGATTTAAAAAATGAATGGGGAGAAATGAATAATTATCCATTCATGCCCCCTTCCATTCAGGTGCAAACGTGTCTTGTTGCCCGTCTTCCAAAATGAGCACTATACAAATATTCCATTTTGCTTCTCAGCAATCTTTTTACCTTACTTCAGTAATATTTCCATATTTTTTTCATTTAACAATCCACTGTCTTCTCACAAGTTTCATTGTATATATGTTCAAATGATGAGTAGATTCTGTACTGTTTACTTCATTTGCAATTAAAAATCTCTTTCTCCCCCCCCCCCCATGCCTTATTGTCATTTTTATGTTTTTGACATGGTTAGGAATGTTTACGTGTTGCTTCAAAGTTTTATTTTGTGCAGAGGGATGGCCATTTAAAGCAAATTTTTTTTGTATTTTCAAAATATTTTAAAGCCATAATATAACTAATGACATAGATCTCACTGAATGAATCAGTGAGAGGAGGACAAGAGAGAGGAAGAAGTACAGTTGTCCCTCTACATCTATGGATTCTGCATCAGTGGATTCAATTATCCACAGGTTGAAAATATTTTTTTAAAAAACCAGAAGCAGACCTTGATTTTGCAATTTTAAATAAGGGAAACCATTTTTTATGCCATTTTATATAATGGAAATTGAGTATCCATGGATTTTGGTATCTGTAGGAGGTCCTGGAACTAAACCCCAGTAGATACCAAGGACCCACTGTAATGCCAGTGTGCATAAAGTAGCCCTTGCTGTCCATTAGGATTTGGTTCCAGGACCCCCTAACCCCCTGGATAACAAAATCTGTGGATGCTAAAGTACCATTAAATAAATGACATAGTAAAATGATGTCCCTTATATAAAATAGCAAAATCAAGGTTTGCTTTTGGGAATTTAAAAATCAATCAGTGGATGTTTGAATCTCTGGTTGAAGAATGCATGGATATGGAGGACTAACTGTATTTTACTTTTTCCAACAAAGTTTCTATGTCCTAGGACTGACAATGCTGGTATGGGCAGGGCTGGGAATCATGCAATCCTCCTGACATTGCTGAGCATCAGCTCCAACTAGACCTAGGCAATATAACCAATTATGAGAATTGTTGGGAGTTGACAACCAAGAGCATATAGAAGGCCTCACAATTCCCAATCTTTTTCCTTCCGATATTATGCTTTCAACATGATTTTAGCTATGTTTGAGCTATTTCAAGTTTTTTGACCATTTTGAAGATGGGAAAGACTTCATGAAGAAGTCATCATTTGAACATAAAGGATGATCATTTATCCTTTTATTAATGCTCTTTACTGTTTTTTATTTCTTAATCTGCTGTTCACTTGATCTCTAATCCTACTCTTGAGACACCTTATTGTTGATGTATAAAATGTGCTCACACACACACTCATACTCACACACACTTACTTTTGCTGTCTACACTGTGATCTTAGAATTAAATTGCTTGAATGGAGGAGACATTAAATATGGTTCCATGGGATTTATTATGAGAAACTGTCTTAGCAAATAGCCTTGTTTCATTTGATTCTGAGGAGTAATTGGAAAATGAGTGAATAATTATTTTGTTCAGACCTGATTGCTGAGGAAACATATACATCCATATGTTCCTCAGTAATGAGAAACTCTCAGGTGAAAGGGGGCACTGAGCAGGATAATTAAAAGAGCTAGAAAATTGTGTTTACCAGATACTATGCCATTTTTGTTGTTGCTAGCAAACATGCTTTAAGGGTACTGTTTCCAGCAGAAAGAAACTGCCTTTTTTTGTTTTGTTTTTATAAACAAAATGACACAATCTAATGAGACCATAGCCTTCTTCTGGTGTTTAAATCCTCCATGTAATTAGAATTTCATGAAGAACAAAAAGGATGATAGCTCTAGTTTTGGGCCCCCAGTGACAATCTTTTACACTCCATGAATTGAAAGGTTACAGAAACAAAGGTCCAAAACACATTGCAGAAATAATCCAGTATGAGACTGCTTTAACTGCCTTGGCTCAATGCTAGAGAATTCTGAGAACTATAGTTTTGTGAGACATTTAATTTAGCCTTCTCTGTCAGAGAGTTGTGGGGCTACAATAAACTGCAATTCCCTGGATTCCCTAGCACTGGGCCAGGGCAGTTAAAGTGGATTATTTCTGCCCTGTGTTTTGGACTAAACTTGCTCTGCCCCTGTAGGTTCCCTTATAGTTGTGTATCCTAATCCCATGGGAGATTTGGGCTGCTGACACACTGCAAAATTAATATGGTTTGACATTGCTTTAACAGTCATGGCTTCATCCTATGGAATCCTGGGATTTGTAGTTTATTATGGTCAACACAAAAATCAAATCAACTATATAACAGGAAGTAAAAAATGGCAGAACTCTATATTGGTGGCCAAGACTAGACCAGGTGCCGATTGTGGCACAGGTCACGAATTACTCATACCAAAAATAAGAGTAAGACTCAAGAAGAAAACAAAAGCAGTGATTATATCAAAATATGATCTCAATATCTCAACAGAATTTATTGACAACATAAGAAACAGGAACTATGGTCTGAAGTCAGAGACATAATAAAAGAAGAATGCAGACAGACACTTTAAATAAACAAAAAGATAGAAAAAAACATGTATGACAGACAAATACTACAAAAAATACAGAAAAGAAGAGAAGAAAAACAAAAGGGAGATAGGAATAAACTAAAAATCATGAATGCAACAGTACAATGGTTTGTGTGGAAATATAAAGAAAATGACTACAATGACCAATGCAGAGAAATAGAAGACAACAACAAAAAGGGAAGAAGAAGAGATCTATTTTGCAAGATGTGGGAAATCAAAGGAAAATTCAAACCAAGGACCGGGACACTTTATGACAATAAAAATAATATTACTCAAGATCAGGAATGAATAAAAAGACATTGGATGCAATACAGAGAAGAATTTTACAAAAGAAATGACAAAATGGAGGACACATGAAAGAACATAGAGACATATGAAAATGAACCCCAAATTCTAAAAAGCAAGGTGGAAACTGGAATAAGAGAAATAGTGAACAAAAAATCACAGATGATATTCCATTTGAACTGCTGCAATCCACATTGATAGAGTCAACTCTAGTGCTAACCAACATATGTCAACAGATATGGAAAACAAAATGATGGCCAACAGATTGGAAACAATCAATATACATCCCCATCCACAAAAAAACTGCAACAACTTTAGGACCGTTGCACTGATCTCTCACACAAGCAAAATTATGCTCAAAATTTTGCAACATAGACTGCAACCACACATGGAGAGAGAAATCCCAGAGGTTCAAGTGGGGTTCAGGAAAGGAAGAGGCACTAGGGACCACATTGCAAACATACGATGGCTAATGGAGTGCACCAGGGAATTCCAAAAGAAAATCAGCATGTGCTTTATAGACTATAGCAAAGCATTTGACTGCATACATCAGGGGTAGGCAACCTTTTTGAGCCAGGGGCCAGGTTGCTGTCCCTCAGACAATTGGTGGGCCGAAGCACCAAAAATAAATAAATAAATAAATAAAATATGCATGCACACTCTCTCACCCCAGAAAAGCCATGGCAAAACCCCTGTGGAGATTTTGCCAAGAAAACCCCAAGAACAAGTAATAACAACAATAATATCATCATGGTGGGTGGTGGCGGCAGGGGGTGGCGGCAGGACCAGCCTGGGGCCGGTCCAAAGGCCTCATGGGCCGCATCCGGCCCCCGGGCCTTAGGTTACCTACCCCTGGCATAGATCATAAAAGGCTATGGAATGCTCTTAAAGACATGGGAGTGCCAACACACGTGATAGTCCTGATGAGGAATCTGTATTCAGAACAAGATGCTACTTTCAGAACAGAATATGGAGAAACAGAATGGTTCCCAATTGGCAAAGGGGTCAGACAAGGATGTATCCTTTCACCCTATCAGTTCAACATATTTTTTTTAAAAAAAAATTCAGGCATAATCGTGCTCGCCCTAAGGCTGGATGGATGAGATAGTAGAGGGGGTTTATGCTTCTTTTATGTGCTCCAAAAAGGGATTAAGCTCTCACCTTTTACCAGGGGATGGTACCTTTTTTTATAAGAGCTAAAGTATAGTACTTTCACCTGTGGATAAGTTGACCCAAGGTTTTTGGGTTAATTTTTGATGAATATTTCTAGACATATATGAATATATAAACTATATACTCTACTAAGCACTCTGAGTCCTTTACCTGAAGCTCCGTATTTTACTTTCTTCCACATTTGAAAATATTATTTTAAAAATTGCCATTGTGTTTATGAAAGCATCTGCAAATTTTGAGAAGTCCTTATCAAAAATACAGAACAAGTAACATATTCATGCTTCCCTGGTGATGGCTGCCTCTTCCACTTATTCCCTTGCATACAGCACACAAACAATCAATCCTTCTACACAGAGAAACATTCCATGAAAGGGTATTTCAAAAATTGTCTTTATGATAATCCAAACAGGACTTTGGATGGATGGATGAAGATTTAAACTGCATAGAATATAGGGAGCTGCTAATTTCCTCCTCTGCTGAGCTTCACAAGTTCAACAGGAAGTTCTGAAACACACTGAACACATTCACTGCTTACAAGACTCCTTACAATCAGACCTCCTGTCTTGCAAGAATTTCCAGTCATGAAACACACTTTGAATCTCATCACAGGCCTTCACACAGAGTGTTTGACTTTCTCTAGTGAGAAATAGGAAGTTTAAATGGAAGGCCTGAAGAATATTGTGAAATGAGAGAAATCTTTTTAAAGGGTATTAGAAAAAATACCGTAAACTCTATGCTTAGGATTCTTTCATAGCCTTTCCCACCATTTTTACCTGTTACTTGCATTATCCAAATTCTCCAAAAGTGCTTTCATTTCAACCAGGAAAAAAAAATACCCAAACTAAAAACTGCATGGAACTCTTTACCATTTCCCAGGCTTTCTTAATAGCATACAGTATGGATTTCCTTACCACAGATTTGGGGCCTATAAAATATACATGAGGGTGGAAACCAGCTGATGAAGGAGAAGGTAGTCCTTGTTTAATGTTTACCTCATGGAGACCAAATTTTCTCTGGGTGTGCCCTCCCGCCAACACAGAAAAATCTTTTCTATCATATTGCAGTGGAAAGTAATGAGTGTAACAGCTGGCATTACCTGAAGTGAAAGGTAAGGATGACCACTTTAGTCTTGCAGATCATTAACATGGTCGTTGAGATGATATGACATTACTATGCCCTTTCATTTCAAGCAGGCCCATCTCACATTGCCACAGATGTCATTACAGCCAAATACATATCTATATAAATCATTAATATACCACCATTTCCTTTTTCCCCAAGACAGCACAAACAGCAAGGAAGAAAATAATCCATACATACAAAATAAGCTGGCAGATAAAAGTACAATTAAAAGTCAGAGAGTATAAAATACTTAAGCTACTTAAAATGTTGTCAAATGCCTGTGCAAGTAAACATTTTTGGGTTTTGTGTGTGTGGTGTTGCTGTTTTTAGCTTGACATCTAAAAGACAGCAAAGTAGCATACTGAACTTGTGAAACTTATCAAGCCATGTTTCAACAATGATTTTGTAGGGGATGAAATAATGTAAAAGAAACTACAAAGCTCATGCCTAATGCGGGGCTGGACTGGATGATCCTTGGGGTCTCATATTCTATGTTTAAAACTGTGCATTTGCAAAGCAATTGTAAAAGGCTTTTAGTTTTTGCTTCACTGGAAAAGATACCAAGGAATGTTGCTTTTGACTGTGAAGACAGGCAGACTGTTTCAGAGCCAAAGAGATAAGATTGATGGTATGGACTGGAAACTAAAAAAGATAGGACCCAATTAATGAGTCCAGGTGTTGATGAGTAATGTCAAAATAGTTCATGCATGGCAAGTAGAAGTTTAATATGTAATCAACAGGAGTGGAGATTGAAACTATATCGTGCAACCAATGAAAATGTTGAATTATGTATATGTTAATGTAATTATAAACTAGCTGTGTAAGATGGCATATAAGGATGTTGATTAGCTGAAGAAGGGGCTCTCAAGTCACGGGGCTAACCTGTCTGAGAGTCTATCAACATAAAAATAAACTCTACTTTCTTGGATATTCCAAGGGTCTCTGTTCCTGTTTTGTCCACTACAATTTCATAGTACTAAGATGTTTTCAATTGCTGATACCAAACCAGCTTGATCACCTAAAGCTGGGCCCTCCCCATTAGACAAAATTCTATTGTGACTCAAAAGATGATGAACATCTCCAGTGGCATTTCTAGGGGGTGAAGGAGGTGTGGTCTGGACAAGGCGACACCCTATGATGGGATGATACCACTGCTCCTCAAACATCTGCCTTTGGACAGAAATACTTTGTGGCATTCACCTGTGTCCCATTAAAAGGGTGAAGAGTAGAGTGAGTGGAATGAGGCTTAGTGGGAGAAAAAAAGAGAGGCTACAGGCTTTTTGGATTTTTTTAAAAAATTGAAATTTCAAATTTCTAAAATTAATTTTTAAATTAAAAAAATCTTTACAAATTCTTTAAAACATCACATTTTATCAAATTTTCACTTTAAGCATATGATACTATGTATATGTAAATACATTTAAGTTGTGTGTATGATATTATAGTTTAAAAGTCCAATTTTAATTGTCAGTTCTGCATGTCACAACTATTACTGTTATATTCAGTGATATACAGGAATGATGATTTATGAGTAACAAGAGTACAAAAAACATTACTAAGGATTCTATATGGTGTGGGATGGGAGGAGGTCAATTGGGAGACCATAAGTGACTGCATGTGGTGACACCAATCCTAGTGACGCCACTGCACATCTTACTTTGTTCACATAAAGATTTCACTGTACCCTGTCCAGCACTGCAAAAGTCAATGAGTTAAAAAGGAACCTGTCTAATTTCTGCAAACTTTACATTCTGAAGATATGGTGGGCCAAGCTAGGAAGATATACAAACAAAGGTGAAGGGAGGGATCTCAAAGTCATACACCAACTGCATATTAAGCCCTTGGCAGAAGCATCTTGAGAACCATTTCCTAGCAAAGGCTTCAAGCGCTGTTTTTGTTCTCTTCCTTTATAGCCAATAAGTCTTCTCGTTGAGTTTTTACTAGGGGCAATCAATATCCAGAAAGAAACTTCATTCAGTTCTCCAGGAAAATTTATCTCTCTTTCTGTTAGCACTCTTGAAAGCATTTGCAGCTAAATCAAACCCCAGATAGTTAGATTTCAAACAGTCAAATATAAAATTAGCAAATGTAACAGCTGTTCAAAACTATTATTTTATAATAACATTAATTGGCAGATGTCTTCAGATGACAAAGTAGAATGTATTGGCTTTAATTTGTTCTTTTCAATCGGGGTGACCTTGTGAGCACTGAAAAGTGCATGCCTTCAGCTGGCACTAGGCTTACTAACAGGGAACTTTGAACAGAATTTTAAAAATAAACCAAAGAGGGCACAGATCCTCTGCAAAAGATAGCTTCTTTTACAAATCCATACATGTCTGCTCAAAAGCAAGAGTCCTTTGATTCAATAGGATTTTCTTTCAGGAAAGTGTGGATTGGTTTGCCTTTTCTGACCCACCCTTGAATGAATTGTGTATCCTGAAAGCTTCCAAAATCCACAAATCACCTTTAAATAGGTTTCACCCGCTCCAAATTTTTAATATTTTTATATAGTTTTTTAAAAAAATCTGGCCTCTTCCAGGTTTGTTTGTCTATTTTTCTTGGGGGAGGGGGTTGACTGTCCTTGTTGCCCCTGGTAAATCCCAGGGCAGAAAATACACCAAGACCCACTGCAATTGTCCGCCCCATCATATAGCATTGCAGCCTCAGTGACCAAAAGTTCCCATTGAGAAGAAAGTTACTGACTTGTCTGCCAAGTTTGGTGTTTTGCAAGTGACATCCAGTTTATACAGAACTCCTGTGCCAATTCAATTACTGTCTGATTAATGAAGTGTTTCAGGCTTATTTCAGGGGTATTGCTAGCTATTAATTAGCATATGGGGGACAATACTCGATCCTGTTTTGCCCTGATATGACTTGAAAAATCCCAGCACAATTAAATAAGCTCTAATATGCATTGAATAGTTTATCCTGGGCAAGGAAAAAAAAGTTTAAGACTAGCATGAATTTTTATGTACACTCAGATTCATGAAGTAATAAATCATTGAATCTGCAGATTCTTTTACTGGTGTAGCATATTGCATGCTTTTCTTTGACAGAAAAAAATGCCACAGTTCAAGCCCACTCTATTACAAGCCCTAACACTATGATAATCTACTACAGGGATGCACGACCCAAAGCCTGTAGTCCATCTGAGGCCATCCAAATCCAAGTGTATATCCCCATTCATGCACCTTCCTCTACTCACATCTTCCCCCATGCTAGCAGAGTTGCTGTTTGGCACTCCTGATAGCAGTCTAACCAACCAGGAAAAGCTAAACCTTTTCCCAATTTAATGTGTATCTTTACGTGTGTGAATGTAATAAAGCTTTCTTCCTACCTAGCAAAATCCTATTCTGGCATTCATAGCATTAATAGATTTCTTTCTCTTTTAACATGAAGGGTTGCAGGAGGCAAGAAGACAGTCCATTGCATTCACAAGCACAACACTGGATTAAACCCATATTTTTCAGTGAGCTATCCTGAGGGTCTCTTTGTGAACAGAAAACTTGTACAGAAGCAACAAAATCAATCTAATGCTAAATGACTGATGTGAAAAACACTAGACAGCATTATTTCTCAAGTTCGCTATTGGTCAATGTGTTGCATATAATTTCCTGCCTTCTTACTGATTTGTGAGCTCAGTACATTGATGCTTTCTATTTCATGTAAAAAGAAAGCATTTTCCTTGTACAACAATAGGAATAGGGTAAATTTCTGCCTTTTTCTCAGGAAGGTGAAACATATAACAATAATTAGGGAATCTATAACAATCCTGTTCCTATAATATGAAGTCCACTTTGTTGAAGGATTTTGAAATAAAATGAAATTAATGTTGATAAAGATGGAGGCTTTTGGTTTCACTTTCATTGACTGGAGCAATAGAGTGCAACTAAGGAGGTTGAAAGGAAAGCCCTTTACTTAATTAAAATACATTAGATACATGAATTTATTTGAGGGTTCATGTTAAATAAAGACAAATGAAATGTTTTATGAACGGTGATGAAATACATTATTTATTCTGGATAAGTAATTCTCTTCTGTCAATACACCAGAATATATTTAAGTATGTGCCCTATACCTACAATTTGAGGTGTATTAATTATTCTACTAAGCAATGCATGTGTTTGATTTGTAATATTCAGAATGATTCAGAGCTTGCCAGCTAGAGGCAATGATCTGGAATGCTGGTAACATCTATTCTGTTAGTCAAATCAGGATTCTTTCTGCCATAGAGAGAGCATATGATGTGGAAAACACACAGCCATATTCAGGAGTTTGCTGCATTCGTGCTGAGATGTTAATCTAACCACAATTCTTCACCATATCATCCTGCTGAAGCAGGAGGAGAAGGAAAACAACCTGATCAAGGACATTCCCGTTGTGTTTTGTTTCTGAGGTATGAGGGTTGGAGTCTTCTGGTTTGTGTTCAGTTAGGAATAAAATTGTTCCTGTTTGGTTCCAGTTCAAGCCAAGGAATGTACAACTGATCTGGTATACCTTTGGCCCTACTCATGTGGATAGAAACATAAATAAATAGAAACATAACTAAATAACTAAATAAAAATATAAATAAATAGAAACAGGAGTTATTTACATGTGTAGAAAGTTGATTAATATCAGGGTCATGTTGTCTTGTAACTTGATGGCTACTAAGCAAAATGTACTTACAAAAACATTGATGACATGAACTAGATGTAGGAATATGTGGATCTCTCAGTCTTAAATTTTGAGATATTTCTGAGAATCACACCTGCATTTACTTCTTTAAAAAAATAGTCATGGGGGGTGTGTGCTCAAATTGTGAATGCATTTTTCCTAATGTATGTGTTATTTATACATTTTGCTTAATTTACATTTTTGTTCTTTTTTATTAAAATATAGCAGATTAACAATAGCATATACAATAATGTATACAATAATGTATACAAGCTTTCCCTCCTTTGTTTGCTGTGGCAGGGGGAAGCATCACAATAAAGACCACAAAAACACCCAATTGGCAATGAAAAGGCCACAACTTTATTGACTACCATTGATAGAAAGGGTTGGCCTAAAAAGCATGAGGTCTGGATCTCTCATCAACCAATCCTTGTTGATCAATGAACCGAATTGCCTGGTCATGGCCAAGCTTCAGGATGACAGGGGTTAGCCAAAATTATAATGGCACCAGCCAGAGGTGCCACATGGCCTTAAATAGGACAACCAGCCAATCAGCACCTGGGAGGCCAGAAAGTCCTATCCCTTCCGGCCTCCACAACCAATTCCATGGCTTGCTGCCCTGGTGTCTGCCAATGATACAGCACTTTCACTCCCAGTGTAATCCAGGAGATGTAGTCCTGTCCCGTACTGGAAGTGCTGCCCATTATTGCCCCCAGCAGCCAATCTGGGGACCAGCAGTCCATGGCAAAGCCTGCAGGGGGATAGCCCAGGCAGATGAACCATCCCAGCATGACACCCTTCCCCCACAGCAACCAGGCCAGTCTCAGTAAGTTGGGCAGCCCCTTTTGCTGTAGCAGGGGAAAACATAACAATAAAGACCACAAAAACACTCAATTGGCAATGAAAAGGGCACAATTTTATTGAGTACAGCTGAGAATGGCCTGAAAAGCATGTGGTCTGGCTCAACCAACCCTTGTTGATCAATGAGCTGAATTGTCTATTCACGGCAAAGCTTTCAGATGATAGAGGTGTAACCGATAGATTGTATGTTCAAATTTCAGGAAGCTGGTTGAGCACATGTGTGCATCTCTACCCCTTGTCACCAGGGGACGCTGATCCAGTGTTGCCCCCCACATTGGCAGCACTGCAATGCTCTCAGCACCTCTAGGTCCCCGGTGGACTCCCGATCCAGTGCTCAGCAGCATCAGAAACCACACCCACCAGATCCTAGACCTATGCTACCACCAGAAAAGGCAGGACCCACTTCTGCTCCTGGTGCAAGTTGGGAGTTTAGTCTTGTCCTGGACAGGAAGTGCCATCCATTCTCACTCCCAGCAGCCCATGCTGCAGCCTGCTGGGGGATAGCTGGAACAAGGGGACCATCCCGGCATGATACTCTCTTCCCACAGCAACCGGGCCAGCCCCGGTAAGTTGGCCAACCTCTTGTCTGAGATTTTTGTTTTCTGCTGTGAGTCTCAAGTAATGCAGAAATGCCACTTTCTTGGATAGTACTGTGCATATTTGTTAAGTCCAATCATAACAACAACATGCATTTCTAATCAAAAGGAGCTCTGGTGGCGCAGTGGTTAAAATGCCTGTACTGCAGCCACTCACCCATAGACCACAAAGTTGCGAATTCAATACTAGCCAGAGCTCAGGCTAGACTCAGGCCTGCAACCTTCCGAGGTCACTAAAATGAGTACCCAACTGTTGGGGGGCAATGAGCTTACAGTTGTAAACCACTTAGACATCCCATAGTGCGATATGAAGCAGTATATAAATGAAGCTGCTTTGCTTTGCAAAAGTTAAAACAGAGAAAAAGGTTTTAATGAAAGACAAAAAGAATTCAAAAAGTATACATTGATCTTAATTTATGTCAGTGGACATAAATTAATTAATTACTTAGTTAATTATTTATTATTGGGGGGGAGAGAGAGAGACTTTTTTTCTACGCCAAAATATAGGGCCGAAGCAGACAGCCTGTAAGGGGTGGCTCTTGGCTGCCCCTGGGAGCAGCGGATCAAGGCCGTAGCAAGCACATGCCGCGGCTCTGATCCTCCTTTTTGCCACCCCCCAAAAACCACCCTTAGAGCTATTTTGCACCCCTTTGGCAACATGTATACACACTGTACCAAGAGGGCACCCTGACACCATGCACTGTGTGGATGGGCGCGCGGTGTTGGGGCCTGGTCAGGGCACAGTCAGGACGGCCAGCATGGAGTCACCCCACCCCAATTCCACTCCCAGGCCAGCCTAAAGTGCCAGTCTGCATCCCCCCATATTCAAGGAGATTTATACCACATGGCCTCAACTTGGAGGATAATACAATCATCTACTAAGAATGCTGATAACATAGTGTCACCTGCTGTACAGCTCAGTTTCATCTTTGGCAACCACAGAATGCAGAAGCTGAGATATTTTGCTCTTGATATATATTTTTTAAAGTTCTGTTTGTTAACCACTTCAATATATACATGTGTGTGTGTGCTTTTTAAAATATATTTACAAAAAAACAAAAAGTTTCAAATAAAAATCTACAACCTTTCTTACTCACACAGCATTTACTCCCATACTGCTTGATATCTTTCTCTAAAAGTATCAGACAGACATGTCAGTTAAATCCACCATGGAATCTCCTGTTACAGGATTCTCAGGGGTGGAACCTCCATGATGGCAAATAGCTTTGTCTCAACTGAATCTGCTCCTAAGTAGAAACTATGCACGAACTTCGAAATGCATGAAAAGATTTACATATATGCCTCTGGAAAATATTCTATTACTTTTGAAAGGGATTGATGATCATGAAAGAGATGCAAATGAAAGAAAAGGAAAAGCAATTTTTGTATGATACAATTGGCTTTGTATTAGCACACCTTGTAGAACAACTCACATTATTTTGCATGTGACCCACTCCAAATTCACTAGCATGAAAAAATAAGTCAGAAAAAGCCCACTTTGAAGCAATGGAGCCAACATGAACACCTGGCTTGCTGAAACATATACAGAGCAGATTTTGTTTGAATTGTACATGACTAGTATCATAACTTGAATACAAGAAACTCCTCTTTGTAGCAATAAACACCACAATTGTGAAAATAAAACTATTCATTTTCTACAACAGGGAGTTGTATTGGTGAAAAGCTAAAAGTAAAAGATTCTAACAAAGGCAGAGCAGAGTTTCTGACAAGAGCTCTCCAGTGTATTCATCACCAAGAGAGAAGTTGGTACCATGAGCTTTTGAAGACTTGAGCCTACAGAAAAAGTCTACAAAAGCTCATGCTACCAACTCCTCTCTTTCAGTTAGGGGCTTTGCAGACCAGCTTAAAGGGCTGGCCTAGGGGTGGAGTTGGGGCGGGGCAGCCGCTCACCAGCTGCCCCAACTCAACCCCAATGGCATCCTGATGGCGCGTGCCCATCTGTACAGTACACGGTGTCAGTACCCCCTCCTGGTGCAGTGTGTACACACGCTGTGCCAAAGGGGCATGGAAGAGCCGTGGTGCCAGCTCTTAGGGAGGCCTTTTGTCATCCCTAAAAGGAACGGCATTTTGCTGCTCTTTTGGGGGCGGCAAAAGGGAGGATCATGGCCGTGGCATGTGGTTGCCATGGCATACTGATTTTCCAAATTAGCACAGCTATCTCTTTCAGTTCTCCAGTGTACAGGCGATTTTGAATATTACCACAGTTTTATGTGTATTCTCAGTTTTATTTCAGTTCGCCAGTGTTTTGGCCATTTTGAATATTATCAGAGATCATGGCAGTTTGTTTAGCCATGATCACAAAAAATCACAAACATGCCACATAGTGACATCTGAGTATTGGTTTCATCCTCTCTTACCTGGGTGCCAAGTTCCTACATCAGAGATGTAGTTATGAACCTGATCCAGTGTAATGAGGAGTTCCAAGATAGGTCCTGCTTCTGATTGTGGCAGAGGATATTACTGGTGGAAAGAGTGACCCAATTGCCAGCAGCACAGACCTCCATCACTCGATGCAGCTACTGACTGTTAAGGTCATTTGCAATCATAGCAACAGTTCCAAGCTTGAGAATATAGAGCATGATTGAACATGGAACAGTTCTAGATCCATAACTCTATGCTGGGAATCCATAACTGCAGTATAGGATATCAGCTGTGGCATTTTTGGAGCATTTGGAATCTTCTCTGTGTAAGCTGGTGACTTGGGGGGGTTGCAGACTGCCAGAAATAGTGTGAATTCAGTCCACTTTTAGGGTTAGGGTTAGTGCTAGGGAATCATGGGAACTGTTATTTTTCTGAGACATTGAGCCTTCTCTGTCAGACAACTCTGATGCCACAATAAAATACAGTTCCCATGGTTCCCTAACTCTAACCCTAACCCTAAAAGTGGACTGAATTCACACTATTTCTGGCAGTCTGCAACCCCCCTTGGATTCCTTAGTAGTTGATCCTCCATTCATAGCCAATACACATGAAACCTCTCTCAGGACACAATCATCATCACAATCCTGAAGAAAGAATCTTTAGTTTTCTTTTTTAAAAAATCACCAGCTTGCAGTATTTTTGCTTTGTTAGATGTTGCAAGTAACCTTCAATATTGAAAACACAGAAATCTCCCCACCCCCAGGAACTAGCTTAGTCACAAAAGAAATGGGCATTCCTATGCCAGGAGTTTACAAAACACAAGCATAAAGGAAATGCTCTAATTTTACCTAACTAGACATCCTAAGCTACTTGTATTTCTGGACATTTCAGCCATTAGTCTGTTTGGGGTTTGGATAAGGGTGGGTGGCTCAAACCTGGGCTCCAGTCTCTGAGTAGCACCTTCCTTCTACAGTCTTGATGCAGTCTCAACATGAAAGGAAAGAAATCTTGGAATTTTGCCAACTCATTTCTTCCTGAAATTATGTATACATAGTTCTAACATTCCCAGCTAGGTCTTACTTCTGTTATCTGAATCCTGTGCAATCACTCTACAAAATAAAATAAAAATAAATTAAATAAATGGTTGGTTCCTTGGTTGCAGTATCTAACCAAATGGTGTTATGTTTGTTCTGCACCTGTCACTATTCACTACAGGAACAGTGACAAGAGAAAAAGACGACAGCCTCTTGCTTCCTCTTTTTTGTCTCTATGATAAATTTTTACAAGAAATTTACAAGAAATCCTGGGAAATGTAGATGTTGCAAGGACCAATACTGTCTCTCAGCTTCCCTGGGATTTTAGAACAATGAATAGAGAGAAAGAGAAACCTTCCCCTCTGCTTTGGTCCCACACCTCTACTGCTACTCTTGCATTTCATAGATGACAAGTGGGCAGCTGGGGAAGGGTAAGCTGGAGAAAAATTCAGGCATTTTAGAGGGACATTTTCTCCTCTGAGATATTGGGTTCTGTACTATCTTTCTCAAGACCAGGGGTCAGCAACCTATGGCCGGGGGCCGGATCTGCCCCCCCCCCAAGGCCTTTGGACCCGCTCCAGCCTGGTCCTGCCACCCCGCCCACGTTGCAGTGGCCATTTTGTTTTCCAAAATGGTGCCATGACTCGTTTGCGCATGTGCTGGAGTACAGCGGACCGGCCCCAGGTAGGGAAAAGTTGTCTACCTCTGTTCAAGACCATCAAAATATTACAAACATGGCAAACCTGAAACTCTACAGAATCCTTCTTCAGCTTTTTGGATGGTACAAAATTTTGGATGGTACAAAATTCAGGGGATGGAGGAAGAAACATACTAAATCCCCAGATTTCCTTATATCCCATGAATTTTGTACTATTCAGCCTGAAGCAGGATTCTGAAGAAAGTGAAAGGTTGTCCTGCTTGCAATATTTTAGTGATCCTAATCCTAACAGAACTCTGAAATGTGGTTCTACACATGAATTATGTGGGTACTTTTATTTGAGCTTGCCTTTACTGTCAGAAATAGTGCAAATTGAGTCCACTTTAAGGGTTAGGGTTAGGGTTAGGGAATCATGGGAACTGTATTTTATTGTGGCACCAGAGCTCTCTGACAGAGAAGGCTCAATGTCTCAGGGGAAAAAAACCAATTCCCATGATTCCCTAGCATTAACCCTAACCCTTAAAGTGGACTCAATTTGCACTATTTCTGGCAGTCTGCAAAGGCCCATAATTTCCAAGCCTGGTTCAGCTGAATTTCAGCAGCATTCCTATACTGAATGTGTCTTACCTCTGAGTAAATGTGCAGAAGATTGTGCCTTGAGCCATTAGGTTATGCCAGTGTTCAATATTTACTTGTCATGAACAGAGATTTTATTTGAAATCAGAGGCGCAAATTAATATCTAGAATTATTTTAATGAATTATTGTTGCAAAGAAATACTGTTCTGTGTGCATATGTTTACAGCTATAGTATTTTTTTTCTGGTTGAGTACTTTAAGCCATGTTTTAGCCTCTTAATGTTTAGATTAAGATATGAAGGCACTAAAGCAAAAGATGCAAACAGAGTGTTAAGTACAGTACTCTAAATGCAACACTGTAATTTTATATGGTAATCTATCCACACATAGTATGTGAAAACATATGCTTATAAGACAACAGACATGTATAAATGAGTAGAATAAAATTCCCATATCTCACTTGCAGCAAGGAGATTTCTATCAATTTAAAGCACATTCAAGATTTTATTATAAACCTACATACATTTGGATTTTACTACAAGCCTGTAACAAGTTTGCTTTTATGAAAACCTTTACCAAATGCTTAAAATTTACAAGACAAAAAAAGAATGTTATTTTAAAGATACTCCAGTGAACAAACCCAAAGCAAAGCGAATATGAGGTAAGAACTGCAAGACACCAGCAAGACAAATCAAATGTTTCTCATTTGAGAAATGAATTCTCTTTCATACTCATATCATTGGAGTGGAGTGGATTAGAACTTTAATGCCTCCTCTGTGAATTGGCATTTCTTCCACAGGTCCCTGGGGATGTGTCCTGTGAAAATACTGTATGTATTACCATACCCTTCAACTGTCCCAGTCTGGCAGGGACATTCCCAATTAGTCCTCTGTCATTCCATGTTTTCTGCAGCTTTCAAAATGTTCTAGTTTCTCTCTTCTCCTCCCACTTCCCTCTGTGTTATCAGCTTACTTCAGTTGCTGCAACTGAGTTTAATGTGAAAAAGTAGTTTGCACTCCATTAACTCAGCCAGGGTGGGTGGGTGGAATCTTGCCCTTCCCAGTAAGCTCAGGCAAAAACAAACTGCTTCAGCCTCTCCTAGACTGTATGGTTTTCCCCATTTGCAGCTCTTGCCATTTTGACCACAATGTGATGTTGCATAACCACAAGTGTCCTGGTTTTCATCTGTGAAATTTGGAAGGGACATACTATCATGGGAGCTATCATGGCATAGTGGTTTGAGTGTTCTAATACAACTTGAAGATCAGGGCTCAATTCCCAGTTCAGCCATGAAACCCACTGGCCTTGGGCAAGTCACACCCTCTCTGCCTCAGGGGAAAGCAATAGCATACCTGCTCTGAGCAAATCTTGACAAGAAGCCATGATAGGGTCTCTCTAAGTTGAAAACAACCTGAAGGCACACAACAAACATGCTATCATGAAACCTAATCTGCTCACATAGATGGCCAGAGCTAGGAAAAGTGATTTTGGACAAGAGTAACAACAATCTGTAGATAGTGACCATGTTGCCTAGGGGAGTTCCATTGAACAATCTGGCTGTTCTTTGAAGTAGCTGAAGTTTCTGAACACTCTTCAAAGGCAGTCCCATGTTGGGGAATGTTGCATTAATCCCAACAGGATTTAACTAAGACAAGTGTGATCATGGCTAAATTAAGTATTTCCATGTGGTCTGTGTATATATCTATATATTGTGGCACATGTGTATGTATCAAAGCATTTTGGTACAGTTTGATAAATAGATAAATAGATACTTTTAACAAAATAAAAGGTTTACTACTTTCTCTTGGCAGCTCATCTCAAACTAATTTGCCAATAAAACTAACATTTAAAAATATAAACAGAAACTTTGAAGGAAAGGTCAGTTATGTGCTGATCACTAACCAAGCTATCAAAAGGAAAATAAAACACTTGTTAGCACCTGTCTCTTTGGCAAATGAAATTACTGCTTTGCCTGGCACACATTAACTAACTCATTATTATTTTGATAATGTTAAAAAATGATCAGCAGTGTCTAAAGTGGAAAAGGCAGAGACAAAACTGTGCTTGCTTTTTCAATAGAGTAGGAGGACAGTTTTGAAGCTGTTAGTTAGAAGTCAAAAATTTATCACACTCTACTCCTACCTTAGAGAATGATCCTGAACATAATCACAAAGAACTAACACTACTGAGTTGAGTGGAAACTGTTTCCTAGTGTGAATGCTTAGATTGCAAACTCAACAACAAATTGAGAATGTTCATGTCACCTTAGAATCACACCTGGCAAGGCAGGATCACCAATATACCTGAATTCTCTTTAGTCCAGTCAAAAGAATAAAGAATAAGCATCAATTAGGAATCGTGAAAAGTCATGTAATTTTAACAAGATGGTGACATATAATGGCTAAAAAAGCAGGCAGGCAAGTCCCATCTGATATGTAAGATGCAAAGTGAAACTAGAAGTAACAAAGAAGACAATGCACAATGGTTTCACTAGAGTTAGCATCACCCAGTATGGTAACCCCTGATGTCACTTCCCCATTGACCTTCTCCTATACCACACTATACAGAATCCTTAGGTTTTTTTGTACTAACCATATTCATAAATCATAATTCCCATATATCATTGAATGTAATGGTAATAGATGTGACATAAACAACTAGCACAATTAAAACTACTTTTCAATTACAATATCACATACACAACCTAATTGTATTTACATATAAATAGTTAGGTAAAGGTAACCATAAATAGTTCCATGTGCTTAAAGTGAAAATTTGGTAAAATGTGATGTGTTTTTTTTTTAAACTAAATTTAAAATTTTATTTTTTAAAAACTGGGGCCTCTTCTTTCTTCTCCCACTGAGCCTCATCTCACTCAAACCATCTCTTCAGCATTTTAATGGGACACAGATGAATGCCACAGCTTGTTTCTGCCCAAAGGCAGATGTTCAAGGAACAATGGTGTCACCCCCTCTTAGGGTGTCACCTGTTGTGGCTGAATCCTCTGCACCCCCTTAGTGATGCCACTGATAATGCATCTCTGCTCTCTTTATGTGTTCTCAAATAGGAGAGCTGTTGGCATCTGCACTGTTAGCATCTACCAAGTTTGGAACCTTCTAATCCTATGGCTACTCCTTGCTGAACTTTCCTGTTCACCTGCATTCCCCAAGCAAGCAAATGTGTAGTAGCAAGGTGTTCTTGAATTTCTTTTTCCCTTTTAGTTGTTGTGGAAACTAGTGCTCCATGCCCAAGACAAGCTAGTGACCACCAGCAACAGCAGTTAGAGGCAGATTGAGATATTCAGGGAGCATGACCTCTTCAAGAAGTGGAGTTCCATACTGGGGGGAAGATGAAATATAAATTAAATAAACAAATCCATGGAATACTCTCCCTTAGAGGTCCGATTGGTGCCAATACTGGAGTTATTCCAGTAGCAAGTCAAATCATGGCTTTTTATTAAAGCCTTTGTGGATGGATTGATTTCATAAAGTTTGACCATGTGCTATAGTTCTATTATTTTAGATAATTTGAACAAGTTTTAAATTGGCACATTTTAAATGATAAATAAATTAATATATATATTTTTAAAATTATTGTTATTGTTATTTATTTTTCTAAACTGATTTTCTTGTACACTAACCTGAGAAAGAATCATAGAATTTTAGAGCTGGAGGAGACCTCCAGGGCCATCAGGGCCAAGCCCCTGACATTCAGGAAGATACAATCAAAGCACCCTTGACAGGTGAAATCTGTTTAAAAAGAAGGAGACTTCACCACACTCCAAAGGAGTGTCTTCTGTTGTTGGACAGATCTTACTGTCAGAAAGTTATTTCTAATGTTGAGATAGAATCTCTTTCCCTGTAGTTTGCATCCATTGCTCCATGTCCTACTAGACTCTGGAGCAACTGAAAACAAGCCTTCTCCATCCTTAATGTGACATCCCTTCAGATATTTAACAGAGCTGTCATATCACCTCTTAACCTTCGCTTCTCCAGGCTAAACATACCCAGTTCCCCAAGTCGCTTCTCATATAGGCATGGTTTCCATACCTTTTCACCATTTTGGTCACCTTCTTATGAACATGCTCCAGGTTGCCAACATTCTGTTTGAATTAAATCTTCAGATATAGGTTAGAATATACATATTTTAATACATATATAGATAAAATTGTTGTGAAAGAGGCTCAAAAACCTGAAACCAAGACTAAATTAGAAGAAGGTCCAGTCTGGAGCAGGGCTATGGCACAAAGAAATCATGCCATTTTCTAAGGAAAGCCTATTCCACTGTAGCTGCTGTTAGGAAATTTGTGATATGCATGAATAGTAGTATAAGCACTGAGGAGAAATTTCAAGAAAAATTAAGATAAGTTATAATAACATTCATCAATACATCTATGAAATAACCACAGTCTACTCTTCAATTTCATTTAGCATTATCCATATGACCATGTTCTGTTTACATTGTTAACCAGGATGCTGGCCTGTTTCACTTTTTCTACTTGAATAAGCACACATATCTGTGATTGATTAAATTTTAAATACATTTTAGTGTATTTAGGTCAACTTAAATGACCCTTGTGGTCTATTTTGTGCCTCATCCCTATTTTATCCTCTAGAAAAATGAAACAATTGTTGATATTACCAGAAAAGATTGCTGGGAGTGAAAAAAAGAGAAAAGACACATGTCAAATCATCATATACAACAGTATGTTCCTGTTTGGTCAAAAAGAACATTGGTATGACGCGTGACTTCCGGGTTGGTATGGCGTCCCTTTGAGAAGTCTTCCCAACAGCCTCGGGAAGACTTTCTCCGGTTAGCATGGCGTTGATCCTCGTTTTGCGCTTTAAAGAGGATCAGAGTATCCCCTTGGTATTGGGGGTCCGGACGTGCCATTGGGACCACCTTATTTTGCTTGAAAGCCTCTGAATACAACAACAGCAGAAGGCTGGGAGCGATTTGGTCAGAGCAACCGTGGCCACCTTTCCGAAGATCTCCCTTGGATGATCTGGGACGCCACCAATTTTTTATATTTAAATGTTGTGGAATCCTGTAAGTAATATTGATGTTCGGTGTATCTTGGTCATATAACTTCTGCAGAACTTTGCCAATCGGAGATTTATGAATTAATTGGAGGCGAAAGTTGATTATTTATAAGAGTCACAGTGTGAGACTATAATGAAATAGGACTTTATATGGATCGCTTTTAAGATCGGCTATAAGTCTATCTTGCCTTGCCTCCTGGATAGAAAAGATTTGATCTGACCCTTTCGCTTGTTATGCAGTTAAAACTTTAAAACAGCAATTCACTCCATCTATTGCTGATTTTGACCAGATTGGTTTATTTTTTTGGACTAGTCCACTAAATAACAAAAGAGGAAAGTGACCTCAAATGGAGCTGTATTGTTAATCACTAAAGAGTTAAATCTGTACTACTTACCTGACCTTGAAGCGGTGGAGGGGGAAAAAGAACCAGACGTGGAGGAGGAGAGAAAACTGCGACCTTGGCCGGGAGAGTGTGGAAGAGTGGAAGAGGAAATTGTGAAAGTGCCACTCCCTCTCCGGAGACTCTAAGGAACCAACAAGGATATCCGAGAAGACCAGAGAGACTAAAGGAAAGAGCGGCTCAGCAGGAAAAGGAGGTCCTAGACTGGCTTCATAGACTGGCTTCATAGAGCTAAAAATATAGACTGACAAACCATAGCGAGGACGGAGGGAAATTGAGCTTTCTCTGGTCTACATATATTGGAGGATATTTATAGTGGAGGATTGGGAAAATTGAGTCCCCTTTGTGTATTTATATTGGAGGTTTTGTGTACTTTATTTAGCTGACTGGTAACATTATAGATAATCTGTGAAACATCAAGGTACTTTCAGAAAGAGGAAAAAGGGGAAAGAAGGAAGAAGAAAGGAGAGGGAGGAGAAAATTAATTGAATTAATAAATAAATAAATAAAAATTAAAAATTAATTTTAAAATTTAATTTAAAAAAAAAGAGGGGAAAAAATCTTTTTTGAACTAATCAGACATAGAATAGTATGATGTCCAGAAACCAATTGGCTAAATTACAGTCCCAAACCCAATTACCCAGACACTCTTCTCTGGATCAGACAAAAAATTTTGAAGGTAATTCGAATCTACTTGATGAAATTCGGAAATGTATTAGGCAAGAAATGCACGATTGTAAAATTGAAATGCGTCAGGAAATCAGGGCTGAACTACAGGAAATTAATCAAACAATTGACAAAATTACTGGTGAGCTTACTGTCACAAATCATAGAATTGGAAATTTAGAAAATAAAGGAGATAGACTGGCAGAGGAATTGGAGGATATTAGGAAAAATAGAGAATCTGATCTGGATGAAAAGGCGGTCTGGGAACAAAAATTACGCGAAAAATGTGTCAAGATTAGAGGGCTCCCTGAAAATAAAAATGAAAATTTATTGGATTTTCTAGTTCCTAAATTGGCAGAATTTTTAAAAAAGGAAAAAAACTCTTTTCAATTTGAAGTGGACAGGATCTTCCGATTGAACTCTTTTGTAGCTAAAAAGAAAAACCTCCCGAGAGATATTGTTATTTATTTTGTAAGGAGGCAGATTAGGGATTTATTTTTGAAAGTTCATAATGACTCCCCTCTAAAAATAGATGGGAATCAAGTTCAAATCCTGAAAGATATTCTGGCGAGAATACTTAGAAAAAGGAAAGAGTACTCTTTCTTGACGACATATCTTAGACAACAAGGGGTTTCCTATAGATGGGGGTCCCCTGAGGGAATAATTTTTTGGTGGAGAAAAAGAAGGGTGATCTTGAGGAATGTTGATGAAGCTCGCAGGTTCTGGGATATAGAGGAGAGAAGGAGAAATTCCAAGGGAAAAACACAAGAGGGCCGAACTGAACCACTGCGGCATACGCCGGAAGTGGAAAATAACTTAGAGGAGGAAAGACGACACAAAGGACTGGACGGTCAATTGGAAGAGCAAGGAGCTGTTAACTGGCGACATGGGAAAGAAAACGACAAAGTTGATGATCTCTCAGAGGAGTTAAATGATACCCTGCAGAGAAAACAGGGTGAAACTATCGACGAGGGAGATTTAGAAGATTTATAGCTAGTAAGTAATTCTAATTTCGTTAATTTCTTATATATCGTGTTTTGACCATAGATGGAGAAAGTTAAGATATTGACATGGAATGTGAAGGGGTTAAAAAAATTATCATTATTTACAGAAACTGAAGGCAGACATTATTTGTCTTCAGGAGACTCACATCAGACTCAAAGATACAAAGTTTTTGACAAATAAAAGATTAGGAAATGAATACGTGGCCTCAGCTAAAAATAAGAAGAAAGGGGTCGTCTTGTACGTAGCTGAAAAGTATGAATCTAAATTGATTATTTCGGATCCTAATGGGCACTATGTAGTAGTAGAAGTTAATATACGAGAAGAAAAAATATTGATTCTTGGAGTATACGCCCCTTTATCTAACAAAAAGAACTTTTTTGATCAATTATCGAGCAAACTACAATCGACTGATAATGAATTAGTGATTGCTCTTGGGGATTGGAACGGGGTAATTGACCCACAGATAGATAGGCTTTTGGATAAAAAGGTAAAGAAAGATCAGGGAAAACTTCCGAAAAGTTTCTTCTGCTTCCAAGAAAACTTTGCTTTAAAAGATATCTGAAGTATAATGTATGAAAATACAAAGGATTACACCTTTTTTTCTCAGGTCCATAATTCCTGGTCAAGAATCGATATGTTTCTGATCTCCCCTTTTTTGTGTAAACGGGTACTTAAGATCGATACCCTGCCAGCTATTTGGTCCGACTATAACCCTTTGATGATGACAATGAGTAGTGGTTCAAAGGAATTTAGATGGAGACTGAATGAAAATCTTTTGAGGAACGAAAATATTCTTAAGGAAGCCCAAAACCAATTACAAATATTTTTTCAACATAATCTAAATAAAGAAACTCCTATAAATGTGGTTTGGGATACCTCCAAAGCTTATATGAGAGGGTTTTTTATGAAAAAGGGGGCGGAAGTGAAAAGGACCAAAGAAAGAGTAATTAAAGATCTAGAGCAGGAATTAAAACAAAATGAAGATCAACTGAAAATAAGTTTGAAGAAAGAAAAGATTAAGGCAAATATTCAAAGAATTAAAAACCAGATATCTGCTATTACTATGGAAGAAATTCAGAAGAAACTAAAATTTGTTCGGCAAAAATATTTTGAATCTGCAAATAAGCCAGGGAAAATATTAGCGGCTTTAATAAGAAGAAAACAAGAAAAAAGGGCCATAACTAAAGTGAGAGAAGGAAAACATTTCTTTACTTTGCAATCCCAGATTAAGAGAGTTTTAATTAATTATTTTTCTAAATTATATGAGAGAAAAGAGGGAAACTCTAGAGATATTAAGGAATATCTTGAAGATCAAAAAATAGTTAAGATTTTAGAGGAATATAAAAGCAAATTAAATTAAAAAAAATTGAGTTACAAGAACTTCTAGATACTATAAAGAGTTTGAAGTCAGGGAAATCTCCAGGCCCTGATGGGTTTACAGTTGATTTTTATAAGAAATGTTGTGATCAAATAATGGTCCCGTTATTGAATACTATGAATGGAATTTTGAAGGGATCTATTCCAGAATCTTGGTTACAAGCAAATATTACACTTATCCCAAAAGAAAATAAAGATAAAACTGAACCACGAAATTATAGACCAATTTCTTTGCTGAACAACGATTATAAGATCTTCGCAATGATTATATCTAATAGAATTAAAAGATGGTTATCTGATTGGATCCATAGCGATCAAGCGGGTTTTCTCCCAGGGCGTTCGTTAAAAGATAATATTTGGCATGTAATAAATTTAATAGAATTTCATAATAAAAAGATTGACAAAAGATTGGCTTTAATCTTTTTTGATATAGAAAAAGCCTTTGACAGTTTGAGTTGGAAATTTATGAAGGAATTGATTAAAAAACTAGACCTGGGGGAGAACATAACAAGATGGATTAATACAATTTATCAGGACCAAGAGGCAAGAATATTGGTCAATGGTGACTTTACCTTTTAAAATTCAAAGAGGTGTTAGACAGGGATGCCCACTGTCTCCTCTTTTATTTATCATAAATTTCGAAATTTTGATGAATAAAATCCGAGGGGATTCAAACATAAATGGTGTCAAATTAAAAGGTGAGGAATATAGAATCATAGAATCATAGAATCATAGAGTTGGAAGAGACCACAAGGGCCATCCAGTCCAACCCCCTGCTATGCAGGAACTCCCAATCAAAGCATCCCTGACAGATGGCCATCCAGCCTCTGCTTAAAGACCGCCAAGGAAGGAGACTCCGCTACTCTCCGAGGGAGTATGTTCCACTGTCGAACCGCCCTTACTGTCAGGAAGTTCCTCCTAATGTTGAGGTGGAATCTCTTTTCTTGCAGCTTGCATCCATTGTTTCGGGTCCTAGTCTCTGGAGCAGCAGCAAACAAGCTTGTTCCCTCCTCGATATGACATCCCTTCAAATATTTAAACACGGCTATCATATCACCTCTCAGCCTTCTCTTCTCCAGGCTAAACATCCCCAGCTCCCTAAGTCGTTCCTCATTGGGTTTGGTTTCCAGGCCCTTCACCATTTTAGTTGCCCTCCTTTGGACACGCTCCAGTTTATAAAGCAAGGGCTTTTGCCGATGACCTTATGGTGTCTCTTTCCAACCTGAATTATGATATAGATTTCTTACTTAAGACTATGGAAAAGTTTGGAAACGTGACAGGTTTGAAAATTAATAAGGAAAAAACTGCAATGTTAATGATAAATTTAACACAAGAGGAGAAAAAGGAAGTTAAAGAGAAAACAAATTTTCAAGAAAGTCATTTAGTGAAATATTTAGGGATAAATTTTACGACAAAAAATGGTGATTTGTTTAAGAATAACTATATTAAAAAATGGGCGGAAATAAAAAAGAACTTGGAAAGTTGGGATAAATTAAACATCTCTTGGATAGGTAGAATATCTACTATAAAAATGAGTGTGCTCCCCAAAATGATTTTTCTTTTTCAGAACATACCAATTATGCTTAACGATAAACCTTTTAAGGAATGGGAGTGGGATATAACAAAGTTCATTTGGGCAGGGAAGAAACCTAGAGTAAAAATGAAAATACTGCAAGATTCAGTTGATAAAGGAGGTCAGGGGCTACCAAATTTGAAAAACTACGTTATTTTGGTTATTGGATTGTATTAAAAGGAGAAAGAGATTTAAAATTAGAAGGTTTCGATAATATTTATGGCTGGCACAGTTATTTATTATACGATAAAGTGAAATGTCATAAATTTTTTAATGATCATTATATTAGGTGATCTTTATTGAGGGTATGGACAAAGGTAAAACAAATGTGGCCAGACACTATCCCCAAATGGACCGCAATTGGCAAGGTGGTATCAAAAGAGAATAAATTTGGCAAAGAAAAATGGCTAACGTATAATGATTTACTGAAAGAGGAAGGAGGAAATATGGTAATTAAAACACAAGAACAACTAAATTTAGAGGGTTTTAATTGTAATTGGTTTTCATATTGGCAAATTAAAGAGCGTTATTTACTAGATAGGAAATCGAGATTAATCGGGACCATGGATAAAGAATTTGAGTCTATCATAATGTCACAGGATAAACATAAAATAGCGAAATTTTATAAAATGTTGCAATCAATAGAATTAGAAGCGGAAGTAATTAAACCTTTTATGATTAAGTGGGCACAAGACTTGGGACAGACTATTGAATTAAGTCAATGGGAAAAATGTTGGACTAAACGAACGAAATATACTTTAAGTTATAGTATTAAGGAGAACTTTTATAAAATGGCATATCGTTGGTACTTGACTCCTGTCCAACTCGCAAAAATGAATAGATCCTATTCCAACTTGTGTTGGAAATGCGGGAAGAAGGTGGGTTCCTTTATCCATCTGTGGTGGCGGTGTAAAAAGGCCAGGGAATATTGGTCAAAAATATACCATGTTTTGAATGAGATATTGGGCATTGAATTAGTCTTTGAACCTAAATTATTTTTATTGGGAATGATAACTAAAAACGATTTGGGAAAAAAATATGGGAAAGTAATCTTTTATTCTCTCTCAGCCGCCAGGTCACTTTATGCATCAAAATGGAAATCAAAGGAAATACCACAACTCTACGAGTGGAATTTAAAAGTGATGGAGTACATGGAAATGGATAGATTAACTGGTTTCATCCATGGGTCAAATCACGATATATTTAAGAAAGATTGGGAGGTTATGATTAGACACTTTAAGCAAAGAGGTATTAAAATAGCAATGTGATAAGTTGTTAAATGGATACTGGATTATTAGATAATTGTGCTTAGCTGATCGTCTCCACTGTAGATAGTTTGAATTAGTTAAGAAATCTGTAGTAAATTTGTTTAGAACGATATTTGATAGAATAATTGAAGATATAAAGAAAATTGAAAAGGATACTATATTATAGTCTTTGTATTAAATTGATTGGTATAGATATAAATAAGAGATATTTCAAAAGTTTTTGGAATCTGGCTAAAAGGCAAGTTACACTGAGCATGGAAGTTTGCTTTTTAGTAGTTGTTTAATTTATGTTTGGACGTTGTTGTATGGCGTTTCGTTTTTTTTGTTTTTCTTTATTGTGTTATTTTTTGTCGGTTTGTTTTTCTGTATTTTTGTGGTAACACATTATCATTGAAAGTATTTGTATGCATAATATGTATGTTTTTAACAATAAAATTTAAAAAAAATTAAAAAAAACAACATTGGTAGGATTCAAATGGGTGTTCACTATAAAGAACAATATCGTTTTAAGTTTCCTATATAAATAAAATGTCAGGAGACAGTTTTTATTTATAACATCAGGCAAATATCTACTTAGGAATCTAGGCAATATCCAAATAAGATTTAAATGTGAAGTATTTGCTTAGTTTTTGCAATGACTTAAAGAAATGGGCATTACTTTTTAAGACAGTTTAGTTCCTTAATTAATAAGGTTAGTCTGTTTGTCTTATTCTAGCTTCTTCAAAATTTGAAGCTGCATGTTTATGAAGAATTTCATCTGGTCAGGGATAAAATGAGAAAGCATCAGAATGAAAAAAGTTTACAAGTTTCCACTCTTTCAAGGCAGCCCAGCTTCTTGAGCTCAACTGCTTGTGGCTGAGAGACATGACATTGAAAGATGGCTTCAGGACTGTTTCTCTTTCTGAATTTTCTTCTTCCTCAGCTTCTCCCTACTTGAATTCTCCTGTCCTCTTTTTGTTTCTGTCTTCCTCTGGACAGTCTTGGCTGACCTTTTCTATATATCTTTTGTTACTTCTGACCTCTTTCAACTCAGCTTGGCTTCAGCTTTCCTTTGACAAGTCTTCTTGATTCTGACTCTCTTTAACACTCTGTGACTGACCCTGACAGAGCTGTGACTGGAAATTTAGCCATTCAAGCTAACCCTCTCTCCATCTAAAACCTTACATCCTGGCAAAATAATAGTTTATTGACCTATCCATGAAGACTAATGAATGGTGCCCACCCTCCAACCTATCAGTGACTGATGTTTTGCACCCTTTTAGATGCCCCCTCTACTGAATAAGTACAATAGGATTCTTATAGTCTCTCCATAATAATAAAAAAATTGGAATATAGCAACTTAAGCACTTCCTAAGCAGTTTACAAAGTGTAAGTTAATTGCCCCCAACAAGCTGGGTACTCATTTTAGCAACCTACAGAAGGATGCAAGGCTGAGTGGACCCTGGAGCCCAGCCTAGGATTGAACTCACAACCTTGTGGCTGTGAATGGCTGCAGTACCAACATTTAACCACTGTGCCACCAGGGCTCCTTCTCTTACTCCTTTTACTCGTGAAGTAAAAAAATGTTTACTTGCAGATGCAAGGGCAGTGTCCCAAGGCACAGAAGAAACACGTGACCACAAACCTGGAAGGAAAAAGGCCACAACTTTATTGTTTACAGCAAAATTGGGTTGGCCCTAAGCATGGGTCAGGATACTGGCATCAATCAACCCACCTGCTGATTGATGAACCCCACAGCCCAGCCTGGTGACAGACCCAGAGAATGACAGAAGTTACTACTGGCCAGTCTCCAGGATGTTCTCTGTCACTGGGGAATACTGACAAGGTATCCACCCCATTTGGCAACCCTTCCTGGGTCCCATAAGTGGACTCCCCCTCCCCACTACCAGTGCCACTGCACTGGTGAAAGATGCTCCCTGAAGTAAAATAATGTTTACTTCACAGCCAAGAACCTATAGTATACTTCTATGGGATGTCACCATTTCATCAGTGTAATTGGGAATTTCTATCCTCCCTAAGTACATCCCCGTGTCATCAAAAGCCAGATGTGAAAAGTTTCCTACCTCCATTTTTAGGATGCAAAAGAGTGTTTCAGGAAAATAGGACTCATCTGTCTCCTCTTTCACTGATGGACGCAGTAGAATCTAAACAAAATATAGTATTATTCTAATCTTGTCTCCATTTTACTCAGTACAGAATAGAATAGTGTGATGTGCATGTGCATAGACTAGCATGTGAAATTATGACCCTTTTTAATGGCAATATGAGAGATTAGACCTGTAGTTTGCAAGGTTTTTTAAAAAATAGTTATATAATTAAGAACTGAAAAGAAAAAAAGAACATACGAATCTGGATGTAATGAAAGACTCAATATGGATGAATAAAGTGAGGTTCAGTGTAGACAAAATATAAGTTCTGTTGACCTTTAGGAAACCAAACTGGGATTAGGATTACATCTTGTTCTGCATTGGGTTGCATCCCTCTAAAAGACTAGGCTCACAGTCTGATGGTGTTCTTGGGCAAGAGAAATAGACTAATCTTATTAACTGGGGAACTAATTACTCCTGAAAAGTCTGGTGGCCATTGTGGCAAGGAGTACTTCCAGTTAGTTTCATGTTATGTGCCAGTTACATTCATTCCTAAGGAGGAAATATTTGACCACAATGATTCCTGCCTGAATAACCTTCTGATTAATGTTATCAAAAGCAGCTTATTTATATACCGCTTCATATCACGCTATGGGATGTCTAAGCGGTTTACAACTGTGAGCTGATTGCCCCCCAACAAGCTGGGTACTCATTTTAGCGACCTCGGAAGGATGCAGGCCTGAGTCGAGCCTCAGCCCTGGCTGGTATTGAACTCGCAACCTTGTGGTCTATGAGTGAGTGGCTGCAGTACAGGCATTTAACCACTGCGCCACCAGGGCTGCTATCCACATGAGGATGCCTGTCCTACACTGATTTTAAATGCAATGGACTCCAGTTGGTTAGCATCTGAGGCTGTGTGAGCTGTAGTTGAGGTTAGCCAAATTTGTTACTGGGCCAGGAAGTCTTTTCATGACAATGGAGTAGAGCTTGAGCTGACAACAGTCCACAGTTGAGAGTTGTTTCATTAATCAGCATCCGAATTCAAGGATTTGGCAGTATATGCAGATGTAAATTAATCTGAGAATCATAAACCACCTTGAGAGTCTTAAACTGCAACAGAAGCCTGAATTCAAGAATTTTCTAGAGTGTGAATAGTTTTCAGCACTGGGCCAGAGCTACTAACTGCATGGCTTCTAATGCTGCAGACTCCCAGTTCCACACAGCTTCCCAGTTTATTTGGGTGTGACATTCTCAGATAGGGTACTCCTGAGACGTCCTTGACTGTAGGTGTAGCAAGAGCCTGTTTATGCACTAGTCTAGTGGGATAAACATTTAAATAAGTATCTTATCTGGATGAACAAAACAGCCTCTTTTTTCATGGTTCATTTCACCCTGTCTGTAAAAGTTGCACCATGCCTTCCAGCCTGGTAATGTCTATCTAAAATGAATGTCCACATTACTGTCTACACAGAATAATCTAGATCCAATTAATTGCTGGGACTGCTGGGGATTGCCATTCAACTGCATCTAGGGCCACATGTTTTCCATGCTTGCTCTTAACTGCTATCTAAGGAGTGCAGTGTTGTGACATATCATAATAATATAACTTAAAGGGCAAGCTGTGTGGGATAGTACACATATGCAAAAGGTCGCAGTACAAATTTGACCTGATATTCTGAAGGAAAAAAATGTAGCAACTGGCAACTAGCAGTGATGACTTCCCACAGAGAATAGTTCTGTGCAGCTATTCTACTTTATTATTGTTCTGGCATGTGATTGCATTGGACATGATACTGGGTGATGAATGACCATGGTAGCCAATATTTTCCACTGGAAAGGTATTTTTTCCTTTTCTCGTAATCTGCTTACTGAGACTCTGGAAAATAGCTTAGTGAGGGACATTGTATGGCTTCTCCTAGTCTAACTTTAGTGTGTGTGTAGTCTTTCTAATGGATATCCACTATCTGTCAGTCATATCAGTCAATCTTCATCTTTATGCAGCTCCTGGGTATTGTATTGAAATTCATTTTGATATTCATCAAGTTTTCAAACACTAGATAACAGTGGCTGAGGATGAAAAATGGTTTCTGAGTCAGCACTATTTTCCTCAAAGGCCTGAGCATGGACTGCAGAAATAGTTTCATCCTGACATTGCCATGTAGTATAATGAGAAGATTCACAGAAATTCGGAGCAGACTGGGGCTACAAATCACAAAATCCTAATTCTGTGCAACTATAGTTTTGAATAAAACGCTTAGCCAATGCAACACAAGCCCAAAAAGAAAGTCCTTATTAGCAGAGGCAAAGACTACAATGGAAATTCTACTATTTAAATACAGTTATAAGATAGGATTCCTCTCACATTTCATCTCAGACAGGATAAGGAAGGCAAGTGACTCAGTCAACAGAAATGAAGGCCATTTCCTGCTGCAAACACACCTAAAAAGAGTGTTTGTGCTCCATACAAGTTATCATGCTTATTGTTCTACAGCATGTTTCTTCATCCTTGTTTCTGAGAAGAAAGAACTCAGTTCAGAGGTTTTAAAAGAGAGTTTTGTGCTGAATTGTTTACACTGAGCCCTAGCAATTGCTGTATGAGACTCATTACCCTGAAGCTGATGATCAGCCATATGCATCACCAGCGGAAGATGAAATAAAGTCAAAACTAGAGTTTAGCCTAGGGTCTTTTTCACAGAAGGAAATTTTTTAAAGGATCAAAGTCAAGGGTAGAGGAAAATCATGCCAGACAATTCTAGCTTCTAGAAGACAACAGAGTACAAGGTCAACCAGCACAAAATATAATAAAATAACTAGCATTTATAAAGTACTTTTGAATATTTGAAGGATTTGCATACATTATCTTAAAACAACCTTGTAAGATTGGGTGTATGTGTAGAGTTAGGTAGACAGGATAGATAGATAGATAGATAGATAGAGAATTTGAACATTTTAGTCCTATAGCATGTTATATAAAAGGATACTTTAAAACAAAGAGTATCTAGTACAGCCAGTCCTATCATTAGACAAAATGAGACAACCACCCCAAACAACAGATTCTCGATATAACAAAAGGTCAGCTAATCATTTTTTAAATATGTTTTTATATTTTTGCTGTAAGTTACAAGGATGGGTAGTTGTGGAATTTTCTGTCATGTGTGCTAAAATTTCTTTACTTTGGTTATTAAGCACCCTGATATAGGATGGAGACATGGTGCCATTTATAGCTTTGCCTTAGGCAGACTTGGCGCATATGAGCATAGTGTTCATTATGAAATAAAGGTCTTTTGTTTTAAGGTAAGGTTTATTCATTTAAATAATAAAGGGCTTTCTGACAACCTTCTTTGCCCATTCCAGTGACCTGTCTCATAGGGAGTTCAATTTGGAAAACAAATAAAAAAAACTTCTCTGGTTACATATGCTCATATGGTTACTGACAGATGACTAGAAGATGCCTAGGCATAACAAATAAAGCTTTGAGTATGCCTAGTGTTAGCCACAATCACAACTGGGGTGGACATGTGTCCAAAGACACAATCAGACAGCAAGCCCTATAGCAGTCAGCAGAGTGAATAAATAATGAACCAAATCAAATTCAGTCATGCATCTAATTGGGACATTTACACTGCTTGAGGCATGTTATGCTTTTCGATGTTAGATATGTGCTAAGGAAAATTAATCAGCTAATCAGTTTCCAGTGTCACTCTAAGTTTCAAACTTTCAAACACATACACACACACAGATTGAAAATGAATGAATGAGAAAGAGAGAGAGAGAGATTAGAGATGTGATGCATGGCACAAAACACCAATGTCACTCTGGTAGAAATATCTTCCAGGACTTGGAACATAATAAGCTCCTTTGCCAAGATCTTTGGTGAAGCTACATTTGGAGCATTGTGTACATCCTTGGGTGTCAGAGTAAAAGATATTCACAAGATGGGGACAACTCCAAAGAAACTCACAGAAGTAGTAAAGCACAGAAAGAAAAAAGAAAAAAAATTGATTGATTTATTAATTTATTCATGTATAGAAGACCCCCACCTCACATGCCTGTGAGGATGGCAGGACAGATAAAAGGATATTTTCCAAAGACATCAAAGCCCAAATAGACTATGGGAGAATACAATCTTACAGATTGTTAAAATCCAAACTGAATAGGTCTTTACAAGTCAAAACCAGAACTCTTGAGTTCTATCTGGAGATAGATTGGAGGTAGCCAGTGAAGCCATCATAATGAGGGCATAGTGTGCTCTTTTGAAATCAGTGCTCATCAATGGTATGTCTGCAGCACCTTGTGCCACCTGAAGTTTTCAAGCAAAGCACATTACAATAATTCAAATGTGTGTCACTGTGGCTGGATCACACCTTGTCAAGAACAGCTATAGCTTATACCAGGGGTAGGCAACCTTTCCCCTTTAAGGGCCGAGGGACTTCAGCTCCCAGAAGCCTCAGCCATGTTGGCCAATAGTCCCAAGTTGGCTAATAGCGCCTGGGATTCTTGGAGCTGAAGTCCCTCGGCCCTCAAAGGAGAAAGGTTGCCTACCCCTGGCTTATACCATTGTTATAACATTGCAAATGCTCTCCTGGCCACTGCATACTGCAAACTTGCATCTGTAGATGAGTGTAACCCCCAAAACAGGAGATTATTGCACCATCCTTTCCTCCCATGCTAGATCTGGGCATCCCCATTCCCAATCCAGACTTCTCCCTCATCTTGCAAAGAATGGGATTTTTGCAGGAGATGCCTGGATTGGGTACAGGGATGTCTGGATTGGTACCGGATGCCTCCTGCTTGGGCACAGAGGTGTGTGAAAATCTGCCTATTAAAGTTTACATCCCTTGTCTAGTGCAGGAGGAAAAAGTGATGTGATAGTCTCCATCATCCCTATTCCCTAGTCTGCCTTTTGACTGGCTATGAATACTTCTGACTTGTCTGGAATAAGCTTCAGTTTGTTCACCCCCATCCAGTCCATTGCCTATCACAAACACTGGTTTAGAACCCTAACAACCTCTTTGTATGTGTGGTGAATATAATGTCCAGCTGGCCAATCCAGAGGCAGCTGAGAGCCAGCCAATGGGATTCCAGCTGGGAGCATTTTAAAAGCCCAGGCGGACAGTTGATGGTTAGTTAGAGTTAATGTTGAGAAGAGGGGTTTTTTTTTTTTGAAAAAGTTAAGCCAGAGAGAGGGTTGTGTTTTGGGGTGTTTCTGAGGGAACTGTATTTTGGGGAGGTAGAGTCTAGAAAAGAGAGACTCTGAACACTCACAGAGCTCTAAAAAAGAGAGTGTGGTGTTCTCTCCAGGTAGATATTGTTAGCCAGTGTGGCTGAGGTACTGTGAGTGAATTAGAAACAAACATTATAATTTTGTAACCAAGAAAGACTATAGTAGCAAGTTTTGAAGCAAGTTACATTTATTACATGCAGATTTAAAATAAACTTTTCTTCTTGTTCCAACATCACTTGGCCTATGTTTTAGTGGCAAAACATGCTACTAATATTTGGAGGATTTGGAGGGGGATATCATACAAAAGACAGTGTGGGTCCCGTACACTTCATTAGGTGGCAAGGGTGGGGATAAAAAGTTCCCACAGGACTGCTAGCTAGAATTAAAGTGTAAAAGGAGAAAAGTGGCAGTAGTGTGTGCCACAATATGTTGATGGAAGTAAACATAAAACTTGATGGCATCTTTATATTTGTACCAATAAGCCTCAAAACTATGCCAACAATCTCAATAGAAGGGGTATCCCTCAATAGAAGGGAAACAGCCCTGGTGGCGCAGTGGTTAAATGCCTGTACTGCAGCCACTTACTCATAGACCACAAGGTTGCGAGTTCAATAACAGACAGGGCTGAGGCTCGACTCAGGCCTGCATCCTTCCGAGGTCGCTAAAATGAGTACCCAGATTGTTGGGGGGCAATCAGCTCACAGTTGTAAACCGCTTAGACATCCCATAGCATGATATGAAGCGGTATATAAATAAGCTGCTTTGCTTTGCTTTGCTTTATTATGGTGGATGCTTATAGCATATTGGGTTGCTTTTCTGAATGACAAACAAGCATAATTATCTCCCACACACATACACACATAGTTTTTCATTCTTTATTATTTTAAAAATGCAAGCCTTAAGTCTGCCTAGAAGTGCAGTCATCTGATTTGAACAGCCTTTTCTTGTAATCTAGCCTTCTCTGGCCCAATGGCCTCCATATTGTGCTCCCATCATTCAAGGCAGGATAGAGTTGATAAGTTTTGAAATGTAGTCCACTCCAGCGGTTTGCAGCAAAGTGAGGTTTGCAGGCCACATGCACCCTGCACACAACTTTTGCAGCCTGGAAAGCTCCAAGTGCAACAACTCCTCCCATTAAAAAAAGGCAACAGTTTCCCCCAAAAACTCCGCATAGGCAGAGAGTCCCCAAAATAGGTAAGAACACTCTAGTTCCATACAGAAAGCCCCCAGAATCCCCTAGTGCCCCTAAATGCCTCTATTTTCATTAGAATCCTTCTCAAAATGGTGACAGGAAGTGATGTAATGTCACTTTCAGTTGCTATTTTGGGCAGGACTCAGCTGAAAGAGATATTTGGGAATATTTTAAGGAATATTTAAATATTCCTGGGGGGAAGGGAGTGGGTCCCTTGCCTCTGTGCATTTTTCTACCCTTGAGTTACTCTATTGTTGCAGGCACACATGAATAATATCAATAGTTTGCTCCCTGTTGGATGAAATTGTGAGAGATTTTGCACATATCTCAATTTTGAATGTGTGTATACTTTTTTATCGAGGGGGGGGAGTTATAAGCAAGCTTTGTTTTTATGAAACCCTCCCTCACAATTTCCCCAGAAAACAATGTATTTTGTGTAAAATACATTTCTGCACATAAATGTTGTGTTTTGTACCAAATAAATTGGTTTATTTCAATTTCCCAAATTGTAATTAATCTTGTAACATTTGACCCATTCTGTACCCTGTTATCTCTCTTTTAAAAGGTATTCAAAAATATTTTCTCCAGGTTGATCTTCATACATTACAAGTTTCATTTCCTAATAATCTATTCCAATAATATAATGGAATCATAGACTGGGGAGGTGCCTTAGCTATCATCTGTTTTAGAGAAAATCTGCCACTTTATGCAAGATTTGCAATATAGAATGCAACTTCAGCATCCATGACAGATATCTGTTTAGCCTTTGCTTAAATTTTTCTAGTTAAGGAGAGTTCATCATGTCCTTAGGCTGTCTGTTCCACCATCAAATGTTCCTTAGCATCAGGAAGTACCTTCTAAAAGCTCAGCTTGCTTTCCTGTAATTTCCACCCATTGGTAGTCCTCCCAAGGGCAGGATGACATTTTCCCCAGTTGTTCTTTCCATCCTATTTATAAAGAAATATTTCAATTTTGGTAAGTCCTTATGGGAAAAAAGAGAACCAAATCCCCCCCCCCTTACCTTAGTTCTGTACTCTGGAACAAAAGTCTATTCCCCCCCTCCACATGACAATTCAATTACGTGTTCCCAGCTACATGTTAATCCCCAAAATACAGGCAACATGTAGAAGGGAGAATTTCAACATGTGAAATTCTTCTGTAGAACTATGAAAGGTACAGGAACCCTGACTTTACATGGCCAGCCTATGATGCCATGCCACACCTTTTTATCTCAGCCTTTTTCTCTAAACCAGTAGGGAATATGTTATTCTCCAGATTTCCCATAATCCCCAGCAAAAATAGCTAAAAATGAAGGATGGTGCGAACTGCAATCCAGCAAAACTGAGAGGGCCACATTTTCACCTCCCCTATTCTAGTTCCTGCCTATTCTTATAAATACTGTTCTACACAATGTAGTCTTTATACAAAGAGCCCGCTTCCCAACATTTTTTTCTCTTAGCCAAAAAGAGATATGATAGTGGGTAATTGCTGTGAAAGCACTCCAGATGTGCCATCATATGCTTCTATATAACCACTTACCACATGATTCAGCCCATTCCTGAATAGAGCCAGCACACAATTTGCATATGTACCCAGGGCCAATAATGGAATAAATTTTAATGCTACGAATGAATGATGCTTTGCAACTTGGTTTGTAAGGGGCAATGCAGTCCTGTATTACAAAGGATATGTAAAGCCGTGCAAACGGCAACATTGCATCAAGTAAAACAACAGAGGAATTCACCAATACCATCTGAACTATCATGGTAGAAATTAAGGAGATCCCATCCAAATTCTAGAACACTTTTTTTTTTTAAAAAAAAAAAGAACATTTAAGGTGAACATTTATTTCAGGGGTGGGAGGAAGGGAACTCTTTCAGAACTGTATCAATGCTGAAGGCATATTTTTGAAATAACACAAAATATGTCAGTGTATAAATATATACAGTGAGCCCTTGGTATCTGTTGGTTTTTGGTTCCAGGATCTTCGGTGAATATCTGTAGATGCTCAAGGCCCATTAAATAAAATTATGTGATAAAATAGTGTCCCTTACATAAAATGGCAAAATCAAGGCTTGCATTTTGGAATTTATATATTTTTAAAATATTTTCATACTGTGGATGGTTGAATCCATGAATAAGGCATCTCTGGATACTGAGGGTTGAATGTAATTCTATATACGTCTAAATTTCGCTCACATGATCCATACCACAATGGTGACTGTGAAACCTAGTGGTGGCAAATATCATCAATCTGCTGAAATAAATAAATAAATGGGTATATCTAGGTATCTCAAGGATTACTTCTGAACCTAATATTGTGGCTAGATATGTCTCAATAGCAACTCCAAAAAAAAAAAATGAGCTACAAAACAAACAACTCAGACCAAGCCTTTTGTGATTCATTTCAAAGCTGTTTTAGGTGGTGAAATAGGGATTAGCTTGCTTTTGTTTTGCTCTTCAGTAATAGAAATTGCTTATTCTCAAATGGGCTTTGATGAGCCCACATTTGTGCGGTACCACCCGAATGGAGACGATAAAACAGATGTGGAGTTGCTGCTTCTTTCAGCCATTAGATGAGCTCATGTTTCAATTAAAAGCTAAATTATTACATTCTTTAGTTCATGCCGTTTCTGATAGAATAGTACAATTATATGTTAATTTTGCTAAGATCAACTTTATTTATCTACAGGAAGCCATTCTAAAGATGGTTGTATATTTTCTGTGCTTCTGAAATGCTATCACATTTAATTGCCTGATCTTATTTGGGTTGCAATCATACTCATTAATTAGCAGGAAGGTGAGGGACAGCATCATATCTAACTATCTGTTATGGCTGCTTTAATGAGGAAAATACCTGCCATCGTTTTAAAGGCATCCTGTATACTTCACAAATACAGCTTGCTGTAGCATTCTCATTTAGACTGTGAACATCAAAGGAAATTGATGTCAGGTGTGAACAGAAGCTGTTGCATATATCTATGGGAGAAGCTGAATGGTATGTCTGGCTGAGAAAGATGAAGGGCAGCTCAAAACATTAACAAAACTACAGGTAATTAGTGTAAACTTTCAAGGGTAAGGTATGCTTGAGGAATAAAAATGTTGTTTATAGCTATTCCCCGTCGTGCAGCTATAGCTAAGGGTCTGTCAATGTTTTCATTTATAAAGCCCTATTTTTATGAGATGGTGAATTAATAATAAAAAATGGCTCAAGGCTAACCTTTGACTATTTGGAGAGGAAAAAATGTTTTGTTTTTGTTTTCCTGCATTCTAGGGCTATATGAATAATAGAAGCGTATGTTGTTGGGAGTGTTCGGCTTTTTCGAGCCCAGATCTCATTTATCTCTGTTTGGGTGTGGGTGTCCATACCCACACAAACACACACATGCTATGGACAAAATTTGGTTTTAAAGGAAGTACTTCTGAAATAGCAGTTTGAAAAAGACAGGGCTTGAGAGAGCATAAATGAAGCACTTTTCTTTATAAAGAGTGGTGCAAAAAAATGGAGTCTGCCTCTGGAAATCTCTTTTTGTATATGCACTTCCTGTTCCAAGTTAACTGACATTTCTTTGAAGACATTTCTCTGAAGAGAGAGAGATAGACATACATTCAGATTTTTTTTCCCCTTCCTAGAAAAAGAAGGTCATTGTTTAGAATTATCTACAAATGTTCCACACCAATTTGTTTGTACCAGCTACCATTCAAACTCATGGAACAATGAGGATCGGTGGAACCTGAAACACAGTGATCAGGAAGCTAGAGGTTGCCACTGCTGCCATCACCACTTGCTATATTAGAACAAGGGAGGGGAGAACCATTGGGAAAACCACAAAGAAGCTATGTCATTGTCCCAGCTACTAGTGAACTCCTAAATTGTTGAAGACTGTCTCTTTCCTTTGCATCCTGCAAATAGTGTGTGTATGCATACATGCACTTTCAAGCCACCATCAATTTTTGGCAACCCCATGAATTTCTTAGGAAAGGAATACACAGACGTGGTTTTGTCAGTTCCTTCCTTTGAAATATAGGGCCTTTGCAGACTACCAGAAATAGTGCACATTAAATTGAGGCACTGCCCTGGCTCAGTGCTAAGAAATCATGGGAACTGTAGTTTATTGTGGCACCAAAGCTCTCTGACAGAGAAGGCTCAATGTCCCAGAAAAAAATACAATTCCCATGACTCCCTAGCACTGAGCCAGGGCAGTGCCTCAATTTAATGTGCACTATTTCTGGCAGTCTGCAAAGGCCCATAGTCTACAGGTCTGGTATTTGTTAATGGTCCACCATCCAAGTACTAACCAGGCCTGACCCTGCTTAGCTACCAAGATGCCATCAGAGTAGTTACCTGAAAATAGGATTTACAGACCATTAAAACACAGAAAATCCATCATGGGAAACATGATAAAAGCTAAGCAGTATAAAGCAGACCATGATAATATTAAGAGTTGTTAAAATATTTTAAAGAATTTAATACAATTGGTATCAATTGGTACAATTAAAATAAGACAAACTCTAAATATGCATGTGTCTGAATCATAATTTCACAAGTCTTAGAAGCAGAGAAAAGGGACTTTGCAACAATTACCTTTTTTTTTTTTTTTGCATCTTCTAATAAATAAAACAATAGGATGGAGCGTTCCAAGAGAGCTTAAAGGCTTTTGTTATGCACATGATAGTCAGAGTAGCATAGTGGTTTGAGTACTGGACTATGACTCTGAAGAACAAATCTTGCCTAGAAACACCCATATTAGGTTTGCCTTAGGGTCACCATAAGTTGGAAATGACTTGAAGGTACATAATAACAACATGAAATCTCATGAGGCAGCCTTTGAATAAGCCTATGCAGGTGAAGCAATAATCACATACAATTTATTGATACAGTCTGGAAAATACAATTTCTAGTCCCCATGACCTAAGAGACTCACTAACATTTGGGTCAGCCACTCTCTTGCAAATAGCCTCATAGGGCCATTGTGAGGATAAATTGAGGAGGCAGCTATGCATGCTGCCTGAATTTGTTGGAGGAAAGGGGAGATATAAGTGTAACTAATACATACATAATACACTTTTTCATTTTATCGTTTGAAATTCTGACACCTCTTTATGACAGTGAAAGCTCCAACAGTGTGGGATACTGAAATGTCCTAGTATGTTACACAAGAAACCTGCAATTAGAAGACTCAATGTGCATACCACTGAGACATATGAGGAGCTTGTGCATCCGTATACCAATTTTTCTGTAATTCTAGCCAAGCACAGATTTGAACTTTGGTCCAACAGCCAAATCACTACACCACACTCTCTCTTACTGTATTATAATAGATGTGTACAATAGATGGTATATCTGTGAGGTATTTGTTCTAAAAAAGCTGTATTACTACTTACACATTGGGAAGAGCATATATTCATTGCACCATTTCTGAAACTCAGTGTAGTTGATGGACTCCAAGAGAACCAACAGTCTGGTAGCACCTGCAAAACTAACCCATTTTTAATGGCATAAATTTTCTTGAATGGTGCCTACCTGAGAGGTAGCACTAGTGCTGAGCCTGCATGAGAGAACTCTGTGTGTTGTATCTGCCTACAGGCTGGAGGAGGTCTTCCATTCCTAGGTGAAATCAATGCATCCTCCTATCTTTCTCAAAGCAAATTATATATTTGATGTCACTCAGGTGAATAAATAACTTTTCCTGCAGCCATATCACATTCTTTCAGTGGAAACAATAATAATACTAATGTCAACAGTAATAGGTAATGTCTCAGATAATATTTTCCTATTATCAAGTGTAGGAATAAGATGGCTAGATCTGCAATATAATGCTGACATTGGTTTCAGCATAATTTGTTGTGGGAGGGGGCTAACAATGCAATGAAGAAGACGTTTCAAGGACACAACTGGTATATTCACCCTATGGGTCAGTCAGCTTTTCTGATGCATAACTTCCACAGATTCATGCAGATAGCTAAGACAAACACATGAGAAGCCTTATCTATTGTTTAACTTCAGAGAGTAAAAAAATAAAAGCTCAATGCATAAGCAGGAAAGCTTTTTTTCAGCTGTTGCCTGATATATCACTAATTTGTCACTCAAAGAGAAAATTCCAACACCACAATTTGTTACTGCCATGTTAAGATTAATATTTCTGTTATTCAATAAAACAGCTTTGACATATGTGTTCCTAGATCAGGTGAATTCATATAGGTTTCCAATATTAAATCCATATCATTCTGATTTTGTACTCATGTATACAGACCATCCTTTGTCAGACCCAGGGTTTTAAATTCTTGAACATCTTGATACAATTAAAAAGGTAATGATTGTATTATGAAGTCCCACTTTATCAGTTAATATGTCAAATGATTTTAACAACCGAACATATTTTTTCTCCACCCAAAAAGCAAAAACAAATAACATAACATACAGTTGACACATTTTAAAGGGTTGATTCAGACAGAGAAAGAATATATTTGTGTTAACCACTCCCTGATTTTTGAGCAGTGAAAAGTTCCAAGAACATCCATCTCCTTTAAATGAAGAAGCAAGCACTGGACACATAATGGTTTAAAAAGAAAATATTTACTCTATTGATGGTTATGACAGCAAAGCAAAAAGCATTCCTACAAGACTGCAACCCTGCTTTCCTGTATCACATTCCCAGAGAGAAAGGGGCTAAGCAGACGGCGCAAAGCGCTGTCTTCAGGGCAAGGAAGGGGAGGGGCAGCCACACGCTGGGTACCCCAACCCCTTCCCGAAGACATCATTGGAACGCTGGACCCTCTGCACGTCTGGCGCTCTGAGGATACCTATCCGCCGCAGCGTCCACACACGCTGCAGCGGAAAAGTCACCGAAGGTGCACTGGCAGCCTTTTGCGGCACACCTTCGCGCTCCTTCCTGGGGTGGTGAAGCTGTACCGCGGGGCCGAGGAATGCGGATGCCTCAGCTCCGTGCCGCTCGTCTGCTTCCCCCCATAGTCTGCTCATTTTAGGTGCTTCATCTTCTATTGCAATGTAAAAAGTGCTCTCTGTGTGTGCATGCACACGTGTTTCAAGCTGTTCCCTGATTCTTTATGTGTAGATGTGACACTTTCTGCAAGCTCAGGGTTGTGTTTTGTTGTTGTTCAAACACAGGCATTTCTTCAATTTCACAAAATCATTGCATGGTTTGCTCCCATTAAAAAGATATCAACCCACCATGTTGGACTGTTAATGAGTAATCTGTAAGGATGTTTAAGTAATCCATAGGAAAAGGGACATGAGTTGGGGGGCTGTTGTTTTGTGGGTTTCTAGTCTGCATCACCTAGAAATAGACATGGATCTGCACATATGGAAATCCACACATTTAAAGACTTTTCCAATATATCATGCACATTTGAAAGGTGTGCATAGCAATATGCACGTGTTTCAACAATCAATACATACACACACACACTACATTTTTAAAAATATGTACCAGTTGGAAACAGCAGAGCAACTAGAATTAGATGTGGGGAAAGCAGTAAATCTGAAGAAACAGACCGGGTAGATGAGCATTTAGTGATCTCCCTATAAAGAAATTCTTCTTTACCATCTAGCTTACCAATATATTTCTCACTTTGTAATATTAACAGAGAGGGCAAAAGGGACAAAAAATCCTCCTGGAATGTCTTCTGTATTCCTGTTAAATTGTGTAAGAATTGGCTTTATGACACAAGTAACATAGGAACACCATGGGTTAGTTTTCCTTCACATGTTGCTGAACATGGAGTTTGGCCAAGGACATTGCCTCATGACATTATTTCTGGCTCATCGAGCATTCAGAGAATTTGCCAAGAATCCTAATGAGACTGGGTAGTTTCAGTGTATAGCTATAGTAGATCTCCCCATATAGGATATCCATGAATTAGTTGGGGAAATGATCTGATTATCTGCATACAACATGCACTTGTCTTTCTTTCTGTCCTATGATCACCAATTATCTGGTCTCTGTTACCTTTATATATAGGGGGTCACAATTCATCAAGCACAAATGTTTTCCTTTGTATGTGGGAAGGAAACAAAAAGCTACTGTATTTAAACAAAGTTTAGCATCTGTTTGCAGAACATTTATTTCTTAAGTGCTTCAAGGATACAGGCCCAAAATACACTGTAGAAATAATCCAGTTTGAGACCACTTTAACTGCCCTGGCTCAATGCTAAGGAATCCTGGGAATTGTAGTTTATTGTGGCATCACAGCTCTCTGACAGAGAAGGATCAATGTCTCACAAAACTACAGTTCTCAGAATTCCCTAGCACTGAGCCAGGGCAGTTAAAGTGGTCTCAAACTGGATTGTTTTTGCAGTGTGTTTTGGACTACAAATCCATATGGATAGATTAGTTGTCAGACTCTGGGACTCTAACCTAGTCAACCCACTGATGAAAATGGTAAGCTGTATTTGTGCCTGAGTATGGGTTTACACAGGACTGCTCTCCAACATGTATAATATAATATGTGATAAATGGCACATACACTACAGGCACCTAAGAATCTTCTACACTATACATGTTTCACCTATGTGGTGGTGGGTTTGTTCTCCAACCCCCATACAAGATGATAGACTTTATCAGTGAGTGAACAAGACCTTAGATCTTGGACAAACTACATAAATTTTCTCATAAGTGTGATAAAAAGACCTTGAGATTATTTTTTAAAAATATGAATCTGGAAGAAAGTGGAGGTAACAGATTTGTCCATCTCTGGAACAGATATATTCATGATCCCTGTAATTGTCAGGCAAGCCTAATCTGTAAATGGAAATAACCTCATTTTCTGCTCTTACCTGATTAACAAATTACTATCCTCTACATTTCAGTGCCACTCTTCTAGCTTTAGAACTTCAGGAAAGAATCCTACCATGAAGAACATAACCTTCCAGGCCAAGACACAGGTATGGCTATAGTCAAATATGACAGGTAGAAACATAGAGCTAGAAGTGACTACAATAGCTATCTAAACCAACCCACTATCATGCAGCAGTACACAACTAAAGTACTGCTGGGTCATCCAACTTCTGTTTAAAGCCTCAAAAGAAGGAAAGTTCAGTATTCACTGAGGCACTGACAAGAAAAGATAATATAGTTGGGGGGGGGCTGGAGAGGAGCTCAGGTAGGTGTTTAAGAGAGAACTGCAGGACAGAATCCTACAATGTAGGACACAACCTTCCAGGCTAGTTATGGGCCTTGAACCTTATTTGTTAAAAGATCATGTAATGGCTTTGGAGCAATCCACACTGCCAGACCTAAGTAGATTTGACTCTGGCTCTGAACTTTCTTGAAGCAAAGAGGAGGAGGAGGAGGAATGACAGGTACATATTAATGGCCTATTATCATCACTATTACCTTTCTTTGCATTGTTAAAATAGAAAAAATTAACTAAATAAAATGCTTAAAAGAATGAAAATTAAAACAAACTAGACTTCAGAAATAGTGTTGCAAATGTAATTAACAGTTAAAATAAAAAAGGGAGGACTTTTCTTTGGGGGTTTCAGTGGTAAGGGGGGGAAGTACAAACTAAAATATTAGCATGTTAAGTGCTCATAATTTTTCCAGTGGTCACATTTATTCCATCAGAATTTTAAAAATTCCACAAGCATGCATGTTCTAAGGGGGAGAAAACCTTTAGGTCAAGTCTTTTTGAAAGAATGCCAAATGTCTTTGTGTCCAGTTATTTATGGTTTCAGATAATTGTACAGAAAATATCAAATTTGCATAGTGTGATTATTGCTGATTATTTATCCAGCAGTCAAAATGTTTCAGTGGTTTCTAGGATGACAGATTGACAAGTACTTAAAACTCATTCATTTTATGAAATTTGCATGTAATTAGGCAATAATGAAGGGGATGTTTGTGGACAGCGGATTATACTACAATATGCTGGAAGGGATTCAAATGCTTGACAAAGTGTTAACACTTATCTTCAGTTGCAACTAAGTCTTGAATGTTTGGTTAAAAAGAATTGAGAAGAAAAATGAAATAGATAGGAATACTTTAAAATGCATCTGTAGAATGTAACACCTTTTCGTACCAGGTTTTCTTTCATTTTCGCATTTCTGATAAATTATTAATGCCTCTCTTTTTGTGGGCACCACATTCACTGTAGCACTCTTTTATATATTTTTCAGCAAAACAAAATGTTTTTATTTTGGTAAAATTCCATGAATTACTAATTCCCACGAGACATAATTTCTGATTTAAACATATTTATCTTAAAATTTCAATAGATAAAATATTTAGCTATACTTTTCTATAATGTTTAGTTATGTTTTTATAGAAAGTCCAGCTACCAGCACTCTGTCACACTTCAATTTGATTGAGAAGATGAATCTATTTGTGATGGTAAGGCTTGATTCTTTATAGCTGGAGTAGTGTGGACAGAATCCTGACATTGGGTGATTTGGCCATTACAGCATTTCCACAGGATAAGCAATGTATCTCTGTGCACACTACTCCTAAGTGTCTTTGTTGCATAGAAGTCTGTATCACAAATTGAATTATTTTACTTGTACTGAAACCAAAGAAGGAAAAAGTGATAAATCAAAGAGGGAAGTGCTTGTAATTTCTAGTATCAATATTTACTTATATTGAGCAGAGATGTTCCCTCAAGTGGCAAAATATGTTTGTTTGTTATAGGATATGATTTTACCATCCACATTTTTTGTGATAAGTCATCAGAAGATATGCATAGGTTTAATTTGTTAGTCTTGTTGGTGAGATACACATCTTTGAGAAGATCTCATTGTGGGAGGAAATGGTTTTATCATAGGGAATTCCTGATGTCTAACCTAACCATCAGCCAAATGATATGTTTATACTCTGCTATCTTACAGTTGTTATGTATCCCCAAAAGACTTTATTGCCTGATATATTTTCTGATCATTTAATCTAGTGACCAGTTATTTGGTGGATTTGTTAATAAACTGAACATTTAAAAAATTGACCAGACATCACTAAGGGCTTGTGCAGACTGGCCAAAAGGGCCAGCCTGGGGGGTGGAGTTGAGGTGGAGTGACCACACACCAGCTGCCCCAATGCTGTCCTGATGCTGGCATCACCCTGCATGCCCCACCACATGGCACATGGCATCAGGGTGCCCCATTGGTGCAGCATGTAGACATGTTGTGCCAAAGGGGCACAAAATAGTTGCAGTGGTGGTGCTAAGGGCGGCTTTTTGCCAGCTCTTTTTGGAGTGGCAAAAAGCTGGATTGGGGTCTCAGCATGTGGCCCCAATCCAGCGCTCCCAGCTGCAGCACAGAGCCACCCCTTAGGGGCCTTCTGTATGGCCCCTAAGTCAGTAATCTAGAATTATACATCATTGCTGCTCTATGTAAGATTTAAATCTTTAGTTGCTGAGCATGTTTGCCTTTCCAATAGCACCTAATCTAGGTAATGTAAAACACAGTGGGCGAGACACTGGGTAGCCACAACATCTTTGGGTGCTTGCCACACCAACCTGGGATTTTGGTCATGTCTCCTGCTGCCATGTGGTCTGTAAGAAGAATCCACACCCTGGGGTAAGATAGCAAAACAAAAGTTCACTTCCTCTGGTATATGGAAACAAAACAGGTTTTGTAGTTTGGGAAGGCACTGGACAGACTCTCTGGCTGAGAATCCTAAATGCCCTAAACTACATGCACCACAATTCCATAGATGTAACATGGCAATTAAAGTGCAATCATAGTACTATAATTGTGTAGTGTAAAAAGGCCCACTAAAGAGTTAAAGAAGTGGTACAAAGGTGACACTGGACATCTCCAGAACTGTTCATCAGACATGATAGTTAAAAAAAATTAGGGAATAGGAAAGAAACAAAATTATCAAAGCAGTGGATTGATCATTGTATACAACTATGGGGACTTACCTGTGGCTTGCTTTGAAACCTGGGGCAGGAGCAAAGTGGGGGCCAGTGCCATTGCCATGCTGACTGGGGTCTTCTCCTTCTCACAAGGCCCTATGCCCTCCTGGGGGAGGGCCTGTGCAATCAGCAGCCAATTAGGAATGAGCTACCTGCTTGCCCCTGATTGGGTGAGTGTGGGGTGGACCTGACTGGGGACTACTTGGAGAAGTCTTTGATCAGGTCCAGTGGGGGAGTTTTTATTCTTTGCATAGCTGGCCAGCTGGACCAGTCACTCTTCAGGAGTGGTGGCCCCCAAGCAGGACATATCAGGCAGGGGTCTTCTTTGCTCTGACATCTCCTTACAGCTTGCTTCTCAAGGTACATAACTCCAAGACAGGCCAGCTAGGCAGGGGTGCCACCATCTGGATTAGGGCCCTCCATGGGTCCTCCCCCTGCCCGGTTTCTGTATTAAAGAATTTTTTGAGGACCAGGCCAAAACAGCCAGGGGCCCTTTTTATCCACCAGGATGGCATCTCCCTCCTTACCCAGTACCAATTCTTGGCTGTTTTCCATAAGGCACTAAGCCTGATCAGGGCCCCGGTGTGGGATTTTGGGGGTCACTCCTTTAGAATAGGCCCTGCCACTTTGACTGCATTATCTGGGGTGTTGAAGGAAGGCTTCAAATGCTTGGGAAAGTGGAAGTCCAGGGGGTATGACAGATACATTCACCCTAATCTGATGATGGACCATGCTTACACTTAATTTCTTGAGTTCCAGGGCAGGAGTAGCCTGGATGGCAGGAACAGCAAAAAGCAGCCACTGGATGTCAGAACACGGTCATAGGAGTGGGTCTAGAACAGACACCAATGGAAGTTCTCTCGGGTGGGAGGCATGCTGGGTGGTGCAGGTTTGTTGTTTATAGTTGCAGTGGTTGGTGGAAGGCAGCATGGGAGAGGTACCTCGTCCCTGCCACCTTATTGGTGGAGCATGGGATGGGGATCCAGGTAGGGTGTCAGTATCCTGGAAAGGATACAGATGGCACGGCTCATTACAGGGCTTGGTGGGGGCAGTGCTCTGAAAATAGCCAGCCCAGGCAGCAAATGGAGGCATTTCCAGAAACCCCCCCCTCAAGTGGAGGCACCGGGAGTCTCACCTACGCAGGTGTAATCCAGTTCTCCACTTCCATTATTCAGCAGAGGCCGGAAGTTTTGGTTCATCAAGCATTATGCAGGCTGCTTGATATCCGTATTCTATCCCATGCACATGCCAACTACTGCAGCTGTATTCAATCAATAGTTGTGGCCTTTTCCTCCAATTTGGTGTTGTCATTGTTGTTGTTGTTGCTGTTGTTGTTGTTGTTGCTGTTCCGGCATAGTGATCTTGCCCTTGGACACACAGATGTTATTGCAAGGTAGTTATTGCTGCTTCAGTGAAGAGAAGAGCTGTTTAAATATCATTTTTTCAGTTTTCTGGGATGAGCAGTTAATGGGTTAGGTTAGAGAGGTGGTTGATGTCCTGAGAACCTATCACTGCATTAGGGTTAGGGTTAGGGAATCATGGGAACTGTATTTTATTGTGGCACAGAGAAGGCTCAATGTCTCAGGAAAAACAAACAAACAACAATTCCCATGATTCCCTAGCACTAATCCTAACCCTAAAAGTGGACTCAATTTGCACTATTTCTGGCAGTCTGCAACCCCCCTAAATTTAGGTGATTCACTAGGCGGGGGGGGGGAGTCAAAGACAAATTTTAAGTGTTTCCTAAAGTATTAGGACAGTTGGAATCTCCATTGTATCGCAATCCATCACAGATGTTGAAAATCTTCTTCCTCTGATGTACGTTGCAGAGGGCATCTCTGTCCTACTGTCATGACATTGCAGAGGGCATCTCTGTCCTACTTGTCCAATAGTAAACAAGTAAGCAAGTAAGAGGGTTACTTTGTGACAGAGTACATGATTTGAATGCAAGTCCTGAGTTCATTTTCTAAATACAATTAGGAAAGCCTGAGACCTTAGACAACTGAGGCTAGATGGTTTAAATGCTAGCTTGATGGATAAATGGTTCAACTCAATATAAAGCAGCTTCCAATGTACCTGTGGAGCAAGATTTTTCTTCTTCTTGGGGCTAAGAGATTTTAATCAGGGGTGCAAATGCAATGTAACAGGCCTGGGTTTATCTTCACCAGCCTCAGATGAAGATGGAAATGTATTGTTTTTTCTGCCTATATCCAATGTCATGAACCTGAGTTCTGTGTTTGACCGTTTAGCATGATTCTTACAAAGCCCATTATTTCATGGTGCATTGTTCACATGGACTACCAAGGTACAAGGAATATAAAACAGGTCATAATGAGCAAGTAAACTGTTCCTTTACACACCAATTATGATCCATAGAATGAGCTTTCTTTTCAAATTTTGAATAGCATCTTAAACTGACTAGGTGGGAGGGAAAGGAAAAACAATCTTTGGTTCCCTGATGGGCATTTCTCAATGAATTATATTCATAGTATTCTCAATAGCCTTATGTAATCTGAATTAATTACTAAATCTATTCCCTTCATTCTCTAATTAACTCATCCTACTGAAAGTAATTCCCCTCTTTAAAATCAGCTCATTTAGATTTCAGCATATTTTTCAGATAGGGGTTTCAGGTAAGATGTGTCATCAGACACCTATGTTTTACAAAAGAAACCTACATTTTCAAGAATTTCCTTGACTTTAGATGTCTACTTATGTACATGCACCCAGAAGTATGAGTGACTGAGTATTTCATTTGGTCCACATTTTAAAATTAAGCAAGCTAATCTGCAACTTCCAGCCAAGCCTACATTTCAGTATTCATTTTTTCTTCAGATTTCACACTATTCTGAATTTTGCAATACAGGTCTAGGCTCAGAAAATCCAGCATCATAAATGTTTGAACCTTTAGTATGGAGGGTGGTGCAGTATGGAGGATGGGCAATTCCATCAAGTCCAAACAAGCTCTGAAAAAGCAATCAGTCCTGCAAAAGGTATATTTTAGTATAAATATATTTAGTAATATTTATTTGAAAGATAATATATGTCAAAATTCAATGGAAAGATAGAAGAAACCCATATATCCAAGTCCTGGCATGGCCATGACATTGACTGGGCGACCTGGGACTAGTCACACTCTTTCTCATCTTAACAGTCCTTGCAGGATCTATTACAAAGGCAACATAGCATACTATTAAAGGCTGTTTAATAGGAAACATTTAGGAACTGCAACAAGTTCCTAAAATCCTATTTGAACATAAAAGTTTTCACATGCTGACAGAAGGATAGCTAGGAGGAATACATCTTATCCTCCTTAGAGAGAAAGTTCCACCTGGGAACAATTGAGCAGCAGTCACCAAGAAGACATTTTCCTGTGCTCCCACGAAAAAAAATCTATGAAGATGTGAGACCATAACAAGGGCCTCTCTCAACAGTCTTTGGAGTACAGTCAGGCGGGGGGGGGGGGGGGAGTCAATTACAGTCAAATTTTAAGTCTTACCTGAAGTATTGGGGCAGTTGGAATCTCCATTGTATTGCAATTCATCACAGATGTTGAAAATCTTCTTCCTCTGATGTAGGAACAAGAATATATACTAGTCTTTTGGATTGCCTGGACAGATTGAATTGTATACTGATATGAATTGGTAGCCAGTGGATTTGTCGTAATACAGGAGTTGTATGCACCCTGTGTTCTACCACAGTCTGGATGCAGCTTTCTGCCAATTGAAGTTTCTGATAATTTTTCAGGAGCAGCTCCACATACTAGGCAAAATAGTAATCCTAATCACGCATTACTGTAGGCATATTAGGCATCTAATTTACATGTCATCAGTTTATTGGTGGCACTGAGCCCCAAGCCTCCAGATAAGTGCTTCCAGTAGTTTCATGTATATGTTAATATCATGGGAGACAGAACCAAACCCTGAGGGATCCATGGGCCACTGGCCAATGTAATGGAGTCTCCCTGGACCATCTTCTGGTTTTGCCCACTAAGAAGTGAACATAGCCAATGTGACAAAGTGCCTCCAGTTTCCATTCACATGTGGCAATCCATGGTTGATAGCATTAAAATGCATGAACTGATTGAGCAGAACCAACAAGGACACATTATCCCTTTCCAATTCCCAGCATACTTCATTCACAAAGGCCACAAAAGCTGTCTCTATTCTATAATCAACCTAACTGAAATGTCTGTAGATAATTCCTCTAATCCAGGAACCACTAGATTAGACCCTAGTGTGTGGCCATACCACTTGGCCAGTCCCACACTACCCAGGAGGCTGTCACATACCAAAGGATCCTGCCCACCTTCTCAGGCTGCGTAAATGGAGATGCATCCATTATAGAGGGCTGAGAGTTAACATCCACTGAATTAGCATCATCTGTAGCATCTAAACTACAATGAATCCTAATGATTTTTTCTGCAATGTTTGGGGTAAATTCTTCACAGTGGGATGTATAGGACCTCTGCAAGTGTCAAACTCCTATCAGAAATAGGGAGAGCACCTTAATGGCATCCAAGCAACCCAAACACAGCTTCAAGAGCAGCAGTAAAAATGAGAGTAGCTCCATTGCTCCCACAACAATGAATCTACCAGTAACTCTGAGAGAGAGAGAGAGAAAAGTTCTTTGAGAAATCAGAGGAAATCTTGGACATGATGAGTAGATAAAAAAGAGATGGAGGAGGCAAAAAAAAATTAATGGTAAAAGATGGAAGGTAAGTAAAGTAAAGTAAAGTAAGGAAAATGACTGTAATGCATATTGGCCTTCCTCTTGAAAAAAAAATTGTGTGTGTGGGGGGGGGGTTCTTTGACACAATTTATGTTTCAAGACCTGAGCAGATTTTATGAAGCTATGGGAGTTTGTTTGTTTTTTGTTAATATGTAGTGATTATTCATCTCTCAACCATCAAACTTAATGATGGAGAATGTTATGCTATTCAGTGTTCCATTCATTTATTTCCTGTTACTGTATTTCCTAGTTTAATTTGCTTCTAAAATGCAAAGAGGTTTAGCATACTGTTGTGTTAGTCACTCATTTCTAGGCTATTCAGTTACAGCTGGTGTTGTTTACTACATTCTATAGCAAACGTCTCCGATATAAACCTGATGAAATGATAAGAAGTATGGAAAAGCACTATGGTAGGATTATGGATTTTGCTCTGTATTTGTAAAAGATTTTACTTATGAATGAGCATATTGTTGTTTTGAATTTACTGGGCTGAGGGTATTTCCCTTTTTAATTGCCTTTCAAATAAAGTTCTAGATCCTCTGGGTTGAAAATGTTTTACTTTCAACTTTTAGCTGAAGCACTACAATTTTAAACTTATTGGTTACACTATTTTTTAAAAGACCCATTGAATTCATTGCTGAATGGTGAATCAACACATAAGATCCCATTTAAGAGTCTACTCTAGTCAGGATTAACAATAGGATTCTGACCCACAACTTTCTTCTTTGGGTTATCAATCAACAGCTACAACATAGGACCCATTAAGCATATATACATATTTAAATGGTTTACATTTGTATTTGATTGTAAATTTGGGTTACCTGCTCCAAACTGTTAGGGAGAGCTGGTTTCCTTAAGTAATGTTATTTATATAGCTCCAGTGCAGAAAAGTACAACACTGGGTATATGGTGCCTCTCCAACCGATGTTAGCCCTCACTGACACCCCCCTCAGACTGCTGCCACTGTTGTCAGTAAAAAATGGTATCATTGAAAATCAGCTGTGCCACCCCAATCACAAGGCGGGGAATGAAATAACCCTATTTTTTAAGCATAATAAAAGCAAAAGCAAAGCAGCTTATTTATATACCGCTTCATATCACACTATAGGATGTCTAAGCGGTTTACAACTGTGAGCTGATTGCCCCCCAACAAGCTGGGTACTCATTTTAGCGACCTCGGAAGGATGCAGGCCTGAGTCGAGCCTCAGCCCTGGCTGGTATTGAACTCGCAACCTTGTGGTCTATGAGTAAGTGGCTGCAGTACAGGCATTTAACCACTGTGCCACCAGGGCTGAAGGAGGCCCTTCAAAATGATGGAGCTTTATGATGCAGGAGGACTATCTTGCTCCTTCCTGAACCATAGAGCACCATCAGTTATTGGCAAATGAGAAATTTGTAATTGGCCTCCATGAATCATAGATTATACTACTAGGCTGTGATCCCATTTTTTCTTTGCATCCATTTTCTTCTCCAGAGAAACATTCATAGCCACTCAGCAGAAAAATGTAGGAGAGAAAACTGAAATAAAAGCACTACATTATGGGTATAGTGAGAGCTAGCATGGTGTAGTGGTTTGAGCATTGGACAATACTCTGGAGAGCAGGATTCAAATCCCCACTTGGCCATAGAAACCCACTGGGTAGCCTTGGGCAAGTTACACTCTTTCAGGCTCAGAGGAAGGCAATGTCAAACCCCCTCTGAATAAATTTTACCTAGAAGATCCTGTGATAGGTTCACCTTAAGGTAAAGGTAAAGATAAAGGTATTCCCCGTTGACAAGGTTGTGAAGTCATGTCCAACCATAGGGGGCAGTGCTCCTCTCCCTTACTAAGTCAAAGAGCCAGCGTTGTCAGAGGACGTTTTCATACTGTCCTCCTAAAGCCGGGTGGAGCCATTCCGGAACGGGTCGTGCCGCCGATTCCGGAATGGCTCCGCTGCCGAAAGGCTAATTCCTGTTGGACAGCCGGAATTACCTTTCCACCGCTTCAGCCGGAGTTATCGTTGGTTCGGCTGGAGTGACGCCAGACTTAGGGCTCCGTGCGTTTGAACACACGGAGTGTAAAGCCGGACGGATGCAGGGATGGCACCGGAAGGGGCGGGGTTTGCCGCTGCGCGCGTGTGAACTACGCGGAAATGGAGCCGGAGTGGGGCCGGACGGAGGTAGGATTGCCTCCTCAAAAAGGCCAGTGTGAAAACGTCCAGAGACTACTGTGAGCATGTGCCTAGCATGATTGCACAGAACACTGATTACCTTCTCACTGAAGTTGTACCTATTTATCTACTTGCATTTGCATGCTTTCAAACTGCTAGGTTGGCAGAAGCTAGGACTAGTAACAGGAGCTTCTCGAACTGCTAACCTGCCAATCTTGCAATCAACAGAGTCAGCATCTTAACCACTTGAGCCACTGCATCTTTAGGGTTGCCATAGGGGGGATGCAGACTGGTGGCCGAGGGCTGCCCTGGGAAGCAGAGGATTGGGGACGAAGCTACCCCATGCCTCGGCCCCAATCTACCCTTTGGGCAGCATGTCCGGATGCTGAGCCGGAAGGAGATCATAGGAGTGCTCACCATGTGCATGATGATATCCTCAGGAAAGGGTTGGGGCGCCCAGCGTCTGGCTGCCCCTCCCCTTCCTGGGCTTGAAGACGGCACTTTGCGCCATCTGCAAAGCCCCATAATTCAGAAATGACTTGAAGGTAAACAAGAGCAACAGTGTGTATAGTACATACATCTAGACATGAAAAGAGTTGAAGTCATGGTTTTTGTTCCAAATACTACCTCTCTGATCAGACACAGTGTGTTGTGCCTGAGGCAGCTCATGGTCACTTCTACTTTGTGTGGTCTAACTACAAATAGAAAGGATAGACACACACACATACACATAGACATGAATACTTGAAATGATTTATTTTCTAAGTCCTAGAGTCCAAGATAACAACCAGACTCAGGCTGCAAGCATGAAATGTTTAGAAGATATTTGTGAACACAGTATATGAGACTGAATTTGAATGAAGAATAAGTCACATCTAAATAAGAGTGTACCTCTTGGATTCAGTGGGACCAATTATAACTGAATACAGTGGGGCCTCCTTATCCGCAGGCTTGTCATGCATGCATTTAAGCATCCGCAGATGGCAAGCCACCCAATGTCCCCAGTGGCAGTGCATACATGCAGCCACACTAGCAGGCACATGCATGTGGAGCTGCCATTAGGGAGAACAGGACTTGAGGTCCCACATTTTTGGGTATCCGCAGGTGGCGGGGTCTACAATGGATCCCCTATGGATACCAAGGTCTGACTGTTCTGCAATCACAATTTAAGTCCAACACCATCAGTCATACAACAGATTATGTATTAAACTGAGCCAGTATAGGTCTTGGTTTAGGACTCTTCTGCACATGCTGCTTAGGAGTATTGCGACCTTAGAAGTAAAACTAAAAGCCCAACACATTAAAAACAAACAAAAAAAAACTACATAGGTGCAAATACATAATAGAAATTCTGCTATAAGGAATTTCCCTTTTTATCAACTGCTAAATACATAACTGAAAATCTTACTACCCTCTTCATGATGAAAAGGACCTAATCTTTATCCCTGACACCTGAACCCCTCTCCTCCCCAGTTTTGCTTCTTTTTTTTTGAACCAAACTAGTAAATACAGTCCCTTCTTTAGCTCTTCCCCAACCACTGGGCCAGATTTGTAGGAATTTCAAGAGTACAAGTCAATGGCATGGGAGAGAACTGACTTAACCTATCTGTTTCCATTTTGCCCCTAACAGTAGCCAGCAGGTATACCCTTCAAAGCTCATAACCAAAGTCTGATAGAAATATCCATCCTCATTTTATTACCATCATGCAATAATCAGATATGAATTTCATTGTATTTAGCTCACCACTATGAGTAGCTTATATCCACTGACTGATCTGGCCTCTGTGGAAGTATATTAGTAGTAGAGGTTTTCAAAGTATGAGAAAATGAAGAATGAATGAACGTCTGGAAATGTTTGAAAACTATTAAAGCAGTGCAAATGCTGTTTAATTCTATAGTACAAATTTGAATTGTAGATTTTAGACAGAGTGAAAACTTCAGCTATATAGTATAGTATAGTATAGTATAGTATAGGGAAGCTTGCATGCATATATTACTATATAATGTTTTGATGGATTGATGGATGGACAGAGAAAGAGAGATTCTGTATTTAAAATAATTTACAGTGCTTTATGTAATTAAAATTATAATTTAAAATAATACTGTTTTCAGTTAGTGTTACCATTATCTGTTTCTTATCTTATGGCAATCATAATCTGAATTCAACATTGTTGTATACAAACAGCAATCACATATATAAGGTTCAATGGTATGTTAAATAGTGTAGGTCCTGAGGATTAATACCATGTAAAAATCTACAATATTTGGCCTCGTGCTCAACAGTGGTTCATCAAAAATTAAACAAGAAAAAAAAGAGTGACATATATAAATGGAGGTATTGAACTGGTGTCTGAAGAAATATCCCAGAAGTATGTATGCAGCTAGTGAAGCAGCATTAGTTAATATCATGTGTTATTCGGATCTGAACAGACTGTACAAAAGTAATAGAAAAGAAAGTGAGTGAAAAATGATAAGTAAGACTGGTCAGTGCATTATGGAGTTCACATATGGGGCTGTACCAAATCACTCCATGTGGCAAGAATAAGATCGTCAACTCGTGAAATACAATATTTTAGTTAAGAACAAAATGGGAATTTTGTGCCTCTGTGCTGTTCACCTTTCCCCTTGGATTTCAACATAGTGTGGCTACACAGAAGGACATGTCATGACCCAGTGCTTATATTCCCCCATACTCTTGCATTAATTTTGAGTATTTTCCTGCTCCTAAGTGGGATAAGAATAGCAGATGTACCACTCAGTTTCTCTATTCTTTTTTAAAGGCTTCATTTGGGGAGGATTCAGCAGCTGTTTCTTGATTTGGAGGATAATTGCAATTCTAGTCACATAAAATCAAGTAAATGGTTTTTAACACTGCCCCCCCCCTCAAAAAATAAGAATAAGAAATGCATTGGTAAGGTGATTCACATATCCCAAGGTGGTTCTATTGGCTTTAATGGTATGATAGTGCTAAACATTTCTTCCACTTTATTGGGATACCTAGGGTTGTGTGTATGTGTGTGTGCATGCACACGCTTAAAATGGCTTCAATCTCTTAATCTCTTTTCCAATGAACCACATGCTTTATTCATTTGTTTCAGCTCCTTTTTTCTGCCCATTTGTCATTTACATAACACTAGGCAACCAGTCCTGTGAATATCGTAAACTACAAAAAAGCTTCTATAGTATTTTATTTTTTTCCCCTGACACAGGGGACTTCATAGAGAAATCCTCAGCTGTAGATTCATTACACTTTCTGTTTAGCTAGCCATTTCCTAGTGGAACATTGATATTTTATTTGGCTGGCAATAGCTCCTAGTACAGGAGAACAGTTGTATTTTTTCATCTGGCTATTGGAAAGTATTTTGCTTGCTTATTTTTCCTGAGTGTGCATGTGTGTGAACGAAGATTAATGTATGTGTTTTAATTTTAAAAATATTTGATGCAGTTGCCTTTAATGTGTTTCATTGTGAAAAATATGGGACATTCACTGGATTAATTCCATGTGCATTTATTATTTTCAGCACAAAGTTCCAGGGTAAAGGGCCTATTTTCTGCCTTTCATTCTTGAACCCATGGTCTTCTCCAGCCTAAAACTCCCACAGATATATGGGCCTAAGCAGACTGCCAGAAATAGTGCACATTAAATTGAGGCACTGCCCTGGCTCAGTGCTAGGGAATCATGGGAACTGTAATTTATTGTGGCATCAGAGCTCTCTGACAGAGAAGGCTCAATGTCCCAGAAAAAAATACAATTCCCATGAGTCCCTAGCACTGAGCCAGGGCAGTGCCTCAATTTAATGTGCACTATTTCTGGCAGTCTGCTTAGGCCTATATGTTACTTTTTTCCATGCCATTCAGTTCCTGAAGTTCTGATTCTTTTTTTGGTATTCTTTTCAATGCAGATACTTTCTATACAGTTTTTGTAGGGGCAATGTAGTATTTGAGCCAATCTTCTCTTTTTTCCCCAAATTAAATTTTCATTTACAATTTTCACTGCTATTTAATGATTGCCTAATATAGGTAATATGCCTGTTATATCATAGAATGTGATTATGTTTTCTTCTGGGATTCTTGGAAGTGTAGTTTGTTGTGGCACTAGAATTCTCTGACAGAGAAGGGTAAATGTCTCACAAAACTATAATTCCCATAATTCCAAAGCATTGAGCCATGGCAGCTAAAGCAGTGTCAAACTGGATTATTTCTGCAGTGTGGATGCAGCATACATTTTGTATGTCTTTGGCATCATCTGTTTTTTTGTTGTTTTGTTTTGTTTTGTTTTTTGCATGGCTTGACTATATGTCCAATCAAATTTTAAAAGTAACTATTTCAGTTTATTGAAAGTTTTGCTGTATTGAAATGTTGTGAAACTACTTACTTTTGCCAGAATCCTGTATCAGTTTATACTTAACTAATTACATAACTTTGCCTGGCCTGACTCCCCAAAACCTGATGGAAAGATCATTCAGCCATGCTCTGATTTGTCAACAGAATAGCCTTTATTTTCCCAGTGCAGCTGATGCCTGTTAAAGTGTATTGCAGGGATGAATTACTATTGTGGCAATAGTGTTTAAAACTTATATGAAACAGTGTCATATTAATATTGCAAATATGAAACAGTTACTTAACTGTAACTGTTTCATATTCACAACTGCTACTTAGTCATGATTTTGAAACTATTATCACAATTCAAACTGGGCCCCTAACTTACTTTATTATGCATCAAATGCATGGGGAGAAGAAGGACCATTCTGCCTATGATCAGAGCACAGTTGAATTATGATTCTGTCAGGTTTTGGAGGACCAGGCCAGGAGAAATTACTTAGTTAAGTACCTAATTAAGTATAAACTCATACAGGATTCTGCCCTTTATGTTTATCTATGGTTTGCAAAGTTATATCTCCTGTTTCTTTATTGTGGAAAATAAGGAGGAAGGATGTATATTGTCCATCTTAATGTTGGGGTGGAGAAAAGAAAGAGAAAGACATACCTTATAGTATGGGTGGTCAAATTCCAATGGTTATTTTATTATAGTATTTTATTTACTATATTTATACCCCACTCTTCAGCCACAAAGGCTCTCAGAACAGCTTACAGATAGTTAATTAGACGATTCCTTGCCATCAGGCTTACCAAAAAAGTAATGACACAAAAGAAAGGAATGGCAGTGGGGAAGGGGAGCAAGTCCAGTGGTTCTTCTCTCCTTCTGAGGTCTGGACCATGGCAGATGGACTGGAGAGAGGGCTCTGCTTCTTAGTCTAGGCTAGGTCCAATGGAGCTGGGCCTATCTCTCTCCCTCTGAGGCCGGATGATATCAGATGGACTGGAGGGAGGGCTCTGCTTCTTATTCTAGACTAGGCTTGATGGAACTGGACCTGCAACTCTCCCTCTGAGGACAGATGGTATCAGATGGGCTGGAGGGAGGGTTCTTCTTCTTAGTCTAGGCTAGGCCCAATGGAGCTGGGCCTGCAACTTCCCTCTGAAGTAGGATACTATCAGATGGACTCGAGGGAGGCTCTCCTTCTTAGTCTAGGCCCAATGGAGCTGGGCGTGACTCTCTCCCTCTGAGGCCAGATGGTATCAGAAAGACTGGAGGGAGGGCTCTCCTTATTCTGGCTAGGTCTAATGGAGCTGGGCCTGACTCTCTCTCTTTGAGGCTGGATCGTATCAGATGGACTGGAGAGAAGGCTCTATCTCTTAGGGGGGGATGCACACGGGCTAAAAGGGTTGTTTTGGGGTTGACCTGAAGGCATGGTCTTTAGATGACGCATGCCAAAAAAGTGCCCCCTACCTGCCTCTTCCTGTGAAAGTGCGCTCCAAAAAGGAGTCACTTTTTTCCACTCCTTCAGTGAAGATGCGCACCTTCATGTATGCAGTGACACCGATGCACCAGGAAACAGCCATATAAATGCACCATCACATGTGCGGTGGAAATTGACTTAGCAATCCAGAGCATGTGCCCTATGATGCAAGATTTAATTTAAAGCACCCTATGCTTCCAGGTGTGGATGCACTGGCATAGGTATGCTTGAATATTAGAACCCTAACCCTAGGGAAGCAGAGATCAGTGAATTCTTGCATGATATGTGGGTATATGACAGAACCTGTGCAGGTGCACAGGATGCCAAACTAGTCAGCTTTGTACACAGAGAGTGACAGACTGTATACTAGCTATGACAGGTCCTGTGCAGGTGCACATGGATGTTTTCCTGCACAGATGCACAGGTGTGGAGAGTTGATCTTGTGCACGTGTGCCTGTGTTTGAGAACAAAAAAAATTAAAGCAGCTATTGCCAGTCCATGCGGTTGCTCCATCTCCCTTTGCGGCGTCCTTGGGGGCTGGTGGTGTGGTTGCGGGGGCTTCAATACAGCCTCAGAAAAGCTGTATTGACTTCCCCCAGTGCGGCTGCTCTGTCCCCATTTAGGGTAACCTCAGGGCAGGCAGTGCGATTGCTGCAGCTTAGGGAAAAGGCAACTTCAGGTCACCTTTTCCTGCCTGTCTGCATAGCCCCTTAGGGCCTTTGCAGACTGCCAGAAATAGTGCAAATTGAGTCCACTTTAAGGGTTAGAGTTAGGGTTAGGGAATCATGGGAACTGTATTTTATTGTAGCATCAGAGCTCTCTGACAGAGAAGGCTCAATGTCTCAGAAAAAAAAAACAATTCCCATGATTCCCTAGCACTAACCCTAACCCTTAAAGTGGACTCAATTTGCACTATTTCTGGCAGTCTGCAAAGGCCCTTAGTCTAGGCTAGGCACAATGGAGCTGGGCCTCTCTCTCTCTCTCTGAGGCCGGATGGTATCAGGTGGACTGGTAGAAGGCCCACTGTCATGTCATTGTCATATCATGGGCCATTGTTCTATCTTTGGGAGGCCTTGTGAGTTCCACATCCCCCCCCCCCCGGATTTGGGGCTAAACTAAGTTGTGGAATGTGCCTGGTTTTAGTGGAGACCCCTAATGTTTTTATTCTACTTTAAAGCAGCCAGTGACCAAGTTGCGTAAAATATTCTGAAAATTTGACTCCAGTAAATAACTTTGAGCTTATACAAACTGCCAGAAATAATCCAGCTTGAGACCACTTTAACTGCCCTGGCTCAATGCTAGGGAATCGTGGAAACTGTAGATTATTGTGGCACCAGAGGTCTCTGACAGACAAGGCTCAATGTCTCAGAAAAAACTACAATTCCCATGATTCTCTAGCACTGAGCCAGGAGAGTTAAAGTGTTCTCAAGATGGATTATTTCTGGCAGTCTGTACAGGCTCTTCACAAGGGATGCAGTGGCTCAAGTGGTTAAGACACTGACTCTGTTGATTGCAAGATTGGCAGGTTGGTAATTTGAGGCCCGGGTGCTGCATGATGGGTTGAGCTCCTGTCACTAGTCCCAGCTTCTGCCAACCTAGCAGTTTGAAAGCATGCAAATGCAAGTAGATAAATAGGTACCGCTTTGGTGGGAAGGTAAACAGCATTCTGTGTTGTCATGCTGGCCACATGATCACAGAGTATTCTCTGACAACACTGGCTCTTCAGCTTAGTAACAGAGGAATGACTCATTCAGCTTAGTAACAGCATCACTCCCTTCGGTCAGACATGACTTGACAACCTTGTCAACGGGGAATACCTTTACCTTTTAAATAACTTCATAGCAGTGGAGGAAGCAGTACTAGGAATGGGATGTTTATGCCTTCCCTCACCACAATTTTCAAAATTTAATGCTTGAAGTTATGTTTTGTTTTTATTTTTTTACTGAGGAAAAAACCTATATAGGTAGTTACACTCTGTCCCAGAAAAACAATCAAATGTCATCTTTAAGAAGGAATAATTTAGAATGAGGAAATAGAATTAGTATAAGGTCTGGTTCCTGTCCTCACAGGCTCTACTATTCAGATCAAAACATCAGCCACTTTTGACTTTTAAATTGCAACCCTAAATACAAGGAAACAATCTTCACTGAATGTAACACAACTGACATTGAATGTAACATGAGTAACCATATCTAAATTTGCATTGCACCGAAAAGGATGCTCAAAATTCTGGACATCTACCAGTGTTGCATGTGTCTTGACCTTCATTACAAAGTATACTTTCTTATTAATTTAAGGTTAAGATTAATTTGTTGAACCACTTTTATTTCCACAAGGGCTTCAAAGGATTGTACAATAAAACATATTAACAACATTGAAATCTAGATTTATAAACAACTTAGCCTTTCATGCATAAGGAATGGCTCATTAATTATTGAGTCATTCCTCATTATTGACTGATTAACTATAGGTATAAAGCTGTATCATTGGGTTTAAATAGCATAAATGCTCCAGATCCTGTCAGATCTTGGAAGCTAAATAGGGATAGCCCTGGTTAGTACTAGGATGGGAGACTGCCAACAAATACAAGGTATTGTAGACTATGGGCCTTTACAAACTGCCAGAAATAATGGAGCTTGAGGCCACTTTAACTGTCCTGGTTCAGTGCTTGGAAATCATAGGAACTGTAGTTTTTCTGAGACATTGAGCCTTCTCTGTCAGAGAGCTCTGGTGCCACAATAAACTACAGTTCCCATAATTCCCTAGCACTGAATAGGGCAGTTAAAGTGGACTGAGGTTGCATTATTTCTGGCAGTCTGTAAAGGCCCTATATTCCACAGGAAAGAACTGGCAAAAACACCTCTTGAGTATTCCTTGCCTAAGAAATCCTTATGAAATTCATAGGGTCATCATAAGTCAATAGGTGACTTGAAGGCACACACACATACACAAAGGAGTATCCTTCTGCAGCAAGATTCCTGATCCAAGCCTCTGTTTAGCAATAATATGAGGGATGTAATGACAACTTGTGACTTTTCAACTTAATCTGTATCTCCCAAATCTTCCTACTCTTGTTTTAAGTGCTATTTAATTAGACCTGAACAAAAAAACCAAAAAAGAATATTTAAATTGAAAGAGCAAATCTCTCTTTTGATTTGCAATTCTTTTGCTCTCTTCTCATTCCAAATAATAGAAATACACAGAGTAATAGGGTATGTAAAGTAATTCACCCATCATCTTCCCAATCTTTTAAAAAGTCTTGGGGAGATAAGCACAGTTTGATTTATTTTGACAATGGGTTGTGAAAAAAATTTAAGAACAATAGTCTACTAAAAGATGTTTTAAAAAGCCCCTTGCTGTGTTCTAGAAATGATCATTTCAGGTATTTCTGGGATTTGAAAGATTATAATATAATGCAATCTATGCACGTTAAAGTTATTACAAGGGCAGGACTGAAAAAGCTGCTCCATTTACCATTGTCAGCAGTGATTTTTTTAAAATTAAAACTACTGTTGTTTTCTTACATATGTTGCGATCATTATGCTTTTTCCCCCCAAAAAAATCTTTATTTAAAAAATTGCCTCCCTTCTTTCTCTCCTGCCACTTCAACATTTTGCTTCAATGAGTTTCTTAAGCCAAATATTTTCACCCTTGTTCCTTTGCTGGTTTCATGCAGCACAGGCATTATGCACAGACAAAACAGTTCTAGCATCAGGAATGCAGACGTATCCAAGGATTCCTCTCTCCCTGTCTCTCCCCCACCCCACCTGCCCATACTACCAAATTGTTCGCTTCAGAGCTTCTGGCCAGTACAGGCATTATGCACACGCAGCTCATGCCTTTGTCATAGGTCTATCCTGTGCTTGTCAGCAGAGCAGCCTCACCTTGTCCATTCTGACTCATTCTCTTCTGTTCAGCAGTTAGCCCACAGTTTTCCTTTGCAGCAGTATCTGTGCCTGGCAGGAATGTCTGGGGTGGCTTTTCACAATCTGGAGTATACTGGTACTTATTCATGAAATGATCTATGAGCCGCTTCCTAGTGAGGGCTACTTCTTTTTCAAAGGTATGTACTACGCTTCTGCTAGTTTTGCAAAGAAAAATCCTGACTCGGTCCATCTCTTTTTCATAGTATTCTTCCACTGTTAGGTCATCAAAATTCTTAGAAAGGGACAAAAACTCACAAGAGTCCTTGCTGCGCTTGGCATGTTCCAGCCATGGGTCATGATCAGGTTCCCAACTCTCCAGCTCTATCAAGCAAAAGAAACACTTCACCACATCAGGTTCATTTGTGTTTGAACAGTGGATAAAATCAGCATTGGCCATATTTTCAGGAGTACATTTGCAATTCTCCTTAAAAGGCCAGCGCATGAAGGTTTTCAAGCGATTTTCATACTCATACTTATCCCTAAAATCAAAGAGGGTGTTGGAAGTTGCATGGATATCTTTCAGGATTGCCTCCATTTAAGAAGTTGGTTTAGTGACCTTCTTTCTCCACTCCGACCCTCTTGCATGGCTTAACTCTTTGTATTTAAGTCATTTGGTAAGCTTTTGTTGTTGCAATCATTATGCTGCTTTAAATTTTTTTTTTTAAAAAAAATGTTCTACAATCATAAGAATAGTATTATCAGAGGGTGAACTAACTTTGGACCAGGTCCAAGTCCATAGAAGTCAACTAGAGGCTATTGCTTATTTCTTTATTATTTAAAGTAGGTATGGAATGCATATTGTAAAATATTCACAAAAGGTTGAAAAACATGTTTCTTGGATGAGAAGAATCCTTGACTGACAAGAATCTTTACAATTTGGGACTTATTCTACACAAAATTAACATGTGGTTGTTTTGCACAGAAAACAGCATTTTACACACACACACAAAATTAAAGACAAAATATTGGGGCTGTGTGTGTAGAAAATGCTGTTTCCAGCACACAAATGTGGTGTTATAGGAGAATTCTACAGATACCATGGACTGCTAAAAAAGGGAATCAATGGGTTTCAGGCTTGAACTCTCCCTGGAAACAAAAATTACTTAACTGAGGCCATCATACTTTGGACAGATCATGAGATATGAGTTGACACTCTGGAAAGGACAACAGTGCTTGGTAAGTGGAATAAAGTAACAAAAGAGGAAGACAGGTGGATTGATTCTATCAAGGAAACCATGGCCTTGAGTTTGCAAGACCTGATCAAAGCTGTTGATGGCCGAGGCTTTTGGAGGTCACTCCTTAATAATGTTCCCATATGTCTAATCACCTTGAATGCAAATAACAATAAATAGAGGATAATATTTAGATAATATTATTAACTTTCAATGTTTTAGTAAGAGTAACAATGCACACAAACATCCAAAAACAACTAAATTCAGTAAGAAACAATTCTAAAGCATATTATTTTAGAAATTCATAGTCCAACAGTTCACTGCCCTGATGCCCAACTCTCCTATACTATCTGCTTCTCAGTGAAAGGGCAAGCCCTCTGCTGCTATATATCTCCTCTTATTTTTCCTTCTACTGCCAGTGGCATCTGGGATTTTAATTAAATTTTAATTTAGTTTTTTGTCTTAAAGACAAAAAAGAAAGAACTCCTAAAAGAAAGCTAGAAAACTTAACACATTATAATATGCAGACCAATTCTAGCAACACAGCCACTCAGCAATGCTTATCTTAAATTGTTGTTTCACTTCAGATGCAGAGCTTAACACTGAACCTGTGGCAATAGTTGCACTTAAGCTTTCTCCTTTCTCCTTCAACGAGCTACAGATCTTTCAAACCCATACCAGGGCACTTTGTTATTCAAAGTAAGATTGAGTGGGACTAGCTCCTCATATTTTTGCTTGATGTCTGCCTCATTTAAAATTTAAATAATGGTCATGAGGTTTTTGTTTTTTTTTAAAAGCTCTTTTCTACTTTTATCAAAACGCATTTACTAAAACTTACAATATTCTTCTCAGCTGCTCAGTTTCTTTCTCTGGTTCCTTTCACCTGTTTCAAAATGTTCTTCATTATCTCCACTAATCATTCTGCTGTCCATGTGTGTCCTCATCACTATCTTTTTCTGATATCATTTGTTTGCCTCCTCTTCTCCATCTTTCATTTTGTCAATCCACTCTCTCTTCGATTCTCTTTAATTACTCCATTTGTCTATCCATCCACTCCTTCTTCATTTCCCTTCCCCCCACGTGCCCTCTCCACTCTTGCCTTCTACTCCTTTTTCTTCTCTCCTCTTGCCTCATTCATTGCACCCACCCTCTACATGTTTCCTTTGCCTTCCATGGCTCTGCACAATGAGGTAGTGTGCAGGGAAGCAATTTTTCACTAATTTATTTCTTGGAGGAAGTAATGAGTAACTTTATCAATTTGCATAGTTTTTGAAGACTATTTGCTGTGCAGGACTTGTTCTGTGCAAAATCCACATGTGATTGTAAAGGAAAAGTGCAAAGCATGGAGACAAGATTGTAACAAAGCTTTTTCCCCACACCATTCCTAGAAGATTACTTTATTACTGGAAAGGGTAGATTTGTTGGCATTTAAAAAAAAAACAAAAAAAAAAACAACAAACAGTAGGCCCTAATGTAATTAATATCAATGGGCTTGTTCTAATCTCTGATGCATGTACACCACCGTGTGATCTTTATTGGAAAGGTAATATATAAGTGTAGCAGTACTCCTACTAGTAATAGTGATAATAATACTAGAGACCAACATGAAAAGAAAAGACCAGTTATCATACTACCAGCTATTTAAGTCCTCAGAACCTTAGTGCAGATCATTTTTTTTATAAAAAAGGAAACAAAATAAATGACTAACAAAGGGCCAGAGAAGATGGGCAGAAAAAGCAGCTCAATCCTGTATTTTCCAAAAGTGTGTTGAACCCTTGCTGTCCACACAGCCTACTCCCAAGGTGGGCCAAATACCCATGGGCAGACCACAAGGCACATTGTCAAGCCATGCTCTTTAATCATTTTTGTTGCCTCCTCACCATGCTTGTGCGCCATCACACAAACACACTGTCTGCAACTTCCAAGTACCTCCCACATCTGCCCAGATGCGACCCCATTACATGGTTGCCCCTTCAATCAGCCACATGTTGCATGTGCAATGTGCCATTGCATGAGCACTGTGCTGCTGGTACAGGACATTGATGCCTTGGTGTGCGAGTGTTACATTGGCAAAGCACAATCATGGAGGATCCTCCATGCATGTTCCCTTCATCCCCTTAACCCCATGCCCCCCTCTTGGACTGTCTGGCTTGTGTATGTTGTAATTACATCCATTAGAGTTCTTGAACTTTCATTTTTTTTGCTTTGCCATAGCCCCGCACTGGCACCAGGCAGTTTACATGCAGGTGTGAAGATGTGCATTTTCCAAGCTAAGCTGGAGTATCCCAGCTTCTTTTTGCTTCAGTTTATAGCCCTGGAGCACTGCTTCGTTTCAGTTTCCACCAGCTTTGGAGATGTGCATCATAAAATGCCTCACCTTCAAAGTGTCTGGAAGCCCCTTTATTTTGCCTGTCTGAATCACCCCAAAGCAACTAATACTCTAGCATCATATTCCTGATATCTCAAGATATGATGCATAATATTTTACAGCATTAGGTGTTTCACACTCATTGGGTAAAAGACAATGAAATTTAATATTTGACTGGTAGTACTTGATAGCCAGTTGTAATGGCTTTTATTTTTATTTGACATTCTATATATAATAGAAAATTTGTATTTCATAGGCAATCCAGGCTAATGGCTTATTAATACCTTTAATTTAATCAGTCATTTGCTAACATAAAAAGTGCCCTTTTCAAGGCATGAAAGGGGCTAATAGTGAAGGCACTCTAAGGTGCACGGAGGCCACTGCATGGATATTGCTAATAGCTAATAGCTGCATGAGGTCTTTCACTGAGGTGAAAGACAAATTTTCACACACAATAAAAAGAGTCATGCACCATCCTATTTTTCACATTGGCCAGCCAAATACCCATGTGAAGCTCTGGGGTTGGAAAGTTACTTTTTAAAAGTAATTCATTATCTGTCTTACATTATTCATTATTAATGAAATACAGTGATCCCTCAGTATCAATGGATTCTGTGTCCACAGATTCAACCATCCACAGCTTGAAAATATTATAGACACACATTCCCAAAGGAAAACCTTTATTTTACCATTTATATAAGGGACACCATTTTACTGTGCCATTGTAAATAATGAAATTTGAGCATCCATGGTTTTTAGTATTCATGGGGGCCCTGGATCCAAACCCAAGAGGATACCAAGGGCCCACTGTTTACAAAATGTTAAAAAACACAAAAATGGACAAAGGCGGCCAAAAATGTTGGTCATTTGTTAACAAAAAGGTAATGCATCGTAGGTAATGTCCTTACTTGTAAGATGTTACTTCTAAATTCTCAGGAAGCCACAGACAGATCATAGGTCTAGTAGCACGTTTCCCAGGAACTGGTATGCATAAACTTTCTACCTTCCATATGCCCATCATCAGGAGTAGCCATTGCCAGTTTTATACTCCATTATTTTATTTACTTCTGTTTCAAGTCTTTCCAAGCAAGTGGCCATCACAACATCTTGTGGTGACAAATTTCATAGTGTAATTAAGTGTGACTTGTGAATAATTACTTCCTTTTCTCTCCCTCAGTTTCTCACCATCCAGTTTCACTGGATGCTCTAGGGCAGAGAGGAAAAAGAAGAGGGAGAGGGAGAGGAAGAGAGGGAGGGAGTTCACTTCTTCCAATCCAGTAAATCAAGCAAGCTCAAAAGTAAGTAATACGGGATTACACAGTGGGTTCACAAGTGTTTGTGGGATTGCTGCCTTATAATGGTGGAAGTGCATGTTTTCTTTGCCCTGTAAACAAGTGCCTCAGAATGAAGCAAACATATGTTCAAACAATTTTAACACACTTCAGATTTTTTTCATTCTTAATTATTCAAATAATACTTTATTCTGAATCTTTTCCAAGATTAGCTAAATGAAGATTTTTAAGATAACTAATTGGTACTGGAGCGTATAAAGGGCAGGTATAAATGGGCATCCTCTCAGACTTAATATGACACAACTCAGCTTAAAATGGATCCTCAACATCCTGTAGTCTGACTAATATTTTGTGTTGTCTCAAACAAATAAAAAAAGGGAGGGGAAAAAGATAATAATAACAATAACAATATACCAATATAGGCCTGTGACAGTTTGGAGGTGCTAACATGAGACAGGAGGTTCCTATACCTGTTAACCTACAAACTACAAAAAAGATAGGGTCAGGGTAATAGGGGACAAATCTCCAATTATGAGTAGTTGAGTTGCTACAGACATCCTCACAGTCATCTAGTTTTTCTGTTGTCTGTCCAGCAGGTCACACAGTTTGAGGAATTCCTGTGATAGTGGCAGTGGTAAAGTTGGGGAACCATATTACTGCTGTGAAGAACAAACTTTCCTGTGCTTCTGGTTAACAGTGAGGAAATCATCCCTAAACAGAAGTGGAGGCAATAAGACTGGGATGTTTCCAGATGTTCATCCAACACAGACAAAAAGAGATACTGAAAATCTGAAGGCATTGCCTGGTCTTTCAAAAGGCAGGAAAGGAATTGCCTGAGGAATCCTTTACATGGCACCAGACGTAAAGAGAAAGCAGTAAGGAACTATCTCCAGTTCTACAGGAAGATGCTGAACTACTGCTGGGAAGGAGTTTCATAAGCATGACAGATTCTTTTTATTTTGAAAGGAAGACAAGAAGACAAAATCTGGACCCTTAGCAATCAAGAAGCTATTGCCATTGCCTTTTCCTCTTTGTGTTTTACTGGAATGTTTGCTCATCTGGTAACATAGGCATTCATGGCACACACAAAAAGAAATAGAGCACTTCACCTAAAACAAGTGTCAAAGCCAGAGAAAGCTGAGCATGACAGAGCACTGGTCAAGCTCCAGCTGTGTGTAAAACCCCCAGGTCCTGGAGAGTTCCTTTCTTCTAGTTTGTTGTTGTCACTTTGCAGAAGAGGCTGTTGCAGAAGACATCCAAGAATTTAATTGGTATTACACAATTAAAGGATTGTTTACATAATTAAGATTCTAAAGTTGTTGTCTGAGGGTTATTATATTCCAGAGTTGCCAAGTGCCCTCAGAACTTCACAGCAGCAATGCTTGATGGCATCATTTGAAAAGTGCCATTTCAGTTCACAGTTCACAGGGAAGGCACAGCAGTATACAAAATTCAGAATAGCATTAGCTGGCTGATAATAGAGAAGACCAAGAGAGATGAACAGGGGGAGAGGGGATCAGTACCATTTAATTTCATATGGGAGCCATGTCTCACTCTGAAGTGATAACTCTCTGGATTGGTTTGTCAGGTTTGTCAAATTCAAGGGATAGCCTAGGAAAAAAACCCAGTCAGGAAGCATGAGAAGGATTTTAAAAATGCTGGAACTTATACTAAAAAGCAAGCAGTACATGGGAATCAGTACACGATCCACTAATATGATTTTATAGCTTTTTTAAAAAAACTTAACTATGAATAGTGAATGTAATTTGAAAGAAATAATGATCTGTATCATTACACTGAAATCCAACTTGAAGTGGATGGTGGATGCCTTATAGGACAGGGAATGACTAAGTTCTGTGTGGCTTTTCACCAGAGCTTGAGAAAGAATGATTACATGCAGTCTTGAAAGTCCTGGAGTCACCAAGTGGAATAGGAAATGAACTGTAGTTCAGTGACCCTCTGTGGCCTGAACAGTGGGATCTGGTAAGCAGACAGTTTCTACTTTATTCACTTCTCTTTTTTCAACCACTACAGTAGAAGGATTTCTTTTTATTCCTCACTTTCCCACTGTTCCTGAAAAAATAATGTACATCTATAGATGTCCTCTACTTTAGAAACATCATACACTTACATTCATTTAGCAAGATTATATGTGCATTTACTCTCTTACCTGTCTTCCATATTTTAATGTGTTCAAAGAGCTATTAGACATAAATGCTCCTACCCCACCATGGCCACCTTACTGCATACTGTGAGGTGGTGTTTCTATGAATGTTTATCCTGTGGCATCCAATCTTTCTTGTGTTTAATAAATGATATAAGAATGGCAGCCTGGTCAGCTGTTCTTGGAAAGTGTTATAAAGAATAGTTTTGAGTTAGCTCTGTAATTTTCTTTCTGAAGGAAGAGTGTCTTCTTTTATGAAGAGACGCTGGCAAAATATGCTACACCTGGGGAAGCAAGAATGATATATGGTGGTTATGTTATGATGTCACACAAGAGTGTCTTAGGGGCTAACAGATAGCCCTGATAGAGCAGCGTCTAGCAGCCCCTTTGCTTGCTGGATTGGGGCCATGGCAACTGCATGCCATGCCCTGATCTAGCACTTTTCCACCTCTAAAAAGGAGCAGCAAAATGCTGCTCCTTTTTAGAACAGGAAAAAGCTGCCCTTGCCTCCACACAGGCAGCTTTTTGGCATTTCTTCAGCACAGCGCATCTAAACGCTGAGCTGAAGAAACACCCTTTCACTACCCGCCATCTGGGTAGACGTTGGCATCAGGGTGGAGTCGGGGCATGCAACGTGCAGTCACCATGCCTCCATTCCACCCCAATGCCAACGCTTTGGCCCTTAGCCTGGTCATTTTGATTTCTCTCTCTCTCTCTCTCTCTCTCTCTCTCTCTGTTGGCCATGCACATAATTAATTCTGCATCCATGGATTCAATCATCATGGTTTGATAATATCACCTCCCAAAAAAGATCCAAAAAGAAAACCTTGATTTTTGCCATTTTAGTATAAGGGACACCATTTTACTACACCATTGTATATAATGGGACTTGAGCATTCACAGATTTTGGTATCTATTTGGGGGATGGGCCCTGGGAACAAACTCCAGCAAATGCCAAGGGTCCACTGTACAATTCCTGTAAATTCTAGGCCTGCTATAAATGCAAAGTGTCTGGTCTCCTGTCTTAGTTCAACAGGGCATTTCTTCTCCTTGCAGAGTTTGAGACTAACTGAAATAAAGAAGTTGGCAGCATGAGCTTTCTATATGAATCTGAGGAAGTCTACAAAAGCTCATGCTGATAACTTCTTTATTTCAGTTAGTCTCAAAGGTGCTACTAGATCTCTCTACATACTGATTCTATAGACTAACATGGTTATATCTTTGAATTCTACCACTTCTGCTTCCGGTACTCCAAACTTGAGTTTCCTACTAGCCTGAATCACTAGACTGCAGATATCCTGAGTAAACCTTTCAGGTTGATAGACAGATAGATTTCTTCATTACGGTCATAGACCAGCACAGAATCTTTCAGATTTGGCTTGGCCTGGCCTGGCATAGCAAATTTCTGTTTGAGATAGCATTCCCAGAAATAAATGCTTTGAAAGTATGCTTGCATAATTGCTGAAAAGGTCTTACATACATTTTTACACACTTGAAGTCATGTGGATGACAGGCATTTAAGAAATATTTTCAGCCAACAAACAACAAACATGGACTTTCAACTTACCAAGCAGAAGTTCACATCTGAACCTTTGGCTCATCCAAAATAGGAAAGAAGTGCTTTTCTGTGCACTTAAAATGCTTGGCACCAGTTTCTTCACTAATGGCAAAACTAGATACTTCAAAGGCTGACATATTTCCTTTGGATTCCCCCCCCCCTCAATATTATTTCTCTGATAAGAAAAATAATTATTCCATTTGAATATGAGAATCGTGTTGGAGGCTTGCATTATTTCTTAATGCTTTTGATTTATATTTTTAATGTTGCTATTTCAATGTTACTGTTGAAAGGCTGTGAATTTTAAGATATGAGTGCCAAGAATATTAAGAAAAAAATACTCCATGTTTTGGAAGTTCATTTTTCTAAGTGGGAAGAGAAGCAGTCCAAATTACAGGTTTGTCTTATTGGCACAACCATTTCAATCTTAATTCTCAGTAGTTTCACAAAAGTGCCCAAACCTTCACTCTTCTTACATTCTAAATATCTGATTAACAAAAGACATTGCTAAGATATTACTCCTGGGAATCCAACAAAGCTATTCCTAAATGAATAATTAAGAGGTGAATTATTTTTTGGGGGAAAAAAATCAAATTCTAAGCATATAAATGGAAGGGAGTTGCGTCACCATGTGGGCTGCAAGCGAAATAATTGGTTATATTCTCTGTGCTCTGAAAATAGAAACTTTACCTTTTAGAATACTGTGTTCAAGTCAACCTTATGCTAATTACTTATGTCTGTTTCTAAATCCCATCTCAGAATCCATTTCCACCTCTTACCTTAGGGACTGCCGTTTGCATTAATTAAAGAGTTAAACCCAGCTCCCAGAACTCTTCTTGTCCATCAGCCCTATCATCATTCCTCATGAAGCCTGTCCATACACCTTTCTCATCACTTGCATACTAATACCTACAGCAGTTTCAGTAAATGGTAACATGCTCACTTACCTCTGTATTCTTATACGCCACACCCACTTGCACAACTCTTCCACTGAGCCTTTCATATCTTCCACGTCTCTTTTCACCAGAGCCACATTCACATATTCAAAACAGGGCTAAATAGATATGTGAGGAGGGAGACCACTGTATCTCTACCCAGTCTATTCTCACATGGGGAGTTAGGATCCATTAAGTACTCTAGCATCATCCTATGGAATTCTGGGATTTGCAGTTTTACAAGGTCTTTAGACTTCTCTGCCAAACAATGCTGATGCCTCACAAAGCTATAAATCCCAGGATTCAAATCCCAGGATGGAGCCATGGCAGCTAAAGTGGTCTCAAATCACATTATTTCTGCAGTGTAGATGCATCCTAACAGTCTGAACAGAAAGACTTTTGCTCTGTATTAAGGTTCTCAAGTGATTTGCAATTATGTGTTGCTCTCACTAAAGAATAGTGATGAAATTTAGAAGTCTTTTATTGCATTTACTATTAGTATGTTTATTATGTGTATGTTAATATGTCTTTATTAAAGTTTGTAAGTATAAATACAGTGGCCCCTTGGCATCCATTGGGTTTGGTTCCAGGATGCCCCATGGATACCAAAATCCATGGATGCTCAAGTCCCTTTAAATACAATGCCATAGTAAAATTGTGTTCCTTATATAAAGTGGCAAAATCAAGGCTTGCTTTATATAATTTATAAATATATATTAATATTTTCAAGCCATGGATGACTGAATCCATGGATAAAAAGTATGTGGCTATGGAGGGCCAACTGTAATAATTGGATGTTTGTTTGTTTTTGTTTTCCTTTTCTTTTCTTTTCTTTTTTTTGGTATATCTTTTTTTTTAAAGAGTTGATGGAGGGGTGATGCATTTATTTTAAACTTATTGGAATCTAAATAATAGGGCTTGCATAGGGCTGATTTATTCAAACCTGGGGGGGGGGGGAGGCGAACAAAGTAGATGCATACCAACATACCAGTATGTACTAGGATATTAACATAACACATGGAGGATATATACAGATGGCAGGGCTAGGAGAATCATCACTGGGTGCTATGGAAGAAAAATGGCCTATGCCTTACAGGCCTGTGGGATCCATCACACATTCTCATGGAATTGCCCAAACAACTGCCAAAATAAAAGTATCTGTGTCTCTTTTCCTGAATCTGAAGATAATATACTTAACAACTTATATCCTGTGATATCAACATCAGTGCTAAAGTGACACAATTTATTTAATACTCCCAATGCAGATACCAGCTGAGGGAATGCAGGCATTTATGTGATTATAGTAGGAAGAACTTTGTACTCTGCTTTCCAGTCCCTGTGATTCCAAGGTTCCTCCGGTTCTCGCCTAGGTGATATTTACATAACAAAAAACGTAGCATGATGATATTACATTCTTAGGCTAAAAGTCATGTTGAGTATGCCCTCGCCCAAATAAAAGAAATTGCTGGGTAATATCCACCCAGAGATTACTGGAAAGGGAAGCTGAAGGCCTGACTCAAATCAGGTTGAACTCTGGGACTTCTAATTTTAGAGATTTAAAACACTTTTACCATCATGTTGTACATGATAAAGTGTTTCCAATTTTCATATCAGTTATCTTGTATAGGATGTAGTCATCTTGAATCTTGGGAAGAGTACAAGCAAGGTATCAGGTTTTTGTTTTTTTTTAAAAAAAAATTAGACTTGTTTCTTTTTTCTTTTTCTTTTTTGCTTCTCAGATCATTCAGAATCTATTTTCTATAGATATAGCACTGTAAAAATAATACAGCAGTCTTCACAATACTGGTAGGAGGAGAGCCACTATCTATCCATTCTGTATCCCTGTCTTCATTCTCCCCTTTTTTCTTTTTTTTATTCACCTCCTTTTTCCAGAAAATACCCTCATTTTCAACATGAAACTAGAAAGTAGCAGAGATAAGGTCACTTTTGTATATAGCACAACACCTTCACTTCCCTGTAGGGGGTTGTTACTTTAAGAGTATCATTTTCAGATTTTCTGATCTCTGTAGCTGACCTATAGTAGCTTACAATGGTGCATTTAACCCTTTCCTTTCTTTCTCAGGATCCTTTTTTCTGTCACACTGTAGACATGCTTTGCAGATTTCACTGCTGAGAGCTCCGGGGTTGTATTGCTGGATATTTATTTTGAGCATATCTCTTTCTAAGTGTTTGCAAAGTGTAAAAGTAAAAAGGGTGGGTTTGGAATTTGTGATTGCGATTTTATTGTATTGTATTGTAAGCTTATGCTTAATTTTAATGCTGTAAGCCACCCCAATTGCTTTGCAGAGGGGCAGGATATAAATAAATTTTATTTATTTATTTATTTATTTATTTATTTATGGTACCAACTGTTAAGTGTACTTGCAGAGTTGTCTGAGTGTCAAATAGGTTGCCATTCATTACTTTATGCATAAGCATTGGGCCTGGGCCAAACAGGAATACAATTTCACAAAACCCTTTTCTCCCTGCACCCTGATACAAAAAAAATATAGTTGTAATCTTAACAGGATATTGTGAAATGTTGTATAAAGGCAAATATAGGAATGAAGGGCTAGGGGAGTATCTTCATGTCCTATACCAATTCCCCCTCTTTTGGATTTCTCTGAATGATGATGAGGTTCTGCATGACAAAAATGTGAAGCATTGATCTAATTGTGCTAGTACTGGAGACACAGTGGAGACTTTTAGAATTTCATTTGCTCTTAATGGAACCATTACATATGCCAATGCTGACATTATATCTGACTCTAGGAACTCAACACATTCAGCAGGTGATCCTTGATTGGCAGAGATCAACAAATGAATGGAAACAATTTCTTACAAAATTGTGGGTGGATGCATGCAAACAAGAGAGCCAGCATGGTGCAGTGGTCTGAGTGCTGGACTATGACTCTGGATACCAGAGTTCAAATCCCCTCTCAGTCATGGAAATTAACTGGCAATTCACACTCTCTCGACCTCAGAGGAAGACAAAAGCAAACCCTCACTGAACAAATCTTGCCAAGGAAACCCCGTGACAGTGTTGCCTTAAGTCAGAAATGTCTTGAAGGCACACAACAAGCATGCATACACTGCAGGAGATTCAAGCTCCAGATAAAACCATCTCTACAATTTCCCCAAAAACTAGGAAAGAGGTTCACTTTAGTCTATTGAAGGCAGGCATTCATCTTGCATATGTTAAGGTTTTTGTGTTTTGTTTTTTAAAAAGCCTAACAAGAAGATTGCACCTCAGAAGAACAGCATATTAATTACAAGAGGTATCGTAAAGTTTTAATTATCACCTTTAAAACCTTTGACAGAAAGTTTGTTTTGATTTGTAGTTGTTAACTTATCTCTACGTGGTCACCTTCAAGATTTACGCATTTTCCCCAGCATTTCTTGACCCTCTGAATACCATTATGTAGAAGTCTACAGACTGCACCTTAAACCACTTTTCCACTTCATGAATGACATCATCTGTGTTGTCAAATCAGTGACTCTGCAATGGATTTTTCATTTTTGGGGAAAAGAAAAAGTCACTTGGTGGTGATGACACTGAAAAAATGTCATCAATATACCATAATAACTTCCAGGTGATAATTATTACTTTATGATACCCCTTCATACTTCTCCATCTTACACTTTAGTCACTTCTGACAACCTGTAACACAAATAAAGGACACAATGAGCTGATTTTCTCAACATCATGCACTTAGGGACCAATGATGACACTGACAAAATTTCATCAATATACCATAATAAAGTCCAGGTGATAATTATTTCTTTGATACCCCCTCATATCCAGCTGCAGTTATTGAAATACTATATATATGAATATTTAAGAAAAAGTGTTTCATATCACATTGTTTCAGTAATTAAAAGAACAATTTTCACTTAATATAAACTATTTTATTAAGATTACAAGGTCTATTACACCCTTCTTGTCTTTCTTATACTTAACAGGAAGAGAACCCTTTCCTCTTCCTGTTCCTTCTTTAAACTCCACCTTCCTTGCTCCTGATAGTTTTGCTTATTATTTCTTTATTTCCTTGATTTATGTCTCATCTTTGCACCAAAGAATGGCACCCAAGTAATCTTCATACATTTTGTGACAATAACTATGTTAATTATTGTAGTCCATATATACACTGAACACTTTGAATACCTTGAAGGTCCTTGATTTCATCCATGCAGGCAATCTGTCCAAGGAAAACAACAGTCGATTGCTAGAACAGAATAGAATATCTTTATTGCAGTCATAGACCAGTGCAAAGCAGTTGATCACAATTCTGTGTTGTTGTGTTCATAATTGCTATCTCCCATTTATGATCTGGTGGCAAACCATTATCTAACAGTATGAAAAAAGTATTTAAGGCAAACAGTCTTTAGACTTCGTCTTCCCTGTAAATGTAACTTCTCTCTTGATCCTTGTACAGATTACTCCAGTGGAAGCTTGTACAAGTATCATGGGCTCATTTGGTGAAGTTACATTAAGGAACTGTCATTTCAGCACACTCCTGCCTGAGGGGTACATTGTAGGCCCTAACTGAGTCCAAAAAGGTTATTAAGGCCTACTGTTAGCCACTTTCCTGTCCTGACCTTAACCTAGTTAGATAACTGACCTCTTTTTTCCCTTTTCTATACAGATCTGAGTTAAATCTCTTTCATTGTAAGATTTTCTGTACATTGATGTACAGAGCCTCTACATTTTACCAAGAGCAAATCTGCATAAGTTTTATGAACATTAAGGACATAATGAGGTCCATGAGAGAAACTTCCATCCAAATTAATATCCAATGTATTTCATGTTATAGCTTGAAATTTTTATGAGGGACTATTCTTTTTCTATTTAAAAAAGAGTATCCTAAGTCTGTTTCACAACATTACGAAAGGGTATCAGCCATCAAGTCAACAAATGCTAAGCCTTGCATTAGTGCACGTGCATGATACATATGTTGACAAATATGTTGCTTCTGTTCACGCTTTCCATTTTAGGTGTACACTTAAGATAAGTAACCCAAATTGTAGTGTTTCATCACAGATTTTAAATCATTTGGGAAATTACCCATTCCCTTGTATTTTGTTAAAATATTATCCACATTTGAATGTACAAGATGATGGTGATGATGATTTGAGTTGCAAAGACTCAGAGAGTCCCAGAGAGACACTAGGTGAAGTACTACATATAAATAAGGAATAAATAGTTCTGTTGAATGGAAAGGGAAAAAATGCTTTGTTAGGCAATATTTGCCAGATACTCTCTTACTTAGGCTCTTAAAAAGAGTGGAAAATCTTTAAGTAATTTCCTAGAATTTAAAATGTTCTAGATGCTCTGCAAGTTTAGAAAAGAGGATTTGCTTATAGTTCATTTATCTATTGCAAACCAAGCAGTACTTCTGTGGGATTTAAACCCAGGACACACTGGCTCAAGCTCAGCACTAAAACTACTAAACTGCTCTGTAAATTTCAGTATACACTGCACCAGTGGTGGGCTAAATCTGCGGTTACTTCTACCAAGTTTGGACCCATTGAAATGGACCTTTTAATCACAAGTAACATTACAAGATTTCCGTGGATCTGTTCAAGATAGGACTAATACTGAGTTTTCCCACTGCATCTAAAGAAAACACTTGTGGCATGAGTACAGAGAATTTGAAAGTATAAAAAGAGCAATTCATCAGTATCTTATTTCACCCCATCCTATTTCTTTGACACATGTGTTTCAGACTGCCATAGAAGAGTGATGATCTATTGACAACCTGTCTTAGCATGATAGTCATGACACACCTGTTTTAGAAATGTTGCATTTCTTCACATTTGCTGATGGGTGTGTTCTCCTTTCTGCTGTTCTAATAAAAAAAAGTTTCCAGTATTTGTTTCTGAATTTAAACATCATCATGAAAGAAACTTGTGTAAGTCATGAACTCAATTCACATTTTTGCCTTTGTGAGGTAAACACTTGAGTGTTCAAGGGTAGAGCATGACACACAAGCATAGTGCCACCATCCTCTTTGTCTCCACCAGTCTCAATCCACTCTTCTTTCAGTTCCTGACCTTAAGCAATAAGATCTGAAGCTGCATTCTGGCTCAGGTTCATTTAGATGTGTGTAGAATAGGCCACATTATTGAAAACCCTGAGAAACCACACATATATACACAAGAAGCAGTAAATAACAAAACACTTTGTTTATTAGGCTGGGTATAACTGTTGTGCTGTGCCCACTAACCTGGAAGTAGCTTTCTTTAACCTCAGTGTTACTTATTTCTGACATCATAGGGTCAACTCATAAAACACACTGAGCTCTCAGAAAGGATCATCAGCCAGCTGTAATGCAACCTATAGCTTTTAATTAGTTGTCCAATTAGTCTTTGGAGAGAGAAAGCCATATTAGCATAGAGGAAGTCAGAATGAGGAAGATAATGTTGTTTTTACACTCAGCTATGAATAACTTGTAAATCTTGAAATCCTTGAAACCTTTGTTATCACTAGAATCATCTGCCAGAGTAAGGAGGACCTGTGAATTATCCTGGCACTGTGACTAATGATGTCATCATTCTTGATCTGAAGGGAGGCAACAATCTGGGAACTGTACCTTCATAAGTTTCCCCTACATGATATCTCCAGTCTTGCCAGATTATTATTATTATTATTATTATTATTATTAATTAATTAATCCCTGAGGCTGGGGGATGTTGAATATCCAGATTTTTTTTGAAAGGTGATTGCTTTATACCATAAAAAAAGCTTCAATCCAGATGTTCACTGGATCATGAATATAAAGGCAGATGATGACAGGAAGCTTTTGTGGCCAGAACTAGTCAAGGGCAAAATACAAGGTTGACTTGGATTACATGGAAAAGGGTTGCAAATGACAACTGTTCCCACTTTAGCTTGTATACTACTCTTAATGCTGTGGGTATATTGAGGAGAAGGCCCTAAATAATCTAAGGCACCAAATCCTGTTTGAGTTCGGAAGCTAAGTAGGGTTGGCCCTGGTTAGTACTTTGATGGGAGACCACCAATGGCTATCAGGTGCTGTGGGCTATAATGTAGAAGAAGGAACTTGCAAAACCACTTCTGAGCATTTCTTGCATAAAAATCCCCTATGAAATTCAAAGGTTGATTGGCGATTTGAAAACACACACATACATATTCAGGAAATACCAGTTGTGCAAGTGTGATCATTTGTATTGACATCAAAAGGTCAATGAGGGGTGATATGTCATCCTTCCCCCCCTCAAAAAACAAAACAAACACCTTTCACTGGACCTTATCACACGTGGGGCTCAAAGCGGCAAGAAAGCGATATAAGAATCAATCCAGAACTATACCGGTAGAAACCCCACAATATGGAAATGGCTATCAGACGCAACTAGCATCATCGCGCAATTAACGAAAGCGCGATGAAGCACCCCCCCGGAACCATATTTGCTGTTCACACACAAGTGAAACCTAGATTGCCTTAATGCAGAGAGGACCATGTTTATCCATTCTGTTTTTTGCCAGATCCAAACAGGAAGTACACGTCATAAGATGCTTCCTCACAGACCCATGGGAAATCATGCTGGGAACCATGGGTCATGACGGGGAAATGCTCCACGATACGTATTTGGTGATCAGACATATGGTGAAAGCGCAATGATTGCGCTATCATTCTGGTCGCGCAATTGCAATTCCCCAAGAAACTGGCATTCAAAAGAATGGGGATGATGCTGCATTGGGACGGGGTTGTGACGGGGTTCTGTGCGACATCGTGTGAACACACGGAAAAGTAAAGCACAATAGGACGGGATTTAGTGTGGATTCTGTCTGCTTTAGACCCTGTGTGATAACGTCCATTTCTCATCCACAGCTTTTCAACTATTATTGAAACAGCTCATTGTTAGAGTTGCCAACTCAGCAACATCCCATTCCGTGGGATTTCAGGACTGAATCTGAGATCACAGGATGGGTCCTGTGACATCATAGAGGCTGGGGCAAACAAAGCTTGGGAGTTGGACTGGGGCTGTTTCTGTGCCAGCTGATTATGAAACTAGGACCTTGGGCCCAGAATTTGGGCAAAAGGAGGCTAACCAGACCATATGGCAATCTTTAACCAGGGAGGGAAGAAACAAAACATTTTTTGACCACAGGGCAAATGCAAAATGGACCCAGTAGCTGCACTAATTGCTACCATTTCCTCAGGAGCTCACATCCCATATGATTGTACCTAAATCACACTAGACATGCTGGAATTTTTTTTAGGAGGCTCACTACCAGAACTCACCATGTGTATCCACCACTCCTATCCCAATCTACTACCACTGCCTTTGCCAGGACATGCCACAACATGAAGTTTCAGTGTTAGCACTCCATTTCTTACTGTGCTCCAAATGGCAGAAAGGGGTCAAGTGCACGAATCCACTGTCTTTTCCCCATTCTCTCCCCTCATTTTTTTTTTGATGCACTGATTTTTCACAAGTGAATCACAGAAACAAGCATTGCACTGATCCAGAGAGCCCTGGCATCAGCTCAGAATGCATACAGATGGCTGTACAGTCTGTAAAGCCATGCCATCAATCAAATAACCAGTCAGTCAATCAATCAATCAATCAATCAATATCAAAATTCCTCCTTTTCTAGTCCTGCATGCCTTAACATACCTATAGATCTAGGAAAATACTGCAGTTCCTTGTGATTTCAGGCAGTGCTCATAGGCCTGGCAACCCTAGTTTGTGATGTATTCTGAAGGCAGAGAGAATCATGAAAATCACCAAGTTCCTCCTAGACAGTCAGCTACAATATTTCTTTCCCCACTATGATGCAACTTGGATATTGTGGAGGTGCACAGGAAGCATACATCACTTCTCTTGTAATATATAGTATCAGGAACAACAAGGTGACCAACCGTTTCTATATTCATCCTTGTCCATTTTTGGAAGAGAATTAATATACAGGACTAAGCACCTTGTTCTTCTACAACTGGAAAATATTAAGTAATAAAGGAAGAAAGCAATCAAAGTTCAATGTGGATGTTTAAAAAGAAAAAAAGATACTATTTTATATTACAGATATTAAAAAGATGCCTAAATGGTGGGGTTTTTGGATTTTTTCCCCTTTTGCAAATTATATTTCTTTTATATTAATGTATGCTCATCTCCATTTTTACATGGAGCTAATTTACTGGTATTTTAAAAGTAGTACATTAAATTTTTACAAAAAGTATTAAAACTTCATTCAGCTAATGAACCACACCAGTTTTAGTTTTACATTTTAATGTACTACCCTGTAGTTAAAAATAGTATAATTAATTACATTTGAAACAAGATAAAGTGAGAATCTGACTGTCTCAATTGCTTATTACTACTTAAAGTACCTATGAAAAATGGAATTCAGTTTCTATTCTTCCTAGCAATCCCCATTTTCATTTTTCCCCTTTATACTTGAGAACTTTGCATTGCAATCCTAAGGTTATTTAAGTTGCATTAATGTGCCTTGCTTCTAAAATAGACTGGTTGATAACAGTGTCACTGCAATGGATTAAGCACCCAATTAAACTGTATTTGGGCTTGCAGCCTCTGAGGTAGGGCCTCGGCAGACGGCTAATAGGGCCGTCTCCGAGACCCGGAAGAGGAGGGGCAGCCGCACGTGCGGCGTCCCTTCCTCTTCCTGAGGTCACCCTGGAAGCTGCCGGCCCTCCGCACGGCTGGCGCTTCCAGGGCAACCTCCCTCCGCAGCGACCGGACGCGCTGCAGAGGATAAGTCAGGGAAAGTGCGCCCACCGCTTTTAGGGCGCACTTTCCCTGAAATCTAAAAGGAGCGCCAATTTGGAGCTCCTTTTAGATTCGCCGCAGGAGCGCCGCGGTGCGGAGGCTGAGCTCCGCCGGCGCTCCGACCCGCGGCGTCTCCGGGGCCTCCATCTGCCGAGGCCCGTAGTTACACATGATGATGGCTGTCACAGAATGCTTTATGAAAATGCTGAACTGCCATTGGGCGGCATACTTTGTAAAAGTAGTATGTATGAGAGAGAATTGGCAGTTCTGCATGGATATACATTATATTCATGATTTCCAAAATGGTGGCCATGACATGCGCCGAGGCGGCGGCGGCGTGCACGGGGGGGCGCATGCGGTGGCGGAGGGCGCGTGCCACCATTCCCCCCCCCCCTCGGCCCAGCCGAGACCTGGGCTATGGGAGACCGGCCCAGGTCTTAAAAAGGTTGCCTTCCCCTGCGCTATGGCATCAATAGCCATGAAGAGGAGGAAACAATGTACAAAGTCTTATAGCAGGTTGTGTATTGCTGTAGAAAGTGTGTGTCAATATATCCAGCAAATTTGGATGGATTTGGTAAAAGTTTGTGAAAAAGTTCAGACTTGAGTCTGGAACAAATGTATTTTTTTTAATAGCACCTTGGTGTGCTAGTGGCTGAATGGAGGCATTGAGGGGAGCTGTAATGAAGTCAGAATGCCTGTGGAGGACCGTGGAGGACTTGACAATCTGTGTTCATGCAGTCCAGCAAGCATGAACAGAGTCCATGAATTAAAACATTGAAGCTAAAGACAAGAGTATGCCAGGGAACCTGGAAAACGCTAAAGTAAACCAGGGCCTCCTGTGAAGAACGGTATACCACGGTATCTGAAAAATCAGTAAATCAGGACTCCTGGAAATTAGGTAGATTGGGGCCTCTAGAACTAGAGTAGACCAGAGCCTCTGCAAACTTGAAATTGACTGGGACTCCAACAGAGCAGGATTGTGGCTAGTAAACAAACAATAGCAGGGCAGCAGGAATCATGAAGCAGAGGAGGGATCCAGGCATGAAGCACTTTGGAGGACATCTCCAGAACTGCAACTGAGGTCTTGCTCAGTGCATCTCAGGCCTGGGAAAAGCACTGGCAAAGATTTATGTGAGTCGTGGAGGACGTCCGGGAATTGGCCAGTATCACAGAAACAGCTTGCTGGACATCAATGAAGGACATCTGGAGTGGAGGTGGGGGCACTCTTCACACACATCCCTCACAGGACAAAGGCACCTCAATTTTAAACACATTTGTTAGCACACACACACACACACACACACACACATGGAAGAAGAGAGAAAAGCAGAGATAGGCACAGACCTCCGTACACGCCCTGGAAGATGAGGGAGAAAAGAAAAAGAAATCTCCCACCTCCCACAGCTCTTGAAAAACTAAGGGACAAACAAGGTTTAAAAGAAATAGTGAGTTAGAAAAGGGTTGTAAATAAACAGATGTTGTAGGTTTTTCCATCCAGGCTATGTAAAAAGAACTTACTGTTAGTACAAGGCTCAGCTCAGTGATAAAAGCACTGTATCTTTAAGAAATTTGGCAGTGTCCATTTTGGCTGGCCCCTGCTTCCTGGTCAGACAGAATGATGGGGAAATATGCAAATTAGCCCCCAAACAGCCAAAATACAACTTATATACAGAAACTAACTACACATTCTTATAGCCCAAGATTGGCTGAATCCATCTAGGGCAGGGGTAGGCAACCTTTTTTGAGCCGGGGGCCGGGTTGCTGTCCCTCAGACAATTGGGGGGCCAAAGCACCAAAAATAAATATTTTTTTAAAAAAAAAGTAAAAAAAAAATTAAAATATGCATGCACACTCTCTCAGCCCCAGAAAAGCCATGGCAAGACCCCTGTGGAGATTTTGCCAAGAAAACCCCAAGAACAAGTAATAACAACAATAATCAATATCATCATGGCGGGCAGTGGCAGCAGGACTGGCCCGGGGCTGGTTCAAAGGCCTCGGGGGGGCACATCCAGCCCCCGGGCCTTAGGTTGCCTACCTCTGATCTAGGGGTAAAGCTAAATTTACTCAATCTAAGTTAAAACATCATTGAAAGCAATAGGGTCCTCAGGAAAAATAGCTGAAAAATATCACTGGCAGTCATCCCTGTGAAAGGACTGACTAGCCCAGGGGTCCCCAAACTATGGCCCGCGGGCTGGACCTGGCCCATTGAGGCCTTCTTACCGATAAATAAACTGGTAAATATCAACTCTTAAAATCATGTCTTTCCACTGAGCTCTGGTTACTCGCATTAAATTAGCAGGATATTCTGGGGAATCAGGATACCATTCCCAGATCAAGCTTAAAATCGCAGGGTGTACCAATTTCATTAAGGTGGCTTGAATTAGCTGTGAGGCAAATGTGGTGAGGGAGCTTTGTATCTGAATGCATTGTATAGCAATTGACAGGTTGTATACACTGTTTATAGGGAATGTCCTATATCTAAAATGATTTCTTTTTCCACCCCCAATCATTGAGGTAAAATGTGTCCAATTAAATCAACTCCTTGAGCTATATTTGTCAGACCAGAGCCTATGGAAACTCCTAAATCTTGTGTCTTGGACCCAATCAAACCAATTTATTTGAAATCACTTCTGTGTCAATGTCATTTAAAATTGCACCTCCCGTTCCCAAGGTTCCAAGCACTGTGTCTACAGCATCGATCCTTGTTCTAAACCAGGGGTAGGCAACCTTTCCCCTTTAAGGGCTGAGGGACTTCAGCTCCCAGAAGCCTCAGCCATGTTGGCCAATAGTCCCATGTTGGCCAATAACTCCTGGGATTCTGGGAGCTGAAGTCCCTCGGCCCTTAAAGGGGAAAGGTTGCCTACCCCTGTTCTAAACAATGGATGCATGATGGCTTGCCACTTTTTCTCTCTTTGCTCCCACTCTTCCCAGGAGGCTTTGAAATATGGGCTACAGGCAGGGATAGCTCTAGCTACATTAACGGCAGTTAAATTGAGAACAAGGATGGTTAAAATGGGTTGTGCTTCAGAATAAGCAAAGGTGGAGATGTCTTGGTGGATTACTACATCTCTCAAGTACAAAGGTGGTTCTTTTAAAACATCAGGAGGATAGATGTATATGTATATGGACATCACATTCTGTTGCATGTGACTTTACAGTTTGCAGGTGTTCGAGTGAAATTAGTGCATGTGAACAGCCTGATTTTCCACATCCACATGGGATGGCATTGTTGATCTAATGTAAAAGCAGTTTGAAAAGATAGAGGAACTTACCATGTCTGGGGTCCGGTTCCATACTCCAGCCTTCAATGGAAGATGTCCCCCATCTGCATCTACTCATTTATATCCTCTGGGGCCATACATAAATACCCTTGATGAAATGGTCTTTTCAGCAGAGATGATAATTCTTGTAGCTACTTAAGGGGAACCTTTCTGTTATACCATTCACAAGCTTCTACCATAGCATCTAAAACCTCATAAATCCCAGGATAAGGAGGTGCCCAGTGGCACTCAGCTTGAATGTTGTATTCCCAACTGGTGTTAAACTATGTTGGCTACATAGGCAAAATAACACTTATAATTCTGCATCCAATAGTCCAGATTAGCCAACTATACAGGTGTCCAGCCATCTCTCATCCCTGTAGAGAAACAGAGAGGCAGACTAAATTTGAAATCTACTTCACCCACCTTGGGGGAACAAAACTGTTTCAGACAAATCAATTAAAGGCAAATCTGGCCAGATCTCTGTCACAGGCTTTATAGGAACTGGAACACCTTTTCATTCTTTCAGCTGAGATGGGTGAAAGTATTTGAACTTATCCCCATGTTTGTTGTGGATGCACACCTGATATACTACAGGGGACACTTTTTCAGTGATTTTAACAGGACCCACCCACTTGGTAGACAATGCATGTCTGTTTTGTGAAAAGTTTCTGTACAGAACCAACTGACCCACTTCCCATTGTTTGGGATTCCTAACCCAACCCACTCAGTGATCTATGGTTTGCATGTTCTTTCCCAACTTCTCTGCTACCTGGCGGTGAATCTGACTGATGCTTTGGACCAGAGACTGAACCCATTCCTGATTCAGGACCACTGGCTCTAAATCAAAAGGTAGGGTAGTGTCTAGCTAAAAAGCTTCAGGCATCATCATCTTTTCCCTTGGTCATGACTTCATAGGGTGTGAAACCAAGAGAAGCTATTGTTCCTCTAAGGGCCATGGGAATGATGGGCAGTTTGGCATCTCAATCCTTTCTGCATGTGCATACCACCTTTCTCATAGTTTCCTTTAGAGTCCTATTTGTCCTTTCAATATGCCCCAAGCAATGTGGATGATGGGCTATGTGAAACCTCCGGTGGATTCCTAGCACCTTACACACTTCCTGCATCATTTCTCCAGTAAAATGTGTATTGGAGTCATGATCTATGGTGAAAGTGCATGGAATTCCCCATTGGGTAATAATGTGATTAAATAAAACTCGTGCTGTGGTAATTGCCATGTTGTTCTTCGTTGCAAAGGCTTCCATCCACTTGCTGAATGGATCAAGGATGGTGAGGCAATATTTGTTTTGTCTAAGGGTGGTGGGGAGAGGGCCAATGAAAACTATTTGCAGGTGGGTCCACGGACCTTCAATACACTGGTGTCAGATTTGGGCCTTCAGGCCATTTTGATCCACATTGACCATTGCACAGGCTAAACAGTTTACCCATTGATCTACTTCCTGTCTCATTTGAGGCCACCAGCCTGTCTCTTTCACTCTCTCATAAGTGGGTTGAGGTCCCCTGTGTCCACTTTTATGTATGAACTGGATTAAATCACCTCTGATCTCTGTAGGAACAATCCAGCTGTAGTTTTCATCATCATCATCTACAGCCCACCAAACTCCTTCCTTCTGTACTATTCTGTATCTTCCAGTATGATCCCTCCCAGCTTCTATATGTTCTTTGATCTCCATATCTCCTTTTTGCAACTGAGCTAAATCTAAGGTGGGAGGCAGGAGGGGTTCTTTGGGCTTCACATTTATAGGATCTAGAGCAGGGGAAGGCAAACTGTCCCCTTTAAGGGCCGAGGGACTTCAGCTCCCAGAAGCCTCAGCCATGTTGGCCAATAGTCTGGGATGTTGGCCAATAGTCTGGGATTCTGGGGGATGAAGTCCCTAGGCCCTTAAAGGGGACAGTTTGCCTACCCCTGATCTAGAGGGACATCTGGGATGTTTTCTACCCTTGATGTAGCTTCTTTTGCTAACCCATCTGCACAGTTGTTCCAGTGAGCTTCTTTGCTATTTCCCTTTTGATGCCCCTTGACATACAAAAACCAAGTAGTGGCAGTTTGTCCTGCAGCAATTGGGCCACTATCTTCCATTTGTCTGCATGGGCTACTTCTTTTCCATCACTTGCCTTCCAGTCTTGTTCTAACCAAATTGGGAACCAATCTGTAGCTGCATTGACTATCCATTGTGAATCAGTATATATGGCTAGAGGCATGTCAGGACTTTCGAATTCTAACACAGCACGGAGGGTTTCTATCTCGGTGGCTTGACTAGAATGTGGCTGAATATTTTCTTGCAGTGACTGGCCTTCATTTACCTGGATAGTTCCATATCCCGTTAAGTGGGTCTCTTCAAGGTATGATGATGAACCATCACAAAACCAACACAAACGCCTTGTAAAGGTGCTTTCTCCAGTGACTCTCCTGCTTTGACTGGCCATTCATCTTCCTTGATGGGGGGAAGGGGACACTCATGAGCAGATCCAGTGACAATTAAGCCATAGGGAGCTGCTGGCTGATTGGGTTGTCTCTGATAGCCTACACCAGGGGTAGGCAACCTTTCCCCTTTAAGGGCCGAGGAACTTCAGCTCCCAGAAGCCTCATCCATGTTGGCCAATAATCCCATGTTGGCCAATAGCTCCTGGGATTCTGGGAGCTGAAATCCCTCGGCCCTTAAAGGGGAAAGGTTGCCTACCCCTGGCCTACACCTCTCTTAGTCAGTTCTAAGATCCATTTTGCTATTGTGAACTTGTGTCTGTACAATAACTTTTGCTCCTCCAATTAAGTCCCATCTTACTTCTAGTCAATGCCCAAACCAAAGCAAGGCAATTTTTCTCACTGGGACTGTACATGATTTCTGTGGAGGAGAGGTTCTTGGATGTATAGGCTACTACTCTTTGTGTTCCATTTCTGATTTGAGAAAGGATTGCTCCTAAATGGCCATCTGAAATGGCAAGCTGGATGTAAAAGAGCTTCTGGGTGGCTGGGTAAAACAGTGCAGGTGCTTGTGCTAAATCTCGCTTCAAAGTAGCAAACACTTCCTGCTGCTTTGATCCCCATTCTCAAGTAATTCCTTTCTTCAACAAATCATACAATGGCTTGGCTTTACTGGCAAAGGCTTCTATGAATTCCCAGGAGAAGTTAAAAGTGTCCAACAATTCTCTTAAAGAGGCCACATCAGTAGGGGCTGTGAGTTTTCCAATAGTTTCAACTCTCTGTAGATCTGGGGTTCTGCAGTCCATTTGTAGGTTCAACCCCAAGTACTTCACTTGTGTTTGGACTAACTGTGCCTTATCTTGGTTTGCCTTGAAACCAGTGTCTCTAATCAAATCCAGAACCTCTCAGGTGATGTCTGTGGTCTTTTCTTTGGAATCCAAATGCAGTAGCATGTCATCCACATAGGACAAAACATGGGGGCACAAAGTGGGGCACAGCTTAGTCCACATTTTTACCATATGTGTATGGCATATACTGAGACTGGAGTCAAATCCTTGAGGGGTCCTATTGAAACAGAATTGGGTCCCTCTAAATTTGAAGGCAAATTAGTATACACACCTCTCATGTAGTGGGATAGAATGAAACACATTGGCCAAGTCTATGACACTGTAGTACTTGGCACCTGCTGCAATTGCAGCCAATATTTCATTGTACTTTGCCACTACAGGAGCTACTGCTGGAGTGACTGCATTCAGGGCTCTGAAATCTACTGCCATTCTTCAAGTCACGCCATCTGCTTTCAGAATGGGCCATAAGGGAGAGTTGCAAATGGATTGCATTGGAAGAATCACATCCCATTTCAGCAGTCCCTCTATGGTTCTCTTCTTTTCTTTTACCAGTGGGCAAAGATATTTTTGTTTCAGCCGGTTTTTAATATGTAATCATTATCAGGGAGGCTTTGATATGGGGGCTGTTCTATTTATACTTTTTAAGCTTTGTATTTCTAAATGTAATTTTATATGGTTTGATGAGATTATTTTAATTGATTTTAAATTTTCATTATTAAATTTTTAACCAGTTTTATCTGTAAGCCTTTGGGTCTCACTCCAGGAGAAATGTGGCATATAAAATAAATAAATAAATAAATATATTCTGCAATTCTATAACCCTTCACCTTCATCCTCATGGCCTTTCTAGGCACTGCTGGGCTAAGCCTTTATCTCAGCAAGAAGAAGTGTCAAAGTCACTCTGAGGACCAAGAGAGATGGTCTTTTCTGCTGTGACAATGTCACACAGAAATCTTTAAATACAGAACAGGATGTATATGGTGTAATGAATGAATAAATAAGAAGACTTCACATTCATATGTGATTGATTCCCATACACCCAGCTACACATACACACAAACCATATCATTTTTTTTACATGCCATATCACAGGCTCAAGAAATATAATGTTTTTGATTTTAGGAGAGTTGTTGGAATTATAGCCGTAGGGGTAGTTCTTTGCTTACAACGTCTGCTAATTTGGCAATCTTATTTACATTTCCACCACCCTTGTTGCCTCCTCCCATAACCTTTTTTGCCATGTGCAAAATTTATTACAGCAGCTGCTATTTAGATAATTTTTCCAAAGGGCCTTTTATTTTTTTTAAAAAAAATCAAAATGGTTTTGTAGGGCTTTTATGTCTCTGTCTGCATCTCTCTCAAGTAACAGATTTTTCTTCATGTATTATTTGATAAAGACAGTTTAGAATCCCCTTAGAATTGTTCAGTTTGGAAAACATCCTATAGACATAATTTGCTGGAGGCAAGTTAACACTGCAGATTAAAAGTTTACATGAAAACAATAGACAAACCAAAGTTACTTTAAATTAAACTGAAAGGGGGGGGGTCCTGTTTTATTAGGCCTAAAAAGACTTGTCACAAACTGAAGCGTATTATCACATAATACTGAAGAGTATTGATCTCACCTTCATTGTTATGCACGATGTTAGTACTCTCATGCCAAACTGTTTCCCATAGATTCTCAGAAATTCCTTGCACATTCACCAGAATCTGACTGTTGGGCAAAAGATGTCATCAGCTGGCATATATAATCAAAAGGAAGGTGCATTCCCACCTGCTACACATATTGTGGGAGCACTTTATCTCCTTCCTTCAGAAGAAATGGAACAAGAAGAATGATACAGCCTAGTGTTGCATGTCATGCCTCCTCCTCCAGAGTCTGAGAAATCTGACACAGAGGAATTGGATGACAAGGAATACCTGGCTCCCAATTATGTCTCCCTCCCCAAATCTGAACAGCTGGTATCTGAACCATCTGGAGGGGTCTCTCCTCACCAGAATGTGATAGATGCTAAAGAAACACCCCCTTCCTATGAAGTCTAGTGAAGAAATCTTCAACACAATCAACATCAGTTAATTGGGTCTGCATCTCCACTGTAGAAATAATCCAGTTTGACACCACTTTCATTGTCATGGCTCAGTGCTATGGAATTCTTAGAATTGTTTGGCATCAGAGCTCTCTGTCAGACAAGGCTAAATGTCTCACAAAACTACACTTCCCATAATTCCACAGCATTGAGTCATGGTAGTTAAGGTGGTGTCAAACTGAATTATTTCTGTAGTGCAGATGCACCCTAGGAAATGCTGACTCACCACACACCTGGCAGCCACCTATAAATCTCCCAGCACTTGCTGGGAGACCTCTTTGTTCACAACTGTTCAGTCTCTTTGACTGGCAGTGTTCTTGGTGTTAATCTTTTTCATGAGTTTTTGACTCCAGACTTTCTTTCTTTCTTTCTTTCTTTCTTTCTTTCTTTCTTTCCTTCTTTCCTTCTTTCATTTTGGTTATGAAGATTACTGGCTTTGAGGTAAGACTTTTGGACCATCTGAGATCTTGCCCCGTACCCCTCTTCTTCTTCTGGGATTACTTGTGTAGGACCTGGACTAGACTGAATTCCCTGTAGCTGCTTCTCTTTGGACACCTGCTGCTTGTAGACACAGGACATTCTATATTTCATGCAGCTGAACCAAAGCTATTTGCATCTCTCTTTATTTTGACATCTGTTAACATTCCAGTTAAGTTCAATATACATCGCCATCCACAAAAAAGGAGACATGAGACTACAGCAACTATAGAACCATAGCACTAATCTCCTATGCAAGCAAAATTATGCTCAAAATACTGCAACATAGACTCCAACCATACATGGAGAGAAAAAACCCAGAGGTCCAAGCAGGGTTCAGGAAAGGAAGAAGCACCAGGGATCACATTGCAAATATACGATGGCTAATGGAGCCCAGCAGGGAGTTCCAAAAGAAAATCAGCATGTGCTTTATAGACTATAGCAAAGCCTTTGACATCATAGATCATGAAAGGCGATGGAATGCCCTTAAAGACACGGGAGTGCCAAAACATCTGATAGTCCTGATGAGGAATCTGTACTCTGGACAAGAGGCTACTGTCAGAACAGTACATGAAGAAACAGAATGGTTCCCAATTGGCAAAGGGGTGAGACAGGGCTGCATCCTAGCACCCTACCTATTAAACTTATATGCAAAACATATTGTAAAGAAAGCAGGCTTGGACTCGGAAGAGGGAGGAGTGAAAAAATCTGAGATATACTGATGACACCATGATACTAGCAAAAAACCTCACAGACTTGGAACACCTACTAAGGAAGATCAAAGAAGAAAGTGCAAAGACAGACTTACTGTTGAACATAAAGAAAACAAAAATAACGACTACAGAGAACTTACACACATTCAAACAAGACAATGAGGAAATAGAAATAGTAAAAGAGTTCTCATATATGGGATCAAACATTGATTGGAACTGGGACTGCAGCCAGGAAATCAGGAGAAGATTAAGAATGGGGAGGGCAGCTATGAAAGAACTAGAAAAGATCCTAAAATGCAAAGACCTACAACTCCGCACTAAAGTCAGAATCATACAAGCCATCGTATTCCCTAGTACCATGTATGGATGTGAGAGCTGGACAGTTAAGAAAGAAGATAGAAGGAAAACCAACTCATTTGAGATGTGGTGCTGGAGAAGAGTGCTGAGGATCCCATGGGCAGCCAAAAAGACAAACAATTAGGTCCTAGAGCAGATCAAGCCAGAAATATCCCTGGAGGCCAAGATGACAAAACTTAGACTGTCATACTTTGGGCACATCATGAGAACGCACAAATTGTTGGAAAAAAACAATAATGTTGAGAAAGATAGGTGGAAGTACAAAAAGAGGAAGGCCACATGCTAGATGGATGGAATTTATTAAAAAGACCATGAATATGAGTTTGCAGGAGCTGGACAGAGCAGTAGAAAATGGTTGGGGGGGGGGGGCTGGAGATGTCTCATCAGCCGGGTTGTCATGGGTCGAGATTGACGTGAAGGCAGTTAACAACAACAACAAAAACATTCCAATACTAAACACACTTCTCAAGGTGGTTTACAAATGATCATAACACAAATTACAGCATGAAAAACAATATTCAATTCCAGTGACACCAATCAGTTCAATCCAAAAACTGCTGGAAAAAAGCAGCAGTGGATACAGTTACAACAAAAGCCTTGGTCAACATCAAGTGTGTAGCTAAAGATGAATAACTGTAAACAGCCAGGTTTTCAAAAACTGTTTATAAACAGCAAGGTGAGAAACATATATACTTCCTGCAGAAGGGGGTCCAGAATGTTGGGTCCACCATCTAAAAGGCCCTGTCTCTTTTGCCAGCCAGCCAACCTTAAGGGAACCAGCTTTAAGAGTCAAGCTAAGGTTTTCAAATAACATGCCCCAAAGCTGCTTAGGAATCTAACATTGTATCAGGATCAGAAGGACACTGGCAACAGTGCAGCTGGTTCAAAACCAGTATTTCATGCTCCAATAGCTTGTTCCAACAACCAAGCAGAGCATGGAAGAGTTACTTTGAAATGTTTGTGATATGAAAATGAGCACAAAAATACACATATTTTCTTTTCAAATCATGTTAATGTGGAAAGAAGTCAGAATGAACATTTACCAGGGGGAAAAATAATTACAGGAGCTAAAACAGATCCCAGCTCCAGGCACCTGTTCAAGTAGCGACAGTAATAGCATTTACATTTCTATACCACTTAATAGTGAACTCTCTAAGCAGTATACAATCCTCTACAACTTGGTTTGACAAAATGGTTCCTAATTAAAGGTAACTATGCCTCCCCCACAATTCCAAAGGTAAAGATAAAACCCAACCCAACCTAACCTTTTTTCCCAACTGACTGTTCCTGCACTGTAAACACTGTATACACTGGTGTGGAAAGGAAACTGTGTACAGTGAACAAACAGTCAGTTGGAAATAGCCAGGAGATCAAAGCATTGGTTTCTTGAATGGGAGGATATTTGTTAGGTTTTTATCTTTGCCTTTTACACACCAATGAAGCAAACATTGGGAGATGGTACTATTCAATTCAATCCATCTCATAAATGGAAGATATTTTTCAATTTATCCATCACTCTTTAATCTTTTTCATTCAATAATTGTGATTTATCCATTTATTAATTCTACACATTTATTCCATTAAAATTTACAAAATTTTCCTATTTACATTTAAGGGAGCATCATTATGTAACAATGACAGGTTTGATTTTGATAGTAGGAAATTACAGGTGTGAAGTATGATGATCAGCCGAAAACATTATTCTGGTAAGGACTGTTTGCTTTTACCAGGTTCTCTTGGTTTAGCCCCTTATCTGTCCTCAAAGGGATCCTCAAAAAGTGAATAACCACTTGCCCTCTTGGTGTTGTTGGATTCCATGGTTTACCAACAAAGAAAGAAAGCTGATGATGCTGATAGCCTTTCTCAGCATACCTTTCAAATGCATGGACAGTGAAGATGATGAAACAGTCCTAATTCCCCTGGCTGATGTTCCCTAAGCAAAGTGGACAAGCAGTAAGGAATTTGTGTGAATTAGCCCTGAATTTGTGGTGAGTTTTGGTATTTAAGCAGTTAATTATTTTTGCAGTTCAGGCATTCAAAAACAAAAATGCAGTTGGAGAGCCTTTCCAAGTCTGGTCCTTCAGGTGGCACCATCATGACAGCAGGAAAGATGAAAGCAAAGGCTGGTGTCTGGTTGAGGAAAGTAAGCATTTTTAAACTGTTGGTGATGGCAAGACTGGGGGAGGGGGGAATTAGGGCATCGGTGAGCACTTCCTTTCAATCAATTCACAAAAATCTCATGTCGTCCTTTTAAGTTAAAGCAATAGCAAAGAGTCTTGAAACACATCAGTTACTAATATATTTGATTTGGCATCAGTAGATCAGAGTTAGTCCCTCTGATTTGTCCTATGATTTCCTTATTTTACTGTTTTTCACAGTCTAATCTATACTATAATATCAGTCCAGGAGTGGGGTGAAGACAAATACTATAGAATTCTCTTTCATATGTTTAATCTTTCTTTATGCTTTCTTCAGTGATATGTAGACAAAGGAATCCATATAGCTTGAGTGTCAAGCCTGAGATGATTTCATTGTCTTAAACACACACGGCATAAACACATATTCTTTGTTCAAAAACATGACCTCAGAGAAAGGGATAAAGTTGGGTTTGACATACAAGTCCATGTGTTTGTAACCAATTAGATAGATCCTAATTAGATAGTTTTAAATATTTGCAGAGTAAAAGCTGGAAAATATAGTGATTTACAACAATATGATTGCACATCATGCAAAATATAGCAGTACTCACACTACAATAAGTAGCCTTAGCAGAATATGATGCTATAGAATGATTTGGTAATAGATTTGTAGAGCTCATTCACACAGAACATTTGTCACACAGACATTCTTTACCTTCAGAGTATTTCTGTGTGGTTATGAACTTACCTCATGTGCTGATCTGGCCTAGTCATATCCTAGACCACATAAGTGGCCATTTTGTTCCACGACATAGAGTTCATACATGGAGTTCATTTTAAAGGGCACCATTTAAAAATTCTTGCAGCAGCATTCAACACCAGTTTCTCTCTCCTTCACCCATGCTGTCACTCTCTTTGGAGAAGTTAATTTTGCCCTGGTTTGCTAAGTGAACATGTGAATGGGCAGTGCATGTGTTAAAATGGCCAGGACATGTAAGGAGTGTATGAAGACAACTTTACAAAGGTGGTGTGTATAGGAATAACAAAACTATTTTAAATTGGGGGGGGGGGGTGGATTCCTGAACCCTGGCAAGTAGTCTGTTACTGATTACTTGCATTCACTCTTTTACAAAACAATAAAAACATAAAGTATGTTGCATAACAATCTTCATCATCATCATTGTCATCATCATCCAACTGAAGCTGGTAACAATCTGAGTATTGTGAAACGATAGTGAAATTGTGATCATTTAATTCACTTCCAATTGACAGTCCCTGAAAGCGGTGTAGAAGTCTTAGAGCTCCAATTTTGCTTGATCTTTTGGGGGATAGGGTACTCAATATCCTCTAGTCCAGGGGTAGGCAAACTGTCCCCTTTAAGGACCTAGGGACTTCAGTTCCCAGAAGCCTCAGCCATGTGGGCCAATAGTCTGGGATGTTGGCCAATAGTCTGGGATTCTGGAAGCTGAAGTTCCTCGGCCCTTAAAGGGGATAGTTTGCCTACCCCTGCCTAGTCTTTGTCTTGGAATGGGGCTCAAGCCCCATTTCCCACCCCAGGTTTATAGGTGGCTGTTCTGATTATTCATCCCTAATAGAGTGGGCCCTTGTTATCTGATGGCATTTGGTTCCAGGACCCTCCATGGATAACAACATTTGTGGATGGTTAAGTCCCATTAAATACAATGGCATAGCAAAATGGTGTCCCTTATATAAAATGGAAAATCGAGGTTTGCTATTTGGAATTTATACTTTTTTTGGAATATTTTCAAGCCATGGATGCTTGAATCCATGGATAAAAAAATCCATGGATAAGGAGGGCTGACTGTACAATTAAGAGGAGGGGTTACCTCACTAAAAAGAGAAGAGAAAGAAGATTCAAAACAGATTTTTGAATATATCCAAACTCTGCAGCCCTCTAGATATCACTGGACTACAACTCCCAGCATTCCACACCATTAAACTATACTGGCTAGGGCAGATCAGCCTTGGGGTCCGCTAACATCTGGAGAGTCTCATGCTTTGCATCCCAGAAGTAGTAAAAGACTGTATAGAGTTGATAAAGCAAAATGCTTAGAATTTGGTAGAAATCTCAACAAATCTTATCAACAGATATCAACTTTATTTTGAATATCTCAAACCTATCACTATTGATATATATGAAGCTATCTAACAACTGGAGGATAGAACAGAAGATGAATATTCATATTAGTTTAAAATACCTTGCTAGACCCATGCATTGATCCAGAAAACATAATTTAGAAATATAGAAATATAATTTAATGTTAATGCAACACTGGCTCTTCCCAGAGGTTAAATTGAACCTGAATCTCCCAAAGTTTATATCTTGGCATACACTAATGTTCTCCCTCCACCCCCCCCCACACACCATTCTAAATCTAATTCTTCTTTCCTATTAAATACTATTTCCTCCACAAATCATACCATTTCTCAAGCCCAGCCCTACCATTAGGCAAAGTGAAGCAATTGCAACAGACCATGGACAGTGGCATCACTAGGATTGGCTATCACCCAGTGTGGTAACTCAGGGTGTCATCCCCTCACATACCATTAACCTTCTTCCATACCATACAGAATCCTTAGCAATGTTTTTGGTACTAATGTTACTCATAAATTATCATTCCCCTAGATCACTGGATGTAATGGCAACAGTTGTGACATAAACAACGAGCAAAAATTTGCAGGTTACAATTAGATTATAAATTACAATATCATATGCACAGCCTAAATGTATTTACATCTACAGTGGGCCCTTGCTATCTGTTGGAGTTTGGTTCCAGGACCCACCCACTGACACACCCATCACTTGTGGATACCCAAATCCATGTATACTGAAGTCCCATTAAATACAATGACATAGTAAAATGGAGTCCCTTATATAAAACAGCAAATTCTAGGTTTGCATTTTGGAATTTTTTGAGAATTGTTTCAAGGTGGAATCCATGGATGCAAAACCTGTGGATAAGGAGGGCTGGTTGTATTTGATGATATATCTTAGGGCTTAGATAATATCGTTATCATATTTCTTGATCTCCATGCATTTCTGTCAGGCACTTCAATGCCCTACTTGGATTAAATTCATCACAAATAGTAGTCATAATTATTAGTGGAATAGAGCTGAGAAGTGTTTATTCTGAACATTTCATTTTCTAAACCGTGATCTTATGAAAGGGTTACTGAGGGTGGGAGGAGCACACCAAGATCTTTGTTACTTTGGATTTATTCTTCCTTCAAGCCTTTTTCCTAACTTGCTGCCCCCCACTACCTGCTTACTAGCAGATACAATTCATATTTGTGCAGACTGATGGTGAATGCTGCAAAGTATATGGTGTTGCATGTCTTTACTTCATTATTCATCATAGCAAAGGCTTGAAACTCAAATGTGTTAGAAAAAAATATGCCAACATGACATTTACCAGTTAATATGAATATGAATAATTTCACAACAAGAACCATTGTCTTAACTCTTTGTTTTCATTTATGATTGCCAATGCTAGATGAAGAGCACAAGCCATCCAAACATTCTCCAGCTGAAAACATATTAGAAAGACTAGAGAAGGGGTGAAGAACATGTGGCTGTCCAGATGTTGTTGGACTGCAATTTCCATCATCCTTCATAAGCAGCATAGTTAATCAAGAGGGATCATTAGTTGCAACCACACTTTGAGGGGCATATATTCCATAGTTCTGGACTAGAATGTGCTTCTTTTTCAGTTTATCTTCAGTAAGAGAACTTCAGGTGGATTTTGTAAGTCTGACTACAATGAGCTAACTTGTGCTATTTCTTATGTCTCTAAAGAGGACTTTACATTAAGAAAATTTCCCTAAGAAATCCAAAAAGTAAAGAGGCGTAAGGCTCAAGAAATTAAAGACACATTTCTTGGTAAGATGAACTTTATACATTTGGACTCTTACTTCCAAAGATTGAAGCAGACTTCCTAGGAGGGCATGGAGAGGTGAACCAGAAAGTCCAATTATTTGTTTGTTTGTTTGTTTTTAGTTTCTGGGACAAAAATGATTGTTTGTATCATATCATCTCCATAGGTGCAATAAAATGGCTTGCACTTCAGGCTGTAAGTGAGCTCTATGGGTCCTACAACCATTTTCCTACTTGAAATAAGGAGTAAGATAACACCCCTCTCCACGACCATCTCCATCTGTATGGGTGTTTTGCCAATCCATTGGCTCAAGGCGAAGTCACCCACAAATACTTTCCATTACATTAGTAGCTCACAAGGGGAATAATACTCCCCATCTCCAGCAGTTGCAAAGAAGGTGTACTTCTTTTCAGCTCATCCTAGAGTGGACAGGAATTTTTTCAGTGACTGAAATATGGCACAAGTATCTTTGTTCATCTAAACATCCAAGCACTTCAACTCTGCCTGCTCTGACTCCACTACAACTTTGCTGCACTCCATGGCAGTTGCCCTGATTTCATACAAGAGTCTTTCTAGGTACTATCTGGAAACTCAAGGGGAAACTTGTATGAACAAGATGTCTGCTCTGCTGCTCAATTGTGGCCCTGATCCAATAAGGTAGAATGCCGCCAACAACAACAACACTGTATAATGAATCCCTTCTTATCCCCTTTCTCAGTTTCTTTCCTACTCCGTCTCTCCCTCTACTGTCAGAATTCAGATAATAAATTACTTGGAGCACTGACCTATGTTATCTAATTTTGTTAATGTTGTTCCATGGTATATACTGAAGGTGTTACAACACTAACAACTACAACATGAAATCAGTTTTTAAGTGAGTGACCATGCTCAATATACGATAAAGCAGCACAGTAGTATATTATGCAGTCTCTTATGTATAACTGAATATTTAGGGAAGAAGAACTATGTAGGGTGCCATGAAAGACCTACCATCCTCAGTTTTATAACAGCTACTAACAGGGATTAGTAAGAGATTCCACCTTAACATTAGGAGGCAGTTCCTGACAGTGAAAGCTGTTTGACAATGGAACATACTCCCTCAGAGTGTGGTGGAGTCTCCTTCTTTGGAGGTCTTTAAACAGAGGCTGGATGGCCATCTGTCGGGGATGCTTTGATTTTGAGTTCCTGCATGGCAGGGGGTTGGACTGGATGGCCCTTGTGGTCTCTTCCAACTCTATGATTCTATGCTTCTAGGGGAGGTCTACTGGTTCCACAGAAGATCATGCCCTTAGGCACTTCATTGCTTAGTGTGTCACTTCCAATGCAACCTCATAGACATCTACCCAGAAGTAAGCTCCACTAAATTCAATGGAGCTTATTTCCAGATAATTGTGTATAGGATTGCTGTTGTGGTTGTGTGCCTTCAAGTCATTCTCAATTTATGAACCTAGTATGGTGGTTTCTTGGAAAGATTTGTTCAGAGAGGATTTGCATTTGCAAGGGTTTTGCCTCAGGCTGAGAGAGTATGACCTGCCCAAGGTCATCCTGTTGGGTTTCATGGCTGACCAGGGATTTGAACCCTGGTCTCCAGAATGATAGTCCAATGCTCAAACCATGCTGGCTTTTGTGTATAGAATTGCAACTTACCTTTTCTGTGAAGTATTCATTTAAAAAAAAAAATAGAGTGGAAGACGCATTAATACTGCAGACTCATTTTTATTGGAGTTCCTATTACTACCAGAGTTTTTCCTTAAGACTGAAGGAAAAAATCCTTAGGTTAGAGGAAGCCTAAATCTATTTGATCTATACATACAATGTTTCCCTTATGTATAGCATGCATGTATAAACATTTATAAAAAGGTAGAGAAACAACCCACAAGACTTTGAACGCTCTGGGTTTCTTTAAATGCACAGCAACAAAACATCTAACTCAGATCTTTGATGACCTTGTAAGTGCAAAAATCTCCTTGGAATAATTTCTGTTTATTCCTTTATTGGGTCAAATTTAAAATGTCAGTGGAACCAGGAAAGTGTATAAAAATAATCTCGCTACCAAACGGGGGTGCCCACCCACTGTCTGACTGTAAAATATGGAAAATAGTACAATATTTTCAAAGTACGACAGAGAATAAATCACCTTTTGCCAAAGTTCATCAGCTATTAAGAAACAGGTGAGAAGGCTTCCTTTGCCAAGGACCAAAATAATACAAATCACTTTAAACACCCCGTGAAAATGACACACAAGGTCAGGAGGGTATTTTTTTTTTAAAAAAATGAACACATGCTTTGAAAGAAAATGATAAAAGAATAATAATTTTAAGAACTGTGCTTGTTTTGTTAGTCAAGATTCTGAAAGGGGCTTTTGTATGGCAAGGTGTAATACGATCCCATCTTTCTGAACCAAGGCTGGAGAAAGGTTGTGTGTCATATCTCCATTGAAACTGATTTCTTTTAGAGGTTCAGTGTAATTTATTTAATTAGTAGCATTTCCAAAATTGCCTTAGGTGAGGTATAAAATTAAGCTCTTGCTTTCTCTCACTGTATCTCTCTTTCACACACACACACACACAGGCAAACATATATACACACACTCATATTCCATTAACAATTTTAAATTGGTTATCTAAAAGAAGGCTCCAGTACTTATTAAGCACTTTTAAGACACATTGATTTCAATGATAAAGAACTGTTTGGTGCATATATATATATATATATATATATATATATATATACACACATATATTTGCATTTTTACAGCACCTGGCAGTCCCCAAGGTGCTCTCTGATTCACAAATAATACTGCATATCGAGGGGCAAGATCTAAAACCATTGTTCTGCTGATGGAACTACTCCCATCAAGGAAGCATTCCCTGCATTCTCTCATGAACCATCAAAATCTATTCCATGAGGCTGGGGAAAATACCATGGGACATGTCTTTGAAAAAGTATGGAGGACTGCAAGAGAGGGGAAGGAAGGCCAGTCAGACCAGCAGAGTGATACTGGATTTGGGGCAAATCCACAAATTAAAGGAAGACAAGAAAAAGTGCAGGGAAAACCTATATGCAACAAAAACAAAAAATTGTCCAACCTACCTAAACACAGGCAGAAACAGAGCTGTGCTAGTCTTCCTAGAGGACACCATGACCAAAAAAAAGGTCCTGTCTCATATCAACCTAGTGGCTAGCATAGGCCCTAGCATCACCTAGGAGTTGGGATAATTCCAATCCCTGAATTTCCAACACCCAACCTGAGACCTAGGACCTTATCACATGGGGTCTAGAGCAGAGCTAATCCAAAGGGTACCTGCAGCTAATACATATTATTTCCCCGTGTTTACACACGACACTGCCCTAGAACACGGAGCTAATCTGTATTGTTTCCCCGCGTGTACACACGACGCTGCCCCGAAACTCCACAGAACCCGAAGCTAATCCGTAGCGAGTAGGGAGATTTTGACATTCGGTTTGTTGGGGAAGTACAAGCGGAGCCTTCGTATTCATTGCGCAATGGTGGGCGGGGCGGGGAAGCAGGGAGAGCTCTCCCAAGCAGAAAATCCCGGCGAGGGGAAGGGATTGGCGAAAGGCAAACCGGATTGAGAAAGAGGAGGAGAAGGAGAGGAGGAGGGAAGAGGGAGGCGATCTCTCTCTCTCCATCTCTCTCGCATTTTTCCCCACCAACACCCCTTCCCTCCTCCAGTCCTCCAGCCCTCCTCCTCCTCCTCGGTCCCCTTGGCTGCCTTTCCTCCCGACTCCTTCATCCCATCCTTGCCATCCACAGAAGCGCCTTCTGCGACGCCTGCTTTTTGGGTGGCGGGAAGGGAGAGAGAGAGAGAGAGAGAGAAGAAAATGTGTGTGTGTGTTTTCCTTCTTCCCACGTGAACCGCATCCCGCGGCGCCTGATCGCTAAATCCCCTTTGGAGCCTTCGTATTCATTGCGCTATGGCTGCCAGGGCGAAATTCAGTTCGTTTCGGTATAGAACTGAATTTATTCTCACTTCGGTTACTTTTCTGTTACTTTTCGCTTCGTGGCCAGCGTTTGATAAGGTCCCTAGGGATGGCCCTGGTGGTGTAATTAATTGCTATGCTTTAAATACCAGTTGCTCACAGCCAGTCATTCAAATACAGAGAGAGAGAGAGAGAATGAATAAACATTTTGCTGTCTGGAAGTAGGACAGAAATCTTAGCTAAAGGTGCTGTTCCCAAATCAAGGTGAAATGGATTATTGCTTCTTGGGGGTGGGGGTGGGGTTAAGGGATGTTTAATCTAGCCTTTTTGTTTTTAATCAGAATTTATGTACAGAATAGAGTGGAGGGTGAGCCCTGACACAACAAGGACTGGGAGAGAAGGAGGAAGTTAAAGAAGTCAATATACAGGAAACCCCCTCTCCAGAGTCTTTGCAAGTTGCATCAATTAAGCCTTGAAAACTCTAGCAAGCAGATGTTTTCCTAGTTGAGTTGGAGATTGCACATAGCACTTTTCTCTTGCAAAGAGCTGAGCCCACCAAAACTGAAGAATCTGCACTTTTGTTTTCCACTAACACTGGAGATTCAGGGTGAGACCCTGAAATTTGACAGCTCTACTTAAGGGGTAGAGGACAGAAAAGAACCATTTAAGACCATGGTTTAATTTCTGCATTGAAATTAATGGGGGTAAAAGTGCCTATCATGAACTCCACTTTTGCCGGTTTTCTAGTAGTAGTAGTATTGGCAGGAGTAGCAATAATTAGTGTTGGACTCTGCAGAACAATATTTGAATCCCTGCATGGCCATGAAAACCCACTGGGTGACCTTGGAAAAGTCACACACACTCAGCCTCAGAGAATGGCAGGGAGAAGCCCCCTCTGAAGAAACTTCCCAAGAAAACCCCATGATAGGCCACCATAAATCAGAAAATACTTGAAGGCACACAACAACAACAAAGCAGCAGCAGCAGCAGCAGCAGCAGTAGTTTTCTTCTCTTGTAGTTTTCATGTCTGATGTTTACTTTTTTATGACTTTCATTTTTTAAAATTGGAAACTGCTGAGTTTTATATCTTAGTAAATATATATAGAAATAAACTAATTAATCCTGTACACTTCTACTGAGGGTGCATCTACACTACAGAAATAATGCTTTTTGATACCAATTTAGGTTCTGTAGCTCCATCCTATGGAGTCTTGGAATCTATACTTTTACAAGGTCTTTAGCCTTCTCTGGCAAATAATGCTGGTTTCAAAACTACAAATCCCAGAATTCTGTAGGATGGAGCCATGGCAGCTGAAGTGATGTCGAACTGCATTAATTCAACAGTGTAGGTGGACCCTTAGAGGCAAAACCCACCATGTTCAATTGAACTTCCCTCCAGGTAAGTGTGTATACCAGTGCAATCTTTTAGTATCAATGATAATAAATGGGAGAATTAAGCAAGACTTTGGAGGGAAATAACTTTTGGGATCATCACCTTTCAGAATAGAAGAAGGAGGAAAAAGAGGAAGAACAAAACAAAAAGAAGAAGAAGAAGAAGAAGAAGAAGAAGAAGAAGAAGAAGAAATGAGAGATTAATTTGGTTTCCAGCCTTTTACATTCTACTCTACTCTTTTTCCTCTGTTTTTTGAATACTTTCCAGATCTCTGCTGGTTTAATTTCTTAGTCCCATCTGTTTCCCTCTCACTGGCTATATTTGTTAGTGTTTCCTCAAGCAGCATGCTATACGGCCCTAACTGTGCTGAGGGGGGAAAAAGGGCATAGATTGATCATTTTATAGGACAGGAAAACGTTTATTTTGGGCTGGAGTGTACAGTGCATTTCATCACTTCCTGCCCAGAGTTATAGAAAAACGTCTTCAAAGAGAGTCTGCGGGAAAGTGTGGTGGAGTGGGGAGGGTTGTTGGAGAAGGGAATACAGCCGAGACTGTTTGGGTCTAATGGGTGGAGGGGGGAAGAGGTAGCTATGTCAAGAGGGCCATTAGAAGGCTTATCTGTCTTTCTACCTTGGCGCGCAAAAGCTCCCAGCTCAACATGCTATGTGTCAAATCTATCATTTGATATGTCAGGAACCATTATTCCCTCTTTTGTCACCAGTTTTGACCAAAGGATGAAAAATTGCTGTCTTCCACCGACAAAATTATTGCAGAAAAAAAAGGGCAACTCTGGCACTCAAGAGTAGGCCAAGGTGAAACACGGAGAAACTCTCCTTAGATTAGGTCTGGGTTAAGAGAATATTGATCTGTGTGCTAAAAACTGTTGATGTCTCTGAGCAGAGGATGACAAATAGGGGCAAACAAAAAAATTGAGTGTCTCCAAGGACATTTGAGCAGCTCCGTGAGACTTTGGCTTTCCAACTTATTTGTTTGCCTGATGGGGTGTCCTCAAGAGAATTAAACTGAAATATGTAAATATTTCACAGAAAGGAAGCAGTCACAAATAATGGAGATAGGAGAGATATAGATATATGAATAATAGTGTGCATATAGCAATCTAGCCAGTGATGTGATTCCTCAGCACAAGAAATAAAGTAATTTATTAACAATTACATAAAGAAACAAAGTGAGGGCCAGAGTGGTATAATGGTTCGAGTATTGGACTGCAACTCTGGAAATCAGGGTTCAAATCCCTGCTCAGCCATGGAAATCCACTGGGTGACCTTGGGCAAACACATTCTCCCAGCCTCAAAGGAAGGCAAAGGCAAACCCCCTCTGAAGAAATCTTGCCAAAAAAATCTTGCCATGATATAGCAACAGCAAGTACATTTCTATACCCTTATCAGTGTACTTAAGCACTCCCAATGTGTAGGGTAATTGCCCCCAATGAGCTGGGTGCTCATTTTAGTGACCTACAAAAGGATGGAAGGCTGAGTGGACTAGGAGAATCCACTGAAAGCCATTGAGAGGGCTAACACCAGGCTTGGAGAGCTCCCTTTCAGCAACAGGGGCCTCCTTGGCATTGAACATTTTCACACTACCCTCCTAAAGCTGGCTGGAGCCATTCTGGAATGGGTCGTGCTGCTGATTCCGGAATGGCTCCGCCACCGAAAGGCTAATTCCTGTTGGACAGCCGGAATTACCTTTCCACCGCTGAAGCTGGAGTTAGCGTTGGTTCGGCCGGAGTGACGCCGGACTTAGGGCGCCGTGCGTTTGAACACATGGAGCAAAAAGCCGGATGGACACAGGGATGACACCGGAAGGGGTGGGGTTTGCCGCCGCGCGCGTCTGAACAACCGGGAAATGGACCCGGAGTGAGGCCGGACGGAGGTAGGATTGCCTCCTCAAAAAGGCCCGTGTGAAAACGTCCATTGTCTCTGTTTTCTTGGTGGCACAGCAGTGATAAGATCAGCTGGTCTGGTTGACAAGAGCTTGTGCTAGAATGAAGCTACATCATAACACCCAAAAGCACTGTGGGGAAATTAAAATGGCAGATCCCATTCAGGTGACTGTAGTTAGCAAACAGGAGCAGCAGTGAGCTGTCCCATAGGTTTAAGCCAGCCTGTGATCGCCCCAGGACCACCCACAAGCTTTTCTACAACCCTGAAAAGTGTCTAGAGCCCCCATTTTAATGTAATTGGAGGGGAGTTTTCACCCCAAAATATACTCTTGGAGACATTGAGGAGTGTCAGATTTTGAGAACTCTGAAACTTCCCCAAAGATCCATGAAAATGTGTTGGAATAATGACTGGAAGCCATTGCATTTTCAATTTTCTACCAAAATGCCATAATGCAGCCGACTGAAAATGTACACGGGCAAAAAAATTGGCCTCTTCTACCTATGTGCCTCTGCCCACCCTTGTCTTAGCCTGTCAGCAACTGCCTGGAGATACTGACCCTGGACTGCAGCCCTTCTCAGTGAGGTAAAGTCAGGGAAGGTGGGTTTCTCCTCCCTCCTCTACATGCTCTCAGCATCTCACACCCCACCAAGCCTAATGTGAAATGGATTCCGTGGGATACATGGATAAAATCAAAGAAGGGAAATACATGATTCTTTGCCATTGTTTGTTGAACTTCAACACCTATTATTTCTCTCCATTGACTATATTGATTAAGGTTGATAGGAGACTAATACCATCTGGAAGGCTAGATGTTCCCAATGCCAGTATTAAATTCATGTGGACGAACAGACATTTTATATATATATATAAAAAAGTGAAGAGTACAGATGCAATAAATACATGCTTATGTGTATTATACTAGTACACATAATAGTGGATCCATAAATGGGTGGACTAAGGGGGACTGCAGACGGGCAGCTTTGGGCCACCCCGGGAAGCAGCAGATTAGGGCTGCGGCAACCCCATGCCGCAGCCCCGATCCTCCCTTTTGCCAAATGCCACTCCTTTTAGGGATGGCAAAAGGCCACCCTAAGAGCCAGCGTGTGGCTCTTCAGCATCCTTTTCAGCACAGCATGTTTGAACACTGTGCCGGAAGGGCGTCTGGTGTGCAGAGGCCCTAAATTAATCTGTGCTAATCAATGGAACTGGACTACTTCCCAGGCATCTGAAATACTGTAGTTTGTAATCATCTATGCTGCTGTTGTTAACTGCCCTTAAGCTGACCTTGACTCATGGAGACCCTATAGATGAGACTTCTCCAAGGCCCCCTGTTCTCAACTGCTTTGTCTAGGCCCTGTAAATTCAGGTCCGTGGCCTCTCTGAGTCCAACCATCTGTGGTCTCCCTGTCTTTCTACTGCTGTCTATCTTTACTAGCATTATTATCTTTTTTCAATGGTTCATGCCTTCTCATGATGTGGCCAAAGTACAACAACCTCAGTATGGTCATCTCCAGGGAGAGTTTGGACTTGATCTGTTCTAGGACCCATTTGTTTATTTTCTTGGCTGTCCACAGTATGCTCAGCACTCTTCTCCAGTACCACATCTCAAATGTGTTTATTTTCTTTCAAATGACTTTATTCACTGCCCAGCTCTCACACCTGTACATGGTGATGGGGAATATGATGGCTTGGAAAGTCCTCACTTTGGTGTTAAGATTTATACACTTTAGGATTTTGTCCAGTTCTTTCATAGTTGCCCTTCCCAATTGTAATCTTCTTCTAATTTCTTGACTGCAGTCACCATTCCATCAATATTTGATCCAATGTAAGGGAACTCTTTGACTGTTTCAGTTTTCTCATTATCTAAGATGAATTCTTATAGATCTTCCATGACCATTATTTTTGTTTTCTTGATGCTCAACATTAAGCCTACCTTGGCACTTTCCTCCTTGATCTTCTTCAAAAATTGCCCCAGGTATTTGTTGGCTTATGCTAGTAGTATTGTATCATCTGCATATTCCCATCTATAATCATCTGTATTCCCATGTCCAACATTCCCCCCAAACTAATTTTTCCCACCTGCAGCCCCATTGACTCTGTCAGCTAAGATTGGGAAAAGCAGGAAATAAGCATCCAGTTATTTTCCTATAGTTGGATGTAAACCAGTGGCATCATCTGCTGGGACCTCCAGAAGATTTACACAGGTCCCTGTGTAAGTTGTGACTCCAGCTTTGGGAAAATAGCTGGATGCTAATCTGCTGCTCTATCTCTTTCTACTAACCAAGAAATGGCTGGTCATAGAGGGCCACAACTAAAAAGCGGTGTGTGTGTGTGTGTGGGGGGGGGGGTCAGCCAAAAGACACAGGAGACTATCGCAGCTACGTTTTGTAGCTATGCCTCCTGGATTGTGGCCACCATGAACAATCAATAATAATGTAGCAAATTAACAAAGCTGAATCAGAATAAGTTAATAAGTTAAGTAAAACTGGGGCCCTTTCACACTACACAATTATAGTACTATGGGTCCACTTTAGCTGCCATGATTCCATCCTATGGGATTCTGGAATTTGTAGTTTGGATAGATTCAGGTAGAACTCTCTGGATAAAAATTCTAAATGCCTCTCCTTAAACTGGAAATCCTAGTATTCCATAGGACAGAAATATGGCAGTTACAATAGAATCATAGTGCTACAATTGTGTACTATGAAAGGTCCCCAGGAATGGGGAGAGTCACAACTCTAGGTTTTCTGCTGCTACTTCCCAGAACTTTTCCTTCTAGATGTGCTACAGTCATGTCACAACTGTGGACCTGTCTACAGGGCAGGGGACAATATCGAAATGGCCTACATCCAAAGCCTCTAGAGTAGTTATCTGGATAAGAAGGTGGAGCTATGCAGATAAAGAAGGGAAGTCAATGAGGAGCTGGGGGAAAACATCTCCCCAAAAGGAAAGTGGCTCTCCTTGTTAGCCACTAGGTGGCAAGATCCAACAAGGGCTACACAAATGTTAACCTTTTAGAAGGAGGAATACATCACTGTGTAAAAAACTAGATTTTGTTGTGACCTAGATGCAATAAACAAGTGATGTGAACATTCAATAATGGTGGTAAAATGATCTCAGTGGGGGGAAAACAGACCTTGGAAATGTAGAGTAAAGATTAATGTATTAGTGCAAAGATGTATGTGGAGTATGTAGGTATATCTGTAAGAATGTGTTATGAGTAAGGAACTGGTCTGCTTCAAGAATAGGCTCAACTCATAATGAACTCATCCTGTGTATTTTGAAATCTGCAGACAACTAATGTGGCTTTATTGACTTTCTACAGTAAATTCTGCAGCTCTGTTAGCTGCCATGCTGGAATTTGGTTGACCTGGGGTGGGGGGAACAATCACATGTGAACCAACTAATTAAATGTTCTTCAGTTACTTGTAGTAGTATAAAAATGAAACCACAAAATAATATTGTAGAACTAACAGGCAAACCTGTGCTTTCATCTCAGTAGAACATGATTATTCATTGTGAGAGTTCTCTGGCCGCTGAAGCCTGACAGGGCTATCCACCTTTCTGCCACTATATCCAGCCTTTTCTGTTACTTTTCCTCCTTCCTTTTCAGAGATGGAAAATGGTGGATGGAGAGACTGGAGAATCCTGGTATCAGCCTGAGTTCATTATGTGTTGTGCTAATTTTGACAGAAGGTGATCCCTTGCCATAACAGATTTTCTCTGACAAAAAAAAAAAAAAAGCTAACATGCTAAAATGACTGAGATGCACAGTTAGTAAAACCCCTCTGTACTTACTAGCCAATTTATTAATACAGCATAATCAATTGTTATTTGCCAAATTTTTATAAAGCACAGTTGTTGCACATAAATGGGTAAAATTCTAATCATCGTCTTGTGGGAAAGAAGGTAGATAACATAAAATAAAATGTCTATCAGCATGTCTTGCTTTCTGGACCAAGTATCTTGCAAAAGCATGTGCTTCAGTCCCACAAGGAAGGCAAAATGTCACTTTCAACAAGTGCTACTGTTGCTCTTTCTGGGTTCTATGGAACCAACTACAATTACCCCTCCATTTTCATGAGGGATCTGTTCCAGACCTCCCCTCCCGGCAAAAATGGAAAACTGCAAATATTCAAACCCCATAGGCTTGAATGGGGGGGGGGGGGTGCCTATGGGTGGCCACCTCATTTTATCCCCCTCTGTTTGCTGCCTGCGAATGGGTGGGGGATGCAGACTTGAAGTCCGCCAAAATGGTCCACTGTAAAATTAAAAACTGCAAACACAATTGCACTTTAAATCCATACACACACAACACACAACACAACACAACACACACACACACAGTATATATAAACATTATATAAACATTATACGTATGTGTATATATGTGTCTGTGTGTGATTACACACATACACACAACAATATAGCAAATAATATATTAAATTTGATAAATATGCACTGTCCCAAAGGTTCTATGCATCCAATGAGATTCCAATGCAGGCCTTTATTGCAGGATTAGTATTGCAAGATTTGAATGCAGTCTTAAAGCCTTAAATAATAGATACAAAATAGCAACAGCAATAGCAATAGCAAGTACGGGCCTTTGCAGACTGCCAGAAATAGTGCACATTAAATTGAGGCACTGCCCTGGCTCAGTGCTAGGGAATCATGGGAACTGTAATTTATCGTGGCACCAGAGCTCTCTGACAGAGAAGGCTCAATGCCTCAGAAAAAACTACAGTTCCCATGATTCCCTAGCACTGAGCCAGGGCAGTGCCTCAATTTAATGTGCACTATTTTTGGCAGTCTGCAAAGGCCCTACATTTCTTTACCGCTTATCAGTGCACTTAAGGACTCCCTAAGTGGTTTACAATGGGTAAAATGTGTTAAATGAAAAGGTAGATGCAAATATAATACAGAAATTGAAGTACAAAGAATTTACCCTTTTGTTTCCTCCTAAATACATAACTGAAAATACCCCTACCTTATTTAAGGTGAAATGTACCTACTCTTTAGCCCTGGCAACTGCAGCTCATCCATAGATCCAGCTTGCCCTCTCTTTCTGGGCTCAGCTAGTTAGTACAACCCCTTCCTTAGAGCATCTCCACCCACTGGGCCAAACCAATAATTCTTAGGGGTTACATTATCATTTCTGTCAATTATCAACTTTTGGCCCTCAGATACTTATGCAAGACAAATGCATAGAAGGCCAACACAAACTTTAATTCACTGTAGAAACTCAGCTTGATTTAAACCAAAAATGATAATGAACAGACCTGTTAATTTTTTCCCCACATAAATGAGTCTGAGAACAGCCTGCAGGTTCTTGTTTCATATCATAGTTATCTGTTGTTAGATCACTGTGATAAAATTAATCTGAGTTTTATTTTAATTCCATATTTGTTTTTGGAGTGAGCTGCAACAAGAGTTAGAACTTGACCTTCATAAGTAGGCCCAGCATCCAGAAAGAAAGAAAAAAGACCCAGATTCTTGTAAATAATGATTCTTATTTTGACAGCTGTTCTCAACACTTAATCTGTCTCTTAAAAATGAAAAAGTACAGTTTTGCCTGATGTTCCAGCAGAATTTTGGATGTGATCTTTTTTCATGACTCTCCTCTTGCTCGATGTTCAATTTCTATCCAAAGATATCTATTCTATTAAAAATGGAAAGGGCCTACTTTTGCAATTTTATAGCATTTGCAACTCCTACAGCAGTGGAGAGAAGCCTTTCAGATGAGTCTTCTAGATTTGGGATATCCATTTGCCTGAACATCATCAGAATGGTTATGGATCAGTTACTCTTGTATTCGCATATGGAATAGAGGTATGAAAAGGGCAGGGGTGGCAAGTTATACCTTGAAGAAAGATACCAAGGGTAAATGGCCTATGAAAACCAAGCATATACAACCACTCCAAAAGTAGTTAACGATAGAAAAGGAAATTGTTGGATTCTCATTTCCCTTCAAAGGTATCCATTTTTCATTTCCCAGGACTGGCACCAGGACAAAGTACATCTTTGCCTTATCAATATTTACATTTCTGAAGTGTCTGGTGTATTTCAAGGGGAGAAAAATTTCATGTATCCAAATGGAGAAAATGTGTGCATTAAAAAAAAGAGAGAGCATGATTATAAAATGCAAATCATTGCATTAATCAGAAAAAAAGTCTGTAAAAATGCATATACTTTTGGTGTGAAGGGATAAAAAATACACAAAATTCAGTGTGGAAGAGGTCTTGCAACCTTATTCTGGAATAGAACAAGAATGTTGGTGCGGTTTTGAAAAGTACAATGAAAACAAAAGAGTTTTGCATGTTTTTTTTACTGTACATTTGATTAATTTTATTATTGGTGGCAGAAGCAGGTACATGAAACAGTATTATAGGTCCTTTGTTGGTATAAAGGCAGACTACAAATAAAAATAATAAAAATAATAAAATACTACAATTCCTACATTACCTATGATATGAAAAGGGATAGTGTAGCACTTTTATGATGGAGAGAACATAGTTTGTAGCATAAGTTTATGTAGAATGAGTCCACTTCATCAGATACATCAGAACACGAGGCAGTGGAGGATCAAAAAGGAGCTTTCAAATTTGGGACTCTGCTTAAGCTTTGTGACCTTTGCTGGACTTGGCTGACAAGATGGAGTTTCACAGCTGCTTCTGCTTTCTTTCATTGGACAGGCCAAGAAAACAGGTAACAGAAGAAGCAATATTTGTGTGTGTGGGGGGGCACCTGTATATTCTGAAATGTGCAGACAACTAATGTGGCTTTATTGGTTTTCTACAATAAATTGTGCAGCTCTGTTAGCTGCCATACTGGAATTTGGTTGATCTGAGGTGGGGGGAACAATCACATATGAAACAACTACAGGTATTCCTCCATTTTCATGGACTTTGAGTCTGCAATCTTGCTCTTTTGCAGGCTGGCAAACGGGGAGGGTTAAAATGGCACCTGCACCTGTGGGAGTGCATGACCATTCAAGCCAATGGGGCTTGAAAATTTGCAAATTTCCATTTTTGTGGGGGGCTTCGGAATGGACCTCCCACAAAAATGGGATGATATTATTATTATTATTATTATTATTATTATTATTATTATTTATACCCTGCCTCTTCCTCCATGACAGGGACTCAAGACGACTAACAAACCTAAAGCAGTCCAAGTTAAAACAGTATAAAACATTAAAAATACAAAGTTTTAAAAACAATTAAACAATTCAAACAATTAAAAACATTACATTATTAAAATTTAATAATAATAATAATAATAATAATTTTTTAATTATAGCCCACCCCTCTGCTCAGCAACATATTAAAAAATACAATGTACAACATATTAAAAAAATGTTACAACATATTAACATATTACAACACATTAAAAAATATGTTACAACATATTAAAAACATATTTAAAAACATATTAAAAAAACAAGTTTAAAAACAATCCCTCACATAACAACCCTCCCCCCCTTAAAACAGGATTAAACTTGAAAAAAATTAAAATTAAATTAAAATAGTACAATAAAATTGACAACAGAATGATAATATGAAGTCAGCGAGAGGATAGGGAACAGACAAGATGGATCGAATTAAAGCTCGCACCTCTGCAGATGTTATTCGGGGAAGGCCTGTCGGAAGTTTTAAACTCTTTAAAACAAAAACAAAACAGCATCCATGTCATGCAAAGGCCTGGCGGCATAACAACATCTTTACCTGCTGCCAAAAGGACAGCAGGGATGGAGCCATCCTGGCCAGTAACTTGAAGTATACAAATGAGACCACAAAATAATAGGTGTGGTGAAGGACGATAAGGAGTATCTGGGGTCAGTTCTTGGAAAGAGTCCTTCACCTTTTCATGCAGTCACCTTGAGAGCAGCAACTGAGCTTCCAGTCAAGCAGTGACTAAGAGGCCTCTTTCCTGCACTGGCCTTTGCCACAAGGCTGGCATGGGCAAGAGGCTTCTTGGTCACTATTGAGCCAGATGCTTGATTGCTGCTCCCAAGGTGACTGGATGCAAAGGGAGCAGTGATCAAGATTTGTTGTTTTGAATTCACAGCAGAAAAGTAGACAAAATATCAAGAAATATGTGTTAGTGGGTTGCTAAGGTTGTCATGTAAGAGGAAAGGGGGATATACTGCTCTAGTACATATTTCTGGACCAATATCAACACAAAATATTTTGCTGTCTGAAGCAAAAGACAAATGGCATCCACTCCCAGGTCCATGGACAGCCCATGACTGAAATGTCTGTTGACTCTTATCACAGTACTGGTAATGGGATAATATCCTCTACCATGTCAGAGATAGCAGGCCTACAACAGATGGTGAGTATTTACAGCTGCATCCTCCAACAGAGTTCAAAAGGGAGTTTCCAAGGAGCTACCAGGAAGGTGCCATTGCTTTCCCTCAGCTTCTAACACCTGAAGTAATCTCACCTCACTCTGCTCAATGGTAAGACAAATGTTAAGGAGAAGCTACCAGCAAGATTTAAAACAATAGTGGGATATCACTTCATAATTTTGAATTTTCCATGAAGTCAAGAAGTAGCTCCAACACTCTTCTTGACATCTCACTGACCTTTTCTAGAGTGGCTTCCCCAGGTCAAACTTTGAGACCCATAAATGATTGTAAATATCACTGCTTTACAACTAAGTGAACTGCATTGTTTCTTTATACCCCCTTTCCTTTTAGCTATTCAGCACAAAAAACCAACAAAGGACATTTGAATCTGCATGCTTAGGAGAATTTTCTCTCCCCCCCCCCATATACATTATTCAAGAAATGTAAAGTCTGATGAGAGAACCACACATACATCACTGCCATGTAAATGATGGAGTGCAGCTGCCCATAGTTTGGTCACTTTGTGCTATTTTGAGTTTAGAAGCAGAGAAGGAGGGAGGGGATATCATCTGGGCACATTATATGATAACATACCCAATTCTCAAACATAGATGGATGGTATTTGATAAATGTGCATAGATTTGTATAAAGAAAGAAGGTCTAACAGTGGACTTTGAATAATATCCAAAGAGAAATGTGGCACAAAAGTGTTTAAAACAAATGGTAACCAACTTTAAAGGAAGCTTAGTCTTGACCTCTATGTGCTCTCTTTCACACTTTTGTTGATATTGTGTCCACTAAATGTATACATGCCTGCAAAGTTATGATGCAGAAAGGACTGGCATCATAAGGTACCAAGGGCATTGGTGACAGCTCCCTTACAATTTTCTTTGAACCCTTTCTGCCCCTCAGTCATACTTCTCTGTTGGAAAACAGAACTATATATCTGATTTATCCTCAGTCCCTAGCTTACTGTCTTCAGATGTGGATTGAGGACACTGTTCTATCTCCTGTAACTACTCCAGTGTTAAAGTAAGATTCAACTGCCTTTCCAAACAGTTTTTCTATAGGGAATAGAGTTGGGATCTATCTTGTTCTTGCCTCAAGCAACAAAATGTCATGGATACACTTCTCTGCAGATTTGCATATTTCCCCCACAATGAAAATAGCACTGGTGGTAGGATGGATCCAGAGTGGCAATATAGCTCCAACCCTTGGGTTTCTGTCACTCACCTTTTCCTTCTACTACCCTTAAAATTCCTCCCTGGATATGACCGCTGTACTGTACTGTAGATGTGTTTATTTGTGGGTTGAGTTTGGTAGCATGGGACATGATTTTCTAAGTAAGCAGAAATAAAACATATTCAGGAACATAAGTAAACATACATAATACAATGCATTTTAGTTGAAACAAAGTAATACACATTCCTACCTCGTTCCACTCTTTATTAGCTCTCATCAAGCCAAATTTTCCACTCTCACTTACTGCCCCTTTCTATTCCCTAATCCTAACTATTTCTATACTCCTAAGGAGTCTTATCTATTCCAAACCTAACCATTTCTATATCCCTAGCTGGTCCTAACAGTTTAAAATACATGTCCCTGGTTTTCTTATATCTCCCTCAGTACTCTGAAGGCTGTGATTAGTTGGCTTTACTCAGACTTGCCAAGTTCTTCTCTTAACAGGTTGGTAGCAAATAAATCACCTTTCCCTGTACCGTGACTCCTGTTTCATGAGAATACACAGTTACTGTTCTAGCTAATTAGCTATTTTTATCCCACATTTCTTCCAGTGTGGAACCTAAGATTAAAACAGAGTACAGATAATATTGATCATAATAGTAAAAAAACAATTATAAACAAATCAAATAATCATTCATATTAAAAAAACCCAGTACTTACTTATGGTGCCTCTACAATGTAGAAATAATGCAGTTTTATATCACTTTCACTCTGATGGGTCCATCCTATGAAATCCTGCAATTTGGAGTTTGGTGAGGCACTGTCACTCTTAGGCAGAGACAAATAAAAACTGTGTAAAACTAAAAAACCCAGGATTCCATAGGCTGGAGCTACCACACTTAAAGTACTGTCAAACAGCATTATTTCTACAGTGTAGATGCACCCTAAGGCTGCAATCTTATACAACAATGTCCCCATTAAATGGTGATTACTTCTGAGGACTGCACTGAAAGGCATAGCAATATTAAAAACACTGCTTTGCTGCTGAGGGAAGAGGAACAGCTTTCTGAACGTGTCAAGAAATGTGAGCTAATTCCAGGCTTTCTTTGATAATGTATAAGAGTAAAATAAATAAACAAGCCATTTTGAGACCTTTGTAGAAGTGTGAAGGAATGAATGAGTAAAAGGCATACCAATATGGTAGCATTCTCAGAACTCTTACCCATTTTCTGTTGGAACAGACACAAATTGGCCCACACCTGAGAACAGGAGCATCAGTAGGTCAAAATCATTTCACAGGTTTTAAAATGAAAGAAAATGAACTGTGCCTATCTTATTTTATTTTAAAAGCTGAAATATCCTCTTTTGTTTCTGAGAATGTTTCTTCTTAAAAGTTATTTTCATTATAAAAGCAGTAGGGGAGAGAGAGGGGAAAAATAAACTCAATACAATTTCTGTAAGACCTGCAAAATAGAATTAGTAATGAACTATTTCCAATATGTGTTTTGATTCTCTGGCTGGCTTTATGATGGCTTACAATTGATTGGCTAAAGACTCAAGAGACTATTAGATCAGCTGGGTATTGCTGAAACATGGGAGGGGGGGTTGGCTATGTACATTGTACATCATTTGTCAATGGGAAGTACAAAAACCGAGTTTACATAGCAGCTAGGCTATATTACAGCTGTTCTTACTCTTTGCATATACTTCCTCTCCTTCCAAATCCAGACTTTTAGCCAGGGCTGGGGAGTAGGAGTAGGAGTAGGAGTAAGAATTAAAGAGCAAGAGGTTTTTACAGGAGTAACCCCAAAATCACCACTACTTCCCAGCCCTGCTTTTAACCAAGAAAACCCCAGTTTCCATACCCCAGGAAATCAAATAAATATAATTCATGCAGTGGTCCTTAATCTACCCAAAGATTCTCAGTTTTCATGCTTTATTTTTCACTGCAGATGTTTGAAACTCCACACAAAACACTAGCCCTTTCATTAGGCAGATGAAAGCAGCCACTTCAGCTAGCAGATGCTAGGAGGGGGCTGCAAGAGGTTGGAAGAGCCTGACCTGCATCCTGTAAGACAAACTACAAACAAACGTGTGCTGGAGGACATTCTACCATCAACAGTATTGAAGAAAACTACATCTGCCAGTCCCACCAACTTGCACACACATTGGATAGGAGCAGTGTCCCTTCACTTCAGATGCCAAACTCTCTTGGCCCTCTTCACACACTTATGCCTTATGCCTTACGCACTGTGCTGTGGAAACAAATATTATTTGAAAAGAAGCAATTGAGATACCAGTAACCATTGGAAGGAGAGCAGTGCCTTATGGCAGGATGAGGTGCTTTTCCTGGTCTGACTATAAGCTTCTGCAAATGAACAGACATTATAAACAGCAAAATGGATCTGGAACCAAGGTTAGAAGGCAGAAAACAAGGCATAAAAATCAATTTCCAGAAGACAAAGCTCTCTGCAGATATTGGTTGCATCTGGGTGGTAATAGGTCATAGACTACATGCTATTTCCTTTACTTTCTCCCATCATACACTGGATTTGGCATGGAGATGCTGGCCTCTATTAAGCTGGCAGCAAACAACCCATGGAGGCGCTCTTTCCTCCAAGCCTACCAGAGGTAAAAACAAACCTCAGCCACTTGCTGTATACACACACACAAACGTTTCAGATCCTGACTTAGAACAAAACGGTCTGTCCCCTGGGAAAGTAAACCTGACACTCTTCTTTGTCTGTTATCAAAAGACACAGTCATACCCCAAAGTTCACCACCATACCACCATGTAAGGGTTCTCTGGGTCCCTCTCCCTTCTCCTGCCTGAGCTGGATAGAACCCCTTGAGAACACCTTTTTATCTAAAGGACCTGCTGCCACCACCTGATGACTTGACTCTTCCCTTTTTAACAATGCACTGGGACGTTGGTTGGAATTACACTGGCACTTTTCTTGAGAGAAGCAGTGTGAAAGTGACAGAGTACTTTTATTCCAAGTAAGGAAATTCTATAACAAAAGGATATCTCTTACATGAAGGACATCTTCCTTCATGCACATATTACAAATTGCAAGTTACAGAGTAGATCATTTCTCATGACCCACCTCAAATCCCACTGTGAAAGAAAAGCAGGATATAAATCCTGGAAATAAATAAATAAATAAATAAATTCAGACAAATCCATAATAATAATAATAATAATAATAATAATAATAATAATAATAATAATAAATTTATACCCCGCACCTCTGAGTGCAATTGGGGCAGCTAACAAATGTTTAAAATAAAGGGTACAATCAACCCCCTATTCCCTCCCCCCCTTAAAAAAGTATTAAATCAACTAAGAATTAAAACCATACAGATTAAAACAAACATTAACAACATAGCCATTAAAGAAAAATTGTGGTTACTTGTTGCCGAGGAGGTGGGCTAAGGAAAAGGTGCCTGGAGGGCTCCCTTAAGAGGGGTTACTGAGGCCAAGATTTCTATCCTGTAAAGGCCTGCTGGAAGAGATTCGTCTTAACAGCTTTTTTAAAGCTATCTAAAGATGTAAGCAGACGGATCTCAAAAAAGAATCGAAATATCCTAACATGACTGGCTAGTACATTATCCTAATTTTACTCACAGATGAGATGGTATTTGTAGTCCTTGATGTTCATGGGATGGTTGGGGGCCTGGACTGTATTATCCACTTCCACCAGCCTTCCCAGTCAGAGCCCCCACTCCAGATGGTTGTTTCAACTAGGGAGGGAAAGAGACAAAAAGCACACCTGCCCAACAGGTCTTCTCATTGGACAATTGCTCTCTCATCACCTCTGTGATGCTGGGCATCATGAAAATGTAACAGTACCTCCTTCCACATTTAACCCTTTGTTATCTGGGGAAAATGCTCTGATAATGAGAGGACTCCTCATGATCACACAAAGGAATGCTAAATTCATGTTAACCAAACAAGAATAACAAGGCTGGAGGTGTATGTTGGTTGTATTCACATAAATTCACTTTTAATTTGGCCAGAGTAGCCACTCACCCATTCCTTGCTCCCCTTTCAAGGAAAAAGTTTTAAAAGACTTGCTACAGCTTATCTTCCTTGGTGTAGCTATTGTTAACTACCTTTTATGTTCTCAGAACTTAAGTTGCATACACATCCTCCTTTACAGAGAACAGTCCTCTATCTGAAAGTCTTCTCTGTCTGCAGTTCTGGTTCAAGTCCAGTTTATGACTTGATATGGAGTCATATGTTGCCTTTCTATAATGATTTCTATACATGCATACAAATTAGCATATGCAAATTTTATGTAAATTTCTATCCCATTTGGCACACTCTCTCTCTCTCTCTCTCTGAAATTCCTCTTACCTAGCAATGTGTCAGTGGCCATCCTTTTAGAAACTTCATTCATCTCCCACTCAGCTCCCTTTGGTGAATGGTGGATAGTGTCCCCACTTAAGTGGGGTCGGGCATCCAGGTTTTAGTATGACTTTTTAAAATGAGCTATCCAAGGTGCTGAATCTGTTTTGAGATCAGAATTCATCACTGTTGGATTAGGGGCATGGACTTAATCATTAAAGCTTGAACTAGAACCCAAAGCAGATTCAGGGCTCACTGGCACGCAAGCTATCAATGGCTGTAATACAACTTCCAGCCATCTTGTACTATAAAATACAGCAGAGGAAGGGCTGAGGTTTGATATGGAGGGGGGGGGGAGAGAAGAGGAGTGTCCTTTATCTTTTCCCCACTCCTGAAACTCAATTCCCTCCTCCAAGAGGCTTCAAAAAGGCTACAATGCCATGCATGTTGATTAATAGGAACACTCTGGTGCGGATCACATTGCAACATTTTTTCCATATTTTAAAGTGCATGTGGCTTATTTTACTGGGACACCCCCTCATGTGACCCTGTCAGTGATATCACAAACAGCCATTGTCACATCCTTTGGCAACAACAACCTCTCCAGTATCACCAGCAGCTGCCAATTGTCCTTGTAGCTGAACCTATAATGCAAATAAAGAAAGATTAGCTTCAGGCATTATGGTAACATTTTGAGGTGGATATTGTACAAAGACCCAAAGGAGCGATTATTTAGCTTTTGTTTGCCAGCAGTTTCTCCCACCCCATCCCTATTTCTGGGAATTATATTAGCTGTTTTTGCAAGCTTCTTTCAAAAGGCTTCTCTCCCCCCATCCCCTTTGCCTACTGGTATTGTTACACTCCCTAGCTGGAAAGCGTATTATTCATTTAGCAGTCCCCACTGTAATGAGTGCCACCACACAGACAGGATAAAAGTATCAAGGGGACTAGCAGCCCTAAATTATTCTCTGCTCATTTTCAGAGCTGCTAGTGAAGGCATGTGTGTGATTGTTCAGTTGCAAATGCCTTGAGATCCTCAGATTATAAGTGCTATGGGAGTGCAAACATTCTTAATTTGATTAGTGTGAGTGAGCAGTGTCACTTAGCATGGCCACCCCTACAATAAATTCCAACAAAATGCATGCCATTCTGATAGCTGTGGACTAAGTAATATCATCACTCAAGAGACTCCATAAACACACACGTGTTTCCCCCCTTCTCTCTTTTGCCACAATTCTGTATCTTGACTGAATGAATACAAACAGAATAAATGAGAGCCAGTGTAGTGTAGTGGTTAGGGTGCTGGACTAGGTATATGGGAAATCCAGGTTCAATTGAATCATGGGGCAGTTATTTTTATTAGTCTGGCCTACTTCACAGGGTTGTTGTGAAGCTAAAATGTGGTGGCGGGGACAACTATGTAGACATCCTTGAGCCCACTGAAGGGATGGCTGTTGTTGTTGTTGTTCTGTGCATCCAATTTTATTTTATTTTAACTTATGGCACCCTAAGATGAACCTATCATAATTTTTCTTGGCAAATTTCTTCAGAGAGGGTTTGCCATTGCTTAGGTGGAAAGAGTGTGACTTACCCAAGGTCACCCAGTGGATTTTTAAGTGAGAATTGGACCCCTGGTCTCCAGAGTCATAGTCCAACACTCAAACCATTATACCAGGGATAGGCAACCTTTCCCCTTTAAGGGCCGAGGGACTTCAGCTCCCAGAATCCCAGGAGCTATTGGCCAACATGGGACTATTGGCCAACATGGCTGAGGCTTCTGGGAGCTGAAGTCCCTCGGCCCTTAAAGGGGAAAGGTTGCCTACCCCTGCATTATACCATGCTGGCTGTCATGGCTGATCATATATATAACTAATACATACTAGCAAATAAATGATTAATTATAAGACTGCATCCAGTTTTAAGACAAGAACATAAAGGAAATGAAGACTGTCAGCAGTAAGGACCTTATCACACGTGGCCCACAAAGCGATAATAATCCTGAAATGACAGATTCCAAAAAGAAACCGAAAATAAACCTTCATTCCGCAAATGGTTTTCACACGCAATTACCTTCATCGCGCATTTAAGGAAAGCGCTCCTGGGAACCGTATTTGCCGTTCACACACAAGTGAGAAAATCCCGTACATGAACAAGCAATGATGTTCTTGCACATGCGCACTATGCTCGCCGTGGCTGTCACCCTTTCCCAGGTCATCCTTGGTGCAGCCGGCCCTCCGCACGGCCGGCGCTCTGAGGAGGACCTCCCGCCACAGCGTTCACTGAGGAGGTCCTCCTTGGAGCGCCGGCCCCGCATCAGATCGGCACTCCGAGGAGGTAATGACGGGGAAATGCCTCCCAATACGTATTTGGCGATACGTATTTGGTGATCGCACATACGGTAAAAGCGATATTAATCCCGTCGCGCAATTGTAATTCCTGAAGAAACTGAAATTCAAAAGATCTTGGATCATTCCGCATTCTGTCGAGGTTCTGTCGGGGCTCTGTGTGACGTCATGTGGAAACACGGGAAAATAATACATATTAGGTTGGGATTTCGATTGGATTCTGTCTGGATTGGGCCCCGTGCGATAAGGTCCTAAGGTATGAATAGATTAACATGTTTGTATCCAAATATATCCTTTTAAAAGGACTGATTAGATAAGAAGGTGGAGTTGGAGATTAATATATTCTCTGAAGGAACATTTAAATAATATTTTCCCCTCAGAAGCCCATTTACAAATCTTGTTAAGTGACCTGATGTCCCTTCCCTTTGTCAGATAGATCTTTCAGCACAATACTGGAGAAGTCAGCGGAGGTCATCTGAACCAAACTAACCTCAAAATCAGTCCTCAGACTCTCCTCCTGCTCAGAAGGTGATTTGAAGGAGAGGAGAATTCCTCCTTTCTACCAATTAAATACAATGATAAAATGTAGAGAGTCCCTAGTTTTTTGCTCATGCAATCTTCTAGTTCCCAAATAAAATTCAGCAGATCGTTTTTGTTAAACTTGGTCTTCCTTTCTGCAGTAATTTTGGCTTGATATATTTATAGGAATAATCTGATAGGTGCCTCAGTATTCTCAGATTGTATAAGCCACCCTTGTAGTAGCGAACTAAATGTATAAATAAATATATAGAAGTTAAAGCCTCTTTCCCCTGCACTAGTCCATGATGCATACTTCATCATACTGGAAGTTTGTATGTGCATGGGATCTCTATTGAAGGGAAGAGCTACACAGTTAAGGCCATATACAGTTTGATTCAAAAAGAATTTGCTGACCAAAAATTTCTGCCTTTTTCTACTGGGGGATAGGATTGGAGAAACTGCTAAGAATTTTCTGTTCCAGTGTTTTGTTTTGTTTTGTTTGGGGTTTTGTTTGTTTATTGCAAAAGCAGGATTCTCTAGACTTAAAACATTTTTAAATTTACCACATTCCATTTCAGATATTTTGTAAGCATGAGGTTATGATCTTCCTTACATTAATTCTTGCATGAAATAATTCATTTGTGGAAATAATAATCCACTGATGGAAGTCTGATTGACATTTTCGTGCAATGGCAAAATAAAACCCACCAATAAAAAACAATTAAGAAGGTACAAACTTGTTTCAAGGGAAACCTCATAATACTCATTTACATTACTATATTATTTTTTAGAAATTCTTAATGTAAATCCTGAATCTTTAATAATGGTGGTGATATATGTAGAGATCATGTACCCTTTGATTTAAAAATATTTTTACCATATATGCTTGACTATAAATCAATCTTAAATATAGGTCAAGGGCAGGTTTGGTGGCCAAAATTATGGATTTTGATATAGCCTATTCATAAGTTTAAGGTAAAACATAGGGGTATGCAACAAAGGATCTAAAGGATGAACCAAAGGAAAATGATACCAACGAAATTTCAAAATTGAAGCAGGTGTAACTGTTTGTGCTCACACTAAAAGCTGGATAGATGAGAAAGTAGAGTGCTTACAGGACAGATTACACTGTTGCCTTTCACTGGGGGATGGTTCCTTTATAAATAAGAGTTAAAGCACAGTACTTACATTGATCTGTGGATAAGTCGACTCAGGTTTTTTAGGTCAATATTTTGACTAAAATTTCTAGACTTATACATGAGTATATACAGTAATTGCTAATCCCTGTGGTGGTGACACCACTCAGAATAATGGCTGAGATTCTGTGTACATCACAGCCTATATTTCATAACTTTCCAAATCTGTAACGGCATTTCAGAAAGCCAATGAAACTGAATTGAAACTGAAAGTGAATTATGAAGATGTGCATCTGGCCTTCAGCAAGCATGTTCTGGTGTGCATTGAGTACTTCTTATACTCACTGGGTGTCCTTGGAGCCTCAGATGCTTCTGATGCACATTGAACATTTGTCATGTTCACTGGACACTTGTGAGTGAATTGGGCACTTCTGATGTGAATTGGATACATCTAATATGCAAGTAAAACTGTAATGTGCAATTATACCAGCATGGCATAGTGGTTTGAGTGTTGGACTATGGGGCTGTACAGATGGCTCCTCAGGGGCGACTCTGTGCCGCCCCTGAGAGCACCAGATCAGGGCCGCAGCAACCACATACCACAGTTCTGATCTGGCTTTTTGCTGCTCCTTTTTAGAGCAGCAAAAATCTGCCCTTACCACTGCTGCCACAGCTCTTCTGTGCCCCTTTGGTGCAGCGTGTCTACACACTGTGCCAAGGGAGCACCCTGACGCCATGCATTATGCGGTGGGGTGCACAGTGTGACAGCAGCATCAGGGCAGAGTTGGTGCAGCTAGTGTGTGGTTGGCCCACCCCAACTCCACCCCTAGGCCAGCCCTTGTTGCTGGTCTGTACAGGCCCTATGACTCTGGAGGCCAGAGTTTGAATCCCCTCCTTGGCCATGGAAACCCACTGGGTGACTTTGGGCAAGTCACACACTCCTAGCCTCAGAAAACCCTGTGAGAGGCTTGCCATAAGTTGGAAACAACTTGAAAGCACACAACAACAATAACAACTGTGCATTAGGCCTTGCTGATGCACTTTGGACATGTCTGTTGTGCTCCAGCATTTTCTAACTGGTATCTGGATGTGAACTGGGATTTCCCTGATGCCCATTGGTGCCCATTGTACACTGAGACCATGGTACACCAGTCACTTTACTGGCTATCATTGTGCAATGGATTTCCTGTACATTGTGACATCACAGTAGCACATAGGTAAATATGGACATTGAGAAACAACTTAATTCTGTTGTAAGTCCCCTTTATGAAGATGTAAATCCAATGCTGAATTTTAGCCATTATTTATTATATTATGGGTGATGACAGATATTTTAATTCAGCAGTCATTAGCATTATATCATACAAGTCCAAGCCATCTATTGCCCTGAGGACTTTTTTTTTAAAGTCACATTGGTATGTAGCATTGTTATAGAACTTGCTCTTTACAGAGAATCTAACAATTTTGTCAATGCATATGGAATTCTGAACTTTGGAAAGTGGTCATCATTCCAAACTCTAGTTTTAGGCATTAAAAAAATTTCTGAGAAAAATAACTTTTCTAAATATGTCTACAAAATAATAGTAAAAGAGCTATAAGGTATAGACACCTTAAGTTGCATCAATCCATACTAGAGAATGAAGGTAATGTTGTCCAACATTCTGGGGAACATAGATTGGAAAAAGCTATTAGAGGTTGTTGGTCTCTTTCTGCTTGCTTCTGAGATTAATTGTACAATGCCCTCCTAATTAGGTATATTTTTATCCTGTGTGCTCTCTAGACATATCATTTCACATGATATGCATATACAGTATGTATGTATGTATTTTCTTGTGTGTCTTCAAGTAATTCCAACTCATTACAAGCCTAAGATAAACCTATTGTGGGGATTTTAGAGCAAATTTTGTTCAGACGTGGCTTTCCATGGCCTTCCTCTGAGGCTCAGAGTGGAACTTGCCCAGTGGGTTTTTGAGTTTGAGTAGGGATTCAAACTCTGGTCTTCCAGGTCCATCCCTCAAACCACACCATGCTAACTCTTATTACTAACTTTATATCATACCTTTTCCTCTTATATTTTATACTAGCTGCTTCTGTGCTTTAGATGTTACTAACATTTTTTAAAAATGTGATAGCATAATAGGAAATGGTTTTAGTGGTTCCCCTGTGTGAGAGTTCAGGCCCTCTTCCTTTTTCTAGAAATCCCAAGAACTGTCAAATTTTTCATTAATAATATGAAGCCATCCATATGTTGGAAGGTTTAGTTTCTGCTTGTGTCTCCTTTGTATGCATGCTTGTGTTTATAGAAGTTAACATCCTGTCTCTTGTGCTGACGGGGATTACTACTGGCATGTTTTGACTCATTATCATGAATCTTAATCAGATGAGGGGGGAAATGAGTTCCATCATCTGATGAAGGTTGTGGGCAAGTGAATCAAAATATTCCCTACAATTCTTAAAGTACGGTATCTCTGCAAGATATTCTGAACAGATGAAACTGACCATTAAACTTATCAAAGGTTCTTAAAATTGCCCCAGTATGCCACCAGATTGATACAGTGTCGGGGTTTCTAGGCTTCTATAAAGGCTCACTTAAAAGAAAGGGGAGTCAATGGATATTTCTTTCCAAGTTCAGCCTTTGTGTCTGTGATTCATGCAAAGGTCACTAGGCAGCTGGTCAGTAGTGATATACCATAGTAGGAATGGACAGAATATTCATTATTATTCATTTTCAGGTCAAAAAAGGGTTTCCAAACAATCAGAAAACCAAATTGGAAAGAATAATAGACCATTGACAATCCTGTACAATTTTTCAGGTCTTCATATATCCTGAATTATTGCTGTAGAACCTACATAGAGGGCTAATGCTATACCAGCATGATTGGAATCTTATTTGTGGGTTTTCCCCATCAGTGGCAGGGTGTGTTCTAACAACACTTTGAGGACAAGACAGTGATGAGACAGTGATGGTGTTGTACAATAGGCACTATTTTCCAACTTTTATGGTGGTTTAACAGCTATGTGTTGTAACGTCCATAGGCACTTGTTTCAGTTTGTGGCCTGAATGTAGACAATTAAAATCAGCTGATCCATTCAGTTGACCTTCTGCTAGCAGGGCTTTTGCTGCAGCCCTGGAGGAAGAAGGCAAAGCATCAGGCAGAGGGAACCAGTATACACCTTCACATGTGTTTATGGCCTTTCCCCACATAATTACATCTATGCATTAAAAATCCCTGACCTACTAGTTGCTGTGGACACTTATCTGTAGGTGTATTAGAAAACAGGAGTTCCAGTTATTGCACAGTTTACAATGCACACTTGAAGCTGAGCAAGTGTCATGCAATCTATAAAAGACCTTCTCAGTCTTCTTAATTGCTGTCTGATTTACTACATGAAGAATACCTTCCCTTTTGTGCTTGGAAGTATTTTGCTGCAGGAGATATCTTTTTTTTTTTTGTCATACTTTTTTATAGGCCAGCTTTGCATGGCTGGCATGCATTTACTAGCTGCATAATTGGTGGCACAATTCTGCTCTCATAAACATTGTTATCAGTTAATTAAACTTGAAATGCATCTTTGTTCCACAACATGTTTTGTCAGATTGTTTTCCTTATTTATTTATTATCATAAATTTTTTACTTTATGACTGGCAGCTTCTCAACCCTCCAATAATAATGTAAATCAAAACATAAGATTTCCGACTTCATGCAATTTCCTTTTGGTCTGAAAATATGAAACCAGATGTTTCTGGCACGCTAAAGATGCTTTTCATCTCTTTTTTAGATTTGCTTGGTGCAGTCAAAGTAAATGCATTTTAAAACCAACTTATGAAAGTTAAATTCCCTTTGTTCGCTTGGGTGTAGTCTGGTTTGCATTGCTGCAACAGCAGTCAGAGACCCTTCAGATAACACAGTGAATATCATTGAAGAATTGAACATATGGGCCTTGACCTCAGACAACAACAGGAACTGTATTAATAGCAGACCAATAGGTTTATGATGCAATTTAAAACATTATGAACTCTTAAACTGTATGACTTAGCAAGTGACCTAGTGGAAGGGATTGCTGCTGTAATTTATATTTGTACAGCCAGTAGCTTGCTTGATCATTTTGTTGCTTTAGTCTGGCCCCAGATTTTGGCCCTAAAGATTTTTCTTTGTTTCTTTTTAAAAAGGGAATCCTAGAGACATTACAGCCAGGCTTTGGACTGTTGCTGAAAGACCTCAATATTCCCAGGTGGGACTTTTTTCAGTAACGGTAAAAGGTCTGAGTGTTTTGTACATTTTGGTTCGCCAATAAAGGTATCACTCTTTTGTGGATTTTGTTTTATCTTGCTATATGACCAACACAACTACCCCTAAATATGTTTCCTGGATTTGAAGATACCAGATTTTGCCACAACAGGGAAATCCTAAACAAGAGGCAATTAAGGACTGGAACTAAATTCTTTGAGGTTTCTATCTCCAGCAAAGATAAAACCTCCTCCTCCTCCTCCTTTGGAGGCTATAGTTGACTCAGTTTTGCCTATGACATTTCACAGAGTCTTTCTGAGAAAATCCAGTGTTGTTGTTGTTGTTGTTTGCCTAAGGACTATGTAGTCACCCCTCTGTATCCACAGATTCTTTAACCATGGATTCAAGCTTGAAAATATTTAATATATATATAAATTCCAAAAAGCAATCCTTGATTTTGCCATTTTATATAAGGGTCACCATTTTACTGTCCATTGTATTTAATGGGACTTGAACATCCACAGATTTTGGTATCCATGGGGACTCCTGGAACCAAACTCCAGCAGATACCAAAGGTTTGCAAGGCATTGCAATCCCAACACTCTGGCTAGGATGCACTTTGGTGTGACACATGGTTTCAACTGGGCAGTGTACTACATTTGGATAGAGTACAGGCATATCTTTGTTAATGAAGTAGATGTGTTCCTCAGCATTACTTCTTTAACTGAAAATTTGGTATCAAGGCATGAAAAACATGGAAAGTATAGGAATAAGTTCCTACACCACAAAAAAGAAGAGAATGTCAACATTTTTTTAAATCTGGAATTAATAATAGATACATGTAAAATGAAGCAACCTTGCATAAATAAACAGAAACATTTTGAATTTTCTCAAACTCAATTGAAAATACATCCAGGAATGATCTCTCTCTCTCTCTCTCTTTTTATTTCCCCACCCTTGACCTTTTTTCTGGTCCTCACTTTAATGACCAAACATATAGATACAACAGGCCCTTGGTATCACTGGAGTTTGGTTCTGGGACATCCCTACTCAGTAGATACTAAAATGTATGGATACTCAAGTCCCATTATATTCAGCGGTGTAGTGGAATGGTATCCCTTATATAAAATGGCAAAATCAAGGTTTGCTTTTTGGAATTTATATCTTTTTGGCATATTTTCAAGATAGCTGCTGTGTCTGCAGTGTGTGGTTAGGGCATTCCTTTTTATTGATGAGGGAAAACTGTCAGTAAGCTACCAATTGCATGCGAATTCTATTATTCCTCATATGTGAAACATTGCTGCCCCAACAATTGCAATACTGGCAGTCATGTGGTGTCAGTGTCTCCTCCTTTCCCCCGTCCCATCTCCATCTCACTATTTCCAACCAGCTTGGTTTAATGTTATTTATTTATTTATTCATTCTATTTCTTTTTTTCTTTTTCTTTTTTCTTTCTTAAATAGCATTAGCATTAGCAGTACTCTGGAACTGCATTAAAAATTGTGTGAAAATTAAAAACAAACAAACAAAAGGAATGCAGGGTAGGCATAGGGCAGGGAGGCACCGTTAAGGGGGATCTCAGTGGCAGCAACAGCCCCAGTCGCACAATTGACAAGACATGCAATAATGGCTGCTCAGAAACAAGTATAAATCTGTTTTCTTTAACAAGCATGATTCTGGTGAGCACAGGGCTCATGTGACAATATCCTATATAAAAAGGACCTTCTTTGTCAGAAGCTTTGTTGATTGAAACATACTTCACAAATAGTGAATATTTAAGTAGTTCCAGATAGATCTATACAGCATTCATCATATTCCTGACCATTTCATTTTATTTCCATTTTTGACACTATAATCCACCCAGAATTTGTTATCAGAAGTATCCCTGCACATAAAACCTTGATACAGGTGAATATGTGCACACGGGCCCATTCCAGAAAGATCATCAGATCTGTCAGTTAGTAGCTCATGACTGGATTGATGGCAGATTGTCTGATCTGTTTAAAGAGATGTTTAGTACCATGTGTTGGACTTGCTCTGCCACAGTTCAGCAGTTTGACATATGCTTTGGCTCACGATTACTGGCACACAGTGACACTTCTTTTCTTCACTCTCCACTAGAAGATGGCCTGACCATCCAGTGAGGCAGTCACTGACCAAGCTGCTAGAGAAATTCTTCAGGATGGCAGAAGGAAGCTTGATAGAAGGGTTGATATGACATGACAGGAAAGTTCTGGAAGGAATAAGGATGGCAATGGGACAACCTATAGGGATCTTAATGCCCAGGGTTTCACCTACCACCACAGCAAAACATTTTCTTGCACTTGCAACTATGAAAGATGGCAGGAAGATGCACTAGGAAGAACTATATGGTTCAGGTGGGGGGGGGGGGGGGGGACACTGACAATTATATAAAGATGAATGCTACTTACATTATTGTATTAATTGACTGCATTTATAAATTGTCCAGTAGCAACTTACACAATTCCTGACCAAGAAATGAACAAAAGCTTGCATTTCTTGAGGCATTCAAATCCCTCTTTCCTATTGCCTTCTCAAATATCATGGGGAGTGTTTTATACCATTAGTATGAGTCATTATTAAGGAGTAAACACAGGAATCCCTGAATGGCAACAGCACCTCAAAGAGTTTGCTTTGACTGTGAAATGTTCCGTTCAGGACACACTGTTTAAATTTAACATTAGCCACATTTAGTCATCATAAAAACATAGCTTTTCCATTGAAAATAATTGAAATCTGATTTTTATTACAAAAAATGGCTGTTTATCTTGTGTGATAAACACAATATACATATCAAGATTGGTTCAAAAAGTTGAAACACTCCAGAACAGAGACATTTACAGAGCTCTTTTTCTTTATCCCCACCCCACCCTTTAGCAAAAGTCAAATGCAACATAACAAACACATCCTGTGAAAAGTTTGGCATATGACTAGCCAGATACCTGTGTTATATAAATCCTTTCGTTGAGAAGTTTATGACATTTTAGTTAAGAGCTTCATTCAGTTTGACGATTTTGGCAGCAGCCAATTATGACATTAAACAGGTCATAGAGTTAACCTAAGGCCTTAAATTATTTCTTCTTCTTTTTAAATGATTGGTTTGTGCATTCCCTCCCCTCCCTTCCACATATTGCAACATCCACCCAGTATATATGAAATTTAAAAGTCTCATCCCTTTTAACTGCCCTCTTTTTACATGTAAGCAGTGATGCTTGTCTTTTATTTCCCAAATGTCTTGTGTTATGCAAAATAATCAATAAAAACAATCAGGACTTATATGGGTTGATACAATTGTGTGCAATGCCACTGTCAGGAAATAACAGACTGAATAAAAATTGCACGAAAAAGCAAGAGACAGTGGAAAAGGTGTCCTTCCAATCTCTGCCTGCCATTTTCTCATCAACAAAAAGATCCCACCATTGTCCAATGGGATGCCTTGTTCCTTGATTTATAGTCAGTTCCCATAGTGCTACACTCATAATAAATAGTGGTGGTTGAGCAAAAACCTCTGATAGATCTTGGCATACTGGTAAGGTCCTCTGATTACCATTTTTCAAATCTGTTCCAAAAATTCACAGGGTGAGAGGGCCAACTACTCTCCAGGGTAGTGCCATTTGTTATTTCTTTATTGAGGACTCTGTTCCAGTGTAGGAAAGAGGTTTAAGTGCTTCTTCACAGATGAAGCTAACATGTATGGATATATACTCATTTAAGAAAAAGAGAAAAAGAGGCAGATATATCACTGCTGAGCAGTTTAATTGCAGTCACAAAATAAGAATTTGAATATCTGTGTTCGTTGGCATCCACATTTCTGTTACCCTTTAAAGATATTTGTGAAGAAGACTCCACAAATATTACTCTCATTACTCTCACTTCTTTTGCTTACTTACTCCCTGTTTATCTTGTTTCTTATGTGGACACTGCAATGCTGCAACCTTAAGGTATGCCTTATTGAGAATAGGTATGCCCTATTGAGAATTGTGCGCCCTACACACAATATAGAATGTAGAGTTCTTGCTGTGATTTAGCTATAGGAAATTTAATCTAGCCTTAAATGAGGTAGCCACACAATTGCCCATAGTGTTGTAAAACTTATAGTTTCCATTGTATACACTAGTGGTGTACCACAGATCAGGCTTCCACAGAAGGGGCGGAAGCATGCACTGTGACACATTACTTGTGCATACAATGCAAACCAGAAGTTCTACAATGAGATGGGCAACTGTGTAATTGCCTTATTTAAGGCTATATTCCTGCAGTACACTCTTTAGTGCACCAGGACACTGACTATGACAATCCATATCCTGCACTAACTGCAAAAAAGGGACTCTGACTTTCAAATAGTGTTGAGCTTCCAAGACCATATTACACAGTACTCCAGCATCTGCACTGGATCCATATTGTCTTGCAGATATAAAATATATTGCTTGTGAACTATGAACCCCTACACAAACAATTTAATTCTGAGATACGTTGGAATTTTGTTGTTAACGGCCCTCAAGTCAATCTTGGCTCATGGCGACCCTATGGATGAGACATCTCCAAGATCCTCTGTCTCCACCACTCTGCTTAATTCCTGCAACCTCATACCCATGACCTCCTTAATAGAGTCCATCCATGTGGCCTTTCTTCCTACTTCCCTCCACCTTCCCCAGCATTATTGTTTTTTCCAAAGGGTCCTGTCTTCTCATGATATGTCCGAAGTGCGACAGTCTCAGTTTGGTCATCTTGGCTTACAAGGAGGTCTCTGATTTAATCTGCTCCAGGACCCATTTGTTTGTCCTTTTGGCTGTCCATGGGATCCTCAGCACTCTTCTCCTGCACCACATCTCAAATTAATTGATTTTCTTCCTATCATCTTTCTTAACTCTCCAACTCTCACATCCATACATGATAATAGGGAATACAATGGCTTGTATGATTCTAACTTTTGTGCTCAGTTGCATATCTTTGCATTTTAGAATCTTTTCTAATTCTTTCATAGTCACCCTCACTATTTTTAGTCTTCTTCTGATTTCCTGACTGCATTCCCCATTTCTATCAATGTTTGGTCCCAGGTATGGGAATTCTTTTACTATTTTTTTTTCTTCATTGTCTAGGTTGAACTTGTGAAGGTCCTTGATGGTCATTATTTTTTGTTTTCTTTATGTTCAGTATTAAGCCTGCCTTTGCATTTCCTTCTTTGATCTTCCTTAGTAGGTGTTCCAGGTCTGTGAGGTTTTCTGCTAGTATTATGGTGTCATCTGAATATCTTTGATTGTTGATATTCTTTCCTGCTATTTTCTCTCTTCTTTCTTCTGTGTCCAAGCCTGTTTTTCTTATAATATGTTCTGCATACAAGTTGAACAGATAGGGTGAAAGGATACAGCCTTGTCTGACTCCTTTGCCAATTGGGAACCATTCTGTTTGCACGGGCACAAAGTACACGAGACACCTCTTTTTGGGTTTAAACAGGCCACAACTTTTATTTAGCTGTACAGGATCTACTTACAAGGCAATAAACATTAATAAATTTGTCACATGTGTAAGTGAAGGTGTAACCCCCCAAAATGGGTGGTCCTTCACCGCACATGACAAAATAAGTAAACAATAATATCAACAAATTTACAAACCCCTCCCCTCTGGAAGTGATGTCATATTACATCATATGACGTCATTCAATTAATGATGCCATGCATTTAACTGCATTCGTCATTTCCTTTAATTTGCTTATGCCAATTTTACCCCAATTAATTTAATTAGCCAGATTAATTTTCCTGTGGGGTGGGGGTCATTTCCAGACACAAGAGGGGGCCAGCCTAGCTAGGCATCCCCTCTTCTCCCCCCCCCCCCCCACAGACAGCTTTTAGAATTTGATCGGAGAGTGCTATAACATACATCTCTGAACCTTCTGGAGAGAGGTGTACCCCATCCCGCCTGTACAGCTGTGGCCGATCAAGTTTGATTCCATGTTCCACCATGAAAATGACCATTTTAGAGAGCTACTTAGCATCATAGCGATTCAGCCAATGGTGAGCATTGTTAATTGTAGCATCTTTCTGAGCTCCAGGCCAGCTACGCTGTGGCAAGAGCTTAGTCCAAAGTATTACGGCACCCGAGAAGATCTTTTGAATTTCTTGCAGATCCCTCACCATCTGCTTTGTCAGCTGTAAGCATGGGGTCTTCACTAAATCATTTCCCCCCAGGTGTATCACCAAAACCTAGGGTTGCGGACGCGATCGTGCCAATTGCATGAGCCACAGAAGGAGCGGTCCCCACATCATGCCCCTTTGTCCAAACCACTGAGTGGTTCCATTGTGCAACAGGCCCAGAGTGGAGTCGCACCGATGCTCCAGAAGGTGGCGTTCCACCCAGAAGACCAGACTATGGCTCATAATCCATATTGAGCTGTGGTAAAAGCCAGCTGAAAGGAAATAGAACAAATTAGCATGGCTGATCAGGAGTCACATTCTCTGATGGCCTGACATAAGACTTGAATGCTCGGGAACACCACTGGCCAATTCTGCAAATATCAGCTTCACTCAGACCATGAGTGGCAGCAGCTGTTGCTGCTCCAATACGAAAGGAGTGCAAAGAAAAACAGGCCTGGGGCAGCTTAGCCCACCTTAGTGTCTCCTTAAACACTGCCCTAAATTGAAATTGAGTTAAGAACATACCAGACAGATGAATGAAAAGATAGCCTGCCACATTGGGCCTGATCTTCAAATAGTTGACCATTGCTATTACCGGGCAAATTTGCCCATGAGGTGCTTTGGCTAAGAAAATAGACTGACCCTATGCTATCTGATCAGTCTTAGAGCGCCTAACACAAATCTGAATCCCTTGTTCCATTAGTATAATATCCAAAAATAAAAGAGCCCTGCCAGATTAATCATTGCGAGATCCTGGCACAATCTCATTAATTCTTAATGTGGTGAAGAAGGCTAAAGCAAATACTGCCTTAAATAAAGCCTCTTTCCCAGGTGAATAATATGTATCAGCTAATTGTTCCCATAATCTAGTCAGGACTGGGCCTGTTATTGGCCATCGTGAGTCCTTTATTACAGGGGATTCCCTGGACCAACCTTCCACAGCTCTTTTGACCCTAAAGTCTGTGGTAGGATCAAAATAACCCCTTGCCCTAGAGTGAAATGCCAGGGCGACCAACCTGCCCCTAATAGTGACAGGCGAAAGACCTGCATGCCTAAGATAAACTATAAAACGTAGGATCAGGTCAACCTTAATCAGCCAACTTTGATCCTCTCCAATTTCCAATAAAATTGATTAAACAAATGTAAAGCTGTTTGATAGGACTTGCATGTAGATGGGGCGATGGAATTCAAGACTGCCCTGTGAATTTCTAATCTCCAACGCTCCAGAGCAAGGCCGATACCTCCAACAGGTGTGTCGATGCCTCAGGAGCCAGCTGCTGGAACCTGGAGAGCTGAAAATGAGAAAGGGCATCCGCCAAAGGGTTAAGCACACCAGGAACATGTTGAGCTTTGAATAACATATTATAGTTCAAGCATTGCGTGACCATCACCCTCACCAAACCCATAACTCTAGGAGACTTAGAACATTGAGAATTTACCACATGCACGACCGCCTGGTTGTCACACCAAAACCAGATGGTCCTGTTAGCAAACTGGCTTGCCCACAAGTGGACAGCCACTACTATGGGAAAAAGCTCAAGAAACAGGTCTCTGGTCAGACCGCTTTCAACTCATGCAGAAGACCACACCTCTGCAGCCCACTGGCCATTTCAATAAACACCAAAACCATGGGCACCAGCAACATCAGAATGCACCTGAAAGTCTGCCCTCAGCAGCATTTCAGATCTCCAAAACGATGTGCCATTGAATCGTTCCAAGAAGGAGTCCCAGACTTTCAAATCCTCATGAATGCCCCTTGTGATTCTGATGTGATGGTGCTGTGCCACAACACCTGCAGTAGCCCTGTACAATCTTGCACAGAATGCTCGTCCCAGAACTACAACCCTACAGGCGAAATTCAAGAGTCCTGTAAGGGATTGAAATTTGTGAAGTGTAGCTTTTTGTTTCCCCAACATGGTACAAACCTGCTGCCTCATAGCCACCAATTTGTCATTAGGTAATCAAGAATCCCAGCTATGGTGTCAATCTCGATACCCAGAAAGGTAAGCCGTGTATCTGGCCCCTCAGTCTTTTCTTCCGCTAAGGGCACACCCAACTCATACATTAATTCCTGAAATTGGGCTAAAGAATCCCTACATTGTGAAGAACTGGGATCCCTAGCGATCAAAAAACCGTCTAAATAATGTGTTATGGCTTTATTACCAGTCCGCTTAACTGCACACCAATGAAGAAAGGTACTGAATGTCTTGAAAGCTGAAGAAGAAATCGAACATCCCATTGGCATGGCTTTATCAAAGAAATACTTTCCTTCAAATTGAAAACCCAGTAAGTCAAAATCATCTGGGTGAACAGAAAGGAGCCTAAAGACAGACTTAATATTACATTAGCTAAAAGGGCTCCCTTGCCTAAATTCCTAATCATCTTAACTGCTGAATCGAACGATGTGTACTTAACAGAGGCAAGCCTAGGATCTATAGCATCATTCACAGAGTCACCCTTTGGATATGATAAATTGTGGATAAACCTAAATTCCCCAGGGGCTTTTTTAAGGAACCATTGCAAGGGGATAGACGGAGCGTGGAAATAGGCAACTGATCATGTGGTCCTGAAATCCTTCCTGCAGCTGTTTCTTTTGCTAATTTCTCCCTCACAATGTTTGGCAGCTCCCTTACAGAATGAGCATTGGGAGCATAAGGATGAACCCTAGGACCTATATAAGGGATACGAAAACCTAGGGAAAAACCATGGAATAAATAAGAAGCAGCCTCTTTATTAGGGTAAATCTTTAGCCATGCCACCATAGTGTCTAACTTAATTGGTGATGGGGCCTTTTCCTCCAGGCGAAGCTGGCCGGGGGGGCAGTACCCACTCCTGGCTGCTTGCCTCTACTACAGGAAGCTTGGGGTGGCCACCCCCACAGGTGTTGCACTTATGCTCAAACCTGCAGGGTTGCCTCTTACACTTGCCTGCATTAAAATCCCAGCATATGCCAAATTGCCTTCTCTCTCCCATGGCAGGCCTTGCACTTGGCCCTCTCGGCATGGCAACCATTGGGACATACCCATTGTCACACCTGCTTGAGGGGGAGGCCCCCACTATAACATCAGCCCAAAGCTCAGACTGAACATGTCCAGGACAAGGAGTGATCCTGTGCAGCTCTCATTCTAAACTGCTCATCGTATTGGAGCCAGGCTGCGCCTCTAGATTTATGATGGCAATTAGTGTATGCTTTTATCATGATCTTCTGATATTTAGAAAAGTCAGGAGATCTCAATGGTTCTTTTTCCTCTATAACACCTCTGTAAATAGTGAAACCCATAATCCAATTCACAAAATTGCGTTCCAGCTTAGGGCGTTTGAGCACTTGAAACTCTTTGGGAAGACTGAAAACAATCCCATCTTTTACCATGATCCTCGGTTCGGGATCCCTAAAAATAAGAGTAAATAGGTCAATGTATTGTCCCTTTCAAATCCTTTCTATAGTAGAAAGAGGAAGGTGTGAACCAAGGGGTGTAGACATTCCAGCATAAGGGGTAGATTCAGCATGCCCAACCGCTCCAGGTAACAAAGGAGCACTCGAAAGAGACACTACAGAGGTGTTGCTAGCCACAGCCATTTGCTGATCATCCTGCGCCCTAGTGTCAGGGACCTGTGAGACTGCAGGTGCCTGCACGGGTGCCTCCAAAACCACAGGGTTGGGCTGTTCCACAGCAACACCCTGACTAACCTGGCCACCTGGAGCCCATACCGAGGCAGGCCAATTAGCATGTGCAATATTAGGAGACAAACCTGAAACTGAAGCTTGCTGGGAAGCATCACCAGCCAACAGCACCGGTCCCCTGAAGTGTGGCCCCGCAACAGCTCGGGTGTCAAGCGTAGAAGAGGCAGCAGCAGCTTGATCACCCGTTTGCATTTCACGGGTCTGCTCCATTGCACCAGCACCTGGAAGAACCACTTCTCGTAAGAGGTTATATAAATCAGCCACAGTAGGCTGCACAGACACAGGGGCAGCTGCACCCTGAGCCTCCATACCAGGGACCCTTTTCAGGAGATCCCACACAACGGCAATAGTGGGGTGCCCTGCCTCCACAGCCACAACACCGAAGGACCCAGTGTAGCATCCATCACCTGAGCATCAGATGCCACGGGAGGAGGCAGCACTTCTGTGTTGGTGGAACCAGAAGCACCAGCAATAGGGCTGGTGGCTGTAGCCTGTAGCCCCTTCTGGGCAAGTTGATTGCAAAGCGCAACACAAGCCTGAACTGTTTTGCCCAGTTGTGCCAACTGGGCAGTAATCTCATCATCTCTGCTGGTAGATTGGAAAGGCCTCTTCGAAGCAGAGTGACCAGATCTGGGCACAGCCGAAGCTGCACACCTTTTAGATTGGGCTTACTGCGTGGCATCTCTTCTTCAGTGAATGGAACATGGGCCCAAGCAAAATCACCCAACCTTGGATGACTACCACCAGGCCGAAAGGCCGCCCTTTCCCAAGTCTCACAAGAGATGCAAACAGCCAGGAAGCATCACTGGCAACCAACCAGGGGGAAAGGTGTCCACCAAGGGTCCTATGCGGAGCCCTAACCCTAAGACAGCCGTCTTCCAACACACTCACCTCTGGGGAGAAGTGTGGCAATCCTCCCAAACCAGTGATGGGGTCCCGACCTTACCAGACCAGGGGTGCCGGGGTGCCACTGGGCCTGAATCCATTACCCGGTCCGCACACCCGGTGAGGATGCCTGCTACAGGGTCCTCTTCGGGTGTACAGCCCCCTGAGAATTGGGGATGCAGAGGCCCCAACAGGCCCAGAGGACCGGCCTGAAGGCCTCACTCGGCCCACCGGGTTGCTCAGGGAAATATACCTGAACACTCCCACTTGTGAAAGCAAGATAAAATCAGTCAAAGGCCAAAATGCAGCCAAGGCAACAAGTAAGCGCTAGGCCAAAGCCAAGCAATAGCCAGAGCAGAGAGCAGAACGATGTGACTCGCTCAGTTCAAGCTCAAAAATGGCTGCCTCCACGTGGCAGCGCAGAGCTATAAAGAACAAACTCTCGTCCCAAGTCTCGAGAGACCAGGAGCAACACAAGACTTTAGAGTAACAACCAAACAACCTTATTGGACAAACCGTGCAGGTGTTCTCACTCCCCCGCACACTTTAACCAATCGGGCTTCTCATGTCCTTATATGGCCAGCACCACAAGAAACCCCTCCCAACTCATCCGGGGGTGTCTTTCTCCATGTTCTGTTCTGACAGTTGCCTCTTGTCCTGAGTACAGATTTCTCATCAGGACTATCAGATGTGCTGGCATTCCCATGTCTTTAAGGGCATTCCGCAGCCTTTCATAGTCTATGCAGTCAAAGGCTTTGCTATAGTCTATAAAGCACATGCTGATTTTCTTTTGGAATTCTCTGGTGCACTCAATTAGCCATTGTATATTTGCAATGTGATCCCTAGTGCCTCTTCCTTTTCTGAACCCTGCTTGGACCTCTGGGACCTCTCTTTCCAGGCTGATATTCTGCAGTCATTTATGGACCACAATTACTACCTACTCTAGCCAGCCCAGTCAGGTATGGTGGGTACTATAGTTCCAAATATCTGTTAAGCAACAACTTGTGAAAAGCTGCCTTAGAGAGTATTTTTCCTTTCCCACCCATTTCTGATACAAGCTGAGTGAACATGCTTAATGAAATGTATTGGTTAGAGTTCCATATTGGCATTCGTGAGACCCCAGTTCAAATCCACACTTGGCCATGAAAATCCCTGATTGAACTTTGATCAGTCACTCTGTCTTAGTTGCGCCTTCTCTGCCCATGTTTGGATGGAAGGAGCAATTTACATCATCTTGACCTTATTGGAATTTTCTAATAAGTTATAGAAATGTAGCAAATAAGCAAATACCACATTAAAACTAGATTTAAACAATTAATATAGCTGCCCTGTCCAGGGAGAGAACAAACCTTACCAAAGACTAGCCATGAACACCTACTAGCATTGTTAAGGTCTGTCTGTTTACCCTGGCTTTTGGCGGTTTAGGATTAAAAGGGTGGGGATTTGCATGTGTCCTTTTTAAAGTTAGCAATGACCCAGGCTCCAGCAGTGGCTAATATAAATGCCCATTGTGTGTGCCACGTGGGATGAAGGCAAAACTTTTCTTTTACATGAGTAAGAAGAAATAAAGCCAGCAATAAGCAGCTTTCACATCTGAGTTCACATCAAACAGTGTTGTTCATTTCTTCTGTCCATGGGAAACAGTTTGATAATATTGGAGGAGCTATTCGTGTTACTGGTCAACTCATGCTTGCAACATTCCAGCTCTCTTTCCCAGTGGTGGATGGTGGCTTCTATGCTAGGTAGAGAATCTACTTTGAGCTTTAGTTTGGTCTTTAAAGGAATTGTCCATGGTCCTGAACCTATTTTCAGGGACAGTGCTCAACCCTCAGATAGTTCCTTTACGTCTGGACTAAAAGTCAGAGTGGATTCATTGCCCATTAATGTGGAAAGTACTGAAGTCCAAAACAGAACACTTGGACTCCTCTTCCTAAATCATTTCACCTCCCAGGCTCTGAAAATATATGTGGTCCATCATATAAATGGACACTCCTCTACTAATAAAAATTGAAAAGGTGTATAAATGTTGGGAAAAAAACATTTATGCAAAAGAGTGTTTTTTAAAAAAATACCTTGTGTTATTCACACTGTACAAATGTTAATTATAAGCAATATGTTAATTTTAAGTCTACTATTTCTAGCCCCCCCCCAACACAAATCTCTCTCAAATCTTTTGTGCATACCTATACTCTTTTTTTATAGATAGATAGATAGTACAAAGCATAATAAATGTCTCTAAAAGTAACTAGTGAAATTTTGCATTAGGATAATCTGTCACCCATTTCCATTGCTTCTTCTTCTTCTTTCCTGTTGGAAAGAAAGCATAATCAAAAGCCTAAATGACAAAGAGTTGACAGTAAGATTCTGTAGTAAATGATTCCAGAGTCACTGGCCTGCAGAGATGCTGAAGAAGTCCCCAGCAGACCTGATTAATTCCAGTTTCTCCAGCTGCCAGGGGAGCAGAGGCTAAGCAGTTTCACAGAGAGGAGCCTATTACCACTACTAGGCTGAAATAGATCTAATCAACTCACAGCCGCTCAAAAGAAAACTTTACAGGTTTAGCTCACTAAGGCAGTGCTTTAAGATGACTACAAAGGATCATGGGAGTCTGAAATCATTTAGTTTTTATTGCAGCTTAAGGAATTTTTTCTCCTGTATGGTTAGGCCATGCTAATTTACAATGACTTCTGCATTGTGTTACATCATTTGGACAGAGTCTCCATTTTGGTAGCTATTTTAGTATGTTCAGTTTTATTGTTCTGGCCACCTCACCCCAGTAAAATCCCCTCAAAGTTTGTGACCATTTGTGTTGTATAAACCATTGTAGATCATAGAATCATAGAATCCTAAAGTTGGAAGAGACCTCAAAGGCCATCCAGTCCAATCACCTGCCATGCAGGAAGACAAAATCAAAGCACCTCTGACAGATGGACATCCAGCCTGTTTAAAAACCTCCAAAGAAGGAGACTCCAGCACATTCCAATGGAGTGTCTTCCACTGTCGAATATCTCTTACTGTCAGAATGTTCTTCCTACTGTTGAGGTGGAATTTCTTTTCCTGTAGTTTGATTCCATTGTTCTGGGTCCTATTCTCTGGAGCAGCAGAAAACAAGCTTGCTCCACCCTCAATATGACACCTCTTCAAATATTTAAATTGGGCTATCATGTCACCTCTTAACCTTCTTTTCTTCAGACTAAACATACCCAGCTCCATAGGCCAATTTTTATAGGGCATAGTTTCCAAACCTCTAACAATTGGGTAGAGCAGGAATTATACATCTGGGGTGACAATGTAAAACAGGTTGGTAATGCTTCTGAAAAAGGATGCAAGAAGTTAGATTTCTGTTTGTTGAGGGAGTTGTATCCTACAGGTCTACATCCCCTTTCATCCCTCCTCACCCATTTTTGCAAGGTTCTAAGCCAAGCCGTCAAAAATAAAACACATATATTCATTTAAATGAAACCTTAGTTGTTTGTATATTTTTCCTCCCTCAGGAAAACATGTAGTGACACATTATTCCATCATGAAATGCATCAGACTACTAGATGAAGGATTTCACTTCTGGTCAGCTCTGAAGAGAAATGTCAATTTTTCTCAATACAATGCCTGGAAGTCAGTAGCATTACATTATTTGATGTCCAAAACAAACAAACAAACAAAAACCACAAAAACACAAAACAAAACCCCAAACTGAACAACAGTTGAAAGGGGAACATGTTAACTTGGAAGGCTTCTCTTGCTGTAGTTGTTTTTATTATCTATGTAATTTATCACACAGGGGAAAATTGGAAGTATAAACGGTGATTAACCAGCAATTGCACAAATGGTTTTCACATGACATCAGCACGCAAAGTGTTGTTATCCCGTGTATAATCCATGATTAACCTGCACTTGTGCACAATTGCGCAAATGGTTTTCACACAACATTGAGATGAAACATGATTAAAGTGCCATTATCCCGTGAAGAGCCAGGCAAGAAACAACAGTAACTCATTCACAGAATTTTCCCATGAATGACTTTTTGCTGTTTCTTGCCTGGTTATTCCCTGGTTCCTCACAGGATAATGGCACTTACCTTAATGTTGTTTGAAACATGTTTTAATGACAGTTGCATGATTTTAACAGGTTAATCTCCCAATTTAAACTCCCAATTTCCCCCATATGATAAACTCCTATGAATTGCTGTGTGGCTTCAATTCATTTTTGCTAAGATTTGGAGGGAATTTGTCATTGCCTTCAAATGAAGCTGAGAAAAATGTGACTTGCCCAAGGTCACCCAGTGGGTTTCCATGGCCAAGTGGGGATTTTAACCCTAAAGGAATGAGAAAGGAATATTGCCAGGTGTGTGGATTTCTCATTATTTTTATTTGTCTGAATGTGGACAGAATTTGTACTTTAATTCTTGGAATAATATGCTGTTCAGAAATGTATTTTTGAAAACATTTTTTTTAAAAAAATATGTTTCGTTCTCTATAATATACCTTTCAAGATTAATCTCAAATTAGTTCTTAAAAGTGGTTGTGTGTCTTTAATTATGCAGAATGTACACAAATTTAATGAGTTTTTAAATATTAAAACTATTCTCTATTGTCACTACTGTGAGCTCTTAATTTACAGAGCAATTAAGTCAGGACCCTCATTTATCAGTACATGTGTGTTTGCTGAAAATGCAGTCAGTTTTTATTAATTGATGCTATAGAAATACAGAGGTAAAATTAATGTGCATGCTTCAGAGGTCATGCTGACAGTAGTGGGTAGCTATCAAGGAGCAAGACGTGAGATAAATAAGTAACTGCTGTTCAATGATTACACTAGAGATATCTGAAATATGAAAAGGTGCAGTAGGTACACCCTTAACCAAAATGCTCACAAACACATGTCCCTTTAAGCAACCTCTCTAGTAGGCATCTATCCTGATGGGAACTAAGGTTGGGGGTTTGGTTACTAAAATGGAATATAACAGATTTCCCAAATCAGTGCATTGCAAATGTTCTGAGTTTAAACTGCCATTATCCCTGACCATTGGGCATATTGGCTGGAGCTGATAAGCACTGGAGTCCAGCAACATCTGAAGGATGCTCTGTTGGGAGAGGGTAAGCTTTTTTTAAAAAGCCATTTCAAAATATTCCAATTCGACATGCACACTCTTAGATAGATTTAGTAGAGACATGAGAATGGGCTTTCTTGGCAGCTCCTATCAAGCAGTTTCCTTCCTTGATCACCTTCTGCTTTGTCTTCATGGTCTTTGGCCTTTAGCTTGAACTGTGGTGAAAGGAGCTTTTTAATCAGGACAGGCCCCATTTTTATTTTGTATTCCTTATTAATTGTTTTTGAATTGCTTTTTAAGTTGTGTTTTAATTAGTCCATTTTATTTTTAAAATTATACTTATTTTATTATCCACCTGGATTCCCCTGAGCAGTTGGGGGAGGGATGGCAGGGTACAAATATTAACAAATAAAGAAATAAGAATAGTACCTTAGTTCCAATAAAAATCCCCTACAGTTCCTTCCCAACTCTACTTACTGTACAGAAACATTCCCTAAATCATAAACACAAGATCAAGAGTGGGGCATGGTTTAACAAATAAACATACAAACAAATAAAAAGACCAACAATCACCAGCTAATATTTCCCTCAGTTCTGTTGTGCTTCACTTTTGTTCTGTTGGTCTTTGTATTACAGTAGTGCCCTAGCTTCTCCTTGGAGTTAAGAAAGAAGACCATCTGTGTATGCCCAAAGGACTCCATTCACAACATTAAATACAGATTTAATATCACACTTTGGTTGATGCTTATGTGCAGGCACCTCAAACAGATCCAGTCTTTTATACCTAGTAAAAGCAAGAAGCATATTTTAGATTCACATGTTATATTTGCATGATAGCAAATTAGGCCCTCTCCAATTCAGGTAGTTCCTCCACGCCAAGCTCTGGCTCCCAGTCATTATTCACCACTAGAGGAATGAGATGGTGAGGAAGCAGAAGCTAAAACAGTAAACAAAGGAAAACAGTGGGTTTACATTTTGGTGGTGCTAGACTAGTACTTGGAAGCAGTTTCCTGGCTACCTTCCAAGATCCTGGTAATTATTATCACAACAAAGCTGTGGAAAAAAATGTGTTTGTACCTCACATGATCAGGTTTCAGGAGCAATGTGTGTGGACAGGGGGTGGATTAGAGACTATCATGCCAAAGATGAGGACTACATTCCACGTTAGGCAGAGGTCAAATTCCAGGAGCAGCAACCAAAGTTTAGAAAGGCCACTGGTGGATAACATATAGACCATGAAATGCAAGAGAACAGTACAGCCAAGCAAGAGCACGCAAGAACAGTTACTTGGACTGGTATGATCTTCCCCCATGAGATAATGGAAAGTATCACAGGTCAGTGGTAGAGCACATGCTTTGCATATGGAAATCTCAATTTGAATTGCTGGAATCTCTAGTTAAAAAGATAGCAGATGAGATAGATCTTGGAGAACCCCTGCCACTCAGAGCAGACAATACTGGAGAAAAGACAAATTCCTATATATGATGATGCTCTCAGAGTCTAATAAAGAAAGTATGTTCCTTGGTGTAGAACTTTGGAAGTTATTCTTAAGAAGAATGAATATAATGGCTTCGTAGAACTACCCATAACTAAGCAGTGGTAGGATGATATTCTGGAACCCAAATATTTCTTACCACTGCACAGTCATGTCAACCATTACAATATTGTTACATTCATTCTTCTTCAAAGAAACTTTCCAACCTCTAGCTGGGAGTCAACTGACTGAGTGATACGTTAATTTTATATTGCAGGAAATACCCTTTAGGAGTATGGCTGGATTCATAAGGCTTGGAGCAGAAAGGTGCTTGCCTTGGACTTTTAAACCTATACTGGAACAGATCTATTGCATCAGTTGTGGAATGGTGAGTTATCACTCAGGCAAATCCCACTGAATCCCTGCATCTACTCTTGTTGGGACTAACTGGAGGCTTCTGGACAAAAACTGTGCTGCAGAAGGTAAGGTAATAGAGCCTGGCTTTAGAGACCTCAACATAAGATGATGGAGCAAGCATGTTTGCTGCTCCATTGTTGCCTCACTGATGTGATGACTTAACCAGGACCTTAGGTGAACTGGGATTGATTTTTCCATGCAATGTGATGTTCCTTGGAGAATACTGGCTTGTAAAGTGGAGGATGTGCATGTAGAGGATAATGGTGAATAAGAGGTACTGGGAACAGAGTGTCCATCCACCATCTCACTACTAGAGTTGCACAAATGACATAAGATATGTTACTCAGCATGTAATTGACTCTTGGTATGTAATTACATTTTTTAAAAAGGATTGTGTCACTCATAAAACAAGTTAATTGGTTAAGAAGCATTGACCGAACTTCCTGATGTATTCCTACTGCTGTTTTTTTATGTTCATTTTCATTTTTAAATAAAGAGATACATGGATTATAAACTGGTTTCTGAATGAAAGACATGATAAAAAACTATTTCTTGAATTAATTTTGGGGTACACTTGCATACCTCTCTTGAAATATTACTTCCCTCCACCCATTACAAATTCCCTTGTCTTCTTGAAGGAGAATACTCAGGGCCCAGCTCTGTAATGTCTTTTCAGTGCAAATGATTTCTCCACTGAAGAAATAAAGTGATCCTCTCCATTCCCAGCAGTTAAGGTTAAAGAGAATGCACCAGGTTCTAAATCTCTGCTGCTAACACTCTCTCTTGACCTTTGATCTGCCTGAACACCAGTAAGTTTGATGGGACCATGCCAAGCCATCTTGTGTAACCCATAAGATGGTTAATATACTCCCATTTCTCATCCAGACAGCCAACAGAGGCAAAAAGGCAACAGGGCAACGAATGCTGTCTCCAGCAAATGCTTAGTAATAAATTGCTCTTTCAGCAGTGCACAAGACAGATTTTCCTTCCTTCCTTCCTTTCTTTCTTTTTTTTTCTCCCCTCTCCTTCTATATTCCTTTGCTGAGGTGTCACCAATGGGAGGCTTGCTTCCCCACCTGGCCCTGGCTGACTGTGCCCATATATTTAGCCTATGCTTGTGCCTATGCCTGTGCCTGTTTACAGGTCGCTGATGGAATACTAAAGCGGGTGCATTTTTAAAGCACTGGGTTGATAATCATGGTAATTGATGTTTGAAGCTATGAGCTCCGAGGAGCATAGGGGTCTCTTTCTCCCAGTGAGGCCCTGCTCCATATTATCAGTCCATTCCATAATTAAATATCACTCTTTTACAATATGTTTCAGGTTCCTTAATGAGTCTAAAGCAGAAATAGTCACCTCTTTCCCCTCTGAGCTTTATTTGCTTGTTATTAAACAATGTTATTGAGCTGCCTCCTTTCTCTCTGTTGCCAAATCTGCATCATTTCCGTTTTATAATTGTGCAATTAGAGTCAGTGCTTTGCTTTCATACATCAGCAGGACCTGAGCATGAGTGAACAAGAGAGGGAGGGGGGGAGAGAGAGAATCAGGTGCTCACAGACAACTCAAATGCATCTTATTTTCATTAACTACCAGATTTTGCAAAATGGGAAGCTATTTATCATGATCTGTTTTCTACCTCCAGCCACCTACACTCCACCCCACTCTGGTGACCTCTACGCTGACCTTGTGCTGTGTTACTAAAGTGTTCAATTGTTGTTTTTCTGGGCCTACATAATTTGGTACTCCTCCTTGACAATCTCTCTCTCACACACAAACATATACACAAAAACACACATTCCAAAAGCAAAAACCCTGTATTTCTATCTAATGGTATACCTCCTTTCTCATGCTCTGCAACTCCTTCTGATTTCCACAGATACCATCCCCTCAAGCACACTCTCACACATACTGCCTGTCTTACACACATAAACGTGCACAGTCTCTAACACACACACACATTTCTCTCTCTCTCCCTCTCGCACACACACCCTCATGTGCACACCCTTAAGCTGGTCTAAGCAGTGTATTAAGTAGCTGAAGAAAATCCATTCACATTCTGCTGTGTCGCTTTCTTCTCAAGTCATGAACCCATCACAGACTTTTTCTAGCTGTAGGTTGCCACGGTGAAGATTTACAATGCCAGTTATTCATACATCTGCCTTCTCTCTTTTCCCCCCTTATTCTTAAATCCCTTGGGCGAGGGCAACCTTGATACTGAGACTCGTAAAATTCATGCAGGCTTATCATCCTTGGTGAAGGCTTCAGGCATGCATTACTGTATCCAACTGCCTGCTCACCGCCATAACAGCACTAGGCCCATAGCTTTTCTTTTTAACAGGGTAAAGGGAAGGAAATGTACCATTGTCCTAAAAAAGAACAAGAAGCTTGGAAGTGGGGTTATTCCCCCCCCCTTCCAAGTTTTATCTCTTTTCCTTAATGAATTTTAAATTTGTTTTAATTATGTGACTCTCTATGGAGTAGCAGACATTTAAACAGAAGCTCTGTTGTTGTTGTTGTTGTTTAAAGTAGCCTTTAAATTGTGTGGAAGAATATTCCAAAAAAGAAGAAAAAAAGTCTAGTCTTTGAGCAATGTGCAAAATACATTATGAAGGTAGTCTCTGAAGTCCACATCAAAGTAACAAACGTAACAAACCTGGAATGAATTTTCATATGCATGTTTTAAAGACTTTTATTTTATTCCTTTTCCTCCTTTAAAAATGTTACTGGTCCTATTGTGAAAGAATTAAAATAACTGACTTGGAATGTGAAATGTGAATTTATTCATCTGTATTCTGAGGACTGATAAAAGAAAACAATGGTACATTTCTATTACTAAACCACAATTGTATAATAAGCTTGTTGCTTTTGTCTGTGATAAAGTTACTTTCCAAACCTCAAGTTATGTTCCTAAAACATGATTTTAAAATGTTTGTTTTCATGCTGGCTCTTTTTCATGTAAGGGTGTCTTCTAATGTGTGGAAGGTGAATGATGTTTTAAAGAAGATGAAATGTTGGGCAATAAAGATCATTGTTCTTTGCAATGGTTTGAGTGGGGGTACTTGGGAAATTGAGTCCACTTTTAGGGTTAGGGTTAGGGTTAGGGAATTATGGGAACTGTACTTTATTGTGGCACCAGAGCTCTCTGACAGAGAAGGCTCAATGTCTCAGAAAAAACAACAATTCCCATGATTCCCTAGCACTAACCCTAACCCTAAAAGTGGACTCAATTTGCACTATTTCTGGCAGTCTGCAACCCCCCTAAGTCACTTCAAGTCAGTAAAGGACAGAAAGAAATTTTGTTGGATTCTACATTTTTAACAAAAGTAACATTTTTGCACTTCCCAAAATGATAAAGTGTGTAACTCAGTTTGAGCATTTGCATGACTGGACGCTTGTGATATATTTCAGAGAAATACAGTGGGGACAAAACAATATTTTCAAACACAAACAGCTGGGGACAAAACATATATTTTCAAACACAAACAGCTGAAATCCATATTTTTAAAAGAAAAATACATTGAATCATGCTTTAATCAATGGAGAGAAAACAGTATACATTTTCTACTTTTCTAATAGCTGTATAAATAAATGTGCACTTTAGGAAAAATGCATTTTACATTCGCTAGGATTTCATACACTTCAACTGCCCCAATGTGACAAGGACAGCCCTGCTTAATCCTCTCCTGTCCTACTTTCTCAGCTGCTTTTAAAATGTCCCAGTTTCTCTATCTTCCTCCCACTTCCCCCATCATTTTCAAATTATTCAGTTGCTGCAAACTGAGTCAAAGTGCAAAAAGTAATTTGCATTCAACTCGGCAGGAGGAAGTGGAGATACATAAATTCTAGGGTCTTTCTTCCTAAAATAGTCTTATATATTCTTCCTCATTAATAACTTTTACTCTCTACCCTCTTGCTGCCTTTCCACACCCTCTTGACCACACCTTTTTTTGAGGCTCATCCACATTTGTCTATGACATGTTGACAGGTCTAAGATTTCAGTACAAGAAGTAAATAGAAAGTCTCACAAACCAATACAAAAGAAAGAAGGAAAAAGATGCAGGTGGTATTCAGGAAAACTGACAAAAGTAAGCCTAAGAAATGTTTGTTGTGTTTGTTAACTGCTTTCGAGTTGACTTCAACCTATGAATGACAGACCTCTCCAAGTCACCCTGTCCTCAACTGCCCTGCTCATCTGTTGCAAATTCATGACTTCTCTGATTGAATCTATCCATCTGAAATGTGGCTTTCCTCTTATCCTATTGCCCTCAACTTTACCAATCTTTATTATCTTTTCTAGAGAGTGCTTTCCTCTCACGATATGGCTAAAGTATGACAACCTCAGTTTAATCATCTTTGCTTCTAGGAATTAATTTGCTCTCGGACCTGTTTATTGGTCTTTTTCAGGGGTAGGCAACCTAAGGCCCGGGGGCTGGATGCCCCCCCCCCGTGAGGCCTTTGAACCGGCCCTAGGTCAGTCCTGCTGCTGCCGCCCGCCATGATGATATTGATTATTGTTGTTATTACTTGTTCTTGGGGTTTTCTTGGCAAAATCTTCACAGGGGTTTTGCCATGGCTTTTCTGGGGCTGAAAGAGTGTGCATGCATATTTTTTTTATTTTTTTAAAAAATTATTTATTTATTTATTTATTTGTTTATTTATTTATTTATTTTTGGTGCTTCAGCCCCCCAATTGTCTGAGGGACAGCAACCCAGCCCCTGGCTCAAAAAGGTTGCCTACCCCTGGTCTTTTTAGTAATGAAAGGAAGAAGAAGGAAGCAAAGGAAAAGGTCCATGGTATTTGCAGGCCTCTTTTACAGCACTACATCTCAAATGTGTTGATTTTCTTCCCAACAGCTTTCTTCACAGTCCAGACCTCACAACCATACCTAGAAATGGGAAATACAATGGCATGGAAATGCTTACATCTCTACATGTTTTCTGAAACTGGTTGCTACAATTATTCACATTGATGCTGAAATCTGTATTCTTTCTGACTAATGGCCAGTTTGCTTTTTGTGCAAGTTAGTCCCCATTGATTTCAATGGAAGGGACCAGTTGGTATGCACAGATGGCCTCCTTCAGCTTTGTGATCTTGGAATAGTCATTTGAGAAAAGCTCCTTATGTGTTCCATAAATGGATTGGAACCTTTGCTGTGACATGCTCTGCATCCCCTCCCCACTCCAAAGCCTACTCTTATCCTTACTGAATCTGAAAAGAAAGCTGCATGTAGAATAGTATATACCAGGGGTAGGCAACCTTTCCCCTTTAAGGGCCGAGGGACTTCAGTTCCCAGAAGCCTCAGCCATGTTGGCCAATAGTCCCATGTTGGCCAATAGCTCCTGGGATTCTGGGAGCTGAAGTCCCTCGGCCCTTAAAGGGGAAAGGTTGCCTACCCCTGGTATAAACAGAGGGTTCCCAATGTATGATGTGGAACTTTTACTTCATTGTGTACAACCATATGACAACAGTCCTTCATGTGGGATGAAAATGCATGGTTCCTCATCCTCACAAGTGAGAAGGAATAGTTCCCTCACTATTCTCCCCAAATACAATTAATTTTTGTTGAAAATTTATGTCTTGAATTCTCCTGTCCCTCTTTAGTTAGGTAGGACTTCACCCTTCCCCCCTAACTGTCTATCATAAGAGGCAGTTGAACTGACTCTCTGAACATTCCAAACTGCCAGTGAGCAGACAGTAACTGCTAGTCAGCTGTCTGTCAAAGTCCTCTCTGAGGGAGGTTAACATCTCTCTTCCTGCTTTATAAACTCCAGTTAGATTAGGTTTTAGTTTGTTGTGTAAATATTTATTAAAGCCATTATTGTTTGTTTTTAAACCACAAACTACATGTTTGTCTTTTTGAGTTAGTCTTTATTCTTTAGGAAGACAGATTTAAAATAATAGTCTGAACCACTTTTTTGCTCCTCTGATGATGAAAGTGAACTCTAACAAGTTTAACTTTCATACCTGCATTTTTTAGTTTACCTTTAAAAGTGTTAACACCCTGGAAACTAAAATTGCAACCCACATTTTTGGGTTATGGGCCCAGAGGAGACCCAGTGAGCTACCAGTGGAGTCCCAGAAGGAGTCTCAGTCTAGCCCCAGAAGGGGTCCCAGTTTGGACTCATCAAGGTCTCAGAAGAAGTTCCAGATTATTTTTAAACTGCTTCTCCTGAACATACTGACTTCAAGAAAGATTTTTTTTTCTACTCAAACAAAAGAGAATGGTTTCTACTAATCCTAATTCTACAATAATTACTGAAATCTTAACTGGAAAAAATTATAAAATGTGGCCATGAAAAATGCAAATGTACCTGACTACAATGCATCTATTTAAAACAATAAATGCACAGAAAACCACAGAAGAAAGAATACATCAACAACAGTTTGATGAAGATGCAGAGAAAGCAGCAGCATATATATGCTTATCTGTAGATCCCAGTATTGCTTACCATATTCAAAGTTTAACTGGTTCAAAACAAATATAGGACATACTACAGAAAGTATTTAATTCTCCAAGTACTTCTAATCAAACAGCTCTCATGATCAAACTTGTTAACACCAAGTTGCATCATCCTTAATTTTTAAATCAGCATACTAATGGCTTTATGACAATTTTGTCTGGAGTTACAGCAACTGAAGAATCTTTTCCAGAATGTCCAAAACTTGAACTGTTTTTGGCAAGTCTTCCAAAATATTATGGTCCAATAATTAATGCTTTACCAGTTAAAGGAGATGTTTCTTTACAAGATGCCATTACTCAAACAGGCAAAACTTGATGGAAGACAACTATATTGTAAAAACAACATATAGAGAATTAGTGCAATTTGCTGCAGAGGATTTGAAAAAGACTTGCTTTTCTTCTAAATCAAATAGAAACAATGGGCCTTTACAGACTGCCAGAAATAATGCAACTTGAGTGCACTTTAACTGTTCTGGCTTAGTGCTAAGGAATCATGAGAATTGTAGTTTTTTTCTGTCAGAGAGCTCTGGTGCCACAATAAACTACAGTTCCCATGATTCCCTTGCACTGAGCCAGGACAGTTAAAGTGGACTCAAGTTGCATTATTTCTGGCATTCTGTAAAGGCCCAATGTTAACAAGTCAAAACCTAGAGCTGAGGTGCAAAAGCTGCATAGTCAAGGACTGAATACTCAGATCAAAAGCAATTTTAAGAAACAGAAATCTTCCGGTCATGTTGATATCGATTTGATTCGACAACAGTTATTTCAAATTGCTGGAGATAAATATACAGTGGGCCCTTGTTTGACATGGGGGATCTGTTCTGCCCCCCCCCCCGCATAAAAGGAATACTGCGGGACCTCAAGACCCATGTATTTCAATGGCAGTGTGCTCCCAGATGCATGTGCCATTGAAAGGGCCGGGGCTTGCCATGCACAGAAGCTCAAGTCCGAGTATGGTGAGCCTATATGACACGGGCACACTGTAAAAACCAAGTTCTAATTGATAGTGGAGCAAGTGCACATTACTTCAACAACAAATAATGGTTTGTTGATTTTGATGCAAATGTAACTTTTCTTGTCTGTCTTGCTAATGGTCAAGAGGTTTTTGCACCAAAGGGAAAAGAGACTGTTGTTTGCAAACAAAACTTGGTCCTGACAGAATAGGAACTTTAAAAATCCCAGATGCTTATTATGTACCAGATTTGAAAGCTTCCTTTTACAGTGTGTAAACAACAAAGTCAAGAGGCAACTGTGTCAGTTTCAGAAAGCAAACCTATTTTGGTTTTCATGATAAAAAATTTGATTTTTAGAGCAGACATAGGATCTCATGGATGCTATCAGATACAGATTTTAAATTCATCTGTGAACAGTGTGACCAGATGTAATCACAGAGACTGTTCAACTTTATGGAACCACAGATTTGCTCATCAGAGTGTTGAAAATATTAAGAGATTGGCAAATCAAGAGCTTGCAAGAGACTTTAAATTCAAAGTATGCTCTAACAATGAAAAATGTGTAGAATGCTTGAAAGCAAAAGTCACAAGAGCTTCACATCCTCCAGTTACTGTGAGACAATCTAACAAAGCATTGGATCTTTTACATGCTGATCTTTCTGGATCAATGAATCAAAAGTCAGCAGGAGATAACTCTTATTTTATGACTATTATTGATGATTTCAGCAGATACACATGCACTTATCTTCTCAGAGAGATGTATCAAGCATTTCAAAAATTCAAAGAGTACTTTAATTGAGTCTCCAACAAATCTGGCTGCAAACCAAAGAGCCTACACACAGAGAATGGCACTGAATTTGTCAATGCTGAATGTGATGATTTTTTAAAAGAACATGACATTGAGGATCAGACTACACAGGCTTATTCTCTGGAACAAAATGGTGTGGCAGAGAGAATGAAAAGAACTCTCAACGAGATGGCAGTCACCATACTTTTGGAAGCTAATATGTCTAAACACCATTGGTCTGAAGCAATTATGAATGCTACATACCTGTGTAACCAACTGCCAACAAAATCAAAAGATGTAACCCTATTCCAGTTATGGCATGGAGTTAAGCCAACATTAAACCATCTGAAAGTTTTTGGAAGCAAAGCATTTACCTATATTCCCAAACAAAAAAGAGGTAAACTTGATTGCAGAAGTGAAGTGTGAATCTTTGTTGATTATGCTAGAAATGGTTATAGAATTCTAAATCCAGATGGATGCACAATCAAATTAACAAGTGATGTTTATATTGATAAAAGACCACAGCCTAAATCTAATCAAAACCAAGATGTTTATCAAGATTTATTTGCAGAAGAAGAAGACTCCCACTAGCAACCAAAGCACATGGAGTTCTTTCATTTTCTAGAAGTCTTGCATTCAGAAGGGGCTACACCTGCAGTGGACCAGCCTAATGATGAGGAACCAGACAGTGTGCAGGAAGCAGAGCCAGGTATCCAAATCCAGGTGAGAAGGTCAGAATGCTCCAATAAAGGTATGGCAACTGACAGATTCTCTTATCAAGCCACAGAGGAATGAATTCCAAAACCCTCTGATTGGAAGATGATCAAGGGACTTCCAAAGACAGATTTTGAAAAGTGGGTGCAAGTTGCTAGTGAGGAAATGCAATCTTTATATAAAAACAAGACATGGACTTTGTCAAATTGTCAGAAGGAAAAAGGGAAATTGGCTATAGATGGGTCCTTAAAACAAAGGTAGATGCAGAAGGGGAGATTCAAAGATACAACACAAGACTTGTTGCTAAGGTTATATAAGGTTGCTAAGTATGGTGAGGACAACAATGAAACTTTTGCAGGAGTAGTCACTCATACTACCATCAGAACTCTCCTAGCTATCACAGCTTACAAGAAAATGAATGATCAACATCTGGACATTCACACAGCTTTTCTATATGGTGATCTCACTGAACAACTTTATATGGAACAACCAGGTATCTGGTAAGGAACATCTTTTATGCAAATTATAAAAGAGCATTTATGGTTTAAAACAGGCCACCAAAGCATGGAGGGAGAAACTGAACCAGCTTCTTATCAAAGAGGGGTTCACTCCAGGCACTGTTGACAAATCTATATACAAGAGATTCAGAAATAATAGATGGACTTACAACAAGTTATGTTGATTATTTGATCCTGTACAGTGAAGACAAATGAGATAGTGAATAGATAATCCAAAATCTCAAGAAAGAAATTGATATCAAGAATTTGGGAGATATCTCACACTATCTTGGAGTGCAAATACAAAGAGACAGTGATTGAAGTTTCTTTCTGAATCAAAAGCAGAAGATACTGGATCTTCTGGACTGTCTTGGTCTGAAAGATGCAAATGCTATGCCAATTCCAATGGAAGTAAGATTCTTAAATGACATTAAGAACTCTTAACCTTTGCAAAATTGAGACAAGGATAAGACTGCAGTTGGAAAACTCCTATACACTGCCAACATCATCAGACCTGACATAGCAAATGCTGTTGACATCCTATGCAGAATGGTCAAGTCTGTTGGAATATGGATGGGATATACATGTAGAGATGTGTGTGTGAAAGTTTCTTATGGGAACAATGTTTAATGAAAAACAAAGAGGACTTGGCCAGCAGGTGGTTTGAATCCAAAACATGTGCCCACAGTACAGAATAATAAAAAACACTTTGAGCCTGAGAACAGATAGTTAACAGATAAACATATGAGCTCACTCAGTTCTCATGGGAGCTAGGTCACATGGGGGATGACATACAGCTAGAGGTTGGGTTACAGCAGATCATCCAATCATCATAAGGTTAACACCCAGAAGGTGGGGTATGGGAAGGGCCAGATCTTCCTTTGTTCACTTTGTTTATATATTTGCAATGTGTTCATTTGAACTAAAACTGTAAACTGTAACTTTTTCTATTGCTGTAATTCTACAACAACATCTACAAGATGTGATCCTATAGTCTTTTGCCATCAGCAGGATGGATTGTATATTTTCTTTTCTTGTTTTCTTTATGGAACAATAAAGCTTTAATTTGGATCTACAAAATGTGTCTTCATGGAAATAACATGGAAATGGCTGGTGAAGGAAGCTGGTTCCTGAACTCTGCTGCATTTCAATCACATTACATTCAAAATTCCACAAGTCTCCTACAGAAAGAGATTTCATTGCAGTTAAGAGAGTTGCCAGATATTTAAAACGGACAGCAGATTACAAACTGATATTGTCAACCTGTCAACAACTACAGCTGATCACCTACACAGATGTAGACTGGGCTGCAGCTCTGGCAGACAGACAGTCAGCCACTGGAAACCTCATCTTCTATGGTGGAGGAGCTGTAAGTTGGACAAGTAAGAAGCAATTAACAATTACAGATCCTTCTACCAGAACTGAGTGTATTTCAGCGAAAGCAGCATGTGATGAAATCAAATGGCTGCACAACTTACTCATGGACTTTGGGATTAAAGAACCCAAACCAACCATTCTGATGCAAGATAATCAAAGCTGCATCAAGATTTCACAGAGTGAAAAGCCACTCATTGACATCGCTTTTCACAAAGTGCAAGAGATGTACAAAAGGGGACTTGTCCAGCTGGAATACTGCAACACAGAAAAGATGATTGCAGATATCCTCACTAAACCTCTACCAAAAGATCGTTTCCAGAGGCTATGTGAAGGAATGAAGATCCTTGACATCAGTCCAGGAGAATGAGAATGGGATTGTTGGAAAAAATTAAGTTTTACATTCCCCTGTCCCTCTTTAGTTAGGCAGGACTTCACCCCTCCTCCTCTCTCATTCTAATTGTCAATCATAAGAGGCAGTTGAACTGACTCTCTGAACATTCCAAACTGCCAGAAAGCAGTCAGTAACTACTAGTCAGCTGTCTGTCCCAGTCCTCTCTGAGGGAGGTTACCATCTCTCTTCCTGCTTTATAAACTCTAGTTAGATTAGGTTTTAGTTTGTTGTGTGAATATTTATTAAAGCCATTATTGTTTGCTTTTAAACCACAAACTACATGTTTGTCTTTTTGAGTTAGTCTTTATTCTTTAGGAAGACAGATTTAAAATAATAATCTGACCCATGTTTTATGCTGCTCTGCTGATGAAAGTGAACTCTAACAAGTTTAACTTTCATACCTGCATATTTTAGTTCACCTTTAAAAAGTGTTAACACCCTGGAAACTAAAATTGCAGCCTACATTCATGTGGGATGAAAATGCATGTTTCCTCATCCCCACAAGCGTCCTCCCCAAATACAATTATTTTCATGAACATGGACTTCAAACACTATTTACACTTCAGGAAGGGTTTTTTTTTTTTGGGGGGGGGGGGTTAAAAATCAATGTGCTTTTTCTGCACAGAAATTACATTTTTGTTTTCCATTCAGAAAAAACACATGTATTTTGCACAAGTGGAGACTGTGAGGGACTTCATAAAGTGTGAAGGGCTTTGTGGCTGCTGCTAAAGGTACAGGTAAAGCTTTCCCCTTTGACATGTTTATCTAGTCATGTCTGACTGTAGGGGGCGGTGCTCATCTCCGTTACTTAGCTAAGGGAGCCAGAGTTGTCAAAGACAAACCCACAGTCATGTGGCCAGCATGACTAAATGCCGAGGTGCATGGAACACTGTTACCTTCCCATCAAAGTGGTACCTATTTATCTACTTCAGCTTTTACATGCTTTTGAACTGCTAGGTCGGCAAAAGCTGGGAATAATGATGGGAGCTCAGTCCATCACATGATGTTGGGGTCTCGAATTGCTGACCTGGTGACCTTGCAGTCATCAGAGTCAGCATCTTAACCACTAAGCCATGGTATGTGGCTGCTGTTATTCTATCCAAAGCAAGGTTTTGAGAATACTTGTATCATTAAGAAAATTTAACTTTCTTCTATCTCTGTTATATATGTGGAGAATCTTTCAAGGCTTTACAATTGGTGTAAGTATGCTGTAAATGAAACCTGAGGACAATATGGTTTTACCCTCTATCATCCATGTATCTTCATGGAATAGAGGGCAGTGATAGCTCTAGGCATCACTGGAATCTCTCATATCCACACTTAACTACTGGGTTGGAGTGTTAATATATTTTTCTTTCAAAAAATGTTTTTATTCCAACTTCATGTTTTCAGCTATTTCATGCTGTCATGAAATTGACTGGTATAATTTGTTCAGTACTGGAACAGTACATTCTCCTGAGCCAGTAATCACTGATTATCATGAGTAGCAAATTATTATTATTATTATTATTATTATTATTATTATTATTATTTTCCGCTTCTCCTATAGGCTCAAGGCAGGGTACAACATATTAAAATGCAAAGCAAAATGTAAAAAGGAAACACATAAAACCAACTATTAAAATGTAATATTATAAAATGTATATGGCATTGTTTGCTTCTTATAATGCTACAGTTATGGCCCTGTGTTAATGATGAGTTAGATAAGTATATCTCATCAGATTTATACCATCACCAGCTGCAGGGCCTTGAACTAATGAAGTTTGATTCATCTAAATGTTAAGAATTCTAATATGAACTAATCAGATCCACATATCCCAAACTACTGTGCATATTGGAACATGAATGATCCTTCAGATTTCAGACTCAGCCATTTATTTATTTATTTATTGTGATGCTGCTCATGCCTCAAACACATGGCAAAATGCATTTCAAAGTGCATATTTTATTATACAAATTGGTTTGAAAATTCTTACTTTCAGATGTGTAAAATATATTAAATGCATATTTTATAAGAAAAGAGTCCAATATTCATATTTAAATATATTTTATTTTTTAAAACCACCTGTTCCCACAGAAAATGGGGCAAAACAGGACATGTGAATGGACATATGTAAAACTGACACAGACCAAAAATGGAACCATCCATCCATTGTGCCAGACTTTTACAGCAGACTACAGCCCATGCTATGTATCTCTTCACCCACCTGAGTTTTCTGGAAAGATGCAGCAGAGGAGAGAGGTGATGAGAGCATTTAATTACACAGACCTTTTCTCCATGTTCAGGCCTAAAAGTATTGCATTTTCTGGAGCATCATTCAGATTGTAGCTTTTCATAACCAAAATATTTGGGTCAGTGAGACATTTGTTTTGAACAAAAAAGTTATCATGAAGAACAGAATATTACACCCATTAGTATAAAAGGCAATATGTTTCTGCCGCTGACATAGTCACTCCATAAATAACAAATAATTGTAATCATGGATGTTTTGGCTTTCTCATTCTCCCTTTCCAATGCTATGGCTCAGCCAAACATATTCACCATTTCTGGACAACATATTCAGCAGTGTCAAAAAAGTCTTCCTTTGAAAATAATCCTCAGAAATATTACTATATATATAATTCATACCTTTGGAATCAGTATAATATGTCCTATCATACAGGCTTGCACAGGCAAAATGGGTATATTCTGTTCCTAAAGGAACTTAACAGCCTAATGCTTGTAAAAATGTTCATTATTCATTTACATTGCCCTCTCTTGCCCTTTCTTCATTGACTTTGCTTGCCCTCCATGATCTCATTATCTAGTGGTTAGCCAATCTTATTGCCACTTAGATCTTTTACCAAGTGATGCCTGATTGGCGGCAGACATCCATGTCACTGATACAGGAAGCAGTACTAAGAAGACAAAAGGGGACACACATGACCCCTTCACACTGCTGGCTAACATGTGTGGGGATCACAAGGTCACATCAGCCAGCTCTCCACCATCACCACCACCCTCACCAGCCATGCCTCCTGAAGGTTGCATTTTCAGCTGCAGTTCCGGTTCATAAATAATCCTACACACCTATTGCCTTCTTTCATTTTTGCAAGCAAGACCAAATAACTGAAGCAGTTTTCTCCCTGCTGTGTGAGAATATGAGGGTGTCTGCTCAGGTTTTTGTGACAATTTGTATGTTGTGACTTTTTATTTTTCTAAAATTGACCTTGGAAAAGGGATGCATTTTTTAGCACATGATATTTTTAGCAAATGAATTTTGATCAAAGCAACATTTTTGTTCAGAACCCAGTATATTTTGTCAAAAACACAGAGAAAAAAAGGAGGTTGTGCAATCCCTCATTTCTTCAAATATACTTTTTTCCCCAAAACAATTTGCAAAAATATAAATTTTGCTGCTGTTCTCCATTTTCTCAGTAGTGTGTCTCCAGTGTCAAGATGCTCTTTTCTACTAAAATTGGAGAAATTTACGAGAATCCTTTACAGTCCAAGTGTTGTTGGTTGTTGTTTGTTTGTTTTGTTTTTTAAAGAATTCTCTGTGGGTTTTATATACCTTTGTGAATGCTATTTTAGCTGGACTTCATTTTAATTTTTTTGTAAGCTGCTTTGAGTACTTTGCCAAGAGAAAGGGCAGAATAAAATAAAGAAACAAGGTATAAAGTTCTTTCATTGAAGGCTGGTCTACTGGACCATTTGGAGTTCTCTTTCACATAGGTAAGCTATTAATATATTATTATTATTATTATTATTATTATTATTATTATTATTATCATCATCATCTTATATCCCACCTTTCTCCCAACATAGAGACTCAAATTAACACATCTGCATGTGTGAAGGTCATATTACTGTCTTCATATATGTTCCAAAAGGAGGGCAGATGAGAGGGCAACCAGTGTGCACATTGGCAATAGTACTGGGGAGGCTGTTCAGAACATAAAGTTATGTATTTATTTATTTAATATTATATATTTTCTTCCAATATAGGACCCAAGTGTCTTACAAGAATGATTTTTTTAAAAAAAGAGAAAGATAAGATAAACATAAAGATGAGGACAAACAAGTTGAAACTGAATCCAGACAAGACAGAGGTGCTTTCTGTCAAGGATCCTAACCTGGGTTTGGAGCTGTGTTTGCAGCTTGGGGTGCTTCTGGATCCGTTGTCCAAAGTGACAGCTGAGATACATGTAATGGCCAGGAGTGCTTACTATCAACTTTGGCTGATATGCCAGCTGCACCCCTACCTACATCTGGAGGGCCTAAAGTTGGTAATGCATGTGCTGGTAACCTCAAGGCTTGACCTCTGCAATGCACTGTACATTGGGCTACCTCTGTACCAAGTTCAGAAACTTCAGTTAGTTCAAAACCTGGCATCCAGATTGATTACTGGGACATCCAGGAGTGATTGTATTACACCAATAGTAAAGTCACTCCACTGGCTTCTAATTAGGTACAAAGTAGGCAAGGTACTAAGTGTTGGTTATTACCTTTAAAGTCCTACATGGTTTGGGTCCAGGTTACCTACCAGATTTCCTCCTCCTGTATAATCCTCCTCCCCATACATTCAGGTCCTCTGGGGGACATTTACTCCAGTCAGCCAGGACTAGCTTGGCAACTGTCAGTCAGAGGACTTTTTCTTCAGCTGCCCCAGAGTGTAGGATGACCTGCTGAAAGAGATTTGACAACTGAATACACAGTCTCAGTTTGAAACAGTGTTAAGGACCAGTTTCATCTTGTGGGCCTATCCAGATGATTTTTAAATTGAAATTTTAACTGATGAATTTAAAATGTGGATTGTTTTAATACATATATGACTTGTTTGTTCTTTTAAATTGATGTGCGTTTTTAACTGATGTTGTATTTTTAACTGGTATTGTGCATTTGTTGGGCTGTAGTTGTTCCCTACCTCAATCCACGGGAAGCGGCAGATAAGAAATTTATTATTATTATTATTATTATTATTATTATCCTAATGATAAAAATGTTTTTTTTTAAATTAAATAACCTACCCTATTCAAGCACCAATAATTAATAGCAGTATAAAATCTTTTAAAAATATAATAGTGGGAGCAACAAAAAGCCCTCCCCTGAGCAACCTAAATCTTGATTAGGATCATTTACTGGAACTAATCCTGATAGGGCTGAATAGGGTATAACCAGCACTTTGAATTGTGGGTGGAAACAAACCAGTAGTCAGTGAAGCTGTTTCAACAAGAAAGTTAGATGTTCTCTATAACCAGCCCCAGATAGCAGTCTAGCCACAGCATTTTGGACTTAGGTCCAGAACATACAGCAGAAATAATCTGGTTTGAGATAATAATACTAATAATACTAATAATAATTTATTTATATCCCGCCCCTCTGCAAAGCAATCGGGGTGGCTTACAACATTAAAATTATCATACAAATATAATACACATCCAAAAAAACCCAAAATCCAGCCACCCCTTAAGAAAATATTAAACAAATTATACATTAAAACATAACAAATATACATTGAAACATATTTAAATAATATTGCTGGAGCAACAATACAAGGACAGTAGCAGCAGCAATGGCAGAAGTTGGAGAAGAAAAGATAGGCTGACTCTTGAGGCCAGGAAATTTAGTCGGGAGATGGCTTTAACTGCCCTAACTCAGTGCTAGGGAATCCTGTGAATTGTAGTCTATTATGGCACCAGAGCTTTCTGATAGAGAAGACTAAATGTCTCACAAAATTACAGTTCCCAGAATTCCCTAGCACTGAGCTAGGGAAATTGAAAAGGTCTCAAACTGAATTATTTCTGCAGTGTGTTTTCGACCTTACTGAACTTTCCAAACAATTTCTAAAGGCAGCCCTACATAGAGTGTATGGTAGTAATCCAAACAGGATATAATCAAGGCATGGGTCATCTAACATCTCCAGGAATGGGTATCCATAGTGCACTAATTTTAACAGTGGAAATGTCCTCCTTGCTACGATTGAAACTTGGGCCTCCCGGCTGAAACCTAGAAGAACCCCTGGGAAGTACCCCGATGCTACAAGCTGGACATTTCAGAAGAAGAGTAACCCCATCTAGCACAACATGAATCCCTATGCCATCTGGGAAGTCTGTTTGGCTTAATTTTTCAGTTTGATGACATCTAAACTTATCCTTTGACATAGAGGAAAGGTATTATGAAAGAGAGGGCACCTGTATGGCATAGTGAACAGAACAAGAACAAGTTTATTGATCAGTCAACTGACCATATCAACCATATAATACTGTGTTTCAAAATTCCAAATACAACATACTACAATGCATACAAAAATGGAATAAATCATTCCAGCACACATCTAAAATTAGCTGGGAGGTTAAAACATATTCGGTTGAATAAAACAACTGGATAAAATAGTGTGCAAAATAAGTTACAAATACAATATAAAATATAACAAGCTAAAACAGGGGGAAATGGCTGAAAATAATAAGAAAGTTTAAATAAACTCATCACCATGACACGGCACTCCATGTTGAGTAATAAATTGATCTCTCAAATGAGCCGTTTTTATGATAAATTTTGCAGTATATCTCACTCAATGTAAGTTCTCCCCTGAGAGAAAATGGGACAATTTAACCATAGGATCCCAGTTAATTGTTCTAACCAAATAAGGTTGTGAAAATTGGATCTTGGCTTGTCATATATTCTACAATCAAACAGGATATGTACAGTGTCCTCTATCACTGAGGCACCACAGATGCATATTCTTTTGTGGGTATGGCATAGTGGTTTGAGTGTTGGGCAAGGACACCAGAAGACCAAGTTTGAATCCCCACTAATCCATGGAAACCAACTGGTTGAAACTGGGCAAATCACAATCTCTCAGCCTCAGGGGAAGACAAATGTAAAAACCCTCTTCGTAAATCTTACCAAGAAAATTCTGTAAGAAATGACATGAAGGCACACAACAAAATCAGAATTATAAAAGAAGATGGACATTTCCATCATTGCTTCTTCACTGAAGAAAAAAGATTTCACATTGTTATAGCCTAGAAATAAGTTAGAACAAACTAGAAAGGTTTTTTTGAATGGATCTTTCTAGGTTTCACAGGCTATGTAACCACCTCACATTTGACACGTTTCTTCTTTCCTTTCCTTTTGCTGGTTTCTCTCTAACCATTACCCATTATTCCATTTTCCTTATCCTTCTGCTAAGTATTCTGGGAAGTGGAGACCATTGACTTTATCACTTGGCATTTTAAAATGACTCAAGCCTCTCGGGCTGCAGCCAGGAGGCGGGATGGAGGTGGGGATTATTGCATGCTAAATCATTGCCGAATTGTCAGCCACCATCAGCCCGAGTTCAAGCCAGGCTCAATCAGTGCTTTTTAGAAACCAGAATGCTTTCCGGCTTCTAAAAAGCACCAGATGAGCCTGGCTGGGACCCAGGCTGATGGCAGCCAGCTTTTGGGCAGTGATTTAGCATGTGATAATCCCCGCCTCCCGGCTGCAGCCTGGGAGACTTGAGTCATTTTAAAATGCCAAGCGATAAAGTTGCATGACACTGAGGGGTTGATCACATTAACCAAAAGGCCCATGTTCCCCTGGCCTCACGTTGTCCTATTGGATGATATAAGTCAAAACCTCAGGGATAGGACTGCCTGATTCTGACAGACTAGAACAGATCTGGTGGATTCAGCTTGATCCTGGGGTAAATAGCCTTTACCCCAGGTCAATTTGACCTTTGGTTTGCAGTGGAGCTTCCTGGAAACTATGTGGCAAACCCTGGCTGTTTAAATGGGCACCCATGCTCCTTATCTTGATGCACCTACTGAGAATCCCTCCATTGCCATGTAGTTGTAGCCATGTTCCCTGTTTCTGCATCAGACGTGGTGACAGGGATCTTCACAGTAGATGTGATGGCACAGCAAGGTAAGGAGTGCACACTGGTAGTGGGTCCCAGGACAGTGCAGGGACATGTATGTAAACACCCACTCATCTCCATGCCAATTCAGAGACCAACCTGGATGATCACCTGGGCCATAATAGCATAGGCTGAGCCCATGCTATCCTGGCCCATCTGCTCAGCCCCTGAGTCAGAGGGATTTATCGCACTAGCCATCCTTTCCCAATCTGGGCACAGGCTGAGACTGGGCTAAGACCATGTCTTATCATACAGTTCCATACCCAGATAGTTACCATCCTGTCCTTCCCCCATCCTAAGGTAAAAACACTTGTTTTCCATTATGGGAGACATTCCAATCAAGGATGGAATGGTAATGATCTGGACAGAGCTGTGCAATAGCACATGTTCCCAGCCCAGTCTCAGCCCATGCCCAAATCAGCAAAAAAAAAAAAATCTCCAGAATCATGTTTATGTGAACATAAACAAGGCTGGGGGGGGGGGGGGGCACTATACTGAGATGTTTCTGCTTTTCTGCTCCCTCAGGGAGAGTGTAAATTGAGAGCACCATTTCTCACAACAAATGCAGCATCATACATTAACAGTGTGGCTTTGGGGCTGGACAACTCAAAACCCTCAGCTCTTGGTCTAATGTTAAAAGCCTACTGCAAGAGATCAGTTCAGATCTCTGAAAAAGAGTGATTGGTCTGTCCCTGGGGAGCTTGCTGGACAGGGAGGGTAGACAAGGATAGAAGGAGATGTCAGAGAAGTGAGAGTAGGAGGGAAGGCAATGTTGGAGCAAGAGGGGAAAACAGACAGACAAGGGCATGGAGACAAGGAGATGTCAGAGGAATGTGAAAGATGAAGGAGAGATGGGATGCAGAGAAAATGAAGAGGGAGAGCATATGTCAGTGAGAGAGATTTTGAGAATGGAGGCAAATTCACACTACACAATTATAGCACTATAATTACCTGATAACATGGATGATCTGATAACTATGGAATCCTGGGGTTTGTAATTTGGAGAGGCACTAGAGCTGTCTGTCTGAGAATTCTAAATATATGTCCCTAAACTGCAAAGTGCATTGGATTTCATTGGATGGAACCATGTTAGTTTAAGTGGAATTATAGCACAATAATTGTGTGATACGAAAGGCCCCGGGGAGCAGCAGCAACAAAGGAAGGGAGAAGATGAGTAGCACATTGTGACTTCATCTTTGTCCTGGTTTGTGCACACAGACATACACACACCAATGACCCTTAAACTCAACAGGAAGGAGAAAAACGGTTTACCACACATTGGACTTCTAGTTAAAAAACACATTGGACTTTTTCTGGTCAAAAATGAACTCTGCTAGGCACCTGGGGTTCTTTAAACCACTCAGCTGAAGCAATGTGTGAAATTGTTACACCAACATTTTCACTCAAAGTATCAACAGAAAAGTTGCACTTCTCTTTCCTACACTGAGCACATTAACTTTAATAGGGTCAAACTCAATGTTCACAGGCTTGAAGTCTTTCACTCTTTGATTTTGGGTTTTACAGGGTAATGTATGTTGTGTCTCTGATGTACTGTATGGAAATCAATCATATAAAATCCCAATTTTAGGAAAGAGGTATGAGCTGCATTTATTGCAGAGCTGTAAAATACAGGTTGCTTTCAAAAAATTAAGTATAGTGTGTAATGTAGCAAAGGGAGCTATGGGTTCTTTCTCACAAGGGTCTGGCATAAAAATAACCTGTCCCTTTATTCAAAAAATGCCTTTTTAAAAAGAGAAAAGGTCTGACATAGAGGAAGAAAGCATTAGGAGTTAAAGTGTTGTTATTGCAAGCCTTATTGCAATAGAAACAGGAAAAGAGTCAATTATGCGGATATACAATAGGATATGTACCAAATACTTCTGTTTGTTTGTTAGATCATTTATATCATATCTTTCTTTTGAAACAGCAATACTCAAGGTGGCTATGTTATTTATCAGTTGGTGGCAGTTTCCATAGCTTTTGCAGGTACATCACAACCATGCTCACTTTCCTGGTCAAACTTTGCCTAGTTTCTTCTTAAAATACCTGTCTATATTCTTGCTGTTATTTTCATTTATTCAACAATACATGGAGCCACCTTAAGGAAGTGGAGATATAAGGACATAGTTGCCTTTTCACTGTATTTTCATTCCCCAAGTAGCATATTCTTCATAGAAAGCATATTTAAGTAGCAAAGGACTTGTCGCATTAGCAATTAATAGGGTCCCATTATGCTAACTATTATGCAAGTTTAGGACATCTTAGATGCAAGATAAGAGATGAATAATTTGAAGTAATTTTCCTGTAATCATGCCAATCACTTCAGCAAAGTAGTTATTAAATGAAACAGTATTATGATGAATTATAGGACATCTATTGAATGCCTTTTCTCAGAAGGTACTTAGAGGTCCTGGTGCTATAAAAGTGGCAAACATCTGAAATATCTTTCTCAGTAAAATATGCACACTCCTTACTGTAAATAATAGTTTGTTTAGCAAACCTTGATTTTTAATGAGGCCTGGAGACAGACTTCTTCAACTAGCCCTCCCCCTACTTGCTACTTTCTACTTCAGAAAGTGGAGGGTGTCTGTTTTATCTTTTCCTTAAAGACAGATATTAGTAAGTGCAAGTCACCTTTGATGACAATGAATTCCTCTAGTTCAAATTTGCAGAAGTGATTAAATATTATTTATCTAATTAAATGTGCAAAACACATCATTATCGAAAGGAATAAATCTGGTTCATTTGTGGAACAGTGTTAACTGAAATGTAACAGAACATCATTTGACTTTTTAACATTTATTATATCTAATATGTCTTTCTGTGCTTAATTAAATCAACTTATTTTTTACAGTTAATTTAACATGATTTCATTTTAGTTACAGAGTCTGCATTGGATATTATGTAGCAAGCCAACTGTAGTGCATATCCATATCAGATGAATACTTCTCAGGTGCTCTGTTGCTGTCTTCTCTATCAGTTTCTGCAAAGAAATTATTTACTGTGTTTGTTGGTTCAATTTCCATTGTAAAAATGATACTAAACCTTAATGCATCAGTTAAGAAAAAATATATAATTAGATTTTATATAAAATATGCTGTGAGAGAAAGAGAGACAGAAAGTTATTTCTTTTGCTCTTGTGGTTTAGTTTGGAAAGATGGAGTAAAGATAAATAATGAATGTAATGCTCTGACTCATGCTCACTTTAGCAGTTCCAAGGGGAACAGACAGACTGACAATGAATATATGCTTAGGAAGATTGTTATACTGTAACAGTCAGAAAGACAACCCATTATGAGGTGGGGAGAGTTAAGGCATATAGATTTAAGCAAACATATACCTTGACCATTAATAACTTCAATTAGAAGAGACTATTTCAGTAGAATTTACTACTGGTGTGCAACTGTACATACCACAGCCAAAACACTCTAAACACTTTTGTCACGATCCAGATTGTAAACAGTGTGGTCACAATCTTTCTGAACATACAGACATTCATATTCATGAAGTTTTCCTCCCTACATGAGCACCTGAAGAGGCAGCAATTCCATATACATATAAATATATCAGTGCAGGTTTGCTCCGAGTTACCATAGACAGGGATCCCCCATGCTGAAAAATTCATTGTTAATCAGATAACATGTTGGATTCTGTATTCAGTCCTTAAGCCATAACAAGCAAGGCCTCCCATGTATAAACAATGGTAACTACAGGAGGAAAGTCTCCCTTGAGATCATAAAACTCTCCTTTCAGTAGCCAGCAGTGTAAGCCTGGTATATATGTGCATCTCCAGATCATGAATTCTCAGCAGGATAAAAATCAGACAAAGACAAAGCTCTGGTTCAGCTATTTTGTGGATCAAGCCTCCCTCAGAACATATGCAAAGGCTTCTAAAGTAAAATTATTCTATTTGTTGTTTTAGACTTTTTTAAAAAGAAAGAAAGAAAAATATCATTATAACCTTCAAAAGCCTGGGTGCTTTTCAAGCTTTAAATACATAAAGTAAACTTCTATGTCACCAGTGTAATTGTACTTCTTCAGCTACACCATATTGAATGGGATCCAAATCAAGCATGAGCATATCAAGTGATGATAATGGATACCAGAAGGGAAAGCATGAAGATTGCCATAAGCATAATTTCTAGAACAGCATTCATAGAGATTTCCTAGCTTGGAACTAAAGAAAAAGGGAGGGGGTGGGAACAGAGAGAGAGAGAGAGAGAGAATAAACAGAATGGAGCCTTTTTGTTGTTGTTGTTTAGTGGTTTATTCAGATCCATCCAGATGAACATCTTTCCCTCCCCGTTGTTGGAATATTGAAGAAAAGCTTTGAAATAAACACCCATGTTCCAGCCAGCCATCATCTTACCACATAGATAACTTCACCACACAAGTAAACTAAGGGAAGTTCCTTGTAGTGTGTGTATATTTCAGCAGCCCTTGTTACGGATTGTACTAACTTAACATGTCATGTATATGTATTTTACACAGGGAGAGAGAGAGTGAGTGAGTGAGAGCAGTGGACAGGCAAGGATTTAACGGGTTTAAATTCCCCAGAGTAACTGTTCATGATCACAAATTTGGCCAAAGGATT